>JARBWI010000323.1:10000000-12400000 GCA_037576405.1 Campoplex capitator | reverse complement strand
ACTACGAAAAATAGAGATATAAATCAGGGTGGTTTTGTAAAAAAAAATTGGTTCCCTAGAAAATTCGTGTTGTAGGCTTTTGGATAGTCTCCGCTTAATTCAGTCTGTAATGTACGCGATAAAAGTTTGTGTATTGGGGTGATGCAAATAAAATCGATATTTTTTTTCGATCGAGTTTGATACCTGTTAGTACTTATCAAAAAAGTAACTCTTCCAGAATTTAAGCTCTCAAAAAAAGTTTTCAGAGGTTGCTCAAATGACTTAATTTTTTTCGATCGTGAAGTGCAAATTAAAAAAAAAATCATCAATATAAAATATATTTCCAATTACCTGAAGAATAAAAAATTGAAAAAAAAAAAGAAAAATATGCGCATTATTCAAAAATGTGCTATTGGATTTCCATTTTCTAAAAGTTGTAAAACTCTGTTCGATAGGTTTGAACAACTAGTGGGAAGATTTCCGAAAAGTAACCTTCAAAATAATATTTTTCTCGATTATTATGTAATATAGAATAAACCTATATAAACCTTAATCCATAGGATAAACCTAGGTGCTTGACGAGTGCGCATTGAAAATTTTCTAACAAACAATCTCCAAAAAACCTTTTTGCGCAATCGCGAACAGTTAATTTAAAAAATGTGCAATGTGTCTCTAGGTTTGTAAGAATCAATTAACGGAGAGAGGAACCAGCCCAATGCCGGAGGAAGAAATGGATCCTGGGATAAGTTTTTCGGCGCTTCACAGATCATTTGCGCTAAATGCCAATTATGGAATAAAAGAAGAGCCAACGGAGCACGATCTGAGAGCTCTTCAAGATCTGCTCGCTTGATCTTATCTTTCGAATTAATATTATTTCATTTGGAAATCGATGTAAATATAATGGTATTGTTAAGAGAAAATAAGAATAATACAATCCTCTCATATCTGGACGAAAAAAAATCGTTTATTGCATAAATGTAAACAATCCTTGAGAATAGCTAGGTCAACATGAAATTCGTCGCGGCGCAGAAATCGTTGAAACGATTGTACGTTGAATTTCGTATTTTACACGTTTTCTGAACTCATATACATCGTGTAAAAAGCTGTCGCATAAAAAAGAACATTCATTTCCATACTAGAATTACGTATTTACAATATCTCATTGTCAGTGCCTCTATATAGCTTGTTTGTGTGTAAACAGTTTGTGTGTGTATTCTCTTTAATCGGTTCATTTGATTTCCAAACTTACATCCTATTTAAGCATTAGGCATAACGTAGCGTAATATACAATGTCGATGCTGGTGTGATCCGAAGGCTTTTTGCTTAAGAGCGTATATCACATATGCGAGGTTCTATTTCTCTTGCTCTCGCCCATTCGCTATCTTTAATATTGCGTCAACTTATAAAGAGATCTTCGCGTGCAATCTCTTCTAATTTTATCCTGATTCGATGTGAAAGACGTACAGTCGGTACAAATCTCGTGTACAATTTAATCCTGTGCGGATTTCGAGCAAATATCGTGGACTACCCTCTCCAATGGATCTATTCTGTTTTCTAAACTTTTATTTAGAAGAAAACTTTGATTGAAACATGGAAAAACTCATTATCTCTATCGCACTCATAAGGCGGCTCAGTTGATATTTCATTTAGCCTCGACAAATGTCGGTATGAATTCATCAAATTTCGTTTTGGAAGGGTTATCAAGTTCAAGATTTAAAAAGCATTTGCACAATATTGGCACTTTAAAAATTTCTGAAGTTTTCAACCACCATAGAAGTACTCGAGACTTCAAATCTGTCTTTTTTTCAAAGAAGCTGTGTTGCAAATGGTAAGTGCATTTTTTTTTTTATCTAATAATTTCCATAGAGCAATTGAAAATTCTGCTAATCAGCACATTTTTTTTCTAACAAATTCCATGAAACAATTAAACATTTTTTTGTGAATTTCAATTTTTTTCAAACGATAAATGAAGTATAACATTTTGAACCCGTGACATGCTCACTTAGTACCTTCACAAGATTTTCGAATAGAAAGGAGAAATTTTCAAGTATTTTTTCACTATTGTTATATTTTATACTAGCTGTGCCTGCGAGTTTCGCCCGCCACATATCTAGCAGAAAAAATAATCAAACGAAAGATTTTCATTTTTTTTTTAATTTTTCATCATTTCCATTAAAAATGCTGCAACTTTTTTTCTATACCGAATTAAGCATTCAGCCACCGCTCGTTTTGGTCGTTTTCTGATTTCCTTCAAATCGAACGAAATTGGAAATTAAACAAAATCGTTAAACTTTTTTTTTGCATATCTGTTGAAATTAAAATAACGAAATTTTACAAAACCACAAACTCAGTTTGAATCATGATCTTTAATCTCGTGAAAGAATCACTGTAATCGGTTCAGTCGTTTCCGATTGAAAAGCGGCCAAACATTTTTTAGCGAACAGATTTATATATATAGAGAAGATGAGGCATTCCATGCCAAACCGGCGAACTTTTTCCCTGAACCCAGCCAATTTGATTTATTTTTTTATATGCATACATCGAGTCTAAAAGACATCCTGATTTTTTTAAAGATTTTTATAAACAACCGTTATTGGAGAAAAATGCAATAAAAAGTGCTCTGTTTTAAGAATCTGGAAAAATTCGTACTTATATGTAAAATATTTTAATCTATTATCCGCAGTGGAAGTATGAATTTTTATGTTTTATGACCTATTAAGGAGATTTGCTACACACAACAATGTTGCCATGTTAAAAGCATAGGAAAATTCGAAATGATTAGAATTTGATGAAATTTGGTGAGCATATTCTTTTGGATTAAATATGAATATATACAAATTTTTCAAGATTTTTCTTCTACATAGTTTTCGAGTAATTTAACACTAGAGTTTACATCCGTAAGCATAGGATTCTGATATATATAGGTATATCTTGTGCATATTGTAAACTCCAATTATTCGACAACTATGTAGACGAAAAATTTGAAAAAATTTGTGTCATTGCATTTGATGCTAAAGAATGTTGTCACTAAATTTTATTAAATTCTCATCATATTGTCGTATGTAGCGACTCTCCTTGACGTTCTAAAAATTTCGAAAAATTCAGGAACCGCTAACTTGGGGCTGGTTGATTGTTCAAAAATTGTCAGGAAAATTCATTTGAGATATCATAATATTTAAGTATCTGCACAAAGTAAGCAGTTCTCGAATTTTTCAAAATTCTATCAAAGTTGATAGTCCGTGACTGTGTATGAAAAAATTTCAAGTCATCACCCGTGGTGCAAATATGTTATTGTTTTTGTTTTACGGACTGTCAATGTTGAAAAATTCCGGAAAAATCGAAAACCTCTCACATTGAACTGATAGAATATTCAAGAATAGTCAAAAAAATTAGTTCTGAGTATGAAAATATTCGAACATCAGCCCAAAATAAGTGGTCCACGAATTTTTCAGAATTTTTTAACGTTGTTAGCTCGTAAGACACAGAAAAAATCATACTTTAAAATGTTTTACATATAATTACGGATTTGTGGGAATTTGTCAGATTTTTGTAACGAAGCATTTTTTTCTTCAATGTTTTTTATGCAATAAGAGTTGTTTATAAAATTTTTTTTTAAATCAGGGTGTTTTTTAGACTCGATGTAATCATATAAAAAATAAAATAAAACAAATTGGCAGGGGTCAGGGAAAAACTCGCTGGTTTGGCGTGAAATACCTCATATATAGGATATTATATTGAATTGGGGTTCAACAGGCCATTTTTTATAAGGGAGAATTGTTTATTAGTCCAGTCAAAATGCCGAAATGGAGTAACTTTTGAGCATGAATCCGGAAACTTGGTCTAAGGGTAATTCGATGACGCTGAATCGAATGGTGCTAATTTCTTTGCGATCAACCCCCGGCATCATCGAAAAAAAAGGCTTCAAAATTTAACAACCGTTCAACTCGGAAACTATCGATTGTATTGAAAAATACGTTGAACCAGAGTATTCGGAAGGCCAAAATACATAAGTATTCCATGTTCATTTTTGTATATTTAAATAAGCGAGAAAAAAGGGAAAGAGCTTTGGGGTGAAAACTCTCAAGTTTCAAAAGATCATAAAACTATTGAATCTGTAAATAGCTCAGAATTTTTTGATTCCATATGCTTCAGAAAGGGTTGATTTGAGATTTTGACGAATTTTTATTTATTTATTTATTGTATAACTATGGAAAAAACGTTGTTAGACGCACTACATGGTTATACCGCTTACACTCATAGGAGGTTCTCTCTATCGTTCGGTCAGCGAATCACATCACTCGATTCAGCATCATCGAATTACCCTTAGACCAAGTTTCCGGATTCATGCTCAACAGTTACTCTATTTCGACATTTTGACTGGACTATTATTGAAAAAAATTAGGTAAAAATGAAAAATCGCAAAAACTGTATGAGGGTCTTACACGCCCTCAGTGCTTTGAGTGTCCAGTTCAAAATAGTTTATCGTTGTCACGGATTAAGACTGTACGTCTTTCTTATTAAGAAATAAAGAGCAGCTACCGAAGTGTAAAATTTCAGACTTCCCAAATGTAAATGAATAATATTTCAAGAGTACTCGGTAGCAACTCGACGCGGAATATTAAAAACAAAGCCAACGCGAGCTCTGTCGCACTCTTATATACTCGAATATGACGGTTTTCGGACTTTTCTATTTCTTTATGTACATACATTTTTCCATAAATTCTTTGAAAATTATGACCACTCACGTATACAATCGAACGGTAATCCAAATTATCCGAATTTTTCAGGTGTTTTTTTTTTTTTCAATGTAATAAACATCGCAAGAAAGTGCAGATTGAAATACATACAGAGGTGTTCAATAAGAAATTTGGAAACCATCAATTTGTTAAACAAACAAAAAATTCTCCACTCAACAAGCTCATTCCACTTGTGGAAGTAAATATGCGTCCAAGTTTTTATTACAAAAAAATCAGTGCCAATAAAAGAAAACACCAAAACTCATAATGGATGGCAAAAATCGATAATTGTAAAAACTCCATAAATCCGGTTTGAATGGATTCACCGTACAATCCCTTCCTCGAATTTATACTCTTCTTGTATTTCAACTTTTAGTAGGCTCGTCACAAGCATAAGTGATTCGATTGACTAGTCGAAAATCATCATAAGTGGTTTTTCACGGAATTGTAGCAAAAATTCAAGAAATGTACTACACCAATGAAAAATCGAAGCACGAGTAGTTACGTCTACGGTCACTGCTATGCTACGTTATTATTCCCGCAAACAATGCAAATTTTAAAAAAGGTACAAAAATCAACGTTAACATAATAAACATTTTATAACAAATCCTTAAAAATTCCCATCAATTTTGTAAGAAACCGATTTTTTGTCAAAGGAAGTATCGAACTTTGCACTAGTCAAATGAATGCTGAGTTTTTACAAATAGTCAATGCAAAGTTGAATGCACATCATAAACATGGTATAAGTCGACTAGTACACAAATTATGTTGTACGAATTCTTTTTACAATTTTTTTTTTTTTAAGTTACGGCCATTTGTTTGGGAAATAATCTCTCACTTGCCTCAACAGCAGTAGCTAAAACGGTGTAACAGACACAGTGCATTCAAATCAGTTAAAAAATTCGAAAATTACATTCGTCTTCCAATCATTCTGCGAAGTCGATTGTTAGTAATCGTTTTTTCAGGATTGAGACCACGTGGTGTGAAGCAATAAAATTTACCTTCAACACGTTTGACACTCTGCAGGCAATGATATTTATCAGACCTTCTGTCAGCATACGAGAAATTTGAGATTTAACCATTTTTTCATGCGTTCTGGCCTTTCAAAAAAAAAAAATAGAAAAACATGTGTTTGACTCGGTATCACAAATTCGAATATCGACTGTGCCTTCAAATGCCCCGTGTGCTGACGGAAAGCTGATCAGGACATCGAACTTTGTTTAAACGATTATAAAAAATAGGCAAGGATTTGACCAATGTTTAGAGCGATAATTTTCGTATTGAACAAGAGTGCAAAAGTGAAAAAAATATAGGTCGAACGATCAACATACAATAATTCATGAGCATGACATTGCGGCAACTGATTTTTCACCGTTGATACGTCGTTACACTCTGTAGGAAATATAAATTGTGACAATAATTCAGTCGATTGGACATACTAGAATCCCGGTGAAAGACATTGCAATTTTTTTACTAGTATAAGCACATCGCAAACTTTCGCGTTTGCCTACACGAAGAAGAGAGTTGAATAGACCTATTTCGATTTACAAATAATGCTCATTTGTTTCTACAAAATTCGTAAAAACTACCTCACATATATTTTCAAGTTCCCCTATTGTTAGCCTTGTAGACTCGCAACTCCGGGTGTCACCGTCGCGTTGCCGGACCGATGGTTTTGTTGAAAAGTGTATTAGCTATCGCGATGACTGGTGAGAAAAGTTTCAATGGGCAGTCGCTGCAATTTCACAACAAAGAAAAACATTAGATCTATCGTGCGTCTTGCTTTCGACTTACTTGTGTAGCACTATCTTTTCAATACTTTGCGCCGAGATGCTGCTGCATCTCTAGATCATAATTTATAATAAATTATCAGATTTGAAAAGGTCTAGAATACGTGAAGAGAGTTGTATCATAACAGCTATTAAAGATATACACTCCCGACCAAAAGTATGAAATCACCGGACAGAAATTAGAGCAGCACTAAAAGTTTGATAATTTAAAAAAAAATTAAGATATTTCAATTTAGTAAATGGCGATTTAAGGAGGACAAATTTCCCTTTATATCTCTCTTTCCAACTAATTTTTAGGATTTTTTTTAGATCTGGTACGCACTTTTAAAAATGGATGTTTTCCAGTTTATTTGGCTACGTAAAATTGGACCAGTGGATTGTGAAAATTTTTTCCCCTAATTTTTTTTATGCTAACCTTGAAAGGAGGAGCTTTTGTTTGTTTTTGAAAAAGTTTCATGCGATTTTTTTTTAATTATCCTATTGTTGCCTGAAAAAGGCAACCTTAACTCAAAAACTTCGAGACCTGACGGAAACTGTCAAGAGAGAAAAAATTTGCATAACATTATTCTGAATCGACTAGAATTTTTTCAGAATTTTCGTTTGATTTTTTTTTTTTCGTTACGTTGAAGTTTTTATTTTTTTCGAGAAAAACTCGGAAAATTGCTGAAACACTCGATCAATGTATCTCGAGAAGTATCGGCTTTCTGATGAAGTGGCAAGAGGAGAAAAAGTTGTGTGGATGACCTTTGAATACACTGATATTGTTTTCAATATTTTTTCCAAATTTTTTTTATATCAAATTGGCGAAGTATTTTTTGCTCACAGAAAACCAAAGGCGGTTTTTTCGATGAAAAACATCTAAAGAAAGGTGAAAGACTTGATTAGTGTAGATTTTTTTTTTTTTAACATTAAAACGAAATTTCAAATTATGTGAAGTTTTGTTCTGCTGGGCTTGTTATGAATCAGCCAGGTCTAAAAAAATCGTAAGATATATTTGAAGAGAGGTATATGGAGGTAAATTTGTCCTCTTCAAAACGCCATTTTTTTAAATTGAAATATCTTCATTTTTCAAAGAGCTATCAAACTTTTAGTGCGGCTCGAATTTTTGCGTCCGGTGATTCCATACTTTTGGTTGGGAGCGTATACTACTTGTAAAAATTAAAAAATCTATAGGGGCCTACGCGGGAATAATAAAAAATATATTTATACATTACCGGCAAGAAGTTTCGAGGAAAAATTGCGAAAATATCTCGGAACAATTTTCCATGCCATGTCGCTAGGAGTCACATTAGCAAATAAATTAATAGCATTATAAAAAGAAAGAAGCTCAGCTGTATTTCGCTTTACTGAAGATTTTTTTCACATTCAGTTATGTTGAACATGAAGGTTTATTCGCCTTTTTACTTTGCCTGCAGAGCTGAACCGCGTTTTGAGAAGGAATTTTTCTAACGCATTCTTGGAATCGAAATTTCAAAAATGAGATTGATCTTCAACTTTGTATTTTAAAAAGTTACATGTCACTTTCTTCATATTGCTATTGCTATGCTGTTTTCTGTGAAAAAAGTTTAGGAAATGCGGCGCAACACATAACTATCAAGGTTAGACGGTAGAAAGTTACGTTCGGTTTCGTCGACTTCATTACATCTTTTTCAAAATATGTTTTCCGAATTTAGTGATCCAACCATGTTCAGTCAAAACATAAATAAATTTATTGCTGTAACTCAGAACCTATGATGTTTCTGATAAAATGCCAAGAGAAAATAAGTAGTATTTTTTAATTCCGAACATGATAGAATTTCCTCAGACTTGTTTTCTGAAACTTTCCTTCACCTTTTGATGTTGCTAGTTAGAGAAGATGTTCGAAAAAAAATGTAAAACGTTCGTAAACGTTAAAACTAATGCGTTCGAAACTAAAGAGTAGAACTTTTTTGCTCTTGATATCGCAAACGTTATAAAAATTCTTGCGGAATCTATGGAAGTGATGTGACTTTTCACGTTCCTGAGATTTTTTTCAAACGACCTCGTGTTAAGCGAAATTTCCTAAATTCCGTCCTTTTTTGCAGAAAACGGAATAGCTATGAGGGGAATAGAATCATACAAAATTTTTCGAAAATCAAACTCGAAGCTTAAGTTGCCCATTTCAAAGTGTTGATTCGAAGAACTTTTAAAAACTTCTTCTGAAAACGTGGTCCAACTGTAGAGATAAAATGGAAAGACAAAAATGTTCGTGTTCAAATAACGTAACGAATATAAAAAATATCCAAAATTACCAGCGAAGTGGTATCAAAAATTACTCTGAGACATTTTCGTAGTTTTGTCCCAAAACTTTTTGCTGGTAGTGTATATTTTTGAATATAAAAACCTCTCTGCGAATATCCACAAATTTTCTGAGATAAAAAATGAAAAAAAAAATCAAATTGTTTTTATTTCATGAGACTGAGATTCGAGCCCAGAAAGGAAAAATATTTAAATATCCTGTACAGTTTAATGCCAAAAAAAAACTTATAGACTTGAAATCTTTCTCATTTTCATATCAGAGTAGACATTGTATAATCAGAACCACGAAAGAAAATAGCGAGCTACATACCAAACACCAGTGACGGGTTCGGCCTCGTTTCCGCTGACAATGAAAAGTGGAAATAGGATCGAATAAACACAACCACTGAAAATAAATGTCCCAAATTGTAATTGTTAAATGTGACAAATTGTTAAGAAGTGATGATTCTTCACATGCATTGGATTTGAGTTTTGCAGTATTTTCGAGTCTCAGAGTAAAAACTTGCCTGACAACATAAGAACTCGGTAATTGGGTGAGAATAGCGAGTGGCAAACCGAAACCAATAAAATATGGCCAATTGCCCTCGATGAATGTAAGCCTCCTGTGTAATTCCCATCCCATATTGAACCATTTGTACTCGAAGGAATAGAGAGCATAGAGAAAACACATGTGAATGAGAGCCAATGCTTCTCCAATAGGCGGTAGTGGTATTCTCGACACCAACATTCCCTGACCGAGAAAAAGAGCCTGGACGAGGACACCGCACAAAGTGTCCGCTACAAGTTTGCTCACGCTCGACAACGACAGAGGCCGTCCCTGTCTGTATCTATATGCGCTGTCTGCTATATCCTACATTTTGAACAAATCGATTAAACAGTTGTTAGATATTCAATATTTTATGAAATGATAGCTTGTTTAGAGTTACGAAATGTTACTCCTTATTTGCCCGAAATATAACTTTCTCACAGGATTTGTATTTTTATTCTTATTTTCCATTGTACTACTCACGAGTCGTACCATTCGACAGAAAATGTTTGAATTCATTGTATTTTTCAATTCCCATAAGGGGGAAAAAAAATTAGTGCAAAGTATTGGCAAAATTTTTGTTTTTTTTAAATATTTTATTTCAAGTTTAAATCTATTTCAATTGATCAAGTTAAGCTTCGACAACATAGATGAAAAAAAAAAATTGAGCTTACCTGAAACCACAAGCTATTGACTATCCTACTGAGTACAAACAGTGGTAATACCCAAACAGTTCCAAAAGTAAGGGAGAGACATGGTTTGATCCAGGACCATAGAGTAAGTCCCATTCCTGGTGAATCGCCAAATATTATACTCAGCAGATATTTTAGAAAAGGCAATAGACCGCATTCGAATATCAATATACTGGCCCAAAAAACTCCACCATTGAGTGCACAGCACTGTATTGTGCGTTTCAATATTTTCGATTCCCTGTAATAATACAAGTCAATCAAATCATAAACTATCTATAATAATCATAAACTTTGATTGTGGAATATCAACATCTAATTAAATTTATTTCATTTTTTATTACGAAAATCCGACTAGTTAGCATTTCCAGTAATTTATTAATTGTAGTAGCATAGCAAATTCTTTACAGCCAAGAAAAAATTTCTTACGCTCCTTTTTTTTTGCATGTATTGAATATTATTTACCATCTACAGATAACGAAAGGATTTTCAAATAGAAGTTTTTACTTGCGTTTTTCACACACTACAATCGAGAGTATATTTATTCATTCCAACCAACAAGGTGAATTGGTCTTTCGAATATTACTATCGCGTAGTCAATGTGCAAATTTAACCATTTTATATAACAAGAAATTCTCAATTATGCGATGCTTTCCTGAGTTCTAAAAGTGAATTTGTAGAAACAGTGGCTGTAAGATGCAGTCAAGATTTCAAAAGAACGACTATATATCTGTGCTGATATTCTGCCAACAAAATTTATCTAGAATTGTTTTTATCATTTTCGTATACTACTACAAAAAGATTTTACTAATGATTCGAAAAATAATGAGAAATGAAATGTTTCATTTCAGCGCGAGCCAAGGGTCGATAATTAAATCGTTCGAAAAAGTGTAAAATGTGAAGAAACACAGAAGATATTTCGAAATTTACTTTTTATAAAATCAAATAGTTAGCAGATGTAAGCAAAATAAAAATTTCATAGTCAATTATCCTTTCAATCTTTCTATACTGTGACTTGAAATGATTTCGGAAAATTGGTAGAGTGTAACAAAAAGTAGCTTTTCGTTTTTTGGTTCTTTTAAAAAAGAAATCCACGGTCTCTAAGGTCATTAGTATTTTTATATTTTGAAAATGTGTATCAATCTATAAACTCATACCCGGTAGAGTTCCCCCAAAAGTAAAGGTTGCAGGTAAGCAACATATGCGATTCCGCCGAAAAGTTTTGAGAGACTGAAATATTTATTGGTTTTGTCGATGCAAAGTACTCGGGTACTAATGACTTCAATAAATTCGGTACTAGTGACTTCAATAAATTGATATTAAAATGTGAAATACAAAATAATTTATAAAAATGAATAGAGTGATAATAATATTAGTAACATTCTTGAGTATTATTGATTGTTGTTTGTTTGCTTGGATAATCAATTGGTTAGTTTCTCACCGATGCTCCTTGGATGGTTTAATCGGACTTTGATTGGTACTAGTTTCTCGTCTACGATGTTCGCTTTTAGCTGGTGAGTTTCTCATCAACTTATCATTAATTTCTTTATCCATATAAAAAAGTACAACGCCGCCCTTGAGACTGTCCATGAAACCTCGGCAAACAGCACCGAGGATTCCCTGCAAGAGTAATGTACAATTATTAAAAAGGAACAAAGAAAAAGAACCTGGTTGACGATAAGCTTGCTCAAGGCTCCGTTAATTGTTGTTCATCATTACAAATAGATAAGATTATGAGATATAGGTAACAGAAATATTCAACACAAATACTTTTAAATATTGAATAATTATGATCTCTATTAAAATGATGAATCGTTTTATGATTATTATATCAATGAATGGTTCGATAATATTGAAAATATTAAGGTTATATTGATGACATTGAAATTTGATTTGTCAGAATGTAACAGAATTTCTGTTACATGTAAACTTTGAGGTTATTTGCGTTTGAAAAATGATTCATTAATAAATTCAACACTCAGCCAACTTTCTGAATTTTCAAATTTTTCTGATTTCCTTAAGATTATTTCTTTATTATTAAAAAAAAACATCTTACAACGGAAATACGACTTCAAAAATTTTTCACTAATGGCATGGCAACAACAAAGAATCTTAATATTGAGAGTTAAGGGACAAACAAAAAAATAATGTCTATAAACAAATTGTCTAATCTGATAATTCATCTGCACTTTTTTTTCAAAAAAGTTTCTACAAAGTACAATCGAAATCGCGTGTGTTATTCGATGTCGAAGATTTTCTGTAAGAAAAAAAGTTGTAGAGAGAATAAAAATATTTGCAAACTCACGGTCAAGTTGTCCATTTTTGAAATCACTGTAATTTTTATTGCCCCGAATACTCGTTTGTTGTTATTCTTTGATTCAATGAATTTCGATGTTTGTACGATCAATCTGCCAAATGACCATCTTTGTCACAAAACTTACTGTTATTGTTTTATATGTACGAATATATATATAGGAATATATGTGTACATGTATGTCGTTAAAACGTGTCGAAGTGCAAAGGCCTACCGGACCTGCTTATAACTGAGCTGTAGCGCGATAATTCCACGATTATTGAACAAAAATAAACCAAAATAAAAGAAAAAAACAACAGCGATATAACACAGGCCTCGACAGTATATCGATGATGAAAACGACGATGTCGACGTTTGTATCGTCATCGATTCCCCGATGAGGAAGAACACAAATCAAATTTATCCCGAGGCTCCGATGATAACTTTTCGAACATAACGAAAGGAAAACGCGACTGACGTGTGTATGTGCTGCTCTCATGTAAGATTACGTTTTTGTTTTCGCTTTTTCTAGAGTCGCGGTAGCGAGACAAGCACATTTACGTTATATATATGTCGAAGAAAAGAGTTCGCTTTCGCTACTACGCTACTAGAGTCTTTACAGCAAGCAGAGCAGGTCGAACGTTTTTTTTTAAATTCCTGAAAATTGTTTTGACGATATTTAATTAATTACAGTGTTTTGAAAGATCTTGCGGGTTCCCGTATTTAAAATTTTTTTTTTTCTCTTTCGATTGTGACTATTTAGAGTTCTGTAGTCTAACGCATTCTCTAGATATCAATTTCTCATTTTTCCGAGGCATTAAAAATGGGTGGCTTTTTTTGCACACTTTTTGACGTCTCGCGATTCCTGTCTAGTGACACTAGTATAACTAGAAACATGCATCTGCTGATATGTGATGAAACTGTTCAATTTGATGTGACAAACGACTTTTTACATTGCAGTGACAAATGTGTTGGAAAAGGTTATAAAGATCGCGATCACGAATTTGGTAGTAGTCGTGAGATTGAAAAGTGAGGTTGTAAAGATCGCGGCTGTGAAATTTGACAGATATTTTTTAAATTTGAATTCTGTTGAGTCATCAGGGTTAGAGTTATGACGGTTATGAGGTTGAAAAAAAATTATAGTGTTGGTTATGAGGTTCAAAAAATGTTTGTATTTTAAAAAATGACTTGTTTCCGTTAGAGATTTCGGTATCGTTTGAAATCGAAGAAATTTTTAAAACCTCGACAAAAGCCAAGTATTCAGTTGTGAGTGACGAAAATCGAGCAGAAAACTGATAAATAAATAAAAACATGGATGTTTACAGTGTTTATTTTTGGAGTATCTATACATTGTTTATGAATACATGACAGAAATAAAAAGAATTTTCCTCAATTGTTCATCGGCCAATGGATATTTCTTTTTTTTTTTTTATCAACAACTTTTTTTATGCAAGCCCCTGGGCTCTTTTCTTGCAGTTTTTCAAAGGTGAAGACAATTGTGTCCCAAAGCTCATGGAGATGTCGAAAGGATTAAATGAATGAAAAACATTTGGCGATGGTACCAACGGTGTAAGATTTTCCAGTACCAGTGTTTTTGCGCAACTCACCGGTGTTTCACAAAAAGTTTTTTATGCCACCATCTGAGATCCTTCCGGAGCCAATGAAAAGTCTTTTATCAGCAACTTGTTTGATGCTAGCCTCTGGACTCTTTTCTTGAAGTTCTTCAGAGGTGAAGACAATTGTGTCCCAAAGCTCATGGGAATGTCAAAAAAATGAAATTGATGAAAAATATTTGGCGATGGTACCAACGGTGTAAGATTTTCCAGTACCAGTGTTTTTGCAACTCACCGGTGTTTCACAAAAATTTTTTGATGCCACCATCTGAAAACCTTGCGGACTCGATGCTTAAATCAACGATCTTGCATTCTTTATCGCTGAAAATCTCATTCTTTTCAACTCCAACTTTTTCGCAGCGGTTCAGCTTTTTCGATTTCTTTAGTGTTCTTTTTTTAGACATTTCTCATTGATAAATGATAGACGATTTAGATGTTTCTCGTTTTTTCTTCGTTGTCCACATTTTTGGTAAACATCTTTCGCCTCTGGTTCTCACTATCAGAAACTTTCATCTTCCTCGGAAAAAATTTATATTGATACAAACAAGGGAAAATCTGTGCTATTTTTACTATGACAAACATTTCAAATCTTATAGAAGCAGGTCATTTTAACGAAACAAAGTCTTGAAACAAAATCGTATACGAAACATTAATGTATTCTGATAAATTTCTACACATTTCTAGAAAAATTCGAATCTAGTTGGAAATTTAACATGTGAAATCATGTCGTAAGATCTCAATGAATTTTTTTTATTTTCGAAACCTTTTGTAGCAAAGGTGCAATATTTAAAAAACAAATTGAAACGATTTGTTTGAGAATAATATCCTGCATATTTTTAAAATCTTTCATTTGAAAGTAAAACAATTCCAAAATATATTAACAAATTCGCATTTGACAAATAAATACTGAATCATTTATAATTCGGTACTTATTGAATTTTAAATCGTACAACACATCATTAGACCTTAAAGTGAATTTGGGCTAAAATATAATATAATATCAAGAGATGCGGTAGCGGCTCGACTGCCGGTCGAGTATGCCGGTTTTATGACGTCATAGTAATAATAATTATGAAATTAAAATGACGCCAAGCGAATTCTGAGCTGAAAATCAAACTATTTTTCTCTTGAAATTGAAGATTTCCTTTAAATATGTCAATTCTTTTTTGTGCTCAACGAGCTGTCGTGTTTTATTAAGGGATGAGCATGAGAATTTGTTGTCAAGTTTGAAAATTTATAACTTAAAACTCAGAAATGTTTTCAGAATACTGTAGTAACTCGAATGCCGAAAGGATTTTTTTTCGTTCTACGTTCTTACTTCTGTCATACGAGTCTGTAAATTGAAGCATGTATTTTGTTTCCGGTTCATTTCAATCATTTGTTAACCCATCAATGTGGAAAATGACAATTCTGTTCACGCACAGAAAAAAAAGGATTGGTAAATTTAACTCACCATATGCGATCACCGAAAATTCGTTAAAATTGACTAAAATTAGTTTGAATTTAAGACACGGTGTTTGATTCAATGAAACTGGTTTAGTCATTTTAACTGCATCGTTTTTTTAACAGGAATTACCCAATATTTGTTTAATATTACTACATTTCGATTCAAATAATTAAATATTTGTTTGGCATTATACTATACAGGTGGCAACCGATTGACCGACGTATTTTGTTAAATTGAAATGTATATTGTGTTGCGCTGAATCAAGGGTTCAGCAAAATCAATTGACCAGGTTCGACAACAGGTTAAATATATTTTAGCCTTCATGTTTTTAAAATCAAACTATATATATAACCAACATAATACTGTATAAATACCACAGTGGTTTAAATTTACTACAATATTTTGTTGATATCCAAACAACATTTAGCCATCTTTAATTTACCGTGCACGTTTATTGAATACTGGATACTCAAGATTTAGTTGTTCTAACTGAATTTCGGGTGTGAAAGCTTCTTTGTTCAGCCACAGTGTGGCGCAAAGCGTTGAGATTTCTCATATGCAAAATGCGCTCCAGACGGTTATATAAGCAAGAGAAGCCAATGCGACTTTATAATACTGACTTCTGTCTCAGAAGTCAATAATAAATATTTTTACATACCATGGATGGCCAAATCATGACAAATGATTTATATTGTCTATCAAATTTTTGATTGCGCCATTTTTGTTCTTCTAAGGTTCAGTTGGTTATTTATGAATCAAAGTGAAAATTTGATGATGACTAAGATTTTCTCTGCAAGAATAGTTCTTCCAACTAAATTATTCGAATACACGAAAAAATTTAAATAAATATAATTTTTTTTATCATGATGTATAATTGTGTTGATTTAAACTTTCTTGTGGTTGGTCAAACTTGATACGTTATTATTTCAAGTCGATATATGGTTGGGTCAACTGTATCTGGATGCAAAAATATTTTTTTTACACATTCAAATTAACTCAATACGTGAGTTAAATTAATGCCATATTTGTTTCGCCACCCGTTATCGTAATATTGGGTTGGTTTAATTCAATTTCTGTTGAATTTACGAATCCTTTTTTTCTGTGCGCAATTTCAAGTACACAGTTTGAATTGACAAACAACAAAAAATTCCTCTAAAAGCTCTTCCTTGAAAACGTCTCCACGGAAAATCCCTTGAAAAAACAATAATCATATAATATCCCTTTGAAAATCTGTCATAACTAAAAACTCCAATCGAAAAACCTGATTCTTCCAATAATTCGCGATGATCACAAAAAGTTGTTAAATAATCACAAAAAACAGCAAAAATGCTGTACAAAAAGTTGAGACAAGTACATTTACCCCCCCCCCCCCCGTAAAAGGGGGAGGAATCTTTCATTTAAAAGTAACCTTCAAAAATAATTTATCATGAAAAAGATTTGAAAAACTATCTTGAATGAAATTTATGAATAAAGTCATGAAATCGTGAAATTCAATTCTCGCAAAGAGTTGAATTAAAAGATTACAAAAAGTTGTCAAATAAATATGCATGTGGTCAAGTACGTCAGATTATAATTTTAACAAAAAAATTACAAACAAAAAAAAACTCAAGCAAAAAAAAATTATATACAAAAAAATTACAAACCAAAAAACTTGAGAAAAAAAAATTTCGACTGGTGTACTTGGCGAGTTCGTAACTATGAGGTGTAAGTACATTATGTGAAGTACATTACGCATTTCGCCAAGTACACCAGCCGAAATTTCTTTTTTCTCAAGTTTTTTTTTGTTTGTAATTTGTTTGTATAGAATTTTGTTTTGCTTGAGTTTTTTTTAGTTTGTAATTTTTTTGTTAACATTATAATCTGACGTACCTGACCACATCCATATTTATTTGACAACTTTTTGTAATCTTTTAATTCAACTCTTTGCGAGAATTGAATTTCACGATTTCATGACTTTATTCATAAATTTCGTTCAAGATAGTTTTTCAAATCTTTTCATGATAAATTATTTTTTAAGATTACTTTTAAGGAGTTTCGGTACAGGCGATACAATGTTGCCATGCTAAACCATGTTAAAAACACACAAAAATTCAAAAAGTTGAGAATTTTATAAAATTTGGTGAACATATTCTTTAGTGCCGAATTTGACAATACAATTTTTTTCAGATTTTTCTTCTTCACAGTTATCGAGTAATTGAAAACTAATGTTCACGTGTATAAGCATAGCGCTTCCATATATATAGCTACACATTCCGGGCATAAGAAATCTGCTTTAATGCGTAATTACTCGATAACTAAGTAAAAGAAAATTGTGTTTTCGTACTTGATGTTGAGGAACATTATCACCAAATTTGATCTATTTCTTAACATTTAGCCTTATGTACCGAAACTCCTTAATGAATTGACGTTTGGATGAGGCGGATGAGGCACACTTTTGAATGGTGGAGGGCGCCAAAAGCATTCCTTGCTTTTGAAATACTGACCAATCGTGTGTTAACCGCGCTCACGGTGCTCCACTATACACTATACCCCAGCCCTATACCCGCAACCCGCATTCGTGAGCGCCCGGAAAAACGTTATCCGTGACGTCATATCATCAGCTGTGCAGCGCGATGGCGAGCACTAATTCACGAGTTGAAGAATTGATCAATCATTTTAAATCGCACAATAAAATCAGAGAACAACAAACACATTCAGCCAAAGTGCACAGTGTGGGATGGAGTTGCGACGGAAAATATTTGGCCTCTGGCTCGTTCGACAAATGCGTGTGCATATTCTCACTTGGACCTGATCGTTTGGTTGGTTAACCTCTTCAAAATTCTATAAGCGTCAAAATTATGGAGCTCGAATTGTGCTGTGTTTTTTTTAGTAAAAATTGTATACAGATGCAACATTTTAAATGGAGTTCCATTCTTCAGCAATTTTCTCAAAATATCACATGACGGAAAAACAGCATTACGAGATATCTTTGTTACTTGTCATTTCAATTTTGATTGTTGTTTTTTTCGAGCTCGTACATTTTGTTTTCAAAATAAAAGATTTCACTACTAATAAAAATGTCCATTGTAAAGAAATCAAAAAAACATCAACATGTTAAAAAATAGAATTGACAAAAATCTGATTATCATTTCAAAAATTTTTTTTCTCAAAAGAATTTTCAGCATTTTTCTTTCAGCAAGTATCAATTTGAATAGTTTCGGTTTATGAAATGAATCAAAAAGTAACAAAGTTTTTGAGGATTCAAAATGACGTTTAATCTTCGAATAAGTTTTTCTTCAACAAACAGCTCGATAATGGAAATTGTTCTAAAAAAGTTTGTCATTTGTTTCATTTGCAGAAGCAAGAGACAACTTTTCGAGGTCACGGAGGTAGCGTAGATCAGTTATGTTGGCACGCATTCTATCCGGATGTACTGTCAACGGCGAGCGGAGACAAAACAGTTCGTATATGGGACACGAGGACTCAAAAATGTACAGCGAACATCGGAACGAGAGGAGAAAACATCAACATATCGTGGTCCCCTGACGGTAACACAATAGCTGTGGGTAACAAAGAGGATCTAGTCACTTTCATAGACGCAAGAGTAATGAAGATCAGAGCGGAAGAACAATTCAGTTTCGAAGTTAACGAAATATCTTGGAACAAAGACTCCGACACGTTTTACTTGACCAACGGTCAAGGCTGCGTGCACATATTGAGTTATCCGGATTTGGAGCTGCTTCACGTGATCAAGGCTCATCCGGGGACCTGCATATGCATAGAATTCGATCCGACAGGACGTTATTTTGCGACTGGTTCAGCCGACGCATTGGTGTCGCTCTGGGACGCCGACGAATTATGCTGTTTAAGAACATTTTCTCGTCTCGAGTGGCCCGTACGAACGATATCTTTTTCCTACGACGGTCAACTGTTGGCCGCAGCTTCCGAAGATCTCGTTATAGATATCGGTGAAGTACAAACCGGTGAAAAGATCGCCGATATCCCTGTCGAAGCGGCAACGTTCACGGTCGCCTGGCATCCTAAACAGTACTTGCTCGCTTATGCCTGCGACGATAAAGACACTTACGATCGTAAACGAGATGCCGGTAGCCTTAAAGTCTATGGGTTTTCGAACGATTGACACACCAACGATTCGAACTCGTGTCAATTATTCTATAATCGTGTCAATAACATTTGAATAAAAATCCATTAGATGTTAAGAAAAAATGTGCAAAAAAATATCATGAATTTTAATACAAAACAATTAATTTTGTAGAAAATTTCACGTCTACATTTCTTTTTCGATCTTTTCTGAAATCACTTTTTTTTTATCGGAAGCAAATCGTCCTGAGCGCCCCTTGAACACCATTTTTCAAGTTTTCTATCGCATCTGATATGTTGTGTCGATATATCACCGCGAAACTGCGAATAAACTTGATCGAAACTCAAAGTTCCAAAAAAACATTGCCAATGTAACTTTGTTATCACATACAAATCCATTTTTGTCATTCACTCATTCGAATTTGACGATTTTCTATCAATTCTTTCCAAGTAACCGAGCAATCCGAAGCAAGACCCTTGAAAAAGTGCAACTTTTCAAGTTTTTCATCTCGGCTACAGAATATTGTGTTTAATTTAAAAAATCGAGACATTTCTCGATTTCGTTATTAAAAACTACTTTTCAAATGGATTTGATAGATTCATTCGAAAAATTGAAACAACTTTTTTAAACAGTCGTGTGACTTTTCAGCCACATAGTTTGTTCATTCAAAAAATAAAAATAATTGGTCAACGATATTTGTATGAAAATAACGAAATTATTCGCTCCCTTTTGTCTGTCAAAAAAAAATGATATTCATCAAATTGTACGCCACAAAGTACCTTTAGCATTGTTCAAATCTTTTGTATAAAAAAATGAATGTTTTTCTCGTGAAAATTAATAAGAAGTGATCGCAATAATTGTACTTTTTCGTTGGATACCATTTTTATCGATTGTTTCATGCTGCAGCTGCTTCATACATATGAGGAAAAAATATGTATGTCAGCCGTCTTTGTGTTTATTTTTGTTAGCCGTAACGGTTGCCATGGTTCCACAACGTTGTTGCTGCTGCAAAGTTTCTTCATAAGGTTCTCTTAGCTAGCATCTAGGAGGAGCGAAGGAGTTCTGATATACGTGAAAAAAAAGTTTATTTTCATTGAATTTTGAGGTGTAGAAGGTTGGTCGAAAGGATGGCTGAATCGTGCGTGGTGGAGTTGGATCCTAAATATGTGAGCGACGACGAGACTTGTTTATCCGACGATTTGGACGTGAGCGTGGCAAATATGAACAAAATCAACGAACACAAGGCTATTTCACTGAATACGGAGAACGAAGAATCTTGCGCTACTACCGATGAAATAAAAAACGATGAAATAGTTTCCGACGACGAGTACAATTACAGCGATGATTCCGTATGCTCGGAAGATTCATACAGGGACTCCGAAATAACAAACGTCACACCTCGATCATCGTTGCAGCCTAGTTCCCCTTTGAATCGTACGATGAGCCTGGAATATCCAGTCGCTCGGATAAAAAATATCAATCGTGACGAGGAGAGCTCATATCCACGACAATTTTCTGTTAATATTCGTGACAATATTCACAGAATGTGCTCATCGGCAAATGACAACAGATACTGTAACAGGAACGTCGTTAATTTTGATTCTACCAATTCGCGTCCTAAAAGAAGAAACATGAGTTTCACAAACGCTGAAATGCGACGAATCGAAGTAGAGAATCAGTATCTGCTAAAGAAAATAATGGCGCAACAGAAGCCACAGATCAAGCCAATAAGAACGCAATCGGCTCAGCCGAGGATGAGCAGTTCGGCTATCAATAGAAAAAAACTGCAAAAACGAATCGAACAGGAAAACATGGTGAGACATTTTCTTCGCTCGCTTAAAAAAAAAAAAAACAACTTTTTAACAAGAGTTTGTGATTGCACAATCATGAGGAGAAAGACAAACCGAAACAATTATCATTTTTCACGCAGATGCTGCTACAGAGAATTCAAGGAGCTAAATCATGCGCAGTATCCAGCAACGTTATTCCGGGCTATCGTCTAACTTCACTGTAGAGGCACGATACATATTATTTTGGAATTTTAACTTTTTTTTTTTAGAATGGCACCGCCATACATACCCGATATGTAAGAGCTTTGTATCCTGAAAGACGAACCACTTTATAAAATATAGTCATTTTACGGCAAATACAAAGTTCGTTAATGAACTTAGTTTGTTGTTTGAGGGTTTGATCTATTTTTTTAACACAACAAATAGCAGTCTTACAAAGAAGGTACAGTTTTTCCGTTTGTTGGTTTTTTTTTTTTTTTTTTTTTTTTTTTTCTTTACTGTCGTAATTTTCATTTTGTACACTTTGAGATGGAGTCTTACTGTTTCTTAATTTTCCAAAAGAATTCGAGTAGTGAAAGCTACGTTTATCGATTATTTGCATCGCTCACGAAACGAATAGTCGAAAGAAAATCGTTATTCCAAGGTCTCAAGTCTAATAAATCACATTTGTTTTTTTTTTTGTTTCGTTTTCAGTTTGAAAGTTTTTGAAAAAGTTCTCACATATGTGTCGAGCGCAAAAGTTATGTGTAATATCGATGAAAAAGTATGTACTATCGTTTTCTCAAATTTGTCCTTTGATAGTTGTAACAACTTATTAAAACGTGTCGGTGTATCATTAACGTATTTACGTACGGGGAAGGAATTCGACGAAACTATATTTTTTTTATGTTTTTTTTTTTTTTCCTTTTGCGATTTAATCGCTTTCGATTTCGTCGCTAATGTTTAACTAGCCAATCCTTGTGATTATCACAACAAATGAATCCGCATGGTTTCCCAAACGTCATTTATCACAAACTTTGTCGCCGTATTATCTCTTATTCTTCGTGCTGCATTTTCCATGGGTTCGTTGATGATGGAGTCCAAATCGTGCTGAGAGATCGAAAGGGATCGAAACCCGATCGATCCTGAAGAAAAAACAAAGCAAAAGAATGATAATTTTATTAATACAGAAGGATAAAACGATGATTTTCAAAGCAAGCAATGATTTCAGACACAATATCTGAAAATGAAAATAAAAAAGAGGCCCAAAACCTCTTTTTTTACTGCTTATGAAAAAATCCTTATTTTCTATTCGTATTAAATCAAAAGTAGTTTTTTTTTTTTTTTTTACCTGGGAATCTGGCTCAGTGTGTTGCGAGGAGGTCGAAGGTTGTAAAGACGAAGCAAGTGGAGGTGGCGGCGCTCCCCATGGAGCAGCGGCCCACACTCCACCAGTGTTGACACCCCAAACACCGCTTCGTTCCTCTCCTACGGCCCCTCGCGTGTACAGAGGCTCCCAGTTTGTCTTAACTGTCACCCAATTATCTGCGTCAAAATGATTTCCATTGAAAAAATGATTACTTCATTCGTGAAATACTCGGGGGTTCTCGGTACAAATTTATTAATACCTTTCAACGGTCCCGGTAAAGTCGACAATTTGTCAACGTGTTTAGGTGTTTCCAATCGATATGTTGCCGTATTGTCCGAAATCAAATCTATAATTGGACTTTTGTTACCCCACAATTGTGATCTAGTGTCCTCCTCCAGACTCTCCAACTCAACCAGAGGCTCATTCGTTTCCGGCAGATCGTCATACGGCACTAATTCCGGTTCGAACTGAAAGGCCAACAATATCATTCAAAATAAATCATTTATAATTTACAATTATTGACAAAGTGTTAATTATTATAATTAAATATAAATAAATTGTAAATCAGAACATTGAACCCTCACAGGGACAAGTAATTTTAACATTGAACCGGACTTACTGGTGGTTCGCTAAAAGTATTGATGAAATAACTGTTCGACTGTTGTTGTTGAGCTTGTGTCGCAATCGGGGAATCGGCATCATAAGAATTATCTTGTTCCATTGAAATTCCGGTCAAATGAGAGGGCGTAATGGTTCTAGGTACGGTTTCAGTGTACTCGATCGGTGATGAACATGTTTCCTGAACCGCCAGCCTCTCTGTGCACTCAGAATTAATGTTTCTTCTATTGATATTTGTCCATAATTCGTGAGATATTTCATGGCTTTTCGTCGCCGTTTTTCCCGATGTTGAAAAAGCCGGGGATACGCTTTCAGGATTACGCGCAACTACGTCGCTGAATCGGGCTCGATTTTCACCCCAACACGAAGGTGGCGGCGGCGGTACAGGCGAAGGTACTCTCACTTGCGAGGGACGAATGTCTTCACGCTGCGCCATGGCTCCCATCGAATTGACAGCTGTAAAAAATGTGTGTGTGTTTTATTTTAATTTACTTTAAAGGCTTCAAACGCAGTTTATACTGGAAAATTTTGAATAAACTAAAATGCACATTCATTGGTAATACTTTCGTTGATAAAAGTTCAAAATTCTTTACCGTTACGCCATAAATAGAAAAGAGAAATTTTGATATAAACCGACAAAAATGCGTATCACACTAATTCTTATCAATTGTTTGGACGAATTTTAATGGAATTTTTTTTCTGTTCTGAATATTTGAACTGATGTCACATATTCGAAAGTAAAACATGCTAAATAGTGTTTTCAAAACTTGTAATTCGCTTTTGAGCCATGCTCATTAGAAACTAGCTCGTATGAGTCAGCAGTTGTCCTAACACGATTACATTCGTTTTATCGAAATTTGTAACGCATTTGGCAAGTGTCAACGAAAAACTGAGGAAAATTTTCTTTCGATACATCTTCGATTTGCGTCATGGGCTCAAATCTGCGTCGCATTTCGCTTGAGAATATGAATAAATATTACATACGTGTGACATACACACAGATATTGCAATATGACTCAGATTCACGCACGTATAGTTATAGACTCGAAGCCGTGCTACTTTCAATATTTCATTCTTGGTGAGCTTGTGAAAAAATCTGTTGACAATGGAAATCCGGGTACGGGCAATGGAAAAAAAAAAAAAAAAAACTAGAAAAGCTCGCGTATAACATTTGTAAAATGGTGGACGATTAAGGCACTATAATTGTTAGACGTCGATCGAAAAAAGGATGTTTCATTCGTTACGATTGTTAAACTTATTTTTCAGAAAAAATTTTTTCAAACGAATGAATAGTAAAATTTGCAAATGGCTTTTTAATCAACTTACATTTAACGTTTACTTTTTCGATCGATCTTCGTTTCTGCGAACTTTTATCTTTACGAGGTGGATTTTTGTTTGGTCGTGGCGATTTGTACGAGGCAACTTCTGGATTTCGTGACTGGTGATGGTGATGATGCTTCGTGCCAGATCTATTGACATTGGTTTTCCATCGATTTGGATTTTCCTGTCTCTCTTTGTCGTAATCATCGTCATCGCAGTCACCTTCGTAATTGTCTCTGTAATCGATAGGTACAGCTGCCGGTATTGCTTGAGGTTTGATCTTCTTTGGTATTGGTTTTCGTTGAACTTTTTCAGGCTTCGCATACGTGTGTTCTCCATCCTGTGAAATTCCATTAGAGATGTTAAATTTTTCGAAATTGCAATAATCATTTGCTTCAAAACTCAAAATGTTCAGATGCAATTGGTCTAATAGATTTGGTGATAAAAAAAAAAATTGTTTCAAGAGTTTGCGACAAACTTTTAGATTTCATTGTTGGTAAAAACCAATTTTTGAATTGTCGTGAATTCGACAGAATTACTGTTTAAAAACTAATTTGTAAAACACCTTTGATTAAGAAGAAATATTGTATTTGCAAATTATTAAGTTAAAATATCTTCACCTTATACGGCGCAGGATCGTCGTGCACCGAACTTTCAGTAGTCGTAGACGATGTTTCTTCTTCCGAAAATTGTACAGTTTTTTGACTAGCGGTTGCCTCATATTTTTTATACGAGCTGTGATTATTGTGCGCCGTGGTATTACCATTGGATTGTTTTCTTTTCCCATCAGATTTAGAATCTTTCGGGTTATTGGAAAAGCCAGAATCCAAGGAAACTTCATTTTCAGTAGATTTGAAATCTTCTTTCGGTAACGAGGTGACGGCGAGGTTATTCGATTTTCCTTTTCTACTCGCGGTTGGGCTTGACTTTGTCGACGAAATATTCGTAACAACTTTTTTATCCACAGTAACGAGCGTATCCGCAGGAGAATTATCGGCCAGACAAATGCTGCTCTCCGTCGTCGAAACTTCGGAGGCGCTGTTTTGTCTTTTGGCATTCTTCTTTTTCCCGGCAATATTAGCGGAATTGTTAAGTTCGTTGGTCCCTAAATTATCGACCGTTGAACCAGAATCGTCATTTTTATTTTTCGTAAAAACCGGCAATTCCTTGAATTCGGTATCGAGCTTGAATCGTCTTTCCTCCTCGGGCGACCAATCAGGGATTCTCAAGCTTTTCACTGCTGCTTCTTTCTCCTTGTTTCTCTTGACGTTCATCAACGACCAGTCCGGCAAGGATTCTTCTTTTCGCGGAATTTTAGGCTTTTCATCGCTCGCTGTTTTCTCCCTAATCATACCAGCCGATTGCGCCAATTGTCGAAGATCAAGAGGCGGCTGAACCGGACTCGTTCTCGACAACGTTGCCAATGCACCGCGGAGTATTCTGTCCGCTTCGAGAAACGAAACAGCCAAAATACACATTAATAAAATACACGGTAAACTTATAGCTGCGAACTGTACGGCCGGCTCCCAAGTAGGTCTTATGAGAACAGCAGCGCAGGATTCTAACGTGTGTCCCGGCACGGTTGTAAGCAACGACAAACGAACCATTCCGTTATCATTTACGCTGTTCTCCGTGTCTGTGCTTTGAGCACCCAAGCTCGTAAGTATTAACAGTTCTCTCTCTACGCGAGACAATGTGAAATCCGGCGTAAATGCTATCTCAATTTTTTTCGTCGCGTTTGGACTTAGCTTGAAGGGACCGCAGTTGAGCACTTTGAATCCGTAGCCCTCGCAAAGCAACCCATTTATGTAAAACCCGTGAATATCTATCGGCAATTCACCCGTATTTCGTGCTGTGAATGACCGTTTCACTGTCAGATTCGGCACAGGATTTCTGCGTGATCTTTCACCTGTAATCAATTATTCACACGACAATTTACCTTCAATATTGTCAACAAGGCATAAACATAATTTTGATACCATAAATGTATAAAACATTAGACTACTTTGGTATTTGGAAAAAAATAATTGGATAATCATTCCCTAGCGGATTTCGTAACCAGTTTTTTGTGGTCGGAATTGGAGCTGGTCGCTTTTGTATAAAAGTTGACCAGTTTTTCGTGGTCAGCAGTACTTTTTTTGTACCGGATGTGACGTGTAATCCTGGTCGGTTCGACTAGCATGTTCCAGTCGTCTTGACTATAGTGGAGCCTGATTTCTGGACCGTAAGCTGGTCGTTCCGACCAGAGGCATGTGGTCAAAATGACCACCGGGTCCAGCGTCCGAAAAGGCATTTCACCGGAGTATACTGGTCGGAACGACCAGCTTGTAACCCAGCTAACGAGTCGTTCTGACCACGGACTGCTGTATTGCTAACAATAGGACAACAAAAAGAGTTTTAACAAATCGAAGAAAACCGATTGATCTGAGTGAGGTTCGATCCCGGGACTCTCGGAGTTCGAGCCTGGAGCGCTATCCACTGCACTACCAGACATTCTATAACTGATGTATAACGAAACTTATATATAACTCGTGAATCATGATTTATATGTGAGTTTCGTTGTTACAGAGTTATAAAATGGCTGGTAGTGCAGTGGGTAGCACTCCAGGCTCGAACTCCGAGGATCCTGGGATCGAGCCTCGCTCAGATGGCCTGGTTTGTTTTTCAATTTATTTAAATTCTTTTTGTCGTTCTGTTCTATCGAGAACCCTGGTCAAAACGACCAGTTCGTCACTTAATTAACTTATTACTTAATTAGTCATTCCGACCCGGGAACCCTGGTCGAAACGACCAGTTCGTCACTAACCAGCGAGTCGTTCCGACCCGGGTACTCTGGTCGGAACGACCAGTTCGTCACCCAACCAACGAGTCGTTCCGACCACGGTGATGTGGTTGGAACGACTCCCTGGCAGGACCTCGACCGGGCCCCACAGTCAGTCGGACTTATCGAGTTCCCACTACGATTTTTTGGTCGGAACGACCGACATGAATACGTCACATCCGGTTTAGTCCGACCACGAATAACTGGTCAACTTTTGTACAAAAACGACTAGGAAAGCTGGTCAAGAAATCCGCTAGGGTTCTTTCGTAAATGTTGGAAATCAACATTCGCAATAATGTAAAAGAAGCTGAGTTAATGGTGAAATATCGGAATTCCGATGTTACATTTGATTTCGTTAATAAAAATTCAAACGTTCTTACGTTCGCAATCCTTAAGATGCTTCTCCGCGAGCTCGAAGAGCAGCGGTGTAGTGGAACCGGGTTTCCGGTTGCCAAATTTGAATTGTGCGTGTGCACCTCTACTGATTAATCGTATAACTTCTAGTATCGTCATATTATTCCTTATGAATAACAATCCCGAGGACCATGCAGCCGCAGTTGGGGTATAGGAGAGACGAACGCTGCGCGTTTCTCCAGGGTTAATGTACAACGGCAAGGACCCTTGAGCGGTCGTAACATCCCACTGTCTCTCGAAGGATGCTCGGTCTTCCTCGTTCTCGTCAAATTTGAATTCGCCGTCAACCGTTGGTGGACACTCAAGACAAATTGGCTTGAACCTGATTTTCATAAATGATAGAATTTTTGAGTATTCAACTTGAAATTGAACTACTGCTCGGATGAACTCGTTAAGAAACAAAAAACTAACGACGATGCTCACTTATTGGGGAGTGAATGATAGAGTCTCATACCCTGAGGATAAGTCTGATCCATTACCAACTGAACCAACAGGGGTTTCGTGCTTGGATTATGTAATTTTATGATTTTGTACGAAGTATTGCCGACTTGAGTCAATGGAAAAGTGAACAGACTCTTGTTTTTCATGCTGCTCGATCCGACTATGAGACTCGGCCAATATAACTTTATATTGACGAAAAATTTGTGGCCACGAACTTCCGTCGTATCTAAACGCATCGTTATATTGTCCCAAGAACTGCTCCCTCCCGTCGCATTCAAATAACGAGTGTATCGAGCATTCAGTAAATTTAAATCTGAATCTCGCGTATGCGACGGTAGGCTCATTGTGTTCAGCCATTGACTGCCAGCTGAAAAGAAAGAAAAACGTTCCAGATCCGTCATGTTCTCAAGAAGGAAACTCTGTGATTTTTATCCACTCCAAGAAAACTGTGGGCGACTATTGTCGAAAACTTACAATAAATTAATAATTAGAAAAATACTAACGAAAATCGCGACAACTATTCGTGTTCCAAATATTACGAAATTACATATTTTGTTCTCACCGCTTGTATTCATTGACAATCCAAGATAACATTGTTGTTTGCAAGAAACCGATGGATCGATTTGAATTGCACCGATGTGATTTTCTCCTTTCGATATTATTGGTAACGAAGACTCCTCAAGAGCAATATATTTTACCCTATTGTCTTTGTGAACAGGTGCGATACACGTAACTTCCATTGGTCGTGCAAACGTCGAGTGTATTTTAACTTGTTGCAAGCAAATTGATCCCTGGAATATTTAAGCTCGCCATTAATTTCAATTCACTTTTGACAATTTTTGTTGCGACGATAAATAATCATTTATAATACTAATAATAAATGAGCAACTCGAGATCATTTTTGTCTGCTGAACTCACCGGAAAACAATCGGTGAAAGTCAATTTTTTCAGGGATATTCTTCCATGAGCAACTCTCATATAAACCGGCACTGTTAATCTCTCATAAGTCGTACGCACAAAAACATCACCCACGATCGTGTCCTCTTCAACCATTGGTGTTTTTACTTTGATTTTGAATATCGCTAGGTAGCCAGGCTTGATGCTTTGCTGCAATAAAAAGATATAAAAAACAATATTTGAATGTGCAATTCGGGTTTTTGAAATTTTATTGATCCTACTGTTCCTGAATTTTGATTCTATCACTTTCACGGTTCACGACGGATGATGCAACGATATGTTTTCATTGATTATAACTCATTTTGGTCCATTGAAATAGAAGAAATACATTTTTTCTCACACTTAAAATATCTAAATTAGTATCCAAATAAGTTAACGAACTTTATTGCATTTTTCAAGAGGTTTTGATTGTTATATTTAAGCTTTCATCCATTGAGTAAATAATCAAATAATTTTTTTTTTTTTTTCAACTTACGTTCCCTGTATGACTACAAACGGTAATATTCCGAAAACCCTTATTGAAGAGATCGGTAGGTCCATTTTGGCAACCCATTAATTCGAGTACAGCCCCGGGCATATTGACGCCCCATCCATGGAGTTCAATGTTGACAGGGTTTTGATTTTCGAGAGCAAATATCGCTTCGTTTTCTGTGCCGCTGCCAACCGTCCCGAAGTTCATCGTGCCCTTATCGCTCTCTCGTTCACCAGGTATTATTTTCCGTAATTTACCATCGTAACTGAGCAAGGGTACTTCGGTCGTCGAAACATTCGAATAAATAAATATCGATGACTCGAGCTTGATGTTATCATTTTTTTTCTCTTGATTCATAACTATTGAGAATATATTAGCTCTTTGACCAGGTTTCAAAACTCTCGGATGAAAGTTTCTTATCTGTAAGTACAAAAAACGATATTTTATGACGAAAAATTAAAAAATATTTCTTATACTGTTAAGACGCGTAATATTTTGTGGATGAAGAAATATTTTTTATAACATTTAAACACTCTGCTTCAAAAAGACTTTTCTCAAAAAAATTCTTTGCTCAATTTCTTAAACCACTTACACGTGTGTTTGAGTCTATTTGAACTTACTGCGAAAAACGATTTTGCTGCGATGGGAAACGACACGTTTGTGATAGCCAGTGGTATTTTGAATCGGTTAACAACGCTGAAATTTCGTGGTTGATTTGAGTGTGGTGAACAGTAATGTCCGACTGTCGAATTAATCTCGAGGCCGCCTTGCAATACTTCGGCCGACCAGGGTATCGCCAGTTTCTGACTGGAACCACCGGGACCTATACCTTTGATCATTAATTTACCCTTGAAGTGTTGAGTCTCCAATCCAGCTTTCCCTGAATAATCGAATGCCATGAACAACAAATCACTGTTTATACCAAGAGAATTTATAAGGGTTGATCGAATTTCAGCTCGTACTTACAATCATAAATGAGTGTACCGATTGTGATGGGCACGTCTGTGTCACCTGGTATAACAACCGGTTCGAAATCTATTCTGAGAGCTTTCGATACGGGTGTACTGATGATGTTCTGAAACATTAGAATAGAGTGAAATTAGGAATTTTTTAATGGAATAATTTTTCGAAAAGTCTAAAACGAGGGAAATGTAATGGAAAAAAAAATCATAAAACTCATGTCTCGTAACGAAAAAGCAATTAATTTGATTATTATCGAAGAAATTTTTGCTTGAAAAAACATAATTTTTTCGTATTATTTTTTCGTTACGGTTCAAACATCGCTCAATTTTTCAAAACTTTTCTCTAATTCCTGAGTTAATTTAGCACTCATTCTTCATTGATATGCTATAAATGAGTGATTTCACATTTATAAAAAAAAAAATCCTTATTTTTCTTACCAAAACTTTGACGGGTTTCTTAGCAGAATTTCTCAAAGCTATCGGATAGTGAGTAGGTGAGTGTAACGATCCACCCATTCCTAAATTAATAGACGCAGAACTTCCGCCCCAGTGGAGACCTGCTCCGCTACCAACTTCAACCTCCACCGCGACTACCATAATTTCTGCGCTATTGTTGACTTTGAATCTAAAAAAATATGAAAAAAATATGACATTGCATGATGAATCCGCAAAATTGTATTGAAAAAAATTGAATAAATCACTGCTCACCTCACATACGCCGTATGATTTTTTTCCATATAGGCGTTAAAGTGTAATCTTATTACCGGCTTGGTTTGGTAAGGAGGAATCGCCCATAATTCCCGAGGTCCCTCCGCCTCGCCCGATGGCAATTCCAACTGGAACTCGCCACCGCTACTGTATACTTCTACCACCTTTCGAATCGATAAATAAATCAATTATTTTTAATAACAAATAACGATTTGAGCATCGTTCGAAAGTAAAGGAAATTTATAGATTTTCTTATATTGATATTCGTGTAATTAGAATGAAAAAAAAAATTTATCCGAGTTCATTTGGGTACCTGCATTGCCTCGGAGTGAGGATTGTGCATATAAATAAGAGGGGTGAAAGATGCATTTAGTGGTAACTTGACACCGACGACAGGACGCAATCTATACGGACTGCTAACGCTCGTACCTTTGACCTGGAAAGAAAAATAATTAGTAAATACGCCAATGTCGTTGATGTTTTCAATCATTAGAATTGTACACAAAAAAATGTGTCGAAATAATTGAAAAAACAAAAAGGGTTTTTCATTACCGGGTATTTGAGCGTTCCCTCCGAGGTGTGAATAAATAGATGACTATCGATCTCACCCTCCTCTCTGCCAAGGAACACGACATTAAATGTCGTATTTCCTAATGGTGGGATCACCTATAATTCGTCGAATAAAAACCATTTTAATGAGGCACAAAATCATTTTTTTTTTTTCATGTATCGATCCTCTCATCTCCTGGAAGGTACTCGTCCCAAATTGGTGGGGTAAAATTTATTTTTTTAAAATTACAACAGCGGCAAGCGTCATAAACGTTTTATCGTTTGACTTTTGTTTACTTATTGAACGAGTACAGAATTCTGTTTCGAATTGTAACGGTAAAATATTTTTTAAAAATGAGTTTGTCGAGTCGAAGGATTCGAAAAGTTTTTTCTCTGTTTCTCAGGTCTGTTTACGTTATAAGCTTGTCATATGCTGAACTACAAGTATCTTGCAAAAAACATAAAAATTGAACATGGATATCGATTTTATGCCTGCTCATTTTTCAACCGAAAGTCGTTTCATGTTGCATGCAAGTACCTCGAGTAATATCGTCATTGGTAATAAAAAATAATTGCATGCCATTTACACTCATTTTTCTTATGCATCTGTGGAAAATTCCATGCAACTGAACTTTACTTGAATAGAAAGAATCAATGAATTGGAACAAAAACTGAAAATGGTTTGTATTACTCGTGAGAGCAAATTTTGAACAATGAAAGCTTAAAATTTCATTCTTTTATCTTAACAAAAGTAGACATCTGAATAATTTACGAAAGAGTGCAATAGACGCATTTGAACGTTTTTAATCCTGGATATTCCTGATAAACAAAAGATGATTTAAAAAAAAAAAAAATAGAGTTTCGCAAACTCGATAGACTGGGCTATAATTTGAGAGAAAAAGATCTAATCTTTTGATGATGCAAACTGTTGTTGTTAGGATCTATCGTTCCATTTTGGAACGATGTACCTTTCGAGGATGTGAAAAATCCGTTGTACCGCTCGAGAGTTGAGAAAGTTCATAATACTTTGAGACTGAATGATCTGTAGCTCACAATTTTTGTATTTGTAAAATTAGCCAAATTTCACTTATAGTTGATTAAAATGATTCTGCGATTTCAAATTTTCAAGATTCGATTTATATCTTTGGCGGGTTGCATCAAAAGTATAAAGAAATGAATTTGAATCGATGAAGAATCTCACTTTATCCTGAAAGAAGGACGAGTGAAAATGCTGCGTGCTTCCGGAGATGGAAGAGAGATGGATAGTTCTATTGCCATCTCTATTAAACAGCGTCACAGTTTCCTGATGCGGAATGCCAAGTTGTCTGAAAAAAAATTGACATTTAAAATGATTCGGTTGCACGGACGATTATAAAATGGCTATAAATTACCTCTCTTTGAAAACGAGAACATTCGGTTCGAATTGGATGTACGGTATCGCGCCTTGTACGTTTTTGTCGTCCGACGCGGAATCCCTTTAACAAAAACAGGCCAACGACCAATAGAGTAAATTCGTGTAGTCTTTTTTATTAATGTTTATTTCAAGGAGACAATATACCTGGGGAAGACTTGGAAGTAGATAACTTCGAATAAATATTCTTTTTAAATTATTGGAGCAATTCGATGCAGATTTTTCATCGACAAAAACGTATTTTTTAAAAAACAAACAAAAATAAAACGAAGCAAGTTTTTGAACGAATTCAATTATAGAAACAATTTTTTTGTATAAAAACCGTATTGACATCTGATCGCAAGTTACAAAATTCATAATTTGGTCTTTCGGAAGTGTCAGCCTTGAAAAACTTTTGATCGAGTGCTTCGATAGTATTTCAACGTTTGAAAAAAAAAAATCAATCGCTTCTTCGCCCCTTCCAGGTGCGATTGTCTTCTTGAATGGTATTCAAAGTACTGGAGATTGAAAATAGGAAAGGCATGAAATAAGGTAACAAACCTTTTTCGGTGTTACAAGACAGAGGCTAAATGGTATGTTAGTGGTAAAGATTATTTGTACAAAGCCGGAATTCATTTTAAAAAATGAAATGGAAGAAAAAAAAAATTAAGCTCTAAAAATAATTATTCAAAGTATATGCGTAGATCATCTAAATTTTGAATCTCGAAAGAAGCTTCGTTTTCAATTTTTTTTTATATGTATTTTCTTTATACCTTTCCTATTTTCACTCACCGTATTCGTTATGTGTATTGTGCTTACCCAGCCCCTTGGACCGAACTGGCGAACCCCTGTTGAATTATATAAATCCGTTAATGAATTTTCATTTAATCCGGTTTGTATATTTCACTGTTCGCAATTATTATTTTTACCTTGTGCATTGAAATAGGTATGTTGTCCAAAAGATATTGAACATCATTGTCATCCTGGACGAAAGCTGAAATAATTTGTCGTTAGACTTTTCAACTTGAATCATACCATTCAAATTTCTTTGACGAAGATAAAATAGCAATTGTCAGTTGAGAGATTATCAAATAATATTTTAAAGCTATATTTAAAATATTCGATGGCCAGACATTTATTTTTGTCTTAGCAACGGAATTTGCAGAGAAAAATAAAAATATGATGTATCTAAAAAAGTATAAATATAATGCAGAAGAGGTAATTTAACGAGAAAATTGTCAAGACGTGGGATCAGATGATGACAAGGTGTTATATGACCTTCAGAGGTGTGATGTTAAATGAAAACGATAAATCCTGTTACACCGAGAAACTCTTGCGAAAATTTCGTCAAATTTTTGTCTCCACTCTCTCTCTTAGCGATATCAACGAGACAGCTGACAATTGCAATATCTCATCGGGATGTTTATTTGAACGTGATTATCGTCACATTCCCTCCGAATCAAAACACACAAATGATAGGATATGTATTGTACTTACCATTGTTGTGACCGTGGAAAGACGGTCGTATTTGGGATGCAGATTCCAAAAATGTTAATAAAAACAAGTAATAGCATACTTTTATCTCAATCATAATATTGCTTCGAAACACCCTTTAACTTATATATTTATTTCTCTTTAACATTGATGAAAAACCGTATTTGGCCATGTTTTCCGCACTATATCGAAGTTTCACAATATCGATTATGCTTCTATCGGATACCATATACCATTGTGGATTTGCTAAGTCGTGTGCGTGACTCCACACGTTTGTGTATTTTTGTACTCGATACACGTACACACATTCCCAAATTACGTGCTCGATGCACACTACCTCAACATTTCCTCAAGTGTTGGGATCTTTATGGTTCATTCATAACGGCCGAAAAAAAAGGAAATTTTCAAAAATTTCAAGTGTGAAGAAGAAAAATGGGAGAATGTCAAAATAAATATTCAAGATTTCGTGTCTTCAATTTATTCTATAATGTGCCATTGTTCAGGGTTCAGGTATTTTACATTATTTCACTTTACAGCCAGTAAATTATGATAAAACAGTGGGATTTTCCGTTGTTACTTTCTTTCATGTTTGTATGCGAAACTCCAATCACGCGTTTTGATTGGACAGACACTGCAGATTGCGGGCTGGTTATCAACCTTATCAACCGAGGGATTGACCGAAGCGCTTAGTCGTTAAACGCCAGCGGCTTCAGTGGTGAAATTGGGAATGATTGGAGCGAACGAACTAGCGAGAAGTGCGGGGTACTACGGGGCTTTTAAGGGGAATGCTCGACGACGCTCGAGCGCTTGGTTGACGCACGGGCCGAGCAGCAGCAGCAGCAGCAGCGCCGCCGCACCAGCCGCACACACGCGTGTTGAACTCGTTGTGTCAGCGCGCGGGCATACACACCGTTTATAGCTTATTTCAGGGAGGGCTTAGCTCAACCTGCATTTTTATACAATGGCGAGTGACCCTGGAAAAGATTTGTTTCATTCGATCTTTACGACTTTCTTCAACGTTTCTAACGAAACACTTGAAATAATTCAATCGTAACGTGCCATTTACACTCGTTAACAAAAATTTCTTTCACTTTTTTCCTCCCCATAAATAAATGAAGCTTATTAAATAAGAGCGAAAACGCGCCCGTAAGAAAGGAATAAAGTGGGATGAGCTAAACGCGAATACAACTGCATCGAGGAAGTCGAAAAAAAAAAAAACGAGTTGCAACATATTTTCATAGTCTTTCTAATCCCTTATGTGGAGGGATATGATCGTAGTTAGAAATATCCCAACGTTTAATAAACCAAGTGCTATATTGAGATGATCGATATTTCGTAGAAAAAAAAGCGTGAAAAAGACGGAACTAAATAGAAAGCTAAAAAAATCAATCGAGACACGTCTTCACGCGAATGTTTCGCAACCGTGAGTGAGTATATTAGACAAATCTTCAATAAATAGGCATATTTACACTTTGTCTATTTCAATTTTCAACTTAGCCTAATATATAATAAATGTTATAAATAATTTCATCATTCTTTTTATTATAGTATTTATAAAAAAGACAATTGAGCTCTGCTTTTCATAACAAAATGTCTAAACGATACTCATTTCGTAAATCTAAGGATTTTTAATGAAAACTGATTTCGAACATGCTGTCAGACCGATTAATATGACTAAATGTAATAATAAATCAATCTTTTTTTATCTTAGATTTCTAGTGGATTCCTCCATTTTCTCTTTCAGAAAAATATACTTCCATTTTATTATTTGTATATCCTTGTAAAATGAACTTAAAATTTTCATATTTTATAAATATCAAATTTAATGAATAAATAAAATGCTCGAATAGGTAATTATCAGATTCATCAAGCATCTGGAGCAAAGTCAGAACTAAACAAAACAAAATATTTTTGTATCAAGTGTTTATCGAGTGTATTATCGATTAGAAAATTTTATAGTTGAATTATTGAGATAATTTGAGCAAAATCTTTTCTAGTTCAAAACATAATCTCAAAAAATTTTGTGTTTTTGTTTTTTTGAAGATTTCTGTTTATATGAATGAGCTATAATTTTTTCATTAACAAATAGTTGCAAGCTATTAGTAGTATATTTTAACGAATGATATAGGATGTTTTCAAGATGAAATTAGTATTTCTCAATCTTGAATTATCCATAATCGAAGCATTCTGTTGTACAATGTAGTCATACATATACAACAAATGTCAAAATTAAGGGTTAGGATTATTGACACTTGTTTTTTTTTTTTAAATCAAGATCGCTTTATTTTACGAATAACAAGCCAAAATAATTGGAAGCTACTCAGTGCAGTAGTTTCCAACATATTCTCATTAACGATTTTGGAAAGTCAGTTTCAAGATGAATAGTTCGCCTCTCTGAACTTACACCTTGATTTACTCGAATCCTCTAACAAATTATAATTGTGACAACTGAGAAAAAAGTCAGATGTTTCTGAAATTCATTGGGGATGTTCTATAGATATCCAAATATATGTAGAACCTCAAGAACCGTTCTTTTTAACCTATTTGACCAGACTACAACCCTTGAAAATCGTGTTATAACGTTTAATCGCCATAGTTTCCACCGTTCATTGGCTCAATTTATATTTTTTTTGGACATCATGAAAATGAAAAATATTTTTTTATATCTAAAGAAATGTGAACTTCATGCTATAAGATCATTATATTCATTGTTGTTGAAATGTCTTATAAACATACATTTCTCATCGTTTTTCCTCGATTAGCTATGTCTGATGACGATGCTGCATTGGGCGACTCGATGGATTCGGATGAAGATATATTCACCGTCCACAGTCGTCGACATGGATCCAACGTCAGAAGATCCAAGAGTTTGCGCACACTACGTTCTCACTCCGGCAACAATTCACACTTGACAGGCAATAATCTGAGTGTCAGACGTAGTACACGTCACAGGATGCCAATCTATGACAATCTTAATACTAGCTGGATCTTAGGTAAACCAACATTTACATTCTGCTATTTCAAAAATACAAAAAAATACTTCAAATAAAAAATTAATGCCCAAAATGGCAATTGTTAGAGTATTCGTTCTGCGAAAATTAGAATAAATTTTTTTTAATTTTGTTTCTATCGTGATGAAAGAATGTTTCATTTTTGATTTCGAAGATTTTCATAAAACTCCACTCGAATAGAACTAATATGAAGCTCGACAGATCCGAACGAATAAAAATGGTTTCCATTTAGTTTCTTCATTTCAAATTTGGATTTCTCATTTTTATAAATTGGAATCTTTTTTTTTTCAACTTTCTTATGAAACTTAATTATTTCAGTTACTACTAGATACTTACGTAGCAATTGTTGAGAAAGCGTGTAAAAAATTTACAAATATTTTCAGGAAAACAAACTTTGAAGGGTTATCCAATGTTTCAACAACAGGCTTCGTCGTCCGAGAAAGAAATGGCTGATGAGGTGCAGGAAAGACCTCGCGATCTTCGTGAACGAATGCCACTGAGGTCACGAGAGAATCATCCACCTTCGAGTAGAAGCTCAACCAGACACATGAGAGATAGAACGGAGATGAATGGCCGAGAGCTTAGGGATCGTAGCGATAGAAACAGAGAACTTAGAGACAGACAAGAACAGGACAAAGGTCTGAGAGATTTAAACGAGAGACAAGATATTAAAGAAAAAAATGGCTCAAGAAGTAAGGCTGATAGTGTAATTACAAACGAAGAGAAAGATGCAAGGTAAAAATTATTTATTACTTCCGTTTAAAATAAATCGAGAATTAAGTGGAGTCTTTCAGTTTAAAGTATTAAACGATGCAAACTTCAATATGATGAAAAATCGTATTAAAACCTCGAAAATATGGAAGCACTTTTGTTTTTAAAGAAATTATATTTTCTATATTGATTGAACTAATCAATTTTTCAAATATTCAACGATAAAATAGGTAATTGTATAATTCTTTCATTCATTCGAAACGCTGAACCATTTAGATTGATTTAATTTTCGAGTGTTTCTATTCAGATTTACAGCAATTTATTTATTACAAAGTTCTCAAATGTTCGACTCATTATCAAACTGAAAACACTTTTTATTTGAGGTTTGCTCAAACGTAGAAACATTTTTCAAAATTGTAGATGTGTTAGCCTGCTGTAATATTCTTTAAAAAGTTGTCCACAGACTTATAATAGGAATTTAAATGATTTTTTTTCTTGAATGAAGAAACCGAAAAAGTGATAGTCCCAATCGTACCAGAGAGGGTCCAGTCACCAGACTCTGTGGTAGCTTGACGGAAAAGGATGATAAGGTAAAAAACGAGCAGAACAGCGCGAACGCAGAAAGTTCTGACGAGAGTGAGATACCACAAAATAATGATAACTCGGACAATGAAGATGTTTGCAACGATGAAAAAGCATCACAGGTGAGTCCACGAAAAATGTACAATAAAATCAAATTCCCTGATCGTTGTATTCGTCAATTTTTCGGTATATTTTAATATTCATTGTTCACTCATAAAGGGTTACGAAGACATGTACACGCGCATCAAGAGAACGAGACGTACCTCTCAGCGACAACTACAAAGAGGAAAAAAATTATCTGATCAGGAGAGCGACATTAGCGAATCCTCGGATTCGCCAGGCCCACGAAAATATAGCTTGCGTCAAAAAAAGCCTACGATCGATCGGTTTCAAGCGAATGTTGAACCGGTCAGACGTTCCATTAGAGCTCTCCGAAGCGTTCTTACAAATTCTATGAGGCGACGTAAACACAGAAGCAAGAGCTCAAGTTCCAGTGATTCGAGCGAGTCCGAGAAACAACGTTATGATAAGAAAAAGGCGAAAAAGGGCAGGTTTGTACAACCCTTTTTTCAAGGTTACCAATTTTCCTAACGGTACTTCACGATGAACAAATCTGCATGCACTTTTTCAAAACCATTCATCTTTTTTTGGTTTATAATACTTTTTTTTAGTATTTCCATCACCATCATCCACTGCGCTAACAATAAACAACTTTGTTTTTTAGACAATCGGTGATTCCTCAAGGTGGCCCTACCGATCGAAAAGCTGACATAGACCCCATAACATTGGACGTGAATATTAGCTTTAGTGATGTTGGTGGCCTAGAATCGCATATTCACTGTCTGAAAGAAATGGTTGTATTTCCTATGATGTATCCGGATGTATTTGAGCGATTTCACATAACACCACCCAAAGGCGTTCTATTTCACGGACCACCAGGTAAATTTGATTTCCTCTCATTACATTTTTCATACGAATGTTAGGCATTCCCCGGAATATCGACACCAGTTTGACGAAAGTTGTTGTATTGCTTTCGTCTTTTAATATCAATTAAATCACTAACATTATCAAAACAAATAAAAATTAAAACGTTTACTCAGGTACGGGCAAAACACTGATCGCGCGAGCTCTCGCGAACGAGTGCAGTCAGGGTTCAAGGAAAGTGGCTTTTTTCATGCGAAAAGGTGCCGATTGTTTGTCAAAGTGGGTCGGTGAATCGGAACGACAATTGAGGTTGTTATTTGAGCAAGCTCAACAATTGAAACCGTCCATTATATTTTTCGACGAAATTGACGGTTTAGCACCGGTGAGGAGTACAAAACAGGATCAAATTCACGCGAGTATAGTCTCGACACTTTTGGCACTCATGGATGGTCTCAGTGATCGAGGCGAAGTTATCGTTATTGGAGCTACAAACAGAATTGACGCTATTGATCCTGCATTACGAAGGCCAGGTCGTTTCGATCGCGAATTGTTCTTTCCACTGCCAGCCATGAAAGAACGATTGGAAATACTCAAAATACACGTTAGCAAATGGACCGACCCACCTGGCGAACAAATGCTTGAATTATTGGCCGAAAAAGCTACAGGCTATTGCGGATCCGATCTTCGAGCTCTGTGCACAGAGGCTGTTCTCCAAGGCTTGAGAAGAACTTATCCACAAATTTACATGACCAGCAAACGGCTCTTACTCGATCCACAACGCGTGGAGGTGAATTATCTTCTGAACCGTATATCTCGTTTTCCGAAAGCTGAACTATGTCTAACAAATTTATCCATCAAAATTACTGTGATGCATTACAGTCAATATTTGAAACTAAAAAGATTGATTGATACAAATCCATTGATTCGGTCTTTATTTCATTCTCGTTTATTCATTTGTACATTTTTGTTTCAGGTCAAAAAACGCGATTTCATGCAGGCGAGCTCTGTTCTTGTTCCGTCTTCGCACAGAATTGCACCGTGTATAAGTAAGAAACTCCAGCCTTTTTTAGTGCCACTTTTGGGTCCAGCGGTCGAGGAATTGGTGACAGCCATCAAATCCATTTTTCCACAAGGTGTCAAACCCTCGTTGGCAAAGTAATGATTTTCTCTTCACTTTTTTTTTTTTTTCAAGGGAAGAATTATAATGTAAATTTTACCCGGAAATTCACAAAAGAAATTATAAGTCATACAGAAAAGTGGAAACATTGCATTTATCATGAATTATGAGGTTAAAAAATAGCCCTTCAAAATTCAAGTAAATAATGACATCCATTCCTTTCAATTACTATTTCTTTCAAAAATAATATCAGGGCGCAACTACAACCAGTGAACGCTAGAAAACTTGAAAAACTTATTAAACATAGTCGAAGAAAATTGAAATTCAGTTCTACATCAACATATGCAGTATTTCGTATTGACTTTTGTTCCTGTGATTATCCGTATATTATTGATAGTATAATTCTTTCGGTGTGTAAATTTGATGTATCTATATAAAATTGTGAATATGAATATTGATTTTTATCTTTCAGAATAAAAACTGTCAAAGGTATACATCGACCACGTTTGTTAGTTGCTGGTGATGATATAGCCCATAGCCAAGGACCTCGTTTGGCCCAAGCTCTATTATATCGCATGGAGCACGTACCTGTTCAGACTCTCGATGTTAGTACGCTTTTCGCAGAAAGCGCAAGATCGCCCGAAGAAACCTGCGTTCAAGTAAGTTGTACAAAATGATGAAATAGACAAAAATTTGAACGCGATTATTAAGTACAAATGTTGAAAATGTTCGGATGGATAGAGAATTTTTTGTCCAGATGATTGTGATCGATTGACTAATTAAGTGGGTTATGAATATAGGAATATTCGAAATGGAAGAAAAACGTTTGTGCCCAAACGATCGAATAAACTTATAAATTGGCTATATTATGAAAAAAAACATTACAGATGAAAGTAAAGAAACGTCAAACTCCTTGAGGATTAAGCGAACCTTCAATTTTTTCATTACCCGTGAATAAAAATCGCAATGTGACTAATAAATATGAATTATACAAATGTTTCAGGTATTCAACGAAGCCACAAGAAACATACCATCAATTATTTATATCCGTTCGATCGACCAATGGTGGCCTCTTGTTCCCGAAACCGTAAAAGCGGTATTTCTTTGCCGTCTCGCTGCTCTTGATCCTTGCGTACCTGTTTTAATTCTGGCAACAAGCGACGTCAAATATAACGATTTGTCGCCACAGTTAAAAAATCTTTTCAGTGAATTACGCGGTGAAGTTTATACAATGAAGCGTCCAACGGACGAACAACGAGCAAGCTTCTTCAAGCCGATATTTATGATACAAGCACTCAAAGCTCCAAAAATGAGAGAACAAACGGTACAACCTTTGGAAGAACTCCCATTAGCGCCGGATATTATGCCAAAGAAATTGACCGAAGACGAGAAGAGGGTTTTGTACGAAAAGGAAGAAGTTTCACTTCGGGAATTGAGAATTTTTCTACGAGAAATTTGCTCGAAACTCGCGCGAAATCGACAGTAAGCTTTTTGATCCAATTCTATTTTTAATTCAGAACATTATTCACGAAAAAATCTTCAGATCGTAGCCCTATCCCGATTAAGCATAATAATTTTCAACGTGCAGTTGAAAAATTATTATTTGCACGAAAATTACTCCACCGACTCCGATAGCTGAGAGATCGTTTCAATTGGTGTTTTATTTTTGCAGATTTTTCATGTTCACCAAACCAGTAGACACGGAAGAAGTGCCCGATTACAATTTGATAATAAAAAAGCCGATGGACCTTGAAACGATGATGACAAAAATCGACATGCACTCTTATTTGTGCGCGAGAGATTTCCTCGACGACGTAGATCTCATTTGTCGTAACGCACTCGAATACAATCCCGAAAGGTTTGTTAAATTCATGAGCGAACTAATCAGCTATCAATCATTACAATAATACATTTTTCAAACATTAATGAAGTTTGCATAGTGGAAATCCAAGTATCTCATCGTTTCATAATTTCCATATTTTTCTAATCGTCAAAGTTTCATATACCGTTTTCGTCGGTCAAAAAACTCATATCGACAACAGAATATTGTTTAATTTCAACGCAAACTTCAACATCGTTTATTCTTCACGGTGGTGGATTTCTATTTATGCTTTGTTCTATTCAACGAATTATTTGCAAAAATGGTGTAATAGGCAGTGGTAAAACTTTGAACACAAAGCAATATAAATTTGGCAATTTATTCCGCTTTCATTTATTACACCATTTTTGTGAATAGTACGTTGAAAAAAAAAAAAAAATGAATGACTTGTTTGTTGAACAACAAACGTCAAATGCATCGGCGCTTAAGGGGTTATTTTACTGTAATATTTAATCGAAGAGCACTAATTTCGAGGAATCTTCACAAAAAAAAACTACTTCCAATCCAATTCTTTTTATGTTATTTGATAAATTTAATTCTAAAACTTTGATTAGACGTATTATTTATATAGAGGTGGGCAGCATAATTACTTCCTTGGTCTCGACCACGAGACTACTCACTTTTCACTGTACCAAGTAAACCACCAGAAAGTATCGATACCGTAAACCGTTCGGGACTAAATTTCTTGCAAGGCGAGATATTTTATTTGATGATCCCTTCTGATTGGATAATTTTTTGGAACGTCGTAGCCCATTAAAAAATGAGAGATTCGAGGGGTGAATTAAACCCCGAGGCTGTTGATCAATCGAAACCAAACTAATCGCGAACTCGGTTATTCGTCGCGAGGAATATTTTTCTATGCGAAACATTACCAGCTGCAAAACATGTCCAATTTTCAGGATCAATTTAACTCTTTGAAAACCCTTGAAAAACAGAAAATTTATCGTAATCGGAGGAGGACACGAAAGTACCTCACTTCGTTAGTGTTTCTGGATGAGGCTTCCTTCTGATGGTTTATAGTGGGCACGTGTTCTCATCGTGGATGCTACTACCGAAACTGTAAGAACAAAAGAGCACAGGACCAATCTTATAGAGCATAAAATTACAAAAAGCTGCTGTGACGATATTCTGCCATCGAGCGATGGTTTTAAAGCTACCATTTTCGATGATCTTCAGAACTAAACCACCGAAGATAACAGTATCTTCAGGGTCCCTTTTATAGAAAATTGAATGCTCTAAAACATTGATCATAAGGGCCATTGTGTGTCGAACCATTTTGGCAGTAGATACCATGGAAGAACGCGTGTCTCCTCGAACTTTAAATTGTCAGTGATCGCGCAGTAAGATTCTCTCTCACACTTCTATCAAAGAGGTTAAAGCGTTGGTCAAAATTCAGTTACATTTTGGTTTGTTCGTAAAAAATGTTTCCATTATTTAGTTAACATTTAAATCGAATTTGGTTGATTTGAAATTTGAGCGTACAATAACCCCTTGAAACACGATAAAAAGCATTTGGTCTTTTCCGTTGGAATATCACAGAATATTAGGAAAATATTTGAAACTTTTAATGTACATATTATTATATACACCTCATCGGATGTAAAAAAAAAAGGTCACTCACATTCATGTTGTATGTTTTTCATGTCAGCTTGCGCGATAGGCCTTCCCCCGGAATTTTAAAGAGGTAGCTCCAGTTTCTCCTGTTTCTCCATTGCTGTTGTTGCTCAGTAGTTGATCAGTGGTTTTCAATTTACACCAATATCGTATACCAATATTTATAATTGGTGAAGAAAAAATAAAATAATATTAAATATGTGAACGATTTAGTAAATCATCGATGAGGAAAAATCGTCAAAACAAAAATATTCCATTGAAGACCACTCGTGTTAGTTTATATTCGCTTCGTAATAACGAGCCATTTGTATTTATTATATTTCTTGATTGAAAATGTTAGAACTCATCATAAATTATTTATTTATTATTCCTCCAACAGAGATCCGGCGGACAAATTAATACGTCATCGAGCTTGTTCCTTGCGAGACAACGCGTACGCTCTGATAAAAGCCGAGCTTGATTCTGATTTCGAGGACAAGTGTCGTGAGATATCGAAAAATCGCAGAGACAACAACTCCGAGGAGAGAGTTGAAAAAACTGACGATAATAGACCGGAAGCGTCGACAGAAAAAGTTGAAAAAAAATATTCCACCAGCCCTGGCGGTGGGGTTGTTGTGAATGGAAGAAAATTCAGTAGTTCAAGAAAACGTAAGATACCCGCTTGGGCAAGAGGTTATGTGAAAAAAGTACACAAGAAGAAGAAAATTATGTTCGAGACTAACAACACAACGATCGAAACACCGATTAAAACTTCTTCCGGCGAAGCGGTCGCGAGTATAGATTTAGACAAATTTCAAGAATTTGAGACCGAAGCACATAACGTTTTGAATGGCCACACGGAACTCTTTGATAATACGGATTCTGAAGACGATTCGGTCAACGACAAGGCCAAGGAAACGAAGAATTCAGTAGTCGATAATATTGTCGAACAATCGCCTGTTGCAGCAACCAATGAAACCTCCAACTCGACGGATGCTGCTAACGTCGAAGGGACTAAAATGATCGAAAACACTGCCTCGAGCTCATCCTCCAGACGAGAAAGTACCGATGATCTCACGTTTGTCATCGAAAGTGATTCCAGTCCTTCCAAACCTGGTGATAATGCTAAGGTCATTATCGATAAGGAAGAACTCGAATCCGCTTGGCGTCAAACGGTTCAATTCACTGATGACTTTTCTGTTGAAATATTATGCGATTCGTACGTTCAACTCAGTCGATGCGTTGGAAAATTCTCTCACACGTACGACAGAAAATCACTGCCAAAGGTTAGTATCAACCTGAATCTTATATTTGAGAAAGTGATTCTTACTTTTGTTTTTCTGAAAATACCGATATTTTTTACGCAAAAATCATATCTGGACCCAACATAGTTACGAACATAGTTTACATAGTAAAAATAAATGATTGCCCCTGAAGAAAAATATTTCACCTACGAATCACATCTTTTCCATGAAACAAATTTGAAATCTACAAAACATGACCGTTCTCTGTACTGTGATATATCTTTTTCTACCGAACTATCGATTTCGAACGATCGGTGATGAGCACAAGTGTTAAAGAAAATATATAAAGTTGAAACTCAGCCTGACTACCAGCCGGATTTGAGAATTCATGCTGGTACTCTAATAAAACTTAGCTACTTCGAAAAATCAACAGAATAATGCCTTATGACTGAAGGGAATTATCCGGTCGATGTAAACAACTATCGTTCAGACAAACCGTCAATAAAATATTCGCATTATTATCATCACAGGACATCAATGTTCCTCTTTTCGATGGTGAATCATCCTAAAAGTGAATCATCTTGAAGGAAGAATTACTATAAATTTCAACTGCTAAGTAAGGACAGTTTCATGAATCGAGACCCGAAATTTCGACGCATTATCTTTCCAGGTATAACCCGCCATGCGACCACGGAAAACCCATCCCAAATCGGCACGGCCACTGTTTGGCAGCTGAAATGAAACTGTCTTTGTAATATTTGTCGTTTCAGTGACACTACACCGAAATTTGACCTGCGGTTGAAAGGGTTTCGGACAAATTGCATAAAATAATTGATAGTTTCCTCAAAGAATGACAAAAAAGAAAAAAAAAAAAAAACAAATTCCACATGACTGCGAATTTCACAACAATTATACTTGAAGTATATTTTAAAAATTTATATTCCAGGATTTGCTCAAGGAACTGGAACGTTTTGAAATGTACAGAGGAACGAAGAGCTGTAAGCCACCTGACGGCGAGGTTCATCAAGACGAAACTCTCCACGACGTATCGATGTCATCGTGTGAAACCTAAGGGGCTCTTCGTCTCGAAAGATAAAAAAAAATTAAAAAAGCGTATTCTCATTGTTGATTCGGTGCTTGAAAATGGCTCGAATATTAATCTGGCATACTCGTTGAACCGTCTGCGATCGTTTTCTTGTAAACTGCCGAAAATATTACGTAAGATAATAATCGATCAGTTATTGACGAATGCGAACTCCCGAAAAATGTTCGAACGCTCTAGCCTGAAACCGCGTGATCTTTTTTTTCGTGTAAATACTTCAATATTACAATTATCATTAATTATTAATTTCATCGTTTTTTCATAGGCACTGACTCGGAATATTTACCATAAATTAATAGAACTCAGTTGACGTGTTCCGACGAAAAGCTCACTGCGTACCTGAATAGTCGTCACGTCCTGAAATCTTCGTTTAAGCTCTTCTTCTAATTTAATTTATATATAACAAAAATCTTTACTTAAAAAGCTTTGAGACTCTGATCGAAATATAAAGTTCACTGTGAAGTTGCCATATCGAATCATCGAAGAGTAATTCACTCTCCAAAACACAACTGCTTTGTCTATATTGTTAGAAGATGTTCAATTTTGATGTTTAATTTTAATGCGTCTGGACACGTTTCCCACACCTCACAAATATTGTTTATAGTTGAAGATTTATCAATCATTTGAAAAAATGTTGTCATTCAATCAAAATACGTTCAAGTTTGAAAAGATGGGAAAATAACTGAAAAATTTTGCACGGTGTAACCGACATCTACAAGATTTATTTGATATGAGTAAATGCCTATAAAAATGCAAGCTCAATTATTGATTCAGCGCTGTGAATTTCAATTGAACTTTATATTTTGATTACTGCCTCGTAACTTTCTTAAGGAACAAGTAACGAATGAGATACAAAAAAAAATGAAAAATTGAATAAAACGTACAGCGTTTTTGCGTACGCTACGAGTGAGAAAAACAAATGAAAAAATGATTAGACAAATCTGTGTCGTTATTGTATAAAAAAAAAAAAAAACGTTCGTAGCTGATACAGGCGATTGAGCCTCGGTCAGTGAACGATGCGAAAATGAATGATTAGTAACAGGATTTTTTAAATTCTCTAAACAAATTGATATAAAATAGGATAAAGTTACAAGATCCAAAATCGTCGGACAAGCTTAATGGTAACTCTAGTATGTGCGGTGTATTGGAATTTGAACATAAACAAGAGAGAGAGAAGGTCAAGGATATAGAATGCGATGCACCATGCGATAATCACTCGATAGCGCGTGGTAACCAAAGTTGTAGTGTTTTAAGTTTCAGGCCTAGAAATAGAACAAGTGGAGGACTTATTGTATAATTCGACGAGTACAGCATGAATTATATACATATATATATTGAAAAAAAAAAGAATCACTAAAGGAAAGAGAAAAACGAAAAGAAAAGTTAAGAATAATAAGGGTATTAGACTAAGTGATCGCTCAGTTACCAAAAGTGTTGTTCGTACAGGAAATAGGAACCAATCACTTTATTTTTCTAACGAAATATTAACACTTATCAATGATTATTATTAATTTATATATTCGTCATACCTCTCCGCGCAGATACACACTGGAACCAATTATTTCTCGCCGATCGATTCATCTCTCTGTATTAATATATATTCATATATACACATATATTTTTCTCTTTTTCGTTCTCTCATATTTCCGTTTAGCTCGATTTGCCATCGAGTGTTCCCATTGCAAAGGTTCTTAGCGAGCATTTAGATAGGCTAATTGTTGTGCTGAGTTTTTTGTGCTATGAGCTGTCTCTCTCTCTCTCTCTCTCTTTCTCTATAGACAAAATAAAAAAAAAAGAACCTGAACAAACTGAGCAACGGGGAAACCGTGCTTCGATGAAAAGAATACAGATAGCCAAGTTCATGAGCTTCCAGTCATCACTGCCGATTCATTTTTATTTCATTGTTGTTATACAAATGAGGGAAAGTTAAAAAAAATACTTTCGTTTTTTCGTAAATCGGTATTTACTTGCGTGTTACTAATAAAAATAATAATCTGCTGATTTAACGAGAAACGAAAAATTTCAACGACTAACGATATTGTTCTTGGCGTTGAAAAATATAATTTGAATATTTTTCAATATTTATAACTTTTGCATATCTGAAAACGACATTCCGTAAAATTCATTATCCTTCGCGATATTATTCGAGCGAATTCAACCTCAATTCGAAAGTTATTTTTTGATTTAGCAAGGTTTCTCGCGGTAACACTTTTTTCAATCTTGATCACATTTTGAGGTCTCGTGGAGCCCCGTTCAATAAAAGCAAAAAGTCTCGATAAGCCAAGCTCTTTAAAATTTCAAAACTTTTTTTCAATCAACCACCCCATCGAATATAATTGTATTTTCTTTTTCCTGCGATACAAAAATGATTAAGTGGTTTTCATCATATTACTGTAAAGCAGAATTGCCGATGCATTATTGCAAAAAATTGGAAAACTTCGTTCAAAGATTCCACGCACTTATTCGGGCAGTAAAAGTAGAGCAAAGTCGCCAATTTTCTTCAATTGTAAATAACATTATATATTTTCAAGTTTGAAAATAAAAAATTTCCGTCTCAGGGTTTTCAAAACGTTACAGTTTTCATTTAATCACTAAAATATTTATTTTTTCAAGTCAAAAAGCACATCCTTAAATTCAAACGGATGACATTTTTCGAAGGATCTTCTAACCTCATATTCTCAACATTTTTTTCGTGTACTGTAAGAGGTTTTTCGGTCAAAGAAGCCGAATGACAACGAGCAATGAAAAATGCCACATTTCGCTCTGCTTTCACAACCCCAAAATGGATGAACTTCCTTTATGATTTTTGTTTGAAAAAAAAAAAAAAAAAAAAAAAATCGATTGTATACCTCATGTTAGTTACTTTTTTAAAGACCGAAAAGGGAACCGTAAAAGCGATCGAAAATAAGAGGATGAAAAGAAAAATGAAAGCATACACACTGCCTTATTTATTTTAAAAACCAATAAGGAACACTTTCTTGTCAAATACAAACAAACACGAAAAACAACAAAAAAATTGTCGTAAAATAAAGAGAAAACGAAAATTTCATAATTTATTGATTTTACGAATCTCGATGAATATTTTTGTTCCGCCTTTCTCACCCCTCGTATATTATTCCTCGTTTACAATTCGTACAAACGTTCACGATGCATGAGATTCTCGGTTCACATGTTTTTTTCCCTTTTTTTTCAACCAGTCGATATAAGACCAGAAACATGAAATTTCATCGTTAAAGCATCCAAAATAACTTGACTGTTTTTTCTATTTAAATTCTTGTGGCAGTACTCTTTGGTACAAGCATTATGCGAGTGCGCCGAGACTCGTCGAGACGTTAAATTTGTAATTAGTAGTTTGTATTATATTCACTTATTAACTGTTTATTAAAAAAAAAAAAAAAAACAAACGTCGTACTGTCAAATAATGACGTCGCTGAAAGATTTTACGTGCATCGGCGGTCTGGAAAAGCATATAAGAGTCGTGAAAGAAACTGTTCTTTTTCCTCTAACGTATGGCGAAGTATACGCAAAGTTTAATTTACGACCACCACGTGGCCTGTTATTCTACGGTCCTCCTGGTACGAAAGAATTCTTTTTTCCACCCTCCTCGGTCATACTTCATGAAAGTTGTTCGAACTGCCCATATGGGGTTATCCCATGAGCCCAGTAATCTTCAAATTAAATTTGTATGAAATGGGATGAAAAGCATGGAACGAGAGTTTTGGCGCTCGAAATTTAACGATAAAATACTTTCGTCGTACCTTGCAAACGTAAATTTGAAAAGCTTATATAATATTTTACAACAACAAAAAAATAGATTTTTTTTTTGAAGCTCGCGTGACCAGGAGGGTTAATAATTTTCGTACGAATGTCCTCTAAAGGAATATCTTCTTTAAAAAAATGTAAATGTAAATGTGGATGATACAGGCACTGGAAAAACTCTCGTGGCTAGTGCCCTCGCAGCGGAGTGCAGTAATTCCGAAAGAAAAGTTTCTTTCATATCACGCAAAGGTTCGGATTGTCTCAGCAAATGGGTTGGGGAGAGTGAAAAAAAATTACAGAAAATATTCCAGCTGGTGAGAATTCTTTTTTTTTTCGTTTCCTTTTGCAAATCGATTAAATATTGAAGTCGTTAATTAAGAAAGCGAGAATTCGAATGAGAATAAAAGTTTTTTTTTTTAAAGAAATAAAATGTAAACAAAATGTGTTCTTTCCTCAGGCTCAGCAAAGCAAACCGTGCATCATATTTTTCGACGAAGTCGATGGTTTGGCGCCTGTGAGGTCTAATCGTCAAGACGTCGTTCATTCCAGCGTAGTTTCAACTTTATTGGCTCTCATGGATGGCCTCGATAATAATTCAGAAATAATCGTAATCGGTGCCACCAATCGATTGGATGCCATTGATCCAGCGCTCAGAAGACCCGGACGATTCGATCGTGAACTTTATTTTCCTTTGCCTTGTTACATGGCGAGAAAAGATATTCTCTCGGTATTTATTTAAAACCTCGTTATACTTGAGATATCATTCGGTCATTCTACAAACGAAAAACAATGATTATTGTCAGACATTATCCTCGAAGTAGAATACATTTCGGTACAAAAAAAATTTCACGAGATATTTAGATGAAAAAAAAATAAATAAAAAATAAAAAAAAAAAACATTGTTACATCAACGTCAGGAAAAAAAAAATTAATCGAGAGAATTTGGAATGATTTATTTCGAAGCTTCTTTGTTAAATTAATTTTTTCTTCGTCCAGGTACACGTAAGAAGTTGGAAGCAAAAACCTCCTGTCAAATTTCTCGCTTATTTAGCTTCGAAAACCGTTGGCTATTGCGGCAGTGATTTACAAGCTTTATGCGCAGAAGCTGTAATGTGTTGCGTCAGGAGACATTATCCACAAATATATACTTCCAAATCGAAGTACCATATCAACGAGAGATCTCTCAAGGTTTTAACAGTTTTTATGAAAAATAATCTCGATAATGATTGGAATTATTGTTTTCGATGGAAAAAAATTTTTAAAAATTAGTTTCGATCGATGGAATTGATCTCATAATTTTTATAAAATTTACAATGTAGTCATCGTTGTTTAAAACGAGAAAAAAAAAATAAAAATAAAATTTCGCATCGCGATGTTTTTCATAAAAAGGTCGAAAAGCAAGATTTTATAAAAGCTCAACAAAACATCGTGCCGGCGTCACATCGAGTTACGATTATTCCGGTCAAGTGTTTACCAACGAAACTACAACCTCTGCTTCAGGAAAATTTATGCCACATTTTAACGAGATTGCAAGAAATTTGTCCCGAAGGAATGTTGAATTCAGAAAACGGGTAAGAATTCATAAGTATTTATAAAATATGAAGCAAGATTCATTATATGAGATGAGAAATCATGAGAAAATGTTTATTAAGCAATGGTCAAGCCTCCTCGAGATCTTCCAGCTGTCCGAGAATTTTACTGTGTGGCATTGACAATTGCCACACTCGACATCTGGGACCAGCGCTTCTTCACACCCTTGAACATTTGCCGTGTCATGTGCTGGATGTTACAACACTTTTCGAAGAAACTGGACGAGCAGTCGAAGAAACGATTATCCAAGTAATAACACGCACGCTTTTTAACGACTCATTTTTAATTCATTAATCAAAGATCTTTATTCGATTTAAATTGAAAATTCTGGAGTAATATGAAACAAGTTCACTGAGCATTTCTTCGTTTTATGTTTATCAGAATAAAACTTTGAGCAGCGAATGTATTTTCATTCAACATTCCAAAGATTTTTTTTTTTTTTTTTTTTTTACAAAGCCTTTTTACTGAAATTTATTATTACGAAAGTACGAAAAGAAATAATTTTTCTATCATTGAAAAAGAGAGAGGAAAAGAAAAAACAACTTTCAGCTTTTTTTACACTTTTATTGTCTCTTCCTATTTTGAAATAATCATAGACAATTTGATGCGAGCGATGCAGAAAAACTTGTGCGTAATAGTGATTAATCGTTTGCAGAAAGTTAAAGCTGCAAGACACACGCTACCCTCGTTGCTTTACGTACCGGATATCATGTCCTGGTGGGACTTGGTCGACGAGGCAGCTCGTGTAGTTTTCATGTCACTGATGCGAGGTCTCGATCGTTCTGTCCACTTATTAGTTCTGACTACCGCTAATTCTAATTTCACCGATATACCATCGGAGGTAAACATCGCCAGTTAACGATTTTAATTAAGAAATTATTCGGCGGAATAACCGATAATTATTGACATGTGGAGAGAATTTCACATGAATATAACGAGTCTGGCAGCATTGTTTGGAGTAGGGTATCGAAACATTGTAAATCAACTTCTGGAATTGCAAGAAATTTTTTTACAAATCCATGCAACTTCGAATGAAGATTAAAATGTTCTCTCAAGAAGTGTGATACAATGATAATTATTTATGCATTCTTTTTTCGTCGTATAGAAACGAAATGAAATAAACTTCAAATATCTCTGAGCACTCAAGGAGTTTCGGTACAAAAGGCAAAATGTTAAGAAATTGATCAAATTTGGTGATAACGTTCCTCAACATCAAGTACGAAAACACAATTTTTCAAAATTTTCTTCTACTTAGTTATCGAGTAATTACGCATTAAAGCAAATTTCTTATGCCCTCAATGTATACCTATATATATGGAAACGCTATGCTTATACACGTGAACTTTAGTCTTCAATTACTCGATAACTGTGTAGAAGAAAAATCTGAAAAAATTTGTATTGTCAAATTTGGCACTAAAGAATATGTTGACCAAATTTTATAAAATTCTTAACTTTTTGGAATTTTTTATGTTTTCAACATTAGCATGGCAACATTGTATCGCTTGTACCGAAACTCCTTAAAAAATTATTCGTAAGTTACGTAAGTAATACATTTTGCAACCAATGTTATTATAATTATAATTTCTATATGACCTTAGGTCAGCAGAAAATGTGAACTAAATTGAAATGTTATTGGTATGAGATTTGAAAATTAATCGCTAATTGCAACAAAGGAATCGAATTGAGAAATTTATAAATACTTTGATTGTAGGGGGCAAAGAATGCGATAAAATTTTGATATTGCATATGAGTGTATACTGTGTACACAGCCAACGATGGTTCATTGCAATTAAAATGTTGTTCAAGAGCATGATTCGAAATAAAAAAAATATGATGCCTGAGAGATATTGGAATGAAAATGTAAAAAAACGAATATTGTAAAATACTTGATAAATTGAATTATTGATGAGAATACTTTAAAAAAAATGTAGATTGCATCTATGTACGATGAACATCAAGGCGAAGTTTACGAGATCGAATCACCTGCTCTCTCAGAACGTCAGGCATTTTTCGAGCAATTATTTGGAAAAATTCATGAAAATCTTGCTCCCAATGACATATCAAACAGATCTTCATACGGTAAATCATCTTTAAATTTATCTTTATTCCAATATAGCATGAAAAGTTTGCATCGTCAAATAGTATGACGAAGATTCTTTTTTTAAACTGCTTATTATTCCAACTCTTTAAACTGTTATCTTCTGAACATTTTTTCGTGTGAACGAATAGTAGAATTGATAACTTCTAAAACTCCCAAAGCAAAGAAAATTGCAACACTAGAACCATGTAAGACGAAGCAGCTTCAATTGTTCTGCAATTTTGTAAAATTTAGCATCGTACCCTGAAGACTCAAGTTTATCTCAAATTTTCTTTTCAATTACTTTCAGCCGATTTTATACCAATTATGGGCCCGAAAAGAATTAAAATGGAAAATCGAAAGCAAAAATTTAATAGCTCACAATTCGTCGATGCCAGTAGCTCATGTGAGTCAAGTTTTTTTACAAAGTTAAATTAAGACTAATTAAAATAAAATAAGGATTCTATCGCTATAACAAAAAATCATTCATGTTCTCAAATATTCTCACTGAAAAAATTTACTAATTTCGAACGATACATTTTTTCAAACTCAAATCCAAGAACTTAAAGATTCCAGACGAAGATAGTGAAAATTCGAAAGAATCTTCAATTTTGTGCGGCAAAGTATTTATTTTCGAAGCCTTTAAACAAAAAATAGTTCTTGAATGTTGATACACAGTCTATGAAAATGAATTGAAAGAACCAAAGCACGAGCCTGAAATGTTTAACACGAATAAAAATAAAATGCAATCCAAATTTTTTCAGCTGACCCTTCGGAGGGAGTGGGATCAAAGAAAATAAAAATGGAAACGAGAACGAGAAGCAAACTGAGTGCCGTCACTCCTGGCAGCTCAACATTGGGAACGAAAACAAGTATTTGTTTGTACTCTCGAAATTCCGTTGAATTTTCTTTCTTCATACATTTTATTATTAATCAGGGGCTGCAACGAAACGTGAACATAGTTCAGCTGGTGACGATTTATCCCCGAAACGTCAACGTTTGCATCTGGGTATTTCAACGTCCAAAGTAGCAGCTAGCGGTATAGAAAAACTCACGGAATCGCAGAGTCAAGAATTGCTTCAAAAAATCGTGAAATTAACCGACGACTGGACCAGCCAAGCTCTCGAAAGCTTATACGCATCTTTGGAATTAACTCTTGAGAGAACCGAGGAGGATGTTGATCTCGCTATGACCGAGTGTCTCCAAAGTTTTTGCGAGATGGAAAAAATCCATGAAAATGTCAAAAAACAAGCAGAATAAATAAAAGTTACGCCTGTGTCATCGTCAATCTTCTATGTAAATCCCTGATGCTGTCTCCAGTGTATGTGTAAAACTATAAAATAAAAAATGTATTTTATTCACCCTTATCAACAATTGAAAATTCTATTTCATCGTCAAAATTTGAAGGTTTAAGGTTTTTAAGAGGTTTAGATTTTATTAAGATTGAAGGTTCGGCAAATAGTTTGAAGCCCATACGCTACAAAGTATTAAAAAAGTATTTTGGAGGTACCTCCATTTTTTGTTTTAGACCTGGCAAATGCCGATGAATGAATTTGAAAAAAAAAAGAAACAGAAAGCACCGATGACAAGATGTACGTTTATTCGTTGACTTTATGAAAAAATGTTTGTACCAATATCTTAGTTGAAGCGTATTGGTGGGACTGTGGTACCCAAGAATGGTGAATCCAAGACAAATTTGATTTTTCTTTCTATGAAATTTTGCAATTTTATTTAATCGAATTAGGAAAATGTTGTTTTGATATAACGTTAGTATTATAGAAGAACCCGGAAAGCAATCATGCATCAAGTTTTGGATCATGTTGTCATCCTACAAAAACGTGTCAAGAAAATGACGGAAGCAAACAATAAAAAACCGAGAAAAAATGTTGGACCCGGTAAAGCAATAACTAGCGGCTTTTAATATCGTCAGTGGATGCACAATCTCGATCAAATCTCTTCAGGCCAAGCTTATACACTTCAATGTAAGAGCGATGCGTGTACGTAACATCGCAGAGATGTATTTTGTCGCTCTCTCTCCTTTGAAACACATGTGTAATTTATACCTATATCTATAGATACGTAGGGACAAGTGAGAGCAAATCTGTAGGATCACGCAGTGCAGTTTGTACTACATATTGCGGGGGTTCTTGGATCTCGTAGAGAGTCTTATTAGTCCGCACCGAGCAGCCGGGCAATGAGCTCCTCGACATTTGTATTTCCACCGACTGGCAAAATACCGTCGAGTTGTCTATTCGAAAACTGTCTAAGCAATTCCAGTGATCTCCAGATTTTTCAATCAAAATTTCTGAAGGTTTTATCAAGACGAATTTGAATTGCTCAAATAATCCTAACGCTCAATCCTTTTAAGTGGTATAGTGTTCGTTATCATTTATCTAATCGTAATAAACGGAATCAGGTCGGATGATATGAGAGAAACGAAAGGGTGAGTTAAAGAGTACAATGATTACTTCAACCTTTCATACCTTTGCGGTATTGATGTTACTTTCATTTTAATTAATGTATGAATATTTGAAATTGTCTTAACTCGTAGTGAAACCGTATCTATCTTAACTGCCCAATTGATATATATATACGATTTCGGGCTCTCTGTTGATTTCACGCTACGGGACCACCGTGCATATTGAATTAATGATTAAACCGCGCGGTAGATCTGCTTCGCGGAACCGAGAACCTTTGGATTCTCAGTATTTCACAGCCCGTAAGCTCCCTAGTTACAATTAAAGTCTTAAGAACTAGTTTGCCTATATCAAAAGCACATTCATGGCAATCTTAATCTGACATAAGTTTTTAATAAATTATAAAATAGCAAGTCTAAATTACGTTCTAACAAATAGTGGAAATAAATTGAAAACAAGGCAGGATTTGAATATTGTATTTTTTTAATTAACTGGCGAGGTATACGTAAAAAAAACTAACTGTACAGAGCTTATTCCAATAAGGAGTAAACATCGACATAAATGTTTCATTGATTGTCGACGTATGACATAATCAAACGCTTAATGGGAGTCATCCAATATTATTTCTTCTTTGATGACAATCGGAAGATTAATGTTATTTTTCGTCCTTTGGTGAACATTGCCGGTGAATGTATGTGACGCTTTAGTGAGTTTGTTCCATTCTCTTATTTGGGCCTCGTTGTAAAACGAACTCTCGATGTTGTAAACATCGCTACTACTTTTGTTATTGTTATTGTTAATTCGTGAGTAGTTGTCGTTCAAGCACTGGGTGTAGTCGATGTAATCGGGAACAATATCACCATTTTTCTTACGATATTCCTTGGAATAAGGATTTTCATCGTGAAAATATTTGGGAGTGAGCTCTCCTCCTAATGAATTAGGACTTTCAAAGGAGATATCAATGTCATAATCGTTCTTTATGTCATAAGAACAATTATTCTCAATAATATCGAGATGATCGTTCCGCAGATTTCCATCGTCAAGCCAACAGTAATTTTCCATGATATCTTCGCTCAGATCACGCGAAGGTTCTCCGTTGTCGGTGAATTCAAACATGTCCATGGGATCGTTATCGATTCGGTCGAATTCACGAATAGCATCGGAAAGTAATAACTCCCGTTCCGTACGATTAGGCGTTTCATGATTGATCGATGGGCCAAATTTAGGCAATCTCCTGATCCTCAATACTTCTTTGATTTCCTCATCATCGTTTTCGCAGCGATTCGACGATCCGGTTCTGCGATCTCCCAGAGAACTTAATAGAACATCACGGTCATCGATCTTCGTTAGACGAGATGCGGTATCGGCGATATCACAGATATCTTCGACACTGATCAACGGAGTTACTAATCGTCGGTCGTTGATTCGATCGTTTCGGTTGATTTCTTCCTTGTTACACGAAGTTAGCGTCGTTACCTCATTATGAAGAATTTCACAATCACGAATTTCACGATGCGCGCGTTTCAAATGTTTCTTTCTGATTGGTACTCGCGCTATAACCTCATCGCCGATTCTCAAAACCACGTGCTTTCTTCTTGATTTCTTGCTTCCGTGTTTATTTTTCATGTGCACTTCAACGTCCTTAATGCATTTAAAATTCTTGCCACATATCCGACACTTTTCACCGATTATCATAACGCTACATTCTCTGATGCGTTTAATGCTCTTTCGCGAATCAATCATATTATCAGACTGATTGGTTCTTTTGTTTATTTGACGATTTGTCGTTGATTGCACGTTAAAACTATTTGAATTTGTGTCACACTTTGTAGCTTCACTGGGTAATTCACAAGGACACTTGGGATTTTCTTGTGACTTATTATCATATTTACCACTTCTACTGTTCTTACAAGTTTTATCAGTTTCCCCATTACCAGTTTTCTTTATTTCAAGTCCCATAAAACGAAAGAAAACAATTTTATTGTCAATCTCAGAAACATCATTGTTTTTTACTGCATCTTCATAGTTGCTCGGAGTTTCGAGTCCGTATCCAGCTGTATATGGAGTTGATACCAAAGCCATCGGAGCCATTTTGTATTCACCAATGAGACGCAGTTTTGAAGAATCTAGAAAAAACATATTCAATCGTAAGTTTTGCTTTGAATGGAACTGCCTCACACTCGGACTTATGATCTAGGAGGTAATTTTCTTATCAAGAATATACTGAGCTAAACTCCAATGTCATAATAAATCTGATACTCTTCAAGCGGCCATTTTGTGGACGAGCGTGTGGCTTGCGTGTCTCCATGCAATTGACACCACAATACAAACGCAATCTTTCTATCTCTACCCTCCAGAAAATTATCAATCATTATCGTTCTCTATCGCTTATTTAATACGGTCACCTGAGAGAAAGTAATTAGATATTCACGATACCACATTCTGGTTGAATCAGCATATATATTTATGCACATACATCCCGCTGAAATCTCGACTCAACTATTAACGTTCTTACGTAACATTAATCTTGCCCACATTTTAGTACATTTCTCTACGTGCGAAATAAAATTTATCCTGTCAAATGAATATCCCGTGATACGGTCGCGTCTCAACACAAAGTATTACAAAAAAAAAAAAAATTCCGAAGCGAGCTCTGCTGCACTCTTATATACTCGAATATTACGGTTTTTGAGATTTTTCGGTTTTTTCGGTGTTCAATATTTTATTCGCGACAATGATTGACTCGAAGAGATTAGGTACGTCTAGATATCTGATAAACTATTTTTAGTGTATCGCGTTTTCAATGTCGGTCATTTTATGTACAGCACAGAGCTCTGAATCATGATCACCACGCACTACACTTGATGGAAAAAAAATGTATCTTTCACTTTTCATTTGTACTAATTTTGTTGCTTATAGATCAATTTCTATTTTTATACACTTTGTTTTTTCGTATCCGAAACTGAATTAATACATTGTTATCGCGTCAAGTAGAATTTTTCTTATACATTGTTTCAATCTAACAGTCTGAACATAGCTGCGAGAGTGCCCTCTAACAACCCAATCTTCACTCGGCACAAATCGAACACAATGAGTTTACAATGAAAAACAGAATTGTCTGAATTCTGTGAAATGTTTCAATCGCGATTCGAATACTTATATTTGTTTCAAGTATCCTTGACTATTGCGTAATTTTGTTATTCACCAAAGCGAAGATTCGAAAATCGATTAAAACGAAACAACATTTTTCTCACAAGACTAGAGATCATCAATAAACTACTAAATCAAACACAATTATACAATACACTTTTGAAAAAAAAAAATACAACACACAAATAAAAAAAACCTACACTCTGTCGCAATTGTTTTTTTCTGGAACGCTTTTTTTATAGATGCTTTTCGTTCGAGAGTCGAAAGCGAATTACTGTGCCGCAACTTGTCTCGAACTGACTCGACCGTTACGGCGTTGAACAATGACTCAGTGTGAACTCACCGGTCCTTATATATATGCTGACGAAGGGGACGCCTGTTGCTAGTTCGACTGATTTCGAAAACCGGCCGGTGCGGCTTGCTAGCTGGCGCCACTGTTTTCCCCCCTACCAAAATCCGAGACACACCGGTAAAAAGTTCAAAGATTTTTCGACACTTTTCGATGATTCCAAATGAACAAACAGGCAAAATATCAAATTGAAAATCGCACGAAAATATCACTCGTGAATGTCTGAGTCTGGTCTCACACGACACACGATAGAATGAACGGAAGCAAAAAAAAAACTGCCGTTCAACGTTTCGGGCACAGTTCAAACCCCACATCATATCCACGCGCGTGCGCACACACATACGAACACACTTTTGCGTTGTTCATAAACCGCGAGTTTTGGGCATGCGTGCCTGTGTCCCTGTACGCACACGCGTGTGGGTGCATGTGCTGCGCGTCTGTGCCTGCGACGCCGAAGATGTACGAACGAGTCCGAGCTCGGAACAGTGCGAGATTCGTCCGATGACACCGGAAACCTAGCTGCGATAAGAATCGTGAATATATGACATATAAATATGAAGGAAACAGTTGAATATTTCTTTCGAATAAAATATGCTACGATCGATAATTAATCTCTAAAATATTACGTACATCTTTATAATAAATGAATTTTATCGGGTTCGAAATGACTGATATTCAACGAATGTACATACGCGTTTCAATTCAATAATATTTTTCTCCAAATTTCGGCAATAAATAAGGTGTACAATATTTTTTTTTTGTAACCGAGTTCCTGTTATTCGGTCCCCATGGTCGAGAGCGAGAGCTATCGTTCGCTGTATAGTGCGAGAAAAACAAGAGGGAGAAGGGGTCTTAGATTTGTCCCGGCTGAACGTAAACACGCCAAACCAAAGAAACTCGGTGAATATCATTCGAATATGAATCATCAGGACCGCTGTTGATTGTATCGAATATTTTAAAACTCTAGTCGTCAGAAGATTTTACTTCTTTATATCATTGTCAAGTATACCTATATCACAATATCCCGAACGTTCTGCTTATTTTTGAAATAACAGAAAAAATTCAATGGCTAAACGAAACAAAATTTGGTTATACACGCAAAACAGTTACGACAAGGAGCTAACTATATTGAACGATTGGAATTTTTCAACGAACAAAACAAAATAATATTTTTACATCTCACCCATCAACACCAGAGTCAATGTACATATCTAAGCTTTATAACACTACACCGAATTCCTCAGGACCTCTGTCTCAAGTTTTCTAATACTTTGTTTGTGGTTTTGTGGTGTACATTGTTGCCGAATGATGTCTTCGTTGAGCGATATAAGAGAGGCATTGTTTTAAATGTAGAAGCATAATTGTAACGTTTTCTCGAGGATAAACTCATGGAGAATAACGATTAAAACTTTGTAATCGTTGGAGAGACCCTTCAAATGAAATGCAAAATTGTAAAAACGGTCGATAGTGTTCGTTCCTCTGCATATCTATTTTTAAACACACAGTTTTTTTTTTTCTACATTTAGCCATTCGTTACAAATACACGTGCATATTAACACATTCCCTCTTCAACTAGTTAATACACCACCATTTCATTTTCACTCTGCAGTACGTATCGACCACTTATCTTTTAAACCCTCACAGTTCATCGAACACATATATACGCGGTACGCTTTATTTTCTTGTTTTGCAATCGTGAGAACGCGGAACGAGGTACGGCCACGTCGCGAAACCATGACCTTGTCTTCCGATCATTTGAAATGAAACTTTTTCCAACGCACATGCTACGAAAAAAATATTCGTATGACAAATTTTATTTCTTATTGAAATATATTTTGTTTTCAGATGAGCATAATCTTCGAAGAAATAATGACCTGCCGATTGTTTACACTCCACTACACATACTACTTTCGGTATTATTGAAGCAGCAATGGATGATAAAACGTAAGAATACATTTGTCTTAACTCATATACGTGTAAATCTCGTGTGGTTATATGTATAAGAAATATTCAAAAATTACCGAAAATTTGCCATTTTTTTGAGACGCAAATGAAAAATATAAGCACCCTACGAAAAAGTAATTTTCCAAAAATTTTTGATCGTTACTATGCAGCAATTTTTTATTTACTTTTTTTTATAAAGATTTTTTCTTCTTTTGTCTTACCTAACCCGAAGTTATTGAATTGAACATCCGTTTTTATTTCACAACTGGATTTCCGTAAACTCGGAAAAAACTTCGATCATCGCCGATATTATGTCCAATTTTCGGCATTTGCAAATTAATAAGCCATAGATTACTGGTTTTCCTTCTGAGTTTTTAAAAGAACCAACCCAAATACTTAACGCCCGGCGAGGGTTCAGTTCTACGAATTTTGTGAGTCACCGATTGACGGTTACCAACGCCCAGGATCCCCACCATCTCTTTTTGCTCCCACTTCTTCTCTGTCTGTACCAATCAACGAATGCCTTCCGGGGTCCTCATAACTCTCGAACAGTCATCTTTCCAAGACAAATGTTGTGTTTCTTAGAAATTTGATTATTTCCAAAACGTAGTAGACATATAAGTAAAGCATATTGAACATTTCACCATCATAAAAAATTTCAGCGATCAGATCAATATTGAAAATTCAATAGCTGAGCAGGAGGCAGTTTTTCCGAGTTTTCGAGATGGAGCTATTTCGTTAAAAATTTCTAAATATTCGCCTGTGTCGACCGGGTTTTGTAGCAGTTACCCTGACATCCCTTCCCTAAAATCATTCGTCTCGCATGGGCTGTGAGCTTGGAATAATCTCATATCTTTGTAAAATTTACTGACGTACGTGTTGAAGGGTATTTCCTCTTTTAAGGAGGTTAGCTACACACAACAATGTTGCCATGTTAAAAGCATAGGAAAATTCGAAATGATTAGAATTTAATGAAATTTGGTAAGCATATTCTTTTGAATTAAATATGAATATACAATTTTTTTAAGATTTTTCTTCTACATAGTTTTCGAGTAATTTAACACTAGAGTTTACATCCGTAAGCATAGGATTATGATATATATAGGTATATATTTTGCATATTGTAAAGTCCAATTATTCGACAACTATGCAGACGAAAAACTTGAAAAATATTGTGTCATTGCATTTGATGCTATTGGAATATGAGCAAAAATAATCAATCAACATAGAAATAAGTTTGATATGAAACACTATACAAATTGAGAAAGAGAACGCGTGAGGTCTTATAAATAAAAGTACCATAAGCGTGTTTATAAAATATTAAATATACAAATGATAAAAGTAATAAGAAACCGAAGCATAGAGACGTTTTCGTTCTATGAGCTCGAGATATACTTTTGGTCTTTTCGTTGATCAGTCCTTCGACAGCTCTCATCCAGTAAAGACTTTTAATAATAAAATAATATAATTGCTCTGCTTAAACTGAGTCTCTAACTTTATTTCACAACCTGCTTCCCGACATAACCCAATAGATGCTAAAGAATGTTATCACTAAATTTCATTAAATTCTTATCATATTGTCGTATGTAGCCACCCTCCTTAAGCTGGCTGATCGCAGACACACGTGTCTCGTTTTCGGGCATTCGGAACAAAAGTAAATTTCTTCCTTTTTTTATTCATCAAGGTTTCTTTTTTCACATAAAATACAATATGATTTTACACTCTTCAGTTTTGTAGAAGAATATGCACACAGGCTGGATCGTCTTCGTTTCGAACCTGACACCCACGAACGGTACGAGACTGAATATCTTCAACCGAAAATTATGCTTACTGCGCGGACCGTTGAAGAACAATAGAGACATTTGTGAAGGGTAAAGTTGTAGGATGCGGCGCGTTTTTTCATAGCAGGCACTGCCGAAACGGTAGAAAATCGAGCAACAGACCTTTTGCAGAAGCGCATACAATGAGGAACAGCTTTCGACGTCGTTTTTTTTTTTTATCTTCTATATTTTAGTCCTGAGATCGGTTGGAAAAGAATTTTTTGGAAACATCTGCGCTACTCGTGACCCTTGAAACGTAGAAATTATTCTAGTTTGCTCTCAGGACTAAACTAACGAAGATAGAAAAACGTCGTCGGATACTTTTTTTATAGAAACTTTTCTTATTCACGAAATCACGATTTTTCCCATGAATCCTTTGGCAATCGCAATAATCATACTTCAAACGGTTGCTGTATTTGGTAAATAGAAATCTAAATATAATTGAATCACAGTGAACATGGCTTTTGAAAATCTATATTTTTTTAAAAATCATAAAAACAATGATATACGACCCTACAAAAAAAACTGGCGGTGATAAAAAAAAATACAAACCTTTGTGCCATTTAAAATATTCGAAAAAACTGGCGACGAAAGAAAAAATTACGAATGCTTATATCATTTGAAGTATTCAAGTGATCATCGTTCTTGTGGAAAAGTGTGAGAAAAAGTCTTAGAGCGCAACCGCATGCAGCCGGATTTAAAACGACGAACGGAGCAGTTCTCATTCGTAGTTGGAAATATGATCCGTGTCAAAGAATATTTGTATATAGGATTTGTAAGAAAAAAGTCTTTCCAAAGGGACATAACGGTGAACTAAAGAAAATAGCACAGACACTGCGAAACTTTTTGAATCCTTTCAAAATTTCTAATTTTCAATCAACAGAGTAGGGACTTCTCTATTTGGCCAGTTAATACAATTTTGACACACGCGTTCACGCGTAAATTTTTCATCAAAAATTATTAATTCGGATGAATCGTTTTTCTTTGAAACAAAAATACGCGATTTCTATTTCATTACGATATCTGAAAATAAAATCGACAAATTTCGTAGAAGTTTTCTGTCTTTTTGACGCAACATATCGTCCCCTCTCTCTCTCTCGCATTCCGAAACGATTGTACCGAAAGCTTCGATAGAAATAATCTGGAAAAAATACTTTTAATTAAAGAAGCTCGGCCACGAACGTTGCGGGGCAGAATTTTTTTTTTTTTTTTAGTATATTACAGATGCAGTACGTATATTTACGTATGCAAAATTTCACATGCGGTCATCGACCACATAAGAAAGAAAAAAATAGTCAGAGTCAAGATTTTTAGCAGATCTTACGGAAGAGTTACTCTGCAAACGCGTGTGCTAAATGATATCTTTACATTCGTGCAACAGAAATTTAAAAAAAATAGAGTAACGTTCTTTATATCGTGACGATTCGGAATGTATCAAAAGAGTGTAGAGTTGTCGACTTATTCAAAAAGATATTAATTGTTGCGGTATTTTTAAATATTCGAAGTTTTACGGCGTTTCGTGACTGTGAAGTGGTTCGACCACATCGCAGAAATCAGATGTTCAGCACAGCGTCGAAACGCATGCGCCACATTCGAAGCGTTAGTTACCTAACCTGAAATTAGTTCTGACTAACGTATGTGCGCGCGCGTATGTTTGTAGACTCGGAGTTATGAGTAAGACAAAGAAATCCGAGCATAGAGTGAGATGGAGAATAGCGATATTGCCACATTTCTATTCGCAGTACCGTACTGTAAATCTGTACTGTAAATATTATGGTTTATTTATCGATGTGCTATTGATAATTTCTGTATTTGATCACCAATAACACATTTATAATCAGTTGTATTAAAGCAAATATGCGTATTCGAAAAAAAGACACGGGTGCCTCGTGCACCCGCAGAACCGGCCTTACGTGACCGATCCCCCTTAAGGAGTTTCGGTACAGGCGATACAATGTTGCCATACTAAACCATGTTAAAAACACAAAAAATTGTCAAAAAGTTAAGAATTTTATAAAATTTGGTCAACATATTTCTTAGTGCCAAATTTGACAATACAATTTTTTTCAGATTTTTCTTCTACACAGTTATCGAGTAATTGAAGATTAAAGTTCACGTGTATAAGCATAGCCTTTCCATATATATAGGTATACACTTCGGGCATAAGAAATCTGCTTTGATGCATAATTACTCGATAACTAAGTAGAAGAAAATTTTGAAAAAATGGGTGTTTTCGTACTTGATGTTGAACAACATTATCACCAAATTTCATCAATTTCTTAACATTTTGCCTTTTGTACCGAAACTCCTTAAAGAGTTTGTTATCAAAATCATATTGGCTCATAAAATATAAGGTTACATTGCAAAATTATCCTTTTTTATTTAATTATAACCGAAAACAGAAGTACGATTGTGTCACTATATCAACTTGAAAAAGTACAACATTAACGATTAATAAAATTTAAAAGAAACTACTGCGTCCGTGAATTTTTTACGAGTCATAAAATGAAATTTTGAGTGCAACTATGACTTTTGTTCATGTTAATATAAACTACGAGTTAATTTATTGTTGTCAGGTATTAATTGTAAACGTAGTAATATCGTAGCAACGTCAAGCCTTCCAGTTGGCAGCACCGCTCGCCTCACACTATGCAATGCGTATCAGCATACGACCCGAGCTCAACGTAAACATAACTGAGAGTGTATGTGTGCGGCGTTGCCACAACGAATTCACTCGCTAGTCAGAATTCGTGGTTTTCCACAGAATCTTATTAATTATTTTATTCGGAATATATCTAATATGATGGACAACATGATTTTTTTTCGTAACTACACAAATGTTCAATTCATGTATATCCTCCATTTGTAATCATTTATCTTGAGGTCAAATTATCAAAAATAATATTCGCATATGTCAACACTTTGCCCAAGTAATTCTGTAAAAATTCTAGCCATAAAATTATTTTATATATTCGGTGTTCGATGGTAAAAAAAATTTTAAGATTCATAGAGACGCAGTATGTTTTATTCCCCGGAGTAACATTTATATATTTTTTTGTTTGTTATTTCATATTAGACTTTGACTAACGCTCCACCTCCTTAATAGAAATATCGTCTCATAACGCTCAACGTGTTGTTCCGTTCGGTTTCGTACTGATTTCTGTTTACCAATAAACAGCGTTGCAATATATTTTATAAACTTGACGTTTTTGTTGTAAAGAATATCTAATCGCGAAACCCACTCATTTCCGTCTCGAATCGCTCCCGACGTGGAATCAATCGACGCGGTCTGAAATATTTCGGGCGTCATCACGAATAATTTAATTACTCGGATACGAAAGAACTGATGCCCACGGCCAGTGAGCAGAATATGTTCTGTTTGAATATTGAAAAAACTCGTGAGGCAATGAATAAAAATTTTTAAACTTTGCACAACAAAAAACATAAATAACATCAACTTATAATAATCAATGAATATCATTGATTCTTGTTATTTTAATAATTATTTTTTCTCTGATAGCAAATAAAATATTCTTCCGGATATTGTTTATTTTTTGAATGCGATTCATTAAGAAAACATGATTAAGCATCATGTTGATAATTGTTAAGAAAAATAATCAACGAAAACGATATATTCACGGTAAAATTATCGGATAATGATTTCTTAAAGTATATGTTAAGAAATATCTTTCAAACCGACACCAAGGTCCTGTGGCGCAACGGATAACGCGTCTGACTACGGATCAGAAGATTCCAGGTTCGAATCCTGGCAGGATCGACTTACTTTTTTTTCTTTAGTAATTATTTCATTCGATCGAATAATTTCAATTAAAATTTCAATATTATCAATTATTCCAACTTATTTGTGGCGTTGAGGGTCGCGGTAGTGACTCGACAGTGATAGTCGTTTACGAGCGAGTCTCCAGAATAGGAGATATTCACAAAAATACTGTAACTAATTAAATATTCGGAAAACAATTTTTGAAGGGTTTCGGAAACAGTCGAAATCGCGATCTTTCGGGTATAACACTTTCTGGAGTGAATTCTTGTTTTTAAATGTACTTGTATCATGTTTGTACGTGTTCAAATGTACTAGATAATTTTACGGATAGCACCGCGATTCCATCCACTTTGGAAAATCGTTTTGCCAATATTTATCAGTCATCCACTGCATGCATAAATGACGGCTTTCGTATAAAACAGAAAATAGTTTCACATTCTTTATGTTTCATTTGAAATATTCAGAATTATAAAACTTATCTCTATATATATAAATCTGTTCGCTAAAAAATTTTTGTCCGCTTTTCAATCGAAAACGTCTGAACCGATTACAATGAATCTTTATGGTCTATGAAACCACAATGAGTTTGTGGTTTTGTAAAATTTCGTTATCTCAATTTTTACAGAAATGCAAAAAAAAGTTTAATGATTTCGTTCAATCTACAATTTTCAAAGCTCGACAATACTAACGATAAATAAAAAAAAACAATTTACCAATGTGAAGGAAATAGGAAAACGAACAAAATGAGCGGTGGCTGAATCCTCAATTCGGTATAGAAAAAAAGTTACAGCATTTTTAATGAAATTATGAAAAATTAAAAATACGAAAATCTTTCGTTTGATTATTTTATCCAAAAGAAAACTGAAGAATCACGCATGAAATTGAAAAGTAAACGCAAAAAGATGGCTCATGTTACATCGTGATATTTTTTTTTTTGTGCATTCAAAAACAATTTTTGTTTTTGAATTTATAGCTATAGAATTGGCTAGATGCGCCTGCTCTATGCAGCGGGCGAAGCCCGCACAAACAGCTAGTGTTGTTATAATTATTATTGACAAAAAATATATATATATATTCACTGGTTCGAACGTAACCCTTTTTTTTTCTCGAAGTCACTTTATGAGAGTAATTTTTCCTTTTTATTCCTGTCAGCAAACACCGTTACTTATTCGAAGCTTACTACTCCAGTTCACCAAAGCGATAAAATTTACATTTCATATTTGAGTTATGTCACAGTCTACCAGTGCATCAACCCGCGTTGTGGTTTTTTTTTCTCTCTCACATATTGTGTCAATGTTTCAGGGGTCGTCGAACCAGTCGAGTCTCCATCCTCGTTGGAAGTCTTGTACTCACCTATGTACATGTGACGTACGCTCGTAAGTAATTTTCGAATTCCATGAGGCTCGTATTAAGTATATTGTTCCAAGCACGGAGTGAGTGCTTTGAGGAAAAAAAAAACAGAGGAGCGGCTTTCCGATCGATACCAATGTATTCATTCTGAAATAAAACAATAACAAAAAACATGATTATTTTTATTGAATTCAACTATTTGAGAAAGTTCATGCGAATTTGATAGAAAATCGAAAATTTTAACTTTGAGGGTTGAAAATTTGGAAATATTATAGAAAAAAACTTTTGTTGATTTAACGAGTTTCATTTTGTTTGCCATGATTTGCTGATTCAACGAAAATTTGGTTAAATCAATGAATTTCTTATCTCAGTGTATATAAGGTGTTTTGAATCCAATTTTCATTTATTGTTTTATTGAAATATGAAAAATGCGGATTGAAATGTCAAGTGTAAAATTTGAAAAGAAAATTCTTTTATTTTCAATTGGAATTTTCTTTGTTTCAACATTTTTTACAAATGTTCTCTGGTTTGGTATTTCCGTGTATGAACACGGTCGGGATAGAAGCTTAGCCAGCTCGTGTGCCCACTCGATTAGGGCCAATGCGTCGAGGGCACATGTGATATATGAGAATGTTATATATTCGAGACTTGTGGTTCTTAGCTCAAGTCTCTCACATAAAAGTCGACGAGAGAATCGTTTGAGAACGGTTTACGAGAGGCTGAGCTCACCAGTGGCCACTCGAAACATCGGTTCTCGAGGGCTAAAATAAGAAAAAATAGATAATTTCTTGCATCTAATGATCGCGAACTTTCTAGGGACTTGTTATTGCCTGCTATTATCGCAATGTGCGTGCACTTAATCGGCGAGCACTTTGAAAATATCAATTTTTTTTTATATCTCGTGACACGACCCGAAGAAATACTTCTAGTTGATTACGTTTTAAGGAATCATTATCGTAAGAAATCTACATGAATTGATGGGTTTTTAAACTCAATACGAGAACCCAATTATCGATAAATCTATAAGATTAATTTCTTGTCTTGCGGCTGTTCATGATTCGTGGGTATCTTCCATGGAGTTCGTTGAAGCGTTAGAAAGGTTGTTATTATTTAATCCTTCAGATTCCTCGTACAGCGAATGTGTATACTAAATAATCTAGGGCTGCTTCAACTCGCTCCTTCGTTGCGCACCGATATCCATTTATTGTCGATATTAAGGAGGGTGGCTACATACGACAATATGATAAGAATTTAATAAAATTTAGTGATAACATTCTTTAGCATCAAATGCAATGACACAATTTTTTTCAAATTTTTCGTCTACATAGTTGTCGAATAATTGGACTTTACAATATGCAAAATATATACCTATATATATCAGAATCCTATGCTTACGGATGTAAACTCTAGTGTTAAATTACTCGAAAACTATGTGGAAGAAAAATCTTAAAAAATTTGTATATTCATATTCAATCCAAAAGAATATGCTCACCAAATTTCATTCAATTCTAATCATGTCGAATTTTCCTATGCTTTTAACATGGCAACATTGTTGTGTGTAGCCAATCTCCTTAATAATTTATTATCGATTTTGAGAAATATTGTTTACTTAGGAAAATAGAACGATGATTTTTTAAATTCGCGGCCTCGTTTATCTTTAGAAAAACTAAATAACGAATCTTCGTTTTATCAAATTCCCCAATGAGTCGTATAATGGTGTTATTTGATTTTTGTATTTCTCATGAAAGAATATATTATCCGAGAAAATGCTGAGTTGGTTGTTCCCGCTGTGCCATGCCGTGGCTACCAACCGGGTGAGGATGACCTTGAAACTTTTGACTTCATTAGACGTTATAAGCTCGATCTATTGGAGGCCCAATATCCGGGAGTGACGAGAGTCAGGGGTTCGAATCGATTGCAAACTGCTTATAGAGTAGAGAAAGAAGCAGATCTCATTCTCGCAACGAGGTAACTCCAAATTCAGAAGTTAAGGGGGCGACAAAAAATAAGATACCCGAGCTATGGGAAAACATGAAAAATCCCCAGCTTTTTTGCATTTTACTGTCACAAAGTGAATACAAGGAAATTAAAAACGAACTTTATTTCAGAGATATATTTCCTGGCGGATTACCACAGGAATTTAGCTTTATATGCACTTTGAGGACTCGCAAGGTGCCCAAAATTTCTTGGAGCGTACTTAGAATCACTGATTCAGCAAAAAATTTAGAATTCGCGGTAACCCTTAATCCACGAAAGCAGACACTGGATTTAGCTATTGTCGACGAACGAGGAAATTTACAGACAGTCTCGTTCCCGGCTACTCGAGTAAGTTGATCATTTTTTTTCATTATACAATTACGACACTATTTTACATTTATTTTAAGAGTGAAGTGTGTTCGAAAAATTCGTAAAAATACCTATTTTTAGCGTTTTATCAAATGTAACGCTTCGATAAAAAAAAAAAATATTACACATTGATAATTTTCTGTTAGAAAAAAAGTATGATAATCGAGGATTGTTCAATATTTCATAGGTATTCGACAAGCAATGGCATAAAATCCATTTCGGTGTGTACAAAGAGAAGGTTATATTGAACGTAGATTGCGAGCTCGTAGGGACTATGCAGCTGAAGCCTTGCGGACCGATCGATGTTGACGGTGAGATTTCCATCTCAAAGACAGTGGGTTCGCAGACAACAGTCCCAGTAAGATTTTAAGAACGATGTTATTCTCGTCTCTTAACTTATTTACGACGCAATTGCTCTGGTTTTTCAATTGCTTAATTGCTCATACTCTTAAAACGTAGATGATTAATTTTGTCACTGCTTCAACCGAGTCTCATATGCACACACCGGCACGAAGTATTTATAGGTTTGATTATGTTGCAATCAGTTTGTCCCTGGCTTCAACAAAATTAGTATTTTTTCGAGTCATCCCACTGATTTAGTAAAAACATTCAAGCATCTGCTTCTGGTCTTTGTGCTATCATATAGATGGTACTTACGTAAAGAAAACGAAACACACAAACAATCTCGACTCCTAAAGGACCAAAAAACAGTGAACACGTTTAAGACTAATTTCGATAGAGTTCAAAGTTTTCCACCTCTAAGCTTCGCCTCGATATTATTGCTTGAACACTCTGCGCATTCCCCTTCAATGGAGAGTTTATGATGTATTACTGTCTAAATAAAATTCAAATTGGGTTGACCAGTGTAAAAAATTATAACTTGACGCCAAGTATTGAGAAGATAATTTTCAAACAACTAAGGCAAGCCACGCTGAGCATCTTTACCCAAGAATTAGGCGATTTCCTTGCACTTTAGAACTTCAAGTCACCGCCATTCAATAATGACTCCGGATAAATCATAATTTCACAGTTTAATTGGGGTTTCACTGCAATGTCCGTTTCAAATTAGATACGATCTTCGCTACTACCTAGAAGAGATTATGGCGGCCTATTCGCGGGTGTACGGTCCATGACGACTGCATAGTTATTCTGTAGGTGCTGGTACAGCCCCGCATGATGAACCGTGACGCGCCGCTTGACACTGAACCCTCGTAATGCAATGAAAAAAAGCCGGGAGAAAGAGAGAAAGAGAGAGCAGATAGCGTGAACGAGTGAAAGCGGCGTCTATTATTCGACAAGAAAAAATATATTTTTCCGAAAGAGGGACTGTGAAGAAGTTGTCAGACGAGAAGAAGTTGCTGAGACACATGAAATGTGATGTCATATCGCATTGCATCCATAACTTTATCTCCGAAAAACATTTCAGAAACTTCTCTTCTGCTTGTTTCTCCCCAAGCTTTACGTGCATCATTCTCATTCACATTTTATTTAACAGCATGCTTCACTGCATTATGAATTTCGTTCTATTGTCACCAGTGATATAGTTATTTTTTTTTTCAATCTCAGAGTGTACATACAGCATGTAATTGCTAGAACACACATTTTTAAAAGGTTGAATACTTATATTCGGTACAGCGATAGATTGCTTAGTACTAATAGCAAATTTCACACATTCCAAATGCCGATCGACATTTCTGGGCATACTTAGCTTGCGGTGTATACCTCTCTCTCTTTCTCTCCCCCTTTCCTCCTTGTCTCATTGTCTGTTGCATAACGTGGCCTAAATGCCATGTTTCGACACATACCTCGGATGTACAGATGGTTTCCCGGAGATAGCTTTGTGCATGAGCATATACTCGGTCGCAATTAAAGAACGCACTTAATTGATAACGCGGCGGCGATCATCGTCCAGACACATGACACAGCGAAGGGTGTCAAACATTAGTAATCTACAAAATTGACGGTGTTTTTTTATTTTTTCAAACGACAAAATGAAACAACCGATGAAATAAAATTAATGATGAAACGAACAACACTGATAACAGACTGCGGCAATTTGACAAAATTTTGCAAATTTTGCTGATAGATTGACTTGCAATGGATGGTCGTTAACTGTGATCCTACCAGGCCGCAAAGAGAGACCTGTGACGAGCTTCCGGTGAGCGGGACGCACTATTGTTGGTTTCATTAATTGCATGCCTTAATTATTGTTTTGTGTGTGCCTGAATTCATCAAAGGTTGAATAATTTTTACGATTTTTTGGGTAGATCATAGCCAGTAGCGCATTACAGCCTCAAAGAAGACCTGGTTGCAATGTCATATGTCCTCAAGGACCACCTGGCGTTAATGGCACCATGGTTAGTTGATGACATATTCATGTTCAAAATTGTGTAGTAATAACAGCGTTCCAGGTGAGTCACTCAAAAATATCTTCAAATTTTGAAATGCTTTGTTTCATCTGAATCGAGATGATTCATATCGGAGATTACTCGAGATGTTGATGATTCATGCTCAATATTTAGTTATGCTGTGACTCAGTGGGACTGCAGTTTTTATATCGGCGATAACTTGTGATATTTGGTACATATGTATGAGGAATTTTACTACTTTTAAAATCTACGAAAAAATTTTAGGGGCCCATTGGTCCGCCGGGATACCCGGGAGTCCCAGGTCAACGAGGTCCACCAGGTCCTGATGGGAAAATAGTGCGTTAAGTGACACTGAAAATGCTATCATCAAAAACATATATCTACTATTCTATTTTTGAGAAGATTGATATACGTCGATAATTGTAACTGCAGGGTCCTCAAGGATTTCCTGGAGCGAGAGGGTTTCCTGGATTGTCGGGGACAGGTAGCCCAGGTGAAAAAGGGGAAAAGGCAAGATTTTTTTTCTCACATGATACCTGCGTTTTAGAACCAGAACGAAAAGTACTTTGATAGCGTAAACTTTATTTTTTTACAACAGGGCTTAATGGGTTTGCCTGGTGTGAAAGGTGAGAGGGGTGACATCGGACCACGGGGTCTTCCTGGAATCTCTTTGAATAATACGCAATTGGGAGAGCAAGGGCCAAGGGGTTTTCCTGGTGAGGTTGGGTTGCCAGGACGAGATGGAATACCAGGTCAAAGAGGCTTCAAAGGGGAAAAAGGAGAAATGGGTTTGAGAGGATATCCTGGAGCAAACTCTTCTTCGCCGGCTACTAAAGGTCAGAAAGAGTTTACGTGGATGGAACGTATGAAAACGTCGCGATGTTGAGGTTTTTGTTTACAGTCGCTGGTAGATTTTTTTCAATTTTTAGTCATCATATTTCTGTGACTTTTTCAAGTTTCGGAGCCAAAATCTAGTCGATTTCAACCGTTTCTTTTTCTAACTATCCGTTCGGAATCTAAGAATGTGTAGGTTTAATCTTAAAAATAAATCACGTGTATTCGAAAAAATTTCGAAAAGTATTTGTGTCAACTAGATTTACTACCTGCCATTGGAGACTGTAGCAACACATTGAAGAAAAAAAACCCTCAATTTTTTCGATCTATTCATTCATTATATTCTGATAAAGTTGGCCTTCTACATAAATCATCTTCATATTTTTTCCTGCTACTTTTTATCACATACGGTACGATTTAATTACTGTTATCAAATATTGATACAATTTCACATCACACCGGGAAAAATTTCCGTTATATATAGTCCATCACTTTCGCAGCCGAACGTTGATTCAAAGAGATAAAAGTATGACATGAGAATAAGATTGACGTTGGCCTAGATCCGACAATTCGCAGTGATTGTGAATCAATTTGTAATAATCTTGATTGCCCACTCTATCGAAGTATTTGCGTATATAAACGTGAAGTGATTGATAGTAATGGGTTCGTTCGATTAGGTTTAACGTATTCTTTCTTCACACTTGATTGTGATATACCCAGCGAAAATATTATCGGAGTCCGTCAAGCATGAGGTCTTGTCTCAAAAATCAAAATACCAAAATGTCGTTGGTCGTGATGTTTCTGCTATTTAAGGTGATCGAGGTGATCCAGGTCATCCGGGCTTAAGTGGCCCACCCGGTCCAATGGGCCAGCGCGGACTTCCTGGAAACCCAGGACAAAAAGGTGATTCGGGGTATCCGGGACTGATGGGTTCACAAGGACCTAGAGGCATTCGGGGTGAACCAGGACCGATCGGCCCAATTGGAGATCCGGGGACGAAAGGCGAACCTGGACAACCTGGACTGGATGGTGAAAATCGTTTGTTTGTCTGCATGAGAGAGCACTAACCAATACTCGAAGCTAGTAAGCCTCATGGGGTCAGTTACAAAGATTACTTATATGAAACAGGATGTTTTCATCTTTCGCATCACGAGTTTCGCATTGGAATAATCATTTTTTTAAACCTTGCTTGCCACGTTTAAGTGAAACTAGCAACACACAACCGTGAAAAGTAGTCGATGGTCGAGGACTGCCATATATGGTCAGATTCTGATATGTTCAGAGGAGGTGTAACATTTAAGATAAAAAACTTGATGAGTGCACCTGGAAATACGTGCGAATAATTGGTCAAGACATTTATTTCCGTTTCCGAAAAAAAGTGGCGACAAAAACTGCCCCTCCACCCCCTTCCTTTCCGATTAGCCGATAGCAGTGGAACGCATAACTCTTGTTTTTTTGCCCTGCGGACAATCAGGAGTTCATTAGCTCATGACAGTTGAACGCATAACACTTGTTTTTTGCCCTGCGGACAATCGGCAGTTCATTAGCTGATGGCAGTGACACGTATAATTCCTGGCTTTTTTCCCTGTGGGCAATCGGGAGTCGAAAATGATCCAATTGGAAAAATAGAAAAATAAATTGTACAAAAATGTAACAGTTATCGCGTGATGGAAGTTTTCTTCCAGAAATAGAATATACATAACCTTTCGGACGTTACTATAAAAAAGAAAGCACAAAAACATCGAAAAATTACTATTGAAAAATAACTGTGTCTGAAAACTGTTTTGAGGAAACCGTTTTGGTAAAAGTCAACTTACAGTTAGTCGCTTCTCACACCTTGGCATCGTACACCTTGTTCCTGTTGCATCTGACGAGGGAAACTAATTACATTTGCTTTTAGGCCAAGCTACATAGATTTTGTAGTATGTATTTTGTGCCGCCCTTTCGCGCCGCGCGTAAGTGGTGCTATATATACTCGTTTCTCCAGGCCCGTTGCTCTCCCCCACTCTTCAACTACTCTCGCGCGCTCGGCCGTTTTTCGTCATATTCAGCTCTATTTCTACCATGTTTTTCGGCGTTTTCACGCAAAACCAAGATAAACGATTTGAAGTATGAGACTTCTACTTTCGAAATCGTTTTGTTAAATTAAAATCGCATAATATCCGTCGCATTCATGCCTGCTGGAAAATTGCATAGTAAAAAATTGAAATGGCCACAGATTGAAAACTATGCATTGGACAGTGCCTGCTCTTCGCACACATGAAGTTTACATTAATAACTGGTACTAGCCGGAGGATTTACGCTACAACTCAAAAAATGACCGAGTTATGAGTTTTTTAAAAAACTGTTTTTTTTTTCGGTTTTTTTCGATTTTCTCCTAAACTAACGGTCCGATTGAGTCGTTTGACCGCTCATTTTCTTCGTATTTTTATTCTCTACAACTTCGCTATTGATACCATCATGATTAGCGTGATAGTTTTCATTCTATGAACGAAAAACAAAAAAAAACAGCGATTTTTCGCATAAAATTGTTAATAACAAAGCTGTTGGTTAAAATTTGGAGTGAAAAACATGTCACTAGATTATATGCAGCTATTCTCCAAACAATGGCCCAGCCGGTTTTCAGATAACACTTTTGTCATGAAAAAATTTATCTAGCTTGGCCTATTTACAAAATTTACATTACAAAAACAACATTTGAATTTTCCCTGAATGAATAAAATTTGTGAACTCGTGGAAATGATGGGGTCAATGTTCACAGGCAAACCAGGGTCGGTTACGGGGTTAGAAATTTTAGGACAACCTGGTCGTGATGGATCCCCGGGAAAAGATGGCTTGGCAGGTCCTAAAGGAGAACCGGGAATACGAGGGACCGCCGGATTTCCAGGATTGCCTGGGAAAGACGGCCATCCAGGACCAGAAGGACCTCAAGTAAATTAATTGAAAAGTTTTTATAATTAATATGATTATGTCACGGTAGAAGCTGGTGAGCATTTGGGAGACCGTTTTCTTTTACAGATTTGAAGCGCTGTCAATTGACACTACAGCGCTACCATGGTGACAGATGTGCTCCTTAATGTTTCTTATGTACAATTATCGCTATCCTAACAACGCAGGGATCTAGAAGACCTCAATGTTTTATAGATCCCTGCGTTGACCCGACACTATTTTCTAAGACACTTTGTAAGTTTATGCCACTATCGTGTCAAGGGTTCAAACGGCGAGCCTGGTACAACTGGACCTCCCGGACCTCCTGGACATCGAGGGTCCGTAGGAAAACCCGGTGAACCAGGTTTTCAAGGACATCCAGGAGAGAAAGGACATTCTGGTCAGAAAGGCGAGTCCGGTTCTATTGGACTCCGTGGTCCACCAGGAGATATGGTAAAGTTCGATTAGAATCTTTTAAAGAATATTCAGTTTAGTGTTGCAAATAATCAAATATTTAAAATCATAAAGGAAAATTGAAAATTTTACATTTTTGTACAAAATGATAAAATTATTGGGATTGTTCCCTGATGGGTTAGGTAACGTTTGACCGAAAGATTAAATATTATTTAACATCGGTATTTTTATCGATGGATCACATGTCGTGGATTTATTTACAGAACTTTACAAAATGATCCAACTGATTATTTCGACTTTTTGAAATTTTGGAAAATCCCTACTTTCTGTCATATTTTTTCCATGCGGTTCCTATAAATCAAGGTTGCAAGAAGTGAAAAACATTACTTGGACCAGAGGTTCCCAAAATGAGCGAGACCGCTCCTCCCTCCTGCAGATGCTGAGTCTTTTTTTTTTTCTAGAACAAGAATGATACTCTGACGGAACAGTGAGTCCTAATTTGGGGCTTTATTGAACAAGGCACCTGAAAGGTGGTTCCCTGATTTAGGACTCCGAGCAAGAAATTCCAGCCTCTCTAGTGATTTCTCTAGTGGAAGATTGGATGTTTTGTCGTTTAGTCTTTGTGTTTTTATTGAGATGAAATTAAACTAAATTAAGAAGTCACAAATTTCTTTTGGGAAAAAGCCATAAGAAGCCCAATTTATTAAAAGAACAACAACATGAACAGAGAACGAGTAATTAGGTGTGAATAATTGTGTGTGTGTGTGTGTGTGTGTGTTGGTTGTTCATTTTCTCCTACTATCGTTGTCTTACTTCCTGTCGAACATTGGATATGTTGCTATTATTCAAAATAGGTTTGCGCGTAGATTAGGATGGAACGTAAAAATAGTATCTCTCAATTTGCTCATATAACACTGTATTCTTAACAGCGTTACATAATTTCCTCAACAGCGTGTCTCTGACAGGTTGAAACATGTTTACGACATCGCCTTTTCAGACGGTCACAAGTGCTTTGCTTTGGGCAATACTTGCCCACCTGCCGGATGATGCGTGTTCGGGAAAAAGCTTGACTCAGCGTCACATTGTCGCCGGAATGTGAAGCGAAGATAGAGATCCTTTCAATCTTTTCTTGCACAATGACCTACCTACCGAGAATTCTTTTGCTTCTCGACCACACGCTGTGGTCGGAGCGAGGGAAGGGTCTGAACCTGAAAATGCAATGTGTGTTTGAAATATCCGTTTTCATGTGATATGGTCCTAGCACCGTAAAGATCAGGTCAAAAACGGCTTTTAGATCAAAGATTAGAGAACCGAGGGCCTCTTGATCCTCCATCGTAGCCACTGGATCATCGAATCGGTTCAATATCATCAAGTCAATGGATCAATAAACTTTCTTTCATTGAATATCCGTATTCTACATGAGTAATACGGATATCAAACTGGTGAATTATGTTCCAGGGATTTCCTGGATTACCCGGTCCGCCTGGATCTCCCGGAATGCCAGGTCTCGATGGGAGGCCAGGGCCTTCAGGACCTCCGGGCCAATCTTGCCAGCCTTCCGACATGCTCAATACTAACAGTATCGTTTACGAAAATACGGGGAACCCGGGAGTCAGTGGACCTCGTGGACAACCCGGAGCACCAGGAATCGTTAGTTTTTTTTCTGCTTGTACTCCTACTTCTCTGTCATTGAATTCACTTCCAGAGATTTTGGTGGATATGAATATTTGCAGCCTGGAGAGCGAGGAGCAGCGGGTGAAAGAGGTCAGGAAGGTCAACCCGGTCTTCCTGGAATTCCAGGAAAAGATGGGTCTCCCGGGGCCCCCGGTCCAACAGGACCCAGAGGTCAAACGGGAATGCCGGGACTTCAAGGTGCTCCCGGAAAAAGTATCACTGACGCGGAAATTCGGGATATTTGTTCGTCCATCTTGAGAGGTGAGTTCATTGATTATCGATTGTTATTGTTATCATATTGGCTGTGAGTTTGAAATAATTCTTAATAAACGTGAATAAGAACCTACAGCGTCTCGTAACAGTCGTAACGGTCCGACTTCACAAAACCTAGTGAAATCATCAAGACATGAACCTAAGTCGGATCTTGTCGGGTCCCTACCCTCACCAGGTCATTCAGACCTGGACGTCATGAGGACGGCACAAGAAATGCTTTGCTTCGGAAATGAGAGTATCCATAAGATTTCAAATTCTTTCAAATACCTTTGGACGATTGTTTAGAATAAATTTTTTAAGTCATTCTATTTTTACTATTCCTTCGGCATAAATTTTTTCGACATGTAAGGATGTTTAAAATCTCGATTTCAAAGTTGGGGTCTACATATTTTGAGTCTAATACGGTACAGGTGCGCACTGGTGACGACATCTTACAGTAGAATACCACATTATACCGGTAATATAGCGAACGATTTCTTCTCTCCGGTGTATAAAGGCGTTAGCATTTATAGTACGAGATGGTTAAGGAGTTTCGGTACAGGCGATACAATGTTGCCATGCTAAACCATGTTAAAAACATAAAAAATTTCAAAAAGTTCAGAATTTTATAAAATTCGGTGAACATATTCTTGAGTGCCAAATTTGACAATACAAATTTTTTTCAGATTTTTCGTCTACACAGTTATCGAGTAATTGAACACTAAAGTTCACGTGTATAAGCATAGCGTTTCCATATATATAGCTATACATTCCGGGCATAAAAAATCTGCTTTAATGCGTAATTACTCGATAACCAAGTAGAAGAACAGATTTAAGTTTGTTTGCAGAAGGAAACTACTTTCTATGAAGAAAATGAAAATTCATGCTGGTATTGAAAATTGAAATGGTAATCATGTGATTAATCATATTGTGTGATTTATGCGGAGGATTTTTAATAATTTCCAAATGTGTGCATATAATCGAATGATCGTTACAAATCATGCAAAATGATGCACTGCATCTCATTGGCTGTTTCTCGATGATAAGTTGAAAAAAAAAAGTGAAAATAAATCGAACATAAATTTGAAGTTACTCGGAAAGACTAGATATATTTTAGTTTTTATTGTCACTCCAGATTGATATTACAGCTCGGCCTTCTTATCTTTCCTATTCACAAGGAGCATATGAATTCGATCTCTCATACTCTCACTTTTCAGCATAATCTGCGACAGGATTTTATAAATTTGTAAAAAAGATGTTTAAATCCACACATGTATAGAACAAATGACGGAAATGGCAGCACTAATGCGGGGCCATCCTGGTCCACCGGGCAGAGGCCGCCCAGGTCGACAGGGATCACCGGGTCCCCAAGGTCGCCCAGGTACACCTGACCTCTCAAAAAATCATCCAGAATATTTGCGTGCACATATATAGAAATAAAAATGTCACCCTGTATCATAGCTCTCATTCCTAAACCTTTTAATATTATTATTATTATTATCAATCTAGACACTTATATTTTTCATAGTTCATCGTTCACGTATCATGTATCCTTCGTTGATAATCATCGATCATTCTTATTAATCGAATATATTCCTCATCCGGTAATAATATTGAAAATTAATAATATATTAATAACGAGAAAAAACGAAAATCCTCGAAATACGAAATTCCAAAGGCTCCGTTCCAAAATGTAGATATCACGAGTACCTGCTGCATGTGTCACAGAGAGGCTGAGCGAACTAACAGTGGGTCTACGAGGAACTACCGGGTTGCCGGGTCTCACCCGACATGGCCATCCCGGTCGGGTTGGAATCCGCGGCATCCCAGGTATTCACAATTTACAATCTAACGCGTTACTGAAAAGCTCCATCATGCATTTTATGCTTTTTATTCCTTTAATTCTTATTTCTGTCAGTGAAGTTCGTTTCGAGTACAAAAAAAATTTTTTTTTGCAACTCTCTCGTTATGGGCACCTTCTACCCGGGGTCATGTTCCGTCAAATAAGTTGAAACAATCGAAAATTTATTTTAATATATTCTCCGAGCATTTCTCTCTTCTAACTCTTGGCTTTTCATGTTACATATCTTCCAAATTAATGGACATTTTATCCAAGCTTTCATCAGCGACCTAACAGAATCTATGTCTTGAGTCGCTTTCACGACTCAAGATCTTTCCACTAATTCGCAAACATTTTCTCACGCTTTCAACTATTGTGCATTGTTATTTTTATTGAAAACGGAGCGTTTTCAGGTGACCCGGGCCCCCCGGGCTTACCGGGAGAACGAGGCTTCGTTGGGCTACCTGGACCACAAGGTGCAACGGGACCCGTTGGTCCTCCTGGTGAACGAGGCGATAAAGGTGAACGAGGCTCCGAAGGCATAGGAATCGAAGGGCCAGTAGGTCCTCGAGGGTTACCAGGTAATTTGGTATTCATTCATTTACTTATTTTCATTCGAGTCTAGGACATTGGCTACTTCCTGGATATGGAATGTATTTTCGGGAAGAATTAAGAGGGAGGGGGTAGGATACTTGGAGGTAAAAAAGTCTATTTTTTTATTTCATAAAATGAATGTACAACATCACTAGAATATTGTGTCAAAATTTCGAGTAAATCGAAGCAAAACTAACAAAGATATGGCATTATAACTGTGCGCCGCTTTAACTCTACTAAAAGAACGAGAAAGATTACCTGGCCCTGATACGCACAGCCGGATTAAAGTGAATATTTTTCTGTCCCTTTTGTATAATCCCTTCATTGCTTTTTTCGAAAAAGATTTACGTTTCTCTAAAAAAATTGTCAAAAAATCGCTTTTTTTACCTCGAAGACCCTTAACCTCCCCCCACCGTCCACCCCCTTAACAGCATAGATGTGCAACAAAGCTGCTCCAACATTGCTCATTCATTTCTGTATATTCAAATGGTCGAATACCAACGTTTAGCCCTTCGGCTGGACACCTATTTTCACCGCTTATTTTCAAACGCTTTTTTTCGGGCTTCGATCATACAATTTAAATGAATAACGAATGATTTCCAAACCTCAAAACGTTTTCAACTGATTTTTCATTAGTAAAGACCGAGTTTAATATCGTTTTCAACAAAACGCAGAATTCAATTGATACCAAAACTCCTTTTAAACCCAAATGCTTTTGCGAAACAGCCCAAAAGTGTTGCTCAAAGTAAATTTCTCAAAGTTAAAAAACAGCCTTGAGAATGGGGGAATTTCCGAAAACAAAAAAAATTTTTTATTGTGGCGTGGGGATCATGGTAACTTTTAAAAATATCATACTTTTGTCAAAAATTGAAATGAAATAAAAGATTTTCGTATACAGGACCACCGGGAAACGATGGTATTGGTTTACCCGGACCCCAAGGCGAAAGAGGCGAACGAGGACGTCAAGGTATAAAAAAAGCGAATAAATTTATCGGAAAAATAAAATCTTCGGTTTGTAAGATTTTGGCTACTTTTCTATCGTTTTTTTTTTTTTATCAGGCATTTCCGGAATGCAAGGCGCACCCGGTGCTCAAGGACCTCCTGGATTCTGTGAATTCTGCAATTATCCGGGTAACAATTATCTTCAATATAATCGTGGAAACGACAAGGGATGAATCGATCGACGAAATATCAACTATACCGGTTTCTACATCAAGAGTTTTCCCAAATTTTTATCTACTGTATATTTTTATAAGAAGCATTCGAGAAAAAAAATAATTAACAATCAACACTTTTAGCTCTAAGGCTTAAACAATAATTTATTACGAATTTTGATAACGTCATCTTCACGAGAAAAAATATTAAGCGACTACACACATCTAAGAAGCAATGAAAACAGAGCAAAGTTGAACAACTTTTTCAATCAAATATTTATAAAATTTATGTTTATAAAATTACCTTTTTTCGTTAAAAAATTAATCAGTGTTTTCCAGGATCATAAATGAATCATACGTCGTGTCGATGCCTAATCCCGTGAAAGCCTGTAACAGAAAAATCATCTGAAAGTAAATGAAAAAAAGGCCGATTTAAAAAATGATTTTTTTCATAAAATTTCAATATTGAAGGAATCTCATGACGAAATCTTTCTTTTATTACGAAAGTTTTCCATGTTTCTTTTACAAGTATATTTAAATGTCAGTACCGCGATGATGACCATTGAAACGCTTTTTTTGAAGGGCTTCTTGAAACTAGAAATGAATAAATTGAAAAATTTCAATTCAATTGAATACCTTTGAAACTACCACCTCTGAAAACCATTTATTAATTTTTTATTAAAAAAAATTGGCTACTTCGAAAAAAAAATAAAACTTTGTTCTGCTTTTATTTATTATTCTACAAGCCTCAAGCCGAAACACTGTATTGAAAAGTTGATCCGATTTCTGCAAGATAACATCCATTTATCTTTAACATTGAAAAAAATATTCAAATGATAAACCTAAAAACCCGAGCTTTTTTATACTCATGAATTTATTGCCCGGAAACGACAAAAATTTTACATATACACAAGAAAGAAACAATATTTATTCATCAAAATTGTCCACTAATAATGGGTGAAAATCATCAATAATTATATTTAATAAATAAACATATGAAATCTCAGAATTATTAGTATTCCTGGATCCAACATCGTCAATAAAATTATGCGAACATTCTATTTCACAGAGTCAAAAAATACGACAAAAATTCGACAAAAAATTCGACTTTTTTCGAAATTTCAAAAAAATTTCTTAAAAAAAAAAAAAAACAAATGAAATCTCTTTTTTTCAATACACATCATTTCAGTGATTGTGAAATGATTATGCAAACAGTGTTGGAACACGAGTGAAAAACGTCACTCAGCGAAGAGGTTAAACAGTTTATAATATTCGGAGCCAATGGCACAGAAAAACGGTGGATGGACGTATTTGAGAGATGAATTCAAAATGTTTTATGATTTTTTCGGACAGAAATTTTTTGAATTTGATTTAAAAACAAAATAAACGAAAGAAATCATAAAAATGATGTAAATAATATATTTTTATAAACGTTACCTTTTTAATGATAAGTTTCATTATTGAAGAAAAACAAAAATTGTATTCACCAGTTTGATTTATTGAAAATGACGAGATCAACTCGATCGAGCAACTGCCATCCGAAGATTTTCGACTTTTTCTTGTTTCAATTAGATTTTGTATGGATCGCTCTCTGAAATATGTTGCTCGAGATTTAAAAGGTTGGTCGGAATTCCTTAAAGTCCCACACTTCAATCTTTCTTCGTCGATGAATTATCGCAGTCAGAATATACAAAGATTGTATATAAATATTTCTCAAAACGGAGGATCACATTTCTTCGTCCGGCACTTCGAAGGATTATGCCGACTGCAGCGTATCACTGACGAGATTCAAAGTGTCCTATGGATTTCACGAGTCGTTTTCACACAGTGCAACACCGCACGATAGTCAACACGTCACTCCGAAGCAGCGGGGGCGATAATGCTGACGACACTTTCAGCCTCGATCGCCTCAACTGTTATCCGATGAATTTTGCCTCGATCATAGTCGTTTTCCATAAACCGTTTAAATAGGGTATCAATTAATTAACGTTCTTATTTATAAGATCAATAAATTGAATTTTCTCAGAAAACGTTTTTTGAATCAATTTTTTTTCAAAATCTATTTTTAATCCATCGAGTTCGAATTTAAAAAAATTTTAATCTCTATATATATAAATCTGTTGGCTAAAAAATGTTTGTCCGCTTTTCAATCGAAAACGGCTGAACCGATTACAATGAATCTTTCACGTGATTAAAGATCATGATTCAAACTGAGTTTGTGATTTTGTAAAATTTCGTTATCTCAATTTTTAGAGAAATGCAAAAAAAAGTTTAATGATTTCGTTCAATCTACAATTTTCAAAGCTCGACGGTAGTTGAATACTAACGATAAATAAAAAAAAAAAAACAATTTACCAATGTGAAGAAAATAGGAAAACGAACAAAATGAGCGGTGGCTGAATCCTCAATTCGGTATAGAAAAAAAGTTACAGCATTTTTAATGAAATTATGAAAAATTAAAAATACGAAAATCTTTCGTTTGATTATTTTATCCAAAAGAAAACTGAAGAATTACGCATGAAACTGAAAAGTAAACGCAAAAAGATGGCTCATGTTACATCGTGACATTTTTTTTTGTGGATTCAAAAACAATTTTTGTTTTTGAATTTATAGCCATAGAATTGGCTAGATGCGCCTGCTCTATACAGCGGGCGAAGCCCGCACGAACAGCTAGTGTTAAATAAGATTTCAAAAAATATGAGAACTAGATACTGAAAAATAAATAAGGGAATTCCCCAGAATTCGATGAAAAAAAAAGAAGGTTTTTCTTGACTGATCAGAAACAAATGATTTTAACGAAAAATGGTAATATAAGAATGTGTTTTTTGAATGAAATAAATCGATTTCTTGCGTTCACGAAACGGAGTACCGTAATGATTGAAAAAGCATAGTCTACTTTTCAATTTTAATCATTGTACGAATCTCGAAATATATAATTTATGAAATATATTTCTTTATATTCTGTCAACGACACATTTTTGTAAACCAAAAAAAGATTTATTAAACCGCGCGTTGATTCGAACGCATGTGCAGTTTAAAATCGTTCCTCATGCTTGGAACGTTCAAGTTTCACGTTCCGAGTCGAGAGGGCGCCAGCTGTCGTAGAATGGACCACGACACGATAGAAATCAGTTATGGCCGCGGCTCTCAAGATGCACGGTTCTTTGAGGTTGCTCGTTAATTGTTTATCGTGAAGTTTGTTCGTGTTTTGGCGTCGGATTACCTCAAGATTTAAACGAGACAATAAGGTAGGAAGAAGAAATTGTTAAGAGAGTGGTATTGAGATTCGCTGTTTCATCTATTGAGTGTAGACGGAGGTGTCAAAGTACGAGTGAAGACTGTTGGAGGAGAGAAAAAAAAAACGCGCAAAAGGGCTCTCTTGCGCGCCTGCTACGGTGGGCCGCACTTGACAGATCGACGTCTTTCTTTCTGTATATAATCCATTTTCTTATCGCGAGTGTTCTCAAGTAGTACCAAAAATAAATTCGAGTGCGCCGACATTATCAATAACAGCCATGTTTTTTCCAACAACGATTGATGACTTCGAGCACAGTGATTTGTGCACATTTTCCAATCTTCAAAATCATTCATAATACGCCATAACGTGACCTTGTCAGTGTTTTTCTCACGTCGACGAACTACTTGAAAATATAACTCCAAAACCATTCGGGATACCGGAAATCGTTCGCCGCTTACCGGCAGAGCAGAGGTTAGGTACGAAAAATCTTGCGACTGTACATCGTTTCCACGATACATACCATAGGATTTTAGACAAAAATCGTTCGTTCATTTGCTCATCGCTATTCAAAAATAATCCAGCGACGAAAAATTCATTACGAAATGTATTCGGTAGATAATTGATGAAATTTTTGTTTTTTCAGTCCTTTGAGAACCCGTTCGAAATTATTTGATCGTTGACGTATCTCGCGCCATGACCCATTTCTCACCCCGACATTTAATGACATTTGCCCGGTTTATGAGAATAATGAATATGTCAGAATATTAAAAATACAAAAAAGATCCGGACTCGTTGTCAGAAAATAATCCTGCTGATTTAACTCACGTGAAAATTCTCCTCGATTTTGGTTTTTATCATTCTTTTCCGAGTCTTTTCTTTTTATGACAATTATAATGCACAATTTATTTTAAACACATGCTTTTTTTCTTGACGAGTTACAGCTCTGTAATTTTCGTTAGTTCGATGCTTATTGCAAATTTCAAGAAAAACATTAACTCCCTGAATATTGTCTCGAGTGAAAAACTGTCATTCCACGAGGAAAACGATCTTAAAATCTATTGTATAAAAACGCGCATGAAAATTTCGATTTGTCTTTTTGCTTCGTAACTGTTCAAAAATAATGTTTGGCTCAGTCGATCCAAAAAAAAATGGATCAATTTCGTGAAATTCAAATATAAACATGAAAAACGAATAAAATAATTTCAACAATTCTACAATCGATGAATTTCGAATGTTCAGAAATAAAAATTTAAGTATCACGTCTGCTGAAAAGAAGAAAAAAACTATTACGATTTATGATTGGTGGGGTTTTGAATGAAAAATAAAAAACGTTGGTAGAAAACGAGGATGAAAAAAAACTGAGATATTTTTGTTGAATGAAGGAAAAGCTTTTTCGTTCCATTTTAACGATGCAAATATAAGTACCACGTTGTCGCGTACAAGGTAAATAAATATGGATGAAAAAATTTGTTTTCTCCAATTCAAGCGAGATTCCAAACAAACCCGTAAGAACGATGTGGGCGTTGGGTGTACAGCGGATATGTGCGAGTGCATGAATGCTGCTCGACTTTGCATTATTAAAATACTCACAAAAACAAAAATTTCATTAATTTTTTAGATTAAAAAAAAGAATTAATAATTCTTCAATTCTTAACTAACGAATAGTTCCAATCATTTTTTTAAACAATTTGTCCGCAGATCACGAGGAACGCGTGAAAAATTATTTTAAAAATTAGACCGACTTGAAAATCGAGCGAAAAAATGTAGCAAGACTCAATCCAAATTCGATTAATTTGAACATTGCAAACTTCGTCACGAATCCTTCGGAATGATCGAGGGCTCGATACACATTTTTCGGTTTATCTTTCCCGCCATTTTTCTTTAGTCGCTTAGAGCGGCTATTCCAAAAATATTTTCTATAAGCTGTCTCTGCATTTTCATAATCGAAAAACATTCGCCCTAATTTTCTGTAGATTTTCATTTTCACATTGATTTTATATTTTTACATTGATTTACAATTTTTCAATTTTACAAAATCGGTCCACTGTTCGGGCCTCGGGAATTTTGCAAATTTTATTTCAAATTGTGTAAATAAAAAATTCAACAAAATTATTTTAAAAATTGAAAAAAATGAGAAGAACGAAAAGATTCGAGTGTCGTTCGATAAATCATTTGGATACTAAATAAATGGAATAGCCAAGAACGAGTTTTGATTTTCATACAAGATTTTAAAAAATAAAAAATAAAAAAGAACAGTGACAACCGTTTTTGTAAAGTTGACAGAAGTCCGACGAAGTTTTTGATGTTCAATAAATTTCTCAATACCTCTTCTTTCTGCTGCGTATATTTACCGAAAAACTTCGAAAAAGTCATTTTTTGAAAAGAGATAATTCTCGATCCTGAGCGAGTTCAAAAAGGACCAATTAAAAATGTATTTGGAAAAAAAAAAAAAAAAATTCAACGTTGTCGAGTAGAAAATACTTGATTCGAATATTTATCCGAAGAAGCTGCCGAAAAATGTTGGTTTTTAATCGTTTTTTGGAACATTCTGAAATAACTGAAACTTACTACAAATTTTGATTGATTTTGTTCAAACGATTCCCATCTCGAAAGCATCTATTCGGATGTTTTTTTTTATCTGCCAGAGTCTTTTCGCACGTAGAGCTATCGATTGCTTTATTTTTCTTCCTGGTATAGAAAAACGCTCTCATCCTATTTTTCATAAATCAAATTATCTACGAGTTACATAATTAACGACTTATGAGATTATTGACAAAAAAAAAAAGAAAAGAAAATTGGTTTACACGCTCCCATGATTTTTCTCGTCAACGTTGGTTATACTGTTTCGAGATATTTTTTGACGCGGTTGACTGAGCCCTGATTTGATTAACGCGTTTGTCACACGTCACATATTCATCTTTCACGATTCCATTCCTGCATGAGATGCGGAATCGTTCGAGATTTTTTTATTATTTTTTTTTTTTATGAAAAACTTTTTCTTTTGCTTCTTTTTTTTTATTTATTTTTTGTTTTGCTCACTTTTTTATTGTACATATGACAGAAAAAGTGCGGATGAGACAGATGGAATAAGATTGTGCTTGACTCTCGACTTGTTATGATGTACATTTGAAAAAATTTTTCGTTTCTTTTTTCTCACAAAAATTTGTACTTTTTCTTGAATTTCGGATAAACGAAATCTCAAGAAATTTGAGATTTTTTTATATCCTCTAAATCCTCTTGGAAAATAGAATTCTCAAAACAACTGTTCGACCTCAAATCGACTGAAATTCAGTCAAAATGTCGTCCCGTTCAAATTTCTCAGACGACTGCGTTTCTAGATTCCTTTGAATGATTTATTGAATAAAAAAGAAAAAAAATGACAATCCCGAAACAGTCGATTACAGAATTTTTTCGAAATTTCATCCTCTCTAAAGGGTGACTTCCGGAAGTTTTTTTTTTCGTTCAAACTTTTCAGACTGCTTCAGTTACACCGATGTGAGTGATTTATGGAATAAAAAAAAAAGACAATCCTCAAACAGACTATTAGAGAAATTACTCGAAATTTCATCCCCTTGAAAGGGTGACTTCTCGAAGTTTTTTTTTCGTTCAAACTTTACAATCTTTACTTTTTTAACCTCCTCAAGGTATTCATGAAATAAAAACGATGACAATTGACCTTCTTTTATTTTTTCGTCCATTTCGTTGGACTCCAACGTTCCAAGCTTCATTGTCATCTCGCAATAATACGAAATTTATCAAAAATTTCCCGCCATGGTTGGCTCCATATTTGGGAACAAGAGTTAAAAAAAATTGTAGCGCGCGTACATGAAAATAGCAGAAATCTTCTTGATCGGTGTTTCCTATACTCGAGAGGGCTTGTATGAACACTGAGAAAAGAGAATAGTTGAATCAACCAAATAGCTTCGTGAAATACGTCCAAATACTAAATATCAGTTTCATTAAATGAAAAATATCTTACGTTGATCCAACAAAATCCACGACAACAAATCTCATTTGGTTGATTCAATTGGTATCTTTTTTCAGTGAAATAAAATTAATAATTCGTGCAACTGAACGATTTTTTGAATGAACGAAATATTTCTTTCGACGTATTCTACGAAGCCTTGGTTAATTCAACTAAACTCTTTTCTCAGTGGATAACAGAAAAATATGAAGCTATTTTTGCACACGCGTTTTACTACTTCGTTTTGTTGTTATCGAATTCTAGTCTGCGACGAGTGGTCGGCACCGCATTAGATGAGATTTCGAAGCATCCCAATATTCAAAATCAATGCGACTTCACTAACAATAAATGGAAAAAAAAAAAATGGTCTGTTACGTGAAAACTCAGTTTCAGGTGTATAAACAGTCGTCGTTTTTCCATATTTGGAATTTTTTTTTTTTTTTTTTTTCGTATAAAAAAATCTGAATAAAATTAAGCCACTATTTTATGAGATTTGCCTCGATTTTTTTAAATGAATTTATGATGAAAAACATATATCCGCAGAGCTACAGAATTGTGCTGAGAAAAGGTTAATTTTGATGGAAAAAAAAAATTCCTGCATACACGATTTCTCAGTTTCTCGTGCTGATCGATCACTTTTCTACATTTTCGTTTCGAACGATTTCCGGAGAACATCAGCGTCGCGTGTTATTTTTTTAGGCACCTTTTCAGAGTGGCCAGCGAACAAATGTAGAAAAAATGAAAGAATTACATCAAGAATATTAATTTTCTATATTTTCTATCATCTATTTGTGTCAATCGAAGACTCAAAACTTTGGCGTATACACTGAAATGTTGATTTCAAACAGATTTATTAGCTCGCAAAGTCTCCGGGGACAAATTTTCTTCCTGAAAGAACGATGAGCTAAAAAAAATTGTGTAAAAACTTGAAAAATAAATAAATAAATAAATAAAAAGCAGAAATTGAATGAGAAAAGACGAAACAAAAGTTAAGTTAAAAAGTGTTTTAGAATATTGTTACTTATTTTTAGTTTTCTTTTATTCGAGTTCAAGTTATAACGCAATTTCGCATATATCTCGTGAAGGAATTCATAGCTCATGCTTTCTGTATCAGTTGTAATCTAGCAGTTATCGAATATCATTAGCATACTCATGTTACAAACAATCTCGGTATGGGAGCTGTTCGTATATCTCCGTCGTATCTTTTTCTATCTCAAGAAATGACAGGGTTAACGACTTCGCAGCATATTATCTTTGGAGATCGGTATATATGCATATGTGCAATCGCGATAGAAGAAAATCTCCATTGAACGATCTCCGCAAGCATCCAAAGTTGGCCGCGCCTTTTGACGGTTCGGTTCGCACGTTCCGTCGTTCTAAATGTTCTCCCTCTCTCTCTTTCTATCCACCCGTACAACTTCTCCGCTCTCCTCTTCGTAGTCTTATGCCGAGCCAGCTTCGACCCACCCTCTTTTACTCCCACCTGGCCCACTTATTGTATTGATTCAACCTGGGCATCCGCGCGTTTTCTCCTGCGTATATACCTTCGTTATACTTCCTGTTTCGTGCATGCTTGTTCCTTCCTCCCGCACTTCCTCTTTCCTCCGAGACAATTAATATAAACGCAAACGTTCGCTTTTCCTTCCGCAAACTTCGATTTCCTCTCACCGCCCTCCTCCTTCTTCGGTTTTCCTCACTTCTCTCTTCTTAGATCCACATCTATTCAAATTATCGATTTAATTTACTCAATGAAAATAGCCATTCGAAATGCTACGAAGGTAAAAAAAAAAAAAAAAAAAAAAAAAAAAAAAAATTTAAACATATACACGCGAGTACAAATATATTTTTTTCATTATCATTGCAGATCATCAGCAAATAACATACAAGAAAAAACCATTTGAAGTTATGAAACAAATTTATTTTTTCATTTAGCAATGTTTTTTTCGCATCTGCATTGCACTTGCACGCGAGAGCTCGTAAAAACTGTCGACGACCTGTGCCGATAAAATCGCGACTATTTCCCAACAGAGTTTCAGTCCCCGTTAACACCATCATAAACTCTCGGAAAAGTTAGCTCCCGGTTAAGCGATCGATATGCGCGAGCTAGCCCGTCCATGACTAAGCGGTCACCCATCCAAGTATTAACTTTTAACTCGAAACTGGTTTTAAGCTGCTGAGAGATCGGGAAAACCGCGTACGCACCGATTCCGCTGCAACGTTCGTTGTCATCTGAAAATACGGAATGATAATCAAGAGCCTGACAGCACTGAACCAGTCAACCGGTTTTACATTCATTAAGGAGTTTCGGTACAGGCGATACAATATTGCCATGCTCAACCATGTTAAAAACACAAAAAATTTCAAAAAGTTAAGAATTTTATAAAATTTGGTCAACATATTCGTTTAGTGCCAAATTTGACAACACAAATTTTTTCAGATTTTTCCTTCTACACAGTTATCGAGTAATTAAAGACTAAAGTTCACGTGTATAAGGATAGCGTTTCCATATATATATAGGTGTACACTTCGGGCATAAGAAATCTGCTTCAATGCGTAATTACTCGATAACTAAGTAGAAGAAAATTTTGAACAAAATTTGTGTTTTCGAACTTGACGTTGAAGAACATTATCACCAAATTTCATTAATTTCTTAACATTTTGCCTCTTGTACCGAAACTCCTTAAATACCGGAATACCGAATCAATTATATCTTTTGTTGACATTTGCCAAGAAAATTTCAATGAAACTCAACTTGATGATCGTGTCGAAATCGAAAAAAACTAAGATTCATATCAATTTATCTGATTTCAAGCTTCTCGAACTTTCATTCCCAATTCGGTTTTTATCGCTTCCAAAAAACTTTCATTCCACTGTTCAAATCTAACGTATATGAAAATCGATTTCTCGCTCACTGCATACACACAGCAGTCACATTCTATAGACGAAGATCAAAGAAGATTTTTGGAAAATGTCTTATTATCCGACGCCGCACGAAGCCATGATAAAAATAAAGGGAGATAGAGAGGAGAGAGAGAGAGAAACGTGAAGAAAAAAAGGAAAAATCGATATCGCGGGGGTGGTCTGAGCCTTAGTTTGCTTTTTGCTATGGCCAGTCAATGTTGCGGCAAAGAGCGTACAGTCCCCGTTTGTGTTATCCCGGATCTAGTCTACCGAACACGTTTCTCTTCTCTTTGGGCTGCATCCCTAGCGATTTTCAATGCAAAATGTACAGATATATCTGGCTTAAAAGTTTATTTAAAAAAAAAAAAACAAAATAAGAGGAAAAAGGGTTTACTGCACATGGCTCTCGTTATTCGGATATGTTTTATGGATTTCCGAAGTCCCGTATCGAGGCTCAAAGACGTGATAAGAAAAAAAAAAAAAACATTGACGAAAGTGGTAATCAGTGAGATTCACTGTAGATCGTAGCTTTATGCAACGTGACACAAAAAAAAAGCAGCTCTATTGCAGTACATTCATTCAGAAAAATGCAGCGTAAAACACGTTTTTTCTCTCTCTCTCTCTCTCTCTTTCTCCTTTCTACGTAATATTGAAAACGCCAGAGGATTTCATTGGAAGTTCCTAGTGAACTGGCCCAGAGGGCAATCGAATCAATGCCTGCTTCAGTTGCTCAATCACTCATCCCCCCATTCACGTATATAATGCTTTCCTCTCGACCCTTTCCCCAAGCCCCTGACTTTTGTTGTTCCCTTTTTTTATTTTCCCCGCATCTATACATTTTCGTTTCGACGTGTTTTCCTCCTTTTTTTCCCCCCTTCACCATCCCGGATATATGACGGATGTTACTCACGGTAGCTTAACACGTTGACGAAGCGCGCTCGACACGAAGGGGCAAAAGAAAAGAATAAATAAAAGAAGAAAGAAAAAAAGAAAAGAAAAAAAAATAGAAATAACGAACGAAAGAAAAAAAAAAGAAACTCTTACAAAAACTGGGCCAACGAACTCCGAGTGCTGGATATCGATTCTCCTCCGAAGAGACAAAACATCGAAGCGCTTTTCCGTCTCTCTTTACATCCGTGAATATGCATATTACATATATATATATATCTGCAACATCGCCCATTCAATTCGAAAGCTCAATTTTAAATCCCGTACCAGGAAGCATGGAGAAAGGAAAGAAAAAAAAAAAACATTTCCTACTTAACACTGTTCACGTCGATTGCGAGAGAGTTTCTTTCTATAAAACATAAATACATTCAATTTTACTTTTATTCACAAGCATCAAACTAAATTAAACCAATTAGCAATATAATTTTGTCGCGATTAATCGAATTTACAATTCACATTCAATCTTCCTTTGTATTTATTCTCTTCGTTAACTACTCGCTTATTTTCTATCGCTTCAAACGGTACCGTGTCCTGTCAACGACTATTAGAGACAATACGTTACCAATTAACATTGCTACGAAGAATGTGTGTTTCCAGCTTCTTCGTACTCGTGGAGAACGCATAGCATAACTATAGTATACTGTTTTGAGCTATTCGCGTCGTTCGAATTTAAAGCTATTTCTTTTTATATATATATACTAGCTTTTCGTGCGGGCTTCGCACGAACTGCATAGAGCAGGCGCATCTAGCCAATTCTATAGCTATAAATTCAAAAACAAAAATTATTTTTGAATCCACAAAAAAAAAATATCACGATGTAACATGAGCCATCTTTTTGCGTTTACTTTTCAATTTAATGCGTAATTCTTCAGTTTTCTTTTGGATAAAATAATCAAACGAAAGATTTTCGTATTTTTAATTTTTCATAATTTCATTAAAAATGCTGTAACTTTTTTTCTATACCGAATTGAGGATTCAGCCACCGCTCATTTTGTTCGTTTTCCTATTTTCTTCACATTGGTAAATTGTTTTTTTTTTTTTTTATTTATCGTTAGTATTTAACTACCGTCGAGCTTTGAAAATTGTAGATTGAACGAAATCATTAAACTTTTTTTTGCATTTCTGTAAAAATTGAGATAACGAAATTTTACAAAATCACAAACTCAGTTTGAATCATGACCTTTAATCACGTGAAAGATTCATTGCAATCGGTTCAGCCGTTTTCGATTGAAAAGCGGACAAACATTTTTTAGCGAACAGATTTATATCTAGAGTCGCGGTAGCCACTCTGAGACAAGTACATTTATTTTATTATATTATTATATTATTATATACGACGAGTCGATGCCAGAGAGTCTTTACCGGAGCGATAGCGTTTCCAATTGTTTCCGAATAGAGATATACTCGCAGACAAAAGAAGTTCTAAATTCGTACGAAGTAGTTCAGTTTGCTCAAAGATCAAAAGATCTTTGAGCCTGATCCACAGGTGCAGAAACCAGTATTTTATACTGCAAAAATATTTTTTTTATTTTGTACAATTTGTCTTTTTTTTTTCGTTTCTTGATTAAACTCGATCTTATAAAACTGTCGTGAATTCACTTTTGTATAAATCTACCTCTATAAGAAACTTTGTATTCAAGAATTATAATGTTAGAAAAAAATATTGAGCCTCAGAGATGGCAGTGGCCATTTCCCTCTTTTTTTTTTATATTGACCGATGGACCAAGATTTTTCATTTTATTTCGACGAAAATGGAGAATTCGGTAAGCTTGTTGAGTTCCGACGATTCAAGCTTTCATAACGTATAAATAAATGACAGCTTCAAGCTTAAGGCGCTCAGTAGTGCGTCTTTATATAATTGTATATCGATGAGAAATTTATCGCCCTGCAAAAGGGCGAGAGAGAATACACACGATGATTGAATCGACTCCGGCAATCCAGTTTGTCTGAGCTTATTGTGTTTCTCGTCGATTCTGACAAACGAATTAGTTTCCAACGTGCTAGTTTCAATAATAGCTGTTTGAAAAACAAGTGAGACTCGATCGGGAATGCTCGATCTCAATTCGAAATAATTTCATCAATCCCCATAAATCCTATTCGCTTTTATATAAACTCACTCGAGTACTTTGCTCCGTTGTGTATCGAATCGTTAGCCAACCGCTACCTCTCAATCTTTATTTTTTTCATAATTCAATTCCAGTTCGTCGAATCTTTCTTTTTCAAAAAACTATTGTATATCAAAAATATTATACGACATCGAAAAAAAAAGACTAAAGTATCGTTAAAACTCATTTAAAAAATCGTTGCTTTTTTTTTTCTATTTTATAACTTTTTTCTGTTGATGTATCTCTTCGTTAATGACAATATTGATTGCACGTTTGTAAAAGAAATATACAAAAAAGATTCTAATCGATCGAAAAATTGTGAGAAATTCGAGCGATATTATACGATTTTCAAATAATTTCTTTTCATTTTTGTATAATGCAAGTATCAACGCTGAGAGAAAAGAAATTCGTTAATTAAACAATTTTTTTTGTTGTTTCAACGAATCGTGGCGAACAAAGTGAAATTGGTGGGTCCAAACTAAAGTTCGGTTCATTCGAATACTCCATTGGTTGACTCGAATAAATATTTTTCACAACGAAAAAAAAAAAACGAAATCGTTGAATTAACAAAAGTTTTTGTTAAATCAAAAAATTTAATTTTTTCGCCTCGATTCGTTGATCCAACAAATTTCTTTTCTCAGTGTCAATACGACGTCGTGAAAAAAATTTCATCTTTGCAATGCTCACACCAATTGAGGGGACGACAATGGTAATTCCCCTAAACAACGAATAATCACTCACATCACAGTTATTGAATGTTCTCTTGGGACAGATTATAGTTGCTAGCAAAGAGAGAGAAAAAAAAATAAATAAAAATTTTGTAATGCAAGTTTTCACGTCAAGAAGAATTTTATTCGCATGCAACAATTCGTAAAAAGTTTCTTCACAGCTGTCCCTTCTTTGTATCTACAAAAAATTTGATTTTAATATTCGCCTTTATAAGTGTGCGAATAGCCCTTGAACAAAGCCATTTTAACAATGGAAGTTTGTCAAGTTCTATAAAATTAGATTCGGGGGGAACGAAACTTATTTTATTACGAATTAGTCATAATTCCTGTTTCTATGAAATGATAAATCAAAATTTTCTTTGGCTATGAATTCGAATGCTTTGAAAATAGGTGCAAAATTATTCTGACTGATGAGTCACTGCAGCGGAGCTAATCGCAGTGAAAAATCACAAAATGTATAACTTCGATCGAATTTATCGAGAATGTAAAATGTCAATAAATCTTACTATAAACGCTAATAACTCTTGCTCGATAGGTACAGCTTCAGCGAATCGAAGAGAAAACGAAGAAAAAAAGCCAAAAAAATAAATAGAATCATGGCAGACGACGGGTCCGGGGGTTCCAGCAGCGTTGGAAGTGGCGAAGCGAGCCGTGTTCAATTGCTGCAAGAAATGCGACAGCAAAACTTCGACAGCATAAGATTTGCCTCCTATCGAACCGCCTGCAAACTCAGATTCATTCAAAAAAAAGTTCATCGTGAGTATCGATCGGTTAACCATCAATAAATTAGTGGAAAATTGAAAAAAAAAAATCTGCGTTTTTGCATAGCATCGAAAAAAAATGTTAAATCAAAATTTCGAAAAATTTTAATAGAAACTAAACGTAATCTTGAGACACGTATAATTTCGCCATTGTCCTAAAACGATTAGAGGTACTCGGATTAATCTCATTTTCGTAACTGTTTTCAGTTCACAACGTCGATATATGGAACGTAATAGAGGCATTCAGAGAGAACGGTTTAAACACCCTCGAGCCATCAAGTACCCTCGGTGTTTCACGTCTCGAGACCCTACTATCTTCCCTCTTTCATGCGCTCAACAAGAGAGTGCCAGTTTCTCAGCAATCCAAAGTCGACGCTACAACAGCGTTGCTTATGAATTGGTTGCTCGCGGCTTACACCAGTGGGTGAGTATATACTTGAATTCTATGCAAAATCTTTCAAAAATAATGCAAATAAAATTTAATCTCTAACGAAATTTCAAAAACAAAAAAACAAAAAATCCATTCCCAAGAGGCGAGTAGACTTGAAATTTTTTCATAAGAAAAAAATCACTTTTACCACGATTTTTCAAAGAATTTTCATGAATTTTATCCACGATGTTTTGGCTTCTCGAATGACCTTTGATAGCCCATGAGTTTGTAGCGTTGGAAAAAAAAAATCAAACAAACGCGTGAAATCGTGAATTTTTTTTTTTTTTTTTTTTTTTTTTTTTCATTTTCAAGAGAGTATGAGTCAACGGAATGATTCATTGAATTTTGTATTGACCCACTAAATATCAATGAATATGTACGCAAAAGAACTTTTTTGAAATTCATAAAAATTTATTTACTCAACCCGAGACATTGAAACGAGGTTGAAACAATCGTGATAAGGAATAAAAAAATTTATATTAAATAATCAGGCTGAACATCGTGTCAAAATTATTTTTTTTTTGTTGCAGAGAGAACAACAAGATAACGGTGTTCTCCGTGAAAGTTGCTTTGGCCACTCTGTGCGCTGGAAAACTAATGGACAAATTCCGATGTACGTATTTAAGTTTTTCCCACAGTTTCTATCTTCCAAAAATATCATAAATAAGCCATAATGAATAAATTATGCATTAAGCTCAACTGCTAATCAAGTGAGACAAATGTTTATTGTGAAATAGATATAATATTTTTTATAATATTCCACAAATTATAAACTAGTCCTCGAACAATTCAAGAGCTCAGCACACTCAGAATCAAGTTTTTCACTGAAAATATTTACGAGTTAAAGCTCTTTGATTAATACCTTCGTTAATATTGCTTGTTCATGATCTACAGATATATATTCACAAATTTCGGACAGCAACGGTCACATGATACATTGGAGATTTTCTGAATATTTGAAAGAAGTTCTCGCCTTGACAGCTGCCGTTTACGAAACTCCTTCTTTCGTTTATTCGGACGGTTTAGCTAGCACAATTTTTCCTCCGGTGAGTTTTTTTTCTGGATTTCCATAGTAAAACTTTTTTTTTAATGATACAATTTTAATTCTAAATGTAAAGGTCAATGACGCGATAATGTTTTTTCGATCAATATTATTCCGAGCTATGCAAATTACATAATTATTTTGAATAGATCTTACGGAATATATATTTCGTTATTCATAGAATTCAAAAATCACCGTCAATGATTTTCTCGACACTCTGATGTCGGATCCGGGACCACACTGTCTCATATGGCTTCCACTCTATCACAGAATGGCTGCCGTTGAATCGGGTAAGTTTGGCATTTTATTACGTTCAAAGTTTGTTTTTTTTTTTAAAGAATTTATCGAAACATTGTTGCATATATTATGAAGAAAAATTCAATTCACTTTTCATATTCATCGTTGATTATTGTAAGATTCTGTATTCCCCAAAAATTTTCCTTAATTTACTGTATTTTACGTTACAAGAAAATGCTTAAAAAGTTCATTTTATGTTATATATCATTTTCGTGATTTGTTGTTTTATATCGAGGATCAAAATTGCTAAACACAAAAAATCTAATTCTTACAATTAATTTAAAAAAAAAATCATTGCCCACTCAAATACTTATTATAGCAAAATAAGACGATTGGACCTCATACTAACCCTCATGAACAATCGGTTTCATATAAAATCCAATTTCAGTGACACACCCAATAATGTGCGACGCCTGTCACCGTGAGAACTTCAATGGTTTCCGTTATCGTTGTCAGAAATGCCATTCCTATCAATTGTGCCAGGATTGCTTCTGGCGTGGCAAAGTATCCGGAACACACAATAACGATCACGAAACAAGAGAGTACAGTAGTTTTGTGAGTAAAAAAAAAAAAAAAAAAAAATAATTCAAAAACGCTTTGGAAAATATGATATAATTAGGAAGTATAATAAATCATTTGAAATAATGTACCAAATTTTTTGAATGTCAAATTTAATGTTGGTAATTAAAGGTAACTTCGGTTGTTCTGTGTCACAGGACTTCTAATTAACTCAGAAAAATATTAATAACTATAGATTTGTAAAACCATTCACGATTAAATACAAATTTGTGCGATGGCAGTCGACATTGAGATTTGTTAACGAAAAATTTACGATTTTCCACCGATTGTAACGCAGCACGTCTCAGTTAGTAGCTGAATACTTCCTTCACAAAATCTCCACACAATATTTCTCAAAACTTGACCGTTTCACTGGAAAAAAATGTTCATCAAAAAATTGCTGCAATTTCCAAATAAATAAATTTAGAAAAAGTTAACGTCACGGTGAATTCGTAGAGGATTTATTCAGAAACTAATTAAGACGCGGTGTGTTAAAATCGATTGAAAAATGTGGATTATCTCTTGAAGAAATCCGACGAAAATGTGCCATTGTGAAAAAAATAATCATGAGAACATAGTTTTTTTTCAAATAAAACTTGATCTACTTCCAGAAGTCACCGAGCAAACAAATCGGACATTCCCTGCGTAAGAGCTTTAGATGTGTTCCGGAAAAAGGTAAAAATAGTCTTCCAAGGTTTCCAGAACAACCGGAAAAAACGTTAGATTTGTCGCACATTGTGTAAGTAATATTGCTTCCAGGACATTGACAAAAAAAATTTAAGTAACTAGACGGAATTTTATTTTATTTTTTTTTTTTTTTTTTTTTTTAATTTTTTATAATTGATCTGAAAACATTTTTTTTGACATTCCACAGACCACCGTCACCTTTACCCTCACACAATGGATTTCCGGATCATGGTTTCATGGCACCTTTCGACGCTGGCTCCGTGGACAGTCGTTCGACGCTCAGAAGGTTTATATTGTTCCAATGCTCTTAAAAACAAAACTAAAATGACCACAATTATGAAACTTTATTGATTTGGCTTCAAGGACCGGACGTAGATTTTCAACCGAAAGTTGTTCTATTTTTCACAATAACAATTGAAAATATTTGACATTTTGCATAGAGATTCAATGTCAAATTCGACAGGGCATTTTGCTCTCAATAGACAAAAAGGAATTTCAAATAAAAAACGATATTAAAAGAGAAAAAACAATGACCAGTTCATTCAGTTTAGAAAATGATATCTTTATTCGTCGGAAATATTTTCGTTTGAATATATTTTACTAGTGACGTTTCTCATTGTAATTATTCTAGATTCATAACATATAAAAAAAAAGATTGACTTTTAAGCTTATGAAACATTGAAGTACGAAAATTTTAACCAAATACAAGTTTCGGTAAGAAATGTGTAAAAAAAATGTCGAAAAAAAAATGCTTAATAAACTGCGTTACGTTTTTATTTAGTATGGATAGTTCCAGGCTGGACGACGAGCACAAACTAATTGCAAGATATGCACAGAGATTAGCACAAGAAGCTCGAACCGTGGTAAGCTCGATTAATATTTTTTTCTGTATTCACAGAAATACGAAAAGAACCAGAACCATTAAAATGAACAGCTTACAAGGGGATTCAGGTTCAAAATGTTGAATTTTCTTGCTTCGTTCAATTTTCACTTGAAAAAAAAAAAAAATATTTTAACTAATTAATTGCGTCGATCTCTGCATTTATTCCAATTTTCTACGTCAAGTGCGAACAATTTAGGAGAAAAAAAAAGGCATAAAATTGTTTCTCGTCTACTCGTCGTAGAATTGGGTTAATGAAAATAATTGAAGGTTTCGCGTACGATCCCGACGTAATTTGATAGTTGAATTAATAAAGGCCTGTTTAAACAGCCACGTACTTCGTCGAGGATGTCACACGTCGACCAGTCGGTGAGTTGAAAACAGTAGAATATTTATTTTTTACTACATCAACAAGTCAAATGAGTGGTGAACAATTTTTTACATTTGTTTTTAATTTTTTTATTTTTTATTCCAACAGGGGAGAGCACCTTCCGATGCAAACCTCGCATCGTTAGATGCTTCGAGAGCACAACGGGAATTAATTTCACAACTCGAGGCAAAAAACAAAGAGATAATGCGCGAGATTGCAAGGTTAAGGTATACCTGTGTCGTTTAAATTCCTTAATATCAAGCCTCAACCTTGAGAAATCATCCTTTCGATACCATCCTAGTGTCACGCATGTTACGAAAGAGTAATGCGAATTTTACGTTTGCTTCAAACTGTCCTTGGTTGCTATGCATGAACAGACTAATAAAACGATTATATTCGCGGTTTTTATCATATATTCGAAAACATTCGGAAGCATCGTTTCATTAAAACATAAACGATTCATATTATTTTTCTTGAAATTGCTTTACACGTGCATTCCCAGCTAAACATTTTCTCAATATCATTCATTTTTTGTTTTTTTTTCTTTTCCAATTTCGATTTCGTTATATTTTTTCTGTTTAAAAAAAATTTTATGCGCTATGAATGCGCCCATCAAATAATTTCCATAAATTTTGATGGATTTTGGTTCCCGAAGATTTTCGTGAAAATCGGAATTTTTTTTGGGGTAATTGAATCCGAATTTAACAAAAAAAAACTTTGAAATAAGAAATCGGACTCGATATGAACTGGTTTTTGAGGTCACGTAGTCCAAATTTGGATTTATTGACAAAAAATATACCTGTGACATCTCAAAGATGACAGATTTTATTAAAATCTTCAGCGAATTGGTGAATCGTATTGTGATCGAATAAAATGTTTAGCTGGGACAGTATAGTAAACAAATCTTCAATGACAAATAGCATATTTTTTTATTTTTTTTTCAATATTTCAATCTCATAAGTCGAATATTGACAATCCATATTAAAACCGCTAATATTTGACGTGGTAAGATATCGGCGTGAAAGAAAACAAATTACAACGAAACGTTCAAAGATTCATTTTCGTCGTCGATCATTAAATAATGTACTTTTGTAACGATGTTATTTCGATGATTAATAAAAAAAATTGAATGATCGAAGACAGTTAATTTGTATCAATCAATATCAATGATGAATGATGCAAATTAGTTGAACGTCTTATTGTAATATTACACGACTACACAAAACTTAAACACGCCACTCGAACCCAACTAAAGAGTTAAAAAGCATTCCCAATCGATCACTGATTTTTTGATAAATTATATGATCATTTTGGAATAAGATAAAATTTTAATGCGATTACTGAACAAATCTGGAAACAGAAAGAGACTTACAAAATTTTGAAAGTAGATAGGCAAGGACGGTTCTGGCTCACGATATCTACTACCGACACTTTAGCCGAGACACGAATTCCCAGAAACTTTTGAAAATCCCTCTCATATCATCGGAGTCATCATCGAAGCCTTGATAACTTTCTAGAAGCTTCTAAAAAAGGTTCGTAGACACGAACACTTCAGCTGAAACGGTTAAAATGTCGGTAAATGTCGATAGTAGGAATCGTGAGCCAGAACCAGCCTCGCCCATCTACTTTTGAATAATCATCGATCACGTAAAAACGGAGATCTATTTATCATCGAATTCGCGTTTACACTAGATTCACATACATATACATAACATAACATCACCAAGTAGTTTCGATCGGATTTTCAGATGAGTTCATTTGTATTTTTTTTTTTTTTTTTTTCCCATTCCGGAATTTAGGAGACAGCAGGAAATCGAAGCAGCTGGCTTAGAAAATCCTGCACTTATGTCGGAGCTTCGAGCTTTGAGACAGCGCAAAGATGAGCTTGAAACTCATCTGGCTACATTGCAAGATTCTAGGAGACAATTGATGGTTCAGTTGGAGGGACTTATGAAAATGTTGAAGGTTCGTGCATTCTGTTCCTATCGAATAGTCCAATATCTTTCTTATCAATGGATCTATGATCGAAGTGAATTTTCAGAAATTTTTTTCTTATTTTTATCTTATCAATGAACGATCGGTACAAACTACTACTGTGAAATGAGATGAGACTTATCCGGTCTACATCTGATATCCAAAGTAGTTTAGAATTCTGACAAAAAGTCCAAATGTCCATAGAGTTAAGAATGCACATTTTGAATCCATCTTCAAATGATAAATCACATCGAATTAAGAGTCATCGAGCTCACGTGACCAACTCAAAATCGACGGTGGCGCCTCTCATAATAAAGTATATCTATATCTGGTATAAATATAGTCGCTGGCACACGTCAGACGCCTCGTGTGTATTCTACCGGATTTTTCCGTGAGTTTTTATTGAAATCGCGATAAATAAATTTCGTAATGTGCAAGGAAGTGGCGTGAATCCGGCTCTGGTCTCTCCAGTTGTGGCAAATGTGTGTACAATTTGTAATAAAATAATTATTGTGACTGGCGAAAAAGCTGTCATGGCGCGAGCAAAGCGCCTTGTATTTTTGTTAATTTATTGTATTGATAAGAGATATCTGATCTCCGAAAAGGGAGCACAGCCGGAACCGGGTCATTAAACCGAATTTTTTGATATTTTTTATATTCGCATAATCATAAAATTGGCGACGAAATCCGGTAGAATAGAATTTTAGTTTGCTTTTTTGGCACCTGGCGCTGCGTATGCCATCGCTCGATGACTCTTAACAATGAAACCTCGAATCGAGTTGGATAAATAAAAAATAATGAAAATTAAAAAACAGAATCATCAGGCATCGCCGCGTTCTACACCGAACAGTTCGCCCCGGAGCACGAAATCGCCACCTTTACCACCAGGAGGTATTCCAAGCAGTAGATCAGCACCGCCAACTCCGGGTGGTGCATTATCAACGACGCCACAGCAACAACCTTTACAACAGCAAACGAATCAACAATCGCAGCAACAATCTCAACAGCCACAGCAACAGCAGCAGCAACAACAACAGCAACAACAACAAATATCACAGAGCTATCAAAGCCCCGTTCTCCCGACATCCGTTGCAAATATGCCGGGAAATGCGATGCTCGGCTCTCTACAGAATCCCATACCAGATAGTCTCTCGTGTGTTGGTGGTGACGTAAGGTAGGACGGCATGCGAAAAATACAGTAAAAACATATTGAAGAAATTCCCCTCGGTTCGTTTTTTCATTTCGTTTCAAAGTATTTACATTTTGCCAATTTATTTATTTATTGATGTTACATTTTTTTTTTTTTTTTTTTTTTAATCACTGTCACGAATTACCAGCAATTAAATTACAGAAAAGAGGAAACGTCGCGTTCATAAAATTAATTCAACGAAGTGAAATTTGATTGTAATTTTATTTCTTGAAATTATTATCTCTGTCTTGACTCATTATGAGCGTAAAGAAAAACAAATTTGATGGGAAAAAATCAGGTTTAATAACTTGAATCTACGTTTTTCTTCGAATCATTGATAATTGCTGATCGTTTTTGATTTTCTCTTTTTCTTTTAATAACTACAAATTGTCCGCAATGTTTCCGCAGTTAATTTCTCTGTAGCAATCTGAAGCAATTTCATGAGTAGACAAATACACGAAATTTTTTTAATCCAGAATTATTTATTCAAGAGTTTTGGTATCGTAACAAATTCTGCTGCAAAATTTATATCCATGAATCGCACTTTTTTTTAGTGCTATTTCGTGGTCAATATCATTCGAACGAATATTTGTCTTGAAGGAAGATAATTTTTAGAAGTCAATTTAATTGAAGGTCGTAAAATGCCCTTTTCAATAATCGCTCTTTTAACTGGATTTGAATTTTATGTAAATTATATAAAAACTGAATATATATTGAAACACACAAATACGTGTGAGTTTCGAAACAATGAGAAAATATATTTTTACATGAAAAATCTATCCGCGGGGAAAGACTTCATCGAGCGTTATAATTGATATTTAAAAAGTGCGAATGTTTAATATACACGTTGCTTGTATCGTTCCCGTTAGCTTTTGCGCTCTTCGTTTAAACTCTACTATCATTATTTTATTTCTTTTTACTAGCATCAACTGTTTTGCAAATGTATAGCTTTTCTTTTATTCCTAAAAACGTTTCTCTCCCAAGTTAGAATAGTTATCACGAAAAGTAAGCAACATTCCTATTTAAAAAAAATAAATTCATTTCATGAATCCTTCATAAGAAAAGAATTGAATGCGAAAATTTATCGTTGGTCAATGTTTCGACGCACGTGTTTCCAGCTTCGAACTTCACTTCATCAATATTTTGGTCCTCGATTATTCCACGTGAATGTAAATAAAAAATCATGAATTTTGAAAACGTTGCGAACACATTGATTTTCACAGATAATCAAAGTCCAAAGTTATTCACATCGAGTTGGAACAAATGTCTGAATTGATTGAAAAATAACGGTACTTTAAAATGATCAATGAAAAGCAAAGTTCAAAAAAATCTCGAAAGGAGTTGAATCAAATAAGATTTTCGTCGAACTGCTGGTACAGAAATGCTGCTGAATGAAAATTCCTAGCAGGAAATAAAAACGTGCGAAGCATTTATCATCTCGATTTTGTCAAAGCGAAGAAAAAATATAATTTTTTAAAATATCAACAAACCTACAATTGCTCTAAAAAAATGTATTAAACTTTTAGAAATTTTATAAGAGCTTGACGACAGTTACGTGCTTGATTAATATATTTACGAAAACAGATAAATATCCATATTTTTAGAATATACTCGTAAAGAAATAAGTAAACGTGGAAATATTGTAAAAATGAACTTATCAATTTAACGTAGAATTCATGATCGGAGGATCAGCTCAAAATCAAGAGTAACGTAAACGTTTACCTCACAATGTAAGCGAGTATTTTCTAAATAATTTCATTGAAATCCTATTGTTTGAAACAGCGTAAAGAAATAATGATCATGATCGTTGAATACTCGTGTATTATTTGCGTCATTAAAGTCACATCTCATGCGAATGTAACGTCACGTATTGTCACGAAATTGCATGAATTTGTGCGTTGAATAGAAGAAATAATAATAATAATAATAATTTCGCTATTATTTTATTAAATTCCTGTAGAAAATGATAGGTTTATACGCTTGTTTTAAGTAGTAACGTTTGCGTAGCACGTAGAACTTTTACCAATAGAATTTATTCGATTGTACAAAAAAAAAAAGAGAAAAAAAAGAGAAAAAAAAAGAGCCTCGAAGGTAGTATACGAAGAGATGAAAAGAAAAGAAAAAAAGGAATTATGTTGTTGAAGCTTTGCAAATAAAAACGTGAAGAAAAGAAAGAAAAATAAAAAGGCATGCCACCTATTATTTATTTGGATTGTTTTTGTTGAAAGTTGCTTCGCGCAAAGAAAATAGAGATTTTCGATGTCAGGTCTGCGTTCAGGACAAACAGCTTGCCAGGGAGCGGCTCGAGCAGTGCCAACAATAGTTTGGGACGATCATTACGAAACGACTTATTGGTAGCCGCGGACAGTGTCACTAATGCCATGTCAACGCTCGTGAGGGAATTAAATTCAGGTAAGGTATATTTTTGCCATTTTCACCGCTTCCCAAACGACGCAAGTATTTTTTTTTATTTTTTTATTTTTTCAAATTTTTTTCTATGCAATCGAACAACCAGTATTACAGAGACATTGATCGAGGATTGCGAAGAAAAATCCTTTTTTTTTTTTTCTTTTTTACATTTTTAATAGGATTTTCGTTGATTTGCCAAACTCCGAATAATCGATCGAAGTAGCTATTTTTTTCGAGCTTTTTTATACCGTTTTTGTTGTTCGTCATTATTTTTAACTCAAATACTAATATTATCGTAATATCGATTTCCAACACTCCATACAATTAGCTATTTTCAGGCAGCGATGATCTTAGCCCGAGAAATAAAGAAAGAGAGAAAATATGGGCCTAGACCAATAAACATAGACGAGGGAGTACTTTGTTCTGAAGCATGTAGTTTCATTGAAATTCTTACGCCCATGGGACATTATTCATTCGTTCATACATTTTAATATTATCACCACAAAACTCAGATCATAATAAAATATATTCAGTGTTCTCGATGCAGGCATGACGCACAGCATATTAACGTACATATAAATATGTATATAAATTTTTTTTTTTTTTACTTATTCATATTTATGAGAAACTGTGGCATGCCGAACAAAAAAAAATGAGAAATTAATTTTTTTACGAAACATTGGTTCCGTCAGTTTTTTTTTTTTTTTACGGACGATTCTCCTCGTTTTTCTAGCCCTCAAAACTGTTGGAAACTTTTTTTCATATTTTCGTGCAAGATATTATCGTTTTTATAGAACGATACGTACACAACCATTGTAACAAAATCCTCGAAAAATATTTTAATTTTCAAAGTAGTTTAACAATAATGTACAAAACAGATTCACTGTTGTATTCCTCATTTTTATAGTTGTCATTGATTTTTTTTTAACGATTCACTGTCTCATCGTGATACCGAAGATACACTGGCCATTAAAATTTGAAATTTTATGAGAATCTCAATATTTTTTTGCACTTTACAATAACAATAAGAAACGGGAATAATATTTGGATCGTTTTGTCATAAAGAAACTGCAACGAAAGATAATTATTTCTGTCACAATAAATCAATGAACCTGTCAATAATTAAAAATTTTATCAAAACTTTTGTTTGTCATTGAAAAACATGTGTTGCGATTCTTTTGATCGTTTATTGAGGAAAAAAAAAACTCCAAACTTTTACTGATTTTTCAAATACGTTGAAGTAACCCCTCGATAAATTTTACATATTAATAACTTTGAGAAGCAAAAAACGTAACTGCTGCATTGAATTTGTCGCTCGATGGATGAACGTCCTTGTTGACGTTCATGTCCTGACATTGTTCTGCTGTTTAAAAATAGCAGTGAATCTGTCAAACATTCTTTTTGTCAATGTAAATATTCGAATAATCTCTTATTAATACCCATTAATTGTCATGAAAGTTTTGATTTTTTTCTCTTACCGCATCATTCATCAATCTATTAGAATAGAAAATTAGGAAATTTTAGTTTAGTGTGTAACACGGACTATACACGCAATTACGCAGGACGACCAGAGGTTTCTGTATTATATTGTTACTTTATTATTTATTTTTTCGTTTGAATTTTCAAATAAATCAATACGTTGTTTTCGTGTTTCTACTAACATGTATCAATTGGCAATTGCAGATTTAAAGATTGTACTAACAACATCTTCATTTACCGACGAGGACAGACTTGCGAATTCAAATTTTGTGCGACAAGAAAAAAAAAGAGTTTCTCGAATACGAACAATTCAATCGAGTCAACCAACGAATTCATTCACGTGACTGGGACGATTTATCTTTTTTTGTTTTTTTTTTGTTTACGTTGGTTCAGGCAAATTAACAGTTTTTTACTGATCTTTTCATCATTGAAATATATATGTCAGGGTGGTGGAAAAAAAATCGAGCTTTTTTTTCTGACAACGATGAAAAAAATGTGAGTATACGTTATAAAGAAGTAATTTTTTTTTTTTTTTTTTTTTTTTTTTCGACTTTTGTTAATTATTCCAAAAAGTTTTTATATACAGCTCCAACGACTCTGATGTCTCTATTGCACTTTGGCACCGAAAACCATGATACAGAAAGTTCGCATTTTCCTTGATCTTGCAACTTTTGCAAAGTTCTCATCTTTTCATGCAGCAGCGAGAAAACTTGTCGGACTTTTCAATCATTTTTTTTTTTTTTTCTAGTTCGTTCCAATCTTTGAATGAATTTCAGTATGCTCAAGTTCAAGACAATTGCTCGAACATCGGATATTTGAATATTTTGTTGCACCACCGAAATTCGACAGTTTTTTTACACATTCATCAAAAAAATTGAAGGAGCAGAAATTTTTTTTTTTTTTTTGTGATTTTTAAAAGGCTGTAACTTTGTGAAAAATGATCGCACGAAGAAATACAAAAAAATCATTTTCAAAATCTTCAAAATCTTTTAATAAATTTTTTTCTTTTTTTTGCTACGTTAATTTTTTTACTGAGTTATTATGATTTTTGGTGAGGATTGCAAAAAAATTATCGTAATGTCTTGAAAGCTCCATCTAAAAAAAGTTTGAAAGCACTTAATTTTTATTCTCGTATTACTATTTTGTAACGTACCAACATTTTTTTCGTAACCACTCTATATATATATATATATACTACGTAATAACTGCAAACTGGAACAACAAAAAATACAAATAACACTCTAGACGTGTTGTGGAATGTGTGTGATGCACCGTCTGTGAATGTTCCCCTGGTACCTTGCAGACTCTGACCAGGAAGAACACTCCCACAACTCTGGGCGGCATAACATCAGAAAACCGCTTGGTAAGTTTTCTCGTTGAAATTATTTTCAGGTCTATATCTTCTCTGCTCCACAAAGAAAAAAAAAAAAAAAAAAAAAAAAAAAAACGAAAAAAATGTCCAGCCGCGACGCACCGGTGATTAAATCGGGTGACTTTTCTCTCATGAATTGCATTGAAATTTATTGGTATACAAAAAACGTTTCACTCGTTGCTCGATGAACCATCATTTTTTTGATACTTTTAGCTTCTACATGTATTGTACCGTTTCCATAGACTCAAGGTAATATTGATTATTTGTCATTTTTATTATAATTCACCTCTCACGATGAAGAAAAAAAAAAAAAAAAAACAAAAAGAAATCATTACTACTCGATACCATTTTTAAAACTAAATTCAATTCTCAATGAATCATGCAATTTTTATAGTCCTCGAAGCGTTCTTTGCGATAGATGAAATTGTATCCTGGCACTATAACTGTACGTACAATTTCGCTTTAGCCATGTGTTATATATATTACGTCATGAGATATTCACAAATGAAACTCGATGAGTTTCTCGTCGATCGATTTGTTTATTCTATTATGGCAGTTACAATAGCTACATAGCTGTAGAATTTTCTTTTTTTTTTTCTTTCCATTTCGTATTCACAAACTAATTACATTGAGAGAAAAGGTTTTACAGGATGAACAATAATTTAGTAAGGACTTAGAATTTTATAGATATTTAGAGAGGTTCGAATTTACTTTTTCTTAATCATTATGGAAAGTTTTTCTCTCAGTGTTCTCAAATACACTTTTTATATCACCACACTGGACTCTCCAGATCCAACATTCGCACTGATAAAAATAATAATTGAAGAGAGCCTTTTTTCAATAACGAATTTAATTAGTAAAATGTGAAAAATTGATAGGAATTATTGAATCTAATATTTTGAAGATAAAATAGCTTTTAGTTGAATTTTCATTTTTACTCTGTGCTCTTAGATTTCGAAGCCGGCGAGGACGGTGATGACAGTAGTGGCGGTGGCAATTCTTGGCGGGAGGAACTACAACGTCGTTATCAGCAAGAGAATGATTTTCTTGCTGAATTGAGAGCACGAAACGCGAGCGTTTCTCAAACACCGTCAGCGACACCATCCAGCGAACAGGAACAAGAAAGAGGCGAGAGAGAGGAAGCCGAAGGCGAAAAAGAAGAAGACAGCGAAGCTAATTGGGCAGAAGCCGTTAAAAGATGGGTCAATCGATAAAAAAATATGACACATCCCATTTTTATTAGTTATTCGTTCAAGAAACTCTCTGTCTCGTTTGATACGGAATTCAATTTTAAAAAATTGAAAATTTTTATTCTCAGCCAATCGATCGACTTTTTACCGAATCGATTGAACATCGATGTCGATGAATTTCAGACGCATTTACAATATTTCAAATCATTTTTTTCGGTAGCAAAATCGGACTGAAAAAGGTTCTTCACGAATAGCGTAATCGAAAAATTGTTTAAAAGGCAATCGGACAATTTTTTTCTCGCCGTGAACAACAAATCTGTTTACTTTCCAAAATACTTATAATTTTGGATTTTTTCGAATTTTTTTTTTTTTTTGAACATCCGAAAATTGGCAAGTTCACGAGTACCGAAATCCGGGCTGAGCAATTTTTTTTTTGCTAAGAATCCTCGAATGTCAAAATCAAAATTTCATCTATCCGGTATTCATGTATCGGACGATTTCGAAAAAAAAAAAAAAAAAAAAAAAAAAAACACTGAATCTATTAATAAATTGACAAACTGATTATTTTCGCGATCAACGAAATGGACAGTTTTCTTAAAACGATTATGAGATATAAAAATAAATAAGAAACCGCGATAAGACAACGATTTCCTTTTGTATGAGGTAAATAAAATTTACCTCTATGGAAAAAAAGAAATACATCTTGAACGTCATAAATCGGGCATTAAGAAGAAGAAAAAAAAGTATATAGATTAATTGATGTCATCGAAGAGAAAAGAAAACGAAATGAGTATATACGGAGGTAACGAAAATTAATGAACGTTTGATTCCGAATGGAAAGACTTGTGAAAAAATTATGCGATTGTCGTATTTATGTAGAGTCCGTAACTGTATAGCTTAGAAGAAGAAGAAGAAGAAAAAAAAAAAAAACAGAATTAAGCGAGAGGAAGTCTGAGCTTTGCTTCTCCATGAAATTTCATAACGATAAATGTCAGAGGAAAAAGAAAATCGTAACCATTGTCAAATAATCTTTCACAATATTGCTATAATCGAGGGACGAGAGCTAAATTTGCTCGAACAATTGCTCCGAGAAGCTATGGGCGTGTTGAATCATTCTGTTTTCTATCGATTTTTTTTTTTTTCGAAATATTTCATTTTACTCGAAAGCATTTTAAGGAGAAACGACAAATGAATGGCTGCTCGTTTCTTAAACGAAAATAGCTAGGTGTCATTTGGATAAACTTTTATTAACGAAAGCATTCCCGTAACAGATTTTTTTTTTCTCTTAATTCCATTTTTGAGAATACGAATAAAATTGCATTTTCATACATTGATGTTTGTGATGATTATCTCAATGGAAAAGCTACGAATGACCCTCATCATGAAAACCGCACTTATCGATCGTATTTTCTTCATAATAATTATAATAAAATAACACTTTCTGTGTCTAAACTTAATGGGAAAAGCGCATAAATTTATTAACAACATTTTTTTAAACTCGTCTTCCTATTTTTTTTATTAGTAAGAAACCGTCATTGAGCAGTTTGCAGTTCTTTATTGAAAAAATTATCGTAAACATCATTGTATAAGGTCGATGTATTTATTGAATATCTTTGAATAATGACAGATAAAACAATTAAAACGTAATAATTTCGAATGAAACGAAACTTCGACGATTTTGGTTAGAATAATTCGCCTGATTGAGTCAAACTTTTGCTCAACTTTTGCTCAGCAAAAGGGTTCAACGTGGAAAAGTTGAATGTGCGACGAAAGAGAGTAAAGTTTTTAAACTACCGAGTATACACGCATCGAAAAAAATGAATAACGCCAAAAAAGCTTGACACTTTTATCATTAAACTCGAAAGATTTTTCCTACATTCGAAAGGTTTATAAAATTTCGCCTACACTCATTGAACTCTATGATCTGAGCCAAAAGAAAAAAAATTGTATGTCTATTTCATCTTGTATACTTGTCCGTGGTAATCGTTAATCTGGTCTTCATATTGTAGTAATAGCGAATGAAAAAAAAAGGGTGTGAAAACACGAATAAACGTTGTGTCGAAAAGTCCAGCGCGATTTGCAATCAATTCAGGCCTAAAGATTAGAGAAAAAAAACAGTCACTGGCAGCTAAAAGTTGGTTCTTCGATGATATTGAATTGCATTTTTACATGGAGTTCTCTAAAATTGTTAAATAATGTGGAACCCTGGGTTGGAACGCTTCGATTCGTAACTTTCAGTGTCACTGCGACGGATTTTTTTGACATGAATAAAAAAATTAAGACTTTTCTATAAAGATATTGCTTTCGTTGTTCGTAACTGAAAGTTTGACAATCGTTAGCGTTCCTGTAAGCTTGAAATGTTGCAACTTGACCGTTTGAACGAATCCTCAAGTTTCACATTCCAGACATATAAAAAGTAAAAAAAATATATATATATATATATTTCGGCCTCAATGAATTGTAAATCTCATCTGGAGGCGAGTAGGAAAAATGGCAAAAAAAAAAGACTTTTTGAAAATTTTTATTTAGGTTACGCCCCCGTTGATAATTTTTCCAATAAATATTGCCACCAAAAAACGAACAGCAGAACCTAGCAATACGATTGATCGGAATGACAGATAAATATGAAATATTTATTTTCTTTTGATACGTTAATTCTTGCCAATTTCGAATTTTTCTCAACGAATGATGAACGTGTGTGTGTGTTTAATACAATTTTTCAGCTTTGATAAATTTATACAAATTCGCATAGCTCGCATTGAATAGACCATCCGAGATACAAGAGAATAAATGAAGAAAATAATGAAAAATAAGAGTAAAAGAATTTTTTTAAATTCCGAGGAATTTTTTGTGTAGATATTTCACACGAACGCGACACTTTTTTCATCATTGATGTAGATCTTGTTCGTACATGTGTGAAACAACAACCAGGGAATCTTTGAGACACGATTTTTATTCAGCAGAAGATCTTAGAAAATGATTGTACAAAATATCATTTAAACAAAGAAGAAAAAAAAAAAAAAAAAACGAGCATTCAAACTTCACGCATCATTATCCTCCCTTCTCATAAATCGAATACAAAAGAAAACATTGCCCATTTATAATTACCGTCAAAATATATAGCTTGGCCATGACAATACATAAAATGAGTGTCTAAATCAACGCTCCTTATCGCATTTATCAATAAATATACATTGATTAATAATGGAATCGCTATACTAACGAAAATCGCACAAACAAATTTTCGAGCAGTCGAGAAGGATGTTAAAAACGGAAATGAAAAATTGCATTTTAAATATAACGCGCCATCTGTTTATACTTCGTAAATGAAACTCGTATACGAGTCATTGTATTAGAGAGTCTTCGTAACAAATGAATAATTGATCGATAATCGATAAAATAAAAATAAAAACGAAGATATTATGTAGATATGCATAAGCAATTAATGGTTAAGATTCTAATTGAACAAAAATCTTTGAATCTTACCGAGATTCGATGGTCATTCGAGATCGGTTTATTGTAAAATATTCATTGTAGAACAAGAGCCATTGAATAAAGAGGAAGAAAGAGAATACTGGAGAATAAAATTTGTCATTTCGTGCCCCGATGACTTCCGAAGCAATTGAAAAATTTATCAACGTTACCGTAAACACCATTGAGAATATCGTAAGTAACGTTTTCTGTCGTTTTATTTTTATTTTTTAAATAAATTTCCTAACTGTTATTCTTTCTCCTCCTAATATATATATCCGTATCTTTTTTCAGGTCAAGCGAGAACCAATATCTATCAGGATTCTCATACATCACGATGAAACTCTCATAGGAGAAAGCGATCCTATCAAAATCGAGCCGGATTTCCGGGATCCACCAATTGTTCATCCCATCGATTTTTCTACAAATTTTCGAATCGTTGTCAACGATCGAAGTAACATCGATTCAGTAGTCTCCTCTCCTCTGATAGGTTTTTTATCATGTTTTTTTTGTTGTTGCATATATTTTCTCTGTTAATTATTTCGCTATTTTATCATTGGTGTTAGTTTTTCTTTATTTTCTTTTATATTCTCTAAAAAGCGTTTCATTCTCATTATAAAATCTTAAGGAGGTTGGCTACACACAACAATGTTGCCATGTTAAAAGCATAGGAAAATTCGAAATGATTAGAATTTAATGAAATTTGGTGAGCATATTATTTTGGATTAAATATGAATATAAAATTTTTTTAAGATTTTTCTTCTATATAGTTTCCGAGTAATTTAACACTAGAGAGTTTACATCCGTAAGCATAGGATTCTCATATATATAGGTATATCTTTTGCATATTGTAAACTCCAATTATTCGACAACTATGTAGACGAAAAATTGGAAATAATTTGTGTCATTCCATTTGATGCTAAAGAATGTTATCACTAAATTTTATTAAATTCTTATCATATTCTCGTAGCCAGCCTCCTTAACTTATTTGTGAAATTGGACATGTTTATGACGCGAGAGCAGGGCTATTAGGTTTTTGTTCAAAATTGTAAAAAAAATCTGATCCGAGCAGTTCGAGTTATCGAGAGCGAGGGCGATGCAGAAACCAGATCGATTTCGTCGTCTGCTGGTGGCAGTAGAAAGAGAGATACATTGAAGTCGGGAAGAAAATCATCGGCTTTGAATAAAGAGAGGAAAACTATTGGAATTTGTAACGTCGATATGATACCAATGATTTTGGGTAATGAAAAAAAGAAATTGTGATAAAACTGAAAGAAAATAATCGATGCCCAATCGCCAGAATTTGGATATTCACAGTTTTCACAAACTCTGAGTTTAACATTTTTTTTTTTTATCTCGATGTAAAATGAAGAATTTTTAAGAACGATTAAACGATTTTGAATTAAGGAGAGAAAAACGTCGCGGAAAAGCTTATAGTCGAAGAACCAAAACAGCATTCCACTGCCGGAGGAACCTCGTGGTTGAATCTGCCAGTCTTAACGATAACGCTTTCACATAACGAAACGAATTTTTTGCCTCTCGAGTGGCAAGTCAATTGTTTGAGTGTAACCTTGGAAAGTATGCACAATTTGCCAACATCTTTCAACGAGAGCTGCGACTATAAAGCTGCAACAATAATCCACGTCGATAATGAGGTTTGATGAAATCAAATTCTTCCAGCAGGTGAACTAACAAATAAACTGAGAATTTCGATGTTTTTCTCAAGGAATTAAAAGTTGTGCTTTTCGACGATGGCAAATATTCAAAATATCGCGATGTCGAATTGACCAAACGATGGAATACTTTGAACAAGTTGGAGGGTCGTGGCAGATTATCGAAATACAAAATTGATAGTGATTATGGAAATACGAACAATCCACTTAAAAATATCGATTTAAAGGTACGAATATAAGCCAATAATAAAAATTCAATCAAACTGAAATTCTAAAAATATTTATTTTTTATCTATCGCCACTGGAAATCTTCTTTTTTTCCTATTTAGAACATAGTCGAGAAGAACAATCATAGAATCGAGTGGAATTATATGAGTCGTCACATTTTATTGCCTCCTGGTCAAAACGCTATGAAAAATAATCTAGAAAAGTACGAAAATAAGTCTCGTTACGACGAATCACAATGCGTTTATATTCAACCGAAAAAGAAATGTCCATAAAAGAAATTTTATCATAATTGTTCTAACCATCTTATTTCATCCTCTAATACTTATGAATTAATTGCTCGAAAGGTACCGATATTGGCCATTTCAATTGAGAATAACGAGCAACCTGTCCGACAACGGCAAGACAAAGTCAAAAAATTCAAATTCTCAATTCTATCAGTGTTACGTCGATCTTTCAGAACTTTTATACCCAGGAAGTGAGTATACATTTTTATCGTTGAGTTGTTTAAGGAGTTTCGGTACAGGCGATACAATGTTGCCATGCTAAACCATGTTAAAAACACAAAAAATTGTCAAAAAGTTTCGAATTTTATAAAATTTGGTCAACATATTCGTTTAGTGCCAAATTTGACAATACAAATTTTTTCAGATTTTTCTTCTTCACATTTATCGAGTAATTGAAGACTAAAGTTCACGTGTATAAGCATAGCCTTTCCATATATATAGGTATAACACTTCGGGCATAAGAAATCTGCTTTAATGCATAATTACTCGATAACTGAGTAGAAGAAAATTTTGAAAAAATTTGTCTTTTCGTACTTGATGTTGAAGAACATTATCACCAAATTTCATTAATTTCTTAACATTTTGCCTTTTGTACCGAAACTCCTTAAGGTTTAGATATAACGAAGTGTTTTTTGCTCGGTTATTACCGCAAAACTTTTTCGTTGTGGATTAAGGTGCTAAAAAAAATGTGTTTGGCATCGTGTTCAGAATGTTGAATAAAAACGTATTTTTTCGGCTTTGCCCGAACTCGAATATTCAAGCAAAAAAAAAAAAAAAAAAACAAAAACATTTCTATAAAACCAAAAGAACTCATGAATCTGATCGAAAAATGCATAAAAATAAATTTTATATCTCAAGAGAACATTAATCTTGTATTATGGCGATCAAATATATTCATCAAAATTTTTTCTCATTTCAGGGACACAGACTCGAACGGTTGCTCAATTATATTCGTTGAACACGACGGAAATGATTGAAAAAACAGGTTTTAATGGAATCTTGTTCGACGATGCAAATAACACAGTTGAATCGAAATCTCGAGAGAAAAAAGGAAAATTTGACACAAGAGGCTCATCCGTACGAAGCAATTTTTTCAGTATACTTTACGTACTCGAACTCACTAATTCGTTTCTCATTACTTTCGATATTAGATCAATTTGACTTCGATGGAATCAGAATTGACGTTCAGTGTTCCACTGACCAATGAATCCGGTGAACCTGTTTTTGTTATAATACAATTCGAACTTTTAAATGCAATTTTGCCTTCTTCTACGAACGATGATTTGACATACAATTTGCGCGACTTGATCGGAGCTCCTGAAAAATTGCCTCCGTATCCTTATACCGGTGATTTGGCAGAGGAGCAGTACAACAATTGCATTAAAAAATTAGTCGAAACAATCATCGAAAGCTATCGAGTATTCAATTTATTTTAATTGCGATTTAATTTTTGTTCGGTTGTCTCAATGAAAATAATTTTTATTTTATAAGATTGTCTCCTATTAAAAAGAATTATTTTAATTAAAATATTAATTAATTTAATTGATTATGCTTCATAGGACTTCAAGGATGAAGACGAAAGAATTGAAATTACGTCGAAAAATTCGTCTGCACGAGTGCCGGAAAAAAAATATTTTTACATTCCGGTAATTGAACGAAAATTATCAAATTTCATTTCGTAAAGTAAACTCTAGAATGAAATATATTTTTTTAATCAATCAAGGACGAAATCGATCGATTTTCACAATATTTGTATGACACCGGAACTTACGTGTCCATTCAAACGAGCCTCAAGCAAAAAATCGTTCGACTCTTGGATCAGAAGTTTAAAATGCAATCAAGCACTTGGGACTCCGAAGAGTGTCAAGTTCGAGACGATTACTATTTTCATACGATTCTTCAATATTCTTATAATAATACTAGCTGTTCGTGCGGGCTTCGCCCGCTGCATAGAGCAGGCGCATCTAGCCAATTCTATAGCTATAAATTCAAAAACAAAAATTGTTTTTGAATCCACAAAAAAAAATATCACGATGTAACATGAGCCATCTTTTTGCGTTTACTTTTCAATTTAATGCGTAATTCTTCAGTTTTCTTTTGGATAAAATAATCAAACGAAAGATTTTCGCATTTTTAATTTTTCATAATTTCATTAAAAATGCTGTAACTTTTTTTCTATACCGAATTGAGCATTCAGTCACCGCTCATTTTGTTCGTTTTCCTATTTTCTTCACATTGGTAAATTGTTTTTTTTTTTTATTTATCGTTAGTATTTAACTACCGTCGAGCTTTGAAAATTGTAGATTGAACGAAATCATTAAACTTTTTTTTGCATTTCTCTAAAAATTAAGATAACGAAATTTTACAAAATCACAAACTCAGTTTGAATCATGACCTTTATCACGTGAAAGATTCATTGTAATCGGTTCAGCCGTTTTCGATTGAAAAGCGGACAAACATTTTTTAGCGAACAGATTTATATATATAGAGATATAAAATAAAAATGTTATATTAAAATATTTATTTGCAGAACGTTGTGGCAAATGCTTATCAGTACTTGGTCGAACAAATGCATTTAGCTCTGAACAGTGAAGGCGAAAATTCTTGCGAAAATAATACTAAAAATGGTACCGAAAATGTATGTTTTTATGCAGAAGAATTTTACGAAATGGGAAATATTCCCCAAGCCAAAAATATTTACGTTAGTGTGAGTGAAATATCGAGTTTTCAACATAACTTACACTGTTAGCGTTCGTACGACTAATTTCTTTGATCTTAATAATTTTTAATTCCTTCTTTTGACTTTCTTCTAAAAAATGAATTTTTATTTTTTCATAATTTTTATTATATTTCTTCTTAATTCACCAGCTGATAGCCAAAAACCGAAGAGATCCGGAGACTTGGCTCAAGTATGCAATATTTTTGAAGAAAATAAATGACGAGGAAAAAGCTTTATCGTGTTGCAGAGAAGCTATTTCTTCTGATAGACGTCATAAGTTCGCGTGAGTGGACAAAAATTTTTCTTAAGGCAGTTCAAAGTCTCGAAACAATCAACAATAAGATTTCGATTGTATTCGTCAATACCAGCAATCCTTTCACGTGCAAGTGGTTATTATTCCTTTTCCAACAGATTGTTGTTTTACGGAATTTTACTCGCTGAAACGCAAGATTATAAATCGTCAGAGATTTTTTTAAAAGCAGCCACACAATTTTATCCTCGTTGCCTCGAAGCCTGGGGAATTCTGCATCTTTTTTTTCTTCGCACAGAATACTTTCCAGGTCACAATCAAATAGTTATCAACATTATACGCATCGTAAAAAAACTAAGGAACCGTAAAACTGAAGTGTACTGGGTTGAAAAGGCTCGAAGTCTTGTTTTTTAGTTCGATGAAGTATCTAAAAGTTCAAAATTGAAAAAAAAATTTAAAAAAAAACATATTTTGGCCATTAATCTCGAGCAAAATTACGAGATACTGTCATCAATTTGTATAGCTCAGAGTGTTGATCAGCACCTCTAGCTTCGATGCTATAATTCAATTATTTTTCACAAATCGACATTCGTAGGAGTGGATTTAACAATTCGTGTAGCACAGCAATGTTTGTCGGATCAGAATAGCGATACAATGCGTATGGATTGTTCCGAAAACGAGCCTTTGGCATGGTCGACGATTCATTGCCTAAAAAATCGGATTTACTTGATACTGGCAGTATTTTTACTAAAATACAATTTGTTTGACGTGAGTAATGGTTCAAGCATCGAATAAAAAAAAAATATATTTGAAAAATAGTTTTACACTAATTTATTTGCTGAAGGAATCACAAGCAAACTGACCCTTTTTTTAAACTACCAAATTTTTTCATCTCCCTACAATGATTTATTTATTTATTTTAATAGTTTGCAGGAATAGCTCTTGCCCAAGAACTTTTACTCGCAGGAAGATCTACCTCGTGGCTTTATTTTATGGCAGTTCATCATTACCTGTTGGCAAGATACGACGATGCTTTGACTCACCTCAGGGAGGCTCGACACAATCATGGAATGGTAAATATCGGATCGAGGGTGTTTTATGCCCATACTCAAAGTCAAAAATATTGTTTTGTCGTTTCGTTGATTTTTTTTCAAAGTAGAAACGATTTTTTGCCCAGTGTTCCTCAACTTTTTAAATTAATGAAAAATCCATTAGGAACACTGGTGGGAACGTCGTATTTTTTGTTTAAAAGTTTTTTTTACAAATTTGAGTTACCAGAGCGAAGGTTTTTCGTTAATTTTCCGAATTTTACAATCGAGAGTAGAAAAAAAAACGAATTTGTTGAAAACGAATGGTTCAGAGAGGTTTTTTCGTAACTACAGTGACTCATTGGCAAAGTCATTACTGATTTATGAAATCATTATTCAGAGGCAGTTTGCATTAATACTGAATATTGATTTTTTTTTTTTCCCGATCGAGGAAACAAAAAATAACGAATGAATGAAATTTCATAAATATTTGTTCATTCATTTCTCCAGGATTATTCAATCAGTGCTTTAATGGGTCATTGTTACTTCAAAAAAGGAGATTCTGAATTGGCTATAGAGTGTTACGAATTCGCAAGCACTCTTTTCAGCAGACCCCACGACATTCATTTGGTTGATCTCCGATTGGCTAATTATTTATTACAAGCGGAGGAATACCGTCGAGGAAAAAAGATTTTTCTCAACGTGTGTAAAACTTCACCAACGTCGAACAGTTGGCTAGGATTAGGAGTTGCATCCTACGAGGTAAACAGCGATACAGTTTTATCGGTTAGAAATTTTTTTTTCTATCGTTAGATTTTTGCAGTTGAACGAATTCGAGAACGCTGAAGTTGCTTTGACCGAGGCCAACAGACGCGATCATATAAATCCAGACATCTGGGGATATTTGTGTTTGTTGAATATTTGCTTGCAACGTTACGATGAATTCGCCGAATGTTATAGACAAGCGGTGAAGGTACTCGAATAATTATATTGGAAAGTTAACTTTTATCTAAACAACATTCAATGAAAATTCAAACATTATTTTGTCTACGATGAAAACAAAAAAAAAAATTCTCGAAGAAATCATGAAATTTTGATTGCCCATAAATCATTCGGAGACGAATAAAACAATTGTGTAGCCAGGAAACGAGTAAAACGATTTTCCCAAAAATCGTTCCCCACTTTTTTATCGACTCAATGTCAGATTCTTAAATAAAACCTCTCAGCCTCACCATTAAAATTTTAATTCTTTCCCTGTAATAACAACAATCTCGTAATTTCAATCCCGATCATTTGGAACATTATATTGTTGGATTACAAATAAATTTTCTCAATTTATCATTTTCATGATATCCTGCCATGAAATTCAAGCAAAGGAGTAGAAATTTTTTTCTTAATATATAATTATTGTCAATTATAATTGAAAAATTGAAAAAATTTCTTTTCCATTCCAACAAAATAAACTTCAATAAAATTCAATCTTTTTCCATCACATTTTATTGCATTATTTCAAAATAAGTAACTAAGACTGGATTATATTTGTTACTAAATTTTTATTCATCAATGACACTAGAATGATTTGCAAAATGAAAAATTGTGGCTCCGCATAAAAAACGCCATGGAGTCTTCAGGATTGTCGTCGCCGATGTTACTGACGACTAAACCGACAGAAGTCGAAGAATCATCGGAAAATATTACATCCGTCGTAGAATAAAAACAATGATCTTAAAAATAATAAACATCCGTGAAACGTTAGCATTTTATGTTATAAAAATAAATAATTCATCGCTGTGTGAACAATAAATTAATAAATATTGGTTTTCTGATATGAACTTTGTTAAAATTGGGAAATAGAAAAAAAAAAAAAAATACATTATAACAGAGCCAATATTATATTAGAAATAAAATCACCGATTCAATGAAATAAATTCGAATCCACAAATAAATATCTACGAAAAACAATTTGCATGAAAGGTATCGAATTAAATGATTGGATTACATTTATGTCGATTACAAAATCAAAAATAATTACATAAAATCCATTAATATTCAAACAATAATTGATAATCATCAATTATGATTATTTTCAGCGATTACTTTAATCATCCTTCTGAAAATTGCCTGTTCGATAAATTCTCTCCTTCAAACAAAATGATTTCTGGTTTCGACCAAAGAGATTATAAAAATATTTTTGCACGATACAAAAATATCATCCAATAATTTAGTAAGTAGCTGATATTAATCATCTTTCCTAATTTCTAAACATTTAGTTGAAGACTTTTTTGAGCACAGAGCAAAATATAACAAAAATGAGGTTCAAAAAATATCATTTTATTTTTTGTACCAGTGAATTATTGATTCAGTTGATTATCTGGAACTTGAATCGTCGAAATGCAATGAAGATATCAACATTTTCGCAAATTATAAGACATAATACCATGTACATTACGTTCCTATGATTCAAGCTTCACTGGAATTTCTATAAAAAAAAAAAATATATATAATACCTAAGGAGTTACCTTGCGATAAAGCGAGAAGTCCTCGTTAAAATGTAAATCAATAATTTGAAAAATACCAGCTTTCGGCTACAGTTGCAGAATTTGATTCTGAACGTTTCTGTTCACATTACAGCCAAGTAATTGACGATATTCTACTCTCAAAAAAATATGGAAAACGCAACTAAGCTCTGCGCTGCGTGTGCGATTAAAAAATTAGCGTTGAGCATTAGTGTCTACTCGATAAAAGTAAGTAGCTTAAAACCCTACGATCTTCCTAAGCGAAGACTTAGATTTTTATTGCTAAATCGACTGGATGAATGATTTAGAAATTTGAATCATTAGAATGCATCGATATTTTTTTGCAATTCTTATGCAGGTAATAATTAAATAGGGACTCTCGAAAAATTCGTTGTTTTTTGAGTCGCTTCTAGAAACTCACCGACAAAACGATAAAAAATACTGGCAGCAACTTGAAAAAAAAGAAGATAAAATTTTCATTGCATTCGAAAAACGCAAATCCGAGGAGGCAAAAACTCGAAATTTAGTTAGTTCAGGACAAAATGTAAAATAATTATTTGTGATACCTTTCCCCTTATGTAGACAGAAGATGATTATTATTTTATAGTGACTTTTTCCTCTTCAGAAAATTTTTTACGTCAAAGTTTCATTGCGAATTTCATCATCTTTGATGTCAACGGAAAGATTCTCTTGAATATTCTGAGCTTCGTCGTCACTGCACGGATTTTCTGATCCGTTCGCATCTCTTGGAATTTCTACTGTCTTTCCGTTATTCGAGTTTGCGCTGTCTTTCGATTGTACTTCACATTTTTCAGTATTTTCCTTCTTATTCTTCTCGTCTTCGCAGCTGTTAGCAGCGTCACAAAAAACCGCAGATTGCGTGTCATTTAGCAAAGTTTCCGGATCGTTTGAGGATGATCGATCGTCAATGTTTTCATTATTTAATTGTTCTGTTTCTCTACTTTCAATGGATGATACATTTTCGGAATTTTCGTTATCAACTTTGTTCATTTCTATGGCCATTTTGTCCGAAATTTCATGAATGCTACCGTTGCTCGGCGGCATTTCTACGAATCCACTGTCGTTACTGATATCTCCACTATTTATACAATTTATTGCTTCCGAGGATTCGATATCATCGACTGAATCATTGCATTTTCCGGTGTCGGGAATGATGTCCAAAGACTTAGCATTCTCGTGACTCGTTGAATTTTCTGGTGGAACGTTTTTCAACAATTTTTCGTAACTTTCGTCCTTTGAACTTGTGAAATCTTCTCGTTGAGTTTCGACACTCGAGCTCTCATTTACTTCACAATTATTTTTAGATTCGGTAGCTGATTCAACTTGGTGATTTTGTTCATCGCTTGTTCCATTATTGCTCTCCATTTCTCCAAGTGAATCGAGTTTTTCGTCTTCATTTGAATTCGCATTTGTCCCAAGATCCTCATTTTTTTTCGACTTGTTTTCTTCATCTTTCGTTTCCAGAACTCGAGGAGATGTGGCAGGATCGTTTTTGAACGATTCCTCGGGTTTTCGTTGATCCCGCGAATATTTGGTAGAGTAATTCACAACGTTTACACGTCTCTGAGGATGTGGCGATTTTTGAGAATCTTTCCTTACAGATTTTGGCGCATCCTCGAATTCTTCTTTTTTCCCTAAGTACGGATTTTTTCCGTCGCTCTTTCCACGTCGATCATGGACATTTTTCGGTGACAAGATTTTGTGGGCTTCGAAATTACGAACTCTTGTGTTATCATCGATTGACTTTTGTCTACCGATCGAAGGACTTTCGTTCGCGTGGGATGAATCGACTGGCTCCGATTGACTGCTGTACATAACACGAGGTCTTTGACGCGGACCTACTCTTCCCGTACCAGCGATATTCGGCGAACTCACTGTGAAAAAAATATTCGTTTTTTTTTCTTGTCTCAATGAGTAATTGATAATTTTATTTTTGTTTGTAAACAAATTTAAAAAATAATAAAAACGTATGTTATTTCAAGTTTCAATGAGGATCGCTTCCGACAGTAGAGAGTAGAATTTCGTTTCTCAAATAGTATGGACGAAAGAGAAAGAGAGGAAAATAAAAAAATGTAAATAGTGCAACGTTTTTGGTGGATAAAAAGTAAACTGAAGAGAAATTCTGGTTCGTAAATTTACCTTTAACGCTCATCACCGACGACCTCGATGGCATCGATCCTTGAGGATTGAGCAAAATTTTGATGCTCTTTTCCCCCGCAATGACAACGCGTTTTTCGTTTTCAGTACCAGCATTGTGATTTTTCGTTAACTCGGAAAAAGAAGAGATTTGGTGAGATTCGCGGGAGTTCGATTGATGAGAAATTCGTGATGTTCGAGGTGAACGATAATGTTTGTCATTTTCATTATATTCTTGTCGGACTACGAGGTCACCCAATGAAACGCGGTTTTCACGTTTGCTAGCTTCTTCCGCAAGATGAAATTTATCGTTGTCCCATTCTCTTCGCCAATTTCCTTCCGCTGTACGTTGCCTGCTTATCCGAGCTTCATCTATGCGGTTTCTTTCCGCTCTCCAGGCTTCGTAATCTGGGTGTGACGTGTTTCCTGAAGGTTCGTGTTGATTCCAGTGCTCCTGCAAATGGTTCAACATCTTTTATATTTTCCAATCATTTTGTAATCTTTCGAAAAATCGTGCTCACCAATACAACAGTTATTTCGTCAGAATTTAACTTCTTGAAGAGAATGAGTTCATCTCAATATATATAAACGTATAAAATAAACACTTATGAATATGGAATATTAAAAAAAAGATTCTGTTAACATTTAAATAATGTTGAAGTACTTTCGAAATGCTTTAGAGAATGATTTTATATACATATGTGAAGAGCTGAACGATTTTCAACGAATGATAATCATTATCAAGAAAAGTGTTTTTATAATTCAAACCTTAGCATGCCAATCCCTTCCGCTTCCTCTCCTTTTGAATCCACCTCTCGTGGTTTTGTTTCTTCCCCTGTTTCTATCAGACTCTATAGGGATTTCATTTCCAGGTTCTTCGCGTTCAGAATCGGCCAAAAAGTTATATTTTGGATCGGGTGGCGGACCCTGACCATCGGCGAAAGTGTGATTTTTTTTTCCTTCCCCGCTTCCGGTATAATGTTGAGTCGGCTGATCGTTGTGTCTTCTAACCGATTGTTTTGGTTTTGAATTCTGCTTTATCACTGGCCCAGAAAATTCCGGAGGCTCTTTTCTCGTGGGCCAGTCCTCTTGCGGAATTGGTTTTGACAAAGCATCTAATTTTGCTGCATTTTTCTTGTCCGCTTCGACTTCCTGAAAAAAATTTATAACATCCCATTGTGCCCATGAGATCCATAGATTTTTAATCAGTTTCCGTAAGAGAGTTTATTTACCTCGTATCTTCTCTTTATCTCTTCGTTTCTGAGACGGATCTTATTTATTTTCTCTTCCAGGGCTAGCGAGGCCATCTCTGAAAAATAAACATTTATTCCGTGGTATTGAAATTATTAGAATACAAATGAAATTTTCTTTCGTGCTTGGAAAAACGAAATCGCTCTTGTGGCTGCCAATCAAATTTTTTATTCTCTATGATGTGATAACAAAGGGATAAAGATGATTTTACAAATTATCATGAAATTCACGAAATTTGACCAAAAAAAAAAATATTCGAAATATATTTATTGATTTGATTCACTTTTTATCTTGAAATACGAAATCAATAATGCAGCTTATATTGAAATGCCAGTAAATATAATATTTTCGGAGAGAATAGTGTTGCAAAACTGTTTTTTATATCAGTAATGCGAATAGCACTAAAAAAAAAAAAAACCGAATCAAATTTCATAAACAAGAATAAACAAAAAAAATATATTTCGTGAAAAAATAAAAATAAAGCACAGATCTCTCAAACTGTAACACGCACACATGAATTTTTAGCAAATTCGACAATAATTATTGTTAATTGTATTATCACGGTTGTTGTCTTCGTTGTATTCATGACCTTGAACACTTTTTTTTTTCAAATCTTCAATATTTATAGTGGAATTTGTTAAAAATGTGAATAAATAATCAAGTTTTATGTCATCACGGACGTTGTATTCATGATCTTGAATACTTTTTTTTTTTAACTTGATTATTCCATTAAAACACCGTTATGAAGTTGAACTTTTTCTAATGTAAGCGCAATAATAGTCGACATCACAAAATCCATGTTTCTTACTATATAGTTAACTTGAATATGTGAAAGGCGGTGAAGTCTTCGAATTTTCGTGAATTTTTTTCTCTTGTACGCTTTTTCTTCTTAATATAAAAATAGCAAGTTTTTCACTTCCCGATCAACATCGCACATATCGTAAAATCGAAGAACTATACTGATTCACAACACAAATATCATCGTGTGTGTAGGTTCAGCAACATATTACATATGCTGCTCACGCTGTCACTTCCGAATTCCTCAACCCCTTTTTACCGTTCATCGCGAATCGCCTCACCTAAAAATTCATTGCATTCGTTAATCTATGTGCCCCAGTTACAGGTTAGTATTATATCGTAAACGTAAACTGAGTAAACGCGATTGCTCGCTGACGCTGCTCAACTGCTCGACTGCTGTGTTGCTGTTGTCATTATATATCTTTCTCTGTTTTTCTATCTACCAGAGCAGCCGTAGCAGATCGTCGAGAAAGACGTCGAAACGGCAGACGAGATGAGGAGTGCAAATACGCTACTAGCGCTATGCTTGGCTTTATCAGAAGAATCTTTTTCATTTGCAGATTGCAGCTAAATCTCCTCTGTGTGAATAAGTTTGTGATGCGTTGAGGGATTTTGATGTTCTGCGGTCGGTAAAGTAAATTACGTCCGTTGCGGCCGCAATTAAAGAAACTGCCAATCGCAATTTCATATATATTCAAATTCGTACTAAATCTACTTTGATGAGTGCATGATATTATGAGGATTTATTAACAAAAGTTGATCACAAAATGACTGCGAATATGAATTTTCGGGATAACAAAAATAGCAAGATAAATATTCGATTCTTTTTTTTTCAAGTCAGTCAAACTGTTCGTATAGCTTCGATATAGAGATTATTAGTTTTGATTTGAATATATATAGAAGAAACAAGATTCAGTTTATCATTATATGCATGATAAATATTTTTAACCAAATATCAATTACAAATTTTGGCTAGATGTGTGGACACTAGCGCACATTCCGTTCAAGTTCCGTCAATCGGTCAATCGCATTTTGTTGTTTGAAATGTTGAGCGAGATGAAGTCCTCTCTGTGTAGAAACAATCTCGAATTGACTCGAATCCAACATTTTTTTTCCAGCGGTGCTTCGACAACATCATTTTACGTGAGAATACAGTAAAATCACAATTTTTCGCAATGACCACGAAAACAACGAGAGCACCGGCTGGAAATTCTCCTAACTCTCTCGGTCAAGATGCTCTCAGTTTGCAAATATCTCTCCCCGAAATGCTGGATCTCGCACTGGGAACCCCCGAAGTACGCTCGACTATGCATACACTTCGAATTTCCTAAAAATGTCAGTTTCCCATTTTATTTTTCACATTAGGTCGGTACGGTTAACTTAAACATACTTCATAATTTTCTTCACGTGTTGCTGCATCAAGTTAATCTGCGTACGACAAAAGTCGAGTACAGAGGCGACGAGGCGAATCGTATACAAGTAAATTTCTCGCTAGAAAAGTAACCTCAAAAATGTTTTATTTTCATTGAAAACAATTTGTTTAATCGCCACGATCGACATCGTTTGCAGACGATGATAAAGAATGCTAAAGCAGGATCGAGCTTGCAACTTCATGAATATAGTATTACGGATTCGACTTCAAAAACGATCCAGCGTGATCGTGATAACCAGAAAGAAATTAATGCTGATGTTTATACTCACGATGGTGGAGGTGTTCCTGACTCGGGAAAATCTGAAAACGGAGAAAGAACAGCTGCGAGTGCACCGGCTACAGCCCGAGGGAAAAACGGTCCAGATTTTTATCTCGTTAATTATCTATTTATGTAACTCAACCTGTGGACAATTTTCTATAAAATTTCGCTGCAATTCTCGTTTTGACATGTGATGTGACCACGTTTAAGACATCTTGCGTTAACAACGAAAAGTTACGAAACGGATCTTGAAAATTATCATTTAAAAATAAACCGAATGTTTGATATTTCACGTGATAGGAACGGACAAAGACCATACAAGCGGAGTGTCGGCAGCAAAAAAGACGGTAGGATCGAAGCAACAAATAAGTGCCGGAACGAATGGGGAACGCCAATCGGTAATTTTTGTTGAGCCGGTCGTCGATGGGTCGACCCCAACAGCTTTGGGATTTAAAAAATTGGAAGAAACAGTGGTCAATCTTCAGCAAAGATTCGAAGCACTCGACGAGCTCGCTAAAAATCCTGAGATGATAGAACGTGTCAGAAGTAGCAAAACTGATCCTCTCAGTGACATGTGGCACGTTATAAATATAAACAAAAGGTTGGACGCTTGTGAGAAAGGGATTGAAAAACTCACGACGATGGTACAAGATTTGATAAAGGGTGACAAAATTGAGATCAGCCCTTCAGCGGGTTCGTCCGAAGAAGTGAATCATTTGAACGAACGAATTGTCGAACTGGAAAATCAATTGGGCTATCTTAGCGGTGATTTGGCTAATTTGATGAGCGCCGTCAATGCGGAAGGAAAAGCAGAAGATCCTAAGACCAATGCGATTAAACCGACGACTGCTGTAACGAATGGACAATCAAAAGATACCGCCAGAGAAGAAAAAAAGAAAACGCCGGAAAGTACCTCGAGCGCTAAGGAATCTGAATCTAACGCTCCTTCAGCCAATAATGATCCGGAAGCCCCTGCAGCTTCCTCGATTGGTAAAGAAAACGAATCCCCAAAAGTTTCCTCGCCTGGTGAAAATCCTGGTACTACGTCTAGTGACAAGTCGAAAGAAACATCCAACACAAAAAAATCAGATGAGAAAAAATCGCCAGGGAATTCAACTGTAAAAGAGAAACCAAAAGCAAACCAGGAACGACGCAGCGTCATAGGTTGAGAGATCGAAAAGATTTATCAGAATTTATCAAGCTGAACCTTGCACCGATGGAATTCAACGAATTTCATTCTTTTTTCGTACCGATGCAGTTGATATAAATTTATACAAATTTAAGCAAAATCAGCCGAAATATGTTGCTGGCACTGTAAATAGTAAGGGGATCGCAATTAAAGGAAATATTCGTTGTTGCATTCCATCGCTGCAAACTCAGTCAATATCATCCAAATGTTCATGTTTTCAACTTGATAAAATAATGAATTATTCAACAGGAGGCATTGATTTAACGGACCTCAAAAACGACGTGAATACGTTGAAGAATGAAATGGTCGAGGTGAAAAAAAATGTTGGAAAATTGAACTCAAAACTGGTTGAAGTTCTCGAATCACCAAGACCGTTCGACCAGCCACCAAAAGCCCCTGTTGCAACCGGTGCGATTGGTACCGTTGCGGAGGAAACAAAAAGTGCAGCTGTTCCAATGATCAGTGGAAGTGCTCCTGCTGTTTCGTTCGCTCAAGGTGATACAATAGTTTGAGACAATGTTCTCACTTAATGTTTATACGCTTATGAATGTTGGCGGTACTAGAAAATGAAGATAACGGGGATGTATCGAGTCCACCAAGTACAAAATCGCCATCGAAACTATCATTAAAACGAACTGAATCTCGAGTCGTGAGAAAAGAGCAAACATCGAATCGCTCTCCTGTGCCTGGGTCTCAATCCTACGAGCATAGTATTAAAGAACTGGAGGCTCGAGTTTCAGAGCTTGAGAAAGAAATTGGTTGCGTCAATGAAAAACTCAACAGCGATCCGATGAAGTCATTGGGCGTCGATGGAAATGGAGGAGTTGGTGATTTGGTTGCGAAGGTTCAAGCGATGAAAGCAGACATGGAGAAAATGAATTCCCTGGCATCACGATTGATGGACGAGAAAGAAAATCGGGAGTCGCATACGAACGTAGAGTTTCTAAAGACTTATTTTATTTATAAAATCTGTCACGGTAGAAACAATAGTAACGGATGGTTTTGGATCTCTGGCCTTTTGCGATTTAGGCTTTGATCGAGCAGATCGAACTTTTGAAAACGATCAAGGCCGACAAAGAAGATCTGGAAGATGCTCTTGCCGACAAAGCCGATGCTCACGCTGTTAATAGAAAAGTTTCTCACGATCAGTTCGACGCGGCTTGTGACGATCTTGCCCGTGGTCTCGAAGACGCCATTACAAAACTCAGCCAACAAGAATCCGTGTGGCAACAAGCACTCGATGAAGTTCAACGTGAGATCGAGGGCAAACTCGACAAAATTGAGATTTCACCACTCAAGGATTTCGTTAACAATCGTCTTAAGACGTTGCAGGAAAAACTGAAAGCTCTCGCAGAAATGCGACGAGAAAACGAAGCTGCTGGAACTAAGAAAATGTTGAGGTGCGTTGAACGAAGTCTCTACAATAGTAGAACAAATTACGTTTTGACAAATATACGTATAAAGAATTCAAAAGTCATTCTCATGCTAAAGTTCACGGTAGAGAATCAAAACATCGAATACGAACAGATTTTTTTTGAAATTTTTTATAGCTGTACAGTAATTTTTTATTTTCTACCGGAAAACCCGATGAAACTAATCACATAGAAATTATAATTAAAGAAATATTTTTTTTTTTTCAACTGTTATTTATACATATAAAATGACAATCCGCGTGGTCGAATTTGACTTCTATCGTACGATTTTTAAATTCAATTTCAAATTATTTCAAGAGACATTAAACTTTATTATTGAGCTCGAATGGAATTTTTTATATAAACGAAGAAATTTCATTCTATTTATTCGAAGAGAACTGTCAAGAAAATGGGAGAATCTGTATCCCTATTTTAGCAGTAATTTATCAAAGAAAACTGTATCAGTGCGTATCAAATGAAAGATTGTAAAATGGCTTTATAGATCAATATTTTACACTGTTTAGTGACGTACAATGCATATCGTGCGATGCAAACGTTGTCATGAAAATGGAGGATAGCGGTTCCAATTATCGTGCACCGGCATTGCCATGCTCGAAAAGCATAAAACCGTATTTGACCTACGAACTTGATCAGGTGAGAAAGCAACAGAGGAAATTACCAACAAGCAGAAATATGTTACAATTTGAAGCAGCTATGCAAGACTTGGCTAGAAAGTCAAAACCGGTAAAAGAAGAATTATCAATGAAATCTCCAAGGTATGAAACATGATTTTGAAAAATGTCAATAAAAAAATTAAGAATAACGGATAATAATTAAATTGTTTAATATGCATTGTCAAAAATGTAAAATTTCATCCCAAAAGAAATGAAGTTTTATTTACATCGAAATGAGATTATTAAATTTAACTTGAACCGTTAAAATAAAAAAAAAAAATAACAATGTTTTGAAGGGATCATCTTTGCAACCGTTATTGTGGTGGAAGTCACACGATAACAACACCTCAGCAAAGAGTTATGAGAATGGGACACTTCTTGACTCAATGGGGTCCTGAGGCCATACAGCTTACCGAGGGTGTAATTCAAGGTAACGATGGACAATTGTATCGAAGCAGGCCGATGCCAGGAAAACCGGAAACGGCAACGGTTTCCGGTGATGCAGAAGTTCCTACCGAGATTTATCCAGGAACACCGCGCTCTCCATCGGTAGTCGAACCACGTTTTTTTCTTTATTTTCTCGTCAATTCTTATTTGGATTTTCCTTAATTTTTTTTTTTTTATATTTTGACTCGAATTTGAGATTTGAAAATTTGAAATATCAATATTAACAATATCTGAAAGATGAAAGAATTTTTCATATCGCTGAGCACCGAAGTGTCGATCAATTAGAATTCTGATATACACTTGACACCTCAACTTCAATTCAATGCTTTGATATATTTTTTCTGACATAAAAATATGTATTTGTCAGATGGTCGAAGCCGGTACCGCGTCACAAAGACAGAGTCAAGTAATTCGTGGTCGTTCGAGTATTGCAACACTGCCGAAACGTACGAGCACTCGTAGAGTTTCAGAAATCTCCAGGGAAACTAAAAATGAAGAAATTCCTATGGGACCATCGACCCCACCGAGTGCGGGAGCAGGAACGATGGTTGACGATGGTGAGACGGTTCCAGAGCCTCCAGGTCCGACGGATCAAGTCGTGCGTGAACCTTCGTTCGAGGCCAATCAGGGAGAAGAGGAAGAGACGGAAATGGCGATGGAGGCTGACGAATGAAATAACTTTTTGAGAGCTCGAAATAGAAAAAAAAGTAAAAACATCATTTTTTCATGGTAATAAAAATTTTTAAACCAAGATATTACGAAACTTTTTTTTATTATTATCATCATTATTATAATTATTAGTATTGTTATAACTAATGTTAATTGGGATATTTTCAAATTACACTCTACTTCCTAACGAAGTGGTTGACGTTTTTTTGTTTTGTTATGCTTTTCCTTTGCTTGAAACGTTGACGATACGCCGTAACAACAAAAATATTCGCGCCTCAATTGTTATTATTATTATTACCCTTTCTATTCCACACGGCCCATTTGATATATTTTTTTTGTTCTTTTTCATTATTTCTTCAATATTTTCTTCAAGGGTAATACTAATTCGGACAATTAAATTACACATGGGATATTGGAATTGCGCAGTTAAATTGGTTGTTTCAGTACATGGGCCTCTCACATATCCTTCGTTCTTCTTCTTTTTTTTCTTCTTAATATTAAAAAAAGCCCTAAGCGGCTATCGACTAGGCTTATTTACTCATATAACTGATTCTCAATACACGTAAGTTACAATTCTACGTCATATAAATTTGAAGGTACAGGAAGTATCTACACTTTTGTTGGGTATCGTCTATATCAAATATTATTATTGTTATTACTGTTATTCATGTATGTACGACAGCGTGTGATCGATTTTACTGGTATTCAGGGTTATTATTATTATTATTATTTTTTTTCTTCACTTTTTTAACTAAGCCTCTAGATCCTACGTTTTTTGTAACACGAGTTATACGGCCTTATGACACGATTAAATCAACTTCGCCAGCTGCGATTTAATTCTTTTTTTGTGAGTTTTATTTTTTAATTCGCTACAAATACGAAATCATTGTAGTTTTTTTTTTTTTTTTTTTTTTTTTTTTCTTTTCTTTTCATAACGTATCGGATATACGGAGAATATTAACATACATCTCTCCAATCTTAACGTCGATATGCATTATCGATTACAATTAATAATACTGGCAGCTTAAAGTATAAATTTCTTTTTCACTTTTCTCTCATACGTGTTTTCATTCTCTACGATGGTGCAAATCGTTTTTTCTTTTTTTTTTTTTTTTCATTTCTCTCAAAATAAGGATCAATCGAATGATCTTGAAAGGAAAATGCTGTTTTTATCTTAAACGTATAAAAATATAAATATAATATTAATATCAACGGACCAGGTCTTCCTTCTTTAAGCTTCCTTTCTTTCTTTCATCTCGCCTTTTCTGTACATCCTTGCCCTGAGCTTATTATACTCAAAAAATGGCGAAAGCTCGACAATTTTTTGTCTTCTCATATATCCGGAATATATATTTTCGTCTCTGATCACCGAATGAATTACGAGATAATGGACGTATTTCTCAACGAACGGATATTAATAAGGAAATAAATTCTTCATCGATCACGAATAATCGCACATCATTCGACATAATCGGTCATTTAGCACTCATTTCGATTGATCAGAATTTAACAAAAAAAAAAATAACTAAATAATAGCAAAGTAATAATAAAAATAAATAAAATAGATCGTTTTCGTAGGAATAAATATTTTTTTCAAGTACATTAATGTTGAGAAACGTGATTATTGTTACGTCACGGACCTCGCGATAACGGTAATCGGCTTTTTATTGCCATGATTTCTCGTTTCGCGTATGCATAAATATATATATTTATTAATAAACAATTCATTATTGAAATAATATTGCACGTTGTTGTTGACTAAAGTGTACCGGATATTATTCTTAGGAAAATCAGTGTCATTCGAATTTTTCAAAGTTCAAATTATCATGTTACACGTATCAACATAACGTTGACTTGTAATTGAAGCTGAGCTTGGGAAGGTTCGAAATTTCAGTTAAAATGTTTTCTTTTTATTTTGTTCGATGCTCTTTCGATAAAGAAGTTATAATCCAACCCTTAAAACAAAGCTCTGTAACGAATCACAGGTAGAAACTAGGCTAGTTCTGTAACAAAGTAATATCACATTAAAAAATATGTATCAGTTTCTCCCAAGCTTTCTCTCTACCCTCAATCTTTCGTACAATTAATTGTCAATTTATTCATTAATTCTCGGACGGATGATCCACTTGAGCGAATCATCGAAGTTCTACACTCAACGGGAAATATTATCACTAGGAACAGTCACTTTTCGAACGGAATCATAGAAAGAAAAAAAAGCATTTTTCTTCACTGAATAATTATCGAAAATTCAGAAGGATTTTCAATCGTGCACTTCAAAAGCTTTTCATTGCAGGCAGCTTCGTATTGGTCAGTGCTCGAAGGATTCCAAAGTTTTGAGGAATTCGATTTTTTTAAATGTTGAACAAAAAATACAAAATTCGTATATCTAAGGTTTTTTTTTTTCAAAAGTAACCAAATTCATTATAGCATTGAGAATATTGTGAACGTACGTTTCCAGCATAAACAAAAACGACATATTTCAATAATTTGCTGTGTATGTTTAGCTTCAACTGTTCATAGGCAAATGATACATTTCTGATCCACTTTATCTTCAACCCTATACGAAAGAGTACCGGTTTCATTGAATGTTTTTTCTTTTGTTTTCTTTTAATCTCTAAAATTAATGGTCTCGACTCGATTTCAGGAACACAAGGAGAATTCGTTTATGGAAAGTGTCACATAAAACGGGAAATTCCCGTTGATCGGTGAGACCTAATCCTAAATCATGCTTATCAGCGAAAATGGACTATGGGAGCGTGTCCAACAGGACATCGCTCACTTTATTATGGAAGTTATATTTGGCATTGGGTTCTCACTCATTTATTTATATCCAGCACAGCTCGAGCACTCTTCTCAGCTCTCGCTAATACCGACGATATTCGTTTTTTATCGTTCTTTCTTTGGTATCTCGTCAGTTTCGTGTATTGTCTAAGTAACCCATGGATAGATAATTCAATCGATTCTCTGTCGATCAAATATTAGAATCGTTAGGAAACTCGCGGAGGTAGATTTGCGCTTTTTCTTGTTATTTTTTTTTATTTTTTTTTTTTTTTCGTTCAACAGGGAAGACTGATAAAATCGGGCTAGAAAAAAAAAAGTTGATCTTTTTTTTTCGTGAATTTACAGTTTAAGCCAATTCTTAGATTCGTAACAAACGAGTTCAATCGTATCTGAGAGTATTTCACGTGTTTTATGGCCGAACATTTTATTCGATCACAATTTCAATGATTCATTAGTTTTTCATTTCAATTCAATAATTCAAAAGTTTTTCAGAGATTATTCTTTTCTTTGAAATTAAAACAAAAACAAAATTGTTTTGAAAAATGTTCAATTTTTTGTTCCTTTTTTATTTCAAAAGATTTAAACAAGGCAAAAACTGTGAAAATAATGCAACGTGTTAAAAAAAAAAAAAAAAACGTAAAAAAATACGACGAAAATGAACGATTTGATCGAACGTTTTTATAACTTTTTCGTATAAACAGATTGGAAATCATTATCCGTTGATGCCCTCATCGAATAAAAATTTCAAACTTTGTGCAAAAACTGCCAAACGATAAAAATTTCATAAGCAATATAATTGGTCGATGATAAATTGGAGTTCATTGGAGATAAAAATTTCGTAAAAGTCTCGAGTTCAGTCGATGCTCTTTTGTTTGTTTCCAAGATTGCTCATTCCTCAAAGTTGTTCTCACCGAATCCAATGATTGTTAAAACGTAAAATCTAACGCGGTTTCGAATCAATGTTCGATGAGATAAAAAACTGTTGTGCAACGATTCTCTTTGCATTAAAAAAAGTTTTCCGGAGTTCTGAATTGAAAAAATTCGTTGAAAGGAATTTGTGAATAACCGAAGAGAAGGTCCGTCCACAGTTTTTAACGAAATCGGAGTATTCATAGGTTTATACGATTTTTACTTTTTCGACAGTAATTCGGACTTGGTACCGGACCCTGATTCGTGTTGAAGGGTATTTTTTCTTGCGCAAAACGATTCGATTATTGTCCTCTCACAGACGATCTGCATTATTCCGGTTGTCAAAAAATTAAAAAAAATCTCCGTTAAGCTTTGGAAGGTTGATGAGTCCAAAAGTTTTTTCTTTCTTTCAATCTCTGTTTCTATTCAATTGGAACGTTAGTCGCAGTCGATGTATTTGGAGGAGTTCGTCTTTCGAAAACGGAGACGTTTGAACGCAATTGATCTCGACTAATCGAAAAAAAAAAAATTTTATTTTTCAGCTGGTCCAAAATATCGATTCTTTCCAGTCACTGCGTGATCGATCAGCGAATAAAATAATTATTAAAAAAAAAAAAAAAAAAACGACACGAAAGGATGAAACGATGATTAAATACAATGAGGACCGTTCGAGTTTGGAGAATTTGGACATTCGTTGAAAAAATATGTCAGCGCTTTAGAGAGCGCTTCTGTAGATGCGCTACAAAAGCTGTGCTATTACTGGATGCAGGAGACACATGTGTTCAGCTCCGCGTATGGGAAGACGATTGACGCTGAAGTGACGGACCATTTCCGGTATACTTTCAAACGGTTTGCTGAATTGACCCAATATGTAAGCATTCAGTTCCTCGTTTCGCTGTATCCGCATGTGCATAAATCCTCGAGCACTTCTGTAACATCGAAGAAGAAAGAAAAATATTAAATTTTATTCTCACGTAGTATCTATTTAAGGAGTTTCGGTACAAAAGGCAAAATGTTAAGAAATTAATGAAATTTGGTGATAATGTTCTTCAACATCAAGTACGAAAAGACAAATTTTTTCAAAATTTTCTTCTACTTAGTTCTCGAGTAATTATGCATTAAAGCAGATTTCTTATGCCCGAAGTGTATACCTATATATATGGAAAGGCTATGCTTATACACGTGAACTTTAGTCTTCAATTACTCGATAACTGTGTAGAAGAAAAATCTGAAAAAATTTGTATTGTCAAATTTGCCACTAAAGAATATGTTGACCAAATTTGATAAAATTCTTAACTTTTTGACAATTTTTTGTGTTTTTAACATGGTTTAGCATGGCAACATTGTATCGCTTGTACCGAAACTCCTTAACGAAATTTTAGTTTTATTTTTCAAATATTGAGCATTTCTGAAACAAAGTATATATCAACCGAATGATTGTCGTGGCGACGATTCTATCCAACAATTTTCATTACTTCAGATTTGATGCGAATGAAAATTGTACCAAAAGTTTTTCAGTTCGAATTATTTCTTAGTGGGAATGGGTCCAACGTCGATTCTCAAATGATCATTAACATTCATTGAAATAATATTATTTCTTGAAAAAATAAAAATATATAATAAAAATGTGAATAGAAGAATTTATTTCAGGTGTCTTCGGCGAGTATTTTCGGTAAAATGCTAATAAGGTATTAGCGAGAAAGAAATATATTGAAAACTTTTCATTTTTATGAATAGATTCCTCGCGTTTGCTAAGTCCCAAGCTGTATGCGCGTGATTATTTTTCATTCTCGCGAATATATTAATGAAAATAAAAAGTTGGAGAGTTTTGAAGATTCGGATAAATATATATTGTAACGTCGTATCTATATTTATATACATATTTCTATATAAGCCAAAAAGATTAAGGGATATCAACGTCAGAAGTGAAAGCAGACTCAAACGCGAGAAACTTTCGACTATAATACTCACTTCAAGGAAAGAGAATAATCCTGCTTGGTTGACTCGCTGTTTCTCACCAAATAGCTACCCTCTCGTAGTAGTCGTAGTACAGCTTCTGCCTCGATTCTCGTTATCGATCCATGGTACCATCTGTTCGAATGAAAAGTCACACGGTTGAAAACAAAAACAAAGATTATCGAGAAAATTCGATTGAGATCAAATCATTTGTGGTTTTTCGTTAAAATTATTTTATTTAAATGTGCAAATTTAATAAGATTTTATTTTTCAGGAACTGCATAATTTTTGGTCGTCTGAAAGTGACATTGGTCGTCACTTGAAGGAATTTCAAACTGCGGAGTCTCGAACGAGGGTCGCGACTGTAAGTTGTCAATACTTTTGAATGGATTTCGAAAAATATATTTTTTCGAATTTCTCTGTTATTTCGACAGTGTCCCCGGGAGCACGAGTTATTGAATTGGAAAAAAACATAGAAGAAAAAAAAAAACGTTCCACTAAACTTACCCTTGTCTCTCGAGGGGTAATTCGACATCAACAAGGTCAGCCGAAGCTCGGCCAGTTGTTATTTCCAATGGTAGACCAAGACTCAGACCACCGGGTTTTTTCGGGATAAACTGGCCACCGCCAGCCCCAGAAGTAGCTGTGATCGTTCCAGCACCGGGATTTCCTCCCCCGTCCAAATTCAGAGTCATCTTTGGACGCGCCAACCCGCCGCCTGGAAATGAGTCACGCGACGGTCAGACGAGAGACGCCTCTTCGGATGACAAAATTTGCAGATTCTCGTTTTCCAACGAGCGATCCTCTAATAAATACACTCTTCGGTGTTTTCCTCAACTCTAACCGAGTCTTTCGATAATTCATTGGCAGAACACTATATTTCTTGAGTTGGTAGTCCAAAAGTAACATTTTTACGATGAAACAGGAATTCAGACTCCTCGACTCGTTCGCGCTTCCTTATTCCCCCACCACGTACTGTGTGGTATCCCTACCTTATTGATAATTGTTAGTAGAGATAACCGCATATACGTAAATAGGATCTCGGCCACTAAATTCTGGGCGGTAACCCCCTCCTCTGGAGAATTTGGGAGGACGATGGGGAGAGGTGTGGAAGACTCGAGATCGCTGGGCACGAGTCTTCGGTTGGCCCTTCAAGCCTTACGTGAATCTCAACAAAGTAAAAGAATTGTAAAGAAATCAAATAGAAAATAAATGTGAAGATTGTGTGTGTAAAAATAATCGTCAGAGTCTTCTGTCAAAGTAAGTCTTTACCTGTATTTTTCATTCTTTTGTGAATCGACCTCTATTCATCTTGCAACCTCAAAATCGAGGTGGTCCTCCGACCGAGCCCACTCTCATGTTCTCAAAAAAAAGTTTGTTAGTCGTAGGATTAACTGGCGCCCAATCTATTTTGAAAATTGTTAGAGCCCTACCAGCCGACGGACCACGGTTGCGGTAGGAGAAAGAAAATATTGTCTCAACGATTAGAAATTTTATTGCTCCGTTTGGCAGAGAGTTTCTCGAAAACTTGATAAATCAATTTATCAAAAAAAAGTTACATTCCCACGAATCCCGATGCCAACGTGTGGATAACGAAACGATTAATTTCTTTTCATTCTGCATATTTTTCCCTTTGATTTCTCATTGAAAATAGAAATTCCGTAAAACGTCAGGGCTACGCGATCGATAATTCCTGATAGAATTTAAAGGTCCCCGCGATGGACACATAAGCGAAGTCCTTCACGTGGCGCTTCCCACGCTGTCGAACGTTGATTAATTACGTAAGGACTTTTCACACTTCCCTTCGTAACGAGAACACCGACAAAAGCGCCTCGCGAGCTTCCTTCAAAAGTTCTTCATTCTTCCCTAAGTTATTCGCAAACACTTTTATCGCCGATGACGTTGACAAGCTTTCTTATTCACTGAAGAAAAAAAATTCTTTATGAAGAGAAGAAAAATAATTGAGCACGCTATATCGACAGTTCTGGTTCATTTTTCCACATAATAAACAATTTCTATGCAGGAATAAAAGTTGTCTGACCATTTTTGAGTAGTTGATAATGATAAGGGCCATCATTGAATTAGTGAAAGATTGAATAGAGAAAGGACAAGACCGGAATGAGCGTTGAGGGGCAAGAGGCATTTGCTTGACGCTTATTCATCGATCCTCGTAAAACTTTTTTTTCTCCTTAATACGTATATCGATCTAAAACAGAATTAAGAAAGTTTGCTTCCGAGATACCATTATTCGGAATAATTTTCTCTTTCGAGAAGCATAGCGATGTCACATTCATTGCGATACCCTCAAAGATTTTGTCTCGAGAGACAGTGAGGCGAGAACAACCAAAAACGACGAGTGTCTGAAGAGATTGAGGATAGAAGCGAGATAAAAGGGGGTAGGAGAGGAAGCGATGAGGACGAATAAGTACCCTCGGCAAGAAACAATAGAAATGGAATTTCCGCGACTTCGAGAGGAACTTCTCTATTCGCCAAACTTGTCGTCCATTCATTCGAATATGCGACATTCATCAGGAACGTTTTCCTAACAAATGTATACGTCAAAATTTCACCGGCAATCGTACTCTCGTTGTATTCGTATAAACATTGAATATACAGGCACGAAACATGCATTTGCCTGAAACGTTGATTTTGAGATAATGAGAAATTCTTCTGAACAAACAATTATTTTGGGTGATACACGTTAATTTATAAATATTTATTTCTTTTTTTTTAATTTATAAAAATATTTTCAGTGAATGAAACGAATGGGTTGGATGATGCATCGAATTCTTAAAATTATTCTTTTCGTACGTTTCTACTCGAGTTGAAATAACTTGAGAAAATGTTTATGAAACTTTTAGGACGTTTTTATTCGTGAGAAAATAATATGACCGCGAAGAAAAAGTGAGTGCCGGACTCGAGTACGGGAATGAAAATAGATCGATGGATATAATTGACAGCGAGAGTCAGAACTTTAGCCGAAAACAAAGTACGGATAAAGTAAAGGTGAAAGAAAGAGGAAAATCCATCGGGATAAAAAATGGGGTAGGATGTGACAGGACACGGGCGAAATAGTGAGGGTAATTGCGTTTCTTTGCCAGCAATCTTTTAGCGGTTGACTTTTTTTTTGCAGCTTTCTTTTTTGTCTCTTGATCGGATAGCGTTGGTTGGCGAATGAAGGAGGTAGAAGAAAATTGCTCTGACGTCTGTATATTTCAGTTAAGATGAGAGTCACGAATATATTTATGTTTTCTCAGTCTACGAGAAGTCTATCGCGGCCACGCACGGTTTGCGAGATGTTTGAAATAAAAAAACAAACAAACGAACGAAAGAAAGTTGGTTTTTTCCTTTCACCATTGGAGGAGAAAAAGGATCGCGAATTTTGGCAGCACGGGAGTTTCGTCCCTCGTCCGTTCCTGGCTCATATCCCTGGACTATCTCATACTCTCACGTTTCATCGTATTTACTTTTTTTTCTCTCTTCTCTCTACCTTGGATTATCAAATATTAATGAAAACTGCGTAGCTAACGCGACCGAAAGATCGTTCCAAGCGCACCACACACATACACTTACAAATACATCGAGTACTTTCCGAGATTGGCAATGTTTGTTTTATTAAATTTAATCCCGTTGATTCGCCGTGTACTGATTCATCGAGGCCGATTCCGCCTCGCTCCCTCAGCATACTTTTTTCACATTCTCTACCCATTTTTTTTTTCTCTTCTTTTCTCCCATTCTTTATGCGGTTCAATTTTCTCGTAAACCTTGCACACATTGAAAACGAAATTTTGCTGAAATCTTCAAACATTTTTGTCGTGTCGACGAAGTCTCGTTTCGGTGCACAAAAAAAAGTTTTTTTTTTTTTTTTTTTTTTTAAAAAAAGTTTGTTGAATAACTGCAACGAAATATTTTTATGTTTCAACAAAATTTCGTTATCAGTTTTGAAAATCTAATTTCTTCGAAATTCAAAAAAATGCCTACAGTTTTAGAGACTCGGAGAAAAAAAGTGATTCGATCTTTTTTCACATGTCAGAACGACTCCTGTAACATTTTTTCGTTCTTTCATCTACAGGATTTAACGAATCTACGAAATATTCGATCTATTCGAACGGTTTCAATGTATTCGAGTACGAGTGCTTATATATGTATATCTACGATATTTTTGGGTTGTTTTTTTTCGTCGTTTCCTTCGCGGATGGTACACAGGACGTTTTAATATCCGTCTTCACCGAGACAGAGATACGTCTTAATCAATTTCTTCCTCAGCGCGGATTTTTCTTTTTCTTTATTTCTCCTGCTCTTCTCGTTCTCGTGTGGTTCTCTGGGGAAATGGAAAAAGGTGGGCGTAACGGAAATCGCATCTCGCGAACCCCGGCAAAAAAACGACCCTCTGTACACGCACATCACTGTATAAAATGTAAATATATATATCTGTGTGTGTGTGTGTATTCATTACCGAGCAGAGAAATAACGCTCGATGCAATTACAGAGTGAAGCTGTCTGCTGTCACGACGAGAACAGATCGTTCAACTAGAAAATTGTGAAATTTACGTCCACTCTGTAGCGGACGTAAGTTCAGCGTTAGAAAAAACGAATTTACGAACATTACCAAAGTATAGAATTCTTTTTTTTTTTTTTTCAATGCACTTCTCTATATATATAAATCTGTTCGCTAAAAAATGTTTGTCCGCTTTTCAATCGAAAACGGCTGAACCGATTACAATGAATCTTTCACGAGATTAAAGATCACGATTCAAACTGAGTTTGTGGTTTTGTAAAATTTCGTTATCTCAATTTTTACAGAAATGCAAAAAAAAAAAAAAAAAAAATTAATGATTTCGTTCAATCTCCAATTTTGAAGACTCGACGGTAGTTAAATACTAACGATAAATAAAAAAAACGATTTACCAATTTGAAGGGAATTGGAAAATGAACAAAATGAGCGGTGGCTGAATGCTCAATTCGGTATAGAAAAAAAGTTACAGAATTTTTAATGAAATTATGAAAAATTAAAAATACGAAAATCTTTCGTTTGATTATTTTATCCAGAAGAAAACTGAAGAATTATTTCTGGAATTGAAGAGAAAACGCAAAAAGATGGCCCATGCAGATAACATCAAAACGGAATAATTCATGTATCTAAAAAATTAAATTAAAAAAAATTAAATAGGAAAAATTCATAGCTAGAATAGGCTAGATACGCCTGCTCTATGCAGCGGGCGAAGCCCGCACGCACAGCTAGTTATATTATAAAACAATCGATTCAACACATTTCGATTGAACTTGAATTCCATCTCAAAACGACTAATTTTGTCAACTTTTTTTGTTTTGATTTTCCAAATATTTTCAACCATGAAACAATTGAGGAAAGATGGAAATAAAAAAGAAGTGGCAATGCTGGTCGAAGACGAAAAAATGTCAGGCCAGACTGAGTCTACTTTTTTTTATTTTTGTTGTATCTGCTGTGGCGTGTATCACTCGAAAATTTACCAGAAATACCGAAAAAAAAAAAACGAAGAAGATTCTTAGCGTCACTTCTAGATTCGCGAGATTTTGTTTCACGTCTCGAGGGAAATTTCCAGTCACAGAGGAAAACGCGTCTCGACTGCGCCAAACTTTTGTCTCTCTTATTTTATTTTTATCTTTCTTTTTTTCAGCCACACCCTGGCTGATCTGCTTTTTTTCATACAGAGCAGCCAAGAACGCGGATGATAGAAGGAATGAGCGGAATAACGGTGAACAAAAAGAGAGGGAATTTATTTTTTAATTTCCTGAAGCAAAATAAAAAATAAAAAAAATAATAAAATCACTGTGGACGATATCGTCCGTGGCAGAGGAGGAGCACCTTCGCGCTTTGTCGACCGGTTTGCTATTATACTCAGGAGATTTATCCTCGACTGCAAACCTTCAAGATTTTTCGTGAATTACCAGCAAGAGTTTTTATAATCGTGAACCTTCAAAGTAAAAGTTAATATTTTTTCTGCTCGTTTCGACGAGCTCCACGTGAAACCTGATATTTCGAACAATTTTTTAATACTCCGAATCGTTCCATTGACTCTCCGTAAAAATTGATCAAGAGATGGAAAAGAAAAGAAACAAAGAGCGACCAGCTATTTTGTTGGTGGGAAAAGCGTCAGAATGGGAATAGCCAACGTAAAAGAGTCGAGGGTGAGATTATACGAGCGAATAATATTCAAGCTGTGACTGTTATCGAAAAAGATTCTGTAACAGATGTTACAGGGCGGGGGGCACCCTTCAGTCATCACTATCGCCTTCATCCCCTTTTTTTCTTCATATATAACGACTTTGGCCTGGTCTCTCTCTCATATTTTTCTCTCTACCGAGTGTATCGGGCTTTTCATGTTCCATCGACTTAATTTTTTTTCTCTTTTCAAGACAGATATTGCATAAATATTAAAATAATAAAAATAATAAAATATAATTTTGTTGAATTTACGAAAACCTGCAGAATCTTTCGATAATTAGCAAGAAATTTATTCCGAATAAACATTTTTATTTGCAAATTGAATTGTTTTGATTATTTTAATTTATTTATTTATTTTTGTTGCCTTTTTCATCGGTCTAGATCCTCGAGAAAATGAGCTGCTAAAAAATTCTTAACTCGATCTGAAATGTTCTATGCACACGTGTGTAAGCCATTGAGATTGGGCGATCGACACTGTAGGAAACACTTGGAACCTGCTTGGAATGTTTGATGTATCCCTGTACACAGAAAGGTCGTAACGCGTTCACGTATACCGTTTCATCTCATGAAATATGAACCGCAGCGCAGCATAGTGGCATCGGAGAGTGAGAATCGGAGCGGTACAGAGGCATCAGTCGGATATCCTCAACGTGTAAACGAGACAACCGTTCTAGATTCTCAACGGCGCTAAAGGTTCGAGGTTCAATTTGCTCTCGTTCAATTACCGAGTCGTCCTCCGTCACGAGATGCGTATCATACGTATATTTTTTTTTCTTTTCACTTTTTATTTCATATACCAAACACGTTTCGAAGGTAAAAACTTTACCGATGCCGAATAAATTCTCCAGGCATGTCCAAATACTTGCTCTCCATAGGTTCTTATCTAAAATATCAAATTTAATCTCGATTTTCGAAGAAACGTTGTTCAATGAAATCTATTTGCTCATTCATGAGAATGAAATAGTGAAGCAATTTTTTTCTGCTTCCCGTTATTACTCTATTCCCGCTCTCCTCCTGCGCATGAACTTCCGCTAAATCATTTTTTACATTTTCAAAACTTGCAATGACAAAAAAATATTTTTTCATCCAACAAAATCCATTTAGTTGGACGAAAATATAGTGGATTTGTTAGGGTCACTCTACTGTGCTGTATGCTAGTCAAATGAATGCTAAATTTTTACAAAGCTTTTAGGCCTTGTAACGATATTTGGTAAGGAAAAACGTGCAGAAAACGTTTCCTTTAGAAATAAGGTACAAAAAAGGTTTGAGTTTCAAGGTGAAAATTGGGATGTATGAAAGAGTGTAAAAACTTAGATTCGGGAGATGAAAAGTGATCGTAAAAAGAGTTTCTACGACCTTTGAATTTCTATCAGAGTAAAGAGCACAAAAGTCGAAGATTCAAAATAAACGAACATGTCTCGAGGAGAAAGGTCGTTAACCGAGCAATAGGAGTCAGAGGAGAAGAAATAAAGGTTTGGAGGGTAACGGTCGTCATGGTTCTTCGAGAACGTATATATATACAGAGCGGAAATACAGATGATGCGACATATAGTGCGGCTTCAGGGATGACACGTGAAATCGGTCGTCCCTGCTCGAGCTCCCGAACGATGTTCCATGAGACCGTTAAATATATTTCGTGTCGTGATAACCGGGGAATCCCTTTACGATCCTCGAAAACGACTGAAAGCAGGAAGTAAAGTGTATTTTATGGGGTCTGCAGATTTCAGATTGCTCGTATACCTCAATAACGAATTTCTTTCGTATCGTAACGAAATTTAAATCGAAATACTCTGAATTTTGAGGATCAATCGAGTGTAGTCTTTTAGAAATTGGATCGATGGTGAGTATCAGCACAAAAATATATGTACTTTCATGAATAAAAATGTAGGATACGGTCGAACTTTTACAGCGAAGAATCAGTAGACGCGGTTACGAAAGAGCTACCATAGCTTCGAGTGACTTTTTGGAGATTCGTCTACTACTCGACTTAAGCCTTTTTTGGAACGAGCCCAAACGATAACGACTTGAAGGTCTTTCTCGAATCTTGGTCTCTATATTTTTTCTCTCTCTAGCTCGACCCATGGTTGCTGTTATTAAAGCGATGTACTACATATATATATATATATACACGAATGCAACGAGCTGCTCAAGTACCGAGTAATCGTACGTCGGTCGCTTGTTCAAATTTCGAAGCACATTGGGAACGACTCGAATCACAATTTTGAATGGGTCATTCAACGAAATAGTCTCTTTCAAGCAAATATTTTTAAACCACCCGTTATGACGAGACGACGAAATTATTGGATTTAAATAAAGCTTTACTACAATAATTGTAGTAAAGCTACAATAATTGTAGTAAAGCCGGACTCAATATTTGACAGATTATGTAAAGAACTCTGTTTTTATAAGTAAACACTGAGAAAAAAAATAGTGAAATCAACAAAATATTTAGTTGCATACGCACAACAAAATATTTCGAGCACGCAACAAAATATTTTGTCGTCTCAACAAAGCTTCGCTTCAGTATCCAAATCTTTGTTTAGACTGTCAAATATTTTGTTATGTTATCGAAATATTTTGTCGTGCGTATGCAACTAAAATTTTTGTTGATTCCACCATTTTTTTTCTCAGTGAATAAACTTAAAAAATGCATCATCATCGCTATTCAACGATATCAAAAGCCTGCAAGGATCTATCACTTACAGACGATGAGTACTCGTTGGACAAACACATTCCATTGAAAACAAGACGAACGTATCGATTTTCCTACCAATTTTTCTTTTCTTATAGAAACGAGTTTCAAATGTGTTTTCTCAAGAAAAAGTCATTGATTTTCATTCAATAATATCGAAAAAGTTATCATTTCATAGTTGAAAGCAAACATTTTATCTTTGGTGAAATTTACAAAATCTTTATATTTCCTGTTATCATTAAATTTTTTATTAATCATTAAAATGACGAATACTTCGTATGATTTTATGATGAAATTCGGGATCAAATTAAAGAAATATTGAAGCATTGTACGAGAAGCTTCTCGAATATCGCAATTGGACAAGTCCAGAAACGAGATATATCCAGAAAATAAATAATACTGAAACAATTCCCATTTCAAAAAGTTTTTCCTGTTTTTATTCTTGAGAATGTATGCTAATTCATTTGTACATAATTTACAAAATATTCATTTTCATATCGAATACCCGATATCTATAAGCAACAACAACAACAAATTGAATATACGTTTACAAATCGAAGATTTGAAACGCAAACTAAAAATAAATAATTGATCGAGAATGAAAATATCACCACTTAGCTAGTAGTGAAGATGGATTTGGTCAGACACGATTATAAATTTACGATTTTAACGTTATTGGGCTAGCGATAAAAAAAAAGGCGAAGGTCGATGATGTTGCATTTGTCAGCAGAGAATCTCGCACGAAATAGATGTGTGTGAGCAGAGAGGATTCGTCCCTGCTATTTCTATCAAGACGATACTTTTTCTCAACTCCCTTTCTTCCTTCTGCATTAACCGAATGAAGGCGGTTATAGACGTTGGTTCAGTGGAGCGGAGAGTGCGCGATAGCGCCAGATTTAACCACCCCTATCGTGCGAGCTTCTCTTCCTGTTCTCGTATGCTTTTTCCCTTCAGTCCTTCCTCCTTCTCTCCTCATCTTGTTTTTTTTTCTCTCGCTAAAGACTAACGTACAAGCGAATCTATGGTTCGAACTATGTGGTCGTTCAATGATGTGTGCAATGATCGTACCAGAAGCTAGCGACTAGATGGGATTCTCGATTCTTTCCATAGTCAGGAAAAAAAAACTGGAGATAAAACATGGCGAATTCATTCGCACTCGAAGAGATTCACGTTATCAATTCGAGGGGATGAAAAAAGGTTTTAAAGGTGCATGACGAAAGAGAAACTCAGCTCATGGTTTCGTCGAATGTTCATGATTTCCATCCAATCGTTCGCTTCGGCCCTGGAGCATGTGATTTCTGCTTGATATTTTCAAACCTGACGGATCATTCGATTGTTATTATTTCATCGTCATTTCTCGTGGATACCAGCAGCATCGTTCGTAATCGCACTCGCACCATTCGATAGATATTTTAGCAAAGAAAGCAAAAGTGATTACTTTATCGAATGAATCCATACGTGGGGGGCTTAAAAATTCCTGCTAAATAAAGATAGAAGAAAGTCGGTGTGTCTCTCGATGAACCACTCCGAATAAAGTGAAGAGCAAGTAGAGCATGATATTTCCAATATTTTCCATACACCTGGTTTCGTTTTGCTGCTGCCGCCGGGTAGTACAACCGATTCGATCAAATGGTGAGTATGACGTACGTGAGTATGGTTCATTCGAGATAGATTTACCGGTAAAAAAAATCACAGATCCGTTTTCCACTAGGTTGTACTTTGAAGCAATATAATCGGGAAAATGGGAGCTTTGTGCAACTATTCGATAATCGTATTCGTGCGTTATTCAACTGTCAGGAGTCCGAAATTTATTGATTTTCTACTTGACTTGTCGAAAAGTTGTTTTTAATTTAACGATTCAGGATTTCGTAAAGCTTCCAGGAGTCAAGGGGCTACATTGCCATCGAGAAAATTCGTTGACCTCATCGCTAACTATATAGCAGTAGCCAAAATGAAAAATGAATACGAATAACAACAAAATAGTGTGGAGGATCGCGTCCCTGACAATTCAACCTCTGATTTCTCGGATGTTTACTATTCATGGCGACTCCAATGAATCCAGAGTTTGTTTTCCAAAGTGACAATCCCTTCCGTATATGGGAATAACGTGGAAGGAGATACATTAGAGAAAGGATTTTGTAGGATCTGTCTCGCGTCGTAATATATATACGTGCAAATAACAGAAGCACTAACGTGCATGGGGGAGAACTAGAATTTTGCGAAACTACCTGTTTTCACGTTCTTGAGCTTTTCTATCCACTGTAATACCGGCTGTAGTTTGCATACACGAGTATATCGAGCAGGCAGAATGTGGTGAAGGGGTGGAGGGGGGTGATGCTGCATTGTAGGATGTCAGCAGCCATGAGCTTTTGTCTGAGATCGCACAATAGACATTTTCTCTTATCCACAACGATGTGATGGTATAAAAAATAAAACAAAAAATGTTGTATCATGAAACTCGAACTATGGGTTGATAGTGGCGAGTCTAGGCGAGCTGGCAGGAAGCTCCAAAGTCGTTGGGCGATAAACTTTGAAAATAAATCTGGCCCGTTATTCATCCGGGTTTGACAGATGAGACGATAAGTTTCGACTCTTCGATGCTGGCGCAACTGTTGGCCCTTCGAATATGGTAAATGGAGAATTTAACAAATTTACCGAGAAGAAACCGTTCATTGGAAGGTGGCAAAAGTGTCGGTTGGATAGCGAAGGGACGCGGAGACAATTCGAGGGTAAAATTAAAATCGCTATAGGGTGTCATTGATATAATTACGGAGGGAGGCAAGGGATTCTGCATACTTGGTATGAAATTCATATATTCAGGCTTAATTATAAAATGGCGTAAGGGGCCTGCTCGAAAGAAACGATGACTGAGAGTTAAGCCTTTTTGTATGTTAGTCGTTAATTTGGAATGAGTTGGAGACGCTCGAGGGCTAGCCACCCGGTGATTTCGTGGACGCGTGAGTCTCGATGGCGCGTTAGCACGCGAGAGTAAACTATACGACACGTGTGCTCATCTACACACACACACACACACACACTGACGAGGCATTCGGGTGTTCGACTAATTGTAAATGGTGAGCACGTACGTCGTAACGAATGCGACGGAGCAGGCGTTCCCACATATACGTATACACATTTTCAATAACTTTCGCTCGTAAGGGCGCATCCAATCTGTACTGATGTCACTTTATCGCCCTTTCGCCTACACACAAATTAATGTACGTATATATTAATTCGTTACGCTTACGCAGCGAAATTTCCTCGGGTATGTATACCGAATAGCTATCACGAGAGGATACGCGAGGCACGAGAAATTTTGCTGCTAATTAATTTCTGAATTAATTCCTAATCCAATAGAATTTATTATTTGTATTTACAGCAGTTTGGATTTTTTCATTTATTTTTCTTTAGCCTCTCAATTGGTAAATGTTTCACCCAGAAAAAAGATCTATTTCAATCTACTAAGATTATTTATTCGATTTTTTTTTAAATTTAAATTTATAAAATGTCCATTTGCCTCAAGTAAAAAGCTGTATTTGAATCAAATGAATAATGCTTTTCGAGGGCGTTTATTCGGGTATCCGCGTTAAAGCTTATCGCTCCGACCACTACGTGGCGCAGAGCGTCGAAACATTTCTCATATACGAATTGTGCTCTCGATGTGCATAAATAGGGGAAAGCCATGTTATACTCACTCAAAACTCACCATGGCTAAAAACAAACAGACGGTCGTGAATTTTTATGCCCATCGAGGGTTGCAGACCCATCGAATTATTATTAAATAATACTAATTTTATTAAAAATGGTGTAAATAATATAATAAATATTATTTGTAGCTCAACAACATGCTCGTTAAATTTGTGGATACTTTTTTAAATTGTAAATCACGAAAATAGATTTTTCATTGATCTTAAATATAAAAATATCGAAATCAAAGAAAATGATATCTCAAAGTAAAAAACTTTTTGAAATTGAAAATCGCAAAGATAGATATTTGATTGATCTTAGATATAAAAATATTCAAATCAAATAAGAAACGAATTTCTTAAAGTTAAATAGAGCTCTATTGGGCTGTGGGACAAAGAAAAAAATTTATTTGATTTTAATAGTTCGTAGTCGATCCAACTAGATGTTTTTCCTTGCTGTAATGATACGAATGACGTTCCTGATTTTTAATTAGTAATGTCCATTGGCCGAGCTAATCATTGATTAGAAAACAAACTTTTCGTATCATAAACGATTTTTTGTTCTAACGGATCGAGAGAGGGCTATAGATTTTTCTTCCATCGCCTTGCCTACAAGAGTATAAACGAGGCGAACGTCTGAGCGTCTTGGAAGTAACCCCAATTCTCGACTATGAGAAAGGAGAAGGAAGCGATCGATCACTCCGACGTACGATTACGGCACATAACAGTTTTGGCCTTTAGGCAAGTAATTGCGACACCTTTTGGCTACATTGAATCCCCGATATAGAGAGAACGAGTAAAAGAAAGAAAAAAGTGGAGAGAGGGAAAAAAATGGCTGGATATAAGATTTCCGGAGAGATCCGGTGACGATCGAAGGCTAGCAGAGACAAACGAGAAAAGAATGTAAGAAAAAAGAAAGACACGAACCGAGAGAAAAAGCGATGATAGTGTTATTCCAGGGAATCTTTCTCGTTACTCGCCCGATCCAGGCCTCTGACTCTTCAAAAGCTAATTTACGGCTCGTCCAAATGGTTCAGCATCCATCAACTTTCTTCTTTTTTTTTTTTTTTTGAGTGGAAGAAAACGATACTAACTGTGATCCATCTCTATATTCGCACGAGGAAAATCATACCTTGAAAAATTCTTGTATTCCATCAAAGAAACTTCGATATATTTCTCTCTATTTATTTCTTATTTTTTTTCTCGCAATTAAATGTACACGAGTTGCTAAAAGTTTATTTGACCCCCGGTGAATCGTTACGGATCCCGAGGGTTTTTCAACTTCGTGATATCTGCACGATATTTGTGAAAGCAGTGACGAAGTATGCGTTAATTATCGACCAAATACGTCAAACGACCATAATACTCTGTTCTTTTTTCTTTTTTTTTTTTTCAAATATAGGACTAAAAGTTTTAAGGTTTACGTGCAGCACGCGATTCCAACATTTTCACTTTCTGTTTGGCGTATCAAAAAGGCCGTTGCCACTCTTACGTATAGATATATAAAACTCCCTGTAAAAATCTCCAAGGACTTTGATATGATATTCGGGTAAAAGACATTCTTGAATATAGATATATACGTTGGATTTCGTGTTGCGCGTGTCTCGATGTGTCAGCGAAAGTAAAAATAGCACGGATATTAATCAATGAATGGATGGGCCGCAGGTCGTATTGAATGCCTCTTTTTTTTTCCAGCAGAGGTAGTTCTCCTGTGATAAATATTACGAACGATTTTTTTTTTTTTTTCGTTTCTATAACACAAATTGCTTTTCTTCATCAATTTGTAACCCTCACGAATGGATTAATAAATAACGTTATTTAATTTGTGTTTTTTTAATAATTATAATAATATTCACATTATCAAAAATATGATTAACGAAATTTCTTTCGAGTCGGAATTTTTCGAGGGTTGATTTATTATCGAAAAAATTCCTGAGAAAATATCTGACTATTCTTTGTCTCGTTGCCACTGGCGCGCAATTCCATCAGATTCAATACTTTTCCTACGCGAATGACTCTCTCTCTCTCTCTCTTGCTAGCAGCTAATACAACGTTGGTTCCTGTAATTTCATGATTACGGTAAGCACAAGGGCAGAATAAATTTGAGAGTATGGGAGGGAGCGTTCCAAACAACTAGGCGTTCAAAGTCCCATCAAATCGCTAAACTCATGGTACCAGAGGGACCAGGTTAACATTGTACATGAGTTGGCTGTAGAGCTTGAATATTACGAGACAACTTAATTCCTTGGCTAATTTCGAGAAGCTGAAAACAGGGAAAGAGATACATAGAAAGAGAGAGAGAGAGAGAGAGAAGGAAAAGACGCGTGTGTTTGTGCTCTATCTCATTGGCTCGATCTTAATCGGCCACTGGGGAGAGAAGAAGATCACGTACAGTAATTAAAACTATAAATTAACAGCCTAAGTAATGAAAATCAAAGATAGGGGAAACGATTCGACAAAATTTCGATTAGCAACATTTTTCTGTTGCGAAAAAAATGATTATTTGGATTGAACAGGAATGGAAGAGCGAAAAAACTATTTTTGGAATTTTAATGATTGACAAAAATCATCATTGTTCGTTTACATTTATTATTCCATCGTCCTTTTCATATCATCGAACTTTTCATAGAAAAGGATATGAAAAGTTCAACATTTTTTCGGAATCTTGATTATAAATGAATATGCGGCAACATGGTTTTCAATTCAGGGACAGTATCTATTTCAGTGTCTAAGGATATTGAATAAGGGTTATTATTTAAAATACGGATATATTAGATGGTTTCACTCAAAGCTTAGTAAGTCTCTCTCGACCTTATAACACTCAAAGACGTAGTTCTCGCGTCGACTCTACAAGGCGAATGAAAGAAACCCTAAACAAAGAATCTTATAATTGGATTGCAACTGCATGAATAGGTTGAAACTAGTCTGGAAAAGCGATCTAGCACAGAAGTTGGATCAAGCGGTCAAGATATGAAACTAATATCATCCAATTAGAGTAAGAAAAAAAAATAGCATTCAACTGTAACGTAGATGAAATAAAAAGTTGATAGAATTTGGGCAAGATTTAATTTTCGTCAATCAAGAGTTTCGATCCAGTCGAATGAATTATGTTGACAAGATCATTTTTCTGGAAACATTCTTGATTGCAATAACACGATTTGAAGTATTGGCGCGAAATTTGGAGCATCATGTAATTTTACGAAATCCATTAAGCAAGCGAGTTCAGATGATCTAAGCCTTGACATTTTAGGCGATGAGTAATAACCTCATGAGAGAGATTTTACCCCTCCTTAACGCTCTCAATGTCAGACGCAAGTGTTAACTACGATTTAACGTCGTTAGACCCCCTGTCTGGTGGGTTCATAACGCTCACGGCTCCGAATTACGGTGTCCCTCTGCCACCGCCGCCACCGTCGCTTCATCGTTCTACCACACTGATGAACCCCTGGCGCAGTTTACCTCGAGATACGCACTCGGCACGCTTTCCTATCATTCCGAAAGTGTGGTGTTTTTATTATTCCTTTAATGGCACGAATCCTCGAGCGTAAAGGGGTGGAAATTACTATAATAGAAATTACCGTGTGGCGTGTATTCGCGTCCTAAATCTATGTGCTACGAAGGCTTTTAAGTTTCTCCTTGAACATATTCTTTCTCCTCTGTCATTCTATTTGAAGACTTTATTTTCTGGATTCACGTACCAATAGAATTGTGGCCGTATTCGTTGATTGCAAATTTGGTAATCGAGTTTCTACCAACCGATCGATTCATTCCGCTTTTTTTTTTAGCACTATGCCATCGGCCGATTTTCGCAACGTTCGTCTGTATTTCTGTTAGAATCGACGCTCATCGAATGGTTAAGGCATAGCCAAACCCAAATACTGTTCCCATGAAGAGCTGCTCGATTCGCTCGATGCGAACGAAGCTGTTTACCCGATGCTGTTAAAGTAACTACAGTAAGGAAGATAGAAAAAATGAATATTACGTACCGAAGAGACCGGGCGGCTCAACGTCACGAACCGAAAGACTGGAGGAGGCCTGGGAAGCGCTGGATTCCGTGCTCTGTGTGCATCTCAAGCGTCTTCTAAGTTTTGGCATGTCGAAAGGAAGATCTCTGAGATCGACGCTGGTGGCACTTCCAGAAGTAGTAGCATCTTGTTGCATGAGTAATCGTCTTCGTCGAAGTTTAGGCATGTCGAAGGGAAGGTCAGAAAGTTCAGGCTCATCGTCAGCGAGATTGATATTATCGAGTTGAGGTTTTAAAAGATGAAAGCCAAAAGGTTTGCACTTGATACCGGCGCGTGATTCGATTGATATACCACTGTCAGAACCTTGAATCTCGGCATCGCCGGATGAGGAAGATTGAAGCGCGAGATTAATGAGATTTTTGTTTTGCGGTGTGCGTCGTTTTTTGAAGGAAGTATCGGTCGGTGATACGACGTTGGAAGTAGCGTTTGTGTTGGGGCCGGTTACGTTTTCGGTGGCGATCTCTTCGGGGGATGCTTTCTGAGAGTTGTTGTTGCGGTTGTTGTCAGATGTTTCGGAGGCTGGCTCTTGAGAAGACTTGTCGGATATAGGAGAAAGTATGTGTAATTTACTGGCGTGATAAGTAAGAAAACCGGTTAAGGATGGCTGATGTTGGTGATGATGATGGTGATGGTGATGATGGTGAAAGCTGTTGCTACCACTGTCGGAACTGTGCGAGCTTAAACTAGTGCTGTGACGACTTTCGGAGCTGCTGGTAGACCTGTTGCCTTCGCTGGTGCTGCTTCGTATCGATTCCATGCTACCTCCGCTACTGCTAGTTGCCATGCTCTCCGTACTCGAGTAGCCAACCCGACGTCTGTTTGAGCGAAGCTTGAATTCGAGCAAACCCATCTCTTGTCTAGGTCTCGGTAAATCACTTTCCGCTTCGTGAGGCCTGCCCTTAAACTCCATTATCGGTCGGCTTTCACGTATCAAGCTTCGGGGCCGTTGTCGAGTTTCTTCTCTCGGCCTGCCTTTAAATTCCAAAATAAGTTCTTTGTCGTTCCTTCGCGTCTCCTGGCTCGTCTCCTGTGAATAACTCGAAGCTTTTGGTCTGCCCTTAATCTCCAAAATACTACCGGCCTCACTGCTCTGGGGTGATTCCTTGGCCCGCAAAGATTTTACCGGTAGTCTCATGTCCTTTAGCCTCGGATGGTCTGGCTGCGAGGGCAAATTCGGAGCGCTCCGTATGTTCAGCAACAAATGATCCTTATTGCCACCGTGAAACTTTGCTGGCAGCGGAGCAGTCGAAGGTGGTGATGGGGTATAACCGCGAGCCGGTAATCTCGGCGATGAGTTCTTCTCATCGCTCGAATCAACCTGCAACGATTCAATTTCTTGGGACAAACTAGACACGCTGTTCTCGGATTTTTGTTGGTGATGCTGGAGCCGAGATGGTATTGGCTTTGGACGAAGTAACACGACTTTTCGTCGATGATCCTTTGGGCCGGAAAATGGAACACTTGGGGCTACCACACCCGAATAATTGTGAGGCGAGGGTTGACAGGATTTTTGCTGCTTCGACGAATCCGTCGAAGAACTGGCGCGTGGTATTGGAGCAATGATTCCACTGCTTCTACCCTGTAATAACGCACGTGCAACAAGTCGAATTTTCTCTTTTATTGTATTAAACTACGACAGGATACTTTGATCCTCTCAGCATGTTTAGTTTTGTACTTACCTGAGAATGCAAAACAGGATGATTGGTGACCCGGTCCAGGTCATCCAGGTCGTCGTCCGAACGACTGACCTTGCAATCGAAGGCAGTCTCGTAAAGATGTCTCTGTCTCGCCATATCTTCGTCTTCAGGATCAATTTCTTCTTCTTCGTCGTCCTCCTGTTCGTCGTCCGCTCCTTCGTCAAGTACCCGATCCTCCTCGTCCTCGTCTTCTTCCTCTTCGTTGTCCTCCTCGTCTCGATCGTTTTCAACGAGTATCGGTTGCGGATCGATTCTTCTCGAACGTCTTAATTTTCTTATTTGGGGTCGCGTTACTTTACGCGCAGTTGTAGACTCTAGCTCATCCTCGTCCGGCGAGGCCAAGCAGGTGCAAACGGTAGTAGGCAAATCATGGCTTAATAAACGATGTGGAGGCATGAGTGTATGATCCCACTCGTTGATAATGCACGACGAGAGTATCTCGGTTCGAGAGGGCAAAGCATGCTCACTGCCCGATGTTGGACTCACGAAATCCGGCTGGTGTTGTTCCTGTTGATTTTGATATTGACTACTGGACAGTTGGTTGGAAGAGTGATAAGGCGCTGCTCCATCACCCGCGACTGAATTTCTTTTCGGTAGACCAGGCGTTCGCGATCTTTCACCCGGCACGTCTAGGCTAACGCTTTTTCTATACTTGTTAGGTTGTGGACGTTGCAATTGTTCTGGAACTTTGAACAGATCTCCGTAATAATATGGGGAGGGATGACGGACCGGTTGACTCGATTCCGTTGGCGAATTATCAGCTACGTGAACCAATGCAACGCAATCTAATGTTACTGCAGCGCTTTCTTTTGAGATTCTGTAATTACGGTCTAAGCTGTGACCGAGGCTCTCTTTTCCTGTTTTCACTGATGTATAAGCAGTAGCGTTCTGGCGCCTTCTATATCCAGCCAATTGATTGGCAATCACTTCATCGTCGCACGATGAATCGGAGGCTGATGGATCTGAAACATCAGATATTTCCTTCGTTACTTCCAATAGATCTTTTTTTTTTTTGTATAAAAAAAAAAACCAACTTTTTATCAACAAACTTGGAATATGTTTGTGGTAAAATCGGCTGTATTTGTCAGCAAGAATATTCTCGAACATTAGAGTAGCATAAAAACGAATCATTTTGATGATCTCGTAAGATGGAAACTCTTACTACACTACCCTCTTCCATTTTTTAGTGCAGGTTCACGCAACCACTAAAAGCAGTACAAGGAACTTGAAAAATGCTGACAGGGTGAAGGTAGGTTCATTGTAAGAATGGGATGGAATACGGAGGCCTCTTCAACGAGCAGTATGTAAAACCAAAATGGAGTGAAATTTTCATAATCGTTTCGTGCAGTAGAACGGCCATACACAGTCAGGCGGGTTGCTCGCGGTGAACAGCTTTCAACAATGAAGCGGTGCTTTGCTGAAGAAATTGCCGTAAAGTGGCAGCTCAAAAATCACTCCCCTGGCTGGGGTTGTCGAGGGACATTACAGTAATGGTTTTTTTTTTTTAAGTCAGGATTGCGACACGGGTCACACGAGGCGAAAGGTTTTTCGTCGATTGTGGTTTTCAAATAATTTTCAAAATAAAAAAACGTATTGAAATGATTCAAGCATCCTTTGATATTGAATTTTTCAACAAAGTGAAAATAAATCAGTTGTTCATTCGTTCATAACTTGGTTCCAGGGATGTAAATATGATTCCGGCTTTAATTGGACGTAAGTTGAGCTCGACTGTCATCTTATCGATCCTGGAAAGAGTCCAATACCTCTCAGTGCGTAAAAATTCTTTGGAAAATTCAATTGTTGGAAAATGAGAGATAAAAATTTAAAAACTGCTCCTGATATTCGATTCATGGAGTGCTATTTTACAGATTCAAGAAAAAAAAAAAAAAAAATGGTCTGGATCATGGCCTCGCGAACCGGCGTGGAATGTCGTATATATACATTCAGGGAAGGCGACTGAAGATAATGGTCGCATTATGCTTGGGCGAAGGATCAGAACACGAGAGTCTATATGGTTGTTCCTCGAGAGGAAGAGACGTCTGGAGGTTCCATAAACCACAGGAACCTGGTTGTGACAGGCGTTAAGGCAGGAGGCACTCCGTGAGGTTTGAGAAACTTATCTAAGGGGGTAAAAAAAATTATTACCCCCGGTAAGTTAGGAAGGAGGGTGAAAGAGTACTGGAAAACTCTCCCTCTCTTCTCTTTATCTCCAGCTGTATCTCTCTACTTCCATATCCTCAAGAATATATGACGAGACGAGTAGAGAGTATGAGTTTTGTTCACAATTTGCGCCAGATCCAGAAACGCAGATAATTACGTTGGTCGGTTTGTTCTCCGAAACGAAAATCTGTCCTTTCAATTTCGTTTGGACGATGTATAGTACCACGCGTTTCAATTAATATACTTGAGGCTTCGTGACAAGAGAATACAATCAAGATGTTTGGAAGGCATCATGGGATACGTGCGTTTCACTCGACGAAAATTCATCCTCACCAAACATTCTATTTCGTTGATTAAACAAAGTTGAATCAGAGGTGTGCGTATGCGCGTGGATAAATTCTCATCGCACGTGTGGGCTTAGGGAAAAATGTTAAATGAAAAGTAGAAACGTGAACAAAGAAACCACGAGAAATTATTAAAACTCTCTGCTTTTTCTCGCATGAAATTCTGGGTACAGGTGACGGTAAAATTCCACGCATTTTATACATGCAAATATCTCTACATACATGCATAAATATATGTGTGTATAACGAAGCTGTTCCCCTTTGATCCCTACTCCCGTTGAGCTGAAACGAAGAAAAGGGGTTGTTCGTCCCTTTTTTCCTCTCTCCCTCTTTCTCTTCGTCATTTTTTCCCTGACATCGTTGCAGGAATAGTAGCTCTGAGACGAAACAACGTGCAAGTGAAAAAAGAGCAACATGGTCAGGCATAGAAAAAAAAGTTTCGTGTAAATATTTAGAATTGGGGCGTCACCGAAAATTTACCAAGTCGGGTGAGTCTCGCTATAACACCAACCTAATTTTAGAGTTTTTAGACTTAAACGATACTGCCACTAATCTGTGGGAATTGGATACCATGAAGTATGGAGAAAAAAAAATATACTGCTTCGTCTTTGTAACCTTGAAACGAATAAATGCAATTTATTCCTGATCCCAACTGATCCTTTTTTCTCAAATCGAAATGAGTATATTCTACATTCTGAAAGTTCTAAACCAGCTCGATGTGTTCGTACATCCCATAGGTTGGAATTTTATTCATCAAAGTATCACTTTGAGGCTGCGCATTGATGTCTAGAACTCTGCTTCGAAGGATGATTTTTCTTCTTCGTAAGTTGAATTCGAAAATGGCTAAACTTTCTTTCAGAAATTTTGAGCACATCGATCGCCTTTGAGAAAAACATACTACGAATTTTGTGAAAAAAAAAAATGATGAATTCTAAACCAGTTCGAGAAAACTATTTGCCAGCTCGAATGAATTAAATTCATGACTACACTCTTCCATCATCACTACATTCTGTTTTCTTTTAATTAATCAGAAAATTATGTAATTCATTTTTTGCGATACATTGTTCAACTCGTACGCTCTACTTTCCTTCTTCCATTGTCAACCCCATCAATATGTTTCGAAACGTGAAATTTTGAAATGGAATTACGAGCAGGGATTTTGCTTTGAAAGGCATGTGAAAATTTGAATTAAATGCACGTTTTTAAGATCTTTACTTATTCTACTTTGAGCTCTGTGCATTAATATAAGACCACACTCATGTCAGTCACTCACTCAGCAAGCCCTCCTGCTCGTGTCATACTACAAGTATAATACCGAGTGCGTGTAGTACGCCAGAGGGTCTCTTGTTTTCCCACATGTACCACGAGTCCACGTTCTCTCTTTTCGTTTCTCCCTTACATACGGAGTTTCTCTTTATCGTTATAAGGATCGGGTTCGTATAGTATTATTCGTGGCTTTCATACCATTTGGTAAATTAGACTTCTCTCCGAGTAATGGTTGATTTTTCGAATCCGTTCATTCGCAGTAAACAAACGGGTAATTTCACAAAGCAAATATTCGCAATGTAATGAACCCACGAAGTGAGTGGCTCGGAATAATAGAATTAAAAAAAAACTTAGCGGAATGTTTCTAAAAACTTTTGTTTCTTTGTGCAAGGAAGAGAAGACAGAGCGAAGAAGTGAAATGTGCTGAGTCGACGTTTCGAGATACAATTCATCAATTTCTGATTAGCATAATAGGGAGCTTCAGCTAAAATTGATTAATTTTCTTTCGTTCGTTACAAAATACGAGGGTAGACGCATGAAAAAGTCTTAATATGCATAAACACAGGGCGTACAAGATATTGAAATTTTTAAGCGAAACGCTTCAACACCGGTTTGCCTAAATTACGTCGAAAAGGTTCGCCAAGATTTTGAAGAACCTCGACGATTGCAAGTAAAAGAAAGATAATCAAGAGTCGACCTTCAGTCTGGGATAAACGATTTGGGGATTAATGCATCCTCGGAACAGCATGAAACTAGCAAGTATGAATATGTATTCGCAGCTGTTTCACATCCGTTGTGTCTGGACCGCGATATGACCAATTACGTAGCTCACGCTCTGGCAATTGAAGTTATTATGAAATAAATTTCAACCGTTTTCAGAGAATTTAAGTTTTTAAAGCAGTTTGTGGATTGTGGAAAAATCCTGAGAGAAAATATAACAACAGAATGTAGAGAACAAACGCAAAGTGAGAAAATAGAATAAAACTGTGAACAACTGAAATTGAGCTTTTGTTATCAAACCAGTATATTAAAAGTATTTTCGTGAATTCATTCAAATTTACACATAAAGTACAAATTTAATAACGCGCATCAAATACAAAAATTAAATTTGTTGAAAAAAAAGCTTGAATTCTTCAACCAAGAGAATATTAAAAAATAGAGAGCAACGTGAAGTATTTGTGAGACAGAGGAAAGTAGATAAATATTTCATTAAACATTTTCATAATTCGTTTATCAATTACAACGTCCTAAGAACTAGAAAAACTGTGTATTAATGTTATTCGCAAGATTCTTCAATTTTTACCAATAAATATGAACAAAAAAAAATGACAGAAAAGTGAATATGAATTAAAAAAAAGTTTCAAACCGACAACGATATGGGTGCCTGGATTCGGCAATGTTTAGAACAAAGCAGCCTTGGACGAGGTCAATACTTGACCATTTCTATCCGTCTATCTGAGTTTCTGACCATGCTCATCAGCTGAATCCCACTGAATATATATAAATTTTCAATACTTTCCAGAAAAGAGTGTTTCTAGTGTATACCAGAGAAGAGAGGTTGTGAGTAACACTCTTAGGGGGTCTCTCTCGGCAACAAGAAAATTAGAAAATTATATATTGATGAAGTCGGTAAAAGTGGCGTCGAATTGATGCTCCCTGGGGAGGCTCTTAAACCCAAGAATAATAAAAATAAAAATAAAATAGAAAAATTTCGAATATCCATCGCAGCTTTGTCTCGAAGTCTGGTCTGTTCGTGTATCCTTCAAACAGGATATTGTCGTTGGCTCGAAATTTTTGTGAGCATTCGAATGCGTTATTGCCTGGTTTAGCAAGAATAAAGTATATCCCATAGTTAGTGGTAGGACGCACAGAGTAGATCGGGCAGTTGGAATTTGGACACAGGGACACCGACCCTCTCTCGTTAATCGACGTATCGCGAGGATATTGATTACCGATGGGTAATCAGATTTGGGATGTATCTATAGTGCCTCACGTGTTCTCGGAGGCGACTGCATACAATATTTATATATTATATATATATATATATATACTTGAAGTCTACAGATGCGATATAAATACAGTAGTATCCCTCGTGCAATCGGAAGCTCAGGGAGATCGAATGGAGTGTGTGAGTGAAGGAAAGAGAGATAGACATATAAAGTGCATCGATGTATTGACGCGAGAGGGGAGTCGTATCAGTGAAATAGAGAGTCGATAGTGTCGATGCACTCCCGGGGATCCCGAACAACCCCTAATGAATCTATTAGGGGTCCGCGAGCGGGAACGACAACGTCGGGGTTCTCTCGGTCGAGGCAATCACTGTGCGGATAACACGAATCGCTGTCCCACCAACTTGACTCGTTTACATGAACGCTTCAACGATTTTACGTTCAGTATATACACGTATCCGTTTTAAATATCAACTGTTTAGATTCTAACACGTCAATACGAATGTCCGAAAACGTTTTTCAAAGTTGCTTTCGTTTAGCTCTTTCTATATATGCTTCTATCTGCTTGATGACTGATGTAGAAAGTGAGAGCTAAATTTTAAGCAAACTACTTTGATGAAGGATTTATCTCTGAACGAGAGAGATAGAGAGTAGAACGTGTAATTACATATGTAATTGCATGTGCAGGCTTTGCTGTTGTTATCGTGTGAGTTGCTGTATTATTATGTGACTTTATTACTTGATGTACTGTCTGTACTGTAGTGGAATTTATCGCTCGCCCACCGCGCATACTGGAACACAAATGGATGCCATCGAATCAAATCAAAATCTGCTTAATTCAACGATCGGGAAAATTACTTTGATGTTCGCTCAAAATAAAAATAGGGATTTGTTATCTTTGAAATCCAGTTGAGCTGACAGACCGTTTGAGGGAAATGAATTCGTAAATGAATCATTTTGCTGTGAGCACTGCGAGAATCCGTTGACAGATAAATTATATTCTATGTATTTTGTTGGGAAATAATTCGATTTTTCTAAAACACGATTGTGACTTTTTTTTTTTTTTGTTCAAGTTGGTTGTAAGATTTGGAGTCCTTGTTATATTTATCTGTGTTATTCTCATGGAAAATCTTAAAATGCTACTCGTTTCGTAAAATAATCTAATTTTTCGCTCTCTTTCTAGAATGCCCCGTTTTTTTGCTGCCCTAATTCTACTTTTTTTTATGAATGCATGCGAAAAAAAAAGTTTGTTTTTCGTACAGCCTTATATGTAGAAGTTAAAATCGAATGTTGATTCTTCCAATAAAAATCGTCGTGACGATGGGGCTTCGAAAAGATTTCGAGGATATTCACCGACCAACGCATTTTTCTGTTCTCAGATATTACTATATATACACGCACGCACACACGGCACAGAAATATCCTTGAATCATTGCAGGAGCAGAACGTGAGCTCGTTTCCTTAGCAGGTCAAAGATTTTTCATCTTTTTCTTCTTGAAGAAGTGGGAGAGAGAGAGAAGAAGAAATTCTTCTTCTTCTTCATGCTCGTCCTCTCTTTTTCCCCTTCACCAGAATGAAATGAAAGCCAATCTCAGTTATCGAAGAGCGTTACGAGGCGATACACGGGAAGTTATATTCCAAGAGGATGAGAAGATTATGGCTACGGAGCGATTTACCCTGCCCGTTTCGCGACAGAAAATGTGTCTCTGGCGCAGCCTCCAGCAAAATCTCGTCTTGATATATATATATATATATATATATATATATATATGTTTGTATTTTTCCCAATCCCTCTCGTATTTTACCGTCTTATGATATGGATTAGAGCCGTTATCGTCACATCGAGGATCACTGCTTTTTCGGATGAGGATGAATACGTATTTGAAGCGGGTGACAAGAAAATCGAGTTTTTTTTTTTTATTTTCTTTTATTGGCCCTTTGCATTTCGCAAAGTCAATGATAATAAATAAGAAAATTATTTTTATTGCTAGTGCGTCTCGACGAATGCACTTTTTTCGTGGAAAAAAATTTGGAATAAATTGTCAGTCTAGACTTTTTTTCTTTTTGACTGACTCTCTGAGGATTTAAGAGTGAGAAGTTTTGAAATCCGCATATTTATGAGCATCGAAGCTTCCGTCAAAAGCACACACCGAAAACATCAGACGCCTGTTTTGTCTCTATTGATGTATTCATCCTCGTTTATTTTTTTGTTCTATCGTCGTCGTACGAAGATTATTTTCTACTCTCTGATCTTGTTCGTCTCTTTGAACATATACAGCCTCGAAAAAAAGGGCGAAATCCACGAGGGGTTAAAGGGCGGTACGCGATATACCTTATGAAAAGCTGACGTTTCATACTTTCTCTCTCTCCCTCTATTTCTGGCAGCAATGTCGAGTGTCGAACTAAAAAGTCGCAGGAGAAAATATCCGTGAAGGCAATCCGAGGAAAGTGATCGCTGTTCCGGGTCTGAGATCTCGTCGACGACAAAGACTTCTTCTTTGAGCTCTTTGAGTGGCAATTACTTCTTCTGTTCATCGAATTACTTACTTCGGTAATTTTATACTTTCTACTCTCTCATTCGTTCCGTTCCTTTATATATTGTGACTTTTTCGTATGCTTATAAACGTTCATATCCCGCTCCGATAAATCCCTCCCCATGCTTTTCTGCTCTTCTCTTTCGTACATTAATGCACTATGTAATTGGCCTGAAATAGCGTTCGGCACTGTCGCAATTCCACTTACAGCTGTGTCCCGCGTAACGCGCCTTTCCATTTTCACGCCCCATCGACTCTTCAACCCCTTCGGTTAACAACCTTTCAAGCGTTTCCCATAAAAATTTCCATTACAATGAAAAATTAAAATAAAGTTTCAATACGAGGCAAATTGTGTTCTCATGCTGATCAAATTTTCATTGCGGAGTCTCATCCGCACGCCGTCAATTCAATAAATTTCTGCCCTTTCACTATCCTAATATGTGACTAATCCTAATGATGTTTTTTTTTTTCTTTGAGTAGAAATACATTTCTACAAGCATCAAAAATTGGGATAAGCATAAGTTTAAAATTTAGTGATCAGTATGACCCCCGAAGTCGCAAGGATTGTCTGAAATAAAAACAGTCCATGTTCGACATAAAAAAAAGTGCCGCCGAGCTCGCATACGCTTTCTATTTTAATGCCCGGCGTCAGGTCGCTGCCTCTCTTCATATCGTGAATACTTTTCTCAATTTCCCTATACGTAATGTCTTCATAGTATATTTGAGTGTAGATATCGATTCGCAACAGCTTGAGTTTCGGATCACAATCCCTTTTTCTCTGCTTCCAAAACGGATACGTTTGGTCGAGATTCGTTTTAACGTGGAGAAACTGGAATCAATGCTGATTTTCACCACCATAGTTTCCTCTGCCTCCGCAAAAAGGGTGAGAACAGAGCAATATGACAAACCGATCTACCTACGGGGTTATTCCCCGGGCTGGATCGTGTCCACCCGGATCACCCGAATATCGCCCCAGGGTCCGTCGCGTCCTCCTGCTTTCGTATCTCGCTGCTCGTGACGCCGGGTTTAACGATTTCTCTTGCTTGATCAAGCCTCGTACATACACGTGTACCAGAAGTATACATCTACAAATATAAATATTGAGAGAATCCACACCGAAAACCTTCGTACGCACCCTTCGATTCAACGTTTCCCTGGTTCGTGTCAGATATACGCCAGGAAGAATCAAAAGGGATGGGAGAAAAGAAAATAGGCAGAGCGAGAGAGAAAAAAAAACTCAAATGAAATTGTACTAACGCCAGTATTGGAGCTCGCTGAATATCGGACCATCCTGTTACCTCGTCGTACTCTACTATATAAAGGGTTGAGGTTCTCATACGATTGAAGAAGGAACGCTGCAACTATTTATCTGTTCGCTTCGTCGTGGAAACTCTACCGAGATACTGCAAATTCTATTTAATGTTCAAAGTCTAACCGCATATGTGTATACGTGTGGAAAATGTGAGTTCATGCGTTTGTATGTGCGTTCGAGTGTGCATCTACCCACGAATAGAAATCCTGTAGGTTATGTCATAATTCTCCAGGCTCGCGATTCTCGAGCCCCGTTTGGTTTAAGTTAGAATCTCTGTGTGTGTTTCCCATTGCACAAATCCAAATTCCCAATCGTAAACCGCTAAATTGTGATAATTATCACTGATCATCAAGACGGAAAGAGGGTTGATAATGTTTCTGCCACAATGCTGCATTTATGGATGTATATGTTCAGTAGGATTCAGTCGTTCGTTATCTAAAGGGCATTAACGTTAAATAACGTGAATCATTGTGGTTCGTCCCTTATCCAATTAAAGCTATCACTGCATACGGTGGAAGGGTTGATTACTAATTAGAAATTGGGATGTTAATTAAAAAGAGATTTTCTTCGATCATCGGAAAATCTTATCGTTGAGAAAAAAACTTTTTCTAGATGGTTTTTTTTTCTTTCAAATTTGAATAACGAAAGCTAGGTACTCTTTGATGAATAATATAGAAAATCGATTGGGTTAGATATTTGTAAGCGTGTTACGAGGTTAGAGGGAGAAATTATTCAGTTATGAGGTTCGAGTTCGAAAAGCGAAAACTTGACGACGTCTTGTCTAAAGTTCTCGGGAAACGTTCACTCGCGGTGAACTCTGATATGCCTGCGCCGGAGGCTCTTGCGGAGTGCACTCCTCCATCCTTTCTCTCTCTCTCTCTTGAGCTTCATGAGAGGGAATGTTAGGGTGAATTCAAACTTGTGAGAAACTCGATTAGGCGCCTCTCTCGTGAAACGATTGGAACGAGGCTGGATCAGCCTCGATTTCGCAAGCTCTTGTATGTAACTTCTATTTCACGCTTTTCACTATCTCTCTCTCTCTCTCTCTCTCTTCTCTTTCTCTCTATCTTTTTCTCTCATTTTCAGATGAACGCTGATTCTGGGTTCACGGCTGTACATGCAGAGGCTCCTACATCCATACTAAATGATCTCAACTTTTCTCCTCCGAGCACTTGAACCGACCAACAACAATCCCGTATTACGAAAGGCTTCAGGCCAAAATTCCAGAATCTCAAAATCAAGTTCTGAAATTATGTCTGGATTAAAATTTTCACAGAAATTTCAAAGTGTCGAGCTACGCGGATAATTGTACTTGGATAATAAATTAATTGTACCCATACTCAAGTTCGTGTCACCAAAGTGATGATAGTTTTGAAAAACGTAATCGTTCCGTACACGAAAAGACACTTTTTTCGGAACTGCGAGATGTTAGCACTCATGGAAATCAAGAATATTACTTTTTCATAAATAGTAACCTCGGTTTTGTGGACAAATTTAAATATTTTCTTATTTTACTATTATTTTCATAGTCCTGGAGTTTAAAATTACGTATTGAATTTAAATTTCGCAAAAAGTTTGAGCGCACGTAGAACGGCGTATAAATAATAACATTCGCGTATAGGGACGTTCACGAGGAACGAGGAGCCTCGACGAAAGAGCCATGTCTCTGACAGTTTGTAAATGATCTAGTTTCCGGAGCGAAAGAAAGATTTGCTAAAGCGAGAGTTGGGTATAGCAGCACGAGGAGGAGAAGGGATACTGAATTACAAGAAGTGGTGGAAGGAAAACTCTGGTGCTATATGACGACGAAGATGACATCCGAGGAGAAAAGTTGAGAGAGTGAACAGATAAAAGATTTTTTTATACCGAAGGTGAGGCAAAAAGAGAATTATTTTACCCTTGGCTTTTGAACGTGGAAAGTGAGAAAGGGTAGGACCACCCTTGGTCGTCTTTATTCGTTGTACCGTGGAGTATTCATCTTCCCGGTGAAAGAGACGCGTCAACAAGCTTTTCAAAGACTGTAGAACTCTCGAATACTAAAAGTATATGCCTTCTATATTGACGAAATCCTTGATAAAATTATTTAATTTCAATAAGATAATAAGCTTGTTGCTATCGTTCGAATCGACTGAAGTTGTAACTTGATGTATTCGAAATGTCGTTTCTATCGTTGGACGATCGCGCAACACGTTGGATTCGTCACTTTCGATTTTTAATACTTCAGTACAGATTTGACTTATAAGGGCGGGGAATAACAGAGAAATGGAAAGAAAAAAAAAAACAAATTCAAAATTGCAATTTTTCTGCATCTGCATCGAAACGATTCCAATCCAATTTTCATTTCATTCTCCATCCGCGTAGGCAATACTTGTTTTCCCAATGATTCTCTTCGTTCGATTCTCTTCTAGCTTTTTTATTTCTTTTTGTATTGAATTCTCATTTTGAAGGGTGGCTGAAATGGGTACAAAAGTAGCTTATCGTCGATCTGTTGGAAGGTATACTGAAACAAAGTTAGCAGCAAAAGTGTCTAGTTTCCCTGATGATGTCGGGACAGAAGAGAGAAACGCCCCCTTCGAACGCAGATGGACGTCCGAACTAACGGACAGAATGGTGTCATTTGCATACGCTGACGAGAACTCGTACGACAGAAGCAGAGAACCGTGAAAGATAGGGAGAGAAGGGAGGAAACAGTGAGGGGGAGCCAAGCGATAACTGCTCGGAGGTGCGGAATGAGGTACAAGTCACCTCGTACGATTAATTGAAACGGAGTCGTTTTGCGAAGAGAAGGGACGAAACACCGATTACCGAAACTTCGGAGAGGAGGACAGATAAAGAGAGAGAGAGAGAGAGAAATTCGTTTTAGGGTGGAGGTAACATTGTAGGTGGACTTGAAAGGCTCGAGAAAAGTTCCAAATAAAAAAACAGACTATATAGCTGTGTTTCACATCCACTTATACACCTTGACGAAACTACGAATCAAGCTTTCCATTATGCACTTTTCTCTCTTCTTTTATCACCTCACCAACTCTTATCCCTTCTCTTTTTGCTCCTTGAAATGTCAAAGTTTTTGAAAGTGAAACTCCTTCGTTCTCGAGTAAGTAGTTCGAGGAGTATTATAGTCAGTCACACTATGAAGAAGTGATGTCAGGGTCGCAAACCTCTAATTCGCGAGGCTTTTTCTACTCATTTCGCGAGCTTACTCTCAACAATTTTGAAAGTTTGTGTCCTCTTGAATGTGCCTACGGGCGCAAAATTATAAGTGAAACTTATAGTGAGGGCGATCCGAATAGAAATTTTAGCGAGAATAATCATTGAATTCGAGTAAAGAATTTCATTCGATTTCCTGAGACTCAGTGATTGAGGAAAAAAATTTTATATTCGTACTCGACAGAAAAATGGATTCCACTGCAGAAACGTCGCTAACAAGAATTGTTTAGTTTTTTTTTTTTTTTTATCATCGAACATCTCTGGCGTTCGTTAATATTTCGTCCAATTGCCAACTTCCAAGATTCACCGTCAAAAGTTTTGAAACAGGAAAAATGCAATTCGAAATCATTAAAAAAAAAAAAAATTAACTCAAATTCCAAAAGTAAATTATTTTAATTCTGCATACACAACGAGCATTGATCATTCCTTACAAATGAACCGTAATTATTCCTATTTTACCGAATGATTTGTTTTGTTGAGTGAAATTTTTAACGATGTACTTGAGACTTTTCGAGTATTTTGGGACAAGCAAACGTGATATTTCGGGCGCTTGAATAGTCAACAATAAAATGTAAACGCGTGTATACGGTCTTATGAAGAAAAAAAAAACGAGAAATATACAGAAGAGCGTAGGAAAAATAAAAATCTATGGATGGGAAAGCATTGGCGGAACGGTTAATAAGTCCCGAAGGGCTGTTCTGGAAAACCCTCGAAACTTTGCTAAACCCAGAGAGGCAGTGAAGGTATAGTCGGTACAGGGAATGAAAGTGGAATAAGGGATGAGATCGTCGACAATGGTGGCACGACCAACGTCCTGGAATGAGAAGTTTAATTAAATATCCTGTGACATATTAAGGGTGCATGGTCTGTGTGAACGTGTGTATACGAGAGACTGTAATGGGAAGAGAACCAAAAGTGAGTTTAAAGCGTGCTACTGATGTTTCTGGTGTCGATGCGGCACTGCGATAGAACATTGCGTCGAAAAATTGTAATCATGGGAACAGGGATATCCTGAAGGAACGAAATGCTACTGGTGCAAGGCCACTTTGCTAGTGGCCGTTTATATAACCGTTCAATAGGGGTTGGTCCAAGGCCACTAGCAGTGGCCTCGGATCACTTGCTAGTATGATTGTAGAGTGGACTATTCAAATGAATCAAAATTATATTTGTCAGAACGATGTTCAATTAAAAAACTTGGATAATAGATTTTCCAACTGTGTTTATTATTCGTTTGGACGAAAAAAAAAACGAAAATTCCTCTTCTTGGATTTCTTTTAATAACTCCTGATTGAGGATGATGGAGAGGGAGTAAAGTTGTTTGCCAAAGTTTGAGGTATACTCGAATTCACGGAAGAGATCCTGCCGAAGGATCAAGGAATCTCGAGGAATTAAATAGCCATGAATATGGCAGGGATGCAAATATCCTAAGAGTTGTTTACTCGGGATCAGGATTACCCGACAATCTGCATACTCGAGACTCCGTTTTCAGTGACGTGTGGATGCCTTACTCCCTCGATCTCTCTCTGTCATTTGGGGTTATTTATACGTAAAATCGTTCCAAGTTACAAGAGAGAAAAAGAGGTAAGGGAGCAGGGATTCTCTTACATTTCCTTGTGACGAGAGTCCGTACGTATATATAATCATACGAAAGTTAACGGATGAGTAATTTGTTTTACACGTGACATGTTTTGGTCTTTTGCATCAGACTCTGTTGGTTTACTTGAAGTATCTACGCAAGAGGAATCACACAAGACAGAGAAAGAGGAAGAGACAGAGAGAGAGAGAGAGAGAGAGAGAGGAGAGGGGGGAGTGTTTCGTTGTAAGAGAGTTTGTACTTGAACTTTAATATTCAAGAGCGTCGTCTCGGTGAGTTTTACAGTGGCAATATTTCTCTCTCCTCATCATCGTTCACCGTCAAGAAGGTATATATACGGATTAGTCTCTCGTTCCAACTCTTCCTTCTCTCACTCTTAGTTTTCTTTCCCTCTAGATTGAGGCACTCTCAGCTTATGAGAGAAGTCACGAATGCGCTTCGGGGCTCGTTTAAAATTAGGCAGCAACCTTTATTACGACCCACGGGACCTCGGAGTCGTATCCAGAAACAGCCAGCCATCTAGCAAGTACGCCGAATTACCGACGAATACTTTCTTTGTTTTTTTTTTCTTCATTGTCATTTACGATATGAACATAAGATTCGTTGATTGTCGTGGAGCTCACGAAGCTACAACGGGAAGCCATGCAATTATTCGGATTTACGATGCTTTCAAATTCAATATTTATATGGCTTCTCATACAACTTATTTTTTCTATATTTTCAAACATTTTGATAAAAAATCGTAACAGCTTTGATTAATGAGAAAATTAATAGGAAACTAACCTGTGTATGGTCGACAGTAATCTCTATTGACTTTGACAGACGTTTCCGGAATCACGGGTCCTGTAGTCTCGTTGACGTATTGAGTTGGCTCGACGTATGCTTTGCTTCTGCTATCTCTGGGATCGCTGTACTGCTCGACTATTTCAATTTCTGGCTGAAAATCAAATATTTAATGGTCCATTTACACACACGAACGTTAGGGAGATATTCTCTTAAAAATAAGTACGATGCTTTTACAATGAAAAGTTTCAACATTTATGAGTATCCAAAGTGATAAAATACACATTCAAGAACGTAATCGAAAAACAAACTTTGAGATCCATGCTCCATTATTCTCAGCTCGTACTAAATTGAATATTGCCATTAATTTCTCGTCTCATATCTCATCCGCTTTCGCAGACTTTTTTAAATCAAAGATTTCCTGATTATCTTCATGGCCATGAATTAACCAGGAATTTTGCTGCAAACAATCATCAATGTTTCATCGAAAGAACATAAAACAGAGATCCTTAGAATGGAACTTCGTGGCAAGACGAATCGAAGAAAGCTACCAATAATCTGAATGAAAATGGTTAGGAAATGGTCAGTGAGGAAGCCTTTAAAAAAGGGACAGCAATGACTAACGTTGTAGAATCAATTGAGAGATCTAAAGTCTTTACGTGAGACGAATATATCTACGTTTGTTTCTTCTCTCATCAACTCTTTTCCACTTTTCCTATGGTTAGCCTCTCGAAAGGAAGAAATATCGAGTTAAAATTGGGTTGGACGAATGATGATGCAATCGAGAGAAAAGGTCGAAGGTATGAGAGCAGGGAAGCAATGGAAAAAAGGGCACCGAAAACCCGTGCTGAGGAGGCTGGACGGTTGAGCTCTGATTAATTGGCTAAAAGGGAGGAATAACCGTGAAAGAAGGTTTTTCTTCTCAACTTCTTGCGAGGGTCGACGATTCCTATTGGGAAATTGTTTTGAAAGGAGACTCTTATTGGGGTGGATGATGATAATGGGTCGTAATGATTACGATGATTATAATAATCTACCTCGACAAAATAAATTCTAAAGTATTCAAAACATTGTGTGTGTATGTCAGTAAAAAATGTATTTTTTTGAAAGAAAAAAAAAAAAAAAAACACGATTGTTCAAAAATAATAAATTTTGACAGATTCGAGATAAAAATCGAAAAACTGATGTCGATTCGTCTCTATTTAATTTAAAAAAAAAAAAATATTAAAGAAAAATTAAAAATTCTCGAGACCGCGGCCGTTCGGAATAGCCTGAAATGCCTCATGTATAAAGAAAGAATAAATTGGGAAGAGAGCACGAAATTGAAATTCTCCTACCAAAGTTGATACAAAGCCTCGGGGCTATTTAACCGAGGGCTGTACGGAATATCGCCCCGCAAAATTCTTTCTCGAGACGAGAGAATCTTCGTTCCCTTCCGATATATCCATCACGAATGTGCTCGGCCAATTTATATATTTGTATATGACGTGTATCGATTTCGTTGGGTGTAAAAAAAAAAAAAAAAAAAATTGAAGATGCCGCAAAGATGTTCAGCAGGAAGTTGTACAAGGGTGGTTTTTGCGTAAGAGGATTTCTGAGTACGAGGAGTAGCTCATTATAATTTAATCATCGATCTCTTGGTCAGTGAAATATTTATAAATAAATCGGAAGAATTTTTTATATTTTTTTTTTGTTTTTTCTGAAAATCACGTTTCCGTATGAGGCACATTTCCTCGCCTCTATTATTTCAGGGTATAAAAATCATCATGTTGCAACAATAACAAAAGTTATGAGATAATTCGAACGAAAAAAAAATACATTTAAGATGGGAAAACGAGGGAATAACGGGAGCTGACTCATTCGGATAAAATCATGGATCAAGCTTTATCCCTTTTCCCATTCCCTGATTCTCTCTTTCCCTCTGGTTATCCCTCTTTCACCCTCACCCAGCACTGAGAGCAGAACGGTAAACAAAATGCGGTGAGCCCAAGAATTTACAACCCTCTTATACGTATATATTCGAATGGAGAAATAGCGACGACGGTCCACAGCCAAGCGTAGAGAGCATTCGAACCCTGCTGGTGGTTTCTCTCAGCGCTGGTAAATGTTCACACACCAACACGATAATCCCATCGATTTATCGATAGAAAATCCCCATGAGCCGATTACCAGGCCACGGCATTATAATTGTGAATACTTATTAGCAGTCTGCCTAATAGAGACACGACTTTATTCCAATTATATTAATACACTGCTTCGTCTGCATGGACCCTACAAAACTCGTGTAGCCCAGTCGGGTTAGCAAAAAAAAGGGCCGAATCCTGCAAAAATTCCCGTGCTCAATTTTATTGTTGGAATCTTTGGGGGGGGGGGGGGGGGGGGGTCAGTGGAAGTCTAAATTCAAAATGGCGACCAAATTCCAACGGTGCGTCAGCCGCCATTTTGAATTTAAGCCAAAACGGTTTTTGCTTAATAACTTCGCCATTTTCAATTTTTCGACAAAAGTTTAAATGGCAAAGTTGTTGCAAAATTAATTCTCTACAATTTATTTGTTGCAAATATTTCCGTATAATCGATATTTTTAAAGTTAAGCGGCAAAATAGTGAAAAAGTATTATTATCGAATTATTTCGTTTAATATTAACTTTTGGACATAAATGTCCTACAAAAAAGTTGTAGAGAATTGAATTTCCAAGAAATTTTGTCTATACAATTTTTTTCGTAGAATCAATATTTAAGGTGCTACGCTTGCGGTAAAGGCAAAGAGCTATATAAAGAGCTAAATAGTGAAAAAGTATTATTATCGAATTATCTCGTTTAATATTAACTGTTGGAAATAAATGCCCTGGAAAGAAGTTGTACGATTTTTTTCTTAGAATTAATATTTCAGGTGCTACGCCTATGGCGGGCCAAGCGGGACAAAAACGAACTGCGTACCCTAGACGCTGACGTCATTGGCAGGTAGGCAACGGACAAGAATGAGCCTGCAGCGTCCTTTCCACCCTAAAACGGCTCAGTTTGTCGACAGATGCTCTACGGAGTAGACGTATTACAAGCAAAATGGAGAATTGTTTTGTATGTGGAGAAGCTACAAGCGAAAATAATGTTATAACAGTGAAAAAACGTGGTGTTCAGTCTCTTTTATCGGCAAGCATTGTTCGTGGTGATGAAGAACACAAGCGTATGCTCGAAACTGTTGACAGCGTCATCATGCATCCAGCGTGCCAAAAGAGTTACGCGAACATGAAGCTTGCAGGAGCACGTAGACGAAGCATCGACGCATCTCGAGTATCATCATCATCGTCATTATCAACAACGCCATCACCAGTTGAAGTGCAAGTATTACCAACATTCGATTTCAAAAACGTTTGTTTTATATGTACAGAAAAAGTCGATCCAGCAATGGAAAAAAAACGTTCAATGAACGTGCGGCGTCCCATTTGGACGGTTCGTAACCCTGCATTCCGGGATACTTTGTTGAACCATTTGGAAAAGCGAAACGACGAATTGGCACGAGAAATAACAGCACGCATCGATAACGTTGATCTAATTGCTGTTGAAACGCGGTATCATGGCTCTTGCTACAAAAATATACAATATCACGCGTCGCACGAGACATCAGGAAGACTGGTTTCTTGCGAAATAGACTGTGCTATGGAGTCCATTTTCAATTATATTAATGAAAACTCAGACGAATGTCAATTCAACTTCAAACAGCTGATGGAAAAGATCGAAGGAGACGTTATTCCAGACCGAAGAACAATAAAAAAACGTTTAAAAGAAGAGTACGGTGACGAAATGGTAATGTTTGAGGCACCAGGAATTGAGACGATAATCTGTTTTCGTAACACAGGTCACAAAATTCTATCGCAAGGCTGGTATGACGCAAAGCGATCCGATCCAAAGGAAGAAAGATTGAGAGTAATTCGTGAAGCATCCGCAATCATTTTAGAAGACATACGTTCCACACCGTATAATACAAAATCGTACCCTCCCTCAGATAATTTCATGGATAACGTGGATGATTCCATCCCCACTTCTCTCAAGGTGCTACTCGAAGGAATTATTTTAAAATCCAAAAAGGGCTTGCTTGACTCATGGAAAAGAAAATGCACTTCTATCGCGCATGCAATTATATCCGCAGCTCGTCCTCGATCTTTTATTTCTTCATTGAAAATTGGTATTGGTGCTTTGTTGTACAAAAAATTCGGATCAAAAAATTTGATAAAAGTTCTGTCGTCGTTGGGTTTCTGCTCGTCATACGAAGAAATCTCAATGTTCGAAGCTGCTTCCATCGTGCGTCCACAACGCCGCATGAAACCTTCGGCCTTTTCGCAGTTTGTTTATGACAATGCGGATTTTAACATCAATACACTCGACGGACATGACACTTTCCATTGTATGAGAGGTATTCAGTGCATAACTCCATCTGACGCTATAGAACCGGACGGAGCAATGAATCGAGAATCTGAGAACAAAACTTCCGTGGCTATTGCAAAAGTAGGGAGTATAGAAATTCTCTACTACGGAAAAGAAAAATCGAGCGGTCTTAGAAACATTCAAATTCTCGATATTACTAATATGCGAAGTCCTCTTGAAAAAAGTCTTCCAACCTGTGGCGATTTCATGTGGCTGTATGGAAAATGGGCCTGCATTACTGGGATACCAGGTTGGAATGGGTTTATGGAAGAAGCTACTGCAAACAAAACCTTCGCCAAGTCGAAGATCATATTTCTTCCGTTTATTCATGCTCCACCTTCTGATTACGACACAATATACACGACGCTCAATTATGCTCTGATTCAAAGTAAGACTTCCAATTGCAAATCGTGCATTATAACGTTCGATCAGCCACTGTTTTGGAAAGCACGCGATATTGTTTCTAGCGCCAATCCCTCGTCTGATATTGGTTCCATTATCGTTCGACTCGGAGGATTCCATGTCTTGATTTCATTTTTAGGTGCCATAGGCCACATTATGAGTGGCAGTGGACTCGAACATGCTCTGAAAACGATTTATGCAGAGAATAGCGTGGAAAAGATTTTTTCGGGTCATGCGTACTCAAGAGCAGTTCGTGCCCATTTTCTCGTACATTTGTCTTTAGCGAAGCGCATCATGGAGACGATTGAATTCGATGATTACGGAAGAAACGAGATGGACAAATTTTTAATGAGCTCTAATCGGACTATCGTTCTCACAGCCAATGAAAACAATGTCGTGAAGACAGTTTTAGATAAATTCGACGCGGCCCTAAACCAATGTGAAAGAAATGGACCCACGGCAAAGTTATGGACGCAATACTTTAAAATGGTTACGCTGGTCAAGCATTTCATAGAGGCAGAGCGTTCGGGTAATTGGGAACTCCATCTTGACACAGTTCAAAAAATGCTGCCCTATTTCCATGCCAGCGGACATTTTTTATACGCGAAGAGCGCTCATTTATATCTTCAAGATATGACATGTTTGCGTGAAAAAATGCCGGCAGACGAATTCAAAAAATTCACAGACGAGGGTTATTTCACCATAAGACGCACCAACAAATTCTGGTCCGGCATTATGTCCGATCAGACTATTGAGCAAACACTGAATCGAGAATCGAAAATTAGCGGAGGAATCTTCAAACGGGGAGCCAATGACAACGTGGCTGCTCGATGGACTATGAGTTCCGTCCATATGCAAAATATTTGTGAACAGATTGAAGATTTTTGCGATATCCACAGCGGAACAACCGAACAACACGTTGATTTTAGACCGACACGAGTCTGCAGAGACAATTTAGACGTGGAAAAATTAGATCAATGGTTTGATGCACACGATCCTTTCCCTGTGGACTCTGCGTTGATGTCTATCAGCACGGGAATAATTGGGACTGAAAACATAAATTGCCATTTGGCGTTGGAATGTGGAACAAAAGCGTTGAACAACATCATTGGTACAAGTTACGATGCTGTTAAATTTAAACGAAAGGATAAAGTTTCACCCTTGTCGACTGTTTTCAGCAGCATAATCGTTGACAACACACCTGTCTCTATTAATCCACTCTTGCTTTTTCAACGAATGAGCATTGCGAATAAATCGACCGAGGATCTCGAAGATTGTTTTGCCTATGAACTTTCCCCATATCCTCTATCTCTGTTCAACGAAGAAGGAATGCGGAAGGGTACTAAGTCTTCACTTTACAGTTGCTTCGAGCCTCTGCAACGTTCGGAACGGTTTGGAGAAAGACACCTCGATGTTGTTGATGGAGGATTTTTGTTGCACAAAGTTGTATGGCCTCGTACAAATGCGACGTTCAAAACAATATGTCAAAACTACGTTTTGTACGTAAAGCGACATTTTGAAAAGGACGTTATTGTAGTGTTCGACGGTTACCCTGAAGACCGAGAGACAGCCGTTTTGAAAGGTTGGGAGCAGCGAAGACGCGCCGCCAAAAATCGTTCGCCAGACATCGTTGTCAACGCAACGTCTGCCCCTTCGACAACGCAAGAAAAATTCTTGGGAAATTGCAAAAATAAGGCTAGGCTTATCGATCTTTTAAAAAGAACTTTGCAAGATGCTGATGTCGTCGTTCAGCAGGCACCAACAGACGCGGATTCATTCATTGTTGGCACTGCCATTGAAGAAGCCGCTAATTACGACGAAGTTACCATCATCGGCGAGGACATCGATCTTCTCGTAATATTAACTGGGTTGGCCCGTCACTTAAAAAATATCTTTTTTAAGAAACCGAGCAGAGGTCGCACTCCGGAACAACTTTTTTCGCCTGCGAGTTTTAAATACGAAGAAGCTGTTGCTCGACACATATTGTTCTTGCACGCTTTCAGTGGATGCGACACGACATCTTCATTTTTCAATGTCGGCAAAGTTAGATTCTTTAACACTCTCCAGAAGAATCAAGATTTGGGAGCAGCTCTCAGCTTATTTCAAGAGCACAGCGTCAACAAAAAGGTCTTAGAAACAGCTGGCGAAAGTCTTGTAATCGCCTTGTTTGGAGGCGGCCAAGACGTAAAATCGCTCGACACACTACGTTTCAAGTGCTTCGCCAAATCGGTCAACAAGAGTAAATTCAACCTAGCTGCTCTTCCACCCACCTCAACAGCGTTGGCACAGCATGTCTATAGGACGTATTTACAGGTTCAAATGTGGCTGCAGTACGAAATGGATGCTTCAGAGTGGGGTTGGAAGCAAACTTCTATCGGGTTAGAACCGATAACCACCACTGCAGAACCCGCACCAGAATCGTTGCTGAAAACGATTTCTTGCAAATGCAAGACAAATTGCGGTAAAATGTGCGGGTGCCGTAAAGCAGGCCTCAAATGTTCTATCATTTGCCAAAACTGTAGTGGTGAAACATGCGATAATGTTGTCGAGCTTCAGGAGCTACTTGAAGACAACGAAGATGATGGTCTCATCGAGAACGATGTTTTATCGCCAACGAATAGCAGCACTATTCAATGCCAGGATAGCTGCGAAGAACAAGCTGACGATGTTGATGAAGCAGGACCATCATCGAAAAAAAAAAGATTCAAGTAATGCCGACAACGAAAATGGACAAAAAAAGTTCGAGCCGTCTGCCTTATAAGGAAAAAAAAAGGAAAAAAAACATTGCCTGGATCGCTTACGCTTGCAAAAAAATATCGCATGTCCAACTTCAAACACTTATAAGGCACAATACGGCACAAATCGCTACGAACTTGCAAGCGGAGAAACGTGGATTAGGCCTACTGGGGATACCACGTAAAAAAAAACGCGCCTGGAACTCTACCCCTGAGGTGGTGCGGAAAAGAGTTTGCAAAATACATTTTTTACGGTGCTCTTTGCCTTTACCGCAAGCGTAGCACCTTAAATATTGATTCTACGAAAAAAATTGTATAGACCAAATTTCTTGGAAATTCAATTCTCTACAACTTTTTTGTAGGACATTTATGTCCAAAAGTTAATATTAAACGAAATAATTCGATAATAATACTTTTTCACTATTTTGCCGCTTAACTTTAAAAATATCGATTATACGGAAAAATTTGCAACAAATAAATTGTAGAGAATTAATTTTGCAACAACTTTGCCATTTAAACTTTTGTCGAAAAATTGAAAATGGCGAAGTTATTAAGCAAAAACCGTTTTGGCTTAAATTCAAAATGGCGGCTGACGCACCGTTGGAATTTGGTCGCCATTTTGAATTTAGACTTCCACTGACCCCCCCCCAAAGATTCCAACAATAAAATTGAGCACGGGAATTTTTGCAGGGTCAAATGCTAACCCGACTGGGCTAGTGTTTTCATGCAGATTTTAGTCAACTAGTTTTAGTCAATTATTGCATTTACGTATTTTACGTTTTCTTTTGTTTTTTTTTTTGTTTATGTATGCATAACAATAACGGAGAATCTCGTAGCCAAAATGAAAGAATTGATAACTGTGTGAAGAAAAAAAACAATATTATGAATCGAGAGATTTAAAAATTTTGAGAAAATATTTTGGAAATGAAAATTTTATTGGGAATCTGTAAAAATTAATAGCTCCGATGTATTTAGTTTTTTTGAAACGATGAGTAGCCAAACACGTCACATGTTTCTCAATTTTTGTGTCAAATGGTTGAAAATACACTGAGAAAAAAATTTTGAAATTGTGGTGAACAAATAAAATTTGTTGATTCAACAAAAATTTGTTGAACCTTCCGAAAATTTGTCGAACCAACAAAAAATTTGTTGAATTTACGAATTCATTTTTCTCAGTGTATAATCTGAAAAATTTTGAGATAATTTCAGGTACGTTTATACTTCTCGACAACGTTGTCCAAAAAGAACAGAAGCATTGGGCCGCTCTTTTGCGTTTGATGTCAAGTCCCGAAGCATCAAGTAAGCTTTTTATGAATATTATACCGAGTGTTATACACCGCACCAGTCATAAAGATTCATCTCCTTCCGTAAGCGCAAAGAGAGCTTCAAGTACTTCTCGCAAGGGGTGACATAAAATTCAAAGCAAAAGTGAGAATTTTTCCTGGGCCGATTCTCCCTTTAGTATCGCAACACGAGTGCTCTCTCTTTCCGGATATGAAGAGAATACACTTTTTTCCTATCTAATCTAGGTCTTCAGATGTCTTGTGGCTACTCTCTTCAGTCAAAACTTCTCATCTCTGTTTCCTCATTTACACAAATTTTTATTTTAGTTCTGAATTTCTATGATAAAAATTTTGTAGAAACGCGTTGAAAAATTATTTTCAATCGGAGAGCTTTCCAATTACTTTACTGTTAATACTTGATGGAATCGTTATTTTTCGACTTAATTTTTCAACTAAAGAAAATGTAGGGAGACGAGACCATCTGAAAACGATTTGCTCCACTACGATAGAAATTTGTATTAAAAAAAAAAAACGACTTTGGCCATAGTCAGCAGTATGATCCAACGCTACGAATCTATAAATATTGTTTCGAAATTTCAAAGTCGATCATTTTTTAATGACAGAAAATGGCTCATCCCATGAAGAATAATAAAAATAATATTCAGTACGTTTTTGAAATTGTTTGGAGAAATGATGTGGCACGTTTTGGGTTATGATCACGACGAATTGAGTCGAGCAATAATTCATGAGAAATAGTCAGTTTGAAAGCCTCGAGGCACCTAAAAAAGCTTCTCCCTTTGAGAGGATGGAGGAATGAAGAAGAGAAACAACGAGAGAGAGAGAGAGAGAGGGATGGGTACGTTTCTCGGCGTAAGAAAGGCAAAAAGAGGATTCTGCGACTGCCAGAGCAATTATAAGTGGCACCGGAAGTCAACGGTCTTTTCTTCCGTTTGTTGGCACGAAGAGCGGGGGTTATAATATCATGGGGTTGTATATACGGCGTTATTCCCTTTCTAACTTACGTGGGTGTCACGTTGCCACAGTTATATTCATATATTTATCCGCTGTATACAAATGTGTCTATAACAAAGATGGCGCGAATCGCGCGAAACCTTTTTCCCCTGTTGTTGAAATGCCCCGGAGCTATTTTCTCACCCTCGTAATTGTATTTTCCCCCTCGCATCTTTACTCCCATCAGAATTCTCACTACGCAAACTCGGGTCATGGAATTTGACGCATTTGCAAGAGAAACAAAAAAAATACAAAAAAAACGACACTGAAAAGTTCAGACATGTGTATATAGCGATGAGAAATCGTGTTTCACCTACGGACATGGAACTTTCGTGAATTTGCCGTTCGGGTGTTGGTGTCGCGAGCGACTTTACGATTAGACAGATTTTGTGAGAAAATTTACGAACAAAGTAACGGGAGCAACGAAAAAATTTGGTATCGAAATTCAAATGTGAGAAACGTTTTTATTTTTATTTTTTTATTTTCGAAAATTCATTTAAGATTCACATTGATAATTTTTACTACGAATTAACAATAAATAATCAAGACTTTGAATGTACAAAATGATTCGGCGTTATTTATAATTGTTAAGAAAATTTTTATGCATTGCATCACGACCGAATCCAAGTGCATTTTTGTTTAGCGCAACTCAAGCAAATTTTGAATTTCGATTACAGAATTATTTACAAGTATAAATGCGGCTTACGTTTTCGTTATTGGGACTCGGCAAGGCCCATTGTACAGTCGATGTGATAGCTGCTGCACTCGCGGGTCGTCTCTTGTTGACGAAATCAACCGGAAGACTATAATCGTCGCACAAGGAAACCTGAAACACAGCGACAAAAAGAAAATAATTAATTAACGATAAATGAGATTAAAAAAAAAGAAAAAAAAACAATTGATTAGCTACCAGACGATGAGGAATATTCTCGTGTCTCTGTATCTCCATTCTTTGATTCATTTGTTTTCTTTTCCTTTATGATGATTCCCGATTTGCTCTGTTTCATTCGAGTACTGGAATCGTAATAATTTAGTTCGTTGACGCGGTGGATAATTTTTGTAAACATATGTTTTGTATAATATTCGTAAAAACAGTTGAACAAAATTGATTTTTTATTTCAGATTTATAGACACATGCCGGTAACCCGAATGATTTTTAGAGAAAATTTATGGTAAACACCTTTCGTGTTATGTAATTTGTTCGATGTAGGGCGACAAAAAAAATAGGCGACACATGCTGGACACGTGAGCATCGATACGTGGATGGTTACTATCTGACAAATAGTTCGTCGAATCAATCAATTCGTACATATATGGAGCACGTCTGGAACAGTTCGAAGTGTGGCTGTATCGGTCCTTCGAGAGGCAAGAGAGAGAGAGAGAGAGAGCTCATCAGCAATATTTACTGTCTGTCGAAGAATCGATCTATCGGTTCGTCTCTCCATCTCTCCGATTTTTTTTCTCTCTGTCAATCCCTAGGTCTATCAGTCTTTTTCAGTGCTCTTTTTCTCGTACACGCCGCACATATGTATAAATCGAGACAATCACATATTCCCGAGGGTGGTTCATCGTTCGCGAGAGAGAGTGCGAGTGAGAAAGTGGAGCAGGAAACAGGGTTGGAAAAACGTTTGAAAACGTTCTGGCAGAGAAACGCGTACGGAGGGGTTTTGCCCGTGGTAGCAGCCAGAAGAGAGTCAAGAGGAAAAAGTGAGGCGCGGAGAGGGAGAGAGAAGAGTGTGAGGGTTGAACGAGTCTAGGGGGTGGCCCGCTGTAGCTGCATCATCACCACGGCGTTTTATCCGGCGTCGAGACCCTGTATGCAAATGGTCCGAGCCTCGTTCGTTTTATACCGTTTATTGTGAGCAAAGAGTACCGTATGAATATGTGAAGTGGCAAATGAAAGTTGCGAGCAGAAGAAAAAAATTAACTCGCTGTCCGCGGACAGACGCGATCGTTGCAGTTTTGCCAGCAGGAAGCGCCAGGAGGGTGTTGAAGTAGAAAAAGAACGAGTAACTGGTAGGATCGGAGGTGCTGGCTATTCGGTGATTTGAGAAACCCTCGAAAATTGGAGATTACTGCGACCGTGGACTGAACGTGTGAGCAGCCTCGCCACGGTCACGTTCGAAAGTTGACCGGTTCTATGGTCCATGTTTGTAAGCTCGCTGGACCTAACTCATCGAAATATTGTAACGATCGTTTGGGAAAAAAACGACTCGTGTCCCTTATCTACAACGAAAATAACGTGCCATCCCGTGAAAAAACGACCGAATGGCCCAAGCGTCGTCCAGCGCTGTGCCAACCGTATCTTACGGTTGTCCGACCGTTGGCAGAACTGGTCGGCCAACCACTGAATCTGCGTTGGAGGTGATAACAACGGTCCCACGGTTGGCTACAGCTCGGGACCAGCACTGGCCCAGCGTTGGTCATGACAACGGCCCGATGCTCAGCCAACCGTTGAGCCAGTACTATAAAAAAATTGTTTTTTATTAAAAAATTTATTTAGACTCGCGTAGGGGCTTTTTCGCCTTCTACAAATGAACTCGACTGTCTTGGGCGCTCGCATTTTGAAATTGGGCCGAAGAAAAATTTCCTGTCGATCGGGGATTCGAACCACCTACCTCCCGTTGGCAGTCGAGGACGCTATCCATTACACCACTCGTGTCATGACATTATTCATTCAAGAAATCTATATAACCAGAAAATTTTTTCATGCACTATTACATTTATTAATTGTCGACAAGATATGCCAAAATATCATTGCACAATCAATACATAAAAACGTATTGTTGTGAAATATTTCAAATAAGCTTTATAGCGTATACATGCGTTAGTACGATTATAAAACTTAAAATACATTTCGATGTATTGGTCGTGGAAAATTTCTGCATATCCCGTCGATATTTAGTAATTTTGCTTCACAACAAATTTTCCATTCTAAGTTTGATAACGTATGTATAATGTGTTACATTATACATACTATATATATATATATATAAAACTTTTTTTTTGCTCGAAATGAGGAAAGAAGAAAATGGATCGCGATTCGTGAGATGCCTTTCCAAAATAAATACCGGCTTAGCCCGGGCTCTTTGTCAGCCGCCGATGGCGGAATCGACTCTAGAGTAAACAACACAGTGAGCAGCATCGGCCTGATGCTGGGCGAACACTCGACAACAAGAGTCGATCGACGTTTACAACCCAACAATTGGCCTAAGCTTGGCCGGCCGTCTGAGCCGATGCTGAACCTTAGCGTTCGTTAAGCATAGGCACATACGTTGAGCCATGTTCAGGCCAACGGTTGGTGCCAATGGTTGGCTGCCCAGTATTGCCCCGGACATCGGCCGTGTTTCAAGCGTCGGCAATTTTTTCACGGGATCCTGACTAGAAATTTTCATAGAAATGCCCTGATTTTTCATGAGGACCCAATAGGCTTATTCGAAGTAAGGCGTTTCTTGCGATGACCTCTCGGGATGTCCAGGTGTCGATAACCCATCGAGGGTGGACCCAATGAGGTCCGACTCGAGCTCATGATCGGATCTCTGTCGGTTTTTAGCTGTTCTATCATTTATTCACGTTTCACGGAAGTTCGTATTCGTTTAAAATTCGTTCATATATTTTTATCATGAAATAAATTATCCAGGAAAAAACATCAGTGTGACAACAAAATATTACTGGACGAAAAAATCATTGAGACAAAGTATCAAGGATTATTTTTTTTTTTTAATTAATATATGTTTACGTGAGTCAAGGGTTCGAACACTTCGAAAATTTGTATCAATTGTGACCAAGCGTGAATAGGCATTTTCAAGTATCAAAGGTTTGACCACTCTCAGATTGAATTTTACATGGTTTCTGCGCAGTTAACAACCATAATTAATATCTCAACAGAAATTTTGAATATACGATAGACGCTCAATGTCTAAAAGAATATTGAGCAACTGTGGCTCTGATTTGTATCAAGAGACTCGGTAGAGTCTCGGGACAAGTACATTGACAGCTCTGTCGTCTGCTGGCCCGAGGCTCGCCGAGACTATACTTTCTCTGAATAAAACGATTCGCGGTGGTGGGGGTAAATTTGGCATGTCATTTCGTTCAATTTGACAATACTTGTTCAAAATTCGCAATTCGCATATTCGCGAATGATATAAGAAACCATCGGCACGTAACGACTAAACCGTTATCCATTCTCTCATACCCGACACTCCGAATATACAAAAGCAGCATTGAACATCGATAAATTGAAACGATTTGAAAAATTCATGCCTATCCGTGCGATATTTTGTCGCATGATATGATGCCGAACCGTTCTTTTTCTTTCGCCAGCATATTATCGAATAGCGGTTTTGCAGATTGTTGAGTAAAGGGAATTGGAAAACCAGGCAGTTTTGACGACAATTACGTTCGAGAGTATTGTCGTGGTTTATACGCTGTTTCCTGAACTTGTTCGGCTTCCGGTGTACTTCGAGGATAGGTGTATATAGATCGATGGATGCATGCCGCGTACCGCGTATCTTGGTTCGCTTCGACCCTTCGCTTCGCGTGACAGGGGAAAAGCAAGGGCTCTATCTCAGTTTGTACGAGAGGAAGCCAAGTGTGATCTAGGCCGTCGTCAAGAGCTCTCTCTCTACTTCGGCTGTTTCGTCGAGCAGACCGCGACGACGACACTGATATACCTTCGTGGTCGATGCGAGTCGACCGCGCGTGCTTTGCTACGTGAAGGAGAGTATGATATGCAGAATGGAGCCTGCTCGGATTTCATTTCAGAAAGAATTTCTGTGCTTCACACCGTTTTTTTTTCTCTTTCATAACCAGAATTTCAGCATGATTTTTGAAATGATTATTTTTGTGTTTTCTTACAAAGTTAAAGTCACACCGGGACAGATCGTAATTCGAGTCTCATTTACCGAAATCTCTCTCTCTCTCTCGTTCTCGCTGCAAGCAGCAGCGGTCGTTTATTCACGCGAATTCCATGCTGAGATTAAACGGAAAATTTAGCAAATATTTCGCATGAATCAAAGCATTGAAATATGTTCGGGAGGGGTAGGATGGCTTTTGAACAGGGAGGAGAACGCCGAGGCTATGTAAATTCATGGTAATACCGTTGGCCGCCCTGCAGAGAGCTTGAGAGGCTCTATGAACAGTGAGAGAAAGAGAAAGAGGGAGAGAGCGAGAGAGAAGGAGGGGGTGGGGGGAGGAAGAGCGAGAGATAAATGGAATGAGAATTTTCAGCGGGGTATCCGCCCTTACGAAAGCGAGATAAAGGAGTAAGAGCAAGGAAGAGTGACGCAGAGAGAAGAGAGAAGGGAATGGAAAGTATGAGCAGGAGGGCTGACGAGTTAGATACCCCGCGTGAGCAGATGAGAGGGTAGAAGAACGAAGAAATGGCATGTACCAGAGGGGAAAGGGAATGAAGTTGGCCACCGCGATGCGAAGGTAGTGTACTACAAGGGGTCGTTTTTCAGGAGAGAGTTAGCGAGAGAAAGAGGCACGTATAAAGTGTTTGAAGGGTGAGAGAGAGAGAGAGAGTAGAGAGAGTGGTGTACTTCGCGAGGAGAAAGCACGCGTATTTCATAAACCCCTGGAGCAAAAGCCCACGCAAGTATTTGGGTCCTTCCACTGGCCCTTGTTACCCAAATACATTTTGTCACTTTCTCTCTCTCGCTTTGTTTCTCGGCCAGCTGCAACCGCGCCACAATCCCATTCATTCTCTTTATGGGCACACCAAGTATTTGGTGGTTTGAATAAATCGGGAATTTGCCCCGCGGGGGATGTTCAGACCAGTAGGAGAGCCGGTAGCGAGTTTTCGAATACCCTGGTGAGCATTCGACTCCGGGAGTACCACGGATTCTACCCCCCATTTCCACAATGTTTTTTTTCGCGGTAGTGCGTGTTTTATTTTTTGTTTCGAAAGCGTCGTTATGAGACGCGCGGAGTGGGCTAACTCTTGACACTGGATAATGAATTATTCTCGTGTCAGAAAAAAAAAAAGAAAAAAGAGTTATGTTCTTATAAGAGGGACGAGATAGCTCGCCCCTCGTCAAGCCATATACAACACCAAATAATCAGACCAAGCTTTGAAGCATGATTGGAATGTTCACGATTCTGCTACTCTCATATTTTGACGATGATGAGAGGGCCCTGGACCTAAATTCTCGGCGTACCCCCTCTGATACTCCCTTTTATATGGCCAAAACTTTCGTCTCGAAGTTTGAATATTTTATTAAATCTAGTCAGCGGGCTCTTCTCGTTGATATTACAACCTCCTCCCATTTCCCTTCGTTTTTCTTTTCTTCTTCCTCTTCCTCTTCTTCCTCCTTCTCCATAACTCAGGACAAAGTGAGTATGTGTGTTACGTCAAGCACTCTCACAAACTCATGACTCGTCTTCGAGTTAAAGTTCAGCACGATCTGGTACACGTCTCTTTTATTTCATTTTTTTTTTTTTTTCATGAAAATCCTTCACAAAGTGCTGTAAGTTGTATCCTATAGAAATTCAAGACTCGTACTTCAGAAAGTTTACTCTTCGCGTCATTGTCAAGTAGGAGCAAGAAATCGTCTTGATCTCTCTCTCTCTCTCGTACTTTCTTGTAAAGTCGTATGTACAGTGTGTACATTGTCTTTAGAATATATAGATTGTATATAGAGTATCCGATCACGTAGCTTAATTAACTATGTAATGCTACATAGCGTAGCTTTAGCTTTTCGAGCACAACTCGGATGGGTCTTCAAATTGACGAGGGTCTGCTCCTTGTGCTGGTGAGAGACCTTCCGGAACGTTGAGTACACGATGACAGAAATTTCCTCTCTCTCTCTCTCTCTTTCTATTTCGGTGGCTCTTCCTCAATTTCATAGTGTGTTTACGTAAGAGGTTTGTTTCCTGCTACGATAACTCATCTGCATAACCACATGTAAACATCAACAAGGAGACAATTGTTATACCCCATAATTACAAAAGGCTCAAAAATATTCCAGAGATACACTTCAGTGATAAGCTGATTCAATCGTTCAAACATTCAGATACAAAGAATTCATTGTTAGATATTTGAATATGTACTGCGCAGTTAGATTCCATTCATGAAATGACAATTTCATGAAATCTATATACACGCGTTATTCTGAATTAATTTTCCAGTATGTAAAGCTTTCCAAGCTTCTCAATAAGGATCTAATAATTTTAAGCAAAGTACTTGACGAGCTCATGAGTGCAATATTGTGTGAATTGAGCAGGAAAGCTCGTCAAGCAACGATAAAAACTTTTTTCCAATCTCATTTTTCTCGATTCACTTTTTTTGTGCCATAATTTTTCTTCGTATACTGATTTTTTTGTTTTTTTTTTGTTGTTGTTGTCTGGACCAACTGTATTTCGAGTTAATTGAATAAATTTTGAAACTTTTATTTTTTTTTATTCCATCGATTTTTGTTTGTATCCACAAGTAACTTGGCAAAGTTCCTTACGTCGGTTCGTACAATAATTAAGGTTCAATCCCGAAAAATAAATAAATCAAGAGTGTGGTATAAATGGACCTCGACCTTTACCGGGACAGAAGAAAAGAAGTAAAAAAACGATCCTCTTATTTCTCAGGGTGGATTTAACACACAACTCACACATCGGAGTAGCTTTTCCGGACAAGAAAGATTTAACGATCCTAAAACAGAGTATACGCGGTCGTGTTGTTTTTTGTTTTGCTGAGAGATTGAAAGTGAGATGAATAGCGTAAGATGCCAAGAGAAGGAAAGAAATAGGAAATGAGATAAAGTGCGAAAAAAGGATCGAGAAAAAGGCGTAGACAAAAGAGGGAGGGATGAAACGGCAAGATCAGTGAATAAGAATAATCATGATCTATACGGTCGAAGAAAAAATATAGGATAGAAAAAAGACGCAGATTTTCTTGTTCATCTGTCTTTGGCGAATCCTTTAGGGACACGAAAAAGAGCATGGGAAAAGCTTCATTCGGTAAAATGTCCAGGAGGGTTCAGAGACCTGGTGTGTTCTCAGAACAGATTTTCGCAACATTCGTTGAGAAGACGCGAAGATACATTCTTCACAATACGTATATATATTCTGTGAACGAGATACAATAGATACCCTGAAGTTTTAGGACCGAATCGAAGGGACATGAGACTGAACTTACCTCGGATAAATGAACATTGTTTTCCAATTTCCCGATTCTAACCTCAGCCTATCGACAGAATAGATTAACTCTAGCGAATATAAGCCTTTGAGAGGAAAAAAAAAAATAATGTTACGTATGAAAATAGTAGTATTATCGAAACAGTCAAAAAATATCCAAATATGAATTTGAAGTTATTTTTTACAAGTCAAATCAGTAAAAGTTATTTTTCACCAATATACGAACGATTTTACTAATATATTTTGTGAGATGATTTACATATTTTTTGAAAAAAGAAACTCGGTAAGATAAATCATAGAAAAAAATGTGACGTTGTTGCAATTTCGTCAGTGACGAGTGTGAGAAAATCCAGAGTATCGAAAATATACAAAATTTTATATTCGTGGAATGAGCGATAGCGAAGAACGAAGGATTTAGTTGAAACGACATCTAGTCGCAGAGGGGTTGGATTCGGAAGAGTGACGAGTGGGGACGGGGGGGGGGGGTGGATACGCGCTTTTTCCAGCTTTGTTGAGACGGCGAAAGGACGAAACGTTCGTCCTCCGCCCTTCGCGAGTTGGATGATGATAAAGATGACGTTCTGGCAGGATCGCGTGCACATCAGCCACCTCTCGTCGCATTCATCATCGAGATTTATACTTTTCTTCTCCACCCGCCAAAGCTCTCGAATATTTCTTTTTTTTCTTTTTTTTTTTTTCTTTCGAACAACGCGATTACAAGACGAGAGAAAAGAGATGAATAAATTTTGGAAAATACGAAATTTCGCTGAGACTAACGATATTGCGGGAACGAAGAATTCGTAATAGCTTTGAAAATATGAGTGAATAAATCAAAAATATAATGAATAGATCGTATAAGAGACGAAGGATAAAACCAACTTTCGAATGAAAATGATTACAGAGTCCGTCGAGGACGACGTAACAGGAGATAACGAAAACCCCAAAGAGAAAACGGATTTTGCTAGAGCGCCGAAGCTCAAAGGAGCTTGCGAACTTTGTCGAAAGTCCGGCAAGGTTATTATTGTTCATCTTCGTCGTTACTTCACACGCCAATGAGATGAGAGTGTCACGGTTAGGTTCTTCAGCAAAAGGACGAGCTGCTTAAGGACGAGGCTTACAGAGAAAGTGAAAGTAAGAAAGACAGAGAGGGGGAGAGAGAGAGAGAGAGATGAACGAAAAGGGCGAGTGGCCTGGGGTTGGCACAACAGTTCCCTAATCATCCTTCCTTCGAGGCATCCTTAGCCTTTCACCCACGAATACCTCCTCTTCTCGTTTGCTTTCTCTCTCACTCTCTCTCTCTCTCTCTCTCCCCCTTTTCTCTTCTTGGTCCCTTGCCCCCTTTCTCATCGGCATTATTCGTTCGTTCGTCCATTCAACAAAGCGCAATTTCAGAGGTGGAGTTCTCGAAGCGTCCGCGAATAGAGATCCCCTTCGTTCGCGAAAAGGAAGGGAATAAAAAAAAAAGGGCATACAGCCCTCGGTAGGAACTTTGAACGAGACCTTTGTGTATATATGGCTGCCTGTGATATCTCTGTCTCTTTTCAATACTCTGCCATTGCGTCCCGCTCAATTACTCGTCGAGTGGCGTAGAAACACGGACCGAGAGAGTTTTAAGATCTCGAAACTTATTCGAGGAGGAAATTTCCCTCGATTCCTTGACAGACTGATGCGGCGTGCGTCGAAAATTGCTATCGTAAGATCCACCAAACTCTACCATAGAATCATCTTTTTGCTGCGTCCGATCTAACGAAACTTTCGTTGTTGAGTCAAATCTATTCTCATAGCTTTCCGAGAAAACTCCTCGTTGAAACTCGTCGATGCAACAACGAGATCAGCGTATCGTACATTATTTTTTCTTTTCTTTATCAAAACCAAATTTCTCTTGCGACTCGCGAAAGCTTTATTAATGTCAACAGACAGAACAGACAGAATAATTTTTAAAAAATCACAATTTAAAATAAATAATGCGATGTTCCAGGTTGCACGCTGATTATATATCGAAAATGCAGAATCGAATAATTGATCGTATTCAGGAACGAGCACAAGGACAGTGTAGTAGCTTCCTCATAAATAATTTCTAAAGCAGATTGCACCCTCTCGTGTCCTCAAGATTGCGATACAGAAAGTGTGTAACAGGTGCATAAGTCGTGGAGCAGGTTTATTATACATAAAACGATAAGAAGCCTGAGAGGTTCTGCGGAATACCCCGGGGGTCGAATAACTATGCCAGAAGTTGTGAGAATATTAAACACGCATACGAACACATGTGCGAGCATGCGGGTGCGTGCCTACAAAAATGTACCACATCTCTCTTTTTTTCTTCTTCTCTGTCTCCATAAATCTGTTGGCAAAAAAGTATTTGGCTCGTTCAATGAGAAACCACTGAACCGATTTCGATGGGTCTTTTACAGGAAAAAGCTTTTTATTCAAACAGGATTTTCGGCTGGGTGATAAAAAGTATATATTCAAATTTCTGGATGATGTTCGACTCTGAAAATTCATCAGCAATTAAATAACATCGATTAACAAAATAACAACAATAAAAATTATCTATTCTATATGAAGAAAAAAAGAAAAGTATATCACTGAAATCATACGTTGGTGCAACTTGAATTTATCGCAGAACGATCTTATTCTATCAGAAAATGTGGAAAACGAGGAGTCGATTTGTTTAAATTTATGTACTCCTGACACTTGAAGGGTTGCCTAGTACAAGCAAAAAAGAAGGTTGAAAAAAAAATGGATTTTAAGGTAACGTACCCAAAGGTCGTCCAAGTGTTTCGGTAATAATCTCAGTGAGCCTGAGACACAGAGAGAAAACTCAAAACTAAGGTTAGGGAGCGCAACGTCAACCTCGATATATACACTGTGTAATATGTACTACTGTAAGCAAAAGACTCCGCAGCCTCCCTCTTGGGGTCTCATCGACTTCGCCGGCAGGGATGAAAGGGTTTTAGCTCTCGCGAGTATAAACCAGGGGCAGCCCCTGTTAACTCTCGCACGTATAGTCACGCATAAAGATCTGAGAGAGAAAGAGAGAGAGAGAGAGGGAGAGGGAGAGAGGCGAACGAGGGAGTGTCTATGATGTAACAACTGAACGCATACATTGGTGAAAACGTGCAGCCGTGATTGTATTCCAGCGTCTACACTTTGCTCTCTGCTCATCTCTCTATTTGGGATAAACGTCGAGTCTTTTCTCTTTCTCTCTCTCTCTCTCTCATCTTCTTATCACCCCTAACATCGACGAAGGGGTGTACATTGGAGAATGCTTTCTATTCCCCCGTTACTCACATTTTTCTCTCATTCTCTCATTCTCGCTTGTACATATACCCGTATATTTTCGCCACTTTGCTCTCTCTCTCTCTCTCTCCGAACTCCTCGAGAAATGAGGGATGCGTGCAACTACTTCCATGCTATAAAAGCGACTGGATCGTCTTGGAGAGAGGCTGCTAATTGATTTCAGAAGTTTCGCGTACGCACATCCCCCAGCACAGCATCTCTCTCACTTCACTTTCTTGCAGCCCTCCAAGCCGAAATCTTCAGGCTCTCTACATTCATGGTGTTTCGCCGGAAAACGTGCGGCTTGAGACTAAATACAATAATACAGGGATGTGAATATTTATATACCAGCAGAGCATCCTGAATTCCTATGACTCAAGATCATTTACTTGCTCGAAATAATTCTCTGATAATCTCGAGGAAAAAAAGAATGGAACTCCGAATTTCACGAAAATCGAAATGATCTCGAGATTGATCAAGTACTTCCGATGGATATTTTGTGAATTAATCCGGCAAGTGCCAATACGTTTGGCATCCATGAATATACGGTAAGCCCATCCTTTATCCACACGCTTGTCGTCGCTTTTCTTACACTCCTTGCGGCCTAAAAGATGGTACGGAAACACCAAAAGACCGCGCCCGGTCCCTTTTCTCCCAAATGGTGTGTCTTGGTACTTCTGTGACAAACGGCATCACCAGGAAGTTTAGTCCCTTGGCCCTTATTGTTAAACGGAGCTCACTACGATTCGCACACGATTTACGGCTTAACACCATGCTTTCGGAAAGAGAGAGAGAGAGAGAGAGAGAGAGAGAGAGAGAGAGAAAGGCGAATAAGAAGGAAAGAAAACTATTCACGGATTCCGTAAATCGTGAAACTTTTCGCAACACTTTCTGTTCATGTTTGCGTCAATGCTGTTCAGGTTTGCGTCCTTGAAACGCTACGATTTTTTTTTGTTTATTTGTCGATTTGTTGTCAAATCGTACTTGTACATTGAGGTTAATTAAATCAAACTGATTCAAGAGTCTTGGAGAAAATTTTATGATGATCACTGATTTAGAGTTCAAATGATAATGAATAAATAGCAGCCAACGACAAATCGCATTCATTCATATTTACACCTCCGTTACCGGAGCTTCAACAGATTGCTCGAAATGAAAAGGTGCTACTTTCTCACGGTGATGAGTAACAGTCGGATCGTGAACAATGGTCCGCGATGACAATATGGCAATTATGATCCGGGCGACGAAGAATCTATACGGAGTTATAGGAGTGAAGAGAACTTTTTCAATCTCGTTGTCGTCGGATATGCGGAATTGCCAGGCGTTGATAGGTTGCGTGGATGAAGCCTCTCTAGCTGGAAATATAGAGTCTCAGGACCGTAGCAGCTTCATATACATGGCGAACCGCAGCGTGAGAAAATTTCACAACGAAGCCAAACGACAGTAAAATAAAGACGAAACAGTCAGACAGCGAGCAGACAACGCGAGAGAAAGATGTGCGACTGCTATTTGTAACAAGACGAGGAGCCTCATGGTATTGGACTCGCCACGGATCTAGTCCTGAATGTAACAGCCTAACACTGTACGTGTCTCCCATCCCACTTTCTTCTTCCATCAGTCGAGAGAGAGTGAAACTGTACGGGAAAGTCGTAATCACGAGGATTGCAACAATGCAGCGCCTGAGGCTGTGCAACGACCCTCACCATTACGCTCTTTTCTGTCTGCTGCCGCGTCCTTTTCCTCTTCTGTTCTACACAGTTCCAAAGTATTGTGACTCAGACTGTTGGAACCCTTGTATTTTCACAAAAAGTGCAATTCGTAGATCTCCGAAGGTGTTTTCGAATTTTTGTAAAAGACATTCGATGCGTTCCTCCATCAACAGTTTATATATTTGCTCGAACGTTGTTTTGAAATTTATTAAAGACACTGAGTAATCTTTTGATTTTGACACTCCCGTTCAACGATCTGTTTTAGCAGGGATCTTGTGGGTTTCAGAATCCACCGGTAAAGATTAAGATACTTCTTTGTTAATTTTTTATAAAAGAAAAAAAATGTTTGACGACCTTTTCAAAAGAGGTGTCATCTGAAAAAAGCAATGTTTCTCATATTTCGATAAATTTGATTGACTTCGACAAATTCCTGAAAGTGTATCCTTGCGGATTTTTTCGAGTCCATCCGACCACTTCAACCTCACCGTTTCACCAGTTCGTTAACTTTCATATTTCTGTAATCCCCCAAGGATATTTCCAACAATTACTCTTCCCTGATGTACTGCTGCATCGCATTTGTACGACGAGTTCCAAGGGGAATTGAGGAAGCCCTGGCAATACGAACGGTTTTATTTTGACTTCTATATTTCAAGAAATTGAGACTATTGGAAAGTCAGAAAAACTGTTTCCTGCTCAACGATTGATGCAAAAGTCACTAGATAACTAAGCGGTCACCCAACCTAGTACTGGCCTCGCCCGAGACTGCTCAACTTTGGGGTTCGTCAGATCCATACACCGACTGCAGACCTACCATTCACCCAACATTGCCCGAAAATTTCCACAGTATTTCAAACATTTAAAGTTATAGTTAAATTTAAAATGATTAGAATTCCCAAAAAACATTTATTTCGTAAATTACGGGACAAATAATGATTATTTGTACGTTTTTCTAAAAATAGCATTCATTCCGAATACTTGACAGTTTAACACGATCGTATTGTCAAACGTTATACAAGCGTTCTGAAATTCTCTTCCATCACTTGTTTATGTAAATTGATTTGTAAAGAGTGAGGGTGCGCATCAGAAAAATATATTCATTGAAAAAAAAAAAGTTTTCACAACTTTGTTTTCCCTCTTGCGCTTTAGGGATTTACAAGATGTATACGAGTGGTGTACATATGTATATAGATGGACACGAAGAAAAGCTATTACAAGTGAAACAAGGCGTAAGAGAAAATAGAACTCGCCTCATTACAGTTTGGGTGCATTACCATGCCATGATCGTATACTGATTACCACGCGTATATACAGTACATCGCTCATTGTTATTTTGAGGTTGTGATTCGGTAACAACGCCGAACTGAGTCACAGTTCCCAAAGTTGGCCTGAACATTCAGACTTTTCCATTCTATATTTCCGGAAATACATATACGTATAACATTTTTTTTGTACCCCAAGCAAAGGTTGGACATCATTCATAACTCGGGGAACACAGTCGACGTCCTTGCTATTTCCGATCCACGAGCAAGCAACTCTCGGAATATCAATTGACTCGGCCATAATAAATCACGAAAAGTTCCGGAGTATTCAATCGCGATAAATCGTAACACCCTTTGAAAATAGGGCGATTAAAATTCGAATGTAAACTATTGTTTTGATTTGTCACATAGTTATCCATGACGTTTCATCGACCGAGACTGTCAAATATACACGAATCTCTTGAATCTTTCGAGATGACCGAAAAATTCTCGGAAACGTGCATAGTTGGCAAGAAATGATAAGCGTACGCAATTGAGAGCCAGAACGATAGGGAGAAACACCGCAGCAACACCGAGCACTAACGACCTACCGCGCGTCTACCATGTAGTACACAATTTACCACCCTTCCTCACTACACCGAGTAACCAAATCGCACGGTTCCCAGAGGCTTCAACCTACGTAATATGCTACATCGAAGTAAACGAGGACGCTGCGACTACCAAACTTTTTGAACCTTGACCACAACACGAACTGCCTGACATCGGATCTGTGGCGAACCACAGCTTCTCTCTTCCTCTCTGATTATGAACCCGATGCTTATACGATTTTTCTGCATCCTCATAAAGGTGCTAATTATAAAAGGATTCGACAATACGTTTTTTGTCGAAGAATCTGAAGAGCAAAAAACAAATGAAAAATATATTAATGAATATGGCGATAATGAAATTCACTCGATATGCGTAATTCCCCTGCAATCTCTGATTCGCAAAGTCGTCTATCGCGGTATCATGTCCACCGGTAACAGAACACATACCCTAAATTTGATAAAGTATTATTTTTGTATTTCGATCAAACATTTTGCATGGACAATTCGTCGTGATCAGCTGATAACGGTGAAACGCATAAGTCCCGGATGTCGACCTTGCGGGCAGCCAGGAGTTGAAAAACCATTAGAACATCGGAAAGTCCCAAATTCAAACTGATGTTATTCGATCGAAGTGCCTGCATGTGCTCTTTTTGAGTTACACTAAAATCACGATTCCTGTAAGTTCATGTAATCGCAACTACTAGACAGGCCGTATCGATCTGTCTGCGTTTGGTAGGGGAAGCCCCTGGTCCAATCAGGCTGTTCGTTTGATATGCGCAGAGACAGAAAAATGGATTGTGCGCGTAGTTGTATATCGGTATGAGCGATGCGTAGTCGGTCCTGCCGCTGTTCGAAGAATCAAGTTTGTAGTGTACTCGGAACCGATCCCTTAAATTTAATTTCAATTATATCTTTCTTCTTGACCGAAACTAACTTTCTATGTTCCTGAAGGATTTTGCAGGATCATTGAAAGTCGAGGAAGACCGAAGCGGCTCCTCTTCCGGACTGTTACCCGCAGCAACACTTCTCTCGAATGTATTACCTGCTACTGAATTTGCATGAGATCCGGGCTCAGGGAAACTGCAAGCTTGTCGCAATACCACAGTTGGTCGTCTATATTTTTACTGTTGGTGGTTGAAATGGTATTCATTGTGATTCACCAAGTTGAAGACACTCATGAATTTAGGTGGAATGTGTCCAGTATACGCGTGGCGATAGAAATTCATCAGAACCGGTTCGAAAACACGTTCCATAGATCACGGAATTTGTTTTTTGCTTTTCAGCAAACGTGAAATCGTTTTGAAAAATATATAAAATCATAATCCTTTGTTCCCTCGATGTTTATTGTTTCGTGGACCAGTTTTACCGGGCGCACGAAGTGTTTCCAGTCGAAAGGGGAACATTTTCCAAGGGTGTTACGTACGAGAAAAAAAAATGGTGGAAAACTACGTTGAGTTTCGTGCGACTGTCGTACGTGGCTGCAGATAATGGAAATGTCCGGAGCGTGGAGCGAAAATGTGACACTGGCATTGTCCGGCCGAGCGGAATCGCGTCGTTCCTCCCTGCGGAAACCTGGCAAAAGTTTAATCGTTCCCGGAGAGTACATGTGACGAGGCAGATAAGGAGTTGAAAATGCAGGCCTTCAGTTAGTATTCCCCTCCTCCGCCTCTTCCTGCTTGCTCGTCTCTCTTTTCCTTTCCACTTGACTTTCGCAGTCAGCCGTCACAATAAATGGCCTGTGCTGTGAATATCCTGACGACGCTGCAGGCGCCATTTTCATACGAGTTTCAGATATAATTCGACAGAGAGGAGAGGCTTTTTCATTCATTCGTTACGAATCCTATTTATTTATTCAAATGAAATACATTTTGATCTATAAAAAAACTATTTCGTTTGATTTCATCCAACCACGATAGAAGTACAAAACTCAGTCACCTTTTAGATGTAGCAATTGTTCATTTTCGGTAACAACGATGAATTCACAAGATTCTGAAGAAGCATTTTGAATCAAAAGTTATGTGGATCTTTGAAAAATGTAATTATTCTTTTGATTCGTCCTCGCACTTGATCAAAATTAATGTCTTCGGTTTTTTTAAAAGGTTAGTCGATCTGTTGATTAAAAAAAAAAAATCGGATTAAAACGCGCAAGTCGATATCCAGAAAAGCTTTAATCCTATTTTATAGAATAGAATCAAAATTATTAAATTTTTTAAAAGAAACTCTTTTTCAATAAATTTATTGCAATAAGTCATTGCAATTTTAGAAAATAAATATTCCCAACGTTTCAAGTCAGACTGAATATTTTTTTTTTTTTATGAATCACCGAGTATTGAAAATCCAAGCGAATGAAAGCAGGTTTGACTGTGAATGAACGTGTAAGGCATCCCTAATGATCGAGTTGAAAATGTTTTAAACCTAATGAGCGTTTCGATCAGAGACGAATACTTATCAGGTAATTGAAAGTCCAGAAGTAGCCAAAAACGAAAGCTCGTCCTTATATACATAGCAATTGTTTCCTCAAGTCCTTATATAACTACGCAATCGGCCAAGAGATCCATTTGAATAATAGACCCAAGGCAATGGGCTATATTCCTCCACCTAAATTCCACGATCTCGCAAAGGGGTCGAAGAGACGGCAGTAACAATTAAGGGGTACAATCACGCGGTCTGCCCTATTATCCGTGGTTGGGGGATTCGATATTCCCTGGCTCAAGCACCACCTGCTAGTCACTATGGCATATCAATCCCTCTCTCGGGCTCTTTCCATTGATGCCCATACACTGAGACTGAGGCCTATCTAATACTCGTCCTAATCTCATGGTGTTCGGGTTCGGGCGTCTTCCGGAAACGTGAGGAAAACCTCTCGCTAGACTATCACAAACACTCCTCTGACCCTTAATTAATTCACTTTGCAGACCGTATCCAAGCGGCTATGAGGGTTTTCTGACAATGAGCTATATATACGCAACATCCAACAACCTCATGTCTAGCTTCCTTCACTCTTTCTCTCTCTGAGACTCTGAAAATCAATCGAAGGACAGTTTCAAGTACCATCAAAATTCATATGGCAATCTAATTTTTTAGAAATAAAAATCCAATTATGGAGCTGCTGAATTCCGCCGACGTCATCGAATTACTGAGATCGCCGTCCTGCACATAGATACGGGATTAATTTTTTCAAAGGGAACAAAAAAAAATAACTGCAATAACGTTTGACACAAGACGGAAGAATTCAAGTAAAAAACAAGTTTGAAATTTTGAATGTGGGGTTAGACGAAGCTTCTTGCTGTGTAGGGACTAGAGATTCCAGTCATCAAGTTTCAGTTTTTTTTTTTTCAGATTTTTTAAAAAATACGTTTGTCTCCATTTTTTCCGAATGAGTCTAAATTTTTAACTTTTTCGAGAGCGTTAGGCAAACAGATCTCTCGATAAAATGAAGAGAATTAGCGACGCTACGCAGTTATAGTCAGGAAATGCTCTGACCATAGTAGTGTATCCCAGAATCTGTTAATCATCTCGTTAACACACTGACATCTCAAAGGAATGTGTACACATGTAGGGAGTTGTAATAATCAATCGCGAAGTTGGTACACTGGCAATGATGCGGGAACGAAACCATCATAAGCTGTGAAGGAATTTGATCTATGTTCTGGCAGAGAACTCGCAACTAGACCGATGTGCCTGCATGATGCGTGCATATTATAAACACATGTATATAGCTAAATTGGTATTCAGGATTGCGATACAGATAGAATTTTGATTTCTGTAAAGGGACCTGACAAAGGGGAGCTTCCGTTGTATGAATAAGGTACGATAGAGCTGTACCACCGTATAACGTACGGTGTGTTTCGTCCAATGTCTCATGATGTATGAATTTAATTAAGTAATTATACAGAGCCGGTGCGTGCATTAATCACCATGAGAATTGGTGTGGGTAGCTTTAGTTTTCCTTGTCTCTGATTCTCTGCTCTAATCTTCCTCAATCCTCCTTCTTTGTTGTATATCTGTATATAACGTATAGAATCTCTTACACCTTGTTGGCACTAGTTTCAGGTTTCCTTCGTGATTTAATTTCATACAACGTAGGTATACTGACTGCTCTACAAATCTTGTGCCCGATTATAACACGATTTCTATTAATTTATCCGGAAGGGGTGTAGCCTTACCTTTTATAAATCCTTATCTAAATCTAATCCTTATCTCTGTTATTACGAAAATTTACTCCATTAAAACGACGATAGAAATGTTGGGTTCGATGACTCGGAACGATTTAGTTTTCCTCAAGCTTCACCGGGAAAATGGGAGAGAAAGGTAGGAAAATAAAGAGAACAAAGAGAATATCATCGGAGAGGTTAAAGTCTGGGACTGTGCCAGATTCATCGAGACTACTCGAGCGATCAATAGAAAATGGCTTCACACACTAATGGCCATTCCTAATTGGACTATGTCGCAAATGGCCAATCGTGGGGTCACCTCGTTATCTACGCTACGTACGGAATAACCGAATTTTTATCCTTCTCGTCAAATTGTCTCCGGTGATGAATAACTTTACTGAGTGGAAGCAGAGAACGAGCAGAGAATTTTGAGATAATTAAAAATTCTTTTATCAATAATGTTTCGAACGTTGTTATTCATTTGAAAATCTCTATCATGTTATTTGTTGATGATACAAAAATACGATATCTGAACTGTGAAAAATCGTAAAACAAATAGAAAGAAAGATTAGATAACTATCAATCTTGGGTCAAACGGTTTATATTTAGTAACATGGTATAGGGTCTGGTACGAGTGTCAATAAATGTAATCGTTGCCTACACTCAAAACTTTCATAGCTCCCTCTCCATTACGCAAATGGTCAATGAATTTATGATGGCTCATAGTATGAGATCTCAATGGGATGTTGATGAGGATGCTGTCCAAGTCGCGTTATAAATACGAGTCTTATTCTTATCATGCAATGAGAAAATCGTCGAAAATTCTACCACAAAGTAATGCACAAAAGAGACAAAGAAACCCATCAATTTCTACTGCTCTAGTAACTATCATGAGACTTTCGCTTTCAACTATAAGGATTAAAATTAACCGAGTAAAAAAATCAATTGAAATTTTCGACTCGTAATATACTATTGTGTTCAAGATCACAATTATGTAATAATAAACGAATCATCTGATTCAAAACTCGTTTCAAATGTTGTTTCAGGATTGTTTCATCTATTCGAAGCCAAAATGGCACTTGAGAGTCGCTTGGCAGGTAATCATGTTTTTTGAAGAAAAGAATACGAACGAAATTTTGTTTAATAAATTGTATAATTAAAACAAAACAAAAAACATTGTAACTTTCGTATGCCGTTTGGTAACTTTCATCACTTCAATGATGTAGAGATAACCGAGTGTCGTTGCAGACGTGTTGTGCACGCTTTCTATTGATGATACTGTTTACCCGAGATAAATAAGGAATATCCATGCTGGAAGTGGAAGTTCCAAAATCTTCGAGGGCTGAATTTTCAAGCTGATAAATACATGGTGCAGTCTAACAAAAATCAACTTTAATCAGCGCAAGTTTTTTTTCTCCCTTCGAAACTTTTATGACAGTGGCCAAGTTCTGAGATACACCATAAATCTCTCAATCTCTATTTATCTTTTTTTTTTTCCTCCATTTCTCTATCTCTCCCCTCGATTCTTTATTCGTCGGCACAGGGAATTCGTGGTCCCGAATAACTCGTCAGTCGTTCTTCGACCATCGACGCTCTTCCACAACGCAGCATCGTCGCTACAATTTTTCAAGATTTATCCTCACTTGCAGAGAATTTTTTTGATTATCCTACTTTACAACAAAAAAAATACAATGAATAAACTCAGTGGTATATTAATAACAATGCTGTTCGTGTTTTGCACATGCAACGCAGATTGTCCACCGAGAAACGTGACTGTAGAGTTGGACCTGGAGAAGGTGACGTATCAAAACTAATATATTCTTCTCCATGGGCATGTGGTTTAGAGCTTCGCGATAATATTCGATAATTAATGACAACAAGACACAAAGTTAAGGGGGGAAACCAGTTTAGGAGGCCGAAATTTTGTTTGTTTTTCGTGAATTTTTTACATATGGAATAAATAAACAGAATTTTTTTTTAATTTGAGAATATTTTATTCATGGTTTGAAATAGACTTGAGAATTTTTTGAAGCGATTTCCGCCGGAAACAGTGTCACTAGATCATGGACGATTACCATCGGAGTATTTTGCTGGTGGGCATTCCTGTGGTTTTAATTTTCATCTGTAATCATCACAATTTTTTTTTTTCGTTAACAACATATTTCCTAAGAATATGAACCTAATTCTGGAATTATATGATTATTAAAAATATGTTTTTTTATGCGAAAAAGGTGAAAAAATATGGTATAAAAACATAACATTGTCTTCAAACACCTCAAAAAAATGCAATTTTCAATTTTTTTTTACACAATCAGGTTCATATTCTTAGGAAATATGTTGTTAACGAAAAAAAAAAATTGTGATGATTACAGATGAAAATTGAAACCACAGGAATGCCCACCAGCAAAATACTCCGATGGTAATCGTCCATGATCTAGCGACACTGTTTCCGGCGGAAATCGCTTCAAAAAATTCTCAAGTCTATTTCAAACCATGAATAAAATATTCTCAAATTAAAAAAAAATTCTGTTTATTTATTCCATATGTAAAAAATTCACGAAAAACAAACAAAATTTCGGCCTCCTAAACTGGTTTCCCCCCTTAATACCACTCGATCACGAATTCTCATGGCTTCTATAGTAATCTCTCTCTCTCTCTCTTCTGTTTGTTTGTAGACATTTGGATTCAAATTATCGTAGGTTCCTTGGCATTTGTCATTAAAGTATATACAGTTATTGTGACTATTTGCAAGGGCTTTTTGGTTACGAGTCTGACTATGTCAATGTTGAAACAATCGATGTATTTAGCCTAGAATTATGATCATTTGGTTGTTCAGACCTATTTCGATAACCGTTGGTTCCATAATGACGTTCGAAGCTCTAAAATATAATTTCATAATGAATATGATTTTGTGTTTGCCAGGAAGCTTTAATGTCGAGGAAATTAATTAATGTTATTGTTTTTTTTCTTTCTTTACGACAGTTTTCAGGCGAATGGTTTGTCGTCTCTGCCACGCCACCTCGTGGTAAAACTTTGAGTGAATGTGGACGTTTTTTCGTAAACCCGACGTTGCCTGATATATTAACGATGAATTACACGGCTCGCAGTGTCCATGCGAGTAATTTTGTCACTTTCATCGTGAATGCTACTCTCGATGACGATATTACCGGAAATTGGACGATGCAAGAATCAAATAAGTTACTCGGTCAGTTTTATCCCATTTCCGCTATTCCATTCGGTTTTTTAAAGTTTTTTTAGTTTACGTGTGCATAGAAAAACGAATCGTGACAACTTTCGAGTCCTCGCTAACTAATCCATCTTCTGGTGTTTTTTTTTTTTTTTTTTTTTTTTTAAGGAGTTTCGGTACAGGCGATACAATGTTGCCATGCTAAACCATGTTAAAAACACAAAAAATTGTCAAAAAGTTAAGAATTTTATAAAATTTGGTGAACATATTCGTTTAGTGCCAAATTTGACAATACAAATTTTTTTAGATTTTTCTTCTACACAGTTGTCGAGTAATTGAAGACTAAAGTTCACGTGTATAAGCATAGCGTTTCCATATATATAGGTATACGCTTCGGGCATAAGAAATCTGCTTTAATGCATAATTACTCGATAACTAAGTAGAATAAAATTTTGAAAAAATTTGTGTTTTCGTACTTGATGTTGAAGAACATTATCACCAAATTTCATTAATTTCTTAACATTTTGCCTTTTGTACCAAAACTCCTTAAGCTGAGAGTTAATATTATTTTCAAGAATAAATTTTGCATTGAATATATTTTGTCAAAATATTTCTCAATTGCTTGATTGCTCTCATACTGGTCGATCTCTTTTTTTCAGGCACCTACCAACACCGAGTCCTCGATGTCGATTACTCTTCACACTGTGTAATGATAGTCTGCGGTGGTGTGGGAGATTCGCCTGTTCGCGATTTTTTGATGATTTGGTCACGCGAAAAAACGCTTTCGCCCACAATGCTGGCCATCTTGAAGGATCAAGTAGGATTCTACATCCCTGGGACCGAAATTCTCGACGTTGATCATAGTGATTGTTAACGAAAACTTATTTATGCTCAACAACGTATGAAAACGACACTGATTCAAGTGCGATGAATCTTGCTGACAAAACTCTGGTCAATATCTTCAAATTTATCTTTAGACGAGCGAGGCATTATTCAGATTTTCGTCTTTATAAAAAATGGTCAAGTCTCGTTTGATAAATTGATTGAAAGTTTTTTTTCAATAATGAGAAAGAAATAAAATTGTAAACAAAATTTATACTCTCTGCATGATTTTTCCAAGATATTGTCAGAACTTTTTCGAATCATATTCATTACATTTTAGACATCGCGATACGTACATAAATTTAAGAAATTGAACAATAAAACAAAAGTCACCACTTTCATTTTGGTTAACATAAAAAAAATGTTGTGTTTTAACTATCAACTCATCGAGCCCACATTCCATTCGATTACTGAATCATTCATCCTCGAGTCTTCATTAACAAGCTTCAAAGTCAGAAGCCAATTTTTAATACTGCTTTCAAACAACGAAACCCTCATTTCTCAAGTGTTTTGTTCCAGTAACTTTGTGAAGTTCATGTATGAACTAAAAAATATTGGGTTATAACATTCCTGTGATCAAATTTTGAGGAGATAGTAATTCAATAACTTCCAGAGAGCTCCCAGGAATGAAGTAACCGACGTCAACGGTATCTTTCATATGGTGGACACGGTTCAATGAAACCAGAGATTACTATTCATCAGAAACCATCAACAAAAAAGTTGAACCGATTTCAAGATTTTTCAGCTTTCCTTCAAGATATAATCAAAACGGAAGTCATTTTCTGTTTCGTTTCGTGTTCGAAAATGACGAAAGAAATATCTCGTGAGTCATATACGACACGAATATGCTGGAAGTAAATAGAATCGAGTTTTCACCCGGTAAAGTCTATCAATACACCGCGTTCGAAATCCTTATTGATAGAAGGATAAATAAATTCTAAAGAAGAAAAAAAAGCGTTCTTAGCTTCGGTGCGGTCGACATCTTTTATATATTCAATGAGAAAAAGATATCGCGGGGGAGTCCCGAAGTCGTTAGGGGCACGAGACTAATCCCGTCAAAGAAAGAGGCCTTTTGAGGCGTTACAGTTTTATAAGGCCAGTGTGTATGGTACACCGTATCATTGTCATATATCTAAGGCTTATTCCAAACGAAATTCTCATCGGAATATCTTCTCAAGATGCTCCAACTAAAAAGTAGAAAAACAGAACAAAAATAGAAACGTTTCAAGTATGATGACTCAAGGTTGGATTTAAATGGGATTTGGAATCGCCTACAAGACGATAATTCGCGAAGCAAATCGTAGAGAATAGCCAAAACGACAAACTGTATGATTCGGCATCTGAGTTACTCGAGTTCTTCTTTTCTCCATCTCTTCCGCATTGTTTTTCTTTATTGTTTGAGTTAGTGGAGCTTAGCACCGGCTATTTGATTAATTTTATATAGCTAAGATACGTAGAAGAAGAGTCAGATGAGAAAAGAGAGAGCACAGATTTATCACGATCATCAATGAGTCCATGAAACTGTTCGTTTATCATCTGACGACATTCTCGAAACAATCAGATATCGGTTTGCTAATGAAATTTCAGGCAATTTCCGGAGAGGACAAGATCGTCGAATCAATCGAAAATCAACACGGTAATGATGTCTCTATGACGTCATTGTTGTTCATGATCTGCAGAGCATGTAATCAAACTTGATAATACTGCCGGGAGTGTATCTCTGCTTCGGCCGATAAGGACGAAGTTGTATGCGTTGAAGAGCTCGACGATATATATATATATACGCGTGTCTTATATATACTCAGCTTTCAGGAGAGTTAGAATGTATAGTATATAATTCGCCATTGAGGGGTTCCGTACTTTCCCCTCGACAACGACGTTCTCCCATGGGATTACATCCCCTGGGCTACATTTACATACAATGTCTCGTTTTTATTCTTCTCTTTCCCATAAATCGCCAACTTACCAACAAAAGGACTCAACTCTCGTTGTTTCAGTCACTAAACCATACGAATAACGATCTTTTTTTTTTTTTTTTTCGCCGATGGTCTTAATATATATAGAGTGAGAATAAACGAGAGGGGCACAAGGCAGCAGCAAGTAGAGACGAAAGTGCAGGGGTGGTTCTGGAAGAGGAGAAAAGAATTCAATAAAAGGCGAGAACCATCCATTGTCTCAAGATTCCCTATCTCACTTGTTCTTTCGACGACGATCCGAAACCAACGAGAGAGAATCCCATTTGAAAAACGAATATTTTGTCGCAGCGAATGAAACAAAAAGAAGAGGCAAGTGAAACGTTCGAAATCGAAAAACTTTACACGCAAGCACAATGAAAATCATTTTCTCACACATTTTGAAACACCCTCTTTTACGTTGCTCAAAGTCAATTGGCGTTCAACACCGATAACGAGACACCATTCACACCGGGTATGTGCGTATATCCGTATGGATTTTTATCAATCCGATATATATATATTCACCGCGACTCTCGCTTTTATCGTCGGTGCAATAAATGTTATTATTATCTCCTCGATTTAAGGAGTTTCGGTACAAAAGGCAAAATGTTAAGAAATTAATGAAATTTGGTGATAATGTTCTTCAACATCAAGTACGAAAACACAATTTTTTTTTCAAAATTTTCTTCTACTTAGTTATCGAGTAATTATGCATTAAAGCAGATTTCTTATGCCCAAAGTGTATATACCTTATGGAAACGCTATGCTTATACACGTAAACTTTAGTCTTCAATTACTCGATAACCGTGTAGAAGAAAAATCTGAAAAAATTTGTATTGTCAAATTTGGCACTAAGAAATATCTTCACCAAATTTTATAAAATTCTCAACTTTTTGACAATTTTTTGTGTTTTTAACATGGTTTAGCATGGCAACATTGTATCGCCTGTACCGAAACTCCTTAAGAGTCAGAAAATTGATTTATCGTGATTCCGTTTTCACTACAGCTTTTACAGCTGTGATGTTTTCTTTAAGAGCTTCATCTGTTTTCGTACTTTTTCTACTTCAACAAATGTATATACTCTCGACTCTATAATGGATCGGGCGACAACGTATGTTACTCGATACTGATTTCATTAAACCCTTTTTAGCCGTTTGCCATTCGGGCCTTTGCTAGGGAGAGGCTATCGAGTAACTCGAGACTTCATCTCGCACTACCCCGTTTTATAACTCTTGGGCAACAGCGTGCGGACAGTTTTCCCGGTTATTCAATTATTCGGTGTCGTTTCTTTTTTTCTTTCAGTTTTCGAATACGAAGCCTCATCAGTTTTCACCACAGTCTCGATTAATCTGCATCATGTGCGGCCAATTATTGTCATTTTTTGTCATACACGAGCATGAAAAAATGGTCCGAGTACATAGGAAGTAAAAAATATACAAAAAATAATTTTGCTGCCCAGGCATTATTATGTAATACCAACGTAATTATTTTTCATTTCGAATTAGCGCAAGAATGAAAACTTTCTGGGATTGCTCAATGTTGATTCCGACTGAATCGATTGAACAAAAAAAAAATCTCATTGAAAAACATTAACTAGAGAAAACAGGAATCAGATTCAATAAATACTAAATATGATTTTCATGACCAGTCCAACCCCTTCAGGATTTCGTATTTCTTATTTGAGAATCTTGATCGCGAATAATTAAATAATTATTGTGACCGCTGATAGACCTTTTTGAGTAAAAAGAATTTGAATTTCATTAATATTAAATTTCGTGAATAAAATCAATAAGTGAAAGGTTTTTTTTTCCCATTGAAATTTGGATTCAATCGTTACGAGTCAACATGGTTAATGAACGGAGTGAATTTCCAGTATCAACTTGAATTTCTATAAGTCTTAAATAGAAGCAAGATTACAACTGATATTGAATAAAAAAAACTTGGCATTCCCTTCGGAGCTCTCAAGCTCCGAAGGGAATGAAAATTTCGTTGTTAAATTGGCGATACAATATTTTTAGTATCATATTCATTCGTGTATAATAAAATAATTGATTTTTCGAAAAAAAAAAAAAAAAGATAAAAACTGAAACGCAAAACAAGAGAAATGAATAGATCAATATGTATTATGGAAACAGAGAATAACACTGGCTTGACGTAAGCAACCAATCGGGCCGAATTTATCAATGACAACACGCAATGTCGCAGTTGAGGCTTTAGGAAAAATACCAGGCTCGAAGATAAGGGAGAATATAGGCAGGGAAAGATTAGAGCGTGCGTGAGGAGTGCAAGGCACGGAAGTAAATCAAGGGACAAAAAAATGCGTGAGAATAAAAAAAAAAAAAAAGAAAAAGAGTGGAGGAAGAAAAAAAACGAAAGAGAGGGAAAGTATATAGAGATAAATGGTGGAGAGAGAGATAGAGAGAGAAGCCATTAGATAAAAGCGACCAGCTGAATTTCAGTCGCCTTATCCTAAGGTCGCGAGTCCCGAAGAGCTGAGAGGTAAGCCGCAAAATAAAACCGTCCGCACGAGCATGCTTCGCGCGTCTTAAGGGAGCAACGGAGAGGAGCTCCGCAAGTTCGTGACAGAAAGTAACGAAGGGAGAAAGAGAGAAAGAGAAAGAAAAAGTGACGATCTCTTTTTGCTGGGGCCAGTAAAGGAATAAGTCGTGAGGAGACACGAGGATGAAGGAAAAAAAAAAAAAAAATAGGAAAAGCATGAAAACATTCTCGTTGGGGTACGGGTGGTTTCGCCCTGAGCTCAAGTCCCATAAGTAAGAGGGTAGTCCGATTGTCTTAAGCCACAGACAGCCTAGGCGGTACACCAGTTCAGAGAGATACAAATTGCCAACGGTTCGAGTTACTTCTTATACTCTTAAGACTTCTCCTCTTTTCTCAACGATTATTAAGTACTCAGATGTAAAAGAGCACGATGCACATCGTGACTGAACTGGGATCGACGCACAAAGCGCCATTTCGCAGGTCAGCATCAACGATGTACAGTTCAGCTCAGCTCATATTAAAAATATCACGTGAAAGTAGCAAAAGGAATGATGATTTAGTCCTTCATATTTCGCGCTCTCTTACTCTTAATCTTTTTGGCATTTTTCCATTTCGAGGGACAGGAGTCCTGGTCAAACCGTGTACTCGTAATCTCTCATTCCATATCTTGCGGTATCTCCAGCCTCGGTACACGTCCTGCTCGGAGGATGCCCGGAGGACATAGAATGCGGTTTGATTTCTAAACGTATATCTGAATATTCTTTTTCTTTTCTCGGAATGTCCGCCGGATCTTAATGGATTCCAATCCATTAATCTTATAATTCGAGAAAATTTGATTAAAATATCGCAGAAAATGGTTAAAAGTATTTGATATGAAAACGAGGTGAGACATTATCGTGAGCTGAAATTTTATATTCGACGTATCTCTCACGCATCACAAGACACACAAAGGAGGTTCGTGACGACGAAATATATTCTGCTGATCCAACCCGGGAGTATTTATTTTTTACCCGGGGGACACGAGAGTCTTAAATACTTCTACACATATATATGTTACGTGTGCGCATGCTCACGCACATTATTTTTCTTCTGTTCTCACGCAAATTCTCCTTAGGGCATAAGACCTGCTGTGTCGTCGTTCGCCACACACTTTATGTTCCCAATTTTCTCATGCGTTCACTCGCCCGCCTCGCGATCTCATAAAACTGCACCTTGATAAGTCTCGGACACTATCGTTGCATGCTCGACCATAATGTTACCGGAGTTTCGGTTCCACACGCGCGTTAAGAAGAAAAAATGAATCAGAAGTTAAAACTGCAGCGTTGTATATCGCGAGATTGTACATTGGGGATGGTTTTTTTTTTTTTTTTTTTTTTTACGTGGGAAAGAGCGTGCCAACTCGATAAATCGTGTCTGGCTTAATTTTCCTTCGGGATTGGAATCTCCTCATTGCCAAATTTTATTTTATTTTATTTTTTCACGTGTTTCTCATTTTTGTTCGGGACGAAAGAATCGAGGCAGAAAAAGAAACGAATTATGACAGGGGAAAGTACTCAAATCGTTTATGAAATTCCATAATCTTTTGTGTATTTTACTGACTCACAGAATCTCCGTTCACATTTATTTGAGCGGATCCTCCACACCGCGTACGCGGTTTAATTAAACGGAATTGAACGAAATAATTTTTTTATTGTTTGAAGAATTATAATTTTTTTTTCTTTTTATCTCGTGAATATATACCGGGAAAAAAAATTTTGGGGCCCACACACGTCGACAAATTCTTTGCATATTTGTGTATATGGGATGGTGGACATGGAAATTAACGTTTCTGGAGATAACAATGGCCTCTCGCGAGTCCACGCACAGTTGCTCTCGTTGATATTTTTCATTTGCGCGGCACGTTAGCGCCTTTGTTCTCCTCGCCTCTGGACATTTTCGTTCCGGCCAGTTGGTATAGGCATCCGTGGAACAGAAATGAAAACAGGCGAGAATTTTCCTGACTCATATATACACGCATCCACCAATTTTCTGTCTTACTTTTTCCGTTCGTATTAAAAACTGTCTGGTTAACATCCACGCCTATCGGCCTATGTAGTGCATCCCTTTGTATGCTCTCAGACAGAGAAGACAACAGAAATTATACGTGATCGACTTCAAAAAGAATAAAACCGAGGCGAGAGAAATACAGAGAACTTCGATTTGCCTCTTCTTCCACTAAAAAAATCTTCCATCAATGATCCTCGTTGCGGTAGAAACGAAAATTTCCAGCAACACAAGTTACCTGAGTTCGAAAGTGAAACAATATTTTGTGTATGAATAATTCCATACATTTATTGACAATAAATAATTCGTTAATATTTTTCCATATTATCGAATCAAGTGCCAATAAATACCTGATAGAAAATTGAAAAACAGAAATGAAGAGTTTCGACCTTTATTTCATCGTGTTTGTTCAGGTTTCTTGAAAATTGAAAAAGCTCGTTTGATTCGCTGCATTAAAATAACAATGATTTGAAAATGAAGAAAAAAGTAAATTTTTTTTTGGTGCTGTCAGAGTTCACAGACTCAGATGTAACAGAGAGAAGTATTTTATCTGTCACGTATTATTTACTGCTGCGAAAGATAAATGGAAAAACTCCGAGGCAAAAGTCCGAGGGAATCATCCAATCGAAAAGTCCACAGACAATTCGACGTGGTGTCTCCAAACTTAAATTCACGAATAAGTGTATGAAAATATACATATGTATACGGAATGAACGAGAGATTGGATACGCGAAATCCTGAAAGCATTTCTACTGGATGTGGTCGACGGCCGAATGGTGAGAAGAGAAAGAGATAAGGACGAGGAGAGAAAACTGAGCAGGACGCAAGAAGATCCAAACATAATTGGCCTTGGAATTAGCGAGAGGCTATTTCGACGATGAGTCTTGCGTGTGCGGTGGACCGACAAAAGGCCGGTTACTCCTTCGTCTCTTTGCCACAGAGAAGCATCCTTGACATTACCGTGACAAGGAAATAGGTCTCCGATACCACGAGTATGTGCAGACCAAAAAGCACACTCGAACATACACGCACGCCAACGTGAAAGTTTTGATAAGGACGGGAATGGAAATGGACACGCACCGAGTAAATGGTTTACCAAATTACCCAGGGATGCTGACGGAGATTGGATTTGACTTTCGAAAGGATTTCACCTAGACCAACACTCGACGAGTCTTCAGCAATGAGATAGACATGCACGAGTAAGAGACGAGGGAAGGTAACGCAAAACGCAAAAATAGAGTTTTATTTCCGAAACAATATTCTTTTCATCTTTGGATGAAAATTTCCTTTTATCCATAGATTGTTTCTCTGTTCTACGTATTCACGAAACAGAAGAGAGTGCTGCACGGTTTTCGTCGAGATCAATAACAGTCTCTTACCTTTATTTCTTTCTTTTCTTATTTTTTGTTTTGTTTTGTTTTTTTTTTTTTTTTTTTTCCCTCGAATGGAAAAGACGCAATAGACAAATTTAGAGCGAAGAAATAAAAGCTCGATCGAAAAAAGGCACCGAAAGCCAGAAAATCGTCTCGTCGACGCTTTTTCATTTCTTTACTTTTGCAAGACGAGCGTTCCTTGAAAATAGGGGATATTCCAACAAGAGCGCATACCTTCGGCAAATATTCTGCAAATTGTTCGTAAATATCGCTTGTATTAGATCGATCCTCGATGTCTCGGGATAACTCGAATATAAGGGATGAAAATTCAAGGGTCGTAAACTTCTTCGTCAGCTTTCCGCTTCGCATTTTTTTCAACTTGAAATATTGAAATGGAAGCGAGATTTTTTTTTGTTCTCAAATATTATATATCTGACTTCAAAATTGATTTCTGTCTTCATGAGAATTGGGTAGAGACGAATGTTCAATTCCACTAATGGACTGTGTTTTCATCAAGCAACTAGTGATTCACTAGAAATGAATTTCGTGTTTACTTGGCGCAGTGCAGAACGTTTTCTCGTATTTATTGATTATAACGATACAAGAAAATGTGTTGCAGCAAAAGGATGAGTCACTGGACCTTTCAGATCGGGTCTCCTATTAATCGAAGATCAGTAACTGAATTAACGATTTATTCGGAATCAGAAACTCCCTTCGCTTGGTCGTAATGCATATAATTTCTTCTCGTGTTTGCATGCGCCCAACGTATGTCTATCGATCTGTCATCGCTGCTGTTTGACTAAACATCAGAATCAGTTTTAGCGCTTTTCCAGTTCATTGGATTTGTGCGATTGTGTGGTATTTGCCTGGAACGTGGAGGTTCGTGTGAAAGGGAACTTACGGGAAGGGAGAGAGGATTGCTCGACGATTTATCCAGGAAAGCCTAGCCAAATGGCTGATGAACCCCCGCGTTACGGATTCCCCTCAATCCTCGTTCCACGTGTTTGCCTGCTGTGCACGCTCATTTGCCTGTGTAGGTGCAAACTGGACATTGGCTAACGTTACATGCGTTAAATTGTACAGCGTCAACGCTTCCTGCTGCGCTACAAAAAAAAAATGCCACGTTTCACTTCATTGCTATCTCGTTAGCTGCAGCATTCAAAATCTCCCGCACATGCAATTGACTTTACGTATCCGAAGCAGGTAACCGTTGGGGTTCGAAAGGATTATCAGCTTTTATATACTCCTTCATGATTTAGACTTTTAGGACTTTATGAGGAATTCACTAAAATTCACGAAAGATAACACAGAAATGAAGTGCCAAAAAATCGTTGGAAGAACAAACTTTACAATCAATATACCGAACAAGTTGATTTAGTTGAGAGAAATCAGACAGAAAACCGTACACAGAGAGGAAAGTTTCACCTTCGAGCATGAATACTGATACTGATAACTAATCAACTTTGCATTGACAAGTAATCAATTGCTCTGGAACGAGTTTACTCGGTCGGTAAAAAATAACGTAAACGTCACTTTCATAGATTCAGGATCTGTGCTGACGAGATGAAAACCTACGCGAAAATGTATAGGACTTGAAAAGCTGAAACAACACATATATAGAATCGCCTAATTTAAGCCAGTTACAACTGAAGACTGAAGACCATTCCATTAGCCCATGGGTTGTTCATGTTGGTTGCTATGGGTCGTAACCGGTTTACGTCAGGTCACTTCTAATCTAAGCCGGTTACAACCCATACAGAGTGTACGTAAAATCTTTCAAAAGGTCCTGAAATTTTGGCAGATAAGACATTTATTTATCAACAATCGTTCTGTTCCCCTCTCTAAACTGAAGATCTTCTAAAGGCAACGTTAAATATTCTATGATGATTTTATGTATATTAATACATAAATAGCAATCATTTGCATATCTACGTCAAGGTTCGGACGTCGGAACAATTCACGAGAATGGCAGTGAAGCAAATTCTATTACGGCCTCCTCGTCCATGAATATTGATCGAGAGTTTTGTGGCGTGAGAACTCAAAGGGGTTGCTGATGATGCTGCCTGTCAGGAAAGTCTACATACATGATACATTGAGCTAAAAACTACTTTTTACCGAGCTACCGGACATTTCTGAATGAATAGAGGTTTTCGTGTCAATATAGTAATCGTACAGTTAAGTAACGAGTTGAAAGTTGAATGATAAAACTTGTGCGGCTTTGCATACACGACAAACTATCATGTAAATTCAACAACCGTAGATGCCGAGCTGTATCTATGTGTTGGTGAAAAATAGTCATTGCAAATAGAAAATTCGTGAATTCATCTTTAACAGATATTGATAAACCCCAAATGCTGTAATCATAAATCTTTCCGAAGTTTGAAGTTTCGTTCCAACTCCTATATCCCGAAGATCAAAGTCAACGTCGGTCCAAAAGACCGTGTTGCGGAAACGTTTCACTCTGTACGTACTTTGAGCTTTATTGATGCTCGCGCGTCGAATGTTCCACAATATCGAATAATGAACAAACAGAAACAGAGAAGGAGATATAAAGAGCGACGTAGACGGAGTGGGGAGAAGAGATGAGGGAAGTGGGAACAACGAGTGTTTCAAAGGGCATCAGTCTCTACATCGTAATTGCATTTAAATCCAACGCTAACTTCTAAGTGGCAAGTTTTGGTCTGTCGTCGACGTTCATTTGGCACAATTCAATCAGCCATTTTTTTTTTTTTTTATCACGATAAACTTATACTGGGAAGATCGCGAGGGTAAGGGCAATAGAAGAGGGCCGAAACAAGAGAAAATAAAAGAGGGAAACTCACAAACTTATAATAACATTGTAGCTAGGGAGCCAGCGATCAAAAATTCTACATAGAATTAGCTCTCGCAGCAGATGTTATTAATAGCGATAACCGTAGTATATAAAAAAAACATTTACGACAACTTCTGCCAGCACGATACCGCTGACTTGTTAATCGACAGGCCTTCAAATGAGTTTAAAAAAACGACGGTTTTGTATGGTTCAGCGAATATACGATTCAGGAAACGGTAAGTCGTTTGCTTCAAGAGGCAGAAAATCTTCTCCTCTGACTTTCGTGACTAACAATTTTTCAATTCATTCAATCAAATCTGTAATCTTTATTTGAGCTACACGCTTGGCACATCTGAATCATGCGATTGGAGACAAAATATAAAAGACCATAGAACAGAGTTGGTAAGAGTTCAAAAATAAAAATTAAAAAAAAAACGAAAAAATCCATGAAGCAAACGTCCAGGATACGATTATTTCAAGGTCAGACCAATAGACTAAATTGAAAGACTTGATGCTCGCTCTCAGCGTCACCAGTATTGAATCTGACGTCTGTAAAATGTAAATTAGTTGCCAAAAAATCTAATTAATGGTAAATACGATCGATTTATACAAGTGATTTTTGGAATTGATTGATTCTGTAAGCTTGTCGTGGATGCTGGTTCGCGTGCATCAAGCCACACTTAGAGGATGCCGCTTTTGCGTGGATAGTATACGCGCGGGCTTTACGACGGTGTATCACGCGTGTTATCTCCAACGAAAAATAGCATCGTTTGGTAGAGGCTTCATTACCACAAATTCTGAACTTAGCATGCACGTGGAGCCGTAGACAACCCTGACATGAGCCATGTTGTGCCTTTTGGCGTTTCTGAAATACGGCCATGTTGTGGAGAGCCTGGCGGCAAGCAACGGCCACCCGCAATTCACAAGTCCATTGCGACCGCGCAGCCAAAAACATGGTGCCCGCGCCTAGGTGTGTATGTGTGTGTGTGTGTGTGTGTGTGTGGTCGCGCGTATGGCTAAGTATCAGCTTGTGCTTGCGTGTGCATCCGCGCCGAAAATTTAATTTTATTTCAAAGTGAAATTAAGGATGATCGACTTCGAAAAAAAGCTACAAAAAAATGACTTGACTATTGAAACGTGCGTGTTTTCTGTATTAACATTGATCGAATGTTCTGATAAAACTACGCCGATTTTATCATTGAATGTTTTTCAATTAAAAAAAAACAACAACAACAATATGCATAGATGTGGAAGCTGAGAAAGCACAATCAGCACATCCGGCGTTAAATGACTATTTCAGAGGAGGAAGGAAATTTCTCCGCCACTGCATGGCTGTCAGTTGCAGCGATCGTTCCAACGTTGCGAATGAATCACTCGTCACAGGCGACTACTCCACAATCATGTGATAGACTTCGGTATTAACTTTGAAAATAGTCCTAATAATAACGATAACGATAAACACACCGAGGATGTTATTGATTTTAACCATAAATTCGAACCCCTCGTCATCACACATCGTTAACACTGCTTGTTAAACGAGTCGCGAATGAATACGAATTATACATCAAATGTTTCACGACGTGAAACAATTTTGGTAATGAACAAAATCTGATGATAGAGGGACACTGAAAAATCTTGAATATGTAAATTCGCGATAAGAGAACTTTTTTACACAGAAATATTGGAATAATTCGAACGTCCCTGTAATCAGAGAAGTTTTATGCATAACACCAAAATATCGAGATTATTCATGGAGAAAAAGGTTCAATACTGACGGTGACACGTTCTTTGTTGATGCCAGAAATGGATGAAAAAGTCAAACAAATCATAACAACTGGTGATTCCGACAGTTTGGACCGCAGGAAGTTTATATTGATCTCTTTTCCCTGGATGTTCGGACGGTTTGAACCGTAAAAAAGCTAAATGATTTTTTTTTCTCTGGATATTCCGTAATAATGAAAAATCAGATTGAATTGAAGATGAGTTAGGATACGAAATTGAAGATCTAGGATCAGGAGCGAAAAAGAATACTTCTCGAGTGTTCAGTCGCAGAGAATTCATTCACTTTATAAAGATACTTGATCGCATGCAGATAAATATATGAGAAATATGTACCCGCAACATCGATAAATAAGCGCCATTTTCCTCTGAAAATTATAATCCTAACTATGGGGTGGACCAGCCAGGTTTCCGAGGGTTAACGCCGTACTCCATGCTTTTAGGCTTAAGTCGAAGTCTCTTTATCTGTCTCCCTCCATATCTCTTTCCCTTATACTAAACCCCTATGTCAAGATCGAGAGAGAGAGAGTATTTTCGAAACCGCGACATGACAAAGGACACACTCATCGTGAGCTCGGCCAACAAAATTAATAGGATGATTCCTGTAGCGCTATGTATAAGGAAAAAAAATTCTGTGGAGAAGCATTTTTGAATAAATAATACCCTACACAGCATCAGTAAGTTAATGTATGCTTGACATTCTAATCCCGATGCTCGCATACAAGACAAAGTGATGTTACGTCGAGGGAATTACATTTTTCGCGACAGAAGTAATAGTTTTCTTTAACAGACAAAAACGCATTTTAGCCCAGTCGAAAAGTACATTTGTTCGTGAAAAGAGAAATGGGAAAAAATGATTTCTATCATGTTCGCAGTCATTTCGATGAACTGTTGTCTCGGAAGATTCTTTGGTTCGTACATCATCGGGAAGTTAAGTTTGTTTTATCTTTTTCTATTGTTAGAGAAAAGTAATCTCTCTGAGGTCACATTAAATTTCTTCATTTTTTCCATCGTTGTCGTTAGAATGCATATTTCATCTACTTTAGGAACAAGAATTTATTAGGCGGCCGTGTACAAGGGTCGGCAATTTATTTTCTTTGTTCAAAGATATCTCGTGCTCGGAGAGAACTATTTTACTCTTCTTGTAAGGTGCCCAAATGCCTTGAGAATTTTCCTCATCTAACCGTTTTTCAAGGGTGAAAAAGTCTCGTCATCTTAAGAACGTTACGGATTCGTTTTCTGAAGAAGAAAAAGACTGCTGAGACTGAAAGCGAGGTCCAGACACGCCAGAGAACCATAGACCAAGCAACTCTTCTATCTACTCATTCTACTTAAAAAACTCTTTGCCCTTATTTTACCACTTTTCTACACTTTTCTTGGCGTCCCTTTGTCGAGAATAGGCCTCCCAACTCCGCTACTACCATTCTCGTGAATTGGATTAGATTCTCCGACAAAAGTTACCGTTTTTCTGACCACATACTCACAAGAGTGTGGAAGGGCGACAAGAGAAAGAGAGAGGTATCAATAAAAACGGAAAAATGGCGCCGAGGGCGAAACTACGCGTGGGTGTATGCGCCACGGATAAAAACTCTCAGGCTAACCAACAGGGGGTTTCGCTTGTTCGCGTTCACCCTCGCGGACAACACCGTAAATCTAGACGAGAACCCTGTGGAGAGCCGACAACCCTCGCCCTGAACGTTTTATGGATAAGCTGAGAGCCCCCGAACGGAGTGCAATTATAGCAGTGGCTACGCGGCAAAGATGAGGGACTATTGGATAGCGGATATAATGATTATTAAACTCACAAATCGACTCGCTTTATTTAAGGACTTTTTCCAACCATTCAAATATTAGTTTGAAATAACGTGATTCAATGACATCCATAATGATGCAAAATCAGGTTTAACTAGGATCTCGGAGACTTCATAAAATTTCAATCTATCATTAGAGAATAGCAAATAACCATTTTTTTTATTGATTCATCATACAAAAAACATTTTCATGCTACTTTCAGGAAGGGGACTGGGACCCAATGTGGCAGATTTCCGGAATTTCAAACAAATGTTGTCCCCGAGCCCGAGAACTGAGTTCTGGACCGAATCTGTCGTTCTAAACTACCCGAGTAGAAATTAAGCTCGCGGCTGTCCAGCGTCAAACCCAGTTTCGCTGGGTGCTATCTGGTCGCTGAGTTGGTAACCTGGCCATAAAAAGTTTCCAGTCACTTTGAGCACGTCGTGATGAAGTTTTATGAAAAAACGAATGTCAAAGTGGTTGAGGACTTTTTTGTTTCAAAATCGCGAAATGCGGCTCACAGCGCCATGTGTTCACCGGCAAGTTTCGCAGGTAATTTAGGGTTACGGCAATGGGTATAGCGACCATGGGACTAACAAGGTTTATGTTCATCTCGGGATTCTGAACTGAAAAATTCATAGCCGTTTTGGTCCTCGACAAACCTTTGTGGCGTGCTCGCTATCAACATGAGGCGAGCATATTGTAAGTAAAGCCTCTTGCAGACGATGGTTTCATTCGTGCTGGATACGTGCGTGCGCTTTAAGAAAGGATATCGCGCACGTCATATCTAACTCAAAAAATTGCATCGTGTGCAAGTTCTGGTTTGTTGGACGTCGAAATGGATGAGAAGTTTTTAGGTCAGATTGACCGCATGGGTACATAACTCAGAGCTCAGACGGTTGATGCGGGGACACTGCGTATGAAAGATTTAATAAATAATCGTGAGAAAGCGGCGTCTGCACAATATCCGAAGCTGTCTAATCTCTATCTATCTATGCTCTCCAACCTATCTCTGTACACGGGAGAGAGGCATGCAGGCAAAGTGGAACCTGTCGCCACGAATAAATGAAAAAGTCACTTGAAAACAAAGATGATTATCCGACTTAGGTGATTGAGGGTTTTCTGTGGCAACTCTCTTTTTGACGTGAATTACTACGTATCCGGCAATATTGATCCAATGAGTCTTTCCAGCACGCGAAAATGATTACACTATTATTGAAATTACGATTAAGACTTGAGATTGGTATTTGAGAGGGTGAATTCCGGAAAAATGGTTCTGCAGCAATCCATAGCTCGCATACGATATTCAGTTTGATTGACCCAACCATCAATAGAACTAGAGACGTAAGCATACACATATATACTCTCTCTCTGGTCTTTGTACAAGGAATTCCATGGCTGTTTCCACTCGACGTATTGGAATAATTAGATAGCAGAGATAGAATAATTAGCCGACCATTATATTAAGTGCGGCATTGAGCGCGATAAATTGATCGAAAAGTTACGGCAAGGACAGGAAATGCTGAAAAAAAGAGAGAGACGAGAAGAATGGTGATTAAGAGATGGAGCAAGAAATAATGTCAGACATCGTTACCATAGAAGTGATCGAGGGGTCAGAATGATGTTCGACGAAGTTGAAGCAGGACGAGGGGAAAATAGAAAGGTAAGAGTTGAAGGACGTTTTATGAAAAGTCGAAGAATTTCCGAGGCAGACATCATGGAATCTGTGATAATTATGCTAGAATTTATCAATAAGGAAAATAAAAAATCGAAATATTCACATTCGTCGATACGTTGATCAGTCTGGAAAAACGTTAGAACGTCTCTAAATTTTCCAAAATGTGATTTTTTTTAAATTTGTAACTCCTGAATGACGTGAAATGAAATTCTAAAATTTGTCGTGGATATTCCTTCGATGGGAGATTCTATTCGATGAAAAAGTTGCAGGGAAATTAAATTTCGTCGAGACCCCGAGCGATCGAAACGGAGCAGAATTCATCGTATAATCTATTTTTTTTTTTTGTAATTATCATTACCAATGCAAAATGAATGACTGAAATCCACTTCTGAAATATATAAGATTATATAACAAACCTTGAAACGTCACACTTCTACGAAACGAAACAAAGCAGCTAATGACTCACCTGAAACAAAGAGAAGAATAGTATACATTTAACACGTCATACTTTTGGTCGAATATGCAAATATCCCACTATTAATTATGTAAATTTTGGGATCCTTAATATTAATTTGCTTCATTGCGATCGTGACTAATGAGGCCATTTGTCTGTATTTCCCATTTGGGAAATCTTTGCTCTTGCTTTTCTTTCGTTACTGCGAAGGGTAACCCCTGTGTGTGTGTGTGTGTGTACGTGTGTGTCTGATATATCATGAAATTTGTCAGAAGTTCAGTATCAAAAAGATATGCAGTGATGGAAGAGAACGTGACATTGAAACAAGAAAAATTCTCGAGATTTAATTATTTTCGAATTATTTGTGTATTCCATACCGACTAATGAAATTGCAATGTCGCGTTGGAAAACCCTACAAATATCTCGAAAAACTGAATCCGATGAATCTTCATTTCGTTGCATATTTGATAAACAAATGAATGGGGAAAAAACAGAGCAATTGAAAGAGCTTCGAAGATCGTTCGTAGCTCTCGCTAACTATGACTCATGGCTCTTCCCGGATTTTTCTGCGCGCATGGGAGGGTGTCGGAGACGTATCTGCCGTTGTATAGAAGAGCAGGCATCCGACGAGCGAGTAGGGTTGGACTTTAATCTAACAACCCCCGACTCACTTTGCATGGTGAGTTCTGGTGCTAAATATACATCTATTTATATACCTATCTATGTATAAACATACGCGTATATGGATAGAGTCCGGTGTATACATGCATGAAGTCCAGTGTATACGTATATATATATATATATATGCTTGAGAGAGTTGAGGGCACAGTATACTTCTTCTCGCCCTACTAGGCTTGTTCAAGCTCCGGCCACAAGGGGTGTGTTTCGTTGACTGCCCCAAGGGTAACATGACAGAGTGAGTTCTCTCCGTTCCGCGGCGATATGGAAAAAAGACTCCGTCGACTCTTTCTTTCTCACTTTTTTCTCCCGTCCCCCCCCCCCTCCCTCTCTCTCTCTCTCTCTCTCTCTGTCTTTCCTGCTCGTAGAAAGCGAAAAATAACAGGCTGAGGTATTTTTTTCCCTGCGAATCTGTCAGCCGACTAAAGCTGAAGGTTAATTCCACTGAAAAATGATCAACGGTGAAGTATCCCAAAAAATTTCAAACTTCGAGTTTTAGTTTGATTCCGAAAATGTAAGGAACAAGAAGAATCCAAACTCCGTGGATACGTGAGATAATTTTATGACCACTACTATTATTTTTGCTGAATAATTTTCATCTGTCATTCATCCATGGCACCAGAGTCATCGCATACATCTGATAAGTGGCATTTTTTTTACTATTAGCCTGGGTTGTTATCGAATACCATCTGGAAGAGAACTTCGGATGAAGAGGTCAACGAGAAACTGCATAATTTTTTTTTTTTCGTATGTTTCAACGTTTTTCATGGAGTCGTATCGACTAAATTATTGAACTTTGCTAATGAAACATTCGTTTGTGATTGCAAATTGAAAAGTAATTTCACTTTGTAGACGAGAAAAACAATGTACAATCGATGAAAATTCACAGTGATTATGTTTTAGTAGAATGCGCGTATGAATGGATGCACAAAAGATCATCGAGTATTCGTGACACGCATCACCTTTTACTCAAGTGCATGTCACGAATTGGCCATCGTATAGGTAAATCAGCTTGAATATAATACAGGAGAGAGCAAGGGTGGATTTTACGAAAGGGAGGATTGAGAATATCCAAGAAAATAGAAATTTCGGTCACGTGGCTCGTAGGGATTGTAGAATGAACCAAACTCGGTGTACTCTGCCGTATTTACATCCAGATTCATACGTGTATATAGATATATATAATATATATATTTCACGTGGAAGGAAACACCGTAAACGACGTTATTATTCTCGGTTAGCCTTCAAACTTAAGACCTTTCATCTGTAACATCTCGGCAAACATATGTATTCAAATACATATATTGTATATATGCAGAGATAAGACTAAGAGAAGCCCGGACGATGCGTCCACATCGTGAAAGGCCATAAGATCGTGTGCAGAAAGTAAAGGCACCCTCAAAGAATTTAGATCTTTGACAAAACTCCGTCTGTGTAACTTCTCATGGTTGGAAGCAGCCTTCTCGTTGTTTCCTCATCGTGAGCGCTCTCTCTCTCTCTCTCTTTTAAGAAAATCATCAAAAAGAACTCTTGAAGGGTATCTTTGGACTGTACAAGTTCTTGCGACCCAAGAAAAAAGCGTCGAATGTCAGGAGGGGAATGCCAGATTGTGTCTCACTATCGAATTTCCCATGACAGAGTAAAAGGGACAGGACAGATCAACGTGAAGTAAGAGGGTTCGACGAAACTAGAAGAGCTAAATTCCAGGTCTAAAATCGAAAAGTTTCGAGCCATGATTGGAAGAGCATTAGGTATCTGATGTTCCAAATTTTTTGTTCCAATCGACATTCATTCGCTTTGAGCTAACCTTGTTGCTTTGTTCGAAACAAATCATTCTTCCAAATCAGGCTGCTTCCAGCGTATTAAAAACATTGAAAAATTTTTGTTGGATATTACAATAATTATTCATTCATGAATAGATCCACATTATAGTCCATTTGGTTGATACAGACAACTCCCTCCAAGCATCGTATCCGTTCCAAACTCGCATGTATCCCCACATGTTCATGTTGCTAACTATGAGCATGCTAAAGTGTTACGAAATCATAGGACCTGTAGATGCATGTACGAGCTGTCCACGTACAGGGCTCGGCAGATGTTGCACGTACGTGTAATTGCTCTCGCTTATATACCAACACGCTTCCATACCTTCGTGAACACGTGTGCGCTGTAATTAGTTCATAATTGAAAGCCTTCGATCAGGAACAGCTGGTGAATCAAGTACGAATCAAGTGGATGCGGCGATCGAAGAAACATCATTACTCTGAATACAGAGAATGGAGGTGGGCTAGTAGATTCCCAGATTCTAATCGAAGTCAAAGCGGAAGGGAAATTATCAAGTTGTTGTTCTTTCTCGAGTGTCCTTGACCGTGAATTCAAGCAAAATGATAAAGGTCAAACGGGTGAAATATACAGCGAGATTACAATTTTTTCTTGCTTGGAGAAAAGACTGGTTGAAAATCATGTCCTGGACAGTCATGAAACGGTCAGAGTTATTTCGAGTTGTACAGTTTTTTATTTCTATAATTTTGACAGTCCGAAGATTTTATAAATGAGTAATTTTTATATAAATAATGATAAGTTTTCGTGCTGAGATGCCCACGGCTGAAAATACGATAGAAAGTGTTATTTTATGTCCTCTAACCGTAACAAATGTTGCGCAGGGGGTTGCAATTCATTAATTGAAAGAGTAGACCACCCATTTTCCAGCTCGTCCAATTCGAACGACGAAGCAATTCGCCCTAGATTGGGATTTTCAAGGATTTGTTCAGGGACTGCCATCCGGGGTTGGGTGATAAAAATCAAAATAAAGAAAGAAGAAAGAACAGAGAGAATAGGTACGGCAGGGATTTGGCCAATTGACTCTGAGCATATGTGGAAACGAATCACATGGGTCTAGGGACACGTAGCACTGAGAATCTATCGTCTATTTGGCTGAAGGGTAGTGAACTTCCGACGCAACTCGATATACGAGAACGATAGACACACGAAAAGGAACGAGGAAAGATAGGAAAAAGGAGAGGGTCTGTCAGGGTTGAACATAATTTACCTCTCTCTCTCTCGAGCTGAAATACTGAGTGCGTAGACTACGGTGATTAAAAAAAAATCTAGATTTTTTTTAAATTGAAATTCCTAAGCGAATGTGTTAACGCCTCATGAAAAATTTATTTTCCCAAAATGTAGGTTTATTTAAAATAAAAAATAAAAACAGTAATCGAGATTCTGCTGTTCACTGGAACTAAAAACGTTAAAAATTCACTGGCAAATCCCTTTTTACGACAACGATGAATCGATATTCTTGTATTGTGATTTTACCCCAAGATTGAAAAAAAAAAATGTACTCAAAAGGCGGGGTGCGTCGACCTGGAAAAACTTTTCAATGAACCGAAATTTTGGGAGAATTGCCATAATGTTCGAACACACATTTACTTCGCGACACTGAGAATATATAGACAATTTAATTTTTATTAATCGCCCTGGTATACCTCTGTACACGTGTCCTTCGAGCGGACAGTGGACCAACTTCAATTATGGACACTAGCCAATCGGAAAATAGCCGAGAGCGTAGATACCGAGAAGAGAAGCGATGAACGCATGTGCTGCTTCCTGTCTATGATGCCCCATGACCCCTCGTCCTTTCATGCTGCTTCTCTCTGGTCCGTTTGCTCTACCAGCTTCATTTGGAAGATGCCCTTGCATGGCTACTCGTTCGAAAGAAATTTTAGGGACGGAGTAGAGCGGGATAAATTACAGGAAGCAGCACGAAACACTGAAGAAAACGAAGAAGCTTGAATTCGTTTCACTATACTACGTTTTTTTTTTTTTTATCAATAGATAGGGAGTCATAAAAACTGATCAAAGATCGAAATGGGTGAGTCTAAAAGAAATCTGAAAGAAAAAAATTTTCAAACATTCATGTTCATGAAGCAGTTCGATAAGGAAAAAAATCTCTGTATATAGCATAAAATATCAAATGAATATTTTACGTAAAACATTTTGTTTCGTCGCGATGATGCGGGGGAGAGAGATTAAATCGTCACAGAAGAGGCTTATAAACTACCGGTGCAAATAATCGTGCATGCACGCATTCGCTATCCATTTGAAGCTTCAAATCCTTTCGTCGCGGTAGTATATTACCGCTGTCGAATCTCAAAGCTCGCGATCGACACAGCACACGCGTCGATTCGACGAACCTCCATGATAATACGCATTTAATCTTCCAATGTGAGTATCATCGCTTGATCCAGAGACTTCGAGCCAATTAGTGAAGTCTACAGATAACATTTTCTCAATCAAAATCTGCCAGTTATGATTGATAAAAAGCAAGATTCAAGCAGGAAAAAAAAATGAAAAACGAGATATGAAAAATTGGAGGATCGCGTGAATGAAAAATACGGGATCGGCGAAAGAAATATGTATCCGAAGCTGTCATTACAGCGGTGCGATATAAACAGCTGAAAAATCGCGAAAGATGAAAGCTTGTGAGATGAACAAAGCGAGAGAGAAGAGCTGCAATCGTATGCAATCGATGGCAGCGATCATTTCAAATCAGTTACGCACACACGAAATTTTACTCACACACGCGCGTGTATTTTTTCTCGCATAAAGACTTTTTTTGTGGTGTTATCAATCGACGTGAGCGTAGTCCGTAATCGAAAACCAGCGAGAGCTTCGACGTTGATACACGTCCGACAGAACAGTTCCAACGAATAAATATTGTGTGTCCAGTACACACATACCCACCCGTACGCACACACGCACCCACACATATCAAGAGTCACGATATAGCGGCTCGACGCCAAGTATCGAAAAATACATATATATACATGCGACGTGTATGGCACCTTCACATATAGTCATATACACACATAAAAATATATATATAAATTACAGTATAGGGTAGGCACATTGACAGCGTTCGTCAGGGATGATCATTACGACCCTCTCGTTCGATCCCTCCCTTACAACTCGCTACTCTGTGCTATATACGGAATTCCGGAGGCGCAATATATGAGGGACAGGATAGCGGGAGAGCCTGATGTTCGACTACGTGCGTATCTATATCCCTGTGTGGATTCCGTTGCTTCACCGAGTCTACAGGTTAAACGGGGAATGTGTGTTTGCCTGTGTGACGGCAAACCTGCAGGCGGCCGGAAACTACGTGTACTATTGCTATCGTGCAATTTGCTCTGTCCTTCTCTATCTCTCTCTCACTCTCTCTTTCTCTCCTGCGCTGAAATCTTGCTTGGGGAACCAAGTCGGAAACACAGGCCCCAGGGCTTCGACTGTTCTCTGTCTGTTCATCTCTCTCTTTTCATCTTTCATCGTTCATCCTTCTTCCTCTCAGTGAACACCCCAACACCCACTATGAGAGAAGCATCCGCGTCTGCATTCGCGCACGGTAATTCTCTTCAATAATCTCACCCTCCGACAGGATATACTAAACTAAGTGTATACATACATCATGTAAATGCATATTGCATTATTTCATAATATATTAAGGTTTCTTATTATATTATGGAGATTTAAAATTTTTAGAAGCTTTCGAGCGCATCGAAATAATTTATCGCTCGCGATGACTTCGGTCTGATATTTCGGAAACGAGAAAAATATCACGAATCGGCCCCGCCTGGAAAATTTCTTAGGTACCTTGTCGGGCCAGCACTGTCAGGTTGCCATGCTGCCCTGTTAGGGCTAAAACGAAACATGGAAATTCAAAATTGACAGTGCTCTTTCCAGAAAACTCTGTTTTTTGCATCAAAATAAAAAAAAAATTCTTTTGAAAAGTTTTTCAGATTCGATGTATTGTTTGTTTGTGAACACGTTAAAAATACTGCCAAAGATTGTTGTCGGTCCTTTATGTTTTGAGGCGAAGAACATTTCGAGCGTAAATTGTTTGCTTAACGAAAGTGGAGGAAAATGTTTTTCGTCATATCGTTTTTACATCATATTTAATCGGACGTTAATTACTGCGTTTAAAAGTTTTTCTTTTTCGTTATAAAGTTCTCCAGGATGAAGATATTTCTTCAGATGTAAAGATAGCAATTTGAACAGGATTTCAAAAGAGTTTGAAAGGGAATATCGGTGGCTTTAAAACTAATACGATGCATAAACGGCTACGCGGTCCAATTAAAAAAATGTGATATAATCATTTTGACCCAGAAACGCTCGAGATATTCTATCAGAGTAGGGCGCTTAATACATTCGCGAAGAGAATCCAAGGATTAATCTTGAGGATGAAAAGTTTTGAAATAGTTGACCGCAGCAGATATCATGCAGCGCTCATACACGCAAGATGAGTACGTTTGACGAGAAGACGCTCGAGAATAAATTGAAGTGAAGAAACCGTATAGGTTGGCTTTTAAACGTATATTTACATGAATAAGCGGGGGCGAATTTTTCATCCCGAATGCATCGAGCTCAAGACTCTCAAGAAAAAACCTTTTTCGTTCCAAGGCAAGTAGCCAGCGGGTGAAAAATTTTCTAAACTTTCTCAACCGTGAGAGCCCAACGATTAAACGATTCATGATAAAAAGCAAACCTGCACACGGAACTCTCGGTGCTCGGTCGCCAAATTTACTACTCACTAACCCTTGGTGGAACTTTCACACACCTCACCGATAACACCCCATGCTTTTCGACCGTGCGACCATTTTTTCGAAGTTCTAATTCATTTTTCTTCAATTTCAACACAACATTGTCGTGTCAAAGCTGTAGCCTTTACTGATTTTTCATATTTTTAAATTTCTCGTAGATCTTGCTGATTAAAGTTTCTCAGAGGTGTACATTTTTTCTCAACAAGCACTGCGAATTGCATATTTTCATGAGTAAATTCGAAGGCAAACATTTTTGTTTCCACTTGCATGAAAAAAAAGCGATGCTCTCTGAAAAAATGATTATTTCAAAAAATTTACCCGATATTATCATATCGTATGATATCGTATGAAGATTGCGTTGTTGCGAGTTCAAGAATATGTTAAAATCAGAGTTTTTAATCCGATAAATCTCTTTACAGAAATAAAAATCCAGGAACGAACACCCGATGAGGATTTTACTTGCACCCTTAATGCTTCCGTGCCGCAGCGTAAGGACGGAAGATTAATCGCGTCTCGCTCCTTAGAAAGAATGAAAAAAACTTTGACCATATTGTGATTGATGAAAAAAAAAAAAGGAAAAACGTGGTGCGCGTGACTAATTTGGAGTCGCGTCCCACCCTCCCCGGCTATTTGATAGCACGTGATGCGCTCAATCTCATGGAGACTTCACTTGGTTTACACAAACAATCATACGATTCGTCTCTTGAAAGATTGGAAAGAACATCAATCTAGATTTGTGCAAAGAAAGTTATACGAATATAGGAAAGTATGTGGAGCCATTTTATATGAAAAAATAGGCTCATTTTTATACGGATAATTTTTAGAAGATGTACAATTCTTGAAAGCGTTCTTCAAGACAGTGGTCTACTTCAGAGGGTCAGAAAAATTGTTTTTTTGTGTTATTTCGACAGTGTCTCGGTATTCCAGTCTGCTGTACAGATGTACCATGATGATAGTCTCCTGTCACGTGAACAGATATCGTATTATACTAAGTACGTAATCTGTAAAGCCATGAGGCTGGTTCCTGGTTTGTAAAGACAAATATGAAATATCGTTTTCGACGAAATCTGGCAAAAAAAAAAAAACTTAATCATGATGAGAACGAAGGAAAGACGTGACGAAAGAGATGTAGAGAGAGAGAGAGAGAGAGAGAGAGAAATTTGCCAATTCCTCGTTGTATGACATATACGCTCGAAAAAGATTGACGTAATCTCGGAAATGCACAGTGAATTTCAAGAGCGGACAGCGATCCGTTATTCGCGCAATATTTGGAAAGATTCCAATAGTCGAGTTGGGAAGCGTGCACAGTTCACGTCTATTCGTGGGTCCATCTTGGTTACATTGGCGAAAGTTTCATTTGAGGAAGGAGCATAAAGAAAAATCGAAAGAATGAGAAAGCGAGGAAGCAGAGAGGGAGAGAAAGAAAGGAAGATTTGACGAATCTACACCAAGGTCGACAACTTCTGCAGTGCGGAGGTTTGGCAAGGATTATATACGAAAATAAAAAGTGGTGGACCTAGACGAGAACTCATAATGCGGAGCTTAATTCAATGTTTGTTAACAATGACAGAATTTATGTTTATCCATCAGTCAACGAATTTTTATATTCTGACATGATTCAATCGGGGCAATCGAACGAAAACCTCCGCCCGAGGAAACCGGCAACCACATTTTAGGTGACATAAAAGAAAAGTGCATTTGTCATACACCGGAAAATCTTTCATGTGTCAACGTTGAAAGGGTTAGGAGCGGTCGGAGGGTGAAAGAAGATTTTTTGTGATTTTTTTGTGAAGTATAAGCATGTAGTATTTAAAGAAACAATAAAAAAAAAAAAAAAAAATAACAAAATTTTCAATAAAGTTCAAAATAGTGATTTCCGGTGGTCACTCTCGCTATCGAATGGTTGATTCACCTCGATGATTCATTTGATGCTTTGTCAAAGGTTTCGAAAAAAAAAAATGAAAATATGTCGATCTTTGAAAGCTGAGTCGTTTTCTTTTAGAAAAAAAAAATTCTTTTTGGAACAGAAAGAAATATATATGAGTTGAAAATGAAACTGCTTCGATGAAGCAACAGTTTTCACCGAGTGGACACCGATTTAAAAAAACATTCTTCCGAGGAAAAGACATTCAGAAGAAACGTGTCGTAAGTATGTAAAATAAAACTGTATTGAATAACTCGCTTCAGGGTTTGTTCTGTAACGCTATGAAATAACACGATCGATCAATAAACGCGTGTCTCATGAATATCAGTAAGGCTCATCTTTCATTGATTGTGGGTACGCTGATGAAGACCGGTTCTTTATTAGCTATTGTCCAATATTTACTTCCAGTAGTTTGAAAAACTTTTGGTTTTCACATCCTTTACAGTACATTTTTGAAACTGTACGTTGCATGAATTTGAAATATTCACTGAATGCATGCTTTCAATATATCGTGCTGTCGTAAAATGTACAAATCAAAAAATCAACTGGTCCAAGTTTACCAAAGTTTTTCCAACTTTGTCAATAGAAATTCCCTACAAATCATATTCCAGAAATAGAAAAGAACAGGAAGTAAGAGAAAGAGAAAGAGAGAGAGAGCTCGATTGACGTTCATTTTTTTCCCTTGAATCTGGCAATTCGGACAGCGAGCACGATTTCTTTTATGCCTTCTCGGTCACTAACCCGGAAGTGGAATTCTTCCCCTGCCGGAGTGTCAGCTAACCCCACTTTCTTTCGCATCATGAGACTAATCGAAAAGTTGTTATCACGGGCGGAGATAAAAGATAAACTGGACAGTGTTTTTCTTTGGTAGGTAATATTTATGGTAAGAGTTCGAAAAAACAAAAAACAAATAATGATCCAACTACAGGGATAGTAAAATTATAGACTAGACTTTTCTAGGTACGGAGATCTTGAACTCGTCAATGTGTCGTCGAATACGCCATCTGTTTATACACATCCCACCCTCTGTGGTCTCTATAGCTTCGTCACGATCGATGTTGTCCGAAAACGGTGCTCACGTAGGATCTCTCGGCGAACGCGACAAAGATTTCCGGTTGCGATAACGATACAACGTTCCGTTATTAGAATTATTACACGGAAATTCAACGTGGTTCTTCCGAGGGGAAGTAAAAAATAATGCTCAGAGGGTGTGCTATGAAAATATTTACTTTCGGTCAATAATTCATTTTCGAAGATCCTCCATCGGAGGTATTTACGAGCAGAAACCTTCACCAAATATCCAACCGAGTTGAAAAACTACTCTTCAAATCTCTAGAATTCTATGGGGATCCGTAGCTCTGCAGTGACCGGGAAATTGTATTTCGATTGTTTTAGGCTCCATTTAATGTTCTGGCATCTACAAATTTATTGTGCCAAAAAGAAAAAACACTTGTTACAATAAAAATATGAATATTATCGATTTCTAACAAGCTCTGACTCCGAGAGGCTCGCGAGTCTTTCTCCGATGCAGATTATTTGTTTTTTCCTTCCTTTTTTATACGCTTTCTTCGACTTGTTCTCCTTTATTCAAAGCTCGAAACTCGTGGAATCGTTTTATACATGGAGTAGATACAAGTAGCCGTAGAAAAAAAGGAATGGAAAGAACATAAATATGAGGGTGTATACCCATGACGCACAAACCACCCCCGCATGTTGACGCGAAGAGCCGGATTCCCACCAGTAAAGAAGGAGACGTACACAGTCTGTTCACATCATATATTATTAAAACAGGATCGAACGTCGCATCGAATACACGTATCATATACGAAATGACGAATGTTTGCACTCGAAAAGTTTGAAAAATTTGAATTTTCATTTCAAGAGCCATGGCAGAGACGCCGAGTATATTAAGGAGGGTGGCTACATACGAGAATATGATAAGAATTTAATAAAATTTAGTGATAACATTCTTTAGCATTAAATGCAATGATACAATTTTTTTCAAATTTTTCGTCTACATAGTTGTCGAATAATTGGAGTTTACAATATGCAAAAGATATACCTATATATATATCAGAATCCTATGCTTACGGATGTAAACTCTAGTGTTAAATTACTCGAAAACTATGCAGAAGAAAAATCTTAAAAAATTTGTATATTCATATTTAATCCACAAGAATATGCTCATCAAATTTCATTAAATTCTAATCATTTCGAATTTTCATATGCTTTTAACATGGCAACATTGTTGTGTGTAGCCAACCCCCTTAAAGAAAGAGTCAGCACGAGCTCTGCCTCACTTTCATCGTTCGATCGCACGATTGTTTTAATGCGTTCTCTAGAAATTTTTATTGTGCCATTATTAACGAATGATTATTTCAGACTGTTGTATTGAATTGATTGAAGAAAAAAAGAAAAGCCTGAAAAACGTCATATTCGAATATATGAGAGTGCGGCAAGAGCTCGAATTTTTGATCACTTGAAGCCAGAACGCCATTTCCAATAATTTGAAATCAGTTCGTGATCAATTAGTCATGGTTAATGGAGTACATCCTACATGATTACCAAACATAAGAATTTATTTAACGACCATCAATTTCAACATCATTTGTATGCATTCATCTAGTTCCCTACCTAAATTCCACTCTCCCTGGTACAATAATAGCTTTAGTATCATTATTACGAGAGACTCGAAGAACCAGAGCACGACGTATAATCCACGTTCTATTTGATAGAAAGCTCACTTTCTCTTTTCTCTCCCTCTGTTACCCTCCCCGATCACTCTCTTTTTACGAGCAAAACAACATGTACACAAACACAGGAGAGTTTTAGTTTTGGTAGCGAGGGCTACCAAGGGTCTGATGGTCCGTGTAAACGCGCGTTAAGGGCTTGTGAAAGCAGTCATCTCGATATATCGGTAAAAGGTCTTCCGTCCGGAACATATATCTAACAGTTCGCATACGAGTTTACGTCACTTGCGCGACACTCGGACACACCCTACTAGATTTTCGTACAAAATTGTCGCAACAAATTTTATAGTTCCTCGTAAATGTTACCGAGACCGCATGAGAATACGGAACATCTTCGAACACTTGCTGACCATCAATAAAATCCTCAAAACTCAACACCATTGTGTCGCTACTGCATTGACTTTTCAGCTTAATACAATTTTAACTTACGATAAAAATAATAAAATTAATTTCATGCTGAAATTCGTGGACAAATTACTCTCATGCACTGGAAAAAAGTACTTGCTCGCATCTTTTTTTTTTTTTTTATGGAAGAAGTCTGCCACCTTTATATGGAGAAAACGCCGTTTTAACCAGTAGTAACCACACTTCTATCGAGCATACAACCAGCAAATGCGATTTGGGATTTGGTATGAATGGTTCAAAAGTATTTGATAATCAGAGTTTTTTGTAGAAAAAATTCCTAGGATTCCAATGGTAATAGAGTTTCGAATGGAAATTTCATAAAATACAATTTCGATGGTGCAATTTTGCACTAGTGTGGTAATCACGGGTTAAAGAAATTTGTATTTTTACCAATTATGAAGGATTCCTGATGTCAAAACAAGAATGATATATTCTATAGTCACAAGTCGCAACTGAGAGGAAGATTAATGAATTTGTGAAATTTTCATAATCCAGAAAATGTCTTTATTTCTATAGTAATTTCCAAGTTTTTTTGTGTTGATAAAGTAATTAGTAAAATATTTTTATTTCGCGACGGTATAACTCTTCGTTACACAAGCCAACTGACCGAATTCTGTTGGTGTGTCGTGAAATAATAGAAAATTGAAAAAATTTTCATAAATTTTGACTCAATGAAAAGAGGTCATCCGCTGCATTTGCGTACGTCGACATAAATTGTTACTCTCATAAACATGTCGCGGGTAACAGAATTATTCAAATTGTCCATAACACCTGGCGCGAGAGAGAGAGAGAGAGGAGAGAGAGAAAGAGACAAAGCGAGAGCACGTAAAAGTGGCGTGGAGTGTCAAATCCGCGGGACTGCTGGTAAATCGAGCTCTCGTTTAATCAATGTTATTAAAGCGAGAACGATAGAAAAGAGTGAGGAATGGAATAAACACTCGAATGGGATTATAGAGAGGGAGCTAAGGGTGGTATATTTAGTACATCTTATAAAGCAAAAGCGGATTGGATTGTTCGTCTGAATGGGGACGGAATCTCATCGAAGGGAAAGTAAGGTCTCCTTAAAAGTGAGATGAGTGGCAAGAGAGAATATTTTCTATCAAAAAAGAGACGTGGCGTATCATGTTCCGATCGAAATTGCAAAGTGTTTGCTTCCCGAACAATAAAGAGGGTCGTTAAAACAATGGTTATAAGTTTTTTCGCAAATTAATATTATTATGAAGCATAAAATCACGAAGTCGCTATGAGTATATGAGAAAAATCGTTTGTATTTGAATGATAACGATGATAAGCGTTTGAAAACGCTTATCATCGCTGATCATAATTCAATTGAAGTAGTTGTAATACCTCTCATCAACTAGGATCGAAAGCAAAATCGACGACTTTTCATTTTTAAGGTAAACTATAGCCGGTGCAATAAAATATTGAAAGATGAGGATCCAACATAAGTCGACAAGCGATTAAAAGCATTGAATATAAGGACGTAGAATAAAAATAGCTCGAGGACTCGAATAATAGTATTAAAAAAGTCTGAAAAGAAACAAAACCTGCAACGAAATGTACATAAGGATAAGAGACGAAAATGAGTAGACGAATTTACTCCCGCCAACTCTGTTTCTGTCAACGCATTATAAAGCAAGTGAGAAAGCAATTAATCTTCACTGCATTATGCAACCAGGCACGTTACATTATATATACATGTATACCAACCAAAGTAGCCGCTGTTCAAAGTCATAAATGTAAAACGGTACAAGATGACAGAAGGTCGCGAACTCATTTACAAACATAATCTTCCAGTTCTCTCTCTCTCTCTTGCTCTCTCTTTCTCTTCCTGTCTGACACACACTCTTGAGAAAGCGCGAGAGCTCTAGCTATGGTTCGCCAAAAAAAAATTAATCATGAGTGCCAGAAGAGAACAGAAAAAGAGGAAAAGAGATAGCGAGAGAGAGAAGGGGGAGGGGGGGGGGGGGGAGAGGAAATGGTGTAATCAGATGGAAGGAGATAAAGTGAAAAAGGAGGATAATACAAATCCATAAATCTTTTATCTCTCCATCTCTCGTTCCACGACTAAAAACGAGAAAACTTTGTGTCCGCGATGAAAGCGTCAACAACATTAAGCGCGATCGATGAAGAGAAGTTTGAGCTTTTCCAAGCTCTTTCTCTCTTCAGAGAGAATATAGTCAGAGCTTTCATGTTGATTATATACCCGCAGCATTGCCCAGCATCATTATCCCTGACCTAGGATATCGCTGGCCTACGTGTACCGCGTCTAATTTTTATTTACACTATCAAGCAAAAAGAAAAAAAAAAAAACTTTGCCAATTTACTATACTTTGTTCCTTTCCATCTGATCAACGGCTCACAGCTTAACTGCAGAATAATTTGAAAAAGCTTCTTCAACGCGATGCTGACGGATGAGCAGCAGTGAATCATATATATATAATGACAATTATTTTCAAATACGAACGTGACGATTTATGCTACGAACGAGTCTCGTAATCACTCCAAAAAATTTGTTAATTCTACGTACTCTCAGCGCAACTTGCTGACGGATAAACAGCTTTTTGATAAATAATGACAATTATTTTCAGATACGAACGTGACGATGCAGACGCGGTGAACGAGTTTTGTAATTAGTCCAAAAACATATAAATGTACAATCATTATAACGTGTTCACCGTGACTCGACTCATTATGTGTTTATATTTCATTGAATTAACAATTGTAAAGCAAAGTCTATTTTTTCCCAGATTCAAAGTCATAAAAACTGAGCGAATATTTTTTTTTTTTCTTTTTATTTCTTAAATTGTATCTTATTTATTCTGGATATACATTTATCAATGTGATAGAATAAAAATAAAGAACGTTGAATAATTCTTAATTTGCTCAAAAAATTTTCAAACTTTCATACACACTATGATCGAAAAATTCTTACAATTATTCATCCATCTTATCCTTCAGAAAATCATCAAATTATTTGCTCACAATCCAACAGAAAACAACTGAAAAAAAAAAAAAAACCACCGATGGAATAAAAACGATATTTTTTTGAAATAATTAATCAGTCCAATAATCATTTAAATTCATGATCTTTCTCGGCTGATTCGTTTTTGGAATTTCAAATATTTAATCGAGGGAATGCCAAATTGCCTAGTGCCTTTGACCGAGGATCAGAGATACTCGATAAACAGATTAAACCACTTCGGCTAACTGTACATAAGGGAGGAGAGGAGAAGACGAGCAGAGCTTCAAGAAAAGCACACGAAACTTTTTACTGTATCGATGTACAGAGAGTAAAACGCACGTAAATACGGTTTATAAGAGTAGCTTAGCGATAAAAAAAATGATGATATTAGTCGGATAAGTATCCGAGGTAGTTTGAGCCTGAGGACGAGGGTGGGAAAGTTGCGGTGTGCGGTTTTGGAGCTCCGCAAGATCGGTATGCACATAAAACCAATATAAACGTAAACATGTGAGAAGCTGAGAAAATTGGGGGAAGGGGGGGAGACGCGTTGAGGCCTCTCGGTGAGAAAGCCGCACGAACTTATTCTCGTTCCACATATTCGTAAAGCCTCAAAAACTTTGCAATGAGAAAAAAAGAACGAAAAAAAAAAGACTTTTTGTACGAGAAAACAAAGCCATGCGAACATACGTAACGTAGCCGCGAACAAATGCACTTCACCGCTCTTCGGACTATTCTGTACCCAGGTCGCATTGTAATTACCGCAAACTCGTTTCGCATGTGCCAGAAATTACTAAGATACTTGAATTTCTTGATGGCAATGCGAAAAATCTCTCTCCAATCACAAGCCACCATTGACGACGATATTTTCATATACTTTTTTTAGCGAATCAAATTTTCATGAGCGCTTAAGATGCAGAGTAAAGTAGTGTTACAGCATCGTGGATTTTAGTTCAGGCTCCATTTAGTCTAAAATTGATCATAGAAAATCACATCCGAGGTGTAAAAATTTCTGAAAATCTGTAGAATATGAATGATCATTTTCAGACTTTTTCTGATTCAAAAGACAAGCCCGATTGCCAGTCAAAAAAAATTGTTTCACGATTCGCTTCAATTGAGATACAATTAGATAGACATACGGAACACACGCACTCGCGCATACACGAAGCTGGACGGATGTAGTGCGAAGCAGAAGACAATGACCCCAAACGCACGTGCACACTCTTGGCAAAATGAAGCAACGACTGAGTGAGAGGCTTAAAAACATTTCAGTTAACTCGCTGCTCGAGTATCGAAATATCGACAAAAATCGCTGGTGTTTTCTGTCACTGCGTCTTTTTTTTGGTGGTTTTATGAAGTGACAGTTACGTAGCAACAACTAAAATAGTACGAAAATAATATGGGTAAAAGGAAACAAAGTGCGAAACGAATCAGACATTCGTTGGCTCCTGATGAAACATTTCTATGGATAAATGTATATATTTCTCAGACAAAGCCTCTGAACCCAAAATTATTTGGGGTAGTTATGATTCAACAACTTTTTGCAGTTACCAAACCCCCCGTATGGTCTTTGGGAAATGTAACATTCGCTCCGGGCGATGAGAAAGAGAAGTGGACTCGTCTTATGTGGTTTGTAGGTAGAAAAAATAAAAATTAAATTATCGTTAGACTCACCGATTTTAAATGAATACACGCTGAGATCGTTTTAGCTTGATTGTTTTTCTGTCGTTACTGGCGTAGCCGAAGTTGACGTTTAGCTCCGTTGAAAAGCGGACGACGAGGGGTTAGGCTGGGCTAACCACTCTCGTTCTCAAATTCAGAGATTCACAAACGAAGATATGATCGGAAACTCAAAAATCCTCGAATATATTGTTATCACGTCAGATATTATTGTGAGAATATATGATTCGTGCGTTTTATATTGACGCGGTGAAAAATATTTTTTTTTCGATCGTTGAGAACGTCGCGGCTGGTGCGCCGCTCGAGTGGTCGGTGTCGACTGCAGAAAAGCCCGCAGATGATATCGCAGACCTAAGGGGAGACTGCATGACATCATCGCTGACCAATCAGAGAGGGTGCTTGTGCGCGGGCGCGACAGCGCCACTGTCGTCATCCCTTGGAAGCTAACCAACCCCTCTGATACCGAAGAGAGAAAAGCAGAGGAGCGGAGAGGGAGTTGCTTTGCTCGAAGGAGCTTCGGTACTGTTGCGATATATATAGCAATCGATTGCGCGAGTTCGCGCGCCTCTCTCCTACATCCTCTTTCTTCTCTCTCTCTCTCTCTCTCTTTAGCTATTCTGCTCTTCGCACGCCCTTGCGTTTGTCGCCACGTTGCGCCCTGCTACCCGGTGTGACTCTAAAAGTCATAGAAAACTTTGAAAAGTTAGCGGCAAAATACCGCACAGCCTCATTGTTCTATTATTTAGTATATTTCATTCCGAGATGGGGAGAGGAATGAATCGCTGATTCATTTTTAATACCCTCGAGCCGCTAGCAAACTTCCAAAAAAAAAAAAAAAATATATAATCGTCGCTTGCTGTATCGGCGTTTCGTTGGGCGACAGTCGCTGGCTTTTAAAAAAACATCCGACTGTTCCGGCGCTCAAAGTTCGACGATACTTTCGATTGGTAGAAATCGACTTTGGCCCAACGCTGGTTCCTGCCGTAGGACCAAAGTTATCGCGCTCAGTTTTTTGAAATTCGGTTCAAATCGGACATTTGTTTTCAAGTTGAAAACGTAGCTTTGGTAGATCGCGATACGACTGGACGTCACGACGTCCCTAACGAAATCTAACTGCTTTTGTTACTAATGGCTCTGCACCACTAAATGAAAATTGTAATCACCCATGATCCAGGAGTCATTAGAAAAGAGGGAGCAGCGAGAAAATCTTTTTTCTCCTCGATTTCTCACGATAGTTTCTGAGTGGACTAAATCTTCCAACTTTCACAGCTACGATCATCCATAAGGGCCAAGAAATTTTTCGAACGCTATCATCGTTTATGCATGGTTGAATAACATTTTTGCTCAAGTTCCACTTTTCTTAGGAATAATAAAACTTCTGTTTTCAAGATATATATATAGCCGGATTGAGACAAATTTCGATTGCGCTATGAGAAATGGTGTTTAAAGAAAAAAGAAAAGCTCGGAATATCCTCGCTAAAAATTCTGCTGCACACTTTTCTTCTGTACAGTTAAATTTTCCAAAAAAAAAAAACAAACAAAATTTACACGTTGTTCTCCTTTCATCAGAGAACGAGGTGAAATCCTCGCTTCTCTCGAAATGTCAAGCGTTTCCGAAAAGACCGTGCATGTATCCGCTTATCAGCGATATCTTTCGCTTTCTTCTTTTCTTTTTTTCAATTTGTACACTGCGTACCGATAATTTTCGAGTCAGTATAACCCAAGTTAATCGGAGGTTAAACACAAGGTCTCTTCTCGATCGGAGATATCGAGGTATTTTCATTCGAACAAATATATTTTATTATCACATACAAAATATATATAAGAGATCTTTTATATACCTCGAAGGGCTGACAAGTTAGCGACTGTAACCACTGTCAGCGCTTGATGTCTCGAGCAAGCGAACCACGATATTGCTAACGATCGTGCAATGTCACGGAAAAGCGTGTGTAGCAACTTGTATCGCTGATGACTAGCAGCGTCACAACAATTCGGTCTACCATTGGACGAAGGAAGTAGAGAAGGAGCGAGCGAGGGATCGAGCGTTAGAGACACATCCCGTAATTGGGACCTTCAGTAGCTGACTAACGGTTTGGGATGTCGAGTGGGTGGGATTGATTGAGGAGACTGATTGCAATTTCCTCTGGCAGTGGCGTATTCTCTCTCTCTCACACACACACACACTCTCTTTCCCTCTCTAGTTGTCCCTCTTTTTTGTATCTTTACACATGCACATATTGCAAATACATATTGAAACGTTTGTGGTCACAGATTCGATTATAGTAACAAATTTTTATCGCTGCGATCCCTCGAGGCAGGTCCAATAGTCGTGATACAGTGTCAAAATTCGCATCATTTCTGTAACGACATTACTTTTTTCATTCTGAATGTTAACATTTTTTTTTATTTCAAACATTTTCAGAGCTTTTTCATTCGCAAAGAAATTCTTCAATACAAAACATTTCGTTCCAGTCTAAAGATACCATTCGATATCATCTTTCACATTCCAAATTATTTACCGAGTGTGTTTTTCTTTTATAAAGTTTCATGCGTTACTGAAGAGATGAATGATGGAGATGAGCACAAAAATACATTTTCAGCGGGGTTTTTATCTTGCGGAAATAAAATACTCGAATAATGAAAATTTTCAAATTCTAAATCTTATTTGGGAAGAATAAAAATGGAGCCTGTTCAACATTTTATATTATTCGCGCGCAAGGCTTTGTTAATCGTGCTTTTACGTATTCAGCTTTTACAAGCGATATATTTTCAGAGAATTTTTTTTATCCCTCCGGTCATTATCGTGTTGAAAACTTAAATAGAAATTTCAATTCTTCATGATAATATTCTCGTCGTGAAAACGAATTCCACTTTGTCGTTGTTGTTGTTTTTTTTTTTTTTTTTTTTTTTTTTTCAACGGCTTGACACGAGTTTGGCTTGCGAAAGAAGGCGAAAAGTTTCATGAGAAAATTAGTCCGTACATCCAGCTTGATGCAAGCATGTTCACTCGCTGAAGGCTCCTCACGAGGAGGGAGGAGACTTTTATTTTATTCTATTTTTTTTTAAATTTTTTTATTTTTTTTTTAGGAAAAAACTTTGTACCCGACGTTGTCGACTGCGAAGAAATCGTCTTTATGCAAGACTCTCGTAAGAGCGAAGCCTTTTGTATTCAAGAGAGTATGATAATACCGTCTCGTCGTCTTTCCTCGACGCATATATTTTTAGTAAAACTTCATCCCCTTTAGACGTAACAGGGGAGAACGTATAATAAATGTGTGCGCATCGGCAGCCTTTTACATGTGGTGGAACGTAAGGTGTTTCGAAAACATACTGCAACATTTGTTTCTTGCTCGATAACAATTTAATCTTTACAACAAAAACTACACGGAGAGTCGAATTGAAAAATAAAAATTACCGTTACATGTAGCAATAGAAACCGAAAATAATTTTGAATGTTATGAAATTTATACATCAGTAAAAGTACAAATTTTTCATGAAAATAAACAACAATAAAAATTATGAAAAGGAATTTCATTTTATTTTCACGAAAATTAATACTTCGCGCTTTTAAAATTTACCAGTATGCAATAAATAATTCGAAAATACGAAGAAGTAAGAAGACCGGAAAGAAACTAAAGAGGTGCTGGTCAATCTTGCCGAGAAATTCAAGAACTTTCAATAGGTAGCGGCGATCGAATTCGAGCGATGAACCGTAGCGGATCTCGCTCCACCGCTTAACTATTAAATCGGAGCAGCGTTTATGAAATTGATAATTACACTTATTCCGATACGAGACTCTTGCCGCAGCTGACGAAAATATAAAATCTTTTCATCTCTTTTCCGAATACGAACGTGTATTCACGCTGTTTTGATTTTACCAATGAAAATATTCGGAGAATTGTAAGTTACCAGGGAGTACGCGCACCCTTCGGGGAGATGAGCTTAAGGAGTATCGAAATGCACCGCGAACGACGAGCTTTGAACGAATTCGATATACAAATTTGAGCTTATTTCGTTTCCTCAGAAGGGCTGAAACTTCGAAAAAGCATTGAAAAACAAAATTCACCGGGCGATTTTGAAGAAGTTGTCCATTTTATAGTTTACATGAATTCGAACGAGTGAAATATACATTCCCGTGAATCTTTCAGCTTGTATCACATTCCGCGGTTCACTTTTTATTCACGGCGAGAGAGAGAGAGAGAGAGAGAAGTTTGAATCATGGTAAAATTATGCGACATATTGCCAGCATTCCATCGCGATGTTTCACCCTCGCCCAATGCGAAAAAAGGTACGAGAGAAAGGTATAGTAAAAAACGAATATTTTTTCACCCCGCTATAAAGCCCTCTCTGTCTTTCGTTCACTCCTTCATTCTCTTGGTATTCAAGCTCGCTCGAATATATATATTCGTGAATCGGAAAAGATTTTCGTCGATTCAACGCATAAGTTTTTTTGCCCTTCTCGTCTTCTCGAATTCCCGGCTTTTTTTTTTCACCAAAAGTATTTTCGAAGAATCGAACGGTTCAGCAGACCCTGCACGTGCCTTCGGATGGATCACTCCGAGCACAGCCTTAAGACTCGGACAAAAATAACCAATGAGTGAAAATCAATCACGTCCGCTTTCATCTAATCCACATCGCAAAAGTTCTCATTTCATTTGCTCGAGCACAATTGCTCTTATCACTTTCTATAATACTCTCGTTCGATTCTCATCCATCAGGCCCGACACAACGATAGAAATCTCTTTGCAATTGATATACCGTACACTTGTTCCGTCGGTTCTGCCGAATTTTAATATCACACGGATTCTCTTTAACCATGCAAAATTCCTGAGACCGGCTGTTCACTTTTGGACCTTCCGCGAGAGACAAAAGCTGTTTTTTTCTTTGCCATTTGCTTGAATTCTATAACAGCTAAATCATCGAGATTTTATGAAAATATAAATCGACGAGCTTAAGAATAAAAAAGATTAGAAAACAGATAAAAAAAAAAACTTTTATTCAGTATCTGTAAAACGCGGTGTGTAGCATCGGAGAGCCTCTTTCGCCGATGCGACGAGTGTCGTTCATCGATTGATTATTGAAAACTTTTATCACGGTGTTCGCCCTTCCGGGCGATATCGGTTTTCCGATGACATCTTATTTTTTTTTTTTCTGCATCGTTGGTTGACTAAGAAAAAGGCGTGAATTGTGATATCCTCTTGGTAAAGCGATGTCAGTTGCGTCTTTTTTCGTATTGAATTTCAAACCCTTTTAATATATACATCGTATCAACGTACACGCTATTACAGGTTTTCCAATACTTTTTTTTTTTATACTTTAAACCAGTAACCTTTACAACTTATCCCTCTCACTCGCCCCCTTTCAATGTCGGTTTTTTTTTCGCTCTGAGCATTCTTCCTTGCGCTTCAAACTGATCCCCTCCGCCAATCGGAAATACATTAAAGATAAATCCTCCGATTTTTCGAAGAAGAAAATTTTGACCAATGAATCCTGGGACACGGAGAAAATATAATGAGAAAACGTTGAAACGGTACCGTGGTTCCCGGATACTATAGATCGTCGGCGTTTTGACACTTTTCGTCAAAAACATTTTCCCTCCGGTATGGGAAAAAAAATTATTTTGATGAAATTAAAATGAGAAATTACTGCGTTTGTGGTCACAGCTCTCAGAGATCCGACATGGTATCCGGGAACTATGGTCTTGTAGCAATTTTTTATTACATTTTCTGTCCGTGAAAAGGTCTCGGATGAGAATGTTTCAGTCTGAATATGTTTTGCAGGTCATATTAGAGCAATCTTCTACGCGAAGCCTACAGATGGGTTACTGTTGCAACTCTCACATTTAAATATGACAAGAAATTTGCGTAAATGACTCGATGGTCGATGTACATTAGGGACGATGTGTGTGCATGCCTGCGTGCTGTGACCAGGATTAGGGGACTCGAAATATCTTTGATGTAACACGTTCTCTGCGGCGAGATTGATAGTACATGGGGTTCCCAGGGCTCGTCAAGGTGTACAATGTAGCCGGATCATGTATTTTATATCACGCGAAACTCTCAGGAGTTTAAGTATCGGATTTCGTGGAATACCATAAATTTTCGTTGAAAAATATCAGCAAGAATATGCTGGTTTATGTGACGCTTTTTATACCGAAAGGGTTCTTCGTTCAGTCTCTTGCGTAATTAACGTAGCGAATTTTGTACTCGAAAGATCATACCACGATGAAAGTATCGCGGTTCTTGTGGGATTAATTCAGCCTTGATCGTTGTTTTTTTTAAATTTTATCACACGAAGAAACATGTTACGACGAATTCGTCACTCGTGATGAGCTCTTTTTCATTCAATAAATGTGTGTGTCTCTCATAGATGTCGTTGCTCTTATTTTGTGTTACCTTATTTGGGTTCAACGCTGCCTACATGTATGCGAGACTACGGTATACAGCTGTATGTGCAAATGGTTTCCCACCCGACTGTACAAACATAGCTCGATCACGGAAACAACAGACGTTTTATCGTATACACTGACGCAAGCTTGGCCCGTTATCAGTCTTTCTCGAGATAAGAGTTTTTGACTGAATTTCTCTGGTTGACGTACCTGGGAGCACGGTAGAAAGAGCTCGGAACGAGAACGCAAAACCTGCGTCTTCTTATTATCTGATCGTTAATTATTTTCGAATCTTCGGACCTTCGGGATCAATAAATTTGTTTGAATAGAATAAAAAGAGGGACAGTGTCATAGAAATCAGTGCAGGCAGTTCGAAGTAAGTAAATAAACATAATAATACGTCAAGATCGCTTATCTGGTGATGAAAATAGTTCTCGACTCCTTATTTACAATCATAAAAAATTATCAACGAAACCAAGCTAAGACCATCGATTACATATTTTAGGAAAGTTTTCTCATGATTTTACAAAACTTTTGAAATTCATATTCATTTCATTTTTTTTCTCATACGTCAAACGATTCAATGACTCACTTATTTTTTATTAAGATCGTACGTAATGAGTCATGAATAATGATACTCTTGCTGTATCACATCATGCAATTTTTCGGGAAAAACAAAAATATGAAAATGCATATAAGTTTTTTTTTTTTTTTTTTTCTTAAATAATCTGCTTTACATTTTTGACAGATCATGGCAGGAATATATCCGAGTCTTCAGGAAAAATTTAAGAACGAGGGAATATGTCCGATATGCATGATGAGTCTTTCGATCAAGTATTCCTGCATGAACAATCATTTCATGTGTCATCGATGTAAGCCTTATTATTTCATGTGTCCGATATGTCGATCACCAATCGACATTGAAATTTCAGTACCGGTAGAAGGAGGATATCATATGCCACCGCCGATGCATTACATGCCACACCCGTATCCTCCGTATCCGCCAGGGTAATTATTTTATCAAGCCTTTGAATACGTTGATAAAGAAAAGAGATAAACGAGTGTTGATTGAAATGAAGTAACCGAGGAGGGGAAAAACTGGGTGAGATTTATTAAAAAAATCGATATAATTGAAATGTTAGAAAAGATATTTCTGCTACAAGCTGCTTCAATATTTCAATAGTTCAACAGAGTTGGTTTAATAATGGATTAATAATTTCAAAGAAATCTTTTTTCGGCTTGGAATTCAATTCTCTCGAGTTTCAGTCGTTGATAGACATACTGTTAATTTATTGGAGAGTTTTAAACTTTCGACGATCCTTAAACCTGTTTCGGTACATTTATCGAAGCTATACGCAGCCGCAATAAATAATCATTTTTAAAATTTATTTTTCATGGATTCAGAACCAACCCGAGTGCTCCATTTATCGAACACGAAAGTCATTCTTGGCAACCACCGACTCCTACCGAAGACCAAGAGCTAAAACACTGCGGTTTTTGTTTTGCCGGTTGTGAGGCTAGATTTCCGGAGCATTTGCGCCATATCCATGAATCCCGATGTCAATTCCGGCCGAATCTCGAAGAAAAACCGATTTCAACGGATCTGACACACGACGAGGGAACCCTTTTGAATTGTCGTTATCATCACGTTGGTTGTAACGTTAGATTGCCCGAGTGGCGTAAAGCCATACACGAGCCAATTTGCATTTATAAAGACAGAATTAATGAGGCTGTTGACGGTGTCGCTCATTGTCTCGACGATTTTTCATTCGAAGATCGAAACAACGAGTGCGATTACGATCCAGAAGAAATGGTCGATTGTCGATACAATCAATATGGTTGTACGGTGAGAATGCCAAGACGACGAAAGATTACTCATGAGAATAAGTGCAATTGGTCAAAACACGGGGATGGATGTGAGGAGGAATATTGCCACGTGCCTGATGATAATCCGGATGAAAACGTTCCTTGCCTCTGGGCGGAATACGGCTGTCAGGTTACACCAAGACGTTGCAGAAAATATATTCACGAGGAAAAGTGCAATTACAGAATGGAGCGTTGCGCTTACAGCCATAGTGGATGCGACGCTATGTTTCAACCTTCTCGAAGATTTGCTCATGAAAAAGATTGCCAGTACGCTTAGGTTTTCTCGAAATGACTGACGATAGAACTGCGACACAAGAAATGAGCCTGGAAAAGTTGTATCAATTCATGCAAATTGCCTCTTAATATTTAATTGATTTTTTTTCTGTTCGTAAGCACACTCCGCTATGAGAGTGAATGTTTTAAAAACAAAACAAAACTTTCCGATGTGGCTTGTCCCTTAAGCCCGATCGGCAGCAATTTTTTTTTTTTTTTTTTGAACCTACGCGAAGAAGAAAGAGAAAGATTCATTGCTGGCGGATCGTAGATATTTACCGAGAAGGTTTTTATGTGGACGGAGGAGCTTGGAAGAAAAAGGAATAGCCTGACGGAGGTCAAAGAGTTCTTCGAGAGCGATATACACGTAAGAGATAGTGCGCGCTTTCTTTCTCTCGCTCTTTTTTTTATTATTTTTTTTCTCTCAAGAGAAGATGACTCGAGGGTATTCCGAAAAATGCGAAGAGATATACACAAGAACGAAGCAATAGGAAAACCCAGAGGTAAGAAAAAAAAAACGGAAAGAAAACACCAAACGCATTGGGCACGAAAAAGAAAAGCATCATACAGCTCGCCCGTTGGAAGCTCGCCATATATATTTTCATTGTACACTTTTCGTCCGAATCTCAGACAAAAACCGAGTACATGCTACAATTCTAGTTATTTTTGCGAACGATTCCGACACCTTAACACGAGTAAGCTTTTCCTCGATCTACCGGATTATTAATAGCATCTGAACACGATAACAGAGGGAAAGCGAGAGACGGATGAAAAAACGACCGAGAGTCAATGATTGATTATCGGATGATTCAACTGGAAAAAAGTGTACAACTGATCCTGGATTTGTTTCGTGTTGGCTGCAGGGTGCTCGACGCCTGGTCAACGTCTGGCGTTTACACCAGATCGAGGCTTGTCCCAAATATGAAATGCTACGCATGGTCAACGGCCTTATATATCTGCATAATAGTAATGCTAAGATCGCCCAGCGTCTACTCCTGATATTCATCGCACGAATGACTATAGTCTCGACTGACTTAATTCGAGCTAATTTTCATAAAATATTCATCTTTCTTAGCAGCTTGTGATTAATATCACCATAAACGTGGCAGATAAAAAAAATAGCTTCAGCGATATTTTAAGTTATGCTTAATTACTGCGTCAGAAGAATTCTGATCCAAAATACTAAACGAAAAAAATTTCAATAAAAAAATTAAAAAATGTAACAATAAAGGTGTGAAAAAAGTAATTTGGCTTTTCCAATCATTTTGATCGAAGATTACCCTTAAAGATGATATAAATTAAACTCATCGATTGAGTACATTATTTTGTTTTTGAAAAGAAAAAGAGAAATTGAGTGGAAAGCGTTAGAGGGTCGGGTGAGCCCGATGCCTGAAGTCTAATAGCGGACTGTTATCACAGCAGGCTTAACGAGAGCAATCTTGCTCAGTACCAAGGACTATTTTCTTCAATGACGCCTCGCTACCTCTGAACGACTCTTGGGCGTTGATATGGCTCATCCGTAACGTTGATGGTGTGAACAAAAGTTGCTGGTTGCGAGGATCGCGAGCTGCACGATACGAACTCATGCTCTGCTCGGAGTAATATCGTTTTTTCGCGTTCATCGTAGCCTCAGCAAATGAAATAGCGCTAGCGAGGATAATGGAAAGATGTCTGATGTAGTAGGTACCTCGACAAGAACATAATTTATACTTTGTATCTATCCACGTGGATGGAAAAAAAAAAAAGAGAAAATAACTACAAAAAAGAATTTTTATTCCAGAATATTCGAGATTGCATGAGAGTGTGAAATAGAATTGAACCATATTTGATGTACTTTTTCAGGCCAGGAGAATGGCCTCCTTAAGTTCTTCAAGGAACATCTTTATATTCGATGACCCAACCCATTCCATTTCATTCAGTTCTGATGGGAAGTTCAATTTTTATAAGAAAAAAAAACAGCTACCGAATTGCCTCCGATCAGAAAGTTGGATAACTCCCACGATCGATGACTTTTGTTGGATAAAACATCAGGATGACCCCAAGTGTTCGATCGTCAAAAAAAAAAAAAAAAAAAAAAAAAAAAAAAAAAAAAAAAAAAAACGGATCAGAATACATGAAATTACGTTGATTCTCATGAAACTCGATATACACGCAGGTTTTAGGAATTGTTGAATCCGAATGTCGACACACCAGTCACAAATTCGTCATCGTTCCTCTAATCTTAAAATATATGCCTCATCAGTTTTCGAGGAAGTGAACCGATCGTATATACCTCGAAAGCAGAAAAAATATCCCCACTATCAGCTGGTGATTGTAAGTCACGACCACGGAGTGCGTCATCGCACACGTGAATGAAGTAAGTTGAAACGACAAGAATTTGCAATCATACGTTATTAAATCGATCGATGAAGTTTTGCTTCCACAAAATTCCGCTCTCTGAACTAATTTCCAAGTTCTCACATAAATGGCGAAGAATTAAACCGTTATTAACTTGCCTAGTATCATGGATGCGTGATGTCGGAAATTCGGTAGCACGTTTGAAACTTGAGACGTCAGAATTGAACTGTACTGATTTTCAGGAATCAGCTCAGATGACTTATCAAGTGTATAGGAAAAGACACGATTCAAAGTCTCCCGAATTTTCATGATGAATGAATAAAAACAAGGGATCTTTTTGCATGAGATAGAAAAGCTAACAAATCTCATGCACAGTCTCAGCTGTAAGTCCGCGGACAGACTGTTCTCTGGACGTTGAAGAAGATATCAGGAGAATTTCCATGTCCCGTTGATCCCTCTTCCACAAAGATCGAGAGCTACCAAAGTATAAAAAGAGTCTCTTCTGGAAAGGATAGAAGGGGTTCTCATTGAATGGAGAGAATTATACAGCTGCGATGGTATCCAGATGTGTATAATTAGCTCTGATTCCTAAAGATATACGAATCAAAATTTTGCCTATTTTTGGCAGTCAGAATAAAAGGATAAAAAGAATAAAGAATGCCCAATTGGCTGATGTTCGTTGAAGAGTATAAGTACACGAAATTCGATAAATTAGACGCTTTGAGCGATAACCACAATTTTCTTGTACTGATTAAAAAGGAATGATGCGATTATGTGGTAGAATTATAGAAGCAAGAGAAAAGAAGGCTTATGAGAAAGAATGATAAGTCATAATGACCGATAAGAAAGGTAATAGAGTGGGGTGGAAATGGCATTAGAGCAGGGGAACTTTTGCCTTTGGATTTGGTAACGTTTCACCCTTCCCATTGATGGGAAGACAGCTTCCTAGTGGGCCAAACGGTTTATGTATACTCCCGAATGTTGGATAAGCTGGATAAAGAAGCGAGAATACGAGGGACAAGAAGCTCCTGTGACTTGTAGCGCAATTGCCTGTGATGCTGGAGCAGAGAGCAAGGGAGTGAAATTGCACCCCGGGGGAACCTCTCGAGCAGAGCAAGTGGTGGGCGCATACGAAGTGTTCCGCGCCTCCTACATCAGTCAGCTGACTTTAATTAAGACACAGGTGCATCTATGATCTCTCATGCAGACACTTTGGATCTCCCTTCTCGACCCTTGGCCCTTGTATACAACGATATTATTCTTCACCGCAGTTTAGCATCCGTATAAGGGAGACTCAACAATCTCGTGATGAAAATATAAATATTGCTGTTGTCGATAGAAACGATTCTGGTGAATCTTTTCGCAACCTTATGGACCTTCATTCCAGACACCAAGAATATTTCTATTCTGGATGGTCCAGTCGAAGCTTAAAAATGAGTTCTGCCATGAGTAGCAGCTAGATTTACTTGAATGTAGAATAAATAAGTAGTAAAAAGACACCCAAGATCTGTGTGCTCTCGTTGAAAGGATTTCAGTTTATCAAAAGCCACAAATCTCATGAAAAAAAAAAAAAAAAAACCCAAGATAGTGTAATATCCATTCATAGGATGGAGGGACGCGAAGACGTAAGCTTGCATAGCTTTCATCGAGTGGATCACATCGATGCATGTATTCATACGAGTAAGCCCGGCCGCGTTTTCAATGGAAAATGAGATAAGACAGAGTGAGATAGCCTCATATATATTTGAAGTATGACAAAACCAGATGTGTCAAGCTCATTCTGCAACAAAGACCGATGTGACATTGATTCCAATAAGTGTATTGTCAGTTCTGACTTTCTTAGAATAGGATTTAAGAGTTGATTATATTGAAGGACAGCTCTCTATCAAAGGCAATCCTGGGGGGGCATGGTAAAATGGTCATACATTTTTCCGGAATCAACGCGATGATGATGATACTGTCTTTCAAAGTTTCACCGGTATATTTAGTTGGAAGCACCCAGCATGTCGATTTACCCACATACATATATCGAGTAATCGATTGTGCACCCACGTGATAACCGGCTTTATAATTGCATGGCTTGATCGGGGAAGCACAAAAAAAGTCCCGAATAGTGTTAAGGTGTCTCAAGAACAAAAGATAAATTCAAAGCCGAAAATAAAAAAGCCGCTTAGGGAATGTCCGTTTGATAAAATAATTGGCTTTCACCAGACAAAGCGATCATGATGGAAATGCTATATACAGAGCACATAAAATATATATAAATATACAAGTAAGTCTGACGGGAGCATGTGCAGTACTCAAAGGGGCCAATGTTTTTTAGAATGAAATGACATACGTGGGCGACAAAAGAGAGGGTAAGAGCGAAAGAGAAAGAGGCATATATACAGAAAGACAAAGTGAGGAAAAAAGGTCGCAATCGTTTGCCGTTTGTTTCTATCCCCTTCGGGACTAAACAACGGGGTTCAAATCGCCAGCGTGTGAAAGCCGATTTTCTCGCAAAGGAGAAAACGTAGTTCGATGGAAATCCTTTGTGAAAAATAAAATGTGCATGATGTATGTACGGGCCGGCTGCCTCAATTTCGAAAAAGCATTTTAAACAATTGAAAAGATATGCGAAAAATAGTATTCTCAGTAAAAGTCAGCGATTTTGAGAGGAACATTTGGTGATGGGTGGAAAATTTTTTGAAAGATTCTGTAAAATTTATTAGAGAACGATCTTAAAATTTGGCGACCACGTGACTATCTCGGGAGCCAGGACCTACTAAAAGTTCATGGAGTCTTCAGAATTTGTTTATTCAAACCAGAATCATTCTCGAACCAAAGTCTATAATGAAAAGTTATTCTTCACAGTTTTTCTTTCAAACAATGAGGATTTCCGTGGGGAAACGAATACAAGAGGATGTAAAAAGCTCTCGCAAGATCGAAGGATTTTCACTCTGCATATTAATTCGATTGGAAACGCTGTGTTTTCTCGGACGAAAAACTCGAACGGTGGGTTTGATTAATTTTAGCTACGCGGAAAAGAAGATTTTGGTGCCGAATATTTTTGGCTTTCAATATACAACGACGCAAAGATTGCTTCGTACCTCTGAGCGAGAATTGTGACTTTCTTTCAGGGTGGAGAGTTTTCCACATTAAAATACTTAATCTAACCCTTTGAGAGGGGGTACGAGGGGAAGGAAAATGGTAGTGATTCAAAAAATATTCATGATGGGAAGCGAGAGGATAAGAAAGAAGGGCCACAAAATCTTGAAGGAAAGAGCAAGGTGCAGGGAATTGAATGGAAAAGAAGAGGCGGAAAAAAAAATCCAACAAACACTGTCAAAAGCTAAAGCCTTGGATATTTTGTAATGCAAATGCCGCGCGAAGGCTCTCTGCTGGGCACTTTCTTGGGTGCGTATGCCCCGCGGCTATCCTCGGTATCGTTAAAAAAAAAAAAAAAAAAAAATACAAAAAAAAAACCAAAACGGAAAGCAAAACGTCCTGAAACCTCCGGATAAAACCTTGAGAGCGAGAGAAAGAAAGAGTGAAAATTCCCTTTATTTTCTTTCCTCCACATTCTAATCTATTCTGTTTCTTCGTTCCATCGTCAATTAAAAATTCCGTAGCTGTTCTCTTTCCCCCACGTCTCTCTTTTTCGCTTGGAGATCACGTTCTCGACGTTCGGGTGGTTGCTGCTGTTCGAGGTTCCAGCGAGAAAAAAAACTAATTCTCCGAGCTTAATTAAGTCCAGCGAGTTTTGCCTAAAGCAGAAAACCAGCTCTGTCTCGATAATCGTGTCGAACGTACTCCACCAATATTTTCATTCCAATCGAACAAAGAAATAAGAATTCTTCAACGTTTTCAACTTGTCGCAGATACGCCGAAAAGCGTGTAAAGTGTAATCGTCGTACTGCATCTTTACATAGATTCAGTTTCATAAAAACAAGTTTAAGTTTTACGATAAAATCGCTCGACGAAATCACAGGCAAGAGATTTGAAATGGTAACAATTGTTGAACAATCGATTGGCTGAAGAAAAATACATCTCTAGAACAGTGTTGTTACTTTTGGTACGTCAATTCATGGCAAAATAGATACAGAATCGTCATCGCACGAAATGATTATTGCGGAAGCATAAATTTTATTTGAAAAATTCAGTTAGATCGACCAACATGTAGTGTAGAATGGACAAATTAATTTGTACGATGATCTCGTTGCGAGTTAAAATCAAATGAATAAATAAATAAATAAAATAAAATTCATTGATCCTGATGTGAGAGTATTCGGCAAAGTTTGGGACCTTGTTATTTATGAAAACAAAATGAAAAATATTGGCACACAGCGAGTCCCGAACAAAGACTCGTGTATATACATAAATGCACGTACTAACACGAGCTAAATGGGCAAACAACTAACGAACACGCCGCCCTACTATGCTGATTTATCGAAGGTAATTAAAGGACCGAACGTCGCTACCGGCTGCGTGCAATAACCAATAGCCAGTGCGTGAGCATCGTGCTAATACGTAATGCCATTCGATTTCAACGCCGCCCCTCCCCCCCCCCCCCCTCTTCTCTCGAAATATATCTACACGATTTCATACATATGGGATATAAAGTTCAACATTATCGGGCCAATCGCAGCTTTTATACCATCGACGACGAGCAATATCGTAACCATGCCCGCATAAATATTCTATTAACAATAATTCATTATCTCGTTTATATTTGTAGCCAAATCTATATTTAAAAATCGTTTTTTACTGGTCGTTGGAACGAAAATTATTATTATACTGTTGTGAAGTGAATGCTGACCACAAACACGCTGCATTATCATACACCCTTCATTAGCCTGGCACAAATTACGACTTGCACCAGTGAAGCAGGCTGCAATGATCCATCATCTTCAAATTCTACAGAAATGATAAAAAAAAATTGTGAAGCTGTGAGTCTGCCGAATCGGACTAATTCATTAGTCGCTGATCCCAGACGTACTCTTATACAATTATACTGAACTTGATGACTGATAAAACAGCGAGAATATATTCCAGGATAGCATACGTGTAATGGAAAAAGCATATAATGGCAAGCTCAAAGAAAAGCTTGTCAATTATATTCATGCACTTGAACCCGAGCAAGAGAATCATTATTTCAATTTTCTAGAATTCAAATTCAAACAAATTTTGCTCGATCCTACCAGGCACTGAGGAAAAAAATCTCAAAATCGGTTATCACGCGTATGCGGACGCTTGGGAGCTTGCGGATTTCACATGCCTAGAGAGCACGTCAGGACGATGAATCAAGCAGATACTTTTAGAATACGTTTCACAAGTAATGAATGATTAATAGGAATTTTGAAACTTACCTCGTAGTTGCCTGATGCGCCGTCTCCTAACTATCTTCATATACGTATGAATCACTCAATGTGCTTTCGTGTTAAACGTTTATTGATTCAATTCGTTTCGATTTTACGCTCGGTGTCTGGGTTCACGCCTATTCAAGAAGAGCATTATCGTTGGCGAGGGAAAAAATTCAAAATTCTCGAACGGTGCACGTAAAGTGGGTGATCTCTGCGTGCGTCTTGCGCTCGCATCAAGCCTTCTGCTATTGACGTCATGGCTGTCCCTTACGCATCCTCTGGTGCGTCGTTCCAAGGCCATGAACGCTTTTCTCCGTTAAATAAGCGGCAAAACAGCCAAGTTGTATGGAAAAGAATATAGCAGTGTTCGCTAGCATATGTTTTATGCAGGGTGTCCCGTAAATAATGGATATAAGTTTTCAACCGCGGATAAGAGACGACGACGACAAGCTTTTTCACAAAGTTGTATTTCGTGTATGGTAAAAGTCATGGTTTTCAAGATATTTTGACTTTTTTTAATTTGACAGAATTATAACTTTGAAAAAGTTACAATTTTGAATTTAACAAAGTTTCGTGAAGAAATTTTCATTCGAAATTTCAATTTTTCTCGAAACACCAATTTTTCAATCGACCAATATTTATTTCTTTTAACACATCAATTGATGAAAGAAATTTTGAAAAATTCAATCTGTTTCTAGATGATTTCAAAAGTCCATGTATCTCCAAAATTCTCTTTTTCACAGATTCTTATATGCAGCGATTCGTTTCAATAGAGTTTCACGAAATTTATGATGTCTCACAAGGACGTATGCAGTACATACAGAAGGATTCACTTATTTTCGAGACAAAGATTTCTGCGTAAGCCCTCAGGAGAGAAAAAGCACTTGGGGAATACATTTTACAGTCCTTTTCTTCCCCTTTCACCAGCACGTTTCGTATTGCACTCGTTTTCTCCCTTTGCTCGAACTCTTTAGCTTAAGAGAGAAGTGCATTGACGAAAGACATATCACGTGCATCTAGGTAGAGAGTGCGAAATGGGAAATATTTTTCATGTCCTTTTCAGCAGTGAAGGGTTCTTTTTTTTTTAGTGAACACGACGAAGCAATTTTTTTCACGGGAAAGATTTTCGTCTCTGCAAAAAAGAAAAGTTGTCCCGGTCCATTAAAGGGTAGTTGAGATGAGTTCGAATCTGCCTGTGACAGTTTTTGTTTCGCATGAAATCGCAAGAATATAATTGACGATAAGAAAGTCAACGGACAATCCCGCGAGATGGCAACTCTTCTGTGTCCGTCGAAATGACAATCGAACGAGCGCATTTCTTAGCCACCTTCCATTCCACGTCTTTTACCACCTTTACCCTTTTTAGCCACCTTCATTTCCAATTCTTTTCTATACTCGTCGCATGTTTCTGAAGTTGCCTCAATCAGTCAGACGAAGCTCTTATTGAATTCAAGTTTTGTCATTGAAATATGTTTATAAAGGTATACAGAATTCGACTAATTTTACTTTCAATTAAACGGATTATGAAAATCGATTTTGCACACCGAGAAAAGGGATTTGTTGATTCATTCGCCATGATTCGTTGACCCAACAAAAAATAAATTTGTCAATCAGCAAAAGTTTTGTTGAATCAACAAATGTAATTTGTTCACCAGCATGATTCGTTGATCCAAGAAAAAAAAATTTCTTGAATACGCGAATTTATTTTTTTCAGTGTCAAAACTGTGTCCAACTACTTTAAGTACGATAATTGAATGCGATTGAAGCATTTTGTAAGTAGATGTATAGAAAAATGATGTTGAATTGTAGTTTTCGAGGGATAAAACGATGAAATTTCATCTCCCTAGGAAAACAAAGTAGCGCAAAGTAGGGAAGCAGGAGAATGAAGAGACCAAAACATGGTCGACGTCGCGACGAACTGCCGCGGGGACTTGATGTAGAGATACTTGCTAAAAGTGGCTGTCCCTGTGCCGCCACCGCACCGAGTATGATTTACAGGTGCTGAGAGGAACGGGACTACGGCGACTCTGACTACAGCTCTCAGACGACAAGGGAAAAAACACAGAAAATACGAAAAGTTGGGGGTGTCCACAGTTTTCTCATCGTGAGCATTTCGTATACGTTTTCTCAAGGGACCTCAACAAGCGGAAACAAATTTTGACATCGACCACTTTGCAGTTCTAACGTCAACCTCATTTTCGAATTTTTCTTATTTTTCTTTTTCGTATCCTAACTGCACGTACGGGAAAAAAGGAGTTGAGGGTTTGGTTCATTTTTAAAAATTGTTTTTTTTTTTCTTCCGCCAAAATCTTCGAGAACCGATCGTTCAATCTGATTTACCGATTAAGTAATATTATCATTAGAAGACAGAAGTATATTATTCAAATTTCCAATCATTCGGCATATTCCAAAACTCCTTACAAGGCATTTCAACTCGTTTTTTTTTTATCTATTCCAAATTGATAAAATAATATATATCAAAACCAATCAGATAAGATAACTGTCGTGCAAGAAAATCCCAAAACTGATGCAAAGATCATGCGAAAAAAATGGAACCGTGAGGCACTGCACCTAAATGTGATCCCGCTGAAATTGACAGTATAATAATTCAATTTTTTTCAACTAAACGACGAAGATAACATTTTCGTAAGTGTCCTGAAACTGTGTTTGTTAAAAATGCTATGAAACTTCAAAAATTTTAGAAATATTCCAACAATTTATCGAGCTTGACGTAACATTTTCCATCGTTGTAATGAATTAACGATTATTAAAACGAAATTAACGAAATTATTAAAATTAATCGATGGTAGCGACTAAGAAAATAAAAATAAAATGGAAATAAGAGCAGTTTCGCAGATCGTATTAGAAATTGTATTAGTTGGGAGTCAGCCCGAGAAAGGGAGAAAAAGAAAAACGTTTTTTTGTTTTTTTTTTTCGGAAGACTGACAATCGTTTCGAGTATACAAGCGGTGTTTTCCGAGTCAGGACGATAGCCGTGAGTCACGCGTCCTTAAAAGACCGACAAGGCAACTTTTCACTGAGCATTAGAAGTGAATCTACGTTGGTAATTCTTGGGTTCTACGACTCGGACCACCGGTTCATTTCTCTCGAGGGTCCTGCCTAAACTTTATGGGGAATCGGTGGCGGCTGTTTCTGTCTTTGCCAAACTCTTGACTCGTTCCTCGAATGTTTTGAGGATCTTAGTAAATATTCATTGATCCAGACTGCCCATTTATTTATCGAAAAGAAAGCATCTATTCAAATACAACAAAAATTTAAGGAAGAATAGTATTTAAAGGAATTATTAAGATTTAAAAATGATAATGAAGAAAAATAATCGATAGAAATTTATAAATTTATCCAGAAGCACATGTCAGTGTCTCTAAACTGTTGCGACGATTTGGCTATCGTTTTGGAGAGATTCATTACTGCTGTTAAGAGTTTCTCAAACGATATCCTATCAATTCGGGAGATACAGATGTCCGATCTCGAAAAGCAATCAGCCCTTGCTCGATGGCAGATTTTTCATCCTGCCCTTCTCTCGATGACCATCTTCGGTTGTAAGAGCCAATCATCGAACGCTTTATTGGCACTTTATGCCGAAACTACGTTTACCTCGGCACACAGAGACGTACACACACGGATACATATAGTAGCATGTATATAAGCCATTCCATTTTCGATTATTTCTTGACACTTTTTCGTAAAACTGTACACCATGAAATGAAAACGTAAAAAATGGTAAATTCGAAAGAAAAACGTAAGGAAAATGGGAAAATAAAATTTGTAAAAAAAATAAAAGAGAAGAGATCAATATACAAAAACTGATTCGGATATTTATTTCTCTAGAATAAATATGTATAGAAAAATAAAAAAAATGTTTGGAATCGAGGGCAAGGTGAAATGGCGTGAAATGCCTCTCGTATATAGCCACCATGCTTCTTCGTGGTCCAGAAGATTATTGTCAATTTGTCAAATCTCCCCTATAAGCTCAACGTTTCTTTTGTTTATAGAAGAAAAAAAAACGTGAGAAAATCATCGGTTCAAAGTGAAGTGGAGCAAAGGAGCTAAACAGAGATGAAAGAGGATGTCTGCTTGATGAAGCCTTTCTACACGAACGATTGATCCTTCAACCTTAAATTTTGGGCCTTTTCAATCAGTATCTTTGACGAACGGATCTCGGCTTAATAAAAAAGAAATGTACGTGTAGACTTATAAATTATCAATCAACTACGATCGTAAGACATTCAATAAAAAATTGCTGCTATGAGCGGTGGCAAGATTTTTCTTCCACCTTGGTTCCATAGTACTATTAATAATCGTTCGAAATTCCCAGGAACATGAGAGTTTCACTCTGCGACTAACAAATTTGACAAATTACTTCGAATTGTAGGCTTGTACTCGACGATGTAACACGATCAAAAGTCCAACGTCAAATTATATCTCGCTTCCTCTCTTTTGCCATTCTTCCATTAACGCAAACGCAGTGAACTTTACATATAGAGGAAATCCAAACGTATAACCCAACCCCAGAGAGCGTAAAACGCGATGCCTAACGTCGCGCCTCAGCACTTAGGCAGCCCCTTCTCGTTTCGCTGCAAAAATTACATGCTACGCAAGAAAGAAAAAAAAAAAAAAAGAAAAGAGGAATGGTCGGATCTCGGGAGCCCCGAGCGAGAGGACTTTCATCAGGCTTGCATATCGCTCTTTCGTCTCGTTCTGCATTATCTTTTCATTCAAGATTGATACTACACGACAACTTTGTATTAAAAAAACAAAAAAAAAAACAAAAAAGTTCTCGGTTAGAGGCTGCGCGATTAGCACTTGAAATTTCTCTGAACCTTCAAGCTCATCTCCCTTTTTTGTTCAATGGATGACTATGTTTTTTGTGGAATTCGATAGAACAACTCAAAACAAATTTAGACACTAATTTTTTTTTTTTTTTTCGGATGAGAATCTAAAACTTTCGGTAACGTACTCATGAAATGTCTTTGACGAATATGCATTACGAGCGTGCTCAGTGATCTCGGTCAATGCGAAACCTAAAATTATGTGAACTGGATGAGGATGAAAAAAATTACAGGTCTGTTCCATCTACAGATGTTTCCAAAGTTTCGATCTTATTATAATATATTTCTTAAAAGTATAATTGAAAAGAAATTCGGCACTTATTTAAAAAAAACTTGCTGCCCTCATAAAGGCAGCCATAAAGCGAAGAAACGGATCTCGCTCGCGCAAATGTGTGGTCGTCGTCATCTCTTTTGGACTTTAGACCATTTACGTCGCCAAGTTTTTCAAATATTTTAAACAATGCCTACTCTTATCCTAATTTCTTGACTTTACCGAAAATATGTCTCAAGCTCGGAGGAATAAAACAAAACCCAATTACACTATGACATATAACGAAATGATTTGATGAATGAAAATCAAAGTACAAGCGCTTAAACTCTTCTGCAAACGTATCGGCTACAACTGCGCCACTGGCTGAGTGGGATTTAACCGCCCAGTTTATCGGTACTTTATAAGGCTCAAAACCAATTCGACGCACGTTAAAATTTCGACATTCCTACGAGAACACAATCGACAGAAATAGAAGAATAAAAAATCTCATGCGAACGAGAGTTAAAGGACAAGAGCTTCGTTGCATACGAAGAAAGCAAGAGACGATTATTCTGGGCGCTTGATAACCATGGCATATCCCTCGTATATATGTGAGAGCAAAGTATAGATGTGAGAGAAGTGAGATGAGGTAAGAACGTTGATATGCATTGCAGGTTTGGAGAGATGGTTTTTGATGTATATATAAGTATGTTAGAACGAGAGAGACAGGGGGTGGTAGGAAAAGCCTATTTAGTGCACTGCGCATAGAGAACGGGAGGCTGTGTCAACGTTATTATACCGCAGATTCCCTAGAGAGCACCAGTATAATATACGTTTGTGTGGCCCGGACGACACACCGAACGTATACACGTACGTGTGTCTCATGCAGCGAGATAGCGAATAGATCAGAAAAGTGGTTTTTTAAATATGAATAAGGGGAGCCCCGTAGCTGGGTGGTTTAGGACGGGGCTAAAGATGTGCCAACCGTAGCGATATATTTTTACGTGTGTATTCGAAATAAATATACATATACGGAGAGCATTTTAGGCGAAATAGTACATCGCATTTTTTTGGACAAATGTCAGGTTTTTTTAGTTCCGAATACTCATTGGAGTGTTAGGGAGCCCGATGAAATATTAAATTTATTTATTTATTGAAAATTTATCGAAATCCGTACGTTTTTTTACGAGAAACCTGTTTTTTTTTCTGACAAACTTAATACGCGTGAAAAAATTTTTACGCAAAATTGCTCCGAAACTTTCCATCCCATTGTTTTTGTTAATTGCCTCACTTTGGCTGCGGAAATTTTTATCATTCTTATCATTAAAAAGAAAGGGGGAAAGAAAACACGTGAACACTCTCGAACGAGGTGAGCAATCTCAGAATCTTTCAAGAATGAATAGCATCTTGTCGATGTATAAACTTTGCCCAGATTTGTCATTTTGCAGTATTACGTCCTTGTCTTATCGCGTCGAATCTATAGCTGATATAACTGGATTCTCTTCGTATCAAGACATAGTTTAATCAACTTTTATTTAGCAGTAGATATCCGCGTTTGGTGATAGACACAGCAACGATGCAACTGATCGTTATATTTGCAACCCTCGTCGCTTTCTCTCAAGGTAATTCATGTTACACATTTTTCAAAACAGAATATTGAACATTTTTAGCTCATCTTCGAACACACTTTTATCGCCAGTAAAATAGAAAAAGTTTCAAACGACCATTCAATTTTCTCTGTGAAGAATTTGAATTTTTATGGATTTGACAGAAATTTTTTTTTGCAATGAAATAGAAATGATGCATTTTCGTATATAATATTTCAGCGGTGCCATTCGCAAAGCGTATCGATCCACGAGTCATAAATGGAAAAGACGCTAAATTAGGGGAACTACCGTATCAAGTATGTACGCTTAACCCAATGAATTCTTAATTTTTTTTTTTTCTACAATTCGAACGAAACTTAATAATCGCAATTCCTATCGCTCGATATCTATGTATATATCTGCGAGAAGGATACATTTGGCCGCTTCTATGTCTATTTTATTGACTGCTGATAAAGTGAAAACGATTATCCCGGCTGCAATGAATATGTTGAAAGGCAAAAGAATTCTACGACATTGATAATTCGTCAATACAAAATAAGAAAATCAAACATTGCTGTTTTAAAGCGTATTCGAGTGATAAAGAAACGAGAAACGAACTCAGTTCCAATAGGAAAAAGTTAGACACTTTTGTGAAGTAGACAAAATGTCAAAAAATTCCTTCCCCAAAGTGGCGACTTTGAATGTCTTTGCTTCATTTTTTTATTTATTTAATTCAAAAACATTTCTTAATGAGAACGTTCAAATTTGTTGCATTCTTGTGATACCAAAAGAACCATAAACATTAATTATTCATGAACCAGCGTGTGCCAACGACCTGAATTATTCGACTTGTGTTCATTCGACAGGTAGCACTGATCGCGAGGGGAGAAGGTTTCGAGGACGCTTATTATTGCACAGGCTCCATTATAAACAAGTATTACGTAGTCACTGCAGCCCACTGTGCTTTCGCGTAAGTTTAATGAGAACAAAAAAGAAGTATCGTTACTTGAGATCGAATATCTAATAATGAAAAATAAAATTCAAATTGATTGTGATTTTCGAACGTGTGAAACCTTCCAGAGTGCCAGAGGAACTGATCTACGTAGTCGCCGGTACTGTCGACTTGGAGCGTTACTTATGGATCAGCAAAGTTGAGAAAGTAATAGTTCATCCTGAATTTGATATGGAACATTCAGTAACAAATGACATCGCCCTTATGAAAATCGAAGAACCGTTCGAGTTCTCTGAAACGGTTATGCCCATACCGTTAGTTGAAAGAGGCTTCGAAACACCAGCTGGAACAGTAGCTACCGTGTCCGGTTGGGGCTCACTGAAGGTGAAATTCTCAATAAAAATAAGAATTATCATTTCTCATCATATTTTCATTGATATTGAAATTCTGTTTCAATCTGCAGAACACAATTTTTGACCTGTTGAACTTAATTATTCTCTCATGATGAAACACTGTTTCTCTGATATTTATTAGCGAAGAGCTTTCAATGATATAGGATCATAGTTTGCCCAGTAAGATTAATGACGAAATCTTAAATTTTAGAATGATGGCCACGGGACAAAGAAACTTCAACGTACCGATGTACTCGTCGCGTCTCAAGAATTGTGCAATGAAATTTACTCTCCAGGAATGCCTATCCACGATAGTCAAGTCTGTACTTTCAATCCTGATGTCGAGACCGGAGCCTGTCACGTAAGAAAATTTTGTATTTTTTTTTTTTTTCCATTCTAGCAGGATGCTATATAATGAGACGTAAAATACAATTCATCGATCCTTCGAAAAATCATGGCGTACAACAGCAAATGTATAGCCTTCTCATGAAAGGTCGATTCTTACTCGGGCAGGCTCGTTACAGAACGAATGATTTATAAGCTTCTCCGTTACAGGGTGACTCCGGAGGTCCTTTGACGATCAACGGCAAATTAGTTGGCGTAACATCTTGGGGCTTCGAGTGTGCTTCGAAAAAGTGGCCTGCCGTCTTGACACGAGTGTCCGAATATGTCGATTGGATAAACGCTAATTCTGTATAATCTACGAGGCCCCGGACTCATCAGCTCGGCATATATCAAATCCTGTACAAAACCTGCTTTCGGTCAATGTCGACAAATCTTTATTTGCAGTTTTTCTGCAATAACTCTTCCCTCTGTTTTCTCTTCTCGAACACATTATATCCACGATATTCGGAGACTTTGTTATTTCAGACACACGAACTTGCCGGTGTTATATTAATGTCTACATTATTCTGGAATTCATCCTAGTGCCTGTATTTAAAAAAATACTGAATCTGTTTAATCGTTCAACTATTTTTTCATTGTGATAATGCGCAACTCGTCACTGTCAACGATCTCTCATATCGAGTGGATATCAATAGTTACGAATGCGCTCTCATTATCAATAAAAAAAAGAAAAACGAATGAACGAGATGATTATGCTAAAATGTACGTAGATAAGGATCATAATAATATCAAAATAAATTATATCCAAGGTACATCGATTTTCTTTTCATCATCTCCGCTTGTCATTCATCTACGAGGCTTTGCTTTCATTACTTTCTTATCAAAAGTAATAAATAAATAAAAATCCAATGTTCCAAAAATCATCACTTTTGAACCAAAAAAAATCAGGTTCACCGACCAACAATAATAAAAATCTTCGATTTGATTGAATAATCACTCGGAGTACCGATATCCTCTGCTACTATCGCTCTTGCTACGGAAATACGACAAGACTGCATAACCTCGAAGGTTACGGAATCGATTCGATCAAGTTGACCATGAGACTGTCCCTCTATTGAATGATGAAACTGAGGGATCAAATCCCCAAAACGAAATTTCATAGAAATATGCTTATAAAAAATGTCTCTGACAAATAAAATCCCGGTAAACGAAAGTAAAAAGCAAAAGCAATTTCATGTCCTGCGATCAAGTAGTGCTCGATCCGTAAAATGCACTTTTTTCTTTTGCACCAAAAGTGCTTGTATCGTCTGTTAGTATATATACCTGCTGCTGTAGTTGACCCGTCCAGATGTCTTCTAACTACCTCTATTGAACAACAGATCGTTTACGGAGTTTTGTTTTATATAGAGTGACTCGCTGGAGGTTCTTTGACGATTGATAGTAAAGTTGTAGGCATAAAATCTTGTGGCTCCAGGTTCGCTTCCAAAGAATGGCCTTTCCTCTACACGAGAGTGTAGTGGCATGGTGTAGTTTCGATACAATGAATCGAATCCTGTTTCTTCGACTTTGTAAACATTTATTTCGATCATCGATTCCTTACCAAATTTTCATTAAGAATTCAGAAGATTTTATTTTTTACAAAATTGTTTATATTTGCAACAATATCAACTATTTCTTTTTATACCCTGCGTTTTGTGTCTCTACCGGGTTGGTTATTTGTACAAACAAACAAAATGTATGTGCGAAACAATAATTCAGACAAATTAACCAATAAAAGTTCTTCAAAAATCACTACAGGGCCAAAAAAATTTCAGACTTTCTTACTTGCCCAATAAATATTTGTCTCTCATATTCGTTGATTTATTTATTTTTTTATAACTCGATGTGACGAGCCACCGCAGCGGCTTGACATCAAGTTTATTGTAATTATTATATGAATATTTGAACGAATCGATGTAAACTGCGTTTCATTTAATCAAGATCAACGGTTTTACCCAAGCGATTAGATTAAAGATTTGACTAATAAGAAAATTTTTCATGACCTCATTACAGCACCGCTGTTTCTCCAGATTGAGATACTGATTTCTAGATATGATGTAATAAGAAAGCTCATATGTCCAGAAATGTCGCCAAAGATAACTCAGTATGTTACATCAAATTTTATCTACACAGCTGACACAAAAATCGACTAAACAAACGTTTTGAGAATTTCGTTTGTTTATCTCGCAAAAAAATTATTTATAATAAGAATTCGCGTCACTGCCATAAGAAAATACTAATTCAAATCCAATAAAAAATGCAGTCTTAACTTCACGATAAATCAACAAATGAATTGAAAGCATTGAAAGCATTAATAGTCAAGTACATTGAAAACCATGAATATCTAACAAGCGTCTTCTAATTAATTTGAAGTACAGGTTATTTTACATAATAAAAATTAGAACAAAAAATAAGTATAAAAATTTCATTCTAATTAGATCCTTGATAAGGATCTAGATCAGATACTCTTTCAAAATGTTTTTGGTCGTAGTTGTGTTCGAGGAAAGGATGATCCAATCATCTCCCAGCATGAATCCAAGGGTTGGTTCATATCGCTGCTAATCTGACGATCTATCTAATCTCTCTCGCTTCTCGTGACAGTCTTACCGACTATACGTTTATGCAACCAGTCTTCGGTGTTCAGTATATATAAAAGATCCCGATTGCAAAATTTTTCATTACCAACAATAGCGATCACCAGGACTCAGCAACGATGCAGTCGATCTTGGGTCTTTTAGCTTTAGTGTCACTCTGTCAAGGTGTGCTGAGCGAAAAATAATATTTGCACTTTATTTGAACATTGTTAACGAATTCGAATTTTTATTTTCATTTAAAGTTGACTGTTTTTTTCAAGATCGATGAATCTAGCTAACAACGTTAACTCAAACCGTTTGCGATCTACTATATTATTAAAGTAATTACGACGTTTTGGCAGGTGTCCCAACGGCGCTGCATGGCGGAAGAATCGTCAATGGCGAAGATGCCAAAATTGGCGAATTCCCATACCAAGTAAGTACCAATTTATCAATCAAATTTTTGTACTGCAAATGAGTGAGCAGATGAGATGCAAAATCGGGGATTGAAAATTATTTTCAAATTAATCAAAACTGTTCACTTATCCTCAAATTAATTTGCTTGGACTGACTCCCCTCGGAATAAAAAAATCATTTCATTTTCTTAAAATTAACGAAATAATTTAACGTTTATTCGACTATAGGTGTCGCTGCAGTCATGGGGTCAACATTTCTGCGGAGGCTCAATTCTCAATGAATATTACGTAGTAACCGCAGCTCACTGTGTCGACGGGTATGTATATATATACAAATAATTCTAAAAAAAAAAACTGTTCGGTCCGAACTCTAAAAATTTATTGAGTTTATTTATTTATTATTTTCATTGTTCCTGCTCACGCTTTTATTGTTTTTTACGAGCCTTCCTCGTGTAAAAACTTTCGTGAAAAAAATTCAGTACGAAATTCAGCATTTTCGCAATGACCAGCATGCACGTTCCCCAATCTCATACACATTTATATTGCCGTATCTCCAAAACTAATAAACAGTCAAAATTCATCTTCAGTCATAAACTGAAGACTGTGGTCGAATGAAATTTGAAGAAAAAAAAAAAGAATTTCATCATGAGCCTAACACACCCCAATGAGGATACTGCGAATCGAACTTTTCTATCGTGCACCCATACAACCGGAGCTGCGGTTAATTCGTCACTGATAATATCGTACACGTCTATTCTGAAATTTTTCATAATCGCTCAATCATGAATGGCTCAATCGGTTATATTGCAACGGTCTACCATAAAATATGTTTGTTACAGGGAAAATGTACGCGATTTACAAGTAGTCGCAGGTACCATCGAACTGAGTGAGCCCCAATCGACCCACCAAGCAGTAAAAGCATTTACGCACGAAGCTTATAACCCACGACATTCCTGGTCAAACGATATTGCTCTCATCAAAGTATCGAAACCGTTCCGAGTCTCCGACACGGTTGATTTCGTGTCGCTGCCCGTAAATCATGGCCAAGTCAAAGAAGGCTCAGTCGCCGTTGTCTCCGGCTGGGGAAGTTTGTATGTACGTTTCACATCGAACTTGCCAATCATCCCTGCTACTTTTTTTATCATACGCTGAGGAAAAAAAATTTGGTTGGAACAACCTGAAATTTCATTCAACTAAACGGATTTAGTTCAGTGAACAATTTTTTTTTTGTTGTTCGAACTAAATTTTGTTTTCAGTTTACTCTGATAGAGATTCTGCTTCGCGTTTTCAACTTTTTCATTTGCAATTTACGGCAATTGAGAAAAAAGGGAAAAACTTGTACTTTAGAGATTAGAGCGTAGCGAGCTTTTGACGAAGAAAAAACGCGAATGAAACGAAAAAAAAAAAATCTGTAGATTTGATATTTAGATACGAGGAATGATGAGCTTCGACGAATAAATATTGATTTTTAGATCGGAGGTGATAGCCCTAACCATCTTCAACGAACCGACGTAATGATCACGTCTCTGGAGTATTGTAACAAAACGAATTCAGCAAAGAAATTGCCGGTTTACGAAGGCCATGTTTGCGCCCTTAACCCCAATTTCGAGACTGGACCATGTCACGTGAGTTATTTGTTTATTGTAAGATGAAGTTAATTAATCTTACATTTTACTGAAATCACAACCGTTGGGATCGAGCATATTTTCCATTTCTTTATCAATTTTTAGCTTTAGAATTCATTTATTATTCTTTTAAATTTTTATTAGAAAAAGAAATTAACAAAGATTCGAACGAACAAAACATCGATCGATTTTTTTCTTCCGATTGCATTCAAACGCTGCAAATTTTCATTTTATTTTTACAGACAACTTTAGAATCTTATGAATTCTCTTATTTTCCTATACGAGAAATGATGAAATGTCTTTGTATCACAAAATATATGGTGGTGTTATCACAAGAGCATAAGTTCTTCTCGTACCTTATGAAGTCTGATTGATGTTTGATATGTAGGGTGACTCTGGCGGTCCTTTGACAGTCGATGGTCAGCTCGTAGGTATTGCATCATGGGTGATATCATGTGCTTCATCGAAATACCCGACCGTCTACACGAGAGTCTCCGAATACATCGACTGGTTACACGAGCACGCGGTCTGATGCCATATTTAAACATCAAAACTTCTAATATCGTTACCACCGTATGTCCAACACGGAAGAGTATTTTTTTTACCGTTTTTACAACAGAAAGATTTCAGAACAGAGTCTGCGAGTGAATACTGTCATCGAATTATCGTATCAACGAATTGTGTATGAATAAATCAATATGAAATTTAAACAAAAACATGTTTTTCCAACGTCGAACAAAATAGCACCGCCACATGCGAAAAAGTAAATATCAAATATATTGCATAATTAAGAGCTTTTTAGGAGCTAATTAAGTGCTATAAGAAAATATAAGAAAGTATAAATTTAAAAATGTATACTTTTCTCTCAAGCTCTTGAATAGCTCTTAAAAAGCTCTTAATTTTGCTCTTTGAAAAAATGTGATAGAGCAAAAAAATCTTGTGGCGGTGCTAACTTTTTCAAAACTTGACACCACCATGGATTTCACTAAGAACGGATGAAGCTCTAAATTTTTTCTTATAGCACTTAAATAGCTCTTAAAAAGCTCTTAATTTTGGTCTTTGTAAAAATGTGATAGAGCAAAAAAATCTTGTGGCGGTGCTAACTTTTTCAAAACTTGGCACCACCATGGATTTCACTAAGAACGGATGAAGCTCCAAATTTTTTCTTATAGCACTTAAATAGCTCTTAAAAAGTTCTTAATTTTGGTCTTTGTAAAAATGTGATAGAGCAAAAAAATCTTGTGGCGGTGCTAACTTTTTCAAAACTTGGCACCACCATGGATTTCACTAAGAACGGATGAAGCTCCAAATTTTTTCTTATAGCACTTAAATAGCTCTTAAAAAGCTCTTAATTTTGGTCTTTGTAAAAATGTGATAGAGCAAAAAAATCTTGTGGCGGTGCTAACTTTTTCAAAACTTGGCACCACCATGGATTTCACTAAGAACGGATGAAGCTCTAAATTTTTTCTTATAGCACTTAAATAGCTCTTAAACAGCTCTTCATTTTGGTCTTTGATAAATTGTGATAGAGCAAAAAAATCTTGTGGCGGTGCTAACTTTTTCAAAACTTGACACCAACATGGATTTCACTAAGATCGGATGAAGCTCCAAATTTTTTTTCATAGCACTTAATTAGCTCCTAAAAAGCTCTTAATTATGCAATATTTGACATTCACTTTTTCGCATGTGGCGGTGCTATCTTGTTCGACGTGTTTTTCCATGAGCCTTATTGAAAAAATATTTCCATGAGTCTTCGCGAAATATTTACAATCGCTTTAAAAAAAAACTACAAGCGATAAGTGAGCATGCCTTGAAAATGAGACATTTTGCAGACCAGCATATTAAAAATCTTTTGGTGATTTTGGTGCAGGCGTTGTTTGGTGTTTCATGATATTAGAACTAGTTGTTTGACGCAGAAGTATTCGTTCCCATATTATTTCACGTTGCTCGAAGACTAACATGACTATTATTCTTATAAGATTTATTGACTGCTCGCTCCTCGTTTTCACCACTGCACAGCGCAGAGCCCCAAGACTTTTCTCACATGAAGCATCGCTCTATCTATATGGCACGCCTGAATCTCGTGAGCTGAACAAGTTCGGTCGTTCGGACCACACCGTCAAAGTATTTGGTAACCAATTTTCATATTTTCCAACTCTCTAAACTATAAGAGACTATCGGACAAAATAAATGGCTCGTTTTGGCTGCATATTTAAATTGTCTGATGCAAATAATATTCATAGATGATTGATTGAAACCCGATAAAAAGGTAGACCCTTGCATCGGTCGGGATTTCCACAATTTCTCTCAACTCTCGTCCACACTTAATGCGCAGAAGAACATTGGAAAAGCGTAGCTGTGAAAAACACTCTTGTGGGATTTTTCAAAATCATGAAAATTAGGAGATTCAGAAATTAATGGAGCGTGGACCAAGTGCCTGCCTCATAAATGCCTGCAAGGCTTTGTCTATGCGCCGACTAGCTCAAAAGATATCGGCGTCCAGTACGTTTCTGAACTTTCTGAAATATGGATGATTCGAAAAATCGTAAATCTTGAAAAATCTGTGATGAAATTCTGAATATTATATGGGACATTAGAATTTTGTAGAAATAAAAAATCAGGAAAATTGATAATGATCGAGGCGACGACAGCTTGAAATGGCGTGGAATGCCTCATATATGTAACACCAAACGTGAAAGAATATTGAGAAACAGTTCTGTCCCTAGTCCCTAGTTCCAATGTGTCCAGATGAATTAATATGTGTCCTGAAAAGAAAAAAATCAAATCCTCAAAGACACGTGTAACTATGAAGCAGAAAAAAATTGCTCAAATTTTGAGGGAATAACATATTGATAATATCCAATTTCCCTAGAACACAGAACAGTGATTTGATATTTATCAGTTTTTAATTAAAAGGAGCAGAGATTTTGTGTTGTTTACGTATAAAACAAGACGAGCCGAAATCTTTTGTCGACTGTAACTTCTGCGCAATGATATTTTGTAGCAATCGCGTGAAACCATCAATCCAGAGATGAGATTACTCCCGCAAACACGGATATATAGAATGAGAAATAAATGAAAACGGTGATACGAACGATTGTCAGCCAACTTATCTAATCATCAATCGCATATTTTTAATTATTGTTTATTGACAAAAGGAGAGTATATAAACAACGGTTTGTTCAATATGCAGCACAGATTAATTCCGGTTCACCGAAGCTTCAGCTAAGATGAATTCGGTTTTAGTATTCTTAGCCGTTGTCGCAGTGTCTCAAGGTAAGTAATTATTTGTTATTAAGATATTGGCTTCAATGTTTTATATTCGAGGGACATATGAACTTTGAAAATTCATCGAAAAATCAAGAATTATTTTTTTTTCTTCTGGAACCCTGTTGGATTAATCGCATGACAGTTTTTCCGTTTTGAAAAGTTTACTTGTAGGTTCAATCTGGTTTACTTTTTTTTTTTTTTTTTTTTCTTTTAATACAACTAAAATCCAAGGATGTGTTGGAATTGGGGATGAGTGGTTTATTTACAATGGTTTATTATCTTAATGAATAGGTTCGTGAACGATTTTTTTTTGTCGAGTAGTTTGCGTAATAAAATAAAGAGGAATATTTTTCGAATTTTGTGTTTTTAGCAACAAAAACCTGTAGTCCCATTGATCCAGTGGTTTTCTGGAAAAAGGCACTTTCCCTAACACTTTTTTTTTACTCTCTCGAAACGATTTTTTCATACTTGCTACGAACGGTGTGTACCGATGTACTCGCGGTTCGCGAGACTGTTTGTTCTTTCATTTTGGATCAATGAACAAAAGCATTATTCCGTAGGTGTTCCGCTGGAAAGATCCTTCGGTGGAAGGATTGTCAACGGAGAAGATGCTGAAGTAGGCGAAATTCCGTTTCAAGTGAGTATCGAAACTCGAGTAAGCCTCGCAGTGGATAATACTAAAGAAAAATACAGTCTTTAAGATCAAACTGGATGATGTGCGAAGATAAATCTTCGGAAAGAGAAATTATGATTTCATTTTCGACTGTATCATTCGGTATTTTTGAAATTGCTGTACAAAAAATCGAACATAAATTTTCTTCGATATTTCAGGAGTGAATTTTGGAAAACTCATATGTGCATGAACCTGCATGGTAGGGTTCTTATCATTTTGCAATGCGATTGAACGAACGTACTAAGAAATTAAAACTTTTCGAAACTGCACCGCATATTATGAAATCGTAGTAAACAAAATGTTTTTTCAACATTTTTTTCTTATAATTTAGAATTCAATGATAGAAATTATTTCTCATTATAATGTTCGTTGGAAAGTTGGAATGGAAAAGTTGAAAGAATAGCGAAAGTTTGAATAAAACGTATAGTTACTATTTTTGAACTAACATATAAAAATCGAAAATCTTCGGCTATTTTTTCAGGCAGATTCAAATCATGATATTAACAACGAATAATTCAATATGAATTTTTCTACCGATCATAATCCAAAGGTTTTTCTCAATATCATCAATTACCAAGATCCAATTACGATTGGATCGCTTGAAGAATTCATAAAATTTGTATAATTTTTTGAATATAATCCAACGACAAAATCTAATACACGATATCATAGAATTAAAAACGTCACAAATAGCCAAGCAGTGTTTCGATGTTTCTTTGAGCTACAGCACGCGTTTTCGAATTGACGAATCATGCCAGACTCTAAAATATTTTTTTGTTTTCATTTATCTCTATTCGCATAGGTTTCCCTACAAACTTCGTACGGTTTTCACTTTTGCGGAGGCTCGGTACTAACGGAAAACTACGTTGTCACAGCAGCCCACTGTGTCGTGGGGTATGTATAAAGAAAAAAAAAATCGTTGCAGTTTCGTAATTCGGTAATGAATTCGAATTAACCATGACGCATAATTTGATACAGTAAAGTAGCATCCAACGTGAAAGTAATTGCCGGCACGGTAGATCTGGAGAAGCCTCACTCGGTTCATTACGTTGAAAAAATAATAGTCCACGCTGAGTACAGTCCATCGCATTCCTGGTCAAATGACATCGCTCTTCTCAAAGTGAGAGAGCCTTTTGTAGTTTCGAAAACGATTGCTTACGCAACTCTACCGATGCACAGTGAAAAATTTACACCCGGTATGGTCGCCGTTGCCTCAGGCTGGGGTCGTCTATGGGTGAGCATCCAATCGATTCATTAATTTTCATTCAAAACTTCTTTCTACAAATATTTCTCGACGATTTTAACTGTACTGCTGTTGAAATATATTCTGTCACATTCCATTCGTGTATAAAACAAGTTTAAAGCTGAAGCTCACAAATAAATGGCCCGAAAGTAAAATTATTTTCGGACAAATTGATTTTTAAAAAAGTATCATGTTCCCGTGAGGTGATAAATATTTCTGAAACTTCAGGAAGGAGGAGATAGTCCTACAAAATTACAACGGACCGACGTTAAAATATCGAGCCAAGAGTACTGCAACAAAGTGAATTCGGATGCTGGATATCCGGTTTACGAAGGAGCACATATCTGTGCTCACGATCCCGATGTCAAAACTGGCCCGTGCCATGTAAGTCATTTCATTCGGCTTCACTGCCAACAACACACGACTTATTTACATGGCAGTCATTAGAATATTGCTTGGACTGCTGTCAATTTGTGTGTACGTTAAAAAAAAAACGGTATAGAGTTTAATAATTTCTTTTCCTTATTTCTTTTTTTTCTTTTTTTTTTTTTGATGATGATAATTACAATTTTTCTAATGATAGTTTTTTGTTGCTTGTTAACAACTTCATTATACATGAACTGGGTGAAAGAAGAGACACGCGTAGATGATGATAATTATATTTCGGTTTTATTGACGACTCTTGCTTTCGACGGACGACATTCGACTGACTATAATCTGCTTTATTCGTGGGCCCACCATTCACTCATTACAAGAGCACCACAATAGAGCACCACAGAAATGACTCAAGTACCAAGTTACTCAATTTCTGTTTACTTGCATTAAGAGGATGGATCAGTCCGTATCTCGCCACCGTGAGTGCGAGAGAGATAGCTGCAAATTTCGAAATTGAAATTCTTCGATACAGTTTGACTGATTAGAAAATGGCCCTGTCAGCCCATTTTTGCCATCGCCCTGCGTGGGCTGACAGAGCCGTTTTGTGATCGGTCAAACTGTCCTGAAGAATTTCAATTTCGAAAACTCGAAGTGAGGTTAGATGACTGATCCATACTCTTAAACATCATCATCGAGAGATGCAGCAGCGGCTCTAAGTACGCTAAGTATTAAAAGAAAAAGCAAATATTGCAATACAGAATCTTTGAAAGATTCTACAAAACGAATTCATTTGGTATCACGTGACGAGTAGTTTCGATAGAGGAATGGATATCAAATAATGTTTATTACTGGATTCTAGGGAGACTCCGGTGGTCCATTGGTCATAGACGGTAAACTCGTAGGTCTCGCATCCTGGGTCATAAGTTGTGCATCGACCAAATATCCCACCGTTTACACGAAAGTATCCGAATACGTCGACTGGCTCGAGGTCAACGCAGTTTAATCTGATTCGAGATTGCTCTCTGATTAAAATTTATTTTTTATAGAATTCTGCAGTTTTATATTGTATAAATAAATAAAAAATGTAAACTTTTAGAATAATATTGTCTAAATCTTTATCATATATCTCAAAAACAATACCCGAGTTCCTGCATTTCTTTGTTCAGAATAAAACATGCCATCGTCTGACTTACCGAACAATTTCGAGGTCAAATGCACTCTGACCTCGAAACCCTTCACCTTTGACCCTTTGAACCTTCGGTTGCACTTTCGTGCGAATTTCCATAAACGGCTGTACATTTTTTTCTTGGATTTTATGTAAAACACCATAATGGATCGGTTCATCAAAATCATTTCTGATTAATTTAATTTGAACGATTCAAGTTAAAATAAAAAAGGGTTTGGAAATGAGTCCGTGCAGCTGGAGGGTCATTGAATCTATAATAAAGGTTCTCGGTAGATGCTTTTAGCTATAAAAATATTCGAATAGCTGAACTTTTTCGCACACAAGTCTACATAAAAAAAAAAACCAAACTTTATCATAAAGTTCGATCAGGGATGGTGGATCTGCCACACATGTATTAGTAGATCAAAAACAAACTCTTTACGTCAGTAAACACATTGAATGATGAGACTAGAAGTTATCTACATATACCACACCCCCGGTGAACATGGATGACAGCACCGGTCATGTTTGCTTCCGCAAAATAATACGTTTCCAGATTTATGGATCGAAAAAATACGGGATTTGGCGATACGAGCTGTTTTCGCTACAGAGACCGAGCTTTTAAGTGCGCCCTCTCTGCTGAAAAAGCTCGATCCCTCAAAATTACACGTTGCCTCTGGAGGCGGATAAGGCAATACGAAGGCTGTGGGTATATGAAAACATGCCTCAACCGGTTATCAGGAGCTTTTTATCAGTCGCTAAGAGAGAAAACCTTGTCGTCAACTTTTGGCATCGAAGCAAACGAGCTAAAGCTCGTTGACGACCGTCGGTAATGGCCTGCAGGGTAAAACTTCCGTCGGTATTTCAAACTGCGCATTCACCTCTCTTCCACTTTTTTTTTTTTTCTACTAGAGAATGTCGTAGAGTTAGAAGACAATGAAAAAGGGAAAAAAAGAGAACACACTACGGTCTCGCGCAAAATCCTGAAAGCTTTCGTAAACTCTGCGACTCTATTGACGCTATTCGCGTCGAGCTCTTATCGTCCGAGAGACGTAGGGAAAGCTTCGAACACACTCGAGCTCAAGAAAAAGAGAAAGATAAGGAAAGGCCTTGGAGCTTTCATTGTGTCGCATTGACCCAGCTCGAGAGGTGGCGCTGCTCCTTGAAAGCCAACGCGAAGAAAACGTCTCTCTGTCTCTATATCTTTCCTCTTCTCCTCTGTCTCCCTTCTTTCTTTCCTTCCTTCCTTCCTTCCTTTCTTTCTCAAGTATTACTTTTACATATATATATATATATATACATAGATATGTAAACTGTATATTGAATTCGCCACAGTGCGGTCTGTGAAGAGCGTACAATCCTCCAGCCTCTCAAAAGCCCAACTTCCAAATACAGATAGCAACGATTCACCACTCGTGACTTTGCCAGGCGAGAAAGCTCACTGGGGAGAGCTCACTTAAAGCACAAACCACCCACGCGCGCTCGAGTGACTCTCACTCTTGTACATCAAATGTCCAACGTCGGGATAATCCAACGAGAATTTCTAGGCTTGGAGCTTCAACGTTTCGAGGCGATTCTCCTCTTTTGGGGATTGGGCCTCTGACGATCGTGCTCACTTCCTACGAGACCTTACCAGGTCTCATCTCCGTTTCCGTTAGAATGGAAATTGCGCTCATTTTTTTTCAACGTTTCGACGGATATAATATCCAAGGGTATATCCCATAAGCGTTCATCAAAAGTCCATCGATCTTACATGAGCTTCAACCATTCATTTTGATGCAAACGAAATCAATTATTTTGATGTAAGATTTGAAACTCTGCAATGAAAATACAGCTCCTTCGGCAATGGAACTAACGATCGATCAATTTTTCAAATAGGTCATAGGAATTATAAAATCAATATTCCCCCCCCCCCTCCCCTGAGATTGAAATATCATGTTTCTTAACGTCGATGAAATTAAATTGGGTTTATTTTTTTTTCGATCAGGATGTTAGGATTTAACGACCGTTCCATCGATTTTCAACGTCGCATTAACTTCAATAACTTTTGCCAAGTAATGGGATCTCGAGGTGATTGTTGCTCGACGCAGGGATAAAGTTTGAGCTTTCCATAACGATGAATTTCCTTGATGCGCTTATACATTTACACGGGAATGCCAACAAGATATGCGTCACCCTATATAGCACTATGTAACGAATCCACCCTTATATACTTTCATGAGCGCGTTACCCAGGTTTCACTCATGTATATATAATTACCTTAAATCCCTGACGATTACAGAGAAATTATACACTGATCCTATACAAACAAATGGGAAGAAGGTTCACAGATGTTTACAGAGTATTCTCTCCTGACGTTCCTGACGTATATATATCACTGAAAACTTTTTTACATTTTTAACAACCAATGAATGAGACACCAAGAACAATAAGTCGTTAATTAATCCAAAAACTATCATTTTCAATATCAATACAAAGCTCTCTCATTGGTTTCGTGTACTTGGCATAAAACTGCATCTTGAGTAAAAAATACCGAAAAAAATTCAATCAAGTTCGAGATGAATAAATCGTGTTCAATTTTACTTATTTTGTTGGTCAACGAGAACTTTTCAATTTGTTAAAATAACTTTGATCTTGCTGTCGATATAATTATTTCGCAGAGAACTTTTTTTTTCATAGTTCCTGTAAAATTTTCTTTCTAGAATATATGTATGTACTTCGTGTCGTTCGATTACGAATTAAGCTTACAAATAACTTTTTTTTTTTCATCGACTCTATAAAACTCCCAGCAGTCCAACGATCCTTTCATTCACAAATACTGCGAAAGTGTCCGGAGATATATTTCGGAGATGAATTGAAGGCAATTCTCGTTTGAAGATATGATGATCATTTTTGTCGAAAATGGCATAAGCCTGTGGAGTCTTCCAGCGAGAAAGTCGAGATGAGGAATGAAATGGTCTTCGAGAAAAAGAGAATCCGGAGAGAAGACACGATTTCATATGATAAAACCTCTGGATCACAGGAGAATCATATATATTCTGAAGCAAATACGTGCCATAAAATTTTTCGTGTGACTCTCTGTCGCTGTGAAATATTCAATGATACTTTTTTTTTTCTGAATATACACCAAATTCTTTATGGTTTTTCTCTCTATACGAATAGCGACTGGATTTTTTTATCGCCGTTACCGCCCAAGCTCACTGTGTCCCAATGACCGGTCATTCACATATCTTTCTATTTTTTAAGAAGCCGCGATTCGTCCGTCTAATTGAATGAATGCTTACTGGATCCATGACTCGGAGAATTTTCGTTTATTCGATTACACGAGATACTTCAAGTGGCCATAACCGTTGCACAGTTCTTTTACCGCACTTGTTCCAAATACGTTGTTGAGAATATTCAATTAGACAAAAAGGACAGTTCGTCTTCGAGTATGATAAACTAGTTAAAGATATTTCTTCACCCCACGCAGTTTGCTCGAAAAATCTTATCAACCAACAAAATTTATCAAATTTTTATCATCGACAATTTTTATCATTTTTATACTTTCTTCTGTATTCTTCGAAAATTTCGTTCGTCACTTTTCCTTTCGTTCGTATTCTCATATTCGATCTTTCTACCGAGACTCGTACACCGTGATTTTACGAGATGTACATCGAGGTAGCCGGAAGTGACCCTCATCGAAATGACATTTCTGGCGGCCGATTCTCGATTGTTCGAATGACTCGCGCGATTGGATCTTGGCCAAAGCTATTGTACTTGAGGACCGAGATCATCCAGGAAATCGAATTGACCTGTACACACGTACATATATATTTCCGCCTATTTTTTTCTCTCTTTTTTTTTACGAAGCCGAAAAGACAATTTGAAGGAATTTGACCAATATCAATGTGTTTCCGTATGATGACAGTCACGAAACGAACGATACAGAGCTCGGAGATATGGAGTTGGAAAAAAAAAAAAAAAAAAACAAAAACGCCCCCACGCAGTTTCATTGATAGCATCGAAAGACGCGTAAACAGCATAGTCAACCAAATCAGCGTTACGCTTAGCTTATCAATTTATCGTGATTGAACTATATATTCGATTGCTTTGAGGCATCGACATCAAAAGCTGAATCGTCACAAATTTCATCAAATATACAAACATAGACGAGTAATTTATCCATAATGAGTTGTAATATCAAAGCATCCTATACTAATTAACTTCCGAAAAAAAATAGAGACCATGTTGGCTGTCATAAAATTTCTAATAGATAGAAAGTATCGGTTAAAAAAAAATAAAACTCTACGTATTTACCATCAGAAACGAGAGTACGATGACTGTAAAGAAATTCTCTCAGCCTGGTGAGGCGAATCAGCCTCATTTTAACGAAGAAACAGCTGCAAATGATGTGTCTTTGATTCAACTCGGAAGATAAGATCAAAAATCATGTCAATGAACTAAATTCGAAATAGATCGCTATCAAAAAGTAATGAGATTTCGCACATGTGACCACTTCGTTGTTTTATCATGCGAATAAGAGGTAAAACGATTTTTGGTTTGTTGTCCTTAGATATGCGATTTATCGGTGCATTTTTTTTTTTCTTTCTTTTAGTATTTTGATTATCGTAACAGTCTTGCTCTCGGGAATCATCGAGAATGAAGTCTGCGTCGGTACTCCTAACTCTTGTGGCACTAAGTCAGGGTAAAAATACTCTTTTTCTTCGAATATTCATCGTAATCTCTTTAACGATTAAAAGCGTAAAAAATTTTGCACTAAGAGTTGCTGTGTGTTGTTTATAGCGTGAGACGATCTCTACAGACCTAGTTCCATGCTGATATAGAATATTAAAGACTCCGGTAAAACTTCAAAGGAGCCATCTTAGCAGCAACTTTAATAGAAATTTTTAATTCTCACTTATAAATGGGAATTATTAAATTATATTGGAAAAATGTTGAATAAACGAAACGTTGGTTACATTATTTTCGAAAGTCTGTAATTATGGTCTCTGTGTAATGTGCTCTCCACTCTCGACTCTTTGGTAGTTTTTGTTTTTTCACTATACTTCGCGTTGACTAAAGAATTGATTTTTACTTAGGTAGCCCAGTGTCAGGAAGCTTCGACGAAAGAATAGTTAACGGCCATGATGCCAAAGAGGGCGAGCTGCCGTATCAAGTGAGTATTTATTTGAAAAAATAATTTAAAAAAAAAAAAAAAAAGAAAGTAAAATAAAAATGAAGAAAATCGGATCCATGTAAATACACTGGTGCAAAAAAGTAAAGGATTTTCGCTCATTTTATGTTTTTCGATTTTGATAATTTGCTATAATGAAGAATTCCAATTTTTTTACGAATAATTTTTAGTTAATTTTTAGATCAGATGAAGCTTCATTTATTGGCGAAATAAAATGTAGAAATAAATAGAGAGAGAGAGAGATGAAAATATTAATTCGGGCTTGAAAACAAAGTCTGACGAAAAATTGACTTTTCTACTTGTTTCTGATCGCAGGTGTCGTTGCAATACCTGAACGGTTTTCACAACTGCGGTGGCTCGATACTCAATAAAAATTATGTGCTCACTGCTGCTCATTGCGTCGCAGAGTAAGTTTTAAGAAATCAGATACCTGAACAGGACTCCGAAGAAATTGATCTTATTGTCAAGTATAAAAGAAAAACGTTATTATTCAATTTCAGTGACTTTCCAAGCAATTTGAAAATTGTTGCTGGCACAACGAACTTGAAAAAACCAGGATCGGTGCATTACGTTATAAAGATAATAATTCACGCTGGATATGATGAAAGGGCTTCGTGGTTGAATGACATTGCACTTGTCAAAGTGAGCCCTGAATTCATTTTCTCCCAGGCAATTGCAAACGTAGTTCTGCCCCAGCAAAGTTTCCAAATACCTGATTACTCGGTCGCTACTGTTTCCGGATGGGGTCGTCTTCGGGTATGTTCGAAATCAAATACCAACATTTAGTAAATCGATAAATTTCATTTTTTTTTTTTTCAAGTTCATCAATACAATTATTTGCAGTGATTCCGTGGCAATAAAAAAAAAATAATAAATCACTGAATCTTCAAAAAGAATATTGACGACGAACCATCGATAAACGTGACGTAGTTTGACGAGAGTTTCACAATTTGTTTTTATACAAGTACTGCAATTTGGTTCTTTGACAGTTACAATTTATTTGTACCACAATTTTTGAAAATACAATTCTGAGCATCCCTAGCTCGATGGGAAATGTCGGAAAGTTTTTTTAGCCACACGAGTTTTTTTTTTTTTAAATCCATTTCGATCTATTTTTGAATCAACGACAAAGTCGAATTAGAAATTATCTGGGAACGGTTCTGCGTGATTCGAGGTAGCTCCATTTTTTTTTTTTTCGTTCAATCATAAACGAATCAATTTAAGAGTATTTATGCAATCTGCAGGAAGGTGGCGAATTTCCAACAAAACTTCAGCGTACAAACATCTTGATTATACCTCAAGCATATTGTTGGAGTATTTATTATCCAACTACGAATAAAATTTATCCAACTAACATCTGCGCTTATGATCCTAATGTCGAGACTGGATTCTGTCAAGTAAGTTTTTTATTTTTTATCATGAATTTTGATCCTTAATTATAACGATTGCGAAATTTTCCAATTTACATTCCGGATTAAGCATTCTTCAGCAATCTTTTCAACCGGTATGTCAAAGGCACATTCAACGGATAAGCTTGCTTCGTTTTTTCAGCCTAATGTTTAAATCTTCAAAAAAGCTATATAGACGTGGCTATAGAACTTCTACTTTTATAATGTAACAAAGTTTTGCTTTTCAAAGTTTGCCTCTTTCCCTTTAAGAGTTGTAATTCTTTAAAAAAAAGATCGACTTTTTCTGCAAACGTTTAGCCGCTGCATAGCTTTGACCAGAATATCGAAAAAACGTCAATGCATCAATTATTTTATTATATTTTGGAGCCTAGTTTCGTGAACAAAAATAAAAAATATAAGAAAAAAACTTATCAATCATCGTTCAAGCTTATAAAGCGAAAACATTTTTTCATAATGACGAACGCCACTCCTTATTTTTCTGAAAAAAAAAAAAAACCTCCAAAATCGCGTGACCATTTTTGACTCATTTTTCCTGTGAGCAATGTGTATGGTAGAAATGTTGAAATTTCTCACGCACCTAACCAAACCGTGCGGATCAATAAATTATCATTGACGAAAAGTTGAACCGGAAATGCCATTCCCGTATTAAATTAATTAAATGAATATTGCACCTAATATTCGAGATGACAGTTCAAGGGTCGAGATCTTACTTAACGAATTTCATTTGCTGCAAGTTTTTCAGAAACAATGAAAATATTTCTTGAACTGAAGAGATAATAAGAGTTTGTGTGGCTAATTGAGTGATTCGTTTTCCTGTAGATTATGTATCTGAGCAAGGAGCATGAACTTTTGACATAATTTCTTTATCGATTAAAGTATCACCGTAATTTTTCATCCTAAATAGTTTATTTTTCCTCGATGCGTATGGATTTCAGGGTGATTCAGGTGGACCTCTGATCCTCAATGGAGAACTCGTGGGTATCGTTTCTTGGGCCCGGGGCTGTGGCTCGACTAAATATCCCGCTGTTTTCACGAGAGTAAGCGAATACATCGAGTGGATAAACGTCCGGACTGTTTAAACAACTGACAAGGCATCCGTACTGATGATCCCTCTTCGTGTTTCTCGAGCTTCGAATTGATCGCGGATTCAAAAATGTACTTAAAAAAATATATATTTAATTCGTCTTCCATCCAAATTTCTTGTCAACTTTGGTAACACCGTTCAATTCTTAAGAACACGGTAAGGTCGTTCAGAGGCTGTTGTAGTAAAAAAAATGGTTTTTTTTTTTGATGATTTTATTTTTTTTCTTCATACGTTCAAAAGAGGATTATCGAAGAATTAAGGAATTTGAAAATACGATCATGATGCAGGTTGAGGTAACTATAGTCTGGCCGATTCTTGCCAGGAGTTGCCAGGCAGAGAGATTGGAATAGTTGCAGGAAGGAGAGCTCACCACCCACAGGAGAGTTCTACCCCCGCCCCCCCCCCCCCCTCCTCCTCTTCTCCAGACTTCGTTCACCTTCTCGCTCTCTCTCGCTCATGGTCCAGGTCAAGCGATTCCGAAGCACAGTGGTTCTCTACAGATATAACTTTGCTCTCACAGAGATCAATTGACAAATTAACATTTTATCTTCGAGAGTTGAAAATATACCTGCGTACACAAAAATGAAAAGAATGCTCGCTCTGCATGGGTCGAAATTTTGCGATTATATAGGACGAAATCGTTCACGGTACAAGGATATATAAAGGAAATTTCCGAATAAATAAAAATGTCTCGGTAGCAATAGCGTCGCAGAAACTTGCGCCGAGCAGCCTTGCGGGGGCTTTGACCTTTCGATTTACGGGAGCCAGATTCGCAACGAAGTTATCGACCCCCGGTATCGCTTTTCACAGCACAATTAATTCAATCAGTGTTTTCATCCAAGATTATATACTCGTATGATTGCGTAATGGAATCTCTTTCTTCGTACGTATATTCGCGGAGCTGACATAAAATGTGAAATTTCATTAATTAATTATAAATATTCATCTCGTCAAGTGATTTTTCATTTCGTATTAAATCAGAACTCATGCGTAACTGGTAACGCTGGAGACGTTGATTCCATCGAAAATAGTCAAAATTTCGTGGACCACACTTCGTATAACTTTGGTCAGTAATTTTACAGCAAAGTTTTTGTATACAGCAGTCACGATATAAAAGTGTCAAACAAAAAAAAAAAAAAAAAAAAGATATATCGAGGGTGATATGAGAAGAAAAAGAAATTTTTCAATTACGTTGGCAACGCGATGAGGATCCTTCGATATTTGTCTCCTTTACACCGTCTGCGGCTCATTTCTCTCTCGCTAGCGAGACTCGAGGTTTCAAAGAGCACTCGGAGAACCGAAAAACCTTTGCATCGAATCGAATAACAAATTGGATGGAACGGAGCATTCAAAATAAATATCTGATAATGCGTCTACAAAGCTGGAATGAATTTTGTCGTTTTCAATATTTGTTCAAGGAGTATTTGTCGAAAAAATTGTACGGTCGAACACTTCGGATGAACTTGTCATTAAATTTTTTCATGCTTGCACTTCTGAAGTTTTTAAAAAGGTTTCTTTCGAATATTCACTGAAAAAAAGACATTTTTCGATTCAACCAATATTTTTGTTGAATTAACGAATCGTGACGAATAGAATAACATTTTTTGATTCTACAAAACTTTCGTTGATCCAACGATGTTCTCGTTCTAAGGAGCAATGTTTATTTGAACCAACAAATTAAATGATTCAAACAACCAAATTTTTCGAACGTGGCGAACGAATTTCATTTCGTTCGCCACGATTCGTTGAGCTAACAAAAATTTTCTTCAATAAACGAATATTTTTTTCTCAGTGTTGTGAGTAGAAAAAAAAATGAAAATGCTTACGACGTATTTTAAGGAGCTTTTCGTTGACAAAGAAAACGGGTTATGGCTTACGAGCGATGCTGTATAACGATTACCATCAAAATCACCAGCCCGAAGTACTACCTGTTAGGCTTCGAAATCGTCGGTTGGATCTTAGCCAAAAGTCTTGTGAATATGACGACCGAAATCATGCGGAAAATCGAATTTCTCTGTATAACCTCACGTATATTTTGTCGTCAGTGGTTTTCTCGTTTTGACAAAAAAAAAAAAGAAAAGATAAACAATGTAACAATGTCACCAAACATTTTGAATAATTGAGACATCGACCACGGATCACTGGATCGACAAGAAGTTATGATAATCACAGGGCAAACGGAGTGGAGGACGGAGATAAAAAAACGAAATCAAACCTTTTCACAATTGCGTCGTTAAAATATCATTGATAACAACGTCGTACGGATATACGCAAATAGCTCATTTTATGCACGAAAAATCGTAAGCTTATCGAATTTTTATCATCGTTAAATCTGTTCGATTTATATTGTCGATAACCAAAGACCTGTCACGGCTATAAATAAAAAAATAAATAAATAAATATATATACACTACCGTCGGAAAGTTTCCGGACAAAAGTCGGAAAAAGTTGCCACACTCTTTTTCATGTTATTCCGTCGATAACGTAGATAAATTAATTTAATAAACGGCATTTTAAAGGGAAGAAATCCCATTTCATTTTGCTTTTTTTGAAAAATTTTTGCGATTTTTTTTACGACTAGGACGTCATTTTGAAAACGACCATTTTTCGTCTTTTTTTTTCCTTTTCACAGAGCGACCGCGTTTTCAGTAGAAATTTTTTTTTCAAATTTCTTTGACCGGATCTTGAAAAGGCAAAACTCAAGCTTCAATTTCGTTTTTTATAAAATCCGTTACGATTTTTTTTGAAAAAGTTATCATGTTTTTGGCGAAAAAAGACGGAATTCAGAAATTCCTGCGTAACACGAAAACTATCACATTTAGAAAAAAATCTTAGAGGAGTGAAAAGTTGCCTCTGAGATTGTTCTAGTCACTCGATTTTTTTCAGATTTTTTTTCCGAAATTTTTTTTTTTTCATTTATTTTAGTCGAACTCCAGGTCTATCAATTTCCGTAATTTAAAAACTATGAGTTTTTTCACCAAAAGTCCAAGGACAAAAAAGTTTTATTTCTTCATTTTAAAAGTTTTGGAATTTTTTCAGATTTTTTTTCGAATTTTTTTATCCGACGATGTTGACGATGATGATGAACATCATCGGAGAAAAAAAATCTGAAAAAATTCCAAAATGTTCAAAATAAAGAAATAAAACTTTTTTGTACTTGGACTTTTGGTCAAAAAACCCATAGTTTTTAAATTACGGAAATTTATAGACCTGGAGTTCGACTAAAATAAATGAAAAAAAAAAATTTCGGAAAAAAAATCTGAAAAAAATCGAGTGACTAGAACAATGTCAGAGGCAACTTTTCACTCTTCTAAGATTTTTTTCTAAATGTGATAATTTTCGTGTTACGCAGGAATTTCTGAATTCCGTCTTTTTTCGCCAAAAACATGATAACTTTTTCAAAAAAAATCGTAACGGATTTTATAAAAAACGAAATTGAAGCTTGAGTTGTGCCTTTTCAAGATCCGGTCAAAGAAATTGAAAAAAAAAATTTCTACTGAAAACGCGGTCGCTCTGTGAAAAGGAAAAAAAAAGACGAAAAATGGTCGTTTTCAAAATGACGTCCTAGTCGTAAAAAAAATCGCAAAAATTTTTCAAAAAAAGCAAAATGAAATGGGATTTCTTCCCTTTAAAATGCCGTTTATTAAATTAATTTATCTACGTTATCGACGGAATAACATGAAAAAGAGTGTGGCAACTTTTTCCGACTTTTGTCCGGAAACTTTCCGACGGTAGTGTACATGTATGACTCCGGAATTTCTTTCAATTTGGCATCAAATTTTTAATACTTTTTTTCCGATTATTTGAGCTATATTGACTGCAATGAAATGCACGAGCTTGAGAATTCAAGAAATCAATCAAAAGATAACAGCCAAAATATGGGAATTCACATCGATAATCTAAATCAGAATATTTCTCATTCAATGATAGCAGTAATAATATCTTGCCAACGTATCTAATCGTTTTTTTTTTTTTAATAATCAAATTCGTATGCACGATTCTGTACTCCTCTGGCTGTCACAAAGAGTATATTAACCCAATGTTTTACCGTTTCAATCACAGTTGGACTCTTGCTCTCGTCGACATTCTACAACGATGAAGACAGCTATAGTATTTGTTGGGCTAATGGCACTCTGTCGGGGTGAGAACTTCTCTTTTTACGTGTCATCGCTGTCAATGTCTTTTATATTAAGTTTCTATTAAAATGCCATTTTTCCAAGGCCTCATTAATATGTTTCAAGATAATAAGCCAGAGCGTCGAAAAGTTTTTTATTAGCCTTTTCGTCATTGTATAAATATTCGTCAAATTAAAAATCCGGTTGTCATTTAGAATTGGAGAGCTCATCCGGCAATGAATTTTAAAAAAATCATTGCTATTCATACTGTCGTTAAAATATTTATCATCAATGAGTCGAAAAAGGTTCTAAATCATTAAAGGTAGCCCAATGTCGAGAGGTTTCGACGGAAGAATTGTCAATGGCCAGGACGCTGAAGAGGGCGAATTTCCGTATCAAGTAAGTATATTCGTTTCGCAAAGAATTATAAAAGGAAAAATGAGGCAAAAGGGAGAAAAGTGGAGAGAAAAAAAAAACAAAACAAAACATTCTTTGTTTCTTGAATAATATTGATTAAATTGAAAATCCGTATCGAAAAATCTAAATCGATTGAATATCAAATGTTAAAATAATAAGAATTGAGAATACAACACGAAAGACAAATCCATATCGAGCAGCCGCACTGACTTTCTTCAAAACTGTTCGTGTTTGCAGGTATCGTTGCAGACGATGAGCGGTTTCCACTTCTGCGGTGGTTCGGTCCTCAACAATAACTATGTTGTCACTGCGGCCCACTGTGTCGAAGGGTAAGTAAAGAAACTGGAGTGAAACTTGGTGTTGTAAGAAAATTGAATGCGCACGAGTGAGTAAAAAAAAATGATTCTACAAAATTCAGTTCATCACCGAGTGATATCAAAGTTATCGCTGGTACGACGGACTTGACGAATCCTCAGTCGACGCATTACGTTGTTAAAATAATCGTTCACGCTGAATACAATGCGCACGATTCATGGATCAATGACATCGCCCTCATCAAAGTCAACACAGATTTTCATTACTCCAAAACCATTGCGAACGTAGTTTTACCGGCGCAAGGCTTCAACACACCTGAAAACTCAATCGCCACCGTGTCCGGCTGGGGACGCCTTTGGGTAAGTCCATATTAAACGAAATGAAAATTACATTGGTATAGAACTTTCTTATAGGCATTTCAAAATCACTGAACGAATGCATCGATATATATTTATGAAATTTTCAGCAAGGTGGAAATACGCCAACGGTACTTCAACGTACAGACATTCTGATAGCATCTCAAGAATATTGCAGCAAAGTTTACTCGAATTCTGGAATGACCGTTTACTCGACTCACATCTGCGCTCGCGATCCCAATGTAGAGACTGGAGCTTGCAACGTAAGTTTTGTTTCCTGTATACCATTCGAATGATCCTCGAAACATGTGAATGATTCAAGCAGAATTATATTGACCGTTGCAATTTCACTGAACACCGAAGTCATTGCGTAATCACTGAATTTTGTGTTTTCTGATGAAAAAAAGTCAAATCAGACCTTCTCATTGAATATCCTATTCACAGAACTAAGAGATTCGATACTAATGAATCATTTTTCAAATTATTTTTGTATGAATTTTAGGGTGACTCGGGTGGTCCATTGACCGTCGATGGACAACTCGCAGGTATCGTTTCCTGGTCACGAGGCTGTGCCTTGACCAAGTACCCTACTGTTTACACGAGAGTAGCCGAATATGTCGATTGGATAAACCATCACGCTGTCTGAAACAATAACAAAATGGAACTGAACTTCTGATCTGATTATTAAACGTAATCCGAAGAAGCTACGCGAAAACCTCTACAATTCGTGCCTTGTCCAATGTAAAAAAAAAAAAAAAATCATTGTAAGCTTTCGTTCTATTGGCTACAAATAAATTTTGAAAAATAATGAGACTGCCCATCCGTAAGTTTTCTTCCCTTCCCAATTGTATTTTTAAAGGAGATCAAACTACTGTATATTTTCTGTTATAAATCTGAGTCGTTTTCATTAAAACGTATTACTCTTCTAAGGTCCAATTTTTTTTTATATTTTATTTTTATTTTTATAATTCTGTGAATATATATACACGAAGAGTATTTAAAAAATAGTGTAGAAAATCTATCGTGACCGTTCGTGACGTCGGACCAAAATAATGTTCTGATCCTCAGCGCTGCAAGATTCGTTTGCCTTCAAAGGTACCTTCAAATAACATTCTTGTGATCTAGCGAAACACCGTTTTCCATATTTTTTTTAGCTCGTAGCGATACGTTGCAGTATGCATTTATACGTTGATTTTTCTTGCATGTATGAATCTAATATGCTGACATCGTTCTCAAATATTCAACCAATAAATAAATCTTCCTAAGAACGTTTACGTTGCATTTCATTGGCCACCTGCTTCAGCTTCAAAATATGGAGATATACCTTAACTAGATCCTTTGCGGTTTTGTACAAGAGACGTTCAAATCATTTAACTGTATATGAGGTATTCCACGTCAAACCGGCGGACTTTTTCCCTGCCCCTCGCCGATTTGGTTAATTATTTTTTATATGATTATACGAAATCTAAAAGACACCCTGGAATTTTTTCAGATTTTTCTGAAGAGTCATTTTCGAAAAAAAAAAAAAAAAACATCCAAAAAAGTCCAAAAAAAAGCCCCAATTTAAAAATCTGAAAAAATTCCTAAAAATCGCTGGTTATATGCCAAACACTTTAAGCTACCGCCGGTAGTGGAAGTACGATTTTTTCTGGGTGTTAATCGGCTAATAACGTTGAAAAAATTCAAAAAATGCCGAAAAACACGTACTCTGACCCAATAGTTGAATATTTTCGTACCCAAAATTTTTTTTTGGCTTAAAAATAATTTTTTCAATTTTTTAAGCCAAAAATTTTTTTTGTCTTAAAAAAATTTTTTTTGGCTTAAAGAAAATTTTTGGGTACGAAAATATTCAACTATTGGGTCAGAGTACGTGTTTTTCGGCATTTTTTGAATTTTTTCAACGTTATTAGCCGATTAACACCCAGAAAAAATCGTACTTCCACTACGGGCGGTAGCTCAAAGTGTTTGGCATATAATCAGCGATCTTTAGGAATTTTTTCAGATTTTTAAAATGGGGCTTTTTTTTGGACTTTTTTGGATGGTTTTTTTTTTTCGAAAATGACTCTTCAGAAAAATCTGAAAAAATTCCAGGGTGTCATTTAGACTTCATATAATCATATAAAAAATAATTAACCAAATCGGTGAGGGGCAGGGAAAAAGTCCGCCGGTTTGACGTGTAATACCTCATATATTTTCAAATTTCGAGAATATCGAAGGAAAATTTAATGTAATCCACGTGTGCCCTTCCACGAAAATTGTATAACTTAGACTTTTTGTTGAGACATCAATTAAGGGAAAAATTTTCATTTGCCAGCAAGAGCTTCACACCATTCGTTGAGTCAGGAATTGCACCTTTTATAAAAGGTTCGATTAAAAAAAAATTTATCGAATTTTTACACACTATTTGAAGCAATTTGTTAATTGATAAGTGCTAAGAAAAACGTAAGCGATAAAGCCGATCAAACTGATCTTCAAATACATGAGATAGTAAAGAAAAGCAAAAACAACTGACAAGTTCTGATGTTACTTGTCACCCTGGATGAGTGGCCTCTTAGCCATGCACCGGTTTGCGCATCAATCACTGAGCCAGAGGCAGTTTTCCTGAGTTTCTGATGGCCCCAACGAGCGAAAACTCAGTAAAAATATAGCCACCATTATGAACCGGGTTTTTCACAGTTTCCCTTGGCCCTCGTGCAAATACGATATAGAGTAGTGCATCGGAAAAGAGTGACTATGGGCAACACTTGGAGGGGGTTTCACAGGAACAGAAACAGTGAAGTGAGAGAAAAAGGTTTTTCCAGGGAGACTCGAAATGATCGAGGGATCAAGTGTTCTTGATTGTCTTGATGTCACCCAAGATTGAGCTGCTCGATGTCATAGATCCCGTCAAAAATCGGATTGCCTCGTATCTGCACGTATTTTTTCTCGCTAATATGGATTCGCGTAACCGTAAGAGACTTGAATAATTAAATCAAATAATCTAAATATCCATCAAGATTTCTATTTTGGAGCATTGCACCAATGATGCCCGATAACCCGATTACCGACCAAGACAAAGCAGAAGACGGGGCTAAGAAACGAAAAAAAACGATTGTCTCAATTGCGTCGTTGCATTAAATTGATAACACCGGGTCACTGTACACGAATAGCAGATTTCACAAAATCAGAACGATGCTGAGCTTATCAATGTCTTATCACTGAAAAATTTGATTGATTTGTATGATCGATAACGAAATGCATCGAACCGTTGCACAATTAAAATATAGATATATTCTTTGTAATTCCGGACACCTTTTCATGTACACATTCACTTTGAGAAATTCCAATTCAACAGCACAATCACAAGATCGCATGAATATTGATCGATATCTCAGTTTGCCATTAAATATTCGATGCCAGATTAAAAATTTACAACATCCGGTTGACTTTCCCGAGCACAGAAACAAATAATTACTCTGAACGATACATTTACTGAAGAAAAATCATTTGTTGAAAAAAAATCGATTATTTTGTTGAATATGGTGAACAAAATATTATTCCAATCGAAACAAAATCTTTTCGGTGCTTCAAAACCAAGCGTAATATTAGAGGATCTTTGTTTTTTCTCTTTTATATTACAGAGTGATTTTTCAAACACTTGAATTCCATTTCATAATTAGTTCAACAAATGTATGAATGCAGCATTGCAAGACACTTGGTTCCAAGCATTATCGGTAGTATCCGCATGCGTTCCCTTTTGTAACATTTCACTGTGATGGATACCATTTACTCCTAAAATTACTCGAGTCTGCTTCATTTTTCTTTCCTTCTTTGACCTTCGACCTGGAAAAAACACCCTTCGACATGGACTTCCCGTCTGGAAATTATAGGAGCAGCCTTTCAAGGACGTTATCAGGATGCTTTATTGCCGTGTAAAGCAGCTTGACAGTACCCTGAATCGAAGGTAACGTTTCGTATCACAATGTCCTGATCAAGATTGAATAAATGAATAGAATGTGAAACCAGGAGCTTCAAATAGAATAGCGAACGAGTGTAATCTTCAAAGAGATACCGACCCACGTAATCAGACCCATAAAATATGACATTGTACGGCAACTCCACTAGAAAATTTTTTACCACAAGGCATGTCTGATTATGACCACTTCAGAATGTCCTGATTCATCACTTCTACCCTTTTTTTTAGGTCTGATCACGATCAGATCTGGTGTTGCCTATGATGGAACCTGATCACGGTACAATTCCAATTGAGCAGTCCTCAACAAATTTCCAGATGGGTTTTATCAGAGCATTGGAGAATGACCTGACAAATCCTTTCTCAAATCGATTCATGTGGAATATGAAAAAAAAAAAAAAAAATCCGTTCGCTATTTTTAGAACGAAAAGAGGAATGATTCACTTGGGTTTTTTATTTTCCGGCCAAATCTGTAGATCGGTTATAAACGAGAAAGCAGGAATCTGCGAAATCATCAGAATGTAGGAAATCAATGGAAAAGATAGCACAAAAAATCTAGACATTTATGTCGATGAGTTGAATCAGGATGAATTGCAATCGATGATATCAAGATCTTGAAGATGTATCTAATCTTTTTGATTTTTCACATTATTTGATGCAGCGAGATAAAGAGTATATAAATCCGATGTGCAACTTCTTCGATCACCAGTAGCGTTCGTATTCTCGTCGAATTTAACTACGATGAAGTCAGCTCTAATTTTCGTAGGCCTCGTGGCTCTTTGTCAGGGTGAGTAGTAGAATCCCGTTCAACCGGCGTCGAATTATTCGAGGACTGAACCGACCGTCGATCTTCTTATTTAAAAACGTTTGAGTCTTTTATCATGAAAAATATAATCGAACATGGTTGTGATACAGTTTTGTCAACCCTTTGCATTCACGACAGATAGAGAAACGATCAATTTCAGAATGCTCTTAAGATTCTTCTATTGATATGATACTTCAAATGTATTTTTCTGTATGATAAAAGAGTTCATTTTTTTGAAAGCATCCAATTAACGTTTTACTCGTAGTTTGTTGAGAGACAAAATTGTCTCGATTACGTATTTTTCTGTTTCTTAATTTAACTCAACAATGCAATTTTTACGACTTTCGGTGTACGCATGAAAATTCAGTTTTTCTAAAACTTCAATGATGTGTTGTAAATGAAATTTTTGAATCAATCGACGAACGATTAATTCATAGATTCTTTGCATGAACCATGAAAGGTTCGGGTATAAAACGATTTCGTTAGACTCAGATCATTTAAATTTTATTCGCTACACATGTTATGATCGGCTGAGTGATTAAATACATTGATATACAGGGAGCCCACTGTTGAGAGGCTTCGACGGAAGGATCGTTAACGGCGAGGATGCTCAAGACGGAGAAATTCCGTATCAAGTAAATATATTTGTTTCTCAGACGGAATTTAATTTCAAGATTCGAAGATTCGGAACGTAACTAGGGGAAAAGAAAAATTAAATTGAATCAACAGTACTATCGATCTATGAATTTTACTTGAAATTTAGAATTTCTATGTTTTCTAATCTTTTATTCATTTCAATCTTCTAATCTTTGATTTCGATTCAGCGATGAAAAAAAAGTGAAGAAACATCTTTCGAAAAGATCGGAAAATAAAGATTGAAGTTTTTTTTTTTAGGTATCGTTGCAAACCATGGGCGGTTTCCACTTCTGCGGTGGTTCGGTTCTCAACAAGAATTACGTTGTCACTGCAGCCCACTGCGTTGAAGGGTAAATAATGAAACTAGAGTGAAAATTGGTGTTTGTAAGAAAATTGAATGCGCACGAGTGAGTAAAAAAAAAATGATTCTACAAATTCAGTTCATCACCGAGCGATATCAAAGTTATCGCTGGTACGACGGACTTGAAGGATCCTCAATCGACGCATCGCGCTGTCAAAATAATCGTTCACGAGGGATACGATCCATACGATTCGTGGGTAAATGACATCGCTCTCATTAAAGTGAACACGGATTTTCATTACTCCAAAACCGTTTCGAACGTTGTTTTACCTCCCCACGGCTTCACGGTACCCGATAGCTCAATCGCCACTGTGTCCGGCTGGGGACGCCTTTGGGTAAGTCCATATTAAACGATAAAAATATTCAGTCAATTTTTTTCAAGCATTCTTTGTTTTTTTTTTTTTTTTTTTCAAGTTGAAATATTCATTCACCGAGTCTGCTCGTTTTTATTCATTTCCATTAACCCTCCACCACAGGCGGATTCTATTAAAATTGTAATCTAACCAGTTTATCGGTATTTATGGAATTTGCAGCAAGGTGGAAGTACCCCAACGGTACTCCAACGTACCGACATTATGATCACGTCTCAACAATATTGCAGTAAAGTTTATTCATACTCCGGAATGGCCGTTTATCCGACTCACATTTGCGCTCACGATCCCGACGTTGAGAGTGGATCCTGTCACGTGAGTTTTACTCTCCACGATTCAAATTAAAAACAAATATAAATTTCGTCACTATTTTTCATTATAAATTCGTGCAATTGTCATTTCAATACGAATTTGGTGAAAAAAATATTCCATGATCGTTCTCCACCCAATCATTCGTTCGATATAATCAAACTCTTTTTCTATGGACGTAAAATATCAAATTTTTGACTCAGAAAAATCATTTTGTCGTTCGAAAGTTCATCGTTCAATTTATTAAGAAATTTTTTAAAATATTCTTTTATTAAAAAATTGTGAACATTCATCAAAATGTTTGTCTCCAACGACAAAAAAAAACCTTCGTTCAATTGCTCCAATTTTTTTTCCAAAGATTTCGGTTCATATGTCTCCTCGTAGGTCGATGGGCATCAAAAGAATTTTATATCGAATCGAGAAATCACGAAGAAAATTATTTTTCACATTTAAATACATTTCTATTCAGAAACAATGAGTTGTAGATGTTCGATTTATTCATGGTTTATTCGTGTACAAATTTCAGGGTGATTCCGGTGGTCCATTGACCGTTGACGGACAACTCGCAGGTATCGTTTCGTGGGCCCAAGGCTGCGCCTCAACCAAATACCCAACTGTCTACACGAGAGTTTCCCAATACGTCGACTGGCTGAACGCTAACGCGGTCTAAACCAACGAAAAAACTGTTGCAGGAATTCTGATTCGACTGTCAATCTTAATCCAACGAAACTGTACAGATAACTTCACCGTGCATGGCCAATTTCTACAATATAAAAAAAGCTTTTTTAGCTTCAATTCAGTTTTTTTTTTTACAAATAAATTCGAAACGAAAAAATCTTTTGAATTAGTTCATTTACTTTTAGGTCATCCTATCCCGTTTCTATCCCACTTTTACCCGACGAAATACTATCTTCGCTCGAGGCTACTCAACTTCAGAGATCGCTGCGGGTACACACCGACCGCCCACCCATTGTTATCGGTTGCGCAATCATTTGTACTCGTTGCCGAATAAAAGGTATTATTTTCGTTCTAAAAACGAAGCAACGAATACCGTTTTCTGAATCAGTATCATTATAGAAATAGCATTTATGATTTTTAAAGAACCATAAATATTTTAGAATCGTTATTACTTGGCTGTATATGAATTTTCGAATAAAATTGAGTGCTCGAAACACATGTCAAAAAATCCTTCATCGGACGATGAAAAAAAAGTTAAAAAAAAAATACGAGCAATCATCTCAAAGATAATTTCGTGTCTCATTCCCATTGATCATGAGCCGGTCCAGAAGGATCCTTTGATATAATCGATAAAAAAAAAAAAAAAAAATCAGTGTAAGATCATATCGAAGGGCTGATGAAAAGTGTTTCGTCAGTTGACCGAAAGAATTTTCATTTTTATACTTTCTAAAATAGAATTCTGAATTCTGCCTCTCATGGGGAATCATTTCCGGTAACTTTCTCCCATCATGTCTAACCTATTCGACGACATACGACGAAGGTCCAGGGATTTGACCAATTTGATAATTGTTGACCAGCTCGGTAACCAGTAACCAATCGGAGAGAAGAAGGCGATATAAAAAAGTCACAAGATCCTATCCGAAACTGAATTCTTGAGTAATAGCAATCCATGATGGTATACACAGCCGATATATCTATGTTTAGGGAGCAACATGCTGCAACGGATGAATACTGTTCGAGGAAAACCTCGAGGATCCTCGATTTATGTGCGAACATAAAAGTGTATATATACGACTGCACATATTTATAGATGTACGCGATCTCGTTTTGCAGTGGATATAGCATGCTCGCCACACTTTTCGTCTTTTTCGCTCTGGCTCTTTGAATCAAACGAATCCATCCTCCGCAAAAGCTATCACGCGAATACGCCATAAGGCCATCAAAAATACAAAATGGTGTGCAATTGAAAAAGCCCGCAAAGACCGGAACATTCGGCGCGCGGGATACGTTTTTCACCACGACATATATAGACACGATACTCGAACGGTGCTTGACCCTATCGAAAAATACATCTAAATACTGATAAAATCGGTGCGCCATCAGAATAACATAACTAAATATTCCAAGTGTGTTACGTTACAATTTTTTTTTTCGTGCATTTACAAATTTCAAGCTTTCCTTCTCATTCAAATTTTCTGGAAATGAAAAAAAAATCGTTTCACTTTTTTCCCGTGCATATACCGCAAGTGTTGATATTTAAGGAGTTTCGGTACAAAAGGCAAAATGTTAAGAAATTAATGAAATTTGGTGATAATGTTCTTCAACATCAAGTACGAGAACACAAATTTTGTTCAAAATTTTCTTCTACTTAGTTATCGAGTAATTATGCATTAAAGCAGATTTCTTATGCCCGAAGTGTATACCTATATATATGGAAACGCTGTGCTTATACACGTGAACTTCAGTCTTCAATTACTCGATAACTGTGTAGAAGAAAAATCTGAAAAAATTTGTATTGTCAAATTTGACACTAAACAATATGTTGACCAAATTTTATAAAATTCTTAACTTTTTGACAATTTTTTGTGTTTTCAACATGGTTTAGCATGGCAATATTGTATCGCCTGTACCGAAACTCCTTAAAAAACGAGAATGAAAAATCGTGTCGTTTCAAAACGATGCAAATGTTAATGGGACAATAATATTTAATTCTGTTAAAAATATGAGAGACCCGAACATGCAAAAGTACAAAAAAAAAAAAAAAACGTTGGAAAATCCAATTATGTCGAATTGCGTGCGATTCAGGCTCGTTAAATAGCATTTATTCGACTACGTAATGGGGTGACAATAAATCGAATACGTGCATACATGAAAATATTTGATAGAAACGTCGATCGAGTGTAGATAATTTCGCGAGTAGTATTAATCCGGAAAAACACTTTGCCAAAAAATTTAATTCTCCGATTTTTAAACATTTTTCAAAATCTTACTGATACGAGTTTCTTGAAAAACTGAACATTTGATTGCCCGGCTCGATGAATTTTTGGTTCCCACAAGTAATGAGAATTCTTCATAATTTTTTAAGGGGTCCTAATAATATTTTATCCTTTTCCTCAGTCAAAATTCAATAACTGGAAGTTGGGCAAAACCATGGTATAAAGAAATTGTTGCATTTTCACGACACAAACTAAGAACATCGTGCAGAGTGATAAACTTGTCCGAAATAATTGTGCGAACATGCAACTTTATCCTCTGCTGCATCTTTTTTCTCTCAATCCTAATTAATTCATTAAAACTGGACACCATAATCAACAGAAATAAAACGTCTGATGAGACTTCGAGTCAGAATGGCAGAGACTAGAAAAAGAGACAGAATTTGGAATTAATGAATATCGATATTGTATAATAGGAGAATATCGGTGCACTGGGAGGGAAACGATATGGCACCTGCGTTATTCTCTATCAGAGAAAGTATAGGAGGGATAATTACAGAGTGAGAGAGAGAGAGAGAGAGAGAGAGAAAGAGGAAGAGAAAAATCCAATGAAGCAATAGTCTAGAAAACCTTGGATGGCAATAAGTATCAGAAGCAGAATGAACACACGAGACTTCGAGGCTGAAGTGAGCGCAGATCGTTCAATCATGCATCGATAATATGTTAGTCGAACCGTTTACAGCAATTTCAGTCCCGTATTTCAAAATAGCATAATTATGCGGCTATAAAAATGACTAACATTTTCAGTGGCAGAATATTTTTAGTTCGTATATTAAAATAACTATAACGACTGATAAAAAAGTTTTAACGATTGTGCATCAATGCTCGAACAACGGAATTTCGTCTGTGTGCACACGTAACGATTGGATAGGATGGCAGGTCAGCTGGTAACTCAACTAGATCAATAACACCGCCCACGCTTCCACGGCCGCGTCGCGAGGTAGGAGCGCGAGTCGAGGACTCTCGCGATCTCGCCTCTACGAAACTTTTCCTCTCACGTGTTGCTCTCTCCTCAACGCTTTTTTTTTATACGTTTGGATTTTATAAAACCTACGGAAAACACTCATAAGCTCTCTCACCAATGCTTCGAGTATAACCAATTGGGAAAAAAAAAAATGTTTCGAGAATTCTGCGTGAGTCTATGAACGAAGATTTTCAATCATGAAATGTGTCTCGAACATTTTATATTTTCGTGCACGGTGTTGGCTGATAATTCATCAAGTTAACAGTTAAATTGGAAAAAAAATTGAAGGCATTTCGAGCTGAAGTGATAAAACCACATAATTATCGGGAAAAGAGAGACAAAAAACTCAGGTGCATCGTCTTAAGGGCTCCGATACTTGAAAAAGTAGTAATTTTTAGAAAAAGAAAAAAAAATCGAAAAAGAATCGTGCAGGAGAAACGTATTCCTTGTAAAGTTTTACGTTGCCACAATTATCTGTTTTGAAATATCTGAGAACGATTTTTCTACTTTTCTATGAAAATAAGAATCATTTGCTCGACTCGTGGAGAAATTCTTGACCTCTTTTTCATTGATCTGAGTAGAAAAAAAAAAAAAAAAAACCATTCTAAATCGTAGATTATACAATATTCAGACCAATTTTCTTCTAAATCATCGAAATCAATAATTCTCCATATTAACTCTGCTTTGTTTGATTAAAATATTATAGTCATAATTTCATGCTTACATCGTGAAAAAAACAAATATTGTTGATCGAAACAAATTTCGTAACTATCAGCCAAAATATTTAGTTAGAAACGAGCAACAAAATATTTCTGAGATAAGACAAAAGTAAATGCTGAAACAAATTGCTGATCGAATCAACAAAGCTTCGTTGCAGCTAAACAAAATTAATGTTATCGCAACATAATATCATCGGAACAAACTCATTCGATTCATCCGCATAATTGCCGTTTACAGTTAATTGGATAATTGAGATTCGAATGAAAATTCATATAAAAGTAACTAAAAAAAATATGCTTAAACAAATAAATAATTCCAGCTGTTCAAACAAAATCATCGAGCTTCGGTGATTTCGTTGATTAAGCTAAAAGAAATTTTCACGATTTAGTTGAAAAAACTGAATCCAATGGCCATTCCAATAAAAAAAATTCCCGACCTAAAAAACTTTCGTCCAACAAAATGGATTGCAAGATCAATGAACAAATTTTTCGAATGAATCAGAAACCAGTGAATTCGGTAGCGATATGCAAGCGTCAGAAACTTGGACAAATATATGTAAGATGCGCGAAGATGATGGATTCTAAGTAGAACGAATCTATATTGGTCAGACGTATATACGAATTTTCTCTGACATGATTTCCTGACTCGTCTGCTGAGAGTTTTGCTTCGAGAGTATATACACGCAGCACATTGTGAAAGAGAGCCAAGAGAAACCTAAAGTTTGACTTATTCCCTCGCGGAGTAACATATTCCAAATTTTTTTTTTTTATTAGCTCCTTAAGCAATTTGCACAATTCGCGACCAAAGCTTTTTCTCGAGCTCTCAAGTGTCGAATCATCGTAACGGTAATACTATTACAAAGTATATAATAAAAGATGAAAGAGAAAAGACGAAAGAGTAACACGATATTTTCTCCTGTTCGATTTACCATTTGCTCGAGAAACGAGTTGACCGAGTTTCATAACGTCCAACGAGTCTGTTCGACTCGTCCTTGCAATCGTATTTCCTCAGGAATTCTAACTACACTAATAGTTTTCTCAATATTAAAAAAAAAAAAAAAAAAAAAAAAAAAAAAAACTAAAACAAAAACTTGTGCGGAATCGTATATTCAAGCTGAACGAAGCTCTTTCAAGCTCAGAGACTTACGTCGATCTGATAGACACCCCATAGGTAACATCGATTATCAAATTATTGTCCATCAGGAGTTGTAAACACGTATGTTTGGTCTGAAATTAATGTTCAGACTTTGCCAGAATTTGTATCTTTCTGAGCTTCCGCTATTTCGAATACAATATCAGATTATTAAAATGTTAAATTCCCAAAAAGTCACTCGATCTAAATGGCGTCAATACTCAAAAGGTTTTTAGGGTTACAGATTAACAGAGTTGGAGTTCAACCCAATTACCCGAGAAACAAGAGTGTACAATTGCTTTTTTGAGCTCCGTTTGATAATTTATTTCCTTATCAATGATTCCCAGGTGAAATCAGTAAAAAAAAATCAGTGTGCCAATGAAGGCTCAGAGAGTTTTAATTCAGAGAATGCATCAGCGTTACCTTTATGCGGGAATAACTGTCACAGGTTGCAAAAAGAACTTTTGTCCTAAAGTATAAACGAGTTATAATATATCTATACAGGGGAGGGAAAAAAATTTCTACAAAGGATTCCCTCGAGTACACTTGCTTGTGCTTTATTGTCCGGATATTAAAATAAAAGCGAATTCGAAGCCATGGTTATAAGGGGGCGAATAGGGTCTAACAACAGGTTTCGTGTCGAGTATATGGTAAAAACTTTACCGAGTTGTGCTCCTTTCAGGCCCTCGACAGACTTTTTTTCTTTTTTATCAACCTGCTCGTGCATTTTTTTTTTTTTTTTGTTTTCATCTCCATTATTTAAAAGTTAATTCTTCACTATTTTATTCTCCTAAGAGGAAAAAGTGGAGAGAAAGAGATTGCACAGAGTCAACATCGCCTCGTTCACAGGACCAAAAGCTTTGGAGGAATAGAATGAGCGATAACCAAAAGGCAACGTGTTCTCTCCATGAATATTTCGACAAATTTTCTGATGGTGCATTTAGGAAAAAACTTCCTAAATATATTTATATCTGCGTATAAATACGAAGGATATATATATATATATATATATATATATATTGAAATAAGGGTGCTATCAGGAGAGTGGTGAGGAACGATGTTTCCTGCTCGCAGACTTGGTTCTTTAAAGGCCAACGAGTCGTATTTTACGGCGCTAATGAAATTCCGTTTCCGCTTTACCATTTATCAGAGTGGTTGTACCACTGCCATGCTAACTCTCACCTGCTCTCTTCACGGTGTGCCTCTCCACTTTTTTTCATTACTAATTGGACGTGACTAGGCGATAAGAAAAGAGAAATAAAAGAAAAAAAAAACAGAATTTCTTCCACTCAACTCTTCCAGTGAGAATGCTTGAAAAACTATACAATAACTTCAATCGACACGCTTCTCAGTCAATTATGACGGCTGAATATCCGCATTATAAACACGAATCGCCTAGTTCATTGCAGAGATATCGACACAACTTGCTATTGACTGGGATCAAAGCAATGGATTAAAACTACTCGAGTTGGAGCAATAATTTCACTGCACGAATAAAACATTGGCCGGATTTCATACTTATGTTCATCTTCGACGTTACAATTTTCTCATTTTCCTCTCTGCCTGAGAAAGTCTTTATTTTCTGATGCATTTCTGTTGGAACGCGGACCTGGGGGGGGGGGGGGGGGGGGAGGGCAGTGACGAAAAAATCTGTTGCAGCACAGTCAGTCACCTGGATATGAATTCGTAACTGATAAGATCTTTCGAAACAGACAAAAAAGCTGCTACTCGTCAATGATGATATACGCTTACTAGTGAATAACTGCGCAATCACCTGAACCTACATGACCCCCCCCGTTGTCGTAGTTCTGAACACTCCGAATTGACAATCGTTCGGTCGTAGCCGCAGACACCGTTATTTTGAGTATTTCATTTGGGTCCACTAGGTCTGTTACTTCGACAACTTTTATCGCTTTTTTAACGTCGTAACGAATGCGTCTATCAAGGTTCAATCGTAGTCAAATCGGTACGTTGGACACTCACCGATAACGAGAAAAAATCACCAAAGCCAAAAAGTCATCCGTGCAAAAGTTTTTACCGGTTTAGTCCATAAAATTCAAAAAAAAATAAAAAAAATAAAAAAAGAATAAGAGTGAATAACCGGCTTACGATTCGAAGGGAAAAAGTAAAAAATACATCCGACACTGCAGAAGTAATGAAGAACAATAAAAATAATAAAATACAAATTCTTTTTTATCTCAAAACGTCTGACGTTGGAATAACAGTCTCACGATATACCGAGTCTCTCACAAATCCACATGTAAAAGGAATGAAATCATCATCAGCGAGCGATTCTATACGTCAATACATTTTCAAAGAGAAAAAGCTCGAGAAAAAAAAGGATCACATAGAGATTAAGGAGTTTCGGTACAAAGGACAAAATGTTAAGAAATTAATCAAGTTTGGTGATAATGTTCTTCAACATCAAGTACGAAACCACAATTTTTTTCAATATTTTCTTCTACTTAGTTATCGAGTAATTATGCATTAAAGCAGATTTCTTATGCCCGAAGTGTATACCTATATATATGGAAACGCTATGCTTATACACGTGAACTTTAGTCTTCAATTACTCGATAACTGTGTAGAAGAAAAATCTGAAAAAAATTGTATTGTCAAATTTGGCACTAAAGAATACGTTCACAAAATTTTATAAAATTCATAACTTTTTGAAATTTTTTGTTTTTTTAACATGGTTTAGCATGACAACATTGTATCGCCTGTACCGAAACTCCTTAAGAAAGATTGGACCATAATCATTTTTACGCTTGATTGAAACTGATAGAAGATCGAAAGACTTGTATGTATACCTGGTGTGGAATGATAAAAGTTTGTTTTTAACGGCTTTGACTTGACGTCGGGTCATCCCTCTCGTCTTGACGCTTTCATAAAATCTTACTCCGATATTCTCTCTCTCTCTCTCTCTCTCTCGCTCCGTCTAGCAAAGTCTTTTTCTTGTTAAATATACAACCAGGGGAAAAGTGAGAAAGAGTATAAAAGAGAAAGCGAGCGAGGATCACAAGAGCAGAGCTTGCAACGAAAAGAGCTTAACCCACATTACTCGAAGGTGAAGAACCCTCTGGGACAGGGCCTTTTGGTCACTAGCTTGTCCGAAATATGTATACATATGTATATATAGATATACAAAATGTATATACGAATACGTGCATAAAAGGGATAAACCCTCGTCAGAAACCGGAAGTCTAGAGTGTTCCGCGACCCAATTTGCGGCAAAAAGCTTTTAGCAGGACGAAACTACTGGAAAAAGACAGAGCGAGAGAGAGAGAGAGAGAGTTAGAATTTATTCATGCACTAGGACACATAGCCCGCGGGCTATTCCACAAAAATAAACTTCATAAAATCGATAAAAGTTTTAAATAATACGAAAGAGAAACATGAAAGGCTCAGAATGGTGCAAAAATCAAAGTAAAACGCGATATAAAATGAAATCAGTAATGAAAAAGAAAATAATCGCGAGCCCAATGAGAGTATAAGAGAGAGAAATGCATATCACGCTCCGTTTCCGAAGCGCGATGTAGAAGAAAATTGCATATTTATCGAAAAAATAAAAAAAAATGTTTCCACGACCGATTATCGAGCCGTTAGCTTCGTCTGTAGTTGTAAAAAAAAAAAAAAAAAAAACTTTTCGCTCATTTCAACAGTGTTCCTACGCGCACATAACGACACTGAAAGCAAAATTTTGTCGAAATCTTAAAATATTTCGACGATACAACCAAATATTTTGTTTCAGTATCAAGAAGCTTTGTTGTAATATTCCTCTCGTCCAACTCCACACTTAATCTCGTTGAATTCGTGTGATCTTCCAAATAAATTGTTTTAGTGGCCCTCAGAATCGCTGGTCCCACTAATATCTCTCGGGACCCGTAATTTTTAAGTTTATCATATCAAAATAACTAAATGCTCCAAAAGTTAATGATCAGTCCAAAAAAATGTCTCTTTACCTTCCTATTGGCACATTCCGATCGAAACTGAAATCAAAGTTTTCAACTATACGCATTGAAATTAATTCTGACGTTTATCACCATTTGCGCTTGAACAAATCACATTTCTCAACATTAAATTCTATTGCATTCCCTTAAGCAGAAGCAGTTTTATCATCGAGAAAACGCACATCCCAAAAAAGCGGTGTTCCCAGCAGCAAGAGTTATGAACACGCAAAGTTGCCGAAGTAAAATAAAACACCAAAATTAAGGCAAATCTCAAAACTTTCGTGTTGTCTCTTCATTCCTAATATCAAGAGTATACACGGTACGTAGTTTGCAGGTAATTTTACGCACGGATTTGTGTTAGCTGCTCAGTCTTAATTCCAGGTATTTAAGCACCAGATGATTTGTATGAAAAGATTAAAAACTAGTGAATCTCCATGTACGCTGGGAAATATGAAATTGTATATAGAAACGCGATGGTTTTAGAGGAGGAAAGAGGAAAAGAGGTATACGAGTATCAATCCCGAGGGTGCTTCCCACCCGAGCAATCAAGGCACTCGTATTCACGATGTGTAACGAGCATGATTACCCTTTTATGGTCACTGAAAACGAACTGGGTAAAATCTATACGGATATGCAGCTGCTAACTCACAAGGGACGAGAATTATAGTGAAGCAGATCAGTTTTGCCCAATGAATCTCAGACGTGATCAGGATGTAATTGAATTTACAATCGCGTATGAACGAAAGAAACCCAGTCCAATATTTCTCAGTCATTAATTTATCATTTTACAATATCTTATTTCAACGGAGATTTTCAATAACTTGAAAATAACAAAAAAAAAATGAATTTATCAAGAAGATTCGCAAAAAAAATTTTCATCTTTTCTCGTGACGAAATTTTTCAAGTATTATTGAGCCCCCGATAAATTACTTCAATGAATGATGAATTTTTTGATTTATCATTTTATTGTAAAATGAAGAAACAAACCTGACTGAATGGACGAAAAAATGCATACGTTAAGGAGTTCGGTACAAAAGACAAAATGTTAAGAAATTAATCAAATTTGGTGATAATGTTCTTCAACATCAAGTACGAAAAGACAAATTTTTTCAAAATTTTCTTCTACTTAGTTATGGAGTAATTATGCATTAAAGCAGATTTCTTATGCCCGAAGTGTATACCTATATATATGGAAACGCTATGCTTATACACGTGAACTTTGGTCTTCAATTGCTCGACAACTGTGTAGAAGAAAAATCTGAAAAAATTTGTATTGTCAAATTTGGCACTAAACAATATGTTGACCAAATTTTATAAAATTCTTAACATTTTGAAATTCTTTGTGTTTTTAACATGGTTTAGCATGGCAACATTGTATCGCCTGTACCGAAACTCCTTAATGAATCGATTAATTAATTAATGAAACGATAAAAAAAAAATGAATCAAATGAATCGATGCAGTTTCAAAGTTTCTCTCAAAATGCAATCCAAGCCCTCGAGATGGATATATATTTCGAGAACAACGCGAGCCTAGGAATTGTTCCTTTTCGAATCTACTTCCGTTTCAACTTCCAGAGGAAATTCAAACCAAAATTACCAATTTCGAGGGCTTACAGGACGCGAGAGAAGAGAGAGAGAGAGGGAGAGATAGGAAAATTTTGGAAAACGACGATAGATTACCCAGTGGGAAATGAATACTCTACACAAAAGTTCGTGTAAACTCATCACTGTGGGGTTCCCGAGGGGTTCCAGGTTATACACAGTTCGTTTTACTCCATGCTATCACGCCCCCGTATCACTTTGAAACTTTTCACATAAACATTTGAACTCTACAGAGAGCGCTACAAACGAATCATTGGAACATCCTAAAATATGAACTTCAATTTTTATTTTTCCAGAATTTTAACACCGATCGAATGCTTTTTCAAGAGTAGAAGCAATAACGCGACAAGCCAAATTTTATTCGAACACTGATTTGGAAAAATCATTGTAAGTTTCATAAAAGAGAGAGAGAGAGAGAATTCAAGTTTTGCATCGTTGTGAGGATCGAAATATCTTTTATTATTTTAATTCACAATATAGAAATTTGTCCGGTCGCGAACTTTGCCCCACCGAACTGGAATTTGACCTGGAGGATCTCACACAGGCAAACACACACGTAAACGCGAGAATTATCGGAAAGTGGAGGTGAATAATTCACCGTGCATTTTCTCTATTCCTATATATACCTCGGGCGCGAATCCTCAATCGATATATTGTCATCAGTTTCAGTTTTTAGTTTATAATCCTCAAGAATATTCCGATAGACTGGTGAATCTGATATTAAAAAAAATATATATATAATAATTGAAAGCAGCCGATCGTGTACGAAGTGTTGGAGCAGGGTGAATAACGCTGAAAAATGTGTATCGCTTCATCTCGAGACGATGATCTTTTGCTAATTATCCTACATAAATAAGTATGAACTGCCTGAAAATTCGGAGCTGAAATCACAAAAGTGAAGCTCGAATCGATTAACAGATATATTTGCCAAAATATCGACGATAAACGAGAGAATTTTCGGAGAAGATTGACGAAAATATAACGAGTTCCGGTGAGAGAAAATGTGGACGAGTCAACTCGCATGGAAACGGGCGAACAAAGTAGGACACCAGGGCAAAGTCCCCCAAGAAAATGGGAAAATAAAAGAAAAAAAAAAAATAATAATCGTCTCTTTGAAACGGTCATGAAATCATCCCAGAATGAGGGTTTGTGTCAGTGGAACGTTTACTTTTTTATCATTTGCACCGCGTTATGGTGAAAAAAGAAAAAAAAAACTGATTCAAGTTTTGAATAAAAAATGTGTCAAAAGGTTCGTTCTGCTTAGAACTGTCATCAGCTGACGATGCGAGGGAGCGAGGGTGCTTTTAGTCTCATGAGACCGGATGAACCCTCGACCGAAAATTTAAATTCAAAAAGTAAAGCGGCAATCGTACTTTTTTTAGGGTTTTGAGGGTGCAAATCTAATTTTTCTGTAGAATCTTACGGGTCTACTAATATATAGGTATATATAAACGTTTTTGTAGCGAATGAAAATTGGGTTTTGTGTTTCCGGTGGGTTGGATTCCATTACGAAAAACTCATATTTCTCATAATTATTTCTCTTTCACCACGTAGATCACTGATCCTCAGTTCTGATGGGAACAATGAAGAATATATGGAGAAAATTCCATGGACCAAGTCACTAAAGCAGGATAATGTAAGGGTAAAAAAAAGCAAAAGCATTGCCTTTTGTCCTGTCTCTTTGAAATGACTATTGCGCCATCATTTTTCAAATACCACGTTTTCGGTGTAACAGTGATAAGCCCTTTGATGTGTGTAAAATTAGAGATGCATGAAGAAATGCCGTTTATGGAGAGCTGAATCGATGTAGCAAATGCAAAGAGAACGAAATGTAACGAGCTATCGTGGTAGAGATTGTGAATAAAAAGAACGAAAGAGAGAGAGAGAGAGAGAGAGAGAAAAGACTCGGAGGAGAATGATTCCGATGTAAATAACTTCCGGTGTCAAGGACCGTGGAATTCGTGGCGGAGAAAAGCGGCCTAAAACAACCCAGAGCTATGTACTTATGAGATACATATATACGCATGTATACATGGATGATGCTTTCGGGATGGGAGAGAGAGAGAGAGAGAGAGAGAGGAAGAGAAACAACGGTCGATAATCCCGTGGGGCATTCTTCTCTGAACATAGAGGTAGGTTAGCGTCTATCCCGAATATATGTATCGTGACTTGTGTGTAGAGTATCACAGCCCACAGACTCTCCCACTCTCTCCCTCTCTCTCTCTCGCTCTAATTTTCTCTCTTTCATGATGCACATCGGATGCTGCGAAAATAATATTGCCATGATTCTAAAAGTGAACGAACAGTTGGCAGTACCGCGATCCATAAAACTCTAAATTAAAATCCATAAAAGCGAATGAACGATTCAACTCTCGAAGCGAGAGAGCTAATTTTGTAATATTTTTTTCTCTTCCAGCAAAAAAAAAAAAAAAAAAGTAGGAAAAAAGAAGTACTGCCGAATTAATTGGCAATTTTTTTGGGCAATTCGCCTCTCCAAAAAGACTAGAAAATTTTACGATGTACCGCAGGATATGAAAACTGTATTTTTGTTACTTGGTTGAGGTACCACTTGACCATGCTCTAATTGCCTCATCAATACTTGAGCTGGCAACAGTTTTTTCTGAACCGTTGATGCAGCTAACCAAGTTCACAGGTTTTTCTGCACTTTGCCTTGAAACTCGTGCGAAGGCGATACGGTAGAGTGCATTAGAAAAAAGTGACTGCGTGGACAACACCCTTGGACAGATTGGGGAAAAAAAAACATGGGAATTAATGAAGTGGCGGAATAGTCAGGCTAAAACGATGCGACAGGATTACGAAAAGCCAGGAAAAGGTGCGCAGAAAGAATAATAAAAAATAATGAAAAATATCGAACTGCGCGATAAAAGTTTACTTCAGCAACATAATTTTTTGATTTTATATTATCGTATAATCATCTTAATTTGAATTTAGACCAATTCATAAAGTTCCTGAATAACCTATACGAATCGAAAATTACTTGGTCGAGATGAGTACAAATTCTCTGAATTTGTTTTCTCATTTTCTCATTTTTTATTTGCCAAAATATCTTTTATTCCGTTGATTGTGTCGATGAGTTATTCGAAACAGAGCTAACACAAGATTCATTAGAAAAACGTATTTCAAGTGCTTCGACGAACGAACAGTTTTGTACCGTTTAAATTTTCCAATATTTTTTATACTCTATCGTCAGCAAATAGGAAAGATGTCTTCTTTCTTTTATCCGTGTGTTATAAGCTATCCAACTTTTGAGGCAATTCCCATGGCAAACTCCAAAAAAAAAAATCAATCTTTCAACCGCTCTCAACATTTCTATTTTATGCTTCTCACATATTGCGTTCCAATATAAGTGAGCAAACTTTTTCCTTCTCTAGACAGCTTTTCATTTAAAAAAATATTGATTCATTTTTCTCATAAATATAGGTATAAAATCAATCTCACTTTGTTAATAATTCTTGTTTCCTCAGTCTATCTATAAATGAGCCAGTTGATTTGATTTTTCATGCTTTTTACACTGAAAAGTAAGAAAACAGTCATTTCTAAGCTCTGTTTTGTTTTTTCCAAATCCTATTTCAACTCGTACTATTTTTAAATTTTCCAATCCAACGTTAATAAGAGACAGCAATAAGAGAAATTCGCGATTGCAAAAATATTTTTCATCGTAATATTGCTTTTAAAGTGATCAAGAGACTTGTCACCATATAAAATCTCTCCGTTCAAAGCAAATAGACTGATGTGGGATAAATTAAAATTAATGGAAAATGAGTAATTGAAAAAAAAAAAACGCATTTAAGGAAATACGACTATCACTTTCGAGTCGAGAATGAGCTTGAATAAAAAAATGCTCGAAACCGTTCTGTTTTGAGTGGAATATTCATATTTTTCATTTTTGTTGATTCCAAATGTACGATAATCGTGATAATTAATTTACAAATATAATAACCGTGACGAATCAGATTCTCAATGACTCAGGAGCCACAGAAGCTAGAGTAAGGTTAGGTTCACCGATCGCATCACCTGTTATCGACGACCATACCAAATTTGTCTTTTTCAACCGGAAGTAGAAACGTTTTTTGTAAAATCACTGCGTTAACAAATGCGATGATGTAGTATGATTTTTTAACTATTTTTAATGACCAATCTATCGAGTTTTAAAACGACTAATCTTGGATCTTGGGGAAGGAAAACCGTGTTCACGGCACTTCCGGTCGACTGCTCCGGTCGAAATTGACCCTGTTCATGATGATTCCAGGACTAAAGAAGATGAAAAAAAATCATCTTACCGGTTTGCGAGATGGGCTCGGACAGTCGTCCTTAGTTCTTTCGAATCTCTCGAACTTGAAGCTGTTGCTGCGATACAATTCGTTGTCACTCTGTTGTCTTCGGCACAATCTTCTGGTGAGGGCGCGAGGTTTGCACGGAGCACATTCGGTGGCTAATTCCCAGTGTACTTTCAACATAGCCAATTCGGCGGTGCAACGTGCCATTGCACAACCAGCTCGTCGTACACGATATTTGACGCGTTTTATACGTCCCTCATTGTTTTTCGTGTGTAAACAAGGCTGCACGGTACAATCGCAAGTTCTGCGTGAACGTCGAGACGATTTGATCGTATGGGAACAAGGTCTTACCTCGCAATCACACGCCCCGTCCGAACACGTGTGAGGACAAACGGTACCTTCGGTACATTCGCAAACGGGCTTACAATTGTTCAATCCGTTGTTATTGTTTTGACGCGGTAAATGAGCGTGAGGATTCGATGAGGATGGCAGTGAGAATGAACCTTGAGGACGTCGACGGGATACGACCCCCCCTGACGCACTGTGACGGCAAGGTCGTTCCGGGCAATCACATCTGTAAAACGATGTTCATCTTTGTTTTTCTTACCACATTCGTCATTTTTATCATCCGCTTAAACTTGAGCGAATATCATATAAATAACGAGAGATTTGAATAATTCCAATTCGGATAATTCTTTAGTTTTATCACTTTTACGAAAAATGGACTTGTAATTATTTTTATTTTCTTACGATTTTCTCATTTATCGGGCTTTGAATAATACGAATAATGATTATCAATGGAGGGAAACTGAAATTTTCTATCAACGATTTTTTTTACGAAAAATACGGAAATAATTAACGAATAATTACGGAAAATGTTATTAAAATAATTTATTATTTTTATTAAAAATATTATTGTTTATTATGAACAATAAAATGACTATGGAGTGCATCATCGTGGGTGCATCATTCGATCACCATTTTACGAAAAAAAAAATGTTATAGGACTGTTAAATATTCGATTCAGGATCATTATTCAAGTAAACTGATTTGGTAAGTCTCGTCCCTGATGAATCTCTTAATTTATTGAGAAGATCAACGAAAATAAACTCATTACACTGAGAATAAAGTTTTGTTCCTCGAACAAAATGCCATTTAATTGGACAAAAATATAGTGAATTCTGATATATTTTTTTCAATGGTGAATAATTTAGTTCATTTAACAACAAAAACAGTTGAATCGACGATATATATATTTTTTTTTAATATTTGAATCGACAATATTTCATCCAACTGTATGGGATTTCGTTCGATGAAGAAAAATTTTTTTCTCCCAGTCTAACAGCTGAAGAAACAAATTTGTATATCTATTACCAAGTCATAGCATTTTTAAGAAACGATTTATTGACCACGATACCTCAAAAGACCTGTCAAGCCCGAAATGACAAAAATTTAATCTAAAAAATGAACATGATGTGATGGAAAACAGGGACGATTGAATTAGTTAGAAAAGTGGGTATCGATGTCAATCAGTCGTCAGGATCAAACGAATAATCGAAACGTTGCTTTTTATTGCCTTATCGATGGACACAACTCTTCGAGAATAAATGAAAATGGTAAACGAAGATTGCAAGAATTTAGAGGTCACAGATATAGCAATTAGAAATTTGAAAAAAAAAAAGAAAGGAAAAAAGAACTTTTCAGAACTTGATTTGGCCGAAAGTTTCGGGAGTTGGTTCGGGACCAGAGAAAGTTTCAATTACTCAAGTTATCAAGGAAAAAAAAAGAACGAACTTAATAATTCAATAATTTTTATCCCTGTTCGGAATTTCCCAGCTGACATCAGGAAATTCTCACGGGAACGAGACTTTTTGCAGCTTTATTTGAGTTTCTGAATACGTAATATACGTCCGAAATGAATGAAAATTTTCGAGTACTTTCATAACGTTGCGTCCGCGAAGATCATCTCGAAGGGACGAGTTATCAAGGACGAGTATTTTAGGGATTAAGGCCAAATCGAGTTAAACTCAAACTCAATAATTTTCAAACAAATTAACGATAAGTTTATTTAAGAAGATTACAAATTCGAGGTTTATTTGGCTCGAGACGAATCGTTCGAAATTTCGTCAAAGACTGCCGATTTTCGGTTCGTCGTGACTCTTAATTTAAATTTATCCCAAATTAACAATAATTTCTTTCTCGAATGTTCGATGCCGCGATTCCGCGGGTCGTTGGACTCTAGTTTAGCAACTGCGATTCCTATTAATTTCGCAATTATCTATTTCTACTTATTATGCTTTTCAAATAATATTCTTGATGCCAGGCCGGGGCACAAGATTCCTCCCCCCGTCAGGCAGGGAGACAAAATTTCGTTTTGGCTATTATTTGTCATTCTTCGTGCCAGACAAGAGCACGACGATAAGTCAAGAATTCGAAATTTCTCAAACTATGATTGAATCTCCTTCTTAATTTAGAGCTCGTACGAACTTTCATAACGCTAAGCTTGCTATGATCTTGGAATACTATTTTATTTTTATGATTTTTCACAGAATTCCATGTCAATATTATCTGCAATTAATATTGAATGAAACTGTGTGAAGAAACGAAAAAATTTAGTTGGTCCATGCCAATGAACGAAATGAAAAGTTGATCGAGTATGTCTTAGTTTCTCGCTCGAATTTCGTACGAATTAAAGAAAAAGCTTTAGAAAATTTGTGGTCATATCGTGTGGTCTGACGAGATCGACAAATCACTTAATTCGTATACCTTCTGACTCTACGAGAGGCGGAAGGTCGAGAGGCTGCTGCGTGTGGACAATTTTGAGAATCGGTCGGACAATCGCAGCTGTTCAGAGGTCTAGCGCGTCGAACTCTAATAAGTACAGGATGTACGGGACACGGTTGAACTTGACACGCGCATACGATTGTTTGTGGACCCCGAGATTTTCTGGCACTGCTTGCGCCTCCGCCTCGTTTGGCACGTTGATCCACGTGCAACTGACAGGGTTGAGTTGGACAACCGCAACGTCCGGTAACACCGCGACGCCCGGCACTCTGTACACGCTTCCACACCCGCTCCATTCAACGGCCGGCGTCCCACTAATGCCACTGATCACTGATGTTTCTTTCTTACTTTCCCCTTTAACCCCTTTCGCCGCTTTCCCTTTTCCCTTCTGGTCCGTATCAGAGTGCCTTTCGGGTACTTTCAGCAGCAGCCTTCCAATAGTTCGCCGAGTTACCACTCAACGTCGCCGTCGCCACCGTTGCCACGGCGCAACACGATCCTTTCCCCCCACTATCAAGCGATCAACTGGCCGTGGATACACGAAGAGCTTTCCACCCTCTTCTCTATTCTTTCGCTGCTATCGAATAACACTGCGCTCGAAATTTCCTTCCCCTACGAGCCGCCAGCTAGCGGCCACTTGTATTATCTATTATCCTCAATATTCTCCCTCAACTCATCCCCACTCCACGCGCAATCGCCATGGAAAATGGGACTTCGCACGCGCGTCGACGACCAAAATGTTGCTTCTGGGCTTGCAGTTTCCAGTATAGATGGCACTGCGCGCCTCGTAACAACTTGTGGCGTTTCAAAGCTTCACGCAACATCCACTACCACCCCCGCTACGTATAGCGGCGGCTCTCAAGGCTTCGCTATCGATGTGAACTTGGCCCCCCGACATTAACTTTTCGTATTTTATCTAATTTCAATCATTTGTCTGTCGTTTGTAAAGTATTGTGAGAATAAAATAAACATTTGTGAGATGAGTTTATTGCGAAAAAATCAGATATAATAATGAGCTTGAAATTGGCTGCCCCGTTTTATTGTAAAAACTTTATGAGTTTAATTGTACGTAAATCAATGCGAAATCGTTTGTAGAATACGAGTATTACCATAAAAATGTTTGTAGGACGCTTATTCTCATGAAAAAACAAAAACATAATTCGCATGAATTTTTCCGAACTAGTCAAGTCTAAAGAGAGAGAGAGAGAGAGAGAGAGAGGTTACAGGATAGGAAAATAAGTAGTATAACAGTGTCCTCATGTCCTCAAAATCTTTTCTCGAATTAGTTCTTGGATCTGCCAGACTTGAAGACCCTACACGTATAGAATCGTCAATCAATCGACAGTAGTCGGTAAGAGAAAAAATTTACTAAATTTCTGCACTTCGTACACTATCACTTGCCTTACTATAGTGGCGCTAGGTTCGGAAAATTGAATTTCCGGAATCGAGAAAATAACTATAAACGATTTTTCCTCCAAGGATTAACGATTGAAATAGAGATCGGAATCTTTCGATAATAATAGTGAAAATCAAATAAGGCCCAACATTTTGACACTGAAAATTATTATGCACAGAAATGAAAATGAAAAAAGAATAAAAATGATGAAATTACTCACTCTTCGATGTCTTGTTCCCCTTCTCAATAATGAATAGTCCATCTCCTACGTGGTAAAACCGTTCGAGAATTTGGCAGCTGAGATTCATTTCCGATGTAGATTAACACTAGATTTTTTTCGGTCAAATGAGTTTAAATAAATTTAGCACTCGCGGCTCGCACCATTCGATAGCACTGATTAAAAATTAATAATATTGTTCACATTTCCGAAATAGTAAGCACAATTGAGTTCCACTTCCGTTACAGGACACTGCACTTGATTACTTTCCACTTGATTTTTTCCCTATGAGTTTGAATTTAGACGAGCAGCAGCAGCAGCAGCAGCAGCAGCAGCGTCATTTTTCCAACGTTGGAAACGATAGTTCATCATAATTCAAAATTCAAATCCGCACTGATTGAAAATCAACATTGACTTTTTATACTTTCGTGATAATAAACGAATGACGAAGACGTCAAGATTTTTTATTTTTTCATTTCCGCGTCAACGAACTTTTACACGAAATAAAAAAATTCCAATTAATATTTCTTTCTTCTCTGCTAACTCGAAAAATGTATTTTTCTTTTGTCAATAAACTGTCTATTCGCAATTCAATAAGATCGCGATGACGAGTGACAGAAAATGTAATGGCAACTTGTGCCACAGTTTCGTGGAGAATCGTGCGTGCTCACGTGGATGCACGCGTGCACGGGTGCTTGCGTTCTATTGTAATATAGCACTTGTGATAGTAAAAAACTATTCGCAATGCCTTACAAATAGCTGCGGTTATACATGCTTTGCGTGCATTGCGTTGCGTGCAGCGTTTTGCAGCATCCGGGTTATATGCATGGACCTTGCCTGCGCGACTTCGATATGCGATACAGAAACTGTATCGCGTTCGGAAACAGCAAACTACAGAGTAGATTTATAGCTTTCGTTCCGTCATTCTTGCCGACAATCCCATGGCTTTACGGCTTGCGTGCGTTTGGTGCTTTGCGTTGCGTTGCGCGACTCGCATGTATGGTTGCATCTTAGCTCCGCTTGCGAACACGCGTGCGTGAGAGCATACGCACGATTTTCGAAGCTGTAACACAGCCGTCACTGGACTGTCTGTCACTCAAAGCCTTTGCTCACGCTGCCATTTATCGTGATTCGGTCAAATATTTCAAACAAATCATTCTCTAATTTAGCACGAAAAATAATATCGAGGGTAAGAGGCTTTCCTACCGGCTTATCGCTTATCACTTGCGAGAAGGAAACTCGTTGACGAAAGAAAACGAAATTGAGGATTCATTAGGATTGACAAACGAGATAATCGTGTTTTTCCGACTCTAATATATTCGTTTCATAGCGTCTTCGTGCATTGTTTATTTTCGAAAAATCGCGCATAATTTTAACGGAAATCCGTGATAAAGAATTATGTAAAATTTATAGGTTTGGATAATTTTAATTTAAAAAAATAATAGTTATCATGATTTTCCAATTTATTTGTTTCGTTATTATTCATCGTTGTATTTTTATTTGGTTAAACGACCATTCAAACCGTTTCAAAGTATTTTATATAAAGATTATCGTCATTAACCGACGATCAAATAGGATTCCACGTCTCTTATTCTGCACTCTGTTTTATCAAGTTCGTTGCAATCGACGAACGATAATGCACAGCATTGCGTTAACCGACCGACGCTCTTATACTGTCTCTCTCTCTCCGCGCGCTCTTCGCCCCGCCGCGTCCCGCGTCCCGCGGGCGACTGAATAAAAATGCGCGCTCGCTCCCTCCTCCCTCCTTGTCGCGCGCTCGATCCGGTTCTCGTGCCTGCCCCTTCCGAACGCCCCGGCGTGACTCCCCCCACCATCACCACTACGGAGCGACTTGGCGGGCCGAGCGGGAGAGCGCGTAGAACGTAAACACAGGGGAGAGGCAGACACAGTGGTAGCGTGACCGGCTCACATCCAATGAGTCCGGGGGCCCTATTCTGAACTTCGATCGAGTTCGTGTTCGACTTCTATGTTTTTTCCACTCTATTGGATTGTTTAGTCATAGGCTACAGAAATAGGGATTTTTGCAAAGTGGGAGTAGTAGCGTTTCACTGATGACGTATGCGCATGCGTACAGAGATGCGTAGATCGCAAAAACTCGACGTGGGTCCTGACGATTTAACCTAACCTATAGAAGTGCGCGTTCCTGTATAACCGCCACAAAGCACAACTCAACAATTCAGTGATTAGTGTGACTTTGTATGATAAAAAATATAAAAATATGTTTCCATTGCGTGTGCTGGAACAAGTGATCCTTGTGGAAGAGGACGATAATCAAAGGACACAACGTCTGAATAATGAACGACGTTTTTTAAGAGATCGAAGTGACCCCTTTGGTCTTTCAAATACCAAATTCGTCGTATTGTTCCGACTAAAGAAGGACATGGTTCAGTACTTGATACAGCGTCTAACTCCGTACATGAATATTGGAGAACACTCCCGTTCAATACATCCAACTCTGCAAATATTTGTCACTTTAGCCTTTTATGCAACAGGATGTTATCAGACTCCTAATGGACAAAGTTTCCTTTTCGCAATGTCACAAGCTTCCATATCAAGAAGCATACGGAAAGTGACCAACCTGATTTACACTCATTTGGCACATGAATGGATAACGTTTCCTACTGACCAACTCGAGATTGAGAGAAAAAAAGCCAAGTTTTTCGAAGCTACCACTTTTCCTGGTACGATTGGAGCCGTTGACTGTACACATATTGCAATTATTGCTCCATCGCAGGAGGAGCACAATTATTTGAATCGGAAGGGTTTCCACTCTAAAAATGTACAGATCGTAAGTACCTCTTATTTTGTGATGGCATTATCATTATTGGTTTGTATAGAAAGCTTGTAAAGATGTGAATTGAAAAGTTCATGGGTTCATGGTTCATGGTTCATACGTTTAGATGTTCACAGTTCATTTCAAAGCGGTGTATTACTTTTTATAGTTGTGTGTAAACTAATTAGTCGTTCCAATCTCCATAGATCTGCGATTACGATATGAAAATCTTGAACGTCAATGCAAGGTATGCCGGAGCCACCCATGATTCATATATTTGGAGGAACTCCATTATTGCTGAGGAAATGGAACGAAGATACAACGAAGGCATGTACAGATGATTACGCAATTATTATATGAAATATGTTTGAGTGAAAGAATCGCAGAAGTCTATAATAAGTGACCGTGCCATAGACTGCTGTAATTTTTATTGCGAGGACAGTTTTAGTCTATTTATACTTTAAAGAGTAACATAAAGAGGGTACAGACTCTACTTGCTTCAATTAGTAGGTCTTCAGTATAATTATGGACTCAGGATATACAAACTGAATTTGAAGAACAAACAGGAAACAAACCGAATGAACAAAATAATTAATCATTTTTGGACAAATGATTGTATTGTTGAAGTTACTCATTGAGCTCAGTCAATTCATTGGTCTTTAGCATAAATAATATTACTCTAATAATTGTCACAAGTTTTTATGCTGATTTCTATTCATTATGTACATTTCATTATGTACAAAGAATACATTATTATTTAAGATGTTGATGAAATTATTCAAATCTTTATTACTTTTTCCTTCAATTTTTCATAACGGGTAAATCTTGTTTTCTGATTAAATTTCGAAATCTTAGAATAAAATAGTTGAGTTGTACACGCCAACCATTGTTTATAAATTTTGGGCTATGCTGAAAAAGTGATTCTATTGCATTTTAAAGATGCTAACTTCGACTTCATAAATTGTCATGCTTACTGATTGTGAAAATAAATGTTATATAATTATACTCGATAACAATTGTCAATTTTGTTTTATCTCAGGAGATCGTGACACTTGGTGCATTGGGGATTCTGGGTATCCACAGCAACCTTGGCTAATGACGCCAATAACAAACGCACTACCTTACACGCCGGAGGGCCGTTATACAGCTGCGCTTGTTAAGGCTCGGGTATCAGTCGAGAGGTGCATTGGCCTGTTGAAAGAACGCTTTCGATGTATTCTTAAAGAACGAGTCCTTCATTATGACCCTCGATCTGTGGGGAAAATAGTCGTCGCATGCGCTGTTTTGCATAACATTTGTGTAGATGGAAGACTTCCATTCTATCCAGATGTCATGCTCGAATTAGGTGGCTCTCATGATTATGACGACGCTGAAATTGACGAAAACGTGGAGCTAACGGGCAACCTAGCACGGAGACGAATTGTAGACGAATATTTTTAATTAATTATCGGATTCCAGAGACAACACAAAATGAAATGAAAAAAGACATGTCGACAGATAACCAGTCAATTCGTAAGAAGCTTTCGTCGATTATTCGATATGAAACAATGTTCTTTGAATAATAATCCCGAAAATCAAATTTTGGATGGTTCAAAAAAACATATTTTTTGCGTTTCATCGCCCATTCTGTTACCTCGAATAAGTGGCAGAGTTCGTAAGACTGTAATTTGTAGTTAGTGGCCCATTAACGTATTTTGCGATAAACTGCAAAAGAAAAACAAATTATGGCCAGAAAAGACATGTGAAAAAAAAAAATTTGTTCGCTTGTACTTTAGATTTTTTTAAATTTTTTATAAAAGAGTTGACGAACCCTGTTGTTGGTCTGCGAAGTTGTACCCATTAAAATCTCCATGTGTTTCAAGAGATATGGACAAATTGTGAGATACAAAAATGCGTACATCGCTATGGCTAAAAGTACTCTCTAATTATCATTATCAACTCCATTCTCGTTTATCGTGTAAATCGCAAAGTAAATGTTTATTGTTATAACGACCATTGACAACGCCGTTGATATGAGGTTCGCAAAGCCGCAAAAAGAATAATATTATTTATCGTGTCAAATTGTATTCTTTTAAATATCCTAATGGCTACGGAGCTTACCAAACAGAGTTCATTTCAGAACTATTTTATTCGTTTTATAATAATCAAGAGAATGGTGTACGACAAAGTCGCATTCAATGAAAACTCTATAGAATGTTTGGTGAGTAAATATAAAGTTTTGTAAAAATACTTAAAAGAAATTGTTAATTCAAATATTGGGATCGTTTTCAACTCTGTTGTAAACACCAGAGAAAAAATATTCAATAGTTCTCTAGAAATATTTGGTTGTTTTAACGTGTTAAAAAAAAGCGTTTTCTTGCAATCCATTTGTTTTTATGAATATCTGTTTATTAATTCGATTACCAGATGAACCTTCTTAATGACTTTCTTACCCTTGGAAAATCAATCATGCCTGCAATTATAATGCGACTATTCTTGTAATAATGTATTAATCGACTGATGTAAAAAACAACTATGAAAATCCATAAATTATATAGGAATTATGTTGCGATTCAACATAATGTGATAATATATGAATGAATGTGCGTGCGTATATATTTACTTGCGTGTGTAATGTGAAATGTGCAAAAGAGTTTATTTTGGAATAAAAAAAAACAATATCCATTTGGATAACGTGTGTTTTTTTACTCATCCACGAAACTTACTCATAATAATCATTATCGATTTATTCATGGGCTGATTGGAATCGAAAAAGGGTCCGCCTGTGAAAAAATCTTGAGAGCATTTTAGAGCACAACAGGTTTATTAGCAAAAAAACCTCAACGATCATTTTGTACATTTTAAGTGACTACATATCACAGAAGTAGTGGTGCATATTAATGATTACCAATATCGCGAGTACCATTCAATCAATAACAATTGTAAATAAATTCACACCTTTTCTTTTTAACGAGTAAAATATAATCAAATAACAGTTTCATATTTTTACGTGACTAGCCTATTTGAGATCGGGGATTTACATAACGCATTGCGATGTATTACTTATGTTTAATTCTAGTTCTGTGGGTAGTTCATGATTTTTTAAACTTCATTTCAATCTGGTTAGTTTCGTCGTCATTATTACCGTCAATTTAAAAAAATAACGAAAGATCTACTTTCGCTATCTTTCTGATATTAACGTTATTATAATAATGCACTATCGAAAAGCAACTGTTTTATACTTCAAAACAGTGCTCATGAAAACTAATTAGTGAAACCTGTTTTTAAAGTAAATTGACTCACGAAAAAACACGTTAAACAATAAAAAAGCTCCACATTCATTATCGAGAATCAATCTTTTTTCAACTAAAAACTGAGGCTCGTTGAGAGTGCTGAACTTTTCAAGTAGAACATACATTTATTCATCACTTGAAAAAATGACTAGTAGATAAGTGAATAAAGCTTAAGGTCTTTCCATACCCTTAAAAAATTAGTTACTCGAACATTGCTCTCGCAAAAACAGTTGTCGGTTGCTTTGCATTTATAAACATTTTTTGTCTTATATAAAATAGTTAAGCGGCGAGTGAAACTCGAGATCTTTTTCAAAGCTTTACTATCATTCTTAGCAAGTAGCTCTTTCCTACTCAAAACTGGCAATCGTGGAGACTTATACTATGAATTTTGCACTTAAAACGTGCACTTTTCATCACTGAGAATAATAACAAGTTCAGTAATTAATAAAAGACTTTTCATAAACTCAAATAATTAATTAGCCTGAAATGGCGGTCGCAAAAACTGAAACTGGTAACCTCATACTTTTTATAAATATTATAATAAACTTTTCTTATCACTTGGAAAAACAATTACTTAAGTAATAAATAAAGCTTAAGCTTCCCGATTCAATAACAGTTTTTCACTCAATAATGCCCTTTGAAGGAACTTTTACCATAAATATTGTACTCACATTTGTATGTACATTTTTTGATTCGCGAAAAGAAAAAGCGAAGAAAGCTGAAGCTAGTGAGTTTTGTCGCGATAATTGATCATTCCGGATGATTGCTACTCAGGGAAAACTTAATTCCGACTGACGTCAGTAAAAAATATGACCACGTTATGTATGTCACGAGCTATGCTACCGATATTAGTGTCTATATTGTTAAGAACGCGGAGAGTGCTGTCGTTCATTTCTTGAATGTGTTGTGCAAGTTCGTGTCGGCGATCTCTGTGGTTAGAACTGTCTTTTCTAACCCGCTTAGATGGAGTCTCGATATCATTTTCTTCATCATCGTGATGATCTTCGTTAGTCCTTTGTCGCTTTTTCTTCTCTTCGTTTTCATTTGACTGTAAGAATTAACAATTTATTAACCATTAAAGTCACTACAAATGGAGATCTAAACCAATTGGTCACAACTTCAAATGATAATTTAGTTTTAACGCAATGGATATTATAACTATTGCGTGGCCAATTGAATTTACGTGTACGTTTTGCAAGACACTATGAAAAAAAATTACAGGAAAATATATGAGATCGACATTTTCAAACATTTTTGAAAAAGTTTTGTAGCCACCAAATATTACAATTGCATTATAAAAATATGGATGTCAGAAATCCAAGCTTTTTTTACCAAACCATATTCTTCAATATCGTCACCCTCATATGCACTCTTGCCCATCAAAAAAAGAAGCCGCATTTCTAAATCGCACAACGACAAGTGTGAGCCAGGTCCACCGCCAGTAGCTGTTTGACTGCGACGGATCAGCGAAAACTTCTTCTTCGTCTTGGACTTGTAATCAGCGAGAGACTGAAATGAATGAGAAATTATTATAAATGTTTTCTCCATTATTTGTGTAATTTTTCAAAACGATTTGATGCGTAGTACATATCCTTCTGAAAATTTTACAGGAGAAAATTCAATGTTATTTTAGAGAATTTACAATGAAAATCAAATAATATCAGCTACTTTTGATATTGCAAATTTCATTTTCAACGTACTTTTTTCCATTGGTCAACTGTTTTTTCACCCTCACCCACTTCGTTTAGTAGAACGGCGAGATCGCTCCATTTTTGCTGTAAATTTTCTCGTCCTTGAGCTCCCACGAAGCGGTTGGTTATGATTTCTTGATTTGTTTCGGCATAATATAGCAGGGTCTCCCAATGTTCACTCGTCACTCTCATTTTGAATAAAAACTGCAAAAGACACAATAATTCTGATCAGCGGTGGTAAGGAAAATGATTCCATGAAATTCATTGCAGAAGATAACAAATTTATTATTCTATATAGAAGTCACCGTGATATTTGAAACGTAAAGTTCACGAACAAAACTATATTACATTTACGGTCGAAAAAATATATATCTCAGTTTCAATATTTGTAGGTTATGGAGACTTTATACTAAATTCAATCAATTTATGAAATATCGAAACATATGCCGCAATCCGTCAGGTTAGCGTTGAATGTTTCACATTTTCACATATTAAAAAACTAAATTAGCCCCATTATTATTTAAAAAAATACTTACACGATAAAAGTGTGGAAAAAAACGAAGGAAAAGACGAAGACATGAAACATGTGCGTGCACCCCGACTAGAATATAAATGGCGCCAACATTACTTCCCCTCTAGTCTCCCTAGGTCACTGATCATACACGACAGAAGAAAGGTGGCAGATGGTAGATTATGTTTGGAACTAGACGAATACGAACTCGATCGAAGTTCAGAATAGGGCCCCGGGTTCGATTCCCGACGCCATAAAAATTGCCACTGTGTGATTTTTCTGAGCTCTCATCTTCGGCGCAAGCAATAAAAAGTTACTAATCGGTGGTTCGGAATCCACCTTAAAAATCGTAGGTCCAGTTCGACGCAAGCAAATAAAAACTATATGAGTACATGGCCGTATGGTCAAACACGCTACAGAGCGTAGACCGGAGCCAACCACAAACAAACAAACAACAACAACAGAACGTAAACACAGAGTCGAGGCTCCACGAATGTAAACAAACCAAACAAGCTAGCGATATAAATTCGGACATTATTTGTGCATCGAATGAATATTCGTTCGGTAATATTTTATAAAAATCCAACATCGTTTTATTCTTCGAGTAACTTATTTTCCTATGCTGTATCTCCTCTTTCTCTCTATAAACTCCGTGACTGGTTCGGAAAAATTTATACGAATGTTGTTTTTGCTTTTTTATGAGAATAAAATAAAATTATGGCGTCCTACAAACATTTTTATCAAAAGACTCTGTAGTCTCGGAACATGTACATTGACAGCTCTGTCTGGTTGCAATATATATTTGTATTCTACAAACGCTATTCTGATATACGTTTATTGATGTTGAATATTCGTATTATATCGATTTTAATAAACATGATTACTGCGATACATGAGTATTTTATAGCACAATAATTCGAGAAAACTAAAATAATTAGATCGTCAACGACTCTTTAGTATTCTCCGTATTAGAATTGTAAGCAACCGAACGCGCCAACGTTTGCGGTTCTCACCATTTTCAACCGGAAATTGAAACTTTTTTATAATATTAATGTGTTAATGATTGTATTTTTACCAAATTCTTATTTTCCAATTTATCAGAATCCAGATTTTTTAAGGACTAATCTTAGATTTTGGGAGGTAAACACTCTGTGTTCACGGGATTTACGGTCGATTTTTTTTTCCATAGACTACGTGTCTTCGGTGCATCGTTAAAAAACGTCTAATGAAATATCTTTCACTCGATTTAAAAAATCTTGAAAATCATCTTTTTTTATCCTCTAATCTAGACCATCGCCTTGAGGGAAGAAGAAATATTTCATATCCACAAGTGACTTGTAGATATCGTTTAGCATTCTTTATTTTTTATGATATTCGAGAGACCTAAAATCCGAAAATTTATCGATATGTTGTCCGTTTTTTTATAGCACCCAATTTCATGATTTACCAAAATCTATTTTACAAAATTTTGAGTAAGTAAGTTATAAAATTAATAAGCATACGATGACAATAATGAAATGGTCATAACAACGTGATTGCGAGCATATTTTATGCAATTGAATACATGAGATTAATGTTGATAAAAAAAAAAAATGATAGCAATATTAAAAATTGTGATGAAGCAACAATCGGTTTGTGTTATGAAAATGGTGAAAATTTCCCATTTTCGAATATGAAAAAAATGTTTCTGACGACAATGATACTGTTATTATTTACAAAGGTATCATCACACAGAAATAAAAATAGCGTCTATTCGTTTCGGAATAATCAGTTGGATCTGGTATTGAGTACCGATGCCGTGAATATCTGTTGCAAAATCCGTGGAATATCTTTAAGATCCATACAGACGAAAGCCCGACCAGCGGGCATCTTTTTGATAAGTCTGAAATCAGTAATAAAATATTTTTAAAAATCATACGTGAAAGCATTTAGTTGCGAATTATTCCTCATCGAAAAAAGCATATTTTGGTTTGAAATATTTTTCTTTTTTACCTGTCAGCCTGATCGCCCAGGGAACCTATAAAAATCGCATAAGCATTTACATCAGCGTTGGAAGCCAAGATTTTGGCAAAATTTGATGGTGGAATTCCATAACGCTCGAGATTCGCATCAGACAGAACTACAACGATCGATTCGTCGCTTTCCTCTCTGGCAAGACTCGTTATCGCACGATGCGTCGCCTCCAGAGTATTGTCACCGGACGTGCAGTACTGGGAATGGGCGTGCATCGTCTAAATGCATAGAAAAATAACATTAAATGAAATTTTTTCGCACTCATGAATGTTTTTGAATTTTACAACTCGATATGCCGTAAATCGCTTAATTTTATAACACATTTTACCTTGATAACTTCGAGCCGTTGTTTATTATCAGCAGGAGGCTGAGTATGATCAACGAAAGAAATGTGACAATCGTCACCAGAATGACCAACGATATCGTACTGGAATTTTGCTTCGTATCCTGCGAAGGCCTCCATCACCATAACACAAGCTTCCATTTCACGATCCAAACGACCGTCGTAACCGTTAAATCTGTACATGCTTCCGGATACGTCAACGACGAGCTTTAATCGTTTCGGTTTCACTTGTGGAGCACCCAATTCTGGTTCCTTCTCGGCTCGACGCCGATAAATCGTTTTCTCACCTGTGAGACCCTCGATCAACTTTGTGTCGTCGAGTTCGCCGGAGGTCTGATGCTTCAACCATTGGCGCTCTTTACTTTTTGTCTGTAGACTGTCTGAAATTTGATAAATCTTTATTCAGGGTGTTCGTCTACGTATCTGTACTGCGGCGACTGTCTCCAAAAAAAAAATATCGGACTCTCGAGGTTCATCATTTAGAACGGACTTTCAGGATCAGAGCCGAATAATCAAATTAACATAAAAATAAAAGAAAATTTGTCTATACCCAAAATAACTCGCAACGATTGAATTTGTTTCGCAACGGCATCGCGAAATTGAGAGTACACTTTGTGATCGTACTCGCTCATCCTTATGTCTCTCAATCGCTGTTTGAAAGCTTTTTCACCCATTTCTCGAGCAGCTTTCCTCACGTCCTCGGGAACAAGATTTTTTTCCTCGTCGCTCAGTTGATGAACAGTGTGACCAGCGTCCAAACGATAGGGACCACCTTTACCACCCAGACCTGCTGTATCTCGACCTGTAATTTGAACGGTTGTGACAGACGAAGAACGCGATTATAGACAACAAAAAAGTAGAATTAGAGTATCAGGTTTATCCAGCATCAAGATCTTGTCCTTCAGCATTATCGGATAAAACCCTGCCAAATATTAATCAAAACTAAACTACCGATATTAATGATAATAAAAGTTCAATAAAAAGATCAAACCTCCAGTTCCTCCAGCCCAAGTATTTCCTCCAACGTGTGGCTCGTTTTTTTCGTCGACTTTCCCGTGTTTTGGACTACTGACATCCAGGCCTGAATCTCGTTCTTTTGTCACTTGAAGATATTGACCATCGTCGCCAATCATTTTTCGCCAAGCTTTCAGAGACTGGTCGATGCTCACAGGAGAAGTTTCCCATAATCGTAGACAACCACCAGCATCCACTGTTACCAGGCCGTCGTTCGAGGTCATCGCAACGTGTACAGGCAATTCTTTCGTATACATCCAATGACTCGCGACCGGAACGTTGGTTGGTCTAAGAAATGAATTTAAAAAAATTTATGTCATTTTATCGGATTCTATTCATCTAAGCTCATGAATAAAACGGAAATTATGAATTCATTAATGATGGTAAGATAAATATTAACACAAAACATACTCGGGTATTGCCAAATATCGATTCGTCTGATGAACAGGATCAACGATTTCCAAAAATCCAGAAAACCGTCCACTTTTCGGATCACCCGGAATTGCCTCTTCCGGAACTTTATTAGACGGCAAAGTCCTTATAATTTGTCCTTGTTTCGTAATCAGGGGTGGATTTAAGGCACAAACTTTTTCGTTTCTTGGCCAAACATAAATTTCGTTAGATCCCTCGAGTTCAGGGAAACCAATGACGAGACTCGCGTAAGTGAAATCACTTGCAATAATTCTATTCGGTGAACTAATTTGTTCGTTCAAAGCTTTGCTGAGTAAAGCATCAGCCATATTGCCACTGGAACTACCGGTGAAGCTACCAATGTTTGATGATTTATTCACAGAGACTCGATCGATCTCTCGAAAAATATTCGGACATGGGTCATTCTCAGCAGATTTTTCAAGAACATAAAGATTTTTCGAGGTGTCTTGTACCAACCATTTGTCACTCGATGATACGAGGAGCGACTCAATTTTACACGGTAATGTCATTGAATATGTGGTCAAAGTTTCCATGTTAGTAACTTCGATTCTATCCTCATTTTGAGTGAAAAAAATAAGCAAATTTTCTGATCTCAACAAATCTCCGGACATTCGCCAAAATGATGACCTGTTTCCAAACGTTTGGGACCATTTTTCACTGGCTGAGGAGAGCAACGAAGAAGTTTGAATCGATTGCACTGATCCACTCTCCAAGTTTATCAACAAAATTCCATTCGACTGTAAAAATATGAGAAATAGATCTTTGATTACACTGATCGCAATTGATTTTAAATGGTGAAAAAAAAAAAGATTCTCATAGTCGAGCTCAATCGCATTTTTGAAAATGAAAATGATGCATCCAATAGCGTTAAAAGATTCATCTTATGAAGATTTGTTTTTCTCTGTGTTTCTCTGCGATCTTATAATTCCAGCGAAATAATTACATCATTACCGTTCCTTCGTGCACTAGAAGATTATCAGACTTGTCAGTAGTCATCGTGTACTTGGGATAGATTCCTCTCATCGGGTTTAAAAGACCATTGATTGAAATTTCTTGAATTTCTTCGGACTGCGAAGTCATACTGAAAATACTGGTTGGATTTGTAACGAGTACGTGAATTTTATCATCCGTTGCATCTCCTTTGGGTCCTTTTGTCACAGCGATGGCACCGATACCGGATGCTTCGGTCATGGGAATGTACCAATAATTTTGCAACTCGGTAAACCAACTGGATCGAGCCTCGATTTTCTCCATTATTCGATTATTTCGAGACGGATAAATCGGAGACGAAAATTTAACGAATTTCTCTTGTACCGGTACAGTTTTTCTTTTTGATGAAATATTCCACGTTTCACCCAATGTCACTTTTGGCAATCGAAATCTGCGAAGGAAAAACAGGATAATAAAATCAAAACCTTCTGTCATGTGTGTCATTTTATTAGAAATCATTATAGTATCGAGTTTTACAAAATGCTTTAAAAATTTTTAATGCAGATGAGAAACCTCACTCTTTCGCTAGCGTGACATTTTTAGAAGTTGTGCCAATTGGTATTCCATGCTTGTGAAGGACCGTCACCAGAGTCTCAAAAATCTCAGGTGAATATCTATCGAAGTCGAAAACGTTCTGAACTACTTTGGCCAATGGTTCATCGGGATATTTCTGCAAAAAATTTTCTTCATTCAAGGTATCAAGTGCAACAAGGCGAAGAATTATTAAAGAGACTTCTCATCAATCTTTCGAACGATCCCCAAGATAACACGAAAACTTCTCATTTATTTCGCAATATAAAAATATCACGAATTCATGAAATTGAAAAAAAGAAAATTCATCGATTTCGTAAGGAAAAACCAAGAAAAAAATTCACTTTGCTACAAAGACACGCATTGCTCAATTGAAATAAAATCAGTTTTTAAACGGAAATATATTTTTTACCTCCAAGTGCTTGACAATATTCACAACTTCTCGTGTCGAGTAAGGATAAGAGACGAGTCCTTGATCAGCCATACTCCTCAGTTCTCCGAAAGCCTTGACCAGTTTCTGAACAATATTTTCATCCACATTGGGACCGTATTGCTTCAAAAGTTCAATCTCGTTATTCAAGTCTGGGTTGTCTACGGAATGAGTGCTGAACAAATCGCCAAGAGCACCGAAGAAATCGTTGCCCAAAAATGGAAAACCTGGCCGATTGGCCAAAACGATCATTCGGAAATCGGGGTGTATCGGTATCATAGACTCGTTATGATTTTCACGTCCAGCCGGAATTATACGACGTCCATCCGAAAGTATCATTTCACCGTTTTCTGCTAAAGTCTGAAAAAATATATTTACAACATTCTCAATTTTTTTAATTCACGTTCATTCCTCCGATCATTAATATCATTAGGTTAGAAAGATTCAAGGTCAATTCTTTGAGTAGCAATAAAAAAAAATTGTAAGAAAAACGATTCGGATCGTTTGAATTTGAATAATCGTAATCGTTTATATGACAAACGAAAAATACCTTTAAAACGCAAGTTACGTGAGTCGGTGCTTTGTCAGCTTCATCGATAACGAGAACGTGTCCTTGACGAACAGCCGTTACGAGCGGTGAATCCTCATAAACGACAATACCATCTCGAATCATCGGTTGTAGAGTTAAAGTTTGAACGGTCGTGTCTCTGTGCAACTGAATATATTCTCTGGGACGATTCATAAGTTGTAACAAACGATCGACGATTTTGTTCTTTCCAACTCCTTGATTACCGACGAGTAGAATATTTTGGCCAAGTACAAAATCTTGCATGAGAATTTCCAACAGGACCAAATGTTGCGGCACATCATAGAACAATATATCAGGAACTTTGGTCATAGCTCGAGTCTTGTAACGTTCGATTTTTGTATTTCCAATCGTCACGCTTTCCTCCTCAATCTGACACTTAATTTTTTCGTTTTCCGCGCGTTTCGATGATGCAGCATGCACGTCCAAACGTTTGAGAGTGTCTTCCAATGCTTGTTTGGGCAATGCTGGCAAAAACCTTCCGAGACATGCTCGTTGCACAGCTTCGTAAACGTCATCGTTCGGAAATTTATTCATGCGAGCTGCTATCCTCAACAATTGGCGGGTACTGAAGAATCCCGCGAGAGATTGGAGAGTCGGGTCTGAGGATGATCGCAGCTTGTGGGCCAAGTCGATTATTTTCGTCACAGCACTGCTTGGCTCTCCGTACTGATCATAACAAATACGAAAAAATATTTAAAAATTCATTGTCGAATACTTTTCTTGTTTTACTCGTTAAAAATGAGAAAATAATTTTTGGTTTTCGCTACTAATCCCCAAAAACATAATGCACCGTAGAAACATAAAGATGTCGAAAATGAATGAATTTTTGTAACCACAATTCAGGGAACAAAAAATCTTGAAAACATTTTCGATTTGTTCCGAAAGAAATGAATATATAAATTTAAATTTGCTTTTCCACATACTTTCGATCGTATAATGTGCAATTCTTCAGCCCTGTCCAAAGGTCGCATAGCATGAAAATTGAATAAACTGAGAATTTCGGAATTGAGCCACTGGCCGGTAGAGCTGTTCATAACAGGAGGTTCCGCGATGGCGACGAGCCTGAACGATGGATGCATGCGCAATAATCCTGAATTCTTCATCTCCTCGTCTGATTTATTACTCTCTCCTTTTATTTCGTCGTAACGATCGTGTCGCATTATTCTCTTGCCGTCATGTAACTGCAATTCACGATCTTGAACCAATCTAAAGAATTAAACATTCAATTAATTCATCGCAATGGATCTTTTAGAATTTTGAATGATTAAATTGACAATAAATTATGCATCAAATCACCTGTTAATGACGGCTAAGGTGCTCGGGTGTAGCCTATGAATTCCATCCAAAATTGCCATTTTACCATTAACAGCTGCTACAACAAGTGGCGAATCCTTCCAAACGGTATCTCCAGTCGGCAGCGTTGTTCTTTGTTGAATTAAATCTCGAGACGTCATATCCTGAAAACATATTTTTTCAGTAACCAATAAATAATAAATAAATAAATAATAAATAAATAATAAATAAATAATAAATAAATAATAAATAAATAATAAATAAATAATAAATAAATAATAAATAAATAATAAATAAATAATAAATAAATAATAAATAAATAATAAATAAATAATAAATAAATAATAAATAAATAATAAATAAATAATAAATAAATAATAAATAAATAATAAATAAATAATAAATAAATAAATGAAAGCATCAAATGAAGAAAGGAAATAATTATACCTGATAGAGAACGATAGGTTCTATTTCGTATTCCAATAAATTCGCCAACTTTTGGACAACTGTTGATTTCCCACAGCCTTTTGGTCCAACGACACAAAAATCCATCGCCGAATGAGAAATCATCAAATCTGATATGAGACTGTTCTGATAATTCGTTTCAACGTATTCAGGATTCTTGACGCGAGTGTGTGCTGCTCCTGAACCGAATGGAATCTGTTGAAAGTTTGAAAAATTAAAAAATTTTCAACATTTTTTCTGTGATCGAGTGATTTTTGGAAAAAAAAAAATAGTTTTCAAACATTTCGTCGCTAAACATGGTTTTAGACGTTTCAACGAACTGTACATTAGTCCTTTTCATTAGTTATTTCACGAATTATATTTTGTATTTTTTACATAAAAAAAATAGCTTACTCACATCGAAAGTAGTTTGTTCTCCATCACGATGCAACGTAACTTTACTTGAAATTTCATTTTTATCCATTTCCAATATTTTACCCGAGAATTCTCTCCGATTTTGGGATTTATCCAAAATGGCAAAAGTTTTGAGGACACTCTCTACAGCGTCTCTGCCCTCTTTACCCAAAAATAATTTGTACGGATAAAATCGATAGAAAACGTCGAAAACTGGTAAACTTGGAAATTTTTCCTGTGGAAAAGGAAAGTGGAAAAAAAATGTTACAATTTTTCAAGATCTCTGCGATATTGTTAATTGACATTCCAGTTTGAGCTAACTGCAATCCAATACTTTTCATATGAACGAATGAATATAGAAATGAATTAAAAACTTCATGAATTATTATGATAATTCGATTTCGCTTTGATATTCAAAATAATTGATTGATCAATATCGCGAATGCTTTTTCTACAAGGAGAAAACGAGGACGAAAATTAAATTAGAAATCGAGAGAATTGAGACTGAAGAAACAAAGTGTTTTGATGACACGACCGAATTTCAATAGAGATGCGTTAAGATAAGTGGATTGAGATTCCAGTCATTGATAAAATTTCAGACAAACGAAGAAAAGGAATTTTTGTTTCAAACTTAAAAAAAAAAAATTCTAAACAGGTAAAATAAAAATGTGAAAAATTTTTGAGTTTTTATACCAATATCAAAGCTGCGTTCGAAAGATTGTCCAGTGGAAAGTCAGGAAGTCCAAGATCGACAGCTTCCGGGGAAACGAGTGCATGGCAGCAGGAAAGAAGTTGTGATAATTTTGCAGAATCGACACTCGGTGCTAAATTCTTCAAGCTTTCTAATTGTTCCTGAAAAATAAAGATAAAAGCATGCTCCATGATTCAATGTAAACGAAAGAAATAATAAAATAAAATTGTTTCCACTGTCCTATTTCGAAATAAAGTTCGCAAGTATTTTTTTTTTTTTTTTGTTGTTTTCTCAAATCCCATCAGATATATACAAACGAGGGGCTAAAAACTCTCTCTCTCTCGAAGAGGCACATTGTTTCACGAATACGAATCTCATGCATGTACACGCCCGGAATGTTCTGCGGTTTTGGCTGTTTAACTCGTAACTATGCAAAGTGATTAACGAACAAAGGTGCTGAAAAGCTTTCTCGCCCTGCTTCGGTAGTCATGTACCATCCTCGAGGATAATCTAAATCTATACGTACATATATACGATTCGAATATATATATTTCACTAAGTGCCGAATAGCACGAAATCCTCGAAAATTGCAGGTTTCTGATTCTCATCGGAAAGTTCGAATTGAATAGGACCACTATCTTGAGTGCTCGATCAACGATAATGATACGATTCCACGTTTACCGGTATAACATCTATATATCTACATACTTTTAAGGCTATTTCGTCTTGAATAAGCTTTTCAATGGAATTTTTATAAGATTCTCGAAAGCGTGAACGATAAATTTTCAGCTTCAATCTACGTGGCAACAAATTTACAAAATAAAATTCGAACCTTTCAAATGGTTGAACAAATATCATTATCGATTATTGAACCTGCAGCCCAAAAACGCGAATACTTTTTGCCAAATTAGAGATACTTTTGCGAATGAATGATTTTTAATAATTGAACAATTGTTTCATGGAATTTCAGTCCACTTTCGAATTTCCTTCTTCGTTTGAAAACTGGTTCGTTTGAAAATCCTTTTAATATCGGGACGCGTTTACGCTTTAGGTTCAAAAGTAAGAAAACATTTAAATAACACACGAAATTCGATTTTTTTTTTGTTAAATATTGAAACGAGAGTTGGATTTACGTTCGACTTTGTTTACAGAGTAAAAAAAAAATGTCGATAAATCAGTGTAAAATGAAAACAAACGTTTTCTATCTAATTCTACTCTCGTTTTCTATAAACCCAAAGAACCTTTTGACGAGTCTACGGATAAAGCCTAAACCTCGATTTTTTAGTTTCTGGTGCGAAAGAACAAACAGAATTTTATTTAGTGTACAAGAGATGTCGGTGTCCGGATAAACTATATGCTAGAAAATATGTCATCCTATGATAGTTAAAGATTCGTCGTTGTTCCTCGTAGGTACATATATACAGTCGTCCGAGAAACACGCGATTTCGCCAGAACGTAATTTACGTTTCGGTGATAGAGCGCACGCTAGATGAAAAACGCACACCTTAACAAAATTGCCGGAGTCTCGTATTTCGGTATGAGTAAATTACCATCAGCCTAGAGTTCGCACCGTTAGTCATTGCAGTAAATGTTTTTCTTCTTTTTTTACACACTAAAAGCGTCCAAATTGAACTATTCGACTGTTTGAAAGCCTCGTCGAGCAATAATAACGATGTTGTTTTAATTGTAACTCAGTTATAAGCACGTACGTGGAAAAACAACGGTGAAGATTTTGGTTCAAACAGCTCGAGAGTATTTTTAACGGATCGTAATTTTAAAAAGTATTGCTTTTTTCTTTGCAAGTTGTATCGTTTAAGCTCCAAGTGCATAGCTCGTTAAATTATAGGAGAATCATAAACGCCCTTTTTCGTGCATGAGCTACTTGAAACTCGTATAATTTGTTTTTACGTTACGTGTTTTAAGGTCGAGTGTGCACGTCTGAGAATATCCGAAAATATGTGTGATGCATGAGAAAGATTTTTGTCGTAACGAAAGCTTTGATTTCGTCGAATAGAATTTAGCGTTTTCGACTAATAGATTTTTGGTCTTTCAACGGTACGTTCGATTACTAATAAATACGTATTGGTACTCGCAACGTTTTACGATAACGATAAATTCTTTTGATCAAATAACGACGATTAATTGACAGAGAAAATAGAATTTTCAGTTGGAATAAAATATTTTTTTTTTTTTTTTTTACGAAAATTTGAAGCAAAACAGAAAAATTCGCACGGTGAACTTACGGGACTGTTTTTCTTGAGTATTTTCTCTCCATTTTTGTAACCGAAGTCTGTGGTATCGATGAGAAAAAAAAAATGGTGATTCAATTAAGCTAAGTAAAAACGACGAGGAATGAAAATCGATCGCGACGAAAAGTTTTCCGGAACGATATTTCTCGCGATGAGTTCAAAAGCGGATGATTAATATTGACGAGTTTAGCAAAAAGCCCACAAGCTACAATCGTTCGACAAAAGTACTATCGAATGATTCGGAGGAAGCTCGATTTAGTTTTTAGAGGAAGATTCTTCTGAAGACTCGTCGTCACCGCTGGAATTTAAATCAGGCATAAAAATGTGAAGTTGAGGGCGCATGATCAAAGACGATTCCTTGTTTCTAGTTGAATTTTTGCGATGTTCAATTTTCGAAAAATTCTTCGTATCATCGGAATGATCATTGACTATTTTTTCTTGTATCGTTTCACAATTAGTCACCGTTAACTTGTCGGATCGATCTTTTGAGCTTGGCCTCTTTGTTCTGATTCTTCTCGAGCTCAATTCTTCTGACTTATTTTCAGTCTGAATCTTATAATTCTGTACAACGACCTGCTCCTTCGTAGCCATTTCGTTGCAATCTCGTCTCGAGAATTTCGGCTTTGAAGAATTAATTTTTACATCGATGTGTTTATCCTCGTTGGAAGAAACGTTGACAGATCTACCGGAAAGATCCATCCACTGTAAAACACGTTCGGACAGAAGATTCGATGGGGTTTCCGGATTTTGAGCGATTTCCTCACTGTAACGTCGACAGTGACGAGCACACTCGATCAAACTATTTTTCGACGTTTTAATGTCAGATGAAACGAGATTATTTTGTCTATAATCAGTTATTTCAGGGCGTGAATCAGTTTCGCGTTTTCGAGATGACCGTTGACTGGCTCGGCTCGTATGATCTTCGCTGTAATTCAACACTTCGTCGAGCCTAAACTCGAGAAAGTTTCGAGAATTAGATTCAATCGTAGCACTACGATTACAGTACGACGGAGCCGACTGACGACGCGCTATTCTCCTTTCCTTCCCCCTTTCCTCTGACTCGTTCACCACCACTTGAAGATTCACGAAACAACTGTCCAAACTCTCTTCCGTTCTCGTATCCTCGAATGAATCAACACGACGACGCAAATTCAGTCGTGGATACGTCTTCTTCGTGCTCGTCGATTTTGCCGAATGCCTTCGAACTCGAGGATACGAAATTCCAGCTGGATCATCCGAAGATAATATCGCGTGACGAACACCATCCACCCAAACCGTACGAACACTCATTGGCCTCTCCGAAGACGACCATATGGCTGGCATTTTTCCTCAATCGTAATTCTCCCCGATCCTGATACATTCAAAAACATTTATTTATCATTCATTCTTTTTATATTCCTCTGGTCACTTTCTTTTCTATCGAGACATCGATATCCTCGTTCCTTTTTGTTCGATAAAAATTTCATTATACTTGATAATTCGATGGAGACGTTGATAAAACGATATTGAAAAGTTGTATCAAATCATTTTTGACATTCATCGAATTTTTAGAACAAAATTATTTTAGAAATGTGATCAATTGATAAAGAACTTTGTAGCACTCTTATTAATGAAAAGATTCTATTCAAATTGTCATTAAAATAATTCTTTTTTTTTTTTGGGATTCTTTAAGGCCGGTACGAAAATTTTCATGAAATTTTTCAACTGGTTTTTGACTATTCAAATAAGTTAAATGTAATTCAATCAGGTTTAAACGTTTAATAACTCTATAACTGTCATTCCATTTGAGTTGTCATTGATTATGTGCGAAATATAAGTATACAATGAAACTTCTGTGAATATTTTGAATGATTTGATTTTCTTGTCTCTTGGGTTTCACTATTTCGAGCACGCCTTTTAATCATTGCATTGGAAAAATTGGTCTGAGAATGATTTTCTGAAGAAAATTTCATGAGATTTTTCATATTTTTTGTTTGCATTAACGTTGTCAATTCGAGTGTGACAATATGATCAAATCCATTAAAAAATTATTTCAATGTTTCCATCTCGAGCTGAGAAGGCACTAATTTTCGAAGATTACGTTTGAAATCCACGTGGATATTTTTCCCACTCCAGGAGCATAACTGATGTCGTATGTATCGAACGATGCCGAAAACATTGGATTCTTTTCGGCCTCAATGGTTACGAAGGATTGAGTCAATTTTGAAATAATGCAATAACTTTTTTCCGAGAATTAAGATTCAACAGCATTTTTTTCGTAATTTAATCTTGATGACTTTGTTTTTTGTTTTTTGTTTTTTTTTTTTTTTTCTTCTATTTTGAGCACTCGTGAGCAGAGTGATCGAGTCAATTTTGTTTTTTCTTTAATTTTTCGCTGTGTCGTTGATCGGTGAAAATTTCACAGAGTATTGACTTCGAGTCGTTGGGGGATGACAGAAAACGAGGAAAGAGAGAAGACAAGAGACAGGAGAAAAAGAGCTTAAGGTATCCGTACCGTTTGGGACACGCGATCCGAACTGCGATGTCTGTGACCATCGCGCAGCCACGGAATCGAGTTTATGTACACAGGAGAGAGAGCTAGAAACTCGACATTTGTGAGCCCGGAGGGGATGTTACACTTAAAGGGTTGACCCCCTCGCTTCCTCGCCCTTTTCTCATTCTTCCACCCATACATTTGTTCCCCCATCAAGCTAAATTCATGGAATTCCGATGGAAACTTTTTGTCTCCACCGAGCTATTCCGAGTTTTGGAATTTGAGCTTCTGCAGTGCGTTCTTAATAATTATTATAATTATAATTAATAAGAAACATCAACTCTCAACGTGAGGGAATTCGTTTTGAATGTTTTCTCCACATAAAAATCTTTGATTTCCAAACATTTTGTCAAATTCAAAAAAATAATAAATATCTGTTCTGCTTAAAGATATTTTTTTTAAATGAAAATGTTTCCTCGTCGAAATCCTAATTTCAAACACACAAAATTGTTTCGAAGATCAAAGATTCGTCAGACAAATTGATCTCTCTTTGTCGTGTGTCTCTCACGTCGAATTACTCGACGAATTATTAAGCTCTGTGATTTCAACTTTGACTCTAATTTGTTCAATGGATCCGGAATTCCGTCGCATACATTTTTTTTTCAGCGAGACACACATTCGCAAACACACCGCAGTAGTACTGAAAAAAAAAAACTTTTAATGGCATTAGGAGATGGCGCATAATTTAAAAACTTGGCTGACATCGTCATACACGGTTAACGTCGGAATCTCTTGAATTATTAGATCTTATCATTCGTTGCTACTGCTCTTTAAATACGTATCGAGCAATAAAAATTGTTATGACTGGAAAAAATAAATTATGAAAAAGAGACCGAAAAAAAAAAAAAAAAACGGTATTCACTTGAAAAGTTGGTGCTGACACGTGTCGGGACTGAAATCGCGATCGTAGAGGAGGATCCAATGGATGACCGGGATAACGTGACGATGGCAGACCCAACGCAATCACGCGAAACTCTTCGTTCACTCGAATCAAACCCCAGGAGTCCAAGTCAGCCTGGCTGTGCTCCTGTCAAAAAATCATCGAACTTATTAAAATAAATAATATTAAGACGATTATTTTTTTAAACGGAAGAGACTTTAGCGAGTCTCTTCATAATTATTTTGACACTCGGTCGTAAAGAGAAGAAAAAAGAAGGGAGAAAAATGAAAAAAATCGGAATTTTGGAAATCGAAAAAGAAAACAAACTCGAAAAAAAATAATGAAGAAATAGAATCGAAAAAATAATTGAAACAGAGTCGACAGTAAAGGATTTGTACGACGATTTTTGTTAACGAAATTAACTTTTTCATGATTAATGAATGATCCATTTTACGAAATGATGCTCCAAGTGTTTTATCACCTCTAATAATTTATCATAACGCGTAGGCGGTATAAGAAATCTTCCATCCTCCAAATGCATCTCACGATTTTCCAGTAAATTATTCAGTATCGGTAGAACATTTCTCTCAGCTTTTTCGACACCTTCGAGGATGAGAACACGCCCGTTTTTAGCAGCTCTGACAGCGCTCTGGTCGTGATAAGTCGCGGTACCACTTTGAATTTCGCGTCTTTGTTTCAGATCGGCCTCGGTCGTGTCACGAGACAATGCTATGAATTCTACTTCTCGCTCGGTCAGCTCGAGATAAGCCATTGCAAGATCTCTTCTTCGAGGTCCTGGCGAACCCATCAGAAAAATGTCCTGGCCCAATACATCTTTCTGAAGCATCCATCGAAGATGTCCCAACGTTTCTTGACTCGGTTTTTTCAGCACTGTAGAAAAATAAAAAAAAAAAAGCAACTTTAGTCTTCAATTTTGGAATATAAAATTGGTAAATTTTTGAAAAAATCGTTTTTAACGAAAAATTATTCAACGAATGTTCTCTCTGTATCGAATGAATTACTTTCTTTTGTTGTTTGAATACTTTTTCGAATTTGAAGAATGTATTTTATGGAAAAAAAAATTAAAAAAAAAAAAAAACTTGAAAATTTCATTCAATATTATAAATTACGAAAGGTGCGAGTGCACGGTTCAATATTTTTGAAAATCATCCGAAAATATCTATCAATTTTTCCGACCGAAGGAATTAAAAACAAAAAAACTGTACAATTTCGATTAAAAAAAAAAAAAAATTGCCGTTCCTTGTTCATTTAATTAATTGTCGCATAAATAAACGAGAGGCAAAGAGATAATTTTTTATCAGTTCTGATCTTTTTTTTTGTATTTAATTTTATTTTTACAATAAATTTCCTTTGGGATCTGACCTTGTAAAAAGGACAACCAAATTCCTGGTGTCTTGGAAATCTCGATAGCATCTCGAAAATCGAAACGTATAAAGATTTGTGGAGGAATTTAGTTCGCATAAGCAAAGCATGAAAAATTTCGGTTTGCTAATCAATATCTACCCTCGAATGAATTTTCTTTCGAATGAATCTTTCTCTGTACGTGATGAAATTTTCACCAAAGCTTATAACAAAAAAATAATATTTATACTTACAGTATTTTCGTGGCACGTACTCCGGATTTTTCGCCGGTTTAATTTTTTTTGATACATCATTAATGGTGACCATTGAATCATCTAAAATAAATGATCAAACCGTAATTAAAACCGCTTCAAATTTTAACGGAACGAATATCTTGACATAAAATGTGCAATAAAACACTTTGGAAAGACAAAAAAATTGTGCACAAAATGGCGGCGCGTCGAACTTTCGAACTTGTCGATTTTTCATACGTTTTTTCACCTTCAAAAAAAAAACAATCATTTCGAGTCGATTCTGGCGACATTGCTAAAAAATGGTCTAGTGGAGATGAGAAAAAGAAATTGTAAACCTAATTGTTTAGAGGAAATGTCTCATCATGGAGGTTTGTTTTTTTTATATAATTTCGAAACAAATTTGCACGAACTCCTAAAGGAACAACAAATATGAATTGTTACGAAATTTCAACGGCATAACTCCGAAAATTTCAAATTTATTCCATGTAAAAATAATCTCTGCTGGAAAGAGAAATGTATAATCAAAAGTCGAGGAAGTAATCGCGCAAAAAATGCACTGTGTTGTTGAGCGAGTTTCTTTTTCGAAACTTGCTCGAAAAACAGCTGATTTATTTCAGTCACAAAATTGATCATAATAAAATTGTTTTTATCACGAATATATAACGGACACATTGAATACAATTTTATGAAAAATATGATTTAAACAGTCCGAATAAATGCGGCGAATACTATGTATACATATAAGATTCATAGAGAATGCTATTTTATTTGAACGAAACTGTACACGCTGTGCCAGCAGCTGAGATTGATTCGAAAAAAAAAACACCTGTTAAAAACTCACCAGATTTGCATCGCGTAAAAGATGTAAATCCAAGATCGAGTGACCTGGATCGATCTAAAATTCGCTTAACGGTTGACAATTGTCGTGGAATAGTTAAATTAACAAACATCCTACAGCTTTACGACTCATCGAGCAGAATTTACGTAAACAAGAGTTGCTCTTAACCTCAAATAATGAATAGAGGCAACTCAGCGATAAATTTTTAACGATTTAAAATTTACAAAGTTAATGATTATTTGTAAAACTCAACCATAAAAAAAATGCCAAATCACGGTTTTCACTCCCTGTCATAATTGTAAAAATATTAATAACTGCACACGCACTTTGGGCTTCGGAACGTCGAAGCACGCTCGCGTCATTATTATCGCACAGCTGACGATTGCATCACCACGTGTTCCAAATACGGTCCAAAGTTCGACCGAAGTTATGAATGAAAAAAGAGCCAAAACAATTCAATCACAATTACTGAAACGAATATAATAATCAATGATATCGATATAATTGATTTGATTATCTCACCCAAATTTTACTTGATATCGATATCGAAGAAATTCTATCAGACGATTTACATGTTGTCTGAATTATCGGGCATATTAATTTTTATAATGATAATTGTAAAAAGTTTCTGTCAAATCATCTAAACAGTGAATTTTAACTGAATAACCAGACAAACCGTATTCCTCATTAGAAATTAATTTGTTTCGAATAGTTTTAGATTATTTTTTTTTTAACCCTATCAAACCATTGTTAAAACGTTGTCATTGTAAAATATTGTCAGGGTGTCGTTGATAAAACGTTCTCAACTTCAATGAAATTTATTTTTTTTTCCTAGGGAGGGAAAATAAAATAACAGACTTATTGTTCGTATACTCGTTTAATTATTTTCAAAACGTCTTCGATGTTTTTGTTTTGTTTTTGATTTTCAATGTGTGACAGATTTGTTTACATTATCATGTTTCTTTTTAATACAAAATCTAAAACTGTCGAATAACTCGGGCATTAATACTGCTTCAATCTCTCAGAATAACTTATTTTTAATTTATTTTAAATTATCAGTCATATATAAACCGAACGCAGAGACAACAGCTGCCTGTTATTGTGGATCAAATGAGACTTTCAATCATAAGAGAATCCTCCGAAATTCGTTTTCATGAATGATTTTTAAAATACACAACAATAACGAGCTATTTTGCACGAGTATTAAGATCCAATTTAAAAAAAATTAACTGAATAAAATAATAAATTATATGTTGAAAGTAGAAATCTTAATGATAACGCAATATAAAACTTAGGTAGTACTGCTTATTCGACCTCGTTAATTTATCAGAAATTTGGAATTATAAATTATAGAGAGATCGATAATTTATGCTATTTCTAATAATTCGTATTTTTGCTAGACATTCATGTATACATATATTTTGTTATTTTCAACTACTTATCGCAAAATATCACACTTATTCTTCTTCTTTAATTCCTCGTAGATAAAGTGACGGAATCCGTCCCTTCTTCCGAGGCATCTACACTTTTGTACATACGCTGTAATCAAAAATCAAAATAGTCTATGAAGAATGAAATTGTATTGAAAAAAAAAAAAAAAAAAACGAATTGAATGAAGGATCTATGGGAACACTGACCAAAATGAAAAATCTCATACGACGACTCGTCATGAATCGTCCTGTTTCCGCAAACATTTCGCTTTTTTTCTAATGATTTTATACAAGTTTACGGAATAACGTTTTGTTTTTTTTTTTTGTAGAGGTACACAAAGTTTCTTCTTCAAACTTCTTTTCAAGTACGAAGTTATAGATGTTTCTGAAAAGAAAATATCAGTATGAGCGGTGATGTCAGTTACTCCAAAGTAGTGAAAGATGGAAATATATTTTTGACACAATTCTTCTGCTTAAAATCAAAATTACGTTTTTCTTGGAATAAATTTTTGTCATGGATGGAAATCGAGTAAAAAAGAAGTTGACACGAAAACAAATTTTCTTGAAAAGAAAAGACTAAGGAATAGATTTTATCTCATGAATCATAGAGAAGGAAACTCGAATTCACTATCGTTCTGCAATGTGTTTTTTTTTTGTCATTACTCACATCATCCGCATCGTCGGATCTTCTTGCATTACCAGGATAATAATCAACAACAAGAGGTTTAGGTCTCTGACCAATTCCAGAAGGTTGCTGAAGTCCACAGGCCTGTTCTTCGTTGGTGATCACAGTCACGAGAGCCTTGACAACATGCTCGTCAAAATGCGACATAACTCTGCTCGGATATTTCATTCGACGAAGAAACAAAGCGTTCCATTTTTGTCTGAGATGAAGAATCAAACGTGCGACTTCGCGATCTATTTTAAAAACAACCCAATCGTCGAGTTTGAGAATCGTTGTGCTTTCCTGAGTCGTCTCCGTTTCAGAATCAGATTCGCTTTCGGGAATGTCTGAAAAAATATTAAAAAAAAAAAACAAAAATAATAAGTGACATTAATGTGCTCGGAATGGAAGAATAATTGGACCTATAAACGACGAGTTTATAAATTCTCACATTCAGCCTCGTAAATTATTTCCATAGGCAATTTAGCTGGGCCACTGAATAATGCGACAGTCACCGGATTAACGAGCGTCACCGTTTTTACGTGACAGAAGCGACCGACTCGACTCATTTCTTCGTAAATTAACCAATCAGAGGGTAAACCGTTGACGTTACCCGCGTGCGATTGTGCACTCGTTGTTCTTGCCGAAGATGTTGTATCCTTCAACGTTGAGGATGGTTGGAAGAAGACTTTTGCCTCGTTCCTGAAAAATTCATTCCGTTAAAGCACGATAATGATTCGAAAAGAATTTTCGAATCGACCAGCAGGTTTGTAAAAATCGTTTTCAAAAATGTCCAAAGGTTTGACGTATCAAGAATATCTGAAATAATAAATGCAGCGCGCTCAAGTAGTAGATTTTTTGTTGCCGTATCATGTCGTAAAATAATTTTTTACGATGGATACTTTTTTCCTAGCAAAAAATTCACCAAGTTTTCCAATTTACGTTTTTTTGTGTCGATAAATAATAAAAATATCGCTTTAGTTATAAGCGAGATAAAGTTCCTAATAAGAAAATGATTAGGAAAACTACGTTTTATATTACCGTGTACGTAAATGGGAATATTCACGATCAACGCGAATCAAATTAGGATAAAGTCCAGCTGTAAGAGCGGCTTTGACGACAGCCCAGTTTTCCGAATTGATATTCAAATCTCTTATATCACCGGAGCCTTTAGCTCGAACGAATCCAGATGCGCGTAATTGTCCAAGCAACTGGGTTCTCATTCCAACGATCATTTCCATAACAGGACCCGAAATGAAATTTTGTTCACAAAATTGGCGTTCCCAGCCGTTTGCTCTCGCCTGTTGCCAGCCTTGAAAAGCTCTCAGTACGACCATGTGATCGGAATATGAGCCACCGGCGAATTGCTTGCGAGCCGCTGCAGCTGCGCGCTTTTGGAACGGTTGTGCCGGTAATACGAATGGATCTCTGCAAAAGTAATATGAAAAATAATATTTTACAGATTCTTTATAAAAAATATAACAACGTAGAAAAAACTTGAAAATCCATCGATTGGTATGTAAAAAGAAAAAAAATCGATTCAATCAATAATAAATAAAAATAAAATTAGTAGTCTCGTTGACGACTTTAATTTCCATAGGCAAAGTGAAAAGTTTCACTCTTTATCTTTGCTTTTGATAAAATTTGTACAAATGAAAATTGATTGATATGTATACCTGTAAGCGAGACTGCAAACAATGGTGAGTATGGGATCAAGACACTTGAGAACAACAGCGTAGAGTAGAGTTTTTCCGAGTCTCGGTTCAACGGGTAAATCTAACAGATGCGTGCCCAATTCAGTGAGATTTTCCCAAGTGTCAAGAGCATCAATGGTTTTCAGCAATTGGACAGCGTTTCGGGTGACAAGAATCGGTGGTGGTTCGATGGCTCTCTCGAGAAATTCGGCAATGGGAGTATTGACAGGTGCGAGATGTTTCGTGTAGAGGCACAATTCTTGAAGGGGTACCCGGAGAATTTCGGGCGTTTGATAAGGTTGCATACTGCTGTAACGTACGGAGGAGAACAAGCGATAACAGACGCCTTTTTGGCATCGTCCAGCACGACCTTTGCGTTGTTTCGCGCAGGCTTGTGATATCCAATTGGAATGAAGCATGCAAACGCCGGCAACGGCGTCAAAAGATTTTTCTTTTACTTTTCCAGAATCAATGACGTAAACAACATCGTCAATGGTAATGCTGGTTTCAGCGATGTTAGTAGCGAGTATTATTTTTCTCGTGCCATGAGGACTCGTCTTAAAGACTCTTTTTTGATCGCAAGTTTGCATGTTCGAATGGAGAATGAAAAGCTGATATCTCATTGTCTGGTTGATGGTTTCCTCGTTGGAATTAATGCGATCTCTCATCGTAACAATGTCGTCGTAGCCCGGTAAAAAAACGAGTATACCACCGGGCGGGCTGTTGGAGTGAACGTGGCGAATGAGAGACAAGAGAAGGTCGTAATCAATGTTCTCATCGTTGAAAGTCGATTGATAAATGTCCAGTAACAATTTACTTTCCTCCGAGAGTGGAAGGATCTCGCCGGAGGCGGCTGCGGTCGTGGTACCCGCGGAATTTTCCTGTACAGCGAGATCATAATTCCTCATATAAGCTTCAATCAACTCGGCGCATTCGCTCTGATTCATTTTTTTTGCCCAATCAAGCGCGGTCCAATCGTTACTCGAGCGTATCTTGAGATTCGCTCCGAGGCTCAACAGATGTTCGGTCGTATTGAGACAACCGCGTCCAGCTGCGACCATCAACGGTGTCACAGAAGTTTGAGTGTGTTGGTAATCGACTGAAACATTTTCCGAGAGTAAGAGATGCATCAATTGAGCAAAATTGTCATCGCCACCTATTAACCATGCGTCGGTTATACATTTGTTCATTTCCTCGATCAACCATGGCTCAAGATCAATTTTTTCTACGATCGTTGGCTTTTCCAATTGTTGTCCAAGTATCGGAGTTGGTACCGGATGTTCCTTTCTACCGGCAACGACCATCGGCTGAGTCGGCTTGTAACGCGTCCAGCGTTCCAAAACCTTCTGCTGATCTTCTTTCTTGGTAAGCTCTTTTTTCTTAGCGAGCATTTCCTTTGTCATGTAACCAGTCGTTTTCAATACATCCTCGAGATGATATGTCTCCACTTCGTAAGAACGTCCGTAAACGTTTATTACTGTACAATTGTTGAAATATTTCACGAATATATCCGTATCCATTGTCGCGCTCATCAATATCACTTTTAGATCTCGATATTTCGCGAGGGCGTCCTTCAATGCGATTAAAAGAAAATCGCAAAAACGATCGCGCTCGTGTACCTCATCGACTATTATGTGGGTTATCGTTTCCAATGCTGAATCTCCGCCCATCAATGTTCTCAATAAAACACCGTTCGTACAGTAAGTCAATAATGTTTTCGGTGCTACTCTGCTCTCCAATCTTATCTGATAACCAAACGTTTGACCGATATTTTCTCCTCTCTCAAACGCTACTCTCTCCGCTATAGATACAGCTGATAAACGTCTCGGTTGTGTACATATTACTTTGCAGGGTTGTTTCTTTGCTTGACAATTCTCCAATATAAATTGTGGCACCTGCGTCGTTTTTCCACAGCCCGTTTCACCCGCTATTATTATCACCTGGTTAGCCGATATTGCGTTCAATATTTTACCACGAGCGCTGTTTATCGTTAACGATTTTCGAAAATTCACCACCTCTTGGTTCACCTTCAATTGCGGAATTTGCGCTATACTGTAATTCAATCTTCCCATCGCTTTTGTATTCGCTGCTCCTGTAATTTTTTCATCAATCTTTTTTATTTTATAACCATTTATGCTTTCAACCTTGAGGAGCCAATATATTGTAGTTGTTATTACATTATGAGAAATTTAATTGTTATTTTTGGAATTGATATGTAAAGAGAACTGAAAGAACATGTCGTTGCATCTCAGCAAAGAAATACTCGAGAATGGAATTTATAAATGGTGTTGACTAGTGTTATTAATAATATTGTATAACTAACCTGCCGGGAGCAAGCTGTCAGTTTCGAAGGATCTTTCTCTCTCTGTAAGCGGCAATAATTCCTGACGTTCTTTAGCGCTCAATGGAAACTTTTGTATCAAGTTGTAAATCGACTGTTTGGAAGCTTTTTGGAGTTTGACCGTGGCATCTTCTTGAATGATCGTCGAGCCTTCTCGCTTGTATACCGTTAAATAACGATTTGCGCCTTTTCTGCCAAAAAGATTAATGAATCTAATCAATTTAAACTTTTTGAGAGTGGAAGCCTCGGTTAGAAGCTTAATAGAATGGATTTGAGCTCTTTTAGAGGCTGGAATTGAATTAATTGTTTTCAAAGTTTTTCAATTTCTTTTTGAACCTTTCAGAACTATTTAAAAATGATCATTCACAAGAAAAATGATTCGGCAATGAATTTGTTCCAAAAATTTTATCAGACCATGTTTTTAGGAATAATTTTTCCATTGAAGACTGAAATTATATATTCTCTGTAGAGAATATGAAAAGACATAACTGACGTTGAATAATTTGATATACCGTCAATGTTTACTCACCCTCGGCTTTTGGATTTAAGGCCAAGTTTAATAGCAAGCGAATGAATATAAGCTCTTTCTTTAGCACTGTAGCACGACGGGAATTCGAGTTCTTTTTGTTCGGTATTCATTAACTTCCTGACTGTTAGATTCACAGCGATTCTTGTATCTTCGCCAATTGCGATGTTATCCAGATTTTTGCGACGAGGCATTTTGTCACGCTTTTATTTTCAGACTGTAAATAAAAATGTTCACCGAAATGAGATACTAAAGAATATAAAATCAGGTTTTCTGTCCTCCGTGCCGAAAGTGGCTACTTTCGGCCCGCTACGCGGGCCGAAGTTGCCACATTTCGGCTACGTCGGACAGAAAAATCGTATACACACCTCGGGCAGGAAAAAGTAAAGCCTCAGACCACATGTTTGTCAGCCTCGGCTTCGCCTCGGCCGACAATTACATGTGATCTGAGACATTACTTATTTTCCTGCCCTAGGTGTGTAATATACTATTGCATTGTTTGAATTGAACAAATGTTTCTCTTTCTTATCATTAAATCAACAATGTTTTCCGCAATTTCATCACCAGGTTACAAACAATATTTCACAAATTTTCGATTAGCAATTATGTTAAAAAATATATGATTTTTGTCAATAGGATTTTATTGCATCTCAACGACGCGATTCAGGATATTTATTTTCAATATTATTTTCTAGCAAAAGATTATACTTGTCATGTTCTCACTTTTTCTTTTGTTTTTCACGCACTATTTTTTTTCATTAAATGTTCTCGTAGTTGTGCAATTCGTAATTCTGGTATGCATTAAAGACGTGATTTTTGCAACAAATGTTGTATATTCAGAATTCAGAGACTAGTTGGTTTCGGCGACGAGGTTTTTGGGAGGGAACAACAGTAAGAGCGCTTTTTCGTAGCGGTCAATTTGGGAAGTACAAGTTTATCCAACGGAACTCGGCCGAGCCTACAGACTCTTGCCCCTTGCCCTGTCGAAAACCGCCGATATTACAGGTTCGTCCTACAGACCGTGATCTTATATCTTCGCTCTGAGTTAGCTCCTCTTTAAAAAAAAAAAAATTCAACGATCCAAAAGATTTATAAAAATTAAAACTAATTCAATTCACATGGGGAGGCTAACTCTGAGGAGGTTAATCATTACATTATATTTTCCATGAAGCTAAGCGGAGGGTCGATAACTGAATAGATAGTAGAAGATACACGTTTTTCTCAAAATATCAAGCGATCGGTTTGCGCGAAATATCAAAAAAATACCATTTCGAAATATCTCGTGTTACGATTGTTTTATTTCGATATTGCCACTTGATCTTAAATCGGAGTTTTAGTATGATAGAAGAACTTATATTCCAGTGAAATTTTTTCTCCCCCATTAATCATGCAGCAACTATAAAAATTAATGAAAATCACAATGACATATGACATTATATGAATTATGTTATTTACATCAATACAGCATAGATTGAATTCCACACGTAAAGATACAGATTTAAAAAAAAAAGTTGGCGTGATTGATTGTAAAATGTCGCTTATATTAAGGTTCCTGCATTATGGTTTTCAAAAAATTGATGTTGAATAAAATATGACAAATATAATTCAACTGAGTCTAATTGCGGTTATACAATGTTACAGGATGAATCCTTTATGGCTTAGCCTGCAAAAATGCTGAAATTGATAAAGTTAGCAAAGCATTCATTTCGCTAGAAAACTTCATTGAACATAGGTTCAAAAGTCCTACCCATTTATATCAACATGAAAAATTACACGAAAAGTATAACAGCTTGATTTTAACTTTCCTTTAATTATTTTGAAACCACAAAAAATTTGAACGACGTAATAAATACTCGAATAATTCTAATGTTTTCGGCGTTTATCACGATCATCCCTTCGTGGTTCTCGGTCTTCTTTGCGTTTGGCTGTCGCGGTAGAGCTACTTGCCCGTTTAGCCTGTTTCAAGAACTGATCAAGACCGAAAGGATCCTCTTCGTCTTTTTCAAACTGTACAGGGCCTGAACGTGTCGCTGAACGATCTGTACCGCTGAATTCCTTATCGGGAACAAACCTGTAAGGAAAAAAAAACACACACATAGTTGACAACAGTTATCCTGATATCGACAATAAGTATTTTTAATTATATTCGCTACCTTGGTTCATTGTTTTTCTCACCTGTTCGTATTAACGAGTTTCTCGAGATCATCGCCATAATTGTCTTTATCGATATTTTTACCGGGTCGATAAATGTGCGAACCGATAGAATTGCTGTCTCTCCAAGGCTTGTCATAAACGTTGTACTCGTCATCGTGTCCATAACCGCTATCCATGCCTTTGGTCGTGTTGAACAATCTTTGATCGAACTGCGCCTCGCCCGAATTTGCAATGCTCTTTGCCGGTAAACCAAGCGCTATTTGTTCGCTTATGTCGCGTTCCCTCTCGCGTTGCAAGCGCGAACGTTTGTCCGGTGCAGCGCGAGCCAAGTTGCGCTCACGAGCACGATCCTTGTGCCTCTCTTGACGCAGCTGATCACGCTCACGAGTTTCCTCGGCTTTGTCTGAACGGAGAGCGAAGAAAAAAGATCGCATTAAAAATAAATGCATTTTTTCGCCGATTTATCAGTAACGTCGCGAAAAAATATATTTTAAAAAAGTGTATATTTACCAAGAGCAGCAGCGGATTTCAAACCAGCCCGTTCCTCTCTCGCTTTTTGAGCCAATTGTCTCAAGTGATCCTCTTTTTTCTCTTTCTCCTTCTGCGCCAATTTCTTCTCCAATTGTGCTCTCATTTCTACAGCTTCACGAGCTTTGCGATCGGCGATATAAAGCGCTTCTGAAAGTTTTGCGAAATTTTCATTCACGTGAACTATCTGATGACCTCGCCCATCAGCTGCGAGACGCTTGTCCAACGGTATAGTGTAACCCTGGAGAAAATAAAAGATAAACAAAACAAGAAGCAAATAATGTACCGGCAGGTAACGAAATATGAATGATGAAAATACTGATATCGTAGAAAATCTGACTGATTGCTCACCTTTGCGTTCTTCCAGTTACTTATACACGGAGGAATCTTCCATTCTTTCTGTTCTTTCACGGTAACCTTGCGGGTTGGCGAGTGCATCACAGGAGCTGGTGGCGAAGGTGGTCCTCGCGGAATTTTCTTATTAATTCTAAAAATATAGAAACATTTTTTCATGCTATATGATCTGGTTCTATTATGGAAACTGACCAATCAGCCAACTTTGTATACGTGTCTTTGAATTTTTTGTTTTGAATTGAATTGAATTTTGAATTTGAATATAAGTCAAAGGTAAGTTATTCGACAGGGAACAAAGTGAAAGATTATAATTGCCGTCATTTAAGAAAATGTAAAATCGTAAAACAACGAATTTTTCTTAGATTCATCGTAGAATCTTAATCGACTAGTTGATAGCGGTACTCACCTGAATTTTGGAGGTTCCATTGGGTCGACTTGCGCCTCGACCATCCTTATAACTCGCTGTTTCGCCCCCGAATTGAATGATTGTCCCTGTTGGGATGGTGTATAACGAATGTATTGAGCCGGTGCTTGTTTTTCAGCGCATCGCACTGGCATTGCCGCCGCAATTTTCGATTGCGTAATTTTTTCCAAAGCTCTGCGAGTTTTTTCAGTAACATCAGCGATTTCTTCCGCGTCCGGTCTTTGAAGGCTGGGATCATTTTCGTTTGTGATTTCAGCTGGTAGCAAATCACTCAACTTACTATATACAATCTGAAATTGCAAAGAAAATCTTTTGATAATTCAAACGTTTTTTTTTTGTTAATTACGTAATAATATTGAATCGGATATTTGTAAACTTGTTTCTTAAACAAATATACCAACCTTGTCTTTGGAATGTCCTTGTCGGGCAATTAAGTCGTACTTCACCTTGCCTTGAGCGTCGAGTTGTATCGCAAGTGCGTTACTTGTCGATTCTTTACCCTTGAAACCCATACCAAGAGGATACTGGGCAACATGGATTTCGGGAAATGCTCCACCGTCTCCGAAATCCTGAAATTGATGCATATTTGACATTTTTGACATACTCGAGAGAGCATATTGACAAAATATAAGTCTGAAAATCATCATATTCGAGTTTTATGCTATATTTTTTTAATGACGACAATTATTTTCGTAACCTACTGTGGTAAGAATTAGGCAAACTTCTCTATTTTGTTTAGAACTACTAAGCTAGGGATAATCTACTAGGTGAGTTTAGGTATCAAGAGACTCGGCGGAGTCTCAGAACAAGTACGTTGACAGCTCTGTCGTCTGCTGGTAATCTACTGTGTAATTACATGTGCTGGCAGTGCTGACACTGAATATCGGAACACATCTTGAAAAGAACGAAGTTTCATAATAAAAACTCGAAATATCATGGTTTCTGGCTGCTCAAGATTTTTACTTTGGCACAAAAAATTATGGAGCCGATTCAAGGTATTTAGCTTTCTGAAGATTTCCGGAAATTTTAAATGAATTGTAACCTTTGGAATCGTTCTAAAAGTATGTGCAAGTGAAAATATTTTATAATAGAAGAAACAGTTTATTACCTCTGGATTGCGAGGAACCCATCCTTTGCGTTGCCCATAAGGAGGTGCAGTGACAACCGCTTTCACCAATGCCGACACGGGTCTCTGACGGAGCTTCTGCTCTCTAGCTTCGTCCTCTCTGTCCCAGACAACCTGACTGGGAAGAGGTAACAAGCTGAAAAAGAAAACGTCATTTCCATAAGAATTCGACAAGCCATAATCACTTTGGGGCGTTCGAATTGCGCTCTTAGGAAATGAGCTTGAAAGAACACAGTGCTCATCGTGTTATTCATATTCCTTTTTTTTTGTTACAGTACGATATTTTCGCAAGTACAGCTCATAATTTTTATAGGTCTTGTGAAAAACTTATTAATTATTTAGTTATTCAATATTGTTTTTTTTCATCACTTGTACCTTGTTAACGACATCTTGTTGACACTGTTCGCCATTTTCTTTTTTCGTGCTCTCTAACCCCCCTTTTTTGTGGTTTTCAAAATTTCCGTGAGAAGCGCTAAGATCGGCCTCATAAACCGCGAAAGCGCAAATCTTTAAAGATGAAAGTCGAATGAAAAGATATTTAGAAAAATAAGAACTTTGTCAATTGTCGAGAAAATAACTCTACTACTTGTCAAATAAGAGTATTTAATTTCTGACATCAATTCTCTTGTTAAATTATTGAAAAGAAAGTTTGCAAGGTGAGCTTATAGGCTCCTTATCAATCGAGTCCACCAACGACCGATCATTGAATTTACACAAATTTCTTGTTCGGAACATCACCCACCAATTTTCGATATAGTCTGATACTTATCTTCATTCGTATCAATGCTAAATTTAATAGAAATGTTTAATCAGAATCTATTTCTCAATGGTATTTTCTCATGTGAACTGTGAACACACATGCGAATGAACATATCACACAAATGTGACGAGTAATTTTTATTTTTCTCGACCTGTAAAAATCATTTCTGGGCTCCTTATGTTGGTAACAGTTCAAGAGCTCAACAGCTGAGCGAGTACGTTTGTAGGAGGTAGGAAAAGTAGGAAACGTAGAAAGCGTCACGGGTCTGTCTACGAGGTCTTCTCCGTTCGACTCGTCTGAATTATGAAATCCTTAATACTTATTTCTTTTGTACTCGTCGTTTTCGGTGTATTAATTGGTACAACTCATGCTGAAAGTGATGAAGATCAATCGACCGATCTTCATGTCATTGAGGGCAAAGTTTTTCCATGGGAAAACTCCAACTCAAACGGATGGCAACTCATGACTCATATAATAGCTAACGGTGGAGAACACTGCGGTTTCCTGAGGTATAATTTCAGCAATTCCATGTAAATTTTTTACCTGTTTATATTATTACGATTACATAGCAAACTCATTAATCGTATTGAGCGAGTTATTAATTGACGTAAAAGGAATTGGCAGGTACGTGGCAGTTTCAGAACATGATCGGTAAACAATTTCACAGAGGCTAGAACAAAGATATACAATTTTGCCGTGGATAGAATAAAAAAAAAGTAATAATGATATCAAGAGACGCAGCAGCGGCCCGACAACAAGTATTAAAAGAAAAAGCCAACGCAAACCCTGCCGCACTATGCTGGCTTTATGATGTCACAGTAAAAGTAACTTTCATGCATTAGAGTTGATGATGGAAAGAATGTTTTTTAACTAAGTGGTCAGCTCTGTTAATTATTTTGTCACCAAATATTTTGATGAATAACGATGAATATTTACGATTAAATAGATACAAAATGTTCTCTAAATAGCTCCACTTCCCCTTTGAGCGTTGATGGTGGAAGGAAAAATTCGCTCACACGTATTAAAACATTTTGATATTCGAACCAGTGGTCCAATATCGAAATGTCGAAAATAAGAATTTTGAAGATCCTCGTCTTTCTCGAAAGAGAAATATTTTACACGTTGAAATGTTTAATTTTATAAACCGAGACTCGAAAACAATTCTGCCATATTAATCGTGACTGAAAAATTTGTATGTTTCAAAAACAAGTACAACGATGATTCGCGCTTGAAGTAACAAAAATACAGAAACAAGTGATTTGGTAAAAACACGTTCGGAAACAAATAATTCCAATTGAACAAATGGATAAGAAGTCAAGTAAATTATTTTGAATTAGTGTTGTAAAAGTTTTTGAACCCAAGTGCCCTCAATTCTGAATCGATAAAATCTATAAAACAGTGTACATTGTTGTATTGACACATTTTTACCATTGATTAGGAAAAATTTTGATTTCATTATTTTAGGGAGGACGGAACGTTTTTAATTTCCAATGTGCCATCCGGATCGTACGTCGTGGAGGTTATCAATCCAAATTACGTTTACGAACCTGTGAGGGTAGAAATTAACTCGAAAGGAAAATTGAGAGCGAGAAAAGTGAATTTTATTCAGACCTCTCAGGTTATCCAGGTTCCTTATCCGTTGAAGCTGAGACCATTTACGCCTTTCCGTTATTTCCAAGTGAGAGAACAATGGAGAGTTACAGATTTCCTGTTCAATCCAATGGTAATAATCAATATCTCAGTTATTCCTTCCTCCCGAAATTCAACCGTCCACAGAACATTAATAAATAATCAAAAATATTATTTTTCAGGTGCTCATGATGATTTTACCATTGCTTTTGATCGGAGTACTGCCTAAAATGATGAACGATCCTGAAACAAAAAAGGTCAGAAATTAAACCGTTAAAAGGAGCGAGCAATATGCGTTTATAAGAGAATCGATAAAAATAGAGCATTGTCAATGTAATTGAATTTTTCAACAGGGCATGGAGCAATTAAACAATCTTACGAGTTACAACAGCATGCCCGAAATGTCCGAGGTCATAACGACTTTTTTAGCCGGTGGCGAGAAGCAGAAACCAAAGGCTGTGAAAGCTGCGAAGAAGCGGCAATAGCTATTGTAAAGTAGGCAATCTTTAAACTTCACGAATACACGCATACACATTAATATTTATTATACCAAATTCCGAGAAGGCTCGAGAGTGGATCTGAAGATAGAAAAAAAAAAAAAAAAATTTGCGATTCAGAGATAATCCGCTTGTTTTTACACCGCTCAATATTCAGATGTGTACGACTAAGATCAATTGTCACGTTTAAAAGGTCATCGATATTATAATATACACCATCATACTTGGTATTAAACATAAATACTTGTTGGCCAACTTTGGATGAATTTTTCTAAGGATTTCAACCTCCCGCCATCATTTATATATTCTCTCTCTACATTTTTCTATTTTCCTCTTTCTCCCTCTTTCTGTGTGGCCAGCTCTCCCTTCGATCTTTCCACCGATCGTTCTCACTTCCGTGAGAGAGCTCGGCTCTCAGCTCTTTTTCTGTAAGCACCTCAAACGCGCCGATCCCGGTCTCGTGAAAGCCGCTCGATAGTCGCCCCTGCAACGGGGAACCAAGGAATTCAACATTTAACAAGTTCTCTTTAAGATCTCCGCTCAGAGATATATATAGGTATTACGTGACGCATTTTGTAATGTGTCAGTACCCAAAAAAAAAAAAAAAAAGATGGAAAAAACCGAAAAACTTATGATTAACTGCACAATCGCCGAGGGCTCTGCTGAGTCGAGTCATCCCAACATCCGGTTGACTACTCTATAAATATGTATATGTACTACTCCTGTCTTTACGTATATGGATTTTGTCGTGTGCCTGCTTTTCATCGATACATTCTTTCTCCTCCGATTCTCCACGAGAGAGAAATTATTCGAATCGAACATAGAAATTTATCGTAAATTTTTATGCATTGTTTTATACGACGACTGCTCCCTATCGGTATGAATACATTTATCACGACTACGAATGTCTTTATTAATCTGACCAATTATATCCATATTATATTATAGATGCGTCAAAGTGGAAACCGGTTAGTCGCTTGTCTGGGTGAAACAGATGCCATTATGAGCCATAATTCTCAATATCTCTGGTGAGAACCTGTCTCTATTTTTCTTTTTTTTTTTTCTTCATCGTAACTATTACGCTCTTGGCAATAACACACGTGATTTCAAGTCCTCATGTGTATGCGACGAACGGCGGCGTTGTTTATGCCTGTGGGTGTGTGGGTGTGTGAGAATAAGTTGGAAAAAAAAAAAATGGGTGAAGATGGCGATCGGACGGATCGGTATGATTCAGCGGTGGACGATGCACGCCCAACGAGCGATCTATGGGGTCTCTCTCCTCGGACTTCCTGGAATCTTGCGACCTCCCGGCCAATGGAATCGATGTATACGCGCTCTCCATTCACCCACCATGCCTGATGCATGACGAAACATATGAGTATTGCCCCTCATCGAGATCACTCTCGTGTATTTGGGAGTAACGGCGCGCCGGCCATATGGATTACGGGGTAATGCGGATCGTCGTCAAAGAAATTCACAGGAATATATACAATTTGCAGTTTTCACGCGATCATTCTCGATTTTACTCATCAACGTTTTACGGTTTTTTCGTCTTCTTCAAATGTATTTAAAAACAAAAAAATTGTTTCTTTTTTATTTCATTTTTTTAATTATTTTTATGGTGTCAATTATCTTTGTACTTACGGGGTTTTGAAAAATGTTTAAAATTTGTATTTACTTTGGAAAGAATGAGTTTGACGTTTCTATTTATGAATCGAAGCATTAGAATTTATAAAGGGGAAAAAAAAGTCTTTTATCTCGGGACCAACGTTTAAAGTATAAGTAACACGATTGCCAACGGATTGAAAAACAGTTTTTTCACCGAATCATTGAATTTGAGACTGATACGTTCCTCTTCTAACCTGAATTTTTGTTTCAGCCTTTCAACAGATTATTGGGCGGCATTCAATCTCCGATTTTTGGATTATTCGAATAATTAGGAAAATCAGAAATTATTGGAAGAACTGAAGGAAATTAATTAAGGAGTCTCTGCCAGTGCTAGAAATTGTTGGAGCATTTTGTCGCAGACACAACAACCTCGACGACTTTCCTTCAAAACAGTGTGTTTACTACGGAAACGATAGAATTTTGTCTTAACTGACTCGCGTTACCCCGGCATCCTCTGAAAAATTATCCCGCGCTTTCTCGATCCTTCGTACGTGTGACTCGTGTCGTACACGTGGTAGGGGATTTCGACGGTACACGAGAGCACGCGCCTGTGCTGGGCCTGTGTGCTCGAGAACGCGCGTACCGGAGAGGTCTTTTTAAGGAAGAAGGAGAGAGAGAGGGGGATAAAAGGAGGGAAAAAAAAAGAAAGGAAATCATGCTACGGGGAAACCGATGGGTTAAAGATTTACCCGTCACCACGAGTTCTCGGGAAGACCCACCGCGCAACAGATCCTGCGGATCTCTCTCCTACAACTTCTTCTCACTTATATATATACGTATATTTGTGTCTCTTCGACGATCCGAACGTTTCGTATTTCGAAAACTTATGTCACGGGATTTTATCGACTTTGGTATACAAAACGTCGTATTCACGAAGAAAAATATAAGGCTCCTTCGCGATAAGCGGGAAAATCGATGGGAAAATAGTAATAACGAGTCACAAGTACCTAAAATCGTATTTTACAACTATTGCTCTTTTAAATAAGTAAGAACAAATCCACTTGTAAGCAGAATAATTGACATTGGTCCATTAAGAGGTGCGTCATTCTTATTTGTTTTTCTTTCTTTTTGTTTATAACCGTACTGATATGCTTCATACATCGATCATAAGCACTTTGTACATTCAAGATTGTTTCATTTTATCATAAAAAGATTTGATAATTATTTACAATCACTCCTTTTACTAAAAATGCTTATAAAATTATTTTTTATGCTCGATGCTGATAAAAGTGGTATCCCATACAATATTAAGGGGGGGGGAAGCAGTTTTTAAGGGGGTCAAACAATTTTCTTCCAAATTTCCAAGTCATTTTTTAACTTTTGATATTAATTCGTTTCATTTATGATTTTAACGTTTCGAACTAAAGATTTTGAACGTTTCATAATATATATAAAAAAAAAAATTTATTTCTTTACCAATGCCCAGGGCTCTTTCCTTTTTAGCTTCCCCCCTTTTCCAGAGATCCCCGTTTGACAATAATAATATAATTTGATAATAATAATAATTTAATAGATTAATAATAAAAAGGAGTAATTGTAAATATTTAATAAAATTTTTGATTACTATTTTTGACTCGCACGTTGTGCAAAATTCATCAGATATCATTTATCTCACGCTGTTTGCTAACATAATAATTCAATTTTCATCGGTTCGAAGTGAATTTGAAGAAAAAAGAAAATCAACAAGAATACAGGCACGTTGTTGACGTCAATCTGTCAAACTTCTGTACCTCTGCTCGAGTGCCACTTCGAATCGTTTTGTGAATGATTTCCTGTAAATGAACTGAATAATATCATTTTCGGGATCGAAAAATCCTTGCTCGAAATCCCTAGATGACATAACAGCAAAAAAGCGAGCGATAAAGTGACCGAACTGTGTTCTCGACTGGATTAAAAAAAAAATCATTCATGCGAAGAATAGGCTTGTGAAAAAAGATTAAATAGTTGAAAGTGTTGTTTTGAAATAAGTTGAAAAATATTGATCCATTTCGGTGTCCGATCGTTATATTGTTGCCAAAACTGTTTTTATATAAAGGCGCGACCCGAACAATTAGAAGAAAGAAATAATTCATTTTCAATCCATTTTTTAAAACGAATTTGAGAAACGTGACGTTTGTTTATTTTTTTTTTTTTTTTTTTTTTTACTTTTTTTTTGCATTCTTACAGCGGGATGACGCTTGCTCTCTCAATGTCAAAACCTTGATCCGCGGGCGAGCAATATTTCCGGGAAATAAAAAAAAAGCGGAAGTTCAGAAAAAAAAATAGGTGCATGACGAATAAACGTTGAATTACGAGGAATTAGCGATGGTATAGAGTGAAAATAAAAAAAAAAAAATCAAAGTAGTGATACGAGAGTGAGTGGGAAACGACGAGTCATCATGATTTTTTTCCTCTGCTCGTATGTTTAAACCGGCATTATCCGTTGAAGTAAGCGAAACGCAAAAGGCGGGCAGCAGCAGCAACAGCAGCAGGGAGTTTGCAGCCGGCCGTCGCTTTATGTCCGTGAATCATCGTCGAGACTCACCGACGAGATTCGTAAATTCGTTCGAACAGCAGCAGCAGCAGCAGCACAACGGAGCAACAGATTGGTTCGTGCCAACATCGAGAAGAGACTCGTGGAGAAACGAGAATGAATCTTGGAGAGTCGAGAGTGGCAAACGTGAATGTGCGAACGAGAGAAGCCGCTCAAAACAGCAGGACTCGCGGGGAACACCGGCGACTCCGACGTCGCCGAATAATTCTTTCATTTTTTCTCATCGATCTACCCTCATCGAGGATGAAGAAAAAAATAATAAAATTTCAAGTAAATCGCGACACCTCGTTTCGGAGTTCAAGAAAAATATGGATGTTGACGAAAGCTCGTTGATCCTAGTGCCACGGAATAGTGTAATTAATAATTCAACGACGAGTGTTAACAACAGCGTTGATACGTTTTGCAAAAGTGGTATGAACTCGGTATCTTCTAGGATAAACGAGTCCTTCGGATCGAACCTCACTTCGGACTTTAATTCTTCGATGGTTTGCGAAGTAGTGAAAGACTCCGTGTGGTCAGACCCAGAACCGGGTCTTTCGAATGAAGAGTCTCCGGGTGCCAAACAAGTTATCGTCCCGACTAGTAAGTATGCACACAATCTTTTCATCTCATTCGCATAAAAATATCAATATTCTCCTGGAAAAAGTAGAAAATTTTTAAAGTTTACTGTAATTTACTCGTGTTCGTTGGATCAGCCAATTTTAAGCTCAATCGTCCAGCTTGTTGGTAAATATAAACTCTTTTTTTGCGAAAAAAAAACGTGTCGATATGGTGCTCCATTAACTCTGATGCACAGCATGTATGATGTCATCATTTTATCCATACCTACCTATAGATATAGGACACTCACTCACACAGACACAGACACACACACACACACACACACATGCTCATTCATGAAAATTAGTTGAAGTTCGTTCAGGCGTCACAGATTTGGGCTAAATATGAATCTGATTGGATGTTTGCACTTTGAGGAAAGAAAAATCACCTTAGGGATCAATTCTACATTGAACACTCGCAACTAACAAATTTTGTTCAGTTTGGTTTACCAAGTAGAGAGTTAGATATTGTGTCGTGTTACAGGGACTGTGCATTTTCGAGGATAAAAAGTATCCTGTGGATGTTATCCCAAGATCTGAGATACCTTTAAATCAAATTTTCATCCAAATCTGTTTAGTGGTTTTAACGAGAGAGAATTATGCTCCGGATCTACAAGAAGCGTGCTCTTTTCGTGGATAAACCTATGTCATCTATACAATGAAAACGAAATTTTGTTGAGGCCTTAAAGTATTTTGTTAAATACGTTCAACAAAATATTTCGACTACCCAACAAAATATTTAATCGTTTCGACAAAGTTTCGTTTCAGTAGTGAGAAGTTTTGTTGTAATATTCGGAATTTTGTTGCCTGAATAAAAAATGTTTGTTCAATTGAAAATATTTAAATATATTTCAACAAAAATTTCAAGTTTTTGTAAAGTTTTTTCAATTTTTGAAAAAACCTTACGCGTTGAACGCTTTTGGCAGCTGAATTGATGTTGAGGTGATGAGATTTATAGTCACGAACTCTATGTTTCCTAGTGGCATCTGGAAAGACTTAAAACGATGAATGAGTAAAAATAAAATATTATGTTTTATGTAAACAAACTGGGTTAATTTAGTCGAGAACAAACAATTTTTTTTTCATTGTTTTTATTTTTTTTTTAAGAGAATGACGAATCTATGGCTCACGTAGGCTACGTTTTAACTCATAACCAAGTCTCGTTAGAACGAACAATTTCAATTGAACCAGTTAACTTGGATTAGATTTTTTATTTTCATTTTTTTTTTCAATCGATTTCTCTATCAAAACATAGATCATAAGGATTACCGCAGAAATATCTGTCACTCAAGGCAGTTTAATGTTAAAGTACTACGATCATTATGAAAAGGAATTTCTTCGGCCAGTGCCCTCACCTTCCCTTATTATCATTATTAAAATCTTTATTCACCTAATGTCACGATCATTTTGTATACCCAAAATTATAATAATGATAATCGAGTAAATGCCTCTCATGATCGATCCAACATAAGTTGGGCGATTTCGATAACGGAGTTGAGTTACTCAATATGGTTTACTCATATCATCGCTGAATTGAAAAATAATTGCGTAAAAAACTGACCGATGAGTTGCAGACATTGAACTCTTGATCGCATTTTTTTTTCTCCCTCAAAACACGATTCAAAGTTAATTAAAACACGTTTTCCAATGTTTCATGACACTTCATTCATATATTGAATCATCGCTAATTCGAATGTTATGCGAATATAATTGAAATCCAATAACAAAAGCTTGAACCGTTTAGGGACTTTTGTCAAAACTTAAATTCTGCATTGGGGCTTAAGCGATCGTTATCTGCTTGAATAGATCCGTCGGAATGGAATTCGAGCCACGTGGCCGCCTGGTTAGGGTGGTGCGGTAGTGCGTTCTCGATCGAGCCTTTACCAGGAACAGCGGAACTTCCTTCCACGGGTAAGGAACTTCTCGAGCTCTCTCTGGCAAACTGGCAGACTATATCCGGTGGCAAAATTCTCGCTCGTCATCTCGGTTACCTGAAGTTACAGGCGACCGGTGTCTATAGCCCGGATCTACTCCAGGAAGAAAAAGTCGATGGTGAGTCATACAAGATCATGGGGCTATAAAATTTCTCTGCCTCGTGTCTTTCTCCTCGAACCTCGCGTTCTCGTGACGCGTTCACAGCAATCCACGATGCACTCATTCACTCCCCCCGCCACCTTTCTGTCGAGCAATTTACTCACCGTTCTCACCATAACGAAATTCCACGTATGAGTATCATCAAAAAAAAATTCAAACTTACTTTACGCAATCTTGATCTCTTATATCGCTTAGCTGTTTTAAAACTGGTAAGTATAGATGCATGCATGAACAGAAAAAATCTTGGAATTTATCAAGACACGCTGAAGAGTAAATAAAATCAATCGGAAAGCCCTCGAGGCGTCAAAATACGTGAATACTATGACAGCTAAATATGACTGTTTAAAAACAATTATGTTTTGTTAGCCAATCATTGAACGAATTTTAATCAAGTAACTCGTCTAAAAACATGTTCCGCTTAGTTGTTGTATTAGAAAAATTACTTTTACGGTATTTTTATTTTATTTTTTTTTTTAATCAAGAGACTCGGCAGAGTCTCTGGACAAGTACATTGACAGCTCTGTCGTTCGCTGGCCTGAGGCTTGCTGAGACTATACTTTCTCTGAATAAAACGATTCACGATGGTGGAGGTAAATTGGAGATCGTGGCCAATCGTTTCCCACGATTACTACTCCTAGAGCCCAGGGTCCTTCCCTTTTTAGCTTCCCCCTTTTTTCAACGACTTTTTCCCACAATTTAATACCCTCCTTTCCACCCATGTGCGGCTGCAGCCGACTGGTTCCACGCTATATTTGCCGAGGGCGAAGGGAAACTGTAGAAAACCTTGCCGATACAGCAGGTACCTGATTGACCTCCTCCTCGGGTGGTCAATGCATGCACGCTTAAGCACGGCCACCAGAGGCAATCAGCAGGTAACCTTCTCAACTGTGATGCAATAAGCCAGCCAGTGCACTGGCCAGAGAGTCAGCATTCGCACGATGAGAACCGTCCACGGGAGGCCAGAGCAACACATCGATCGCACACGCATCACACAGAGGTGATTCGACCGTCGATTTACGAAGGTGGAGTCCGAACCAACCGGGTTTACAGCAGAATAACTTGAAGAATTTTCAAATTTTCATTGATTTTTTGGATCATGTCATCGAGAAATCGTCAATTTCTGTTTTTATAAACTCTTAAATAAACGGCTTATACGATGAGAAACAATTTGTACCACTGCAGTAGAAAAAAAAGCATCTCGAATTCAGGCAAAACTTGGCCCGAGTTAAAACGGCTTTTGACTCGGGCAAAAATGACCAAACGTAGTAGCCCAAGGTTAAAATTCTTATTTTCATATCGTTGATCGGAATCTCTCAAGGATATTGAAATATTCTTTTTCTTTTAGCACCTGAATGGACCTAAAATTTCAAAATGAATATTTTATACGGTATATTAATAAAAATGATGATGGTAGATTGAGTCGCGTGCCGACTGAAATACTGAACAATACGAAATGGATTTCGTGCCGTAAATCCAAAAGACATATAGGGAGTAAAGTACTTCCCCTAGCTGTTGAAAGTGGTTAATAGGGGTTTTCGCCACCTGCACTCGGACCGAAAGTGACCGGAAGCTGCTAACAGCTCCCCAGAGCCTCCGTCGGGTTCCTCGTGTGCCAGAACTATATTCGTATATACCTTCGACCCTTATCTAAAGCCAGTGTCCATGGAGCCGATCTATTACCGATAAACACTATCGGGATTCCGTGCGAGCAAAGAATATATCGTCTCGATAATAGTTCTATCAGTCTTTTTTTTGTTCAACAGTGATAAAAAAAACGAGTTGGAAGTCCAGTAAATTTGATTCAGTTACGTTCCTATCGTGTGTGATGTATCGTGTGTATATAAAAGGCATTCCACGCCATTTTGAGCAGCCATGACCTCGGCCTTTTTTAATTATCCTAATTTTTTTGTATCATACAGTACCCAATGAAAGAAATATCCAAATCAATTTTTCAAAAAACCCAGATTTTGGAAGATTCGGAGACGTTTTAGCGTCTAGATTTTTTTAAGTGATCGACACATCGAAACATTTCACTGCATTGTTTTTTTTTCTTTTTCATTCATACTGTCAAATTAAGAAAGGAAAAATGTTATGAATCAGCGTTATCAATGTTTTTTTTTGCATTTGAAGTAAAAACAATTTTTTTTCAGGATTTCCATTTACAATTTTTTCCAAAAAATTATCTAAAACAGTATAATCAATTTCACGACTCAACGCTGGTCCGACAGTCGGTCCATTATTTCTATTATTTTTTTTTTTTTAACAATACATTTTTTTTTGCCAAAATTTGAAGTTTTTCGTATTAATGATGTTTTGTTTTCAGATACGTGTCTATCGTAATAGTTATTTCAGCTTTATTGTTTTAAAGAGAAAAAAAATCAAAATTCATGCAATTTTGATTGAAATCGAATTAGAAACTCAACATATAATATTTGAGTTCTATTGGAAACTATCCAAAAAGCTCTACACATATTACACTCGAATTATATATTTTTAAACTCAAATACAGTTTTATCATGATTTTTGAAAGATTCTGACGCATCGAAGTAACTCATTTCTCGTTTCCTCGAAAAGTTATTAGATCGTAAGATATGATGAGAGTTGATTCATAAAGAGAGTTTAAACGAGTGAACGAACGGGGGGGCGATAAATCGTGAACAGAGTCAGGTGAATTCTTTTATTCCCTCGTAAGAGATCTTTCTTCTCGTTTTCTATGTAATGTACGGTTTCAAGAGTGGGTTTGCAAGGATCACAGAGGAAAAGAGAAAGAAAAAAGTGGAGAATCTCTTTTCGAGGAGTTTCTTGGCAAAGTAAGCCTTCCGCCCAGATAAATATACATCAGTCCCGTTCGTTCCGTTGAACACAACGTTGTTCGCACTGCTAGCCCGGGGCGTCAGCGCCCTCTGTGCGGTGGCGTCGTTTATTAAACGAATCAGTGTTATCGCAGTGGGAGCGCAAGAGAGCGAGATATATATGTTCTCATGAATAAACCATCGAGTGTTTAGGGGGTGGCCCGAAAGCCTCGGTGAGAAGGGCGCAAACGGGGAGGGGGGGAAGGGTGTTGAACGACTCAACGGGTGGTGGAGGAATACTTGGTTGCGAAGGAAAAGACAAGGGTCAGAGTTATACGGCAGCGGCACCCTTATGGTACTTGGAAGCTCGGTTGAAAAAGTCTAGCGGCCCCTGACTCGAGAACGGTAAGCTCACCCGCCACCACGGGGAGCAACTATATTGTTTTCTTGATGAGCCTGAAACATTCTCAACAAAATCTTCCGAAATGGCCGGTGCGCCTTTGCGTCAACCGACTATGAGTCGAGCGGCATAAGGAAGCTTATAATTTTATGGCTGATTCTTGCGGAGAATCGAATATCATCATGATAAGGATTCGTGAAATATGTAATAAAACCTTTGACGAATCGGATGAGATGAAGCTTCAACATTTTCTAACCGGATGTACTGGACGATTAGAAAATGTCTTTTTTCATTTATTTTTATTTATATACAATTTTATTTTATTTTACGATGCTTCCGATAAACTTTTCGTTCGTTTTCTCATTTATTTTTTCAACTCGTCGTTCGTTCGATTATCACTTTTTATGGATACATCATTTAGGAATTTCATTTGTTCGCCTATTGATGAATTGATTCACTTGAACAATTGCTCGTTAACCCATCAGAGGTCAAGCTACTTGTACTTAAAATATTGATCGCTCGCGATGGGAGATTTTCTCACTGGTATAGATTCAACTATTTTATATTCGATGAGTTTATGGAAACTTGAAAATAATTCCACAGCAGCGATCGTGCCTTTGAATCACGTGGATTCGTTGGAAAAACCATTACGTTTTAAAATCAACTTGTTCGTTTACATTCATAAACAGAGTTTCAATTTCATTTCTGTTCTTCAATCACATTCTGATTATCCAAGGCGTCATGAATTTTAAAAACTTAAAAAAATGAACTTTCTTTCCGTCGAGTACATCCTTGTCCTAGTTCTAACTGATATTATATATTTAAAAAAATTATTATCTGCATTGATTCCCTCATGACTCTGGATTAAACCAATCAACGAACTGTTACCAAATTTGGTATGCTCATAACTAGCGTGACTTAGTACCCCATATCTTTACATAATAAGACTAAAAAAAAAAAAAAACAACTTCACTAATTCGAAGACAATTGTAAAATGGTTATGTATGGCAATTTGATAAGTGATTCGAAAAACTATTTTTTTTTTCCTATATCACGATGGCAATACCATCCGACCGTAATTAAGCTTACCCGTCCATTAATTAATCTAAAATAGTTCCCGATTTATCAGATTCAAAATATAGATTTTTGTTTTCACCCTTCGGCATAAAATATTTATAAATATTGTATATATCGTCACAGCTGGATATTTTCTTCGATAAAGACTCAAATATATTCGTGACGTCTGAAGCCCATTGGCGATGTCTTACGAATGTAGATCTACAGGTCACAAGGGGGGTGTGCGAGGATCGAGACACCCTGTGGCGAACCCGAAGCGTCGTCGTCGACGACGTCGTCGACGAGCAGTGGGGCGAGGTTTTGTCTCGCGATAAGGGCAATCTCAAATCACCGAGGCCAAAGGTCGCTCAGTTACACTTTGTCCATCGGCCGGTGAATCTCGACCCACGTCCTCGCGTGGCAATGGTGCTTGATATATATGAAAAGATAATCTTGTTCCAGCCGCTCGCTGCCGAAGTTTATTAAATTGAAAGAATATTGAAAAAAAAAAAAAAACAAATTGTAGATTTAAAAAAAAAACGTGATTTTGAGTTCAATTGCTCAATTGTTTATTTTCACTTCCGGTTCAACTGTTCTGATCTATCGAGCGAATGATTAATTGGTCGATGATAAATCATCGACTGCATCCGCTATCGTAGTCACGCGAACGCTGTTGACTAGAATTACATAAATTTATTGATTTTATTCATGAATTTACATTGGCACCGGGAGCTAAGACGATTGTGACATAAGAATAACTATGATAGAAATATTATTAGTTTGCAACATTCCTACGATCGATTGGTTCATGAGTGGACCGTTGAAAACAATATTGAAACGTTGCATCGATACAACAACGTGCCCGGATGAGCTTCAAAATAATTCAGCCATCAAACAGTGCAAGACTAAAGGATCTTTGACGTCTGTGTTCATCTGCATACGACATTTTGAAAGAATGATACTTTTGACAAAATGAGAGCTTTTGAAAAAAAGAATACGAGAAATAGAGGAGGCTCGTTGAGCGAAAATTTGGGGAAGAGAGATGTGGCGAATACAGACACATCCGTTACATCTTCAACAAGAATCGAGGCTACATCCATCCACAGCAGCCATTCTTTACAATGGTACACTTATCAATGAATATTTATATATCGAAGGGGGGGTTCAGAACTCTACTCGATACGTTCGACAAAATATTTTAACTACGGAACAAAATATTTTGTCGTTTCAATTAAGTTTCGTTTCAGTATAAAGAAGTTTTGTTGTAATATTCGAAATTTTGTTGCCTGAAGAAAGAAAAATTTGGTTGAATACGGGCAACAAAATATTTTAATGTTTCAACTAAATTTCGTTTTCAGTGCGCTTGATTACATTTGATGTAAATATCAACAACGTTCTCGAGATTTTACACATTCAAAAGTGAATTCCAAGTTCAAATGTCAAAGAAGTGAAACCCATATGGGAATCACAATTATCCCGTGATTACCACACTATTTTTAATATAAATGAATAAAATGAAGAAAAAAAAATGACCTAGACCCCTGCATGGTATCATAGAAACATGATTAATTAACTTTCCCCTTTTTCGTTTCATATCCGGTCTCTGCCGTCCCTTATTCCTCTACTTTAAATCGAACTTCACAGGCAACTTATTAGGGATCATTTCGTCTGACCACCCAGTCTATAATGAATTCATAGTTCCGAGAATCGCGACGAAAACAGTGAGATAAGCATGAAAGCGCGACAAACGACGCCGCCTCGTGCGAGAGAAATTACATTTACTAACCTGCGAGTCACACTCGACATATATATATACATCTAACAAGATTTAAGTGAGACTTAGAGGTGACTATCGCAGCGGCTGATATTTTTGACCACGGGAGGTAAACTGCTAGCGCGCGTGTGTGCGTGTGTGTGTGTGGCATGCGCGAGAGCGTGTTCGTACGAATAAGTGACGACAATGTGGCGCCTCATCGTTTGAATTTTTACCGATCGCATACGGATTACCTGCTACGATCGCGAACACCCATGATGAGTTGAAACAGCAAATGCACTTTTAGAAAAACATGATAATGAGAAACTGGGTAATCATTAACGAACGATAAAATTGAACAATTTGAAAATTAAAAAATATATGTGAGGTATTCCACGTCAAACCGGTGGACTTTTTCCCTGTCCCTCGCCGATTTGGTTAATTATTTTTTATATGATTATATGAAGTCTAAAAGACACCCTGGAATTTTTTCAGATTTTTCTGAAAAGTCATTTTCGAAAAAAAAACAACATCCAAAAAAGTCCAAAAAAAGCCCCATTTTAAAAATCTGAAAAAATTTCTAAAAATCACTGATTATATGCCAAACACTTTAAGCTACCGCCCGTAGTGGAAGTACGATTTTTTCTGGGTGTTAATCGGCTAATAACGTTGAAAAAATTCAAAAAATGCCGAAAAACACGTACTCTGACCCAATAGTTGAATATTTTCGTACCCAAAAACTTTTTTGGGATATTTGGGACCAGTACAAAACAAAAAAAATTGAGCCAGGCAAAAAACTGAGGTATTCATTTAATAGTTTTATTCAATATTATCAAATAATATTTGAATCTATGTTTTGTCGTTTAGTCTTTGTGTTTTTATTGAGATGAAATTAAACTAAATTAAGAAGTCACAAATTTGTTTTGGGAAAAAGCCATACAGGCATGAAAAACCCAATTTATTCAAAGAACAACATGAACAGAAAACCAGTAATTAGGTGTGAATAATTGTGTGTATGTTGGTTGCGTTTTCGGGAGGAGTTGATGCTGGACTCCTCCGGACGATCGAGGAGATCGTCGCGTTCGTTAGTGAGAATCTGACCTCAGGCGTTGGATCGGTTGGCCAGACTGATCGCTGCCGTTTATGAGTTTAATTTTGTTCGAGTATATTGGAATAGATAATCTCGATTTATCGATGCGACTGTGTTGCAGTTAGACTCGGCAATTGAATTCATCGCGAGATGATTCTCTTTTCATCCGAGACGTTCGCGAACGGTCCAAGATCTCGAGAACACTAACTGCCTTTTTTTATTCCGTTGCCACAACGAAATCTCTTTTTTTTTCTCTCAACGCCTTCCCGATAACAACGTTTTTAATGTTCATTTTTTCCTACTATCGTTGTCTCAATTCCTACGGAACAATCTATTTTTTTCCAACTCTAGAAAAAGATCCTTCCATGACCGGTGTAACAGCTCCAAATATTGTACGTTAAATCTTATTATATTGGGAATTCGTAACTACTAGCTGATTAAGGTCCATATTTTTTATTTGATTGTTCGAAAATTGTGACGAAAATTAGTTTGAGGTACGAAAATATTCAACTATTGGGTCAGAGTACGTGTTTTTCGGCATTTTTTGAATTTTTTCAACGTTATTAGCCGATTAACACCCAGAAAAAATCGTACTTCCACTACCGGCGGTCGCTTAAAGTGTTTGGCATATAATCAGCGATTTTTAGGAATTTTTTCAAAATGGGGCTTTTTTTGGACTTTTTTGGATTTTGTTTTTTTTTTTCGAAAATGACTCTTCAGAAAAATCTGAAAAAATTCCAGGGTGTCTTTTAGACTTCATATAATCATATAAAAAATAATTAACCAAATCGGCGAGGGACAGGGAAAAAGTCCGCCGGTTTGACGTGGAATACCTCATATATATATATTATTGTGACAAAACTAGAATTGTTGTAGTTGATTCGAACATGTCGTAAAACGTAAAACGAATGTTCAATCTTTTTATTTAGCGTCATACTTGTTGAAATTTACTTTGTATATCTGCTGCGACGATATTCCAAATTATTGTGGCTCAAAGTGGCTCAAAGACCGCAATTAGGCGGTATTAAAGATATCCGAGTAACCATTCGATCAATTAAAAAATGGTCAAGGATGCAGCTTAAGGAGGTTGGCTACACACAACAATGTTGCCATGTTAAAAGCATAGGAAAATTGGAAATGATTAGAATTTAATGAAATTCGGTGAGCATATTCTTTTGGATTAAATATGAATATACAATTTTTTTAAGATTTTTCTTCTACATAGTTTTCGAGTAATTTAACACTAGAGTTTGCATCCATAAGCATAGGATCCTGATATGTATAGGTATATCTTTTGCATATTGTAAACTCCAATTATTCGACAACTATGTAGACGAAAAGTTTGAAAAAAATTATTGTGTCATTGCATTTGATGCTAAAGAATGTTATCACTAAATTTCATTAAATTCTTATCATATTCTCGTAGCCACCCTCCTTAATATAACCAACCAACCAGCTTGGTGCATAAATATAAAAGGCTAAAATAATATGCAAACCATGAACGAGAACTCAAAATGAACAACCGACATTTCGAAAGTTGTTCTCGCAGCTATAACCTGTGAGAGAGGGAGAGAGAGGGAGAGAGAGAGAGAGAAAGTATAGTATATTCCTTGTAGCATTTGTTTTTCATCTCAGAAAGGTTCGGCCTTCTGCAGAGAACGTGCTCACTGATTGGAGCAGCATCCAGTGGTGGTGGTGGTACAGGGGCGGTCGGCGGAGGTGGACAAGTTCAACTATGGCAATTCCTTCTCGAGCTACTCTCGGATTCGTCCAATTCTTCGTGCATTGCGTGGGAGGGCTCAAACGGTGAATTCAAGCTAACTGATCCGGACGAGGTTGCGCGAAGATGGGGTGAACGAAAGAGTAAGCCCAACATGAACTACGACAAACTTTCACGAGCTCTTAGGTAAACTTATCTTATTGTATTACGGCCTTTTACTCTATTATTTCCCTTGAAATGTTAAATTTTTTCTTCACAATTGCCGTTTCCAAGGAACCCCGACATTCATTCTAAATGTCAAGGATATAATTATATCCTCTGATCGGTCCTTTATTACGGGCCTTATCAAATCTTGCTCACTCGAATCCAACGATATACCATACGCTTTTTATTTCTGTTCAATTTCACCGCGATCAACACTCCTGGATTCCATGTATATCTGCACTGATAATATTTTCTTTTTATTAAGCTCACTAACTTGCAATAATTACAACCCGGAAATTTCGAATTTTTTTAACCATCATTTGCTGTATGTTTTTTTCTTCCGAGATGCATTTTTCGCAATGACACGAGTACACTGGAAACGAAATTTTGTTGAAATATTGCAATATTTTGTTGCACGTATTCAACATTTTTTATTGTTCAGTCAACAAAATTTCGAATATCACAACAAAAAGCTTTATACTGCGAAACGAAAGTTTGTTGAAAACATTTTTTTATGTGGAGGAAATATTTTGTTGGGTAAAGTCAACAAAATATTTCAAGATCTGAAGAAAATTTCGTTTCCAGTGACACAGCCATAAAAGCCTGTCTTTTATTTCACACGTGAGATAAAAGAATAGTTGGATCAACCAAATAGCTTCGTGAAATACGTCCAATGTAATATTCTGCTTGTACTAAATATTCATTTTATTAAATGAAAAATATTTTGCGTTGATTCAACAAAATTCAAGACAACGAATCTCATTCGGTTCATTCAATACGTATCTTTGTTTATAGTGGAATAAAACAAATTTTTTTTTTTTTTTATGAAAGAAATATTACGAAACTTTGGTTAAGGAGGGTGGCTACATACGAGAATATGATAAGAATTTAATAAAATTTAGTGATAACATTCTTTAGCATCAAATGCAATGACACAATTTTTTTCAAATTTTTCGTCTACATAGTTGTCGAATAATTGGAGTTTACAATATGCAAAAGATATACCTATATATATATCAGAATCCTATACTTACGGATGTAAACTCGAGTGTTAAATTACTCGAAAACTATGTAGAAGAAAAATCTTAAAAAATTTTCTATATTCATATTTAATCCAAAAGAATATGCTCACCAAATTTCATTAAATTCTAATCATTTCCAATTTTCCTATGCTTTTAACATGGCAACATTTGTTGTGTGTAGCCAACCTCCTTAATTCAACTAAACTCTTTTATCAATGTGGATCATCGAATTACCAAGCGAATCGTCGTTCTCGGTATATTCCACACGAATTATTCATATTACTTACTTCATTTTTCATAAAAATCCTCTTGAGGCTGATTTTTCGTTTAAGGAAATTTGGAAAACCCTAAAATATTGTACGTTCTTCATACGAAATTCGAGAAGATTATTGATTTTTTGTTTAATTTTTCGATAGAAATTAAAGTGTTGAAGAAAATATGACTGTCTCTAAGTAGAAATAGCCTTCACCAGTAACCTATGACCTCGTGATTGAGGTCCATCGTGATAACACAGAAAAAAAAAACGAGTTTTAATTTTTTTTAAATAAATCTTTTTCATTGAAAAATGTTTTCGCGCAGGTGATTTTCGTGAGAAGTAATTAATTTTTTGCGATTTATTCCAGGTACTACTACGACAAGAACATAATGACGAAAGTTCACGGCAAGCGATATGCGTACAAATTCGATTTTCATGGTCTAATGATCGCGTGTCAGGCTCAAGCTGGCATTACGCTCGATTCAGGAACGTCGTCTCGTGGAAACACGAACACCGGATGTCATACTCATCACGCTCAACATTTGTTCGCACCCGGATCTACGTCGAATCAACATTCGGCATCGACTTCGAATCAAACCGGACCTCCAGCACCCCCTCATTATTGTTGGCCCTATCCTCGATATTCACCTCCTACTTAACGATATAAATACGAAGAAAATATGATTTTTCCGTCAATTATATAAATAACTCTGAATTTGAAAAACCGATCTTCTCTTCATTTGGCTATTCAAACGGCTCGGAGATGGAAACTCGAATAATATAGAAACGCGTGAATATACCTATGAGTTTTTCGTATAGATCCATGCGTGTACCTGGTAAAAAACAAAAAAAAACGTTAAAAAAGAAACTCCGTTTATCGTTGGGACTGAAGAAAGTCTAATTGTATAAAAACTAGCGATCGGAAAAAATACTCATTTTTATTTTTGTTATCGCTCGGTTCGTGTCCGTAGTGTAAAAATAAATAAAAAAAAGTCTGGAAACCGTCATACTCTCGAGTATGGAAGAGTGCGGCAGGGCTCGCACTGGCTTTTTTTTTAACACTTTGTATCGAGTCGCTAACGCGGCTCTTGATCATTCAAATGACAATCTATTAGTAATTTAAATTTATCATCGTTTATCGAAATTTATGACTCTGATGTAAGCATAGTTTATTCGTCACTGTATCATTGTAAATAAAGATTTTTCGTCGTACTGAAACTAACGAAATGCTTATCTACTTTTCAAACTGGAAGTCACGTTCAAAGGAGTGAGGGCCTACTTGTAACTCCGAAAAAAAAACGCTTTTTTCGGAAATTTTTTTCAAACAAGTTTTATTATTTAGTGAAAAATGTTTTTCCGTATGAATAATCAATATTTCTAGGAGCTACACGATTTTTGCGATCCTCTTTCAATTTCATATATAATTTTCAGTTTTCTTTTGAATATATAATAATCAAAAGAATGATTTTTAGTTATTCAAATTTTCATCGTTTCGTTAAAATTGCGGTAACTTTTTTTCTACCCCGAATCGAAACCCGAGCAACTGCTCATTTGGTTCGTTTTTAAATTCTCTTCAAATTGCATGGTTATTCGATCTTTATCGTTTATCGCGACATTGTTAAATCGACGTTGAGTTTTTGAATTCGAAAAGTGAACGAAATTCTTAAACTTTTTTTTCTTGCATTTCTGTAAAAAATAAATTTTCGAAATTCCGTTGAACCACGAACATAACCTGAATCATGATTTTTAATCTCGCTAAGGAATCGTCGTAATCGGTTCAGCGGTTCTCGATTGAAAATTTTTTTGGCGCGAACAGATTTATATGTACAGATAGATAGATGTCACACGCATGAAAAAACACGTATCTGGTCCAGTCAGAATCTAGGGTCAAAGCTAAATAAAAATTTATCTAATACATTTATTTATTTTTGTTGTTGGAAGTTGGAAAAGAAACGATCAAACGAACGGTTTAAGAATATTATTTGTTTCAAACAACTGTTTTAATTAATCAAAAAAAAATCACAAAGTATCGACGAACAATCATTATAAATTTTAAATAGGCAAAAGGCAAAGTCAAGCGACTGACAGCTAGTAAAATTGTCGCACTATGAAATGTCACATCTATCAAAACTCTGTCGATAATATCAAAAAAATATGTCGACTCGATAAGTTACCATCCTAGCAATATTTTGAATACATTTTATATGATATAGAAAACAGAAGATGGCGGTGCGTTACATGTCGCTGACCAATAGCAACAGTGTAGCCAGATTGTGTCTCGAGTACAATCCGGCGCCATTTCTCTTTCCTCGTCAGAAAAGGTAGATAGAACACGCTTTGTCCATAATGTCCCAGTAATCCATGAATTACGATGGCATCGTTCAATATTATAATTGAAAATGTCACAAAATATGTTTATCTGCTCATAGCTAATAATGAAAATTATTTATTTCAGTTGCTGAGATCGTCTGAATCATGTCTGACGTTGAAACGTAAGTGTCTTTGATACATTACAAACGACCACGTTCATTGACGTTTAACACATTCCGAATATTTAATATTGCTTTAATACGATTAAATATCGTCGTTAATTTATCCCAGATATCATATATCTATTCGGTGTATTAAAATTTGACGCAAATATAGTGTTATCAGTTTTGAGTTTCCGGCTAACCTCACTTTCATCGATGCTTCAACTTTACCGACGAAAAAACCGATTTTTTCATCTCTAGCATTATTGAACCGCGAATAATTGAAATTGACTGTTTCCAATGAAATTTATGTTATATTGGTATTTCTTTCATCACAGCGACGATGTACCCTCAGCGGTGACCGGTGGAGGTCCCATGGATGTAAATACTGCACTCCAAGAAGTCCTCAAAAATGCACTCATTCACGATGGTGTCGTTCACGGTCTTCACGAAGCTGCCAAGTCCCTTGATAAGTAAGTTTTCTCAACGTCGAGAAATGTTATTTTCGAAATTTTTCTTCGCTGTAAACATGATTTATTGTTTTTATCTCACTCAATAGAATCATGTTTTCCTGTGAAACACCCAAGAAATTCTTCCTTTTCTTTTTGTTGTATATTCACAAGGGTGTAGTAAACTGAGGAATCTTTGCTGATACATGCATCTATGTATTTTCAGTGATTAATGTAAACTTGAGTTTTAGACAGAATATCAAACGCAGTGAATTAGAGTTCACTCAAATCGCTCATACTTCAAAAATGATTTGTGATTAAATTATTAAGTTGACGGTACGAGAGATTGAATTTTTTGCAAGCAGCTATCGCAAGGTATTTCAGTTTGTAGTCGATATTTTTGAAATCGGAACATCGGTTGTGTTTGGCAATTGAATTTATTTTGGCTGGTGACAACAGTGAAACTAATTTTCCAAAGCCTTAAATCTTTCTCTAGAGAATATAACATAAAATCGATGAAAAAATGCGACTTGAATAGAACTTTTGTGATAGATCAAAACAAGTTCTGAAATTGAATGTTCATATTTTTATGTGCGTATATCGTAACTAGTTAAAAAATTTGATTCGATAAAATTTCAGGCGACAAGCTATGCTCTGTATCCTAGCTGAAAATTGCGACGAGCCAATGTATAAGAAGCTTGTACAAGCACTTTGCAACGAGCATCAAATCCCTCTTATCAAGGTGGACAATAACAAAAAGCTCGGCGAATGGGCGGGTCTCTGCAAAATCGACAACGCTGGCAAAGCGCGCAAAGTTGTCGGCTGCTCTTGCGTCGTAATAAAGGTGACTAATATTTGATTTTTTATATTTCCATCGATGATTCTATTTTATTTATGTGTCACGTTGTATGATGAAAATTGAAGGCTCCCTCTACTGAGTCGAACCCAAATACGAAAAGCCATGCTGAGCATTGCCTGTCTGATTTTAAATGACCATTATGTTTTGATATTAATTGAAGTGTATCAATGCTTGACCAAGCCTTTTTGTGATTACAGGACTTTGGTGAGGAGACTCCCGCCAAGGATGTGCTTATGGAATACCTGAAACGAAATTCCGTACACTAAGATACTTTTAATAAAATATCAAACGCCACAAAATTCGTTTAGTTTTTGATTCCAAATCCACTTTTACCTCATGGTCCGTAAGAAATTTTCATACTCAATCCTGAATACCGAAAGCTTCTTTCGATTCAATTATTTTCGAGCAAACGTCTTTATGATTCATCCAATGTTTTACCTGACATTCCCTATAACCAGATATAAAACGATTAAATTAAGGGGGTAAATGAGGAAATTTCTACTAAATACATATCGTGTTCATGCAATAAATTGTTAAGGATTCAAAAGCAGTTTGTACCTTCCACAATACCAGACCCCTTTGCATTTTGAGCATCTTTTCGAAGCGTCCTCTTGACAGAGCGCGCAATGTTTGCTTTCTGTTACTTCTAATTTATCCATATCGTAAGCTCCACTCAATACTTTCGCCAAATTAATTATATCATCGGTATTTTTGGTATACAAACACTTGGATTGATGCTTGGCAATTTTCTTCCATTTTTTTCGATGCTTATCCAGTATCGAAGTTCTTATTTTAGGGATCACTTCAACTATTAAATTAGTCTTAGCGCTCGCAGTTGGTCGTGAAATTGTTAAATAACTCAACCATCGTCGAAGTTCCATCAATGGTGCTATTTGGTCCAACACGTGTTCTTGCAAGTATTTTTGCAACTGCGGAACACGCGGAATAGAAATAATTTTATTCAGGGCTTGATATCTTGCACCACAGAAGCTTAGAATATTTGATGGATATGAGGACTTTTCCTAAAAATAGCTTTACATCAGATATTTCCATTATTGAATATAATCAAGAGTGATTATCAGACAAGAATGGCAGTTTTTATACTCCAGACAGTGTTGGCGCCCATTTTTATGAAAAGCCTCGCTTAGTATATTCATAAAATTTTTTTATAATATAAATCAAGGAAAATTCATGAAAATACCTTCATTAATTGGGATACTCTGAATTCTGTCATTTCGTAATAGGGTCCTGATGTTGGATTGAGGAGCAATTCACGAATGCCTATCCAGACTTGACCTTCCGCTTTGCACAATTTTTTTTCATCTTTCGATCGAATTTTTTGCCATTTTCCATTGGTATAAATCAAGGGATTGTCTGAAATTAATAGAGTGACTCGACGTTAATATAGGTATTAAAAGGAAACATTTTTTTGACACACGTTTTAGACTGCAGAAAAGCTTTTTAGCTTTTTTAAAAGGCTGTGGCTAGTCGTCCGGGTACTGTACGAATATGTTTATCCTATTCGTCCGGAAATTTGTTTGCTAAACGTCATATTATTTCCAAGCAGTGTTACCGAGACGATTTAATACCGCTACATATACGAACGAATAACATACGTTTATTCGTCCAGATCAAATCAATGGGAGACAGAAAAAATACTGCAACTGGACTAATAAAATGAATATGGTCGTCCGGAATAGTGATTTATTTTCAGGTTCTTTGGAAAGTAAATATTTATATGAATTGTCAACTATAGCGGGAATTATTCATAGAATCTTATACTATAGCGGGGAATACATATGAGTGAAATGAATTCGTTAAAGCAGTGTCACATTACGAAAGTACACTCGATGAAAATTCTAAGCAATATATCTTCGGACGAATAGCCTAATGTTACTAAAGGACTAATAAAATGAATATAGTTGTCCGGAATAATGATATATTTACAAGTTCCTAGGAAAGCAAATATTCATATGAATTGTTAACTATAGCGGAAAATATTCATAGAAATTTTTTCTATAGCGGGAAATCAATATGGGTGAAATGAATTCGTCAAAAGCAGTGTCACATGACCAATGTACGGACGATAAAAATTCCTAGCAATATAAATTCCGGATAATTAGACAACTAAGAATATCAATTCTGAGTGGAAAAATGCTGAGAAAATCACGACGTTGACGAGGATGAGCAATGTTGACTGACCAAAACAACCTCAAATTGAAAAGCGACGCGATCAAGCGCGCTCGTTTTTTTATTTCCAGCGCATGCGCCACTTGAAAAATTCACTTGTAGCGGTTAAAATCTGGACGAATAATAACCTAATGATAAACATACAGTAACCGGACGACTAGACACTGCGTTTTTTAAAAATTGACTTTCAGTAAGACAATTGATGAACGAGTACCTTTTTCGTCCCTTTTTTTCCAGGGATGCTTCTCAATGAGCTGGACCAGAAGATAAGGAACGTCATGGACCGACAGCATTCTCGATAAAACTCCGAGTGGCAATTTATCAGAAAATTCAGCGAGATAACGCAATATTGAGATGCATTTCATTGCAATGTCGAATTCCATTTCGGCTCTTTTGCTCAACAGTTCCTCGAGGCATGAACTAATTACGCGTGAATATATTCAATTTTAATATGTTCGAAGATTGAGAGGCTGGCGGGATTAAAAACAGCCTGAAACCTCGTTTTCGATTAAACCGAAACGAGCATTTGTTAAAACTTGAACTCTACGATGGAGCAAATCATTTTCCAATGTCAATAAACATCAATGGTAGAGACAAAAATCGAGAGCACTCGAAGCATCTGAGTCATACAGATTCAGGATAGTAGTAACGCTCAGGGCCATAAAAAATTCAATGAGTCTTTCTCGAAATATAATTCAAACTCACCTGCCATCATCAGCTTTCTCGTATGTGTTTTTTTCCTTACAAAAAATGAGTGTGGTTACGTTATTGACAGCATAATCGATTAAATCGAAAACCGAATCATCGAGAGTTGTCGCGCTATCGCAGTGAAACAATACATTTTCTAGCAAAGAAACTGCTGTTGATTCGTGATAGAAAACACTGTAAAGCATGAAGGTATTGGATGGTTCGCCATTCAGTTTGACCAGGAATGGAAAAACTTTTTCCTTCCAAATGGCTGTTTGGATAGCTTCGTAAATGAGGATAGGTATCTGGAAATAATGAATATTCATAAAGTTTTCAGTTTAAAACAAGAATAAAAAAGTTGATGAGATTTTTTTAGACATTATTCGTATTGGTTCTGTACCCGTTGGAAACTGATGAACCATTCTTTTATTGATTCTTCACGTAAAGTACTTATCTCCAAAATACTTTGTTGATTCAACAATATTAGCTTCTTATGAAACTCGAACCATCTAAAATACATATCATTTATCAATGACCATTGCGCGCATACTTATTTTATAGCACGGTTATGATGGGAACGTGTTGCACTCAAGATTCAAGAAACTATTGTGTTTTTTTTTTTCATACGTTTTCGTTCCAATGTCCGCGAGATCAAATGGCACTAAATTTTCTACGAAAGCTTCTCCTTCCCATGGTTCCACAATATTATTCTGTTCCGATGACATACTCGTACGATGATATTATTCCAACATCGAATCAAGCCACCATTTGTAAACAAGCTGATTATTTTGTTTTATTTTCGTTTCCAAGCATACGATTTGAAAACCTACATTTTTATTTTTTTTACTTCAAAATGTGTGGTCAGAAATATTCAATAAACACGAAATCTCATCATAATACTTTTCGAATTTTATTACCGAAACAGGAAGAAATAAATTCTATTCTTCAAATCTATATATATCATACGAAAAATCCCAGAGGTAACAATTTTCAAGGATGTATAAATGTCTGTCTAGCAAAAGCAGCCGGAAGTGTAAAATTTTGGCGCGAAGAAAACCTTCGGATGTTTACCGGGCCTGTTGGGTTGATACAGTTTTTAGGTGATTTTTGCATAACGAAGGAAATTGTTATCTGCGATACTCTGCAACTCTACTTTATTTGAATAAAAAAAATCGGAGCAATCGTGTAAACGACTTTTCGCGCTTCTCGGGTAGCAATTTTCAAAAGTTATCGAGTGTTGGGGTGTGTGAAAGTTATCTCTTCTACACGTTCATTGATTGTCTTCCGGTCGGATTGACATAAGTTATAAATTTTGGATAACTTTTTGGGAATCGTTACCAAGATCCTTATGCAAGCAAGACGTAGCAGTACCATAATTAGCCATGCTATCACCGTTTGGCAGCACTGTACCGCGGTAGCAAACGCGTTCGAACAACGTTTTTAGGTTAGGTTAGCTCACATTGCACAATAAACAAAACGTTGTTTCGACCACGACTCTGCAATTGACAAGTGTTTTATTTAATAATAAGAAAACAGAAAACTAAAATCGCAGAATGATACGCCAGAAAACTTAGAGAGTAATTTAGTGCTGAAAAAGCTTTGCTTTTCAAAGTTTTATGTAAGTTTATAGTAGTGAGATTCTCAATTGACAGAAAATGACAGACGACGGAAAGAAAGTTTCATTTGGTTTTTCGAAATCAATAAAAAAATCAACGCTCAAAATTCAACCACCTGTGGAAGAAAAGAAAGTCGAATATATCGAGTATGTCGATGAAGAATCAATTAAAATTGTCGGGTATGTATTTTGGTAATAACCTAACCTCAAAGAGTAAAATATATCGTGTGTACACAGTCGAATGTAATTTTCACCTTGGTGCTTTCACCGTTAGAATTCAAAGAAAAATATCGTTTTTTGTAGTCATCGAATTTCTCATTTACTACGATCTCCAATTTTTGTTGACTATTATTTTGAGTTCTAGAAAATGGTTGTCCAATTTGTATCTCCAAATAATGCAAATAAATATTGAGGTCCATTCGCAGAAAAGAAACTGTTGCAATCTTACAGTGAAAGCTTAACTGTTGCCCGTGTATGAAAATCCATCCAAATTCTGGCATTTACACGATACTTTTATTACAGCAAAGAGGAAAATGCGGTTGGTCCCCTTGTTATTCCTCTCTTGGGCTCCAAAACTTGGCACGATAGAATTTTGAACAAAACAGATGCAGATATTTTTGAAACCAAATCTAAAAATAAACAAAATGGAGGTGCCACTAAAACTGTAAATGGTATTGTACGTACCAATGATGATGATGCAGTACCGATGGATGTATCTCAAATAAAGAAGGAAAAGCCTGAAGAAACGGAAAACATACCCAAAAGTTTGGAGGAACAAGCTGCAAATGAAATAATAGCGGATCTTCATGGGACGGATGTCAAAGTGGAGAATCCAAACTTGACAGTTCCTGCAGCAGAAAACAGTGCTCTGGATGGCAACAAAGAGGTTCGTTCCAATCCTTAAATACTTCCTAAGAGTTCTATTTATTTTATTCAACATTCCTCCTGTATGCATGTGCCGGATGCTTGAATTTTAGAATCCCCTCCAATTGATTCAACGAGACTCAATTGATTTTCCATTTCCTTGCGGAAGCCTCTCAAGAGCATTGCATACAACCATGTCGTCTGCTTCTTCCTAATGCCCTAATATATCGCACTTGCATGAAAACTCAGCGAAACTATGGAAAATCTGTGCCGCTATAGGTAGCTATATTTAAACTGAGTTTTTATTTTTGATTAACACTGTTAGAAACTTAGCAAAAACAGATTCCTGCTCGACCATAGATAATTCAGATGGGGCATAGCTTGGCATTCACCCGAACAAGTACTGTCCTTGACCGAAACTGCTTGACCAGATAAGTGATTACCAAAACGATACCCCGAAAACACACTTATCCCTGTCAATGGGTGAAAAAAATGCATCAGTAGGAGGAAAATTATAGCCACCTCTAATTTTGCCAGGTCCATTGGTACTACGAATGATCCTCATGATACTTGCATTTGCTCTACTTCACATCTCATACTATTTGTATATTTGCATGCTAACCTACCTTGACAAGCTCATGGCAAAGTCGTTTTTTTCATCATATTTAAACGTCTTTATGATTGTATCTAAACCTTGAATCTCCTTTGGAAACAGCAAATTCAATGGAATTTTAGTTGCGAAGGGTCTAGCGTGGTTGGAAACAGAAACTTTTATATCATTTCTGATGCATAATTTATTTATAATACAAAATGCATATTAGATAATTTATTAATTTATGTACTGGAAGGAGCTACCAATTAATTAATTTATTCTATTCGTTACGTTTATCAATAAAATGAAATTTTGATAATATTTTATCTACATTTATAGTCAACTCTTGAGGACTACGAAGAAATTCCCATTGATGCTTTTGGCCTGGCAATGCTTCGTGGAATGGGCTGGAAACCTGAAGAAGGAATCGGTAAAAATGCGAAGTACGCCATTGTCGATTAATATCAGACGATTTAATGAAGTAAGATTTAAATGAATGGTTGATTGATTTATGAACATGATATTTTTTTGCACAGGCTCGTTACTGCATCTTTACCAGAACTGAGGCCAAGAGGTATGGGTCTCGGTGCCGACAAGGTGACACTGCAAAAACAAAAAGCTTCTGCACAAAGTAAAGAAGAGAAACAATTGAAAGTTGAAAAAGGATCCTTTGTAAAAATAATAGCTGGTAAATTCAAAAATAATTACGGTCAAATCGTGTGTTTCGACGATGAAACTGGCAGACTAATGGTAAAAATGGCTCTAACCGGCGAGGATCAATCCCTCAACGAGTGTTTCGTTCAACCGGTTACACAATCGGATTATACAAAAAATTCCAAGGTTCTAAGTGAGTTGAAAAAGAATAAATGAAATTTCCACTAAAAATCCGAAAGTTTTCATAAATCGTCATGAAAAGCGTAGCGTTTAACATTTTACTTGGATAATTTGCAGACGCGGCAAGATATGAGGAATTTAAAACCAGAGAGTCTAACAAGGACGAAGCGAGCCGCATAACCAGCGGCAGTGACACGTCCGATGACGAGGATACCAGAAAAAGGAGCAGTGGGGTCGGAGGAAAAAATTCCAAATCCATGAAAAATACGAAGAAACGTTCGAGTTACACGTCCGATGAGAGTTCGGATTCGGATCGAAGGTCGCAAAAACGACGAAGACATTCGAGCGAAAGCGATCAAGATCGCAGACACGAAAGAGGCAAAAAATCGAAAAAGAGCCACAAAAGGGACACTTCGTCGGAGCGCTCTAAAAAAAAGAGCAAAAGAAAGAAAAACAAGGAAAGAGAGAAAATGCGCGATCGGAAAAATCATGGTTCCGAATCGACCGATCACAAAAAACACAAGAAACACAAAAGATCTCGTTCACGATCTTCTGCGCGAAGGTGACTCTGAATAATCGTCCGGAAATATTTTTCTTTCAATCTTCCATGCTTAATGGATTTGTACAATGACGCGCTTGTGTGTGATTCACTCTACTTTTTTGTCAATAAATCTTATTTTTGTGCATTTGTATAAGAAACAAGAATCCGTCTGATCTCGTGTTAAGTTTTTTTTTTTCCAATTTACTCGAATCTGTTGAACGCAGATTTGATTTGGTATATGATTCAAAAATATCGTTGACCAATTTTTATTATAAAATAGGTCAGGATGTTAGAAAAATGTTCCATAAAAATTCATTCGAAAATGGATACGATAGATAAAAATTAATAACAATTTGATAGTAAAAAGAATTAAGAAGTTTTAAGAATGATTATACAATTTTCGTTTCCAGCGCTTTGAATGAATTATTTATTTTCAAGAATACTATGGAATGTTTTAGATATAATAAAATCTAAAATCTTTTCTCCGTTGGTTTTCGAAAGCCGTTTTTGAGTAACAGTTAATAAATTTTGTTCAAATGCTCATGAATTTTTTCACAGAAACATGTACAAAATTCATCATTTTTTAAAATTAAAGGCACCAAGAATGGTCGGAAGCATGATCGACCAATAATAATAAGTTTATCCAACATATGCTTCTGATGGTATAATTTTATCAATTTTCATTCATATAGTAGTGAAAAAAAAAAAGTTATTCTCACAAACAGTTTTTATTTCAAAGTGACAGTTGGAACTGATGCTAAACAGAGTAGCTTCTAGTATTAGGCTACTATTATTTCATGAGCAGCTAAAATATTTATATATAGATATACAAAAATCATTACCACTGCTGCTGCTCATGAAATGCTAGACTTATATTTCACAAAACAAATATTACAATTAAAAATTGATGGCAGAGCAAAAATTTTAAAGATTGCATAATACGCTGATACGAATTTTATTTTTTAAATTTTAATGACACGTTTTGCGATACCACGGCTTATCTATAAGAACGGCGCATGTGTATATATGTATATTAACCTTTATTACACGTCATGGATCGTAGAAAACTGGGATTCATAACCTAAATATCATGTTAAGCAGAAGCATTGTTGGCCAAGCATTTCGAAACATGTCGAGTGAGTATTGTTTTATTGCTTTTGTACACAAACGATTGAGAAAAAGTTGACCAGTATCGTCGAAAATCAGTAATAAAAGGTCTGCGTAAGCTTGAAGTTTCAACAATACGATGAACTTATTGCGTATAAACGTTTTACTCAATTCAATTCGCAACGAATCTAGAAAAATTCGAAAAATATCGACAGAGATATGACGATTTTGTGCCGCGCGGTGATCTTTTCCAAATTATTCCAAACAGTTAAATCGGTGAAATATTTTTCAACTGATGATAACTCTAGAAAATGAAGGCAAATTCTGTTCGGCCAATTTACTTGTATCCTCATAGTTAGTGCTACAAAGGTGCGGATCGAGGAGATAGCAATAGAGAAAAAGGAGAAGGTGAAAATGAAACGAACGCATTCTGCACGGAAAATTTTGAGAAATATTCTTGAACACCCGGGTGTGTCAATGAAAGAAAAAAGAAACAGTCTAGCTCCACCGAAACACGGGCAACGGTGAGACACAGACAAAACCTGCGGTTCGAATTGTGTCTAATGGTATAAGACCACTCAAAAAATACACATGAATAAGGTGCCGATCAATGCGGCAGTGATAATGGAAGCTTTCCAGCAAGCGACACAAACCGACACAGTGTCGCACAAAGCGTTCCGTGCGTTCGACACCGAAGGCGTCCGATCCGAACGCATCCGAGAACTAGAACAAAAAATTTGAAAAATCAGCGCTTCGAAAAGAGTTTCAGACACACGTTGCATGCCTACCGCATTTTTAACGTTTCCCTTGAAGTCTCGAGAAATAAGAATGTTGAATTTTTCGTACAAAGGATTATCGGAGTATGTAAATTTATTCGTGCAAGTTCAATTTTATGAATTTTGAAAGAGTAAGATTTCTGGAAATTACGAACGTTCTATACAGCTGCCATCTTTCTATTTTTAACCATTTTTTTTTCATAGTTTTTTCTTCCCATTATAACTACAGGATATAATGGAGTTTTACCAAATTTTAAGACGATTAGAATAAAATAACAACAAAAATGACTCAACAATATTAATATATATTATTAAAATAGCAAAATAAAATATTTTAAACACGAAAAAGTAGTCTCTCTCGATCCCCGACGACGTTGAATATTGTGTTGCTAATAAATCAACGAAAATTAATATTTTTTTCAGCATTCCGTTTAGCGTTGGTTCAACTTGGCGTTGATGAAAATAAAGCTGCAAACATTACGAATGCAGTATCTTTCATCGAACGTGCTAAAGAACAGCAAGCAGACGTCGTCGTATTACCGGAATGTTTCAACTCTCCTTATGGAACTCGTAAGTTTCTACTTTCTATTGTGAAAATAATTACTCTTTTTTTCTGAGAAAATAATCGAATAAAATTTTCTAAAATTTCTTGTTAACATGTTCACAGGTGAGCAAAGCTTTACTTCATTCAATCGACATACGATATATGACACGATGTGACATATTGATACAATGCGTCGAAAAATTTAAACCCAAAAAACAGATTTCTATAGACTCGTCAACTTCAATTTCATATACTATAGCTAACCAGTGTAGTGAATCGTTTGAATTGAAAAAAAAAAAAAAAAAATACATAAAAGTTTCGTAAAAACTTCGTTGAGATGAGGACAAGTAAAAAGAACACATTTTATGTATCATTTTTTTTTTTTGTATCGTTCTCTAACTTCAACCCCATTTTTTTTCCACTTTACTAATTTCCTCGTGCTTCTGACAAGGCAGGTTACCTTACTGTACCCCTACAACCTGAGTCGAAAAAATTACGTTTTGTAGCTAACATCAAAGTATAAATCCTCACAGAAAATGAGCCGCTGACTTGCATATTTAAGCAGTGAAATTAATGCCTTAAAATCGGTAGTTTTTTCGTTTTTTTTTCTGATATCTTCGTATATAATTAAAATAGATACAGCAAAAGATATTCATTTTTCAGTGCTCTGCGATAATATGTAGTCGAAAATGATATAGAAATTTTTAATTGCTTTTAATTTCATAAAAAACGTGTGTTTATACATTTTTCATAATCTGACCATGAAAAAAGTTCTTGCTTAAATTGAAAATTAAACAAGATTGTTCAAACGGAAAGAAATTACAAGATCTGAAAAATGCCTAACAACATTTTTCCATATTCGAAAACACATCTATTTGTTACATATATCTATTTTGTTACAGAACATTTCGAGAAGTACGCCGAGTCGATTCCTGACGGTGAAACAAGTCGAGCGCTGGCCGAGGCGGCTAAAAAGTTTGGAACGTATGTCGTGGGTGGTACGATACCTGAGCGAGATAACGGATCGTTGTACAACACAGCAACTGTCTGGGATCCTCAGGGAAATCTTATCGCAAAACATCGAAAGGTTCGAATAAGAAGACTTATTATGACGCAGCGAGCCGTACATATAGAATGCAGAGTCGAAGAAAATTGCATCGAAATAGTGAATTATATGACGCGAGAGGAAGATGAAAGTAGCTGAAAAAATATTAAGATCAGCAGCTGCGAATCTTGGTTCAATAATCGAACTGTCAAATGAGTTCTCATAATCCGTTCGTTCTATAATAATGAATAAATCATTTGAAAACATTTTGAATATGAAAGTATGGAGCGTCATCGTCAGATTTTCACAATTCGAAATGTCAAATTCACAACTGTTCATGAAATATTGAAAAATATTTATTAATTGCTTGTCCATTTATAGATGCACCTCTTCGACATCGATATCAAAGGAAAGATTACATTTTTCGAGAGCGAAACTTTATCGCCGGGAAATTCGCTAACAACTTTTGACGTCAAAGGCTTTAAAATTGGCCTCGGTATTTGTTATGACATTAGATTCGAGGAAATGGCTCGTTTGTACAGAAATATGGGTTGGTATCGATTAAAATCATTTTTTTATTTCATTCATCATTATTAACGAGTCATTATTATCTACTAATTTATCAATTTATCTTACCGAATCACTATTCAATGTTCAAAAACGACGAAAAAAAAATATCACAACATTTTCGTGACACATGCATGCAAATTTTTCATTAGTAAATACGTATTCAAGCTCAAAATACTGTATGTGTAAATCTTAAAATATAATTAATAATGATATAATGCCCATGATGATTTTGGTGTGGGTACGTGGTCAAAAATTCGACTCTATGGAATATGTATTTGAGGTCAGAACCAAAAGTCTCCTGTCAAGGAACCATCGTTTATTTCGTATTTCGAATTTATTCTCAAACATCGTCACCAACGATCCTTTATTTCGTTCTTTTCGAAGTAAAATCCTATCGCAATTAACGTTCATGAAGATATTTTATTTACTATTTTCATAGAAATATGTAATTCGATTGTGTAATCGGCATTTTTTTCTTTTATTTATTTTTTTACAAAAATATTCAATAGATCAATTCCTTTGCGACCTACTGAATCTACTAATTTTTACTCGAATGATTTATGTGTTATCGTATGAAAAAATCGGGTGATCCAACCACTCGCCAATATTATATATCTGTTTGAAAATGAAAACATAATTATCCTTGTAAAAATAATACTAATTTATTAGTCCGCTGAACATAAAATTATCATAATGGTATAACCGTGTTCGGCGCGGCAGCCTTCGTAGTTACATTATGTTGATTAATTGAAGTATTTTTAAATGATTGATCTTGATTAGGCTGCCACGTATTGCTGTATCCTGCCGCATTCAACATGACCACGGGTCCTCTACACTGGTCTCTTCTGCAACGCTCAAGGGCCAACGATAATCAATGCTACGTTGCATGTGTATCTCCGGCACGCAAAGAAAAATCAGGCTACATAGCCTGGGGTCACACGCAACTCACCAGTCCCTGGGCTCAAGTTCTTCACGATCTCGATATCGACGAAAACTTTGTTGTTGCGGATATTGGTAACACAAATATTATTATAATCAAACTATGAAAAATCTCGACTTATTGGAAATTGATAAAAACCTAGAGTGGTCCTAAACGGTTATGAGAAAAAAAAGAATCATTCAAAAAATTCATGACTTAATTTGAAGAGAATTTTTTGAAATCGCTATTTTAACCTCACTGAGGCACTAATACTTTTTTTTCCCGTGTCAGTCGTCGATGATGACTTTTTGTTTTCTATATGAATTGTTCAAATTTTCAGATATGTCGATGGTTGAAGAAGTACGAAATCAAATCCCGGTGTTCAAACAACGTCGAACCGACCTATACGATACAATTATTAAGAAAAAATAATTTGATTTTAATAAAACCGAAGACCATTCATTTTGTAACTTTTGTATGTATAAAAGGTGAATATATGGGATAGTTGATAATGAGCATGCACTAAACTTATAATTGAGATTTTTCAAAGGAAATAGGAAGGAGATTATTTTATTTCAAAGGAGCACTTGAAAAGACGCCTTTGTGTAGCGATAATCAATTAATTATTGTTGTATTTACAATTGGAACATGAGGCAATACATCGTCGTACGTGTAAACATTATTTCTTTTTAAATATAAGCTTAGAGAAATTGGTCGATTAACGTTTGACAATATACACGCATGTGTTGTAAGTTTATATACACACAAATGTATAATATATGATATCAATCGTTTTAGCTGAAGCGGATGGCGTTTTGCGAAAAATATTATCACTTCATGCCTTGGAACGATGAACACGCTCAGGGAAACCAGTGGATATTGATTTCTTTTCTATATAACGTCGATTATTGTTTTTCTTTCTTTCGCTTTTCTTTTTTCTTTTTTTTTTTTTCTTTTTACTGAAAATTTCAAGATGCAATTAGGCCTCTCTTTCAACTAATTAATTATTGGGAAATATCGATTCCACTCAAAGATCCTCGTTCGTTGAAATTTTTCATCGTACCGGGGGATGATAAAACATAAGAATAAAACGAAGTGCCTTTTTCACACTTATTCTGCCTGTGATGAAAAACTTCATCACGAATCAAATGTAATTGCACCATGTTGTTCGCGATGACGACAAATCGTTACGAATGAATTTCAGATTTTATCGGGTTAATCATTCGTCGAATTGAATGTTACATCTCTCATATAAGAACCCGGCAATTATTCAATTCCAAAAGCCAAACGCCGCATTGTTAATTTTTTTTATTTTTTATTCTTATATGTTTATTTTCAAAGGATTTTCGAACGATTGCAATTTATATGTTTTACATAAATAATTAAATTTATCGACGAATTTTTTAATTTATGAGTGCCCTCATCATTCATACGACACCTAGCTGCGGACTATGGAAGTTAGTTACATTTTTTTGGTATGTTTCATAAATGTTATTTACGATGAAACCCCTTATTTATCATTAACCGTTTGAAACAACAACAAAATTTTGGTTCGTCGATTGAATGATAGCGTCTGATTTTTTAACAAAATTTCCAAACTTTTTTTTTAAGCGGGTTCACTCTGTATCCCGTACGGGAAAACAACTTTTTGTTGAGATCCTTCTGTGAATCCTTGATCCTTCTGTGATCACTTCCATCTTTCGCTACTAGGATCGTAAAAATAATTCGAATTTCCAATAGAGACAATTTTTGTTCTGTAAAATGCATTATTACTGTTTGCATCTGAAGTAATGCATAACAATTTCTGACTCCACTTTAGCGATTTTTTTTTTTTTCTACATTTAAAGTGTGCACAGTAATAAGAATACGTGATTTAGCGAGCATCCGAATTCAGTAGTAACTATATACAACAATAAGGCTGTACGTATAAAAGGGAGGATGGGGGGAGGGGGGAGTCGCCTATATTCGGCAACGGGGAAGAAATTGAATGCTTTACAGCTAAATAGCGATTTGGTTCTTCGTTTTCATCAATTACACGAAAACAACAAGCACGAGAAAAAGAGAAATAAAGCAATCACGCGTAGCTACTGTTCCATTTAACTTTTATAATTATCATCATTGGTAACATCTTTTTAATGTAGAACTTACTTTTCTTTTTTTTTTTCTTTTCTTTTCTTCGAGTAATTGGGCGTTCATCTGCGTGCGATTTTTCATTACTTTTTTAAATAACTATAAACTTTTTAAATTTGATCGTTTCGTGCTTTTTTCCTTCAATCTTTATAACATTTTACAGTCATGATACATCGATTTAATTTTTCATCGTTCAGAGTGTGATTGTTCATTCTTTCATAGCTCAAAAACTATATTAATGAGATTTAAATGTTAAACACACGCACGCCACACCATGTATGCGACTTTTTGGTTTGTCGTTTATATAATTATTTTTATTATCAAGGGCACAAAATATGGCTGGATCTTTTTATTTATTTATTTTTTTTTTTTTTTAACTATTATTGCAGCATTATCAATATCGTGTTGTTCGTTTTTTTTCATAAAATGTTTCGAGCGTGATATGTGAGCAGATTTCATATTGTTTTATCACGTTTATGGATGGATTCGCTCTTTTTTTTTTTCAATTGAGTATTTCTTTTCGTATAATTCTTTTATAATGCCATAAAGAATTTCCATTTGATTATTATAAATTGTTTGTATTTTTTTTTTTTTTTTTTTCCAGAATTTTGACAACCATAAAATCGAAGATTTATAAATTGGTAACACAAGTTGTAGAAGTATGATGATCGGGTAATCCAGACATTGAAAATACTCGCTCATTCAAATCATATACTTATAATGAAAAATAATATTTTATCGTGTAAACTCGGGAATGGTTTTTTTAACACACACTTTTAATTATTGAACTTGAACATTTCGAGGGAACATCCGGTACAACATTAGAGGATTTAGGTGTCTTATATTTTTCGAAAGCTCTTGAAGATATGAGTGTATCGTGTGTGTACTGCTAAAAAAATATATATAAGAAAAAAATAAATCTAGATCGGCGTTTTCTATCGGATATACACATTTAGGCATGATTTAAATCGATCTGTTAAGCTCATTCGAAGCTATACCGAAATATACTATGAATATATTATAAACGTTAGTTGAGAAAAATAACGAATTATATTTAATCGTGTTTTCTTATCGAGATACTTTCACCATATTATAGACAAAAAATTGAACTGAAATAATGAATATAAAACGCGCCTCTTCAGCCAAATTTAGTTCGCTTTTTTTTTTCTTTCAAATATTATCCGATCACTCTGATATTATATATACCGATTGCAGAAAAATTGGAGATAAATATTACTAAGACTATGTACAAGACATTTAAAATTTTGCCGTAGATTTTAATTAGTAATAAGTTTTTTTTCAAATATCGTTAAACATCTTTTTTTTTTCTAAATCAAGACAAACACGTGATGAAAAAACAATGGCAGCATGCTGGATGAAAAAAATTTGAATAGATAAATAAGGAAATAGGATTCAATGTTTTTTATAAACGAATGTAGAGTTTCTGTCTCCGATGAAAAAAAAAAAAAAAAAAAAAAAACAAAATTTTATTCGTACGAAAACATTTTTAACCAATGGAAATATACATATCTATATATAAATATTTTCGCGCATTGTTTGTGTCAACGGAAGAACGTTGAAAAAAAAAACTCGGCAACTCCACATCAAAAAATATCGTTATCACACGTGTCGTTTTTCTCTCTCTCTCTCTCTCTCTTTCTCTTTCTCTCTTTTCTTCGCTCGCCAACGCAAAACGGATGTTTCTAAAAATTTGGAAAACGACTATCCAACTTTTTTTTGTTTATTAACGCGGTCTTTCTGACCCTCCCTCAAGCGTTGAAGGCACAATAAATTTTATATACCGAGGTTTGATATAAATAAAATGAAGATATAGATACAAGCAGCCACTCGGATATCGCGTAGGAGTAAAATATTGTTGTTTCTATAATTTCAAACTGAACTCTCCACACTCCAAACACTTTGAATAAAAGATTCGTAGAAATATTAGATTGAACAAAATTAATCGGAAAAGTTGACAATGCTCAACGAAAATAAGGCCCGAAATAATTCATTACTCAGGAACAGTAATCGTTTTATAGTAAAATAAAGAAAACGATGAAAAATTATTTTTTAAAAACTGTAAAATCGTTTTACCGATGAATCATCGGAATGATTTATTTCAAAGAATGGCTCCATCATTTTTCGTTTACATGAGTATTCCAAAATGATATTTCCAGTGCTTTCATTAGATCAATTTTTATCCTCAAATCAGTGCTCTATCGCGAGTGACCAAACATAAGCTCTAAATATATTATTTTTGTGGCCGGAGTATATATACGAAAATCTTCAAAGCAGTCGAAATGTTGGAAATTGTTTTTGTTTTTTAAATCATTAATCGAATTTCAATTCTATACATTTTTTTCTGATATAATTGCCATTCTGAATTTTAATTTTTTACTCGTGTCTTTCAATTCAGTTATACTCTCTCTCTCTCCCCCTTCTTTTTATAATTTATGTATATATATATATATATATATATATATATATATATATATATATATATATATCGATTTATATAATGAATATATATGTACACCTATATCCACCGATATACGATTGCCCAGCAAGTGAGCTATTTCGTTTAACGTTCTCTCGTCTCTCCTTTCGGTATGTACGTGTGTGTTTATTAACGCTAAACAATAGACACTTGAAAGTACCGGGTAGTAATCGCATATTGTATACTTGAGTGAAAAAAAAAAAAAAAATAACTGGGACACTACGAAAGAACGATTCGTCACGATCGTAACGAGAGGGTTTGCCATAAGGATCGATCCCCTTGATCTCTCGTTCTCGGTTATCAAGAGCTCTCAGTTCGTTTTTCATTCAATCGTTTATGTCTCAATCGATTGGGATAAAAAATAAATAAAAATTTTTTTTTTAAAGATTCTACACGATGAGTTTCAAGCAAAAACTGGCCAATTACGTGATGTACTTGAATAATTGGATTAATTGAATCATGGTTGATTGGAACGATCAAAAAGGAAAAAATTAATCTCGAAGCATCGCTATTCCATTCAAAATTATTTACGAGCTTTCGAACGATTCTGTAAATCCATTTAATTCAATAAATATTGATTTAGATCGAAATAGCAAGCAAAATATTGAAATTTTTAAACGAGTAACTTTCGAATTGACGGATTGTCGGTTATTTTCGATCGGATTTGTCAAAATTAAAATGAATCGAATTCACCTGAATAAGTATATTATTTATTTCAACGAATTTTTCAAAAGAATTAATATTTTTTGATATTACTTTCAGATTTATCAGCAGGCGATTAGGAAATTGATCGATCGACCAGCACTTCGTGACGATGGGACAACAATTATATTCCGCAGAGTTTGTTTTGTTTTGTTTTGTTTTGTTTTTTTTTTTTTTTTTCGTTTAAGGAAGAAAAATGATGTTTTAAACGTTGCAATAAAATTCGATTTTCGAGCAATTGTGTACCGATCATCACCGTTTATACCAAATTTATAACGATCATTATGCTTCTATTATTTTTATTATTATTGTTGTTGTTGTTGTTGTTATCGTTATTGTTATTATTATTCGTATTTGATTGCGTATTATCACGATGGGCATGATAATTTAAGGAATTTTAAGAAAAATCGCGATGAGTATACAAAAAATGGAGCAAACTGTCGTAACCTGATGTTCCCAGAGGCTTGATGATCCGGCTGCTATTATCATGTCGTGACTACTCCAATCGACCGCTACGGTTTCGTTCAGGCACTCGAACTCGCAGCAACGCTCCCCAACTCGAAATCTTTTACATTTCTGCACATAATCATTCAAATATACATACGTTATATACACAATTTATAAATCATGCATCAATAAATATTGCAAATCAAACGATTTATTGGTGCTTCGATCTGAAGTTTAGAAAAATATTTTTTTTTAATTCTTCGTCAATTATCTCCTCATTTCATTCAAATTTTTAATATCCAAACCTTCCAAAATTTGATACAAATAATGAAATATTTGGATCATTGGAGAAGTAGCATTGAAATAGGTATCTGAAGAGTCATGAGCATCGAATGGATTTTACTAAATCGTAAAAAACGTTTTTTGGATATTTTTTTTTAGCACCTGTATAAGTTTCGTTCAAAACGGTTTGTCAATGTTTGAGATGGCATGTTTACAGACGGGAAAAACTACAGAAACGTATAAGGGACAGTGATTTTGACAGGTGATTTCGTTGATATTGATGATTGTATTCAATTTTTTTTTTTTTTTATCAATATTTTTTTGTTAATTCGAGTAACAGATGAAAGTCTTAAACTGGAATTCGAAATGAATCGTCAATGAATGAAAACTCATGCCAGCTGTACGACGTACCAATATTTTCAACTCAACTCGAACTAAACCACCTGAAAAATGCATATTTTTATCGCGGACGATATGTATAAAAAAGCAACGCAGTAAATAACTTCAATTGCAAATATGGTGGCTTCATTTTTGCTGGAGCACGCGCTCAATTATTTGTGCATGTACATTGATACACGGTATGCTTTTTTTTTTTTTTCTCGACTGACCCAATTATGAAGTGGGTTCGCGGTGTTGCTGAATGCCAGTTTTTCTTTCGACTTTATAAATAATATTCGTACAATAATGAGACGTCGATTTTAGAACTTTATTTGTATATGAAAAGCAGCAATATTTTTTCATTCCCTTTCTCAATCGTCCACTAAGGATTCATCGAAGGATTTTCGCTCCTCCAATGTTCAGAATTGTTCGCTCTATTTGTAATATAATAATATTTTTCAACCCAAAACTTTTCTCAATTGAAGATAAAAAAAATAAATAAAATGAAGAACAACTGCATCGACGTCGCAGGAGATTTTTATCGATAACTTTTGTTGCTCCTGAAATGTATATGAATGAGTGTGTTTAAAAAAATTCAATTTCATCGCAGTCGACGGGTCATCGAAAAATTAGCAGCAATTTAAAAACAAAATTGTTCGATTCCCAAGGAAGATAAAAAATGGATTTTATAACTGAAAAAATTTGAAACCGAATCCTCGAAACACGGGAAAATCCATTGAGTTTATTTGTTGAAGGACTTCGGGCTCCTTTAGTATTGATTCGGCGAATGCGCGTATTTCTCGGTGCAAGAAAACTGCATGAACGGAGCGTTGATGCATCGACTCGTAGAGGATTTATTCGAACGCCAAAAAAAAAAACACAAAAATTGTGGCCCAAATCGACAGCAATTCTTTTTATATGAATAATATAAGGATGAAAATGAAAAAAAAAAACCGCATAAAATTCACTGCAATGCGATTTTAAAATAATCGACACGGTGATGTTGCGGCAGAACGAAACGCGGGAGCTATCTTTGGACAGTGATAGAAAATTGGCATTCCTGTTTTTTTGGACATGAATACACGATTCAAAAGAAACGAATAGGGAATTGAGCCAACACGATGCGTACAAAAGTCCCCATTAGACCGGTCCACGTAAAAAGTCTTTGGAGACTTTGCCAATTTTGTATTTCTACACCGAATGTCTGTAACGATAGATTTTTTTAAAAAATCGACTAATAAAGATGGATTTCCACGAAAGCACCTTTTCGTTTGAATTTTTCAAACAAATAATCCATCGTTTTCAACCGATTGTAACAGACCACGTCTTATTTTATTCCTCAAGATATTTTTCACGAATTCACCGCATGAATTTCTTCTAAGCTTGATCATTTTTTGAGAATTTTCATAAAACACTTTTTCATTAACGATTTGCCATAATTTCTATATACAAATGAGCTTAGAAAAAATCTATGCGATGAATTCGTAAAGGATCACTTGAGAAACGAAACGAGACATGATGCATGAAAGCCTGTTGAAAAATGACGGATTAATCTTCGAAAAATCCCGACAAAAATATATATATTTTTTTTTTCAAGATTAATTAAGGAGTTTCGGGGTACAAAAGGCAAAATGTTAAGAAATTAATGAAATTTGGTGATAATGTTCTTCAACATCAAGTACAAAAAGACAAATTTTTTCAAAATTTTCTTCTACTTAGTTATCGAGTAATTATGCATTAAAGCAGATTTCTTATGCCCGAAGTGTATACCTATATATATGGAAACGCTATGCTTATACACGTGAACTTTAGTCTTCAATTACTTGATAACTGTGTAGAAGAAAAATCTGGAAAAATTTGTATTGTCAAATTTGGTACTAAAAAATATGTTAACCAAATTTTATAAAATTCTTAACTTTTTGACAATTTTTTGTGTTTTTAATATGGTTTAGCATGGCAACATTGTATCGCCTGTACCGAAACTCCTTAACGAAACATTTTGTCTCGCAAATTCATTTTTACCACGTTCAAATAGTTCACTTAACTGGGTAGAAAGATATTGTGAAAATTTAGAACTCATTCGACTAGCGTGGGTTATCTCGATAGATGACTCAGAAAATGAAACGTATGTCGAGTGTACGTGTCCTGAAATTCGATATGCGAAACCACGTTAAAAAAAAAGAGTTCGTAATAATGGCGATGAATGAAAAAAAAAAAATTTACGAAGAATGGGTGTGTGGATCGTGATATGATTAAAAATGGAACGGTGGTCGCGCAACGACTTTTTTATTTTTGCACCCACATGCACCGAATGTATCAAAGAGGAACATGATTTTTGGATAAACGAAAAAGGATCCATATATCGACGCAGTGGCAATGAGCACTTTGCCGAGAGAGCCGGCTTGTCGAGACTCCATATGACGTAACTTTGACGTGATAGGATCGATGAAAACTCAATAAGTGATAGTAATTGCTTGTATATATATCGGTATGTATAGAAATGGCTCATAGAAAATGATATTGGTGATTTCTTGAAATTTTTTAAACGTTATTAAATAATTAGTTATAAAAATCCCGAAACTATTTGTCATTTATTTTCATGTGAAATTCCGAAACCCTTCAACAAATTCTTTTCCGAATTAATTATATTCTCGACAAAGTTTGTGGATAACAGAAATTTCGACCGATTAGCTTTGAAGATACAGGCCTCCAAAGCATAAGCTACGTCCATTATATTTGAGAAACTATATTGTTTCTCTACACTCCATATTCATAAATTTTTCTAAAACTTTATACGTTTTTTATTAGATGTAACATTATCCCTCGAGTTAGATGCAAATTTTCAAACACTCGCTCGAGATAGTTTCCTTTTAATCGTAAGTGTGGCGGAACTATAGCCATCAAGATAAGCAAACAAAACGAAACCAGAAATATGAACAATTAATTTTTAACACCATGAATACAGCATACAGCGTTGTATCAAACGAAACGTATGAATTTTCATCGATCGATCGCGCGGATTCCTGATAAAACTTTCCACAAAATAAATTGAAAAAAAAAAAAAAAATAGCAGAAGAAATAGTTTGAACAACAAATTAACTAAAAACTGTTAACAAAAAATCATAGTGAACTTCATAAAGTGTGAAATAAACATTGATAAAAAATGAGACAGAAAAATCATAAAATTCATGATAATGTATAATTTATCAAATTTTCCCCGCATCATAATTCTTGATGTTTCAATCGTTTGTAATGAGACATGAAAAATGTAATGAATAAGTTGAAAAAGAATGAGATTTCTTCCAGGACCGATAGCGGTAGAAAAACGTTGATAATATATTTTATAATCGGAAAAATAAATATTGTCTACATCCTCGGTTGTAAGAAAAAGAAAAAAAAATAGTAAAATAGTCGTTTGATATAGCAGGACTTGAGAAACAGCATCCAGAGAGCCAGGGTCAAATGAACGGAGAACGATATATATAGGTAAATAAAAAGTGAATAGAATATACATTGCATCCTGACCTTTCATGAATGACCCAGTATGAATAAATGGATTGGATATGGTTATTCCGAGTTGGGCGCATTCCCAAAAGTTCTTCATCTCCGTACTCTCAATATGTATATATATTTTGGATAGATGGGCTCGGATTTGTGCGCGGATGAAAAATTCTCCGACAAGGTAGAACAGAGCGAGTTTCGTACAAATATATTCAACTGAAATTACATGGATCATAGAACTTGGACGCGTGTCCAAGAAAAAAAAGTTCAAGTCACGAATCAAGAATGCAGCCAAACCGATCCATGTCTACACATTTGTGCAACAATTTACTTTGGTACATGAAAAATTTGAATCAATTAGTATCGGTGATATTGAAAACATGGTGTTATCACTGCAGTGATACTGAGTGCAGAATGAAAAAAAAAAAAAAAAAAAAAAAAAAAAAAAAAACAGTTCATTAATTCTTCCTTCGTTTACTCTTTATTACATGTTTACTCATGATCGAGGTAATCATCAATTTAATGAAAAATTTCTAGTTTATATCGATAATTTTATTATTGAGAAAAAAAAGTCGTCAAACCCATAAAAATAGTTAATATTGCCATCACATTTTTGAATTTGGACGGACTAAAATCTTCGTATAGTTATTGAAAAACTTCGGCATACTTTCGTCAATAACAATGAGAGAGAAAATAAATTCGTACAAAAGTTTTGGAATTTTCCATCTTTGTCCACATGATAAAAGACGTGAAACTGCAATTTCGTATTTTCAACTCTCACGACTGCCGACACGGATAAAAGTCGGGCGTTTGACCGCGGTCAACTGATTTTCACAAATTTTTCATGGAGAACGAAATGTCGAGACCGCAAAAAATCGATTCTTGTCAATATTTTTTAAATTTTTACATAATAGTGTTGTGAATAAGTTATCGAAATTCGAAAGAATTCTAAAGAAAAATGTTTCGGCGAGAGTGTCACCTTGAGAAAAGTAAAATTCATTTGTGTTTATTTTTTTATTTTTTTTTCTTTGAATGGAAAACATCGATAAAATATTTATAGACGGAAATTGGTGTTTCAGTGTTGGCAATGCGAATAAACAAGCGTACTTTAGACTGCACGTGTATGTATGTAGTTGATGGATTAGTATTAGGATCGCATGCGAACACGATGGGCATTTGCATGGCCCACATAAAGGTGATTGCTTCTGTGCCGTGTACAAGCTCGTTTTCAAAATCTATATTTATATACGTGCGCTCTATTGCAATGTAAATGTTTTATGAAAAAAAAAAAGAAAAACTAGCTCACTTCCCCATTCGTGAAAACGTTTTGCATAACGATCATCGGAAAAAGTTTTCTCATCGAAATTTTACGCGCAAGAAAAAAAACTTGCTCGAGCAAGGAGCGAATGAGGGAGCAAAAAAAACGGCGTAGCCTTTTGCTGTTGCGAAAATCGATCCTAAGCTCGAACGTATTCGAATCGCATTCACTCTTGAGCTTATAAAACATTATTTTTTCGCTCAATGAAAAAATAAAACTCCGTTGTCAAATACTCTTTCAAAATTTTTATGTTGGAACCTGACGTTAATATTCGCTCTGATATTGGTAAATTTTTGTTTGAAAGTCAAACAATAATGCGTTTCGATATCAGGCTGTGACGTTTCGGGGCAAATTTATTTCCTCGATGTTTATTCAAAAATATGTACCTGAGACCTAAAATTTGTCATTAAATTCTCGAAATTTATGAACCGGACGCGAAGAGTCGATTAAAATTTGAAAAATTTATTGAATCTTTTCAAGCAATCGATTCATTAACAAACGTCGGAGTGGACGTTTCACAGCAATTGATATTGTTTCTGATACCGATCGAAATAAGGCCGCGTACGTTCGAATCCTGAAAAATTTCACTAAAAATATCCACTTTGGTGTTTCCGAATTTGTTTGTTTGTACTCGAAACCACCAAAAAACGAGTGTTGCATTTCTATTAATTAAACGTGTGACTTTATGCTTGTTTCATTTTCAGACAAATATCGTAATTGCAATGTGGTAGTTAATTTGATAAAGTCGCGTGTAAAACATGAAAATAGTGTAAATACGATTATTGGGGGCGGAGGGGGGGGGGGGGGGGGGGGGGGGGGGTAGTAGAAAACTAGGGCCATCGCAATCACATTGGCGGCACTTATAATTGTATAAAGTTGTTACTGAATGCTTCAGGAGTGAAAGAAGGTGATAATCTTGTTAAAAAGACTACGGTTTCTGTAGCCACTACGCTGTCTCTTTTAGCTATTATGTATATCGGCCATTTTTACATCACCGTCGTCGCACCGTCAAAACCTAACTCCTTCAAGATTCCTATAAAATTTTTTACATGTTTCTCTATACGACGAATGAGCGGACACGTATTTTGAGATTATTATTTCTATTTTTTTTTTTTTCAAATTATGAATTTATCCTAAACACTTGTCGCACGTAAGAAAGAGATTTAAAAAGTCTTTTTCAATTGAACAGATATTAAAAATGAGATTTTTCGATGCAAAAATCTAGGTACTTTTCGATTACTTCGTTAAAAAAAAAAATAACTAGAAATAGATTAGAAATAACTAGAAAAGGACTGGTGTACTTGAGAAAGTTATAAATATTAACGAAATTTTAATATGTGAAATGCTTATATTTCCATGTATTAATTATTTGCAATAATAACAAAAAAATGACAAAAGTTTTTTAGAAACTAAAACAACACAAGAAACAAGGCATTGATAAATATTAAAACAGACTGAAAATGATGCTCTGATGATAAATCAATTGAGAAACGTTCGAAATTAGAACGGACAAGATACTTAACGATGGCGATTGAAGAAACAACATCCGTAAGGCACATTAATAAATGATGATAAATTTTAGGATATTTAACACTCACATAAGGTGGTGAACAGTAGATGGCCTGGCACCACATTGGCTCCGAGTGATAGCAAACACATAAACTGCAGACTGAAGGGCCTGGCACGTACAAATAACCGTGGATAACGGTGCCACCCTGAAAATCCGTGCAGTTTTCCTCCAGTGCGTCTGAAACCGGATATCCGAAACATTATTTTATTTTTATCAATAGTAGTTATGTCGACTATTTTTATTTAAAAAAATGTTTTCATTTCGAATCCAAAGAAAAGATTCCAGTCGCGAACAATGTCCGAATGTCAAATTAAAATCAAATTTTCAACTTTCTTATAAGAACAATATCATTCAAATCGCTTGACTATTGACTCGTGTTTCGCTATATTTATAACAATTTTTATGTTTATCTATATGTGGGAATGAATAAACTATTTGTCGTTTGTATTGAATGTAAAAATAATGTAATTGTTATTCGTATGTGAAGTAATAATATAAAAGACGCGAAAAAAACATCTAAATGTCGACACAATTTCAAATTTTGTGGAATAATATTTTCTCATAAGACAGATTTATTCAACTTCCGTTATCACGTAAAATTAAATTAGAACTTTCGACATAATCCTATCAAATTGTGTGACTTGTTCATTTTTGATACACATAATGGAAAGTTTGCTTCGTGTACCTTGAACGTGGGTTTGAAATCCGGGAAGTAATATAATTATTGATAATTTAGTAGAGCAATGTTCCACGTTAATTTGTACAAAAAAATTATTCGAGGAGTTGGGATCAAATTTTATCGGTTTTAACTTCAATATTTTGAAAAACAAAAAAATAAAAACATGGAACAAAATTGTATTTTACAGTTGAACGTATCCGTGTACAATGACAAATAGGAATAGTTGAATAAAACGGATAATTTTATTAAAATTATCTGACAAGAATTGCTGGTAAGGGCTATTCAACAGTCCACGTAGCCATGTCCAAAAAGTTATCTGAAAGATATTTTAAGGATATCTAATTTCCGTCCGAAAAGCATTTACTAGTTAACAGCAACGGTTGTCCAAAATATATAGCTTCAACGCGACTGATGATTACTTTCGGATAGGCATTTAACCAGACATTGAACAGTCTTGAGATCAAATTTCTTTTTGATAATCTTGAGGAGACACGACAGCGTTTTGACGCGTCAAGTATTGAAAAGAAATTTTTAAATATTTTTGATAACTCACCAGCGATCGAGAATAGAAAAATTATGATGATAAGATGGTGAAGAGTCCCGGAGACTGTACGAGGTTTGATAAGGTCAAAGTTTTTCATCATGGTGGAGACTCGATTGAAATTTTGAAAATCCGTTGACTCGAGATCACGTTTGGACCGATGTTAGTATTTCAAAGATCTCCTCGCGCGTACTGGCGGCAGGAACATGTTTCCTGACCAAAGATATATCACAATCAGAGAATATATACATATATGTAGGCTTATGTCATACATCGGTATCGATTGGATCTGTAGCATTCAATCGACCTGGAGGCTTCGGAAGCTCGGGAAAAAGGAAATGATTCTATCAATAAATCCCCTTGCGGAGATCATTGTCATTGGCTGTATTCTCTGGGTCTCATAAATAGAGTGTACGTGTGTCACGTAAACAAACACGAATATACTGTTACGAGATACGGAATATCCACGCGGATTATATTACGTTAATTTAAAAATTAAAAATTCAATATGATATCCTTGAGATATCGATATTTATGTAAGCAACGAATCCTGCATTTTCCCCGTTTTCTAAATAATATCATTATTTTGAACATGGAATCAGAAATTGGTTGAAATTATTGGAAGAAAGCGTAAAAATTCGCAACAACATAACGAAAACCACTTTTCGATATTTTTATACAACTCTACGGCTGCGAATCATGACATGGACTCGTTGATTTTTCGATGATGAAGATGAAACGAAAAGAATATTTATTATTTATTTTATCATTCGATCCAGGAAACTATGATTTGTCGCGTGACCAACAATAAATAGTATGAATTTTCGAGTAAATGTTTGCTTCACGATGAGTCTGCATGTTCAAAATGCACATCGATTGGAGCAGCCTTTTCTATTCGTCACTTTTTAGTTCTTTTTTTTTTTGGTTTCGATTTATTCCGCACAGACTTGCTAAAATAAATTCCGTGGCTCTCCTTGAACTAGTTTTTTCGTCAAAGATATTCGATGCAAGTGAATTCGGATGGTTATCAAGCTCTTGTACCACGGTCTTGATGATTCCTATCCCAAGATTGTCATGTAATCGTGAGATGGTGTCAGTGCGATATATAGCAAGGAGCTTTTCTGACGACTATATGAGAGTCTCAGCTTGAAATCTTCGCAGGATCTTGATGAACGAGATCTAGTTCCACGAAGAGGAAGTTAAATGTCAAAACGAGTAAGCACTCAAAACCATCAACACCGACGAGCAAATATAAAGATGACCCAAGATGCAGAAACCATGTATGGAATAAATTGTACACGTTCCTAATGAGGAAAATACATCATGTGACAGTAATAATTGAAAAAGCAGCGTGCACAAAGATTCGTTCCAAGATCTCTATACCTCTAAACACCTCTCGAGGAGACAGAAAGTACTGTGGAAGTACAGTGTAACCAGGTGTGAAACATGATGAATAACAGAGTAGCACAGTGCCTGGGATGTAGACATCCTAAAACCGACTGCCGCAGATAATTCAGACGCGTTAAATGTGAACGAGACGAAAGTCCATGGTTTTGTCAAAACCCTGGAGAGATACGCCTGCAAAATGTGTACTTTTACGAAGAGGATCGCTACATAAAACTGTAAAAACCGTCGCGTACACCCAAACATTCGAGACAACAATGGCAGCCTCGCTACAACGAGAAGCCTCATTGGCATAGGTCAGGATTAGGAGAGTGAAATAAAGGGAAAGATCGATCTCTACTGACTCGATCAAATATTTCCACCTAAATAGCAAACGAGCTTCAGAGCATCTGAATACCATGAAAAAAAAAAAAACTCTTAACAGCAGTATATTGACAAAGTTTGCAGAGAAATAATTCAGTTTCTGTGGAATAGTGCTCTGGAACGTCAAGAACTTTTGGCTCGACAGGAGCAAGAACTAGCTTCAATCTTGTGCACGAACAATGTCGACGACATGCTGATCGCTGCAATCCACTCCTCTGACAAAAGCCTCATGAAATGAGTTTATTTGATGAAGATACTTTTTTTTTTTTACGACTGAGGCTCACCCAATAATAGTCGAGGTGGATATACCTATGACGAGTTATTGATCTCGAGGATCACGGTAATTAGAACATTCCTTGCATCCATGCAGACATAACGGACAGAACAAGATTACTGTGGTTTCATCACATTTCACAGATGCATTTGTGTATGTGTACGTCGGTATTTCACTCGATCACCATGGATTTTGAGCTCTGCGATAAAGCTCTCCCGGTTACACCGAAACTAATAACCGTATTCGTCAAATAAAGTGGAAGAACCATCAATCCTTCCGATTATCCCGAATCATCCGGCTGCAGTCGTGAGACTTTAATTTAAAATATCCGAAAACCAATGTAGTACGAAGAAAATTGAGTTGTTTCTTCGATTGGGAAACAGTTGGTAATTAGAGAATCTCTGCTTTGCTGCATTGGACTCCGAAAAATATCCACTCATTGTCGCTCACTCTACCGCAGCAGAATTTAACGGAAAAAAAATCTAGTTTTCCAAAGAATTCAATAGAGGCACAACGCCGAATCCGAAAAACAAACTTCAATATTCCCAAAATTAGTCAAAGTTAGTAGCCGGCCACGGAATATTTAGTGACGAAAAACCTGTTAATGCTGATGATAAGAATAATGATTGAACGCTGCTTCTTGGGTTGCTCGCTACGTCCGAAATTATCCAACAATCCGAAAACATTGGAGCAATCATGCGTAAATTTTCTTGCTCCTTATCCTCGGTTGAGCGAGCGATCAAGTTCAATTATATGGTCGCACCCTCCGAGCCTTCATCACTGCACTCTTCCAGCTTGTGTCCGTAAAAACGTTCGAATTATGAGCACTCGTCTTAATAAAAATCGTCGATATGGGCTACTAAAGAGAGATCATTGCTTGATCGTCGTCTTATCGAGGTCATCCAGTCCCCATCCGCAATCACTAGCGCGAATAAATCATTGTAACATTTTATTTTAAATATTATTGTTATATTTGACATTTGAAAAGATCAAATAAAATATTATAAAAATCGATTTCGTGAAACTTTGAATTGGTCATCGCACAAACAGAATTTTGTGTACGAAAAACAACGAATGTACGCACTAGTTTCGCATGAAAAAATGCTGTTCCAGCATTGTAAAGCTTTGATTGCATAAAATTCTCAAAATATCGGCCAATAGCAAACACCCTCGCGTCATATAACTATTTTAATTGTATGCAGAGCGTTAATATCGATTGCCTTAATATGACAACGTTATTAATGACGGTTTCTACCCTACCCACCGCCCTTTAACTCTAGTAATCTCAAGGATGAAGTTTATAATTAAGCTTCAAACGTGGAAACAGCACGTGACGTAATCGTTGTATAAAAGACGGATCATTCGGTATGTAGGATGTTCGAGAACCCGAGCAGCAGACTGCTCGCAGGGTGCAGAGGGTTGAGCCCTAAAAAATACAAACTCGGTTACAGAAATGGCTTGTTGCCTAAACGCTTAGTCTTCCTGGCTGTCCACCAGTCGATTATGACCTTCTTTAACGAGTCGAATACGCTTGGAACGTCGAATCGTTTCTCGATATTCAAGTTGCGATTTCCAATATACCGAGTAAGACAATCAAGAAATTCTATAAAAATTAAAAAATAATATTACTAAGATTATTTTAACGATGTTTTACCGGTCATACAGAATTATTCGTAGATTGCGAAAGCATGCGCCGTGAAATTAGGATGATGCTGGCATTCGACGATTAGCCTATGGGAATATCCGCCTACGGGAACGTTCTGAGGTCAACCGATTTTCTCATTTGAGCTCACACGATTAATTAGAAATGTGCAGTAAACCCGCAGTGACGCGGTATAAAAATATTACTTTTATAATATTTTTACAAATTTCATCTTCGTGTATATCAATTTTTTTTTTCTTTTTTCTTAACAAAAAATATAACGAAATTGAGAGGCAACGAGATTCTCCCTGAACCCTCAACTTTGCTCTGGACGACAAAGACAAGACGCGCAGCGTATCTGTTTACACGAGATCGAGTGATTTCTCTCCACTTTCGAATTTCAAGTTGTCGCATTGTAAGAACGTTCGATTTATCGAAAAAATTAAACTTTACCGATACAATGTTCTCGACGCTCTTCCGATAGTAAAATTTTTTGTTTTTTGCTTTTTATTGCGATCTGCAAAAATATGCAAACTTGTGAAATAAGCCGTAGCAGAGTGACGAATATTTAATGGAAAAATTTTCGAATCTCTCGATAACAGGAAAAGGAGAGTGGAAGTGAGGGGAAAAAAAATAGCATTTTCTGTAAAAACTTATGAAATTGTACTCGGTGAAAAAAAAAATTACGAAACTATATTTGAAGTGACAAGTTCGAAGACAAGTTCGAAGTATTCGAAAAAAGGGTTCGTCGTAATCGCGAGATCCTCAGATTCCTTTTTACCAAGGCTCTCAATGTTCGGAGCGATATTCGAATTAGAACGACCGAAGAATAACCAGTTAATCCAGGTCAAGAGAATTTCAAACTTATTTCTGGTAAAATAGGCCAAAAGCGAATGGAAAAACTTGCAAAATATTCATATTTAAAAATTGCATGATTAGGATCCTTCCGATGATATTTTTTTTTATATTTAGAAAAGAAAAAATCATTCGAAAATAGTTTTTTCACGAATTTTCGTGGGCTATCCCATTTGGCTCTGATTTTTTTTTTTATTACAAATAAACCCAGTAGATTTCTCGATCACGATTGAAAAGACAGATACAAATTTGATTGAACTCCGAATGAAAAGAGTATTTGCTCAGCTACTCCGAATATCTTCCGTGTATAACGAGCGAAAATTTCGAATATATATATATGTATATATCTATATATATTCGGATGGTTCACACGAGGAAGGAAACGAGTCGTCTCGTTAAAATCATAATTTTGCTGATTACGAGGGGGGTGGTACGGAAGCGCGAAAATGTAGGGTTGAGAAGAGAAAGAGAGCTTAGCGTGATAAACACTCAGAGACGCGTTATACCTTGATATAATGTGAAAACACTTTTTTAAATGAAGGCTAAATTTGACGAAGCAAGTTTATACTATTTATAACTCCACTGTTCCAACACCTCTCGCGTATACATTTGCTTTGGACAAATTACTTTGAAAATAAACTCTTCCCTTTTTGTTTCACCTGCTAAATTGAGTATTTTACGATTAGAGAAAAAAATCTACGGCATATGCCAGAAGCTTTATTCGCGACGATAATAAACATTCAAAAAATTTGTCGCAACATTCGTAAACTCATAAACGATTGATTGGCAGTTAACTATTGTGGTATGACATGAATGAAGTCTGTGAAGATCGTGTTCGCAATTGTTCGTTTATTAAAAAGTTGTTAAATGTCATTGTTGGAAAATTATTTGCCATCAATGAAGCACGATAATCGTAAAAGATTTATGAGTCGCTGCACAATTAGGAAAATGAAATAATTACAGGTCAGCATCAAGAAAAGAAAATGAACACCTCAATTGTAATTTAGAAAGTTATAAAAAAGAAAAACGATTCAATCAAATAAATCATTTGTATAAACACGTCGATGATGAAAAAAATAAAATAAAATAAAATAAACGGAATCTGTCAACTTACTATTCTGTTATTTAACTGAAAAACGTTCAGTCACCGTTGCACTGGTGTGAAAAGTCGTTAAAAATAAATATTTATCAATGAAACAGCTTATTTATAATAAAGCTATTGAAATTCGAGTGCAGACTTTGTGAGATATGAAACGCCGCATAATGCACGTCGGAACTACACCAAATGAAAAAAAAAAGAAGAAAAAAGAAAAAGAAGAAAAACTTGGTGACCCAGTGACACACGCGGTGTGGCGGTCTGCTGGTGAACGGTACCGTGTTACGCCGCATCGACAATCCGCAAGACGCGATAACGAAATTTTCCTCACCCCCTCCTTTCTATCTCTCTCTCTCTCTCTCCCTCTCGTACCCGCCAATCATCGTGTCTTTTTTCCCCCGATAGCACCCTTCAAGCACGCAACTATCCAGAGGTTCGAACGAACAAGTTTTTCAGCAAAAACAAGAGGAATAATTAATCAATCATTCGTGCCAACATTGAAAAATTCATAATCAAAGGATGAAGAACGAAAAATTTCTAACCAAAGAAATTCTATGATAAAATTTAATCCATTTGGACGAATCAACAAATTACATCCGCAGATATATAATTTTTTTTTTTTTTCCTCGAAAACAGTTAATTCATCATGTTTTCCTGTAGTTAATTTTAATTTTATCCTAATTATTAAGTTATACCTGTTTATTAAAATTATTTTTTTTTATATGTTTATTAAAATGATCAAAAATTTATTCCTTCTAATTGAGTTAATCGTGTAATTATATTTGCGTTTCGATTCCAAGTTTTTCTGCTGTTCATTCATTATTCAAATAAAAAAAAAAGTGATCCAAAAAATGCTAGTAGCAAAAAAATGGACCGTATTCTGCGTGTGTTCAAATAGAAATGCCCAGCAGTCAAAAATATCACGTATTTTCATAATGTATTCGTACAATTTTTTTTTTTTTTATTCAATTTTAAATGAAATATCATTGTCCAAGTGTAAATATTCAGAACACCAAAATCAACGATTAAACGTTTGTAGATATATGAATAATTCTTTTTTTTTTCCCATGTTTTGAAAATAGTAGCGCGTCATCGACGAACGAATGATGTTCTAATATAGAATGGATGCAGCCAACAACATAACAAAAATAATAATACATTATCAATAGGATCAACTTGATTAACTTGAAAGAAAGTTCTTGATATTAACGCAGTGACAACAGCCTTTATGAAAAATCATAGAAAAAAATAATAATACCTTTGAACAGCATCTCACAACAGGCAATAGCGTTCCTCGTATCGTCCACCATTAAAAATAGAATTTCAATAATGAAATTCCAAAATACAAAAAATTCTATCAAAAGCACATATTTCGTAAAAGTATCGTCCTCCCGATTAATCGAATATTAAATTTAGAAAAGTGTAACCGTAATAAAGATCAGCGGCATGAAAATGATCTCGAGACCAACGAATGTCCGAAGTTTCGAGTAGCTCGATCGGGAAATGTCAAAAAATATTGAATTTTACGAGTACGTATGTTAACGAAAAATTTCGTTTTTCTTTTTCGTTTTTTGCATATACCGAGTTGATATAAAAAAAAAAAGCCGCTGAGAAGCGTGTGTTCTCGTTGTGGCGCGAAGAGTTAACCACGAGAGCGATAGTCTGTGAGAAAGAGAAGAAAATCTCGCGAATGATGTTCCCTCGAGCCGGGCGACCGACCGACTGACTTTGCTCTCTGTCGCAGTGAGACCACGCAGAGGGGCAACCCACGTTCCTGGGTCGATCGAACATCACGTTCCTCAACCTACCTACCTACCTACCTCCACCACCCCTCGGACTCTCCTACCCTTTTACTCCGAAAACCCACCACATCCACCCTGTACCACCACCCCACTATCCACCTCAACGAGAGCTACACTTCTCTGACTAGCGCGAAAATATATCCTAAATCGAAATAGCCAGTAGTACATCAAAAAAAATATTTCACTCTCAATAATTCGTAAACTTGCAAACGAGCCTATTGGAAATGGGTTGATAAATAATATAAAAACGCAATGGATTAACTTTACTTTGTTTATTATTATAATTTATCTAATGCATAAGGAAGGACCGTCTGTACAGTATAAAGATCTCAGAGAGACTGAAAAGGTTAGAACAAAACCATGCAGGGTAGCGTCTCCAAATTATAAAGAACTCTCTGTTCTTTCTTTCTCTAGGGTGACTGTTTATGTTTACATTATCCCTTCGACACTCTTGGAGTCGATTTGTTTTTGGATGTATGTCTTATATATATACTATCCTTAGTGCTAGAGACTATATTATCCAATACGCCACCTCAAAAATTAATCGACCGTAATATTATTATCTGTGCTATTAACTGTGTAAGAAATTTATAAAACTTTATCATTCTAATTACATCTTAATTAAAGTAATGCTAATGACAGACCTTCCTCGTGCTTATTTCAAATATTGAATGTATGTCTGGGAAAATACAAAATGATCCAACATTTGTTGCTTAGGATTGGGGAAAACCCAGAAAAACCCAATCAGACCACGTCAATTATTATAATCAAAATAAAATTAATTAGTAGTCCAGTCATTCCAGGCCCATTCCGGCTCTTAGCTCCAGGAATTTCACCGTTGGTAGTGGTTTCGTCAATGCATCAGCTATTTGACTATCTGTGGGAATGAATCGTAATTTTATTACATTTTTCTCGACTTGTTCTCTCGTGACATGGTACTTGATATCTATATGCTTCGATCTTTTGTGACTGCTCGGATTATTTGCGATACTGATACAACCGGTATTGTCTTCATAGATAATGATTGGATTAGAAGCATCAATGTTTATTGTAGTAGCCAATGACTTTAGCCAAAGTGCCTCTTTTACAGCTTCATACAGAGCCATATATTCGGCCTCTGTAGAAGAACTAGCTACCGATGCTTGTTTCTTAGTATTCCAACTAATCGTGCATCGCTCATATAACTTGAACAAATAACCTGTTGTACTTTTTCTATCTGTTCCCTCACTACCACCCCAATCAGAATCCACATATCCGGACAAAAGATCATTGTAGTCATTTTTCACATAAGTCAATTTAATATTTGCAGATCCTTTTAAATATCTGAGTACTCTTTTCAGACTTTGCCAAAGTTCTTTATTATTTTTATTTGTGTATCGACTCAAAATATTAATTGATGTGCACAAATCTGGTCTTGTACATGTCATTATGTATATCAAACAACCGATCAAATTTCGACAAGGAGCTTCATACTGTTCATCTGAATTCAAAGCAACGTAGTCTATTTTACTTGGAAGAGGTGTACTGACCGACTTGCAATCACTCATATTAAATTTATCGAGAACAGTTTTGATATATGCACTTTGATCCAGTGTTAATTTTCCATTGTTTTTCTCAACTCTAATTCCCAAAAACAATTTTATTTCATTCAAATCTGTCATGTGGAATCTATTCATTAGATAATTCTTAAATCTTTGCATTATTTCAATGTTTGCAGTTGCAATCACGAGATCATCCACATATAGTACCACATATATATTTTGTGAAATATTTCCTTTATCTAGAATATAGATACATCTATCGCTTTGTGAATTTTTAAATCCTTTTTGCAATAAAGCTGTTTCAAACATCTCAAACCAACATCTTGCTGCCTGTTTTAATCCATACAAGGCTTTGTTTAACTTACATACTTGATTTTCGTTACTTTTAATACCCTGAGGAACTTTCATATAAATTTCCTCTTTTAAAATGCCATTCAAGAATGCGGTTTTTACATCCATGTGGTGAATTAATAAATCATGTTGATTTGCAAAGGCAATAATGAAACGAAAACTTGAAATTCTTGCAACTGGTGCAAATGTTTCATTATAATCAATTAAATACTTTTGACTAAAACCGCGAGCAACTAAACGAGCTTTATATTTTTGCGGATTTCCAAATTCATCATTTTTAACAGAAAATACCCATTTGCAATCAACAATATTTTTATCTCTTGGCTTCAATACCAAGTTCCAAGTTTTATTTGTTACCAATGAATTTATTTCGTCTTGGATAGCACGCTCCCATTCAACTCTGTCTTCGCGTGTTTTTATTTCTTCAAAAGAAGTGGGTATACTATAAACAACTGACTGAGCGCACAGGAGGTATTCATTCGACATCTCAGTTTCGTCATACGAAATATGAGGTCGCTGTTTTATCCTCTCACTTCTTCTAATTTGGACTATTTCATCCATTCTCTGGTCATTATTTTCGAGTAATGACTCATTACATTTATCTGTTTCAACTACAGATTTATATTTCTTAGGATTTTGCATTACTTTTCTATCAATCGGCTCCAGTGTATCTGATTTACTTTTACAATCAGATTTACGCCCTTTCAACCCATCTGATTTTTCAATATCAGATTTATTTTGCGTTTTCACTGATTTTGACACCACGTCAGAAATATCAGGTTTACTATCTGATTTACTTTTACAATCAGATTTACGCCCTTTCAACCCATCTGATTTCTCAATATCAGATTTACTTTGCGTGTCCACTGATTTTGACTGTGCGTCAGAAATATCAGGTTTCCTAGAGGCTTCCTGAAATCTTGCCTCATTCATCACTGGCCGAGATTTTAAGTAATTTACCTCATCTATAATAACATCTCTTACTATCACGAATTTTTCTGTCTCAACATCCCAGACTTTATACCCATTCTGTTCAAACCCAACTAATATTCCTTTCCACGATTTTTCATCGAATTTTCTCTTCTTTGTTTTGTCAAGTACATAAACTGTTGAACCAAAAATTTTTAAATACTTCAATTTAGGCTTTTTACTATGCCATAATTCAAATGGGGTTTTATCAATTTTGAGAGCTTTAGTCGGGGTTAAATTAATGAGATATGTGGCAGTTAATACTGCTTCTCCCCAAAAGACTTTACTCAAACTTGCACCGTTTATCATTGCACGTGCTCTCTCAATTATCGTTCGATTCATACGTTCCGCTACGCCATTTAACTGAGGAGTATATGGAACTGTTAAATGATAAGTAATTCCTTTTTGTACGCAAAATTCTTTCATTTCGTTTGACAAATACTCTCTGCCGTTATCGCAGTATAAATTTACGATTTTCAAATTAAAATGATTCTCACTCTTTTCTATGTAATCTTTAAACATCAAAAATACATCTGATTTATGTGTAATTAAATACACAACGCTATAGTGCGTAAATTCATCAATAAACGAAACGAAATAATTTTTGTTATTTACGGTTGAAGGATTGATTGGACCGCACACGTCCGTGTGAACTATAAACAAGGGCCTTTTTATGTGACTCTTATTCTTGGTTTTCTCAAATGGTAATCGAGTTTGTTTACCGTTTATACAAGCCTCACACAAGTCAGCGTTTGGGACCGCTTTTTCGAGATAATCGATATCCTGCACCATTTGTGTATTTTTCAGTTCTAGGAACTTCGATTTTCCTATATGCCCTAAACGTTGGTGCCATAAATTATAATAGTCTGCATGCGTATTATATACTTGAGCATTTACCTTCTTTGCAACTGTAAATTCGACTGCTATCAAATTATTTAACGGCTCACCGTACATTACCTTTTCTCCATTTTTGCTTACGTGTACCCCTTTTTCGTCAAAGATTATACTCATGCCAGCCTGCTGCATTTTCTTCACCGACAGCAAATTGTATGGGACTTCTGGGCAGTAAAGAACATCTACCAGGACAGCTTGAATTTCCAGATTAGTCACGACGTTGATTTTTCCTTTCTTTGTTGCTGTGATGAACTCTCCATGTTTGGCAATTGAAATCTTCATGGGTGGATGCAACTCTACCATCGTTGAGAACATGTTGTCTTTATTTATCAGGTGATCTGAGGCTCCGGAATCCAATAAAAATTGTAGTTTGTCACTCTCAATGTTCTGGTAGTTTCCATTCATAAAAGCATAGCCAGATATGTTGTCGTTTCCTTGCTTTGGCACTGTTTGAATCGAATTGACAGTTTTGTTTCGTTCTGCCATATATTTCTGATTTTTCTTGTAATACCAGCAATCCTTTTTCTTATAACTGCTTCTTCCACACTGATGACAATTTCCAAAAGATGAATTTCTATTCGGTTTGAATCTGGAAGAGAAGTGAGAGCCCCTGCCTCTCCTTTTTGTAGCTCGCCGATTTCCTCTATGGCCTCTTGAATTTTCATTATTATTTCTTCGTTGAGTTTCCGTCTCCACTTGCAATACCTTGGCACTGGTGTCAACACTTTCTTTTTTTATTTTCGTCTCATGGTCCAAAAGTCTTGTCTTCACAAAATCCAACGTAATTTTATCTTCAGTGATCGTTTCAATTACCGTAGACACAGTTTCATACGTGGTGGGGAGAGAGGTCAATAAATACGACACTTTTTGATTTTCATTCACTGACACTCCAGCCGCTGCTAACTCTGTTATCAGGTCATCAAATATTTCAAAATGATCTTTCAATGAACTTTCATTTTTCATTTTCAATCTGCTCAATCGATTTCGGACAGACACTTCATTGGCAGCACTTTTTCTCTCGTAAACAGCATCGAGACTTTGTAAAATTGATTTAGCCGTAGACCCTGGTATATCGTACTTTAGATAAGCGTCAGATAGATATTCAACAATGACACATTTTGCAACGCGTTCAGCTTTCATCCATTTTCTGTTCACTTGATCAGGAACTTGTTCATCAATCACTTTGAGTACATTTAATTCAAATAATAAATTTCTTATTCGATGTTTCCACGCATTATATTTACTACCATTGAATGGTAGGATATTTCTCCTGTCTTTTGATTTGTCCATTGTCACTTTATTTATTAATTTTGATCATTCAAGAAAACTTCACTCAGAATCAATTAAACTAATTTATAAATTACACAGTTAATGCACAAAGTGAACTGGGCCCATAACCTATTGGAAATGGGTTGATAAATAATATAAAAACGCAATGGATTAACTTTACTTTGTTTATTATTATAATTTATCTAATGCATAAGGAAGGACCGTCTGTACAGTATAAAGATCTCAGAGAGACTGAAAAGGTTAGAACAAAACCATGCAGGGTAGCGTCTCCAAATTATAAAGAACTCTCTGTTCTTTCTTTCTCTAGGGTGACTGTTTATGTTTACATTATCCCTTCGACACTCTTGGAGTCGATTTGTTTTTGGATGTATGTCTTATATATATACTATCCTTAGTGCTAGAGACTATATTATCCAATAGAGCCATTTATGTACATGAAATATCAAACATTTTCCTCCAACCAATCATTTTTTACAGCAATTTTCTTCGTCAACGATGGGCCTCGGTATTTAATCTCGTTGAAGGACCGAATCGTAACGCGAATCATTCTGGAGTACGTTAACGTGATAAATTGATGACGACGAAGAACGAAGAACGCCCAGTTGTGCGGTATCGTTATGGCGTGAAATTTCATCCATCGAAATAACGAATTTTACATTGGTCCATGAATCATTTGGCCAATTAAGAAAATCACGAGTGGATTTGATGCATGATCGAAGGGTACTTGTCATGACAGCTGTTTTACGTCTGGACGATCCTGAACAAATTTTTATTTTATTTTTTTTCATTCATCTGACATTTTGAAATGAAAAAAAAAAGCTATTTTTAAAAAATTTCCAAATCCCCGGTACTTTGTGAGAGAAAGAAATGAAAAAATTGAAACTGCCACGTGCAACTCTATTCACCCGAACATTTGGTTTTCATCGCCACATGACCCGGGTTCCCAAAATCTTTTTGGAAGAGTGAAGATTTTTTTCATCACTGCACGAGGGCTTACAACGTTATAAATTAAAAATATTTTTTTTACTCAAACGAGTACTGAAATTGTTGAACATATGCTCAGCGAAGTATTCTTCATCCAATTATTCTTGATGAGTGATTATTTGAAGTCGCGTTAAAAAAAAAAATAGCCCAGGAATGACGGTAGTTGAACCGTCACAGTGAAATTCCCACAGTTAATCCGAACCGTACAATGCCATTTATGGCAATCAGGATAGTTTTTAGTTTTAAAGTTTCTTTATTTTCTCTTTGGAATACAATGTTTTTAATCACATTTTGTCTTATCAGGCTTATCAGTCTGTTTATATTTGTTTTTGCATTTTTCTTTCGTCTAAATGGTTTAACAAGTTTGGTTTATCGTTTTATTTGAGTAAAAAATTGTAAAAACCTCATTAGTATAAGGCAATCAGGATATCAGAAGATAAGTTACATATATGACGAGATGTTGTGCTTCGCTAACGCGACAGACTCCAACGAAAGCCATCTAGCGGATATTTTCTCATACAGCAGAGGTTCATTGTTTGAAGTTTCGTAACGCTATACCCCGTTCAGACGTATCATTCATATCGATATCAACGGCTTAGCAACCGTCGATTAACCCTCAATGTTTCGCTAGCAACCGTCGTATTTCGACTCGAACTGTTTATTCGGACAAGAAAAAACGTTGATTAAATTTTACCGGTCAAATGAAAATTATCTCGTGATAAAGAGGGAATAAAAAAAAAAAAAAAATGGAAGGCTTGTCACTGCAGGCGATGTCCAATCGAACAAAATCCATGATGCGCCAAAAGGTAGCAAATTGCAAAAGATCTTTGCTCTACATCCGTTTACCGGAATGTCAGGGGGTTATGACAGATAAAAAAAAAAAAAAAAGACTGAATAGCAGTCTACGGAAGGTCAGAAATGATATTCTCAATATTTTTTGAATATTCAGGTGGATAAACGTGCCCACGAGCAACGTAGAAATATATTGTATCTCGTTGCCGAATTTCTACGTCAGCAAGGGTACGTTTTTTTTTTTTTTTTTTTTTTTTTCTAATTGCACAAAACATTGGAAAGTGATAAAAAAAAAGTGGTGTTTTTTGTACGGATAAAATGAATAATGAATAATTGATATGCCACAGATTCTCCAAATCATTGGAAGCCTTGACCGAGGAAGGCCAGATTTCGGAAAATTTCGAGATCTGTGATAACATCGATCTTGAAATAATATTTCAAGATTACATTAATTATTATCAATCGAGATTCAACAGATCGCCACAAATTTGCAAACGAGTGGAAAATCATTTGGTCAAAGATACCCCATCGAAAGCTATCGCTGTATCAAAAGCAGACAACAACAAAACGAAAGCAAAAACTAAAGGGTTCACCATCGATGAAGATCTTTCCGAGTTCGACACTTCTTCCTGTCAAAGTGCAGACGCGTTTAGTCTCAATGTTGTACCGCTTACGGATAAACGAAAAAATAATTGGCACCCAAACGATAATACGATGAAGCCTGTTTTCGGCAATGAAAAAGTTTTACGACCTTTGGGTAATTTGTATCCGCCCGGTTCAGAATGGAGAGAAATCGCTGATACCGTAACGCGGGTTAGTATTGACTTTTTAATTACAAATAATTAATATTTTATGAGAGTTTATGCAAAAGCGGTTTTTTTTTTTTTTTTACGAAATTTTCTTCAACTTTGATACCTTATCATTTAATTTTTTAATTTAATAATAATTTTTAATAAATAATTAAATTAATAATATTAATCAGAAGTAATAAAAAGATTTAAAAAATTTTTTATCTTTTCAATTGAAAAGGACATTGTAATGACGAATTTGAACGTTCATTGGGATGACATACATGGATTGGAAGACTGTAAAGAATTGCTGAAAGAAGCAGTTGTTTTTCCAACGAAATATCCCGAATTATTCACCGAATTGTTTACACCTTGGAAAGGAATACTTCTCTATGGTCCACCTGGAACCGGTAAAACATGAATTTACGTTGTATTTCGAAGCAATTGGAAGAAAGAAAATGGAATCGCTCGAAAGCTTTTCATCAGAATAACGCCAAAAATTACTAACTTTCCATTCAAATTGAAGAGCTTTGAGCACAAACGGAAAATTTGTAAATTTTTGTATCGCTTTACAAATTTAACTGGAGTATTTTGAAATGATTTTTGAAGTATTATTTAACGATGGGAATCGAATTGATACTAAAAATATAATTAATCAGGTAAAACGATGCTGGCAAAATCTGTGGCAACCGAGTGCGATTTCACGTTTTTCAATATAACAGCAAGTTCTCTCGTGAGCAAATGGCGAGGAGATTCGGAAAAATACGTTCGGGTAAGTGTACAAAGAAAAAATAATATCCAAACTACAGAGGAATTTCTGGAAAATTATGCAATCGTTCGTGTTTGAGGAAACAATTTTTTTTCTTTCTCTCTCTCTGTTTTTTTTTTTTTTTTTTTTTTTTTTTTTTTTTTTTTTTTTCATTCCGCAAATCAGGTTTTGTTCGAACTGGCTAATTATCATGCACCATCAATTATTTTCATCGATGAAATCGACTGGATTGCAGCAGGAGATGGGGCTTCCTGTTCCGATAGATCCGAACCAGCGAGACGCTTCAGAGCTGAACTGCTCTCAAGACTCGATGGTCTCAAATCCGTCGATGATTCTCATGTTATTTTATTGGCTGCTACGAATGCTCCGTGGTAACACAGCAATCAAATTATCAAAGGGGGCATATGAACCTAGGAGAGATAAAAATAGTAAATAAGGGGAAACAAGTATTTTTGGATGCAACTGGAATCTATTGAGGGATTGTTATCACGACTTCTAGTCATTCGTTTCTAGCAGGAAAAGAAAAATCTCAAGTCGCTCGCGAAACGCTAATTTTTATAAAAGTTCTTCATTTTGCCAAAAAAAAAAAAAACTCGTTCGAGCTCAATTGAGTTATACGATCAAGAGATATAATTTTTTTTTTTTTATCAATTGCATCTGTTCACCATGGCGTATCGCAGCTGAGTATCGCTGCGAAAAAAAATGTTGACCTTTCAAAATTTGACACGTTTCTATTATTTACTTTGTTCTAGGTTTATGTGCTCCCTCGAAACAACGTTTCAGGTTTTTCGTAAGATTTTTATTGATAAAAAAAAGCACAGGTTTTTTTTTACTAGCCAAAAACGTAAATTGCTTTTTGATTGTACAAATGTTGAGCATACGAAACCAATCTGAATTAATTTCACCACGAGGTGGACCAAGAACAAGAATCAACACTGATTTTAATGATTCACAACAATTTTTTAAAATTATTATCTGGAATTGATGAAGTCACAATGGAAAATATGATTTTCATGAGAAAATACAATCGAATTGCATATTTGCGATTTTAGTTTGTTAGCAACATCAGAAACATTAGAAAACTGTCTTTCCCTCATTGATCAATGCGCTAACCAATGAACGGTCGAGCGGTTATTAATTTGAAGGAGATTAAGGATGAGAGTTTGATAATTGAAATATTGAATGCAGGAATTTGGATTCGGCGTTGCTGAGACGATTGGAAAATCACGTTCAGGTTGACGTACCGAACGAAGACGTGCGTCGAGAAATATTGAAAATATACACGGCTGAAAGGCTCCACAACACGAGAGCATTTACTAACGTGGTTGAAAAGACAAGAGGATATTCGAGCGCTGATCTGAAACGTCTCTGCAAGGAAGCTTGGATGTTACAGATGCGACCAATATGGTCCAAACTCGAGAACGGATTGACGACGAATATCAACGAATGGTTGGACAAAGCTAGCACGATCGAAGATTGTTCGCTACTTGCTGAAGCTACCAACAATATTCTATGTACTGCTAATCACCTCAAAGAAAAATACGAGGAGTGGAAAAAAACTCTGGGAGTACCGATTTAATGAACGGCTAATAATGATCGATTATAAAAATATGAGAGCAACTTTTTAATTTTCTTTTTTATCTAAACAAATGAAATTTAAACGACGATCTATTCTTACAAATAAAGCAAAATCCGTATAAGAATAATGGGACAGTTGTCTCAATGGTTTCATCAATTATTTTTATAATTATTCGTTTCAGCACTTTTTTCGTTTCTCTTCCAAATGTCGCGCCTGTTTAATGCCATGATAATATCCTGCGAAACAGACACAAACATTTTTTTACAAACTATTACATCTGAAATGATAAAGAGATAAATCAATCACACACGGACAAGCGAAACTGTAATTACCTGTATGGAAACCGCTAATGTACCAAGACATGAGCATACTGGAAAGGGCGTCTGCATCGTTGTCGGGAAGTCTGATAAAAGAAAAGAGAATTCACGGTTTTTACTTCACAGATTTTTACTTATTCAATTTCGCATCAGCCACATACGTTTTTCATTCTTAAATGTAACCAAATTTTTATTTCGCTTTGAGTACCGCTTGGCTATAATTCACTGTTCAGACGAAGATAATTGAAACCACAATTTTCGAGATCAAATAATTAGCATACAAATAAAAAAAGAATTTATGAAAATGTGGCAGGAAATTATTATTTTTTTATCGGATTATAAAAATTTGGCGAATAAATTTTTCAATGCTGATTCATGTTTGATATTGATTATAGTTACATTCAACTCGGAAAAAATTTGCAAAAAAACACCATAAATGAATGGGTTGAAACGTGTGATATACTGAAATTTTGATTCTTCCGAAATTTAAATTTACACCTACTTTGACATTAGTTGCGGAGGCAAAGGTGGCGCAGGTGGCATAATTCCGTACGAGGAATTGAACGTTGAACCAGAATTGAAAACATTTTTTGGCATGCTCGGATGTTCATTCTCGTAATCCATGCGTTCTCCCAAAGATCCATTTGCTTGTGACGGATCAAGATCCGCATGAGTCGCTTGAGAATTTTCTAGACTTTCATCAACCCCCTGGCAATTTCTGTTCTGTTCGATCTGACTCTTCAACCCATGGGATTCACGTAGCGTAGACAGTTCTACGATCTCCGTATTACCATAACCTGAAATAATAAAACTCAAATGTCAAAACAAGTATAAGTATTTTAATTGTAATTTGAAACTTTGAACTTGTGCCGAATAAGATTTTGGGTTAAAAGTTATTGAAAATACTGGTTTACAAAATACTTTGAAATATTTAGTGCTCGATCGAAGCAATCAGTTATTATTCAATTTATACATTTTTTCTATAACAATACACCCAGAAATCAGAGTAAAAATAAGAACTTTGATAAAAACTTTGAAACTTTCCATTTCTAATAATACAGTTTAATATTTGAGATATTTTCAAATTTTTGATTATCGTTACCTACGAATGTGACTCGACAAGTTTTAGATTTTTCATATATGTTTGTTACAATAGCTTCGTACTCTTGGCCGTCATTGGCGTAAGTTGCTCGACAAGGCGAACCCACCGTCCACTTCTGAAATTAAACAATTTTCATTTTTCTCAGAATAAATTAGCATTTTGTAACAGTAACTAATGTTTACATTGAGACAGTAAAACTGAAACTTACGCGATTGGTTTTGGCTTGATTGGATTTTTTGTGTGTTTGTGGTTCAGAATTTTCTGGGGTACATTCGAATTCCTTTCCAATTCGCTTGGCGACTTCATCCTTTGCCAAATTGACAGCTTTGTCATATGCTTTTATCAAGGCTGTGTCATCCCAAACATCATCAGCTGCGCTAAAATTTGTATTCTGAAAACATTTTTCACTTCAATTCAATGGTATCGAAAGGAACATTTTCAACAAGATGCTGCTATATCTTGAGCTCACTTTACCTATTATATATAATGATCATTTTTCAATTGGAAGGGGATTTTAAAACATTCTTCCATACAAATCATGGGCAATGACAGGAATAGAAAATTTTTTTTGGCAAATTGTGTCTGAAAACTGTCAACAAGAAGTACATTCAGCAATGTGTTGAAATATTATTCCACTGATAACTTGAAAATTGTGGTGTAGACCATCCAAGTCTTACAGTGTCAAAGAAATTTTGACAAAGTTAGTGATGATACAATGACCCTTATTTTAATGCCCATCACGTCTACGATTATAATTATTGTTAGCTAGGAGAGTGCATTTATTAATGAACAAAGTCGTAATATCAATATTGATTGGGTAAAAAAATGGTCTACATCGAATAATTTTATGAATAAATCCAATTTTGAGGTTATTACTCGATTCTTGAGAGATTGAAAAATATAAATATTGCATACTTTTGCTGTTCCCCTGACAAAAAGTACATTGTTTTCGTCTTCCATTGCTTATTTTGGACGACCGTAGTGCAATACTTTAGTTTATGACACCAGGTTGTAATATCGTCACAAAATGAAAAAATAATTCAACGTTTTACATGTATTTTGTTTATTTGATAAACTTGGGTCTTGTGCAGTCTTCAGGTTTGGGTATAATAGATGTATTATGACATTCCAAAGGCTCCGCTGCCAGCAGCACTTGCGCGAGCGGGAATAAGATTTCCATAAGCGAAACTCGTTCACGCTAGAAACGGATCACACCTCTGTGAACTTGGCCGACTGTATTTGGATTTTTAACTTTTTTTTAACGTAAATCGTTTGTCGGGCTCTTGTCGGTGATTGTCGGATCAAAATCGACGATTGTCGGAAATTAGTTACTTGGGAAAATCAAAAACAAAAATCTGTGTGAAGTTGGCCGATTTTTTTTCAATTTTGAGATATAATAGATTTTCAAAACCCTAATCGATGCGCAATCGTTTTTCGGTTACGAATTTCATAGATAAAAGATTTGTCGGATGCCCGTTCATTAGAAAAATATTAAAAAATTATTTCATGTGATATCAGCCGATTTTTTCCAAATCGTTACAATTGTCCAGAGCCTAATCGGGCGAAGTCCGCATAGCAGACACAGCTAGTATTGAATAAAATTGTTCCATATTACATTCGATAATGGATCCGGAAAGTGCATCGTATATTCTTTTTTCGTACGTAGGAATAATTGATTTTAAAGAAAAAAAGCCATGATTTTAAAATTGACGTTTAACATTAATTCAATTTGTAAAAATACTCGATGAGAATATTGTCAGATACAGAAAAAATATTCAATGCCGAGGACAAATATTATGTGAAAATTTTTAAACTTTTCTAATTCATTTTTTCCATTATGAAAAAAAAAATATGATTGTCAAATTATCGCTTCAAAAAGTCGATTTCGGATTTTGCCAACTTGTATAAATTTTGACCGTACTGTTCTTTTTAGTTCTGACTTCGGAAAGTATAAATTATCGCTGTGGCTATTCGCAATCTTTTTTTCGTACTTTGCGTCGTACGTTTAAATGTGCACCGTATGTATGAGCGTGCGTCGTAATTGTCCAATAAATACAATTATGCATACCTAGGCGAGGAAATGAAGGGTTTGATTTTCACAAAAATACTAACAGGTAACCGCGAGTGCCATCACACGCGAAAAGGTCGCCTGATGTGTAAACTGCACAGTTTTGGACACGAGCTTCCGAGTATCTTATTTGTTATTAACAGATTAGTGAAAAAAACGCACTTTTTTTTAGTTTTTCGCTTATTAAACGAAAACCAATGGAGCTATGGAAAAGCAGCCGGAAGACGAGATGTAGAGAATAAAAATGCGAAAAGAATGAGCCCTAAAACGACCCGATCGGTTAATAATTAACGGAGAAAATTGAAAAAAAAAAAAAAAAAAAACATAAAAAAAGACGTTTTTTCAGAATTTTTTATCGTCGCCATTTTCGAAGTTGGATCTTTTTTTTTTGCACGATTGTAGGTATTAATAGATACTTCCTCTGTGAAAAATCCAGGTGCTGTCGGATATATAATTTTTTAGTTATGGCACTCTGAAGTCAATTTAAAGTAAGTTTCATTGCGGAAATAATAGCTTCATAAATCCAAGGGAAATTGATCAAATAAATGAAAACTGTTTTTTTTTTCTCATCAGGTTCCACTCGTGCCATTTTTGCCGGCTGTGAGCATACTCATCAACATATATCTCATGATGATGCTGGACTCAGCGACGTGGATTAGATTCCTAGTTTGGATGATAATAGGCAAGTAAAAAATTCACATTCGATCGAAATATCGGGAACGTCAAATAAGTAAAATGTTTTTGTAGGAAGATCAAACGTTTTTTATTTTGTACTTTTGTTTTTTTCTTGTTTCAGGACTTCTAATATACTTTTCGTATGGAATGTGGCACAGCCAATGTCGAGACAGGATATCAATTCCTAAAGTAAACATATCTAGTAATAAATAAAGCTTTGTAAGAAAATATATACAACATTCGCTACGAAAATACTCATTTTAACAATGCGAACGACATTTTTTTCGAACATCGTCGAAGGGCGAACACTTTAGAAATTTCAGTAGAGAGAATAAATCCATTTCTTTGTTGTGCACAGGAGTTCCAGTGAGGACCCATCGTTTAGAAGCGCTTACACTGCAAACCGCCTCGCAAGTTTGACTCTTGTGATTTCTGATGACATGGGCTTCATCAAGTACCACACGTTTCCAATGAATCTAAAATATAAAAAGTATTTTGATAAATTCGTTTCCCAAACTAGCAATGAGTGTTATATTTATTATCGGGTGTTACACCTATTACAAATCGCCAGTTCAGCTGGCTCTGGTTTGTCAATGCGTTAAATAAATGTAATTTTTCATAACTCTAGGTTTCAACATTTTAATTTTTTAGTTTTATTCTCGTGTTCAATTGTTCAGTACGAAGGCTCGATTTCCACAGCTCATGTTTATAAAGACATAGACTTTTAACAAATTCTGTGAGGATTACTTCCAAGCGTGAGGGATATATGAATACTTGCGAGATATTCGTCTCGCTGGGGTTGGTGAATTTTACGATCTATCAAAAGCACATGTAACTTCGGTAGTAAATCTATATGGGTAATTTCTTAATTTAAAAGAGGAGTATTTACCCGCTAATCGGCAATGGGCCGTTTCACAAACTAAATTATATGATTGTTTCAAATTCAATTGCTAAAAAAGAAATAAATCTAATTTTCGCATGACCGCGAAATTATCTCGTCAATGAAAATTCTAAAAATTGCTTTTGCTTATTAAAACTCATGACTTTTGTTTATTAAAACGGAAACAGTTGCATTGTTGAATTATTCTACTATAAATAACCTAGTTTTATTTGAATATAGAAAGTTTCAGCAATACCTTGTACAGAACGCCAGAAGTTTTTGCCTCTCTGGATAAGATGTTGTATGTTGTAACGACAATATCGTTCCTTGCCAACCGTTTAGGATTTGACTCACGGTTGTTCCCGTGATAAAGCTCCACGGTAAGCAATCCGTTTTTGCAACGATTTTTCGCTTCCGATTGCCACTGAGCCACCAACGATACCGGAGCGACGACCAGCGTTCCGCCCAAATGTCCTATAACAACGAATAAAACTTTCCACTTTTATTCATGTGTGAACTCAGTTGGAGCAGTTTGCATCATGTTTATTTTGTATGTTGATTGTATATTTATTCAAAATCGAATTGATGTTTCAATAAAAAAATTTTTTTTTACCATTTTTGATTACAGAAAACTCATCAGATCTCGTCGACTGGAACGTCGCGAATCCAGCAGACCAAAGACCTTCCTATCGATCTGCCGATTCCATCATCGAATTTCGACATAAACCGATAAAACCGCTGGAAATTTCCAGTGATGAAGATAATGATCCTCACGAAAGTCACGTGAATAGGGGATCATCTAGGGACATGTTCAGTTCGTCAGCAAATTCGGTAGAATGTGGTCTTGCAAAGTCCAAAAAAGCAAATCGTAAAGCCCATTTACATCAGCCGGAAAGACAACTACACAGAGAAAATAAAATGGTTGATTCAATAGAAATTGATGTTATTGGAAGAGTTTTGTCAATTGAAATGCGCATTTCTTTGGCAGAATGATCGTGCAGTCTGATGAAAAATTAATGTGTTCGTTCAATGGTTTATGACATTATGATGATCATATATTTTATTGGCACTCCGTAATGACAGATTTCGTTGTTCCAATAACTTTTTTTTCTCAGTGTAACCAAATCAAAGGTAAGATGTTTCAAAGTACCAAATCCCTTTCTTTTTCTTGTTATATAGAATACTAGCTGTGCGTGCGGGCTTCGCCCGCTGATGCACATATCGGTTTCTTCCAAAATGTTTCTATCCTGTTTTTTTTTCATCTTTTATTTGTATCTTTTCATTTTTATATGGAACAATTAGTAAAGGGGTATCATTGATATTGTATGAGATAAAAAATTTTAATGGTAACGAATAATAAAAAATTTGAAGATCAGAGCTGAAGCTCTGATTCGACACTTTTACCGAACTTCAATATTAAAATTTAGATGAGTTTGCAATAATTCTCGTGATCCAGATATAATTTGAAGTGGAGTAGACTATAATCGATTGAAAAAGAAGCTCGAGGAATGCAATGTTTTTTCATCAATGAAAGTAGACTAGAGATTGCCCCAGCAGCTGTGCCAGTTTTTTTCCTTTTCTTTTCAATTTCTTTTAAACATTGCAATTGAAAAGATTTCATGGTAAAGTTCTTCTCCTTTAACCTGCATTGTCTTAAAAACTGATTAGAAGTACCGTCGATGATGTTCATGCCGAATATTTTATGGTTCTCAACCAAAATTAGGAATAAATAATTGAATGTCCCTGGACATGCCTCTTAGAAATTTTCCAGAACATTCAAATTTTTTGGAATAATGGACAGGAAATACCAAAACACATCATCCACGGACCCAGAGAAAACCATTTTTCTAATCACAATTTGTATGAGAAATTGAACAAAATGAAAATACAAATGTAGACACCGAACAATAAATGTTTGTATTTGATGCCAAAATTGAAAAAAATATCTTAGCCACGTGAGAGCAATCTTCAAATTTTGATTACAGACACAAATTGTAAAACTGTTTAGTGTAAAGTGCTTAAACGATCGCTTCTGACTGAGAAAAAAATAGTCGATTTTGGAGTGTCATAATCAAGAGATGCGGTAGCGACCCGATGCCAGGTATTAATAAAAGAAAAAGTCAGTATGAGCCCTGGCACACTCTCATATACGTGCATGTGGTGACTTTATGATGTCATAGCATTTTATACATACTTTTTCGCTCTGGCATGGGTGATTGCGTGAGATCTTCGGTACTCATATTCTCTGTTTCATCATCGGACGATTTCTCAAAATGACGCAGGCTTCTGCGAATTGCTTTGTGAATCAACGGTGTAATTCTGCCATCAGCAGGTCCGTAGTCCACGCTTGTGCTAAAAAAAAAAAAAAAAACCGAAACAATATTGATACAACTCGACCTATTTGACACTGTAAACACTCGAAGAACAATGGCAACATCTTTTATAAAAAAAAAAGATGAGAAAAAAAACGTAAACAAAGAACTGACTTACTTGGTCGCCTCATCCGAACTATCCGGTACAACGATCGTAACATTTTCGTCGTCGCTCGATGTACTGTGGTGGTGTCTTTCATCTTCAGAATCACTTAATATGATGAAATTTTCCTCGTCTTGATCATTGTCTTGAGACCGACGCCATGAATTGTTAACTCCTGCCATTTGTTCGCGGAAATAAAAAGCGGTGCTAACTAACTCAGTTCTTCTTCTTCTTCTTCTATTCGGCTAGCATTACTTCTAAAGTCCGTGAGGCTAGCCTGGCCACTGGTATATACCGCTTCGGCCAAGGGTCGTGTTTATATGAGGTTTTTCATAAGGCCGGTGTGAGCGCCTTTTTTTTTTGAATGTTATATTTATGATGTTTGTTTCATTTTGTCTTTGTCCACAGTGGTCTAAGCGAAGTTGAATAGTAAGAAAAACCAACAAAGATAGGTGACTCAGAAATAACCCAAAGCACACCAAGGCTTCTATTAATCACATCTTAGTTGTTTCTTACATTCGTTCGCTACGTCAATATTTACGATATTTTCTTTTGCCATTCCGAGAAGGACATCGATAGATAGCTTTCGTCAAGATATGTTAAGTTTAAATTGCATAAGATTTTATTTTATTTGATTATTTGCTTTTTTCATTGTTTAATTATTCATGATTTTTTATTTTTATATTTTTTTTATGTTTACTGTAGTTTGTTCAACTCCTTCCAACCCATCAGTGCCTGGGTCTGGCTGGAAGTCTGTTTCTTTATTTATTTATGAGGATTTTCGATATTGGTTCATTTTGCATTAAGATTGTTTTATACTTTTTCTTCATTTTTGTATTGATCACTTTTAGTATCACTTTTCGAACATGTTTGTGAGATCAAAATATATACTTTTGTTGTTTATGGGGGAGCTAAAACAGACACGTCCGTCTGTCTCACCGGCACGAACCGAACTCCAACTAACTCAGTTGCAAGACCTGTATGTAAGACCGTAGTCTGGAAACGAAACCAATTTTCTACAGAGCGGCGTGAGTCTCTTATTGTTCGGGTTTTAAGTGTTTAAAATAGCCATGGTGCGGCGCTGCTATCGAGGGATAGATGTGGGTAGGGATGAAAATGTCCAACCACCGCACGGTTTGGCACCGTTCAGCTGATCGCGCATGCGCTGATTACCCATCCCTCGATCACAACGCCGACCTGTCGGCCACAAAGTGAGATAATTAAGCGCCCGTGAAATGACTCACCCCCACTTCCCGCTATGTATGTAAGACCGTGACCGTGGTCAACAGTGTTGCATGTCCATATTGGGATCTGACATGGAGGCTTGGCCAAGGAAAAATGACGACGACACCGATGCAAATATACATGTATTTGTCACATGTATAAGCTACGTGTGAATGTGTTACTCATCCGTCGGCTGATATCACATGAAATAATTTTTTAATATTTTTCTAATAAACGGGCATCCGACAAACCTTTTATCTATCAAATTCGTAACCGACAAACGATTGCGCATCGATTAGGGTTTTGAAAATTTATGATATCTCAAAATTTTTTAAAAATAGGCCAACTTCACACAGATTTTTGTTTTTGATTTTCCCAATTAACTAATTTCCGACAATCGTCGAGTTTGATCCGACAATCACCGACAAGAGCCCGACAAACGACTTACGTTAAAAAAAGTTAAAAATCCAAATTCAGTCGGCCAAGTTTACACAGGTACGGATCACACATCCCTCACAACGCTTCCATTCCCGTATCAAGAGACTCGGTAGAGTCTCGGGACAAGTACATTGACAGCTTTGTCGTCTGCTGGTATCAATCTCTCCGTGAAATTGAAAAAATGATATTTGCAACCGTAACAAAAGAAGAAGAAGAAACCAACTTTTCCAATTATTATCAATTCAGCAAAAGTTCATTTAGTTCACAAATTGACCCCACACGTTTCGAGTAGCGCTGCGAACGATTCTAGTTCAGTACATAATTGGCGGGAATACCGGAGCAAAGATCGCACGCAGACGCGAGACAGAGATGAAGTATGATTGTAAAACACTCAAGCAGCACGTGTATTTGTTTTTTTCTTCATTCAAAACCGTATCTGTCTACAATTCATAGAAAAAATTATCTCGAGCAACGGTATAAAGCATGAATAATGATAATCTTATTCAAGAAGTTAAGAAAAAATTTAATGCAAAGTATTACCTGACAAACAACGCGTGGTTCCGAGATTGCGTCGAGTATTATTTGAGCGAGCATCACAATGTAAAAATGATTCATTCTCTAACCGATTTATATATGAAATAAATAAAATTGTTTGCGGACCGTATTGTTAAAGATATTAATTTAACTAAACACTTACCCGTATCAGGCAACGGTTGCGGAAGTCCTGGAATTTGTGATAGCACAATGGCAACTGAGCGATCTCCGTGAAATCAGTACCGAAAAACCATGCTTACCAGGAAATTTGGTCCTCGAAAAGTCTACAACGCTGCAAGGCCGTTTTGTTCTTCAGGTGCATTATTTATTATCTACACAATTATTCGCCCGAAGTCAGCTGCTTGACATTTCATGAGATTTCCTAGAGGTTTCTGTAACAAAGCAGTCAGACATTTCAAAGATAATTCATCAAATAGTAAACAACCTATGCATGTTTGCGATAAGAAAATATTAAAAATTCACTATTTTTTAATAGATGGAGAAAGTATACGACATATCCGAGTCAAAGTACAAGCAGATTCAAAAAATTCGCTGTGCCACGGACGACAATGTAGAAGTAACGGAGGCTGAAAAAACGCAAGCTAATTGGGAGCCAAAGAAAAAGAGGATGTTATACTTCCTTCTGACAGACGGAACTCAAGATGTTGTCGCTATTGAATACAAACCGATCAGATTTCTTAACGTTAGTAAAGAATTTGAAATTTTGTAGCAGTGCTCAAATGCTTTTAGCATGAATTTTTTTAACTGAAAATACAATATAGTTATTGCTAATAAATAACAGTACTGGATATACATCGCAGGAAAGTCTATTGCCTGGCTACAAGCTATTAATCAAAGGTCCTGTTGCCTGTAGACGAGGAGTAATCATGCTGGATGAGACCAATGTGGAAGAAATTGGTGGAGAAGTGGCTGACTTACTTGTACCCAATGCTTATGAAAATATTTTAGCCAGAGCTCTGTAAGTAATCCATTCACTTTGAATCTCTTGTTTGCAATCGAAATATTACCAATTTTTTTTTTCTTCGACGTCCTAGGAATTTACCAGAAAATCCAGATCCTTATAAAGATAACGAGGTAGCAGTGGCTGATGCAGTGGAAAATACTGCATTGTTTAACGATGATTTTGACATTGACATCGATGACATAGCGGTAATAGAGGCTGATGAGCGCAAGGTCGAAATTTCTCTACCTTCCACGAATCCTCAACGAAGTAACAAGTCTGATCCAATTAGATTTGAGAAACCTCCGTTGCTAAATTCTGCTCCAGTTTCTAGAACCGAATCAGATCTTTTGTTCGATGAAATCGATGATGTTATTTTCGACGAGGATGCGAACTTTGATTTTGGTCCAACCCCACAGAAGTATGGCAGCAGCGTTGCAGCATCGAGTTCGAATATTACAGCCGGACGGTCTGGAGGAGTGAACGACGATCCAACTATAAGATCTAGAGAAATAAAGCCTGCTTCCACAAACGAACTTGCGTCAACATCGAGTAAAAACTCGACGCAGACCAAATCAAGTTCAGCCATTGACACGAAAACCGATGGCTGTCCAACAAAAAAACTCTCCGGATTGAAAATCAATACCGAAAGTCGAAACGATACGACTTGCTCGACTCGACAGCCTGGTGCAGTCGATATTTCGCAAAGAAAACCCACTGAAACTTCAGCGAACAAAAGAACTTCTTCCGTTCTATCTCCACCCGCGATAAATTCACCTGTGGAAAAAATGCACTGTCCGCAAACCTCCAACCTAAAAAAGACTCCGGTGAGCAACAGAAAAATCACAGATTGGATAACGAAAAATGCAGAATCGTCGAGTCCATCACGATCCACGTCCAACAACGTAGCTGATTCCATAGCCAGTGTACTGGCCACGAAGCTTATCGATAGTGACGTCGTTCATAAAACTATCAAGGGCAAAGTTACTAAATTCGATAATCTCTCGAAAAACGGTCCATTCTGGCAATTGAATGCAACGATAACGGACAGTACCGGAAGTATCGATACCACTTTTTCCTCGGAGGTACATTTTTCCAGTACACAACCATTTGCATGAGATAAAAAAAAAATCCTCTCGAGTCTCATATATTTTTTTTTTTTTTCTATTTTAGATTCTCGAATCAATGTTGGGTTTCAGCGTTGAGGAATTTTCGAAAAAGAAAAAACTGAAAAAAACGGATCCCAATATGGAGACCTATTTACGACAGGTGAGCACACTCCAACTGGGATTCTCGATTTTTCTCATTTCACTAATTTTCGAATTTGATACGATTATATTTATTACCAGGGTTTTCGCAGTGCGGAAAAACAATTATCGCGGCTCGACGATTTCATGGAAATCGAATTGAGGCCCAACCAGAAGCCTAAAGTTATTAAAATAAAGGGTGCCAACGATCAATGAAAAATTCAGCAACAACGAAGGTGAGTTCGAAATGTTGCGATAGTGACTCAATTCCCTCAATCAATCTTTTATTATTTAGAAAAATTAGTTTTCTCATTGACCAAACCGAACTGATTGAAATATAACATGAAATCAGTACATTTTCCGAAAATAACATCCGTTATTAAATCCGAATGAATGTAGAAATGTCTTTACGCTGAGTTATGAGAATACAGAATGCTTTTTCCATCACTTCAGATCGACAATACGAGAAAACTTGTTTTTATTTCTCTATTATTTATTACTTAAAAAATCTCTGTCCGATGAGTACTTGATGTGGCTCGATCTCAATTTCCAAAATCGATACTTTGCTAAAATTTCTATCATTCATCTTCGTTTTCCGATCTTAGAACTAAGTGTTGAACGAAATATATTGAAATGTTTTTTTATCTTATAAATATATTTGTACGCAAAAGGTTTATTAATATCGGTTGAGTGGTTCACAAGTTTGAACTAGTCAACATACAAACAGGCAACGAACTTGTTTTCTTTTCTTACACATAAATATTTATATATCGAGGTATACAAAGGCGTATTGAATGAAAAAATGACAGTCGCAAGAGTGTTCTTAGTTTCGGTATGCGCGAGTTTTGTACACATTGAGGTACGCATAAAACTAATATACACAAGGCAATTATTTAAATTGTGTTTGTCCGAGGGGCGGAAAACTTGAACCTCCAACAACGAAGAAGCACTATGTGTTCGGTTATCCTCGAAAAAAACGTTTTCCATCTTTGTACAATATACACAGTCGTAACGAATAAAATAAAATAATGCGAAAAAGCATTTCCGTGCTAATCGAATAGTCTTTGTTGAATATTTCGATGTCACGAACCCGCGCTAAATTCCGGCACTCAATTTTCTTTGAAAAAAAAGTACTTCGCGGATATGTTATATTTACAAATGTAATAAATTTGAAGTAGCAGTCTTGCCACGTTCACGCTCAAAACTTGACTCTCCAATAAATGTTCGAAAGTTCAAATCTATTTAAAAAATCAAGTTGGGAGTTTGAGGAAAGTAAGCACTGTACTAGAAAAAAAAACTTTTCGAAAAAAAAAAAAAAAACCATCGTCTTTGAACGAGTTATTTGTTATTAATTCTGAATGGAAAAACTACACGCAATAATTCGTGGGGAAAAAAATGTTTATGTAAGAACGCAAGAAAAATTCAATGATGCTGAAATGTTAATTCTGGCATAAGAATATATTCAACGCCAATTAATCCACCCGGGTAAAAATGAGCCAGTGAGCCAAGGAAAAAATGAAAAAAAAAAAAAAAAAAAAAAAAACTTTGTGTTTTACTCTGGAAATAACAATAGAAAAAAGTGTAGAAAAGTGTGAAATTTCGCACTATTCCCCACAAGAACACACGTAGAAGTATAAAATCTTTGATTTCTTATACCTTTGATATGGGATTGTGAATTTTTGCGATATTTTGGAAATAAATACATAATAGTGTCCTGAATGTGCGCTAAAAAAAAAGCCTAAAAACTATACAAAAGAACGTTTCGGCGAGACTGCTACTTCGATACTAAATGTGGCGCAGGTTTGAGAATAATGAAATATTTGAAGATGAACGAGATCGAGTCAGACCTGAGTCTCGCTGCCACTGTGATACTGCTTTCTGTATTTTCTGCTGTGTTTCTTCCGCGGAGTAGTTCGTCCGGAAAGGGAACGAGTGAGAGGAGGAAGAGGAGGCGGCGGTGAAGAAACCTGTGGAAGAGTAATTTGGGAATTTTTCACGCTCGCATGTGAGACATGAGATGCAGGTGAGGTTTGTTGAGGCTGGTTGGTGAAATGGCTCAAATGATGAAGCTGCTGGCGATGATGATTGGTCGGGCTGGTCGAGCCGGGGCTGCTGTAGCAATGAAGAACCGGAAGTGTCGCGTGCGGATGGCATTTGTAAGGCGGTTGATTGCAGGGAGTTAATTTTCTGCATACATCCGAAAGTTTCGGCCACCAGATCCAGGCGGCCGCAACAGCTCCTCCGCCCAGAGAAACGATAAGTCTGAAGATAAAAAATTGAAGCAACGGTCGCGAGGGAACTTTCGGCCCAGAGGAGGGTTCCGGTGCTCGCAGCCACGAATCCCGACCCCACCATTCGTACAAAAGTGTTCCGGTCAGGCAGATCATAACGAATGTGTAAAAACAGGCGAAAACACCGATCCTCGTGACCAATGACTTTTGCCGTTTATAAACATCTGCCGGGGACTTGGAAGCGTCGCGATTTCTAACGAGCGGATTCGTGTGTTGACCCGAATTCGCTATTAAACTCGGCACCACTGGACTCGAATCTCGGTACAGCAAAAGTCCTGCCATCCCGATTAATATGAACGTCGTTCCGAGAACGAGGTACACCAATTGCGGACCCAGTACCAACAGCAACAACGATCGCGTACTCTGCTGACCCACCAGGCAACTTCCTAAAACAGTAATTCATTTTTTTCCATTATTTATCATGAAAAATCAAGTCTTTTTCTATCTGTGTAGACGAATTGAAGAATAAAACGAAAATAAAATGGATCGACGTCTTAAGAAATCGGGAATTTCGTCGCCCTTCTCCCCAATCAGATAAATTTCACCATTTTTCTAAATTATTTTACGATTTTACAAATTAAAAAAAAAAAAAAACCGAGAAACTTCTCCGTATTTTTTGTTCGTTCGACGACACGTTACTTGGCAAACGAGTTCTTGAGAGTTGAAGAATTTTTAGGTATATGCAAACATTTTTTTGTATTTTACAGATTTCACAGCCGAACAGGGGTACCGAGATTCTTCTCGAGTGGAGCTACCGTGCACGGCAAATATCCTTTCTCGAGGTCTCGAAGAGGAAAAGAGGGCCCATTCTAATAGGAGGCTTGTTGTCGATGTGAAAGGGTGGAGGTACAAGACACATATGTGTACCTTCGTCGCCAGTGGCGACTACCTACCGACGAGCGTAAACGGTCGTGAGAGTATTCAATGCAAATATGTACCCATAGGGAGCGAGTGAGCGAGAGAGAGAGGGAGGACTCGCTCTACAGCTTGTCATCACTGTCTCCTTCGTTTCTCTCCTTTCGTTTGTGCCGGCTTCTGGACCCCTTTTCCCCCTCCCCTCCCCCGCCCCTGGGTCCTTTATTCGTCTTCTTTCCAGTCTTAAAAAAGCATTCTTTTATTTTTGTCTCGGACCGTTCGCGTCCTCGCACCCCCGTAAATTTCATCTCTGATTCTACACTCGAGTTTCTCAACCCATAACGAATAAAAGAAATATCATTTTCGTATAGTTCCAAGTGTCAGCCACAATAATTATCGTCTGAGCTGATTACGATCCAAAATAACTTGCCGGTTAACTCGTCCGCGTCAACGTCTCTTGTTACGAGAACAGCGATCGTATGGGCTGCAGGAAATCCCCAGGCTGCGACTGCCCCGACCGTTGAGAAACCTTGCTGAAGCCCAAAACCTCCATCCTCTTTCATATTCGAACTCCTCGAAGATCGCCTCCATTTTCGGGCCACGATGCACCACCAACCGGACAACACGACCCACCTACGTAACAAGAATTACATTCATTCATTAATTGAAATCAAATCTTGAGTACCCGAATCTCGAGCTTCCTTATTTTATGAATATTTCTAGAAAAACATATTAAGGTTCCTTCTTTTCGTTCATTTTATTCATGATTATTCAAATCTTCTGAAGAGTTGGAACAAGAAATGACGGGCCTTTCAAAGCGCTGTCTTTTCCTTGAAAACAGAGGAAAAGTAACAATCGAAAAATCATTTCCTTTTTTCATCAGTCCTTTAAGGTAATCCTGTCGACTTAGCTGGTAATACTAATCACTAAATTCAAAACTTATGCCTATTAATGCACGGCGTTTAGCACCCTCGCTGCGCTCGGGCGCTAACTTCACGCCGTGCAATAATCGGCTACTTAAGTCACACGTATCGTAATGTACTATTTGCTAACTTGTGCCAACGTTCAAGTGTATCGCGTTGATTTTTGCAGTGAATTTCACGGTAGAAACGACTGTTTAATTCCTTCCGTGTCCAAGAAAGACGACGTGAGATTGTTTAAATTTGATCTGAGCAGTATTTACCGTGTGGTAACGATCTCGATGCAACACGAGCTCAACGAGGCCAGGCAATCGGAGGTGTGTTGTTGAGGTTGTGAAAATATGAAGGGGGGGGGGGGGGCAGGGGGCTGGAGGAATGGCGATGGATAAGCAGGGGCGCGTATATGCGCGTGCATCGACGCACCGCTTATTTACATAATAATTGATTGCACGCGGACTTGCTAAGAGAGAAAGAAGAAAATAAGGGAACGCGAGCACGTATCCCTTATGAAAATTGCTTCGTGTTTTACGAGGTTTGGGGCCGAAGAGAACGCCTACGGGCACGAACAGCCATAACAGGCTTGATGGACGTTCTTGTATTCCATCGCCTTTTGCTCTTCTTCTTCTTCTCCTTCTGCTTCTATTTATTCCTGTTGGACAAGGAAAGTTTTACCTTGCCGATAACATCTTCGATGCTATATAGTACTGCCCAGTAAAGCCTGAGCAAATATTCATTCCTGGTAAGATACACGCGCGATCTCTTATCCCCCACGTATCAAAAGCGCAAGCAGATTCACGTAAGCCACGTCGTGGCTTACGTGACACTTACGTCTTGTTTTTTCCGTCCCAACACATTGGAAGGATCGAACTTTCGAGGATATAATGAAAAAAAAAAGCTGACGTCATCATCAAACAATGTTTTTTTTTCATAAAATATAGAATAATTATTTTTGCAAGATTCGATTTGACAGTATTTGTTCCGAGGAAAAAAAACACGATGCACGATCCTCTATTTCGAGGTGGATAAAATAGAAATTCGATGAAGGAATGAAACGAAACAAGAGAGAGAGAGAGAGACAAAAAGCCAGGACGAGATGGAGGTAAATATGAAACGAGGAGCGGAAAGGCCGATCGCGAATGAGTGGTGGGACTTTGGCTAGAGCTCCGGGGTATATAATCAGCGAGATGAGATGAGCCAGCCGGGGATACACCGGTACAGTCATTTCGTGTTTGTTTTGTTAGTTAGCGAGTCGTTATGCGCGGCGTCCCTCGTTCCCTCCCCTCCCCCTCGCCGAACAACGTAGCGAGATCCTCCTTCCTTCTTTTTCGACTTATTCTCCCTGTGCATCGAATCAACATCTCCTTATGGTTTTACGCTCTCTCTCTCTCTCTCCCTTCCTCTCGTAATCGTTCTATACGATGTACGAAGTACGAACTCGAACGACCACCCAATCCATCGAATCCACCCAAGCGAGGGACGAACGTACGGCACCCTTTCTTTTCTATTTCTCTGCACCTTTTCCGCATTTGCGATCAATCGCTCAGACTGTCTGATTTGTATAAGAGATGAGAAAATGACTAGAAACTTTGCTATGTCGACATTGCTGACGAACGCCCGGACTCCGCATTCCTAACCCCAAACAAGTGCAATTTTGTGTTATGATTTTTTAACAGCCAATAATTCTTTTTTTTTTTTTTTATTGAGAAAGCCAATAATTCGATTTTTTCGGGACTAGTCCCGCCATCTGCAAACCGGTCGACGCAGTAAAAATACAAGACAACGTTTTTGTTGAACACTCAACTCTTTTGTTCTTCATTATTGAGAGATCCAGGTTTGGCTTGACAGCAATGTTTTCCGTATTTTCGTAAGTTTTTATAAAAATTGTATTGGATAATAGATTCACTAGCATTGAGAATAGTATATATATATATATATATGACTATGTATTCAAGAACGAATCGACGCGGAGGGTGTCGAAGGGATAATGTAAACATAAACATTGCAGTCATCATTATAGAAAGAAAGAACAGAGAGTTCTTTATGATTTGGCGACGCTATCCTGTATAGTTTTGTCCTAACACTTTAGTCTCTCAGAGATCTTTAAACTGTAAAGAAGTTCCTTCATTATGCATTAGAGTAAAAGTACAAAGTAAAGTTAATTCAACAATTGATTATTCGAAACGTTACTTCGAGAGCGAGAGTCAAAAACATGAGCAATAAAAGTGGTTAATGGAGGTTAACTTTCCATCGAAATTCAAAATTCGAAGAAAAAACAAAGGTAATTGGAAACTTATTCGATAATTGGAAATAATTGATACGCGATTCTAGCATAAAGTAGCGAAGAGCAGGTTTATTTTATTGTGGTAAAAAGTAGAATTTATTGAGGTCACGTATCGTGCTTGGGACAAAAATGTTTCGTGGCTTAGTCTTCGAGTGCGGGCGGTGATACCCCGGAATTTTTGATCAGATAACATTCGTATTGTGAAACATAGTTTTGTCACAGATGGGTGTATAGTGCGGGATACTTATTTTTTTAACGTTACGTTCGTCCTGTGAAGCATCGATGAGAAAAGTTGGTTAAAACTACCGGTAAATGCTCGGGTCAATTAAAAATGAGACTAGAGATACTCTGCGAAACCCCTTTCTCCTGAGAACGGGTAGAGCATTGCGAGAGAGAAAAGAAGCGTGTTAGGAAAGCGCTGCTGCTTTTATATATATCCGTTCTCCTTAAAACTCGTTTAGCGTAGTCTCGGGAATAGTGTGCAGGCCGTGGCATAGCGAGCGATATATAGGTATAACGCGAGAGGTTAGAGCGTGCGGGAGAACGAGGAGAGAGAACCTCGCGGGGAACCTCCGACTTTTTGTTCCTCTTTCTTTTTCTCAGCGGCTCTGCGATCGGGCTTCGGGAGAGAAGGAATGCCATTGACTCTGCATGGTTATCCAGCGAGAAACGAGGGGCTCACCTCCTCCTTTCTCCTCGTCTAACTCGCAACGCCTCTCTACGTTACGACCGGCGCGTACCCAAGACATTAAACATATAAATATATACATATACAGATGCACGATATTTTCAGCATCCAACGGGTGATTCGATCTCTCGGAAATACTATATATTTTTATTCTCCTCTTCTCTCTGAAGGGGACGGAGCGAGAACACGACGACGAATAATGCGATCGGGGCGTTCGATCGAGAATATTATCGGTATTCGGTTTGAAGAAAAAATCGCTGCGCTTGGTCTTGGCCTCTCTCTCTCTTTCTCTCTTTCTCTCTCTCGCACGTACTAAATAATAATGAGGGGCAGACGTTCGTTCCGGGACTACCCGTTAGATCGTAAAGGAGATGAGAAAAGGCGAAGAAACTCTCGCGGGTTGAGAGCAAAAGAGGGAGTAAGAGAAGAAATTGAAGAAGATGAAGAAGAGAAAGAAGAAGGAGGAGGAGGAGGAGGAAACGGAGAGAAGGTCTTCTCCGTTGGCCTCGTGAATCCACGAGATGGGAGTCGAAGCCTCGTTAGCGGCACACGAGGGGAGCCCTACAACACTGTTGCCAGATTGTTATCCCCTCCACTCCCCCCTCTAACCAACCGCTCCTTTTTCACATCTCGCCGAGGCCCAGGGCCCCCCCCCCTATAGTCATTTTGTACCGAGCAGCATCGTACTTCGTGAAATGCAACGTAGCCCCCTCGCTTCTCCTGCCCCCGCCTTATAATATACGTGTATGTATTTATATTCCATTCTTCTTCTGTCCAACGAGCTCTTTCGAAAAGCATCTTCAACGGAACCAACAACAACAATGATAGTCGTTGTTATACGAAACGAGAGAAAAGTTTGAATTCTTTACTGCTTTTTTCACGAATTGTTATCGTGAAATAGTGCTCTCTTCTAACTCCTTCTCTCCACTATTATTGTCATTGACATCGCTGTTATTATTACTCTCCATATGTAATTTATCTTGCGATTTGGCAGAAGACGAATTGTCTCAGGAGAAAAAATTTCAAAAATATCTTTGTCGATTGTTTTTTAGTCTTTGATGATGAACAAATTCGTAGCGATGGTAGTTATTCTAGATCCTTACGAGTTCGAAAACGAGGCTGATTTTTAAGCAAATAATTTGCCTTTTGCATTTTTTTCGAAACATTTTTTAGTTTTATAAATTTTTCATGTGTACAATTAAACCTAGTTGTCGCATGTCAGGAACATTTTATGCTAGACAGAAGATTCAGGTGATTTGTGAGCTAGTTGAACAGTTTCGTTCGGAAAAATCAATGGTTAGTGGTTCCCCATGCTGAATGGATTTGTTGTCTACTCACCAAACACTTGCAGCGTTTCCGAAGTAATATAGCAAAAGGAAGACGACGGCACAGTAAGGATTTCCGAGACCATCTTGAGTGAGATACTGCTGTTGCTGTTGCTGTTGTTGTTGGGCCAGTACGGCAACTTGATCTTGGGGATGGAGTGGCACAGCGGAGGTACATGCAACAGCGATTCTGCCGGCTGCTAATCGAATCACGAAGCCGATTCCAATCGCTGCGTGACAGAAAGCTACGCAGGCGATTGCGCTTTCTGTCGTAAAAATACATAAATTAAAGTAATTCAATCGAATTGATAATATTCCCATGATTGGAAGATTGAAATACGGACCTCCGGTACTAATGACGACTGGCTGATTGTAACGGGGCCTGAGGAAAGTAAAAATCCCAGCCAGAGCTGATATTAAACACAAAGTAACGAGCGCAACCATCCAAGCCTCGGTCAGTCGTTTATCTCGCTGTGACCAGAGAATATCCGCTTCACAGGCTGGGGCGCATCTCCCAGAACGATTCAGAAATATGTATCGTCCTGATTTCGCGTAGAGCGAGCATCCCCAAGGTCCGTTTCCACCACCGATCGCCTTTAACAGGTACAAATTCCCGATTAGTCGCATTCGGAATAAAAGGTGTAACTTCTAACTCGATTGCTAGTGGGAATTAATCATTTTTCATAGTATCCAATAGGGGATGGATAAAAACAAACCTGTATTGGATTGACTGGCCCAGGTTCTCCGGGCCCTTCCATACACATGTGCTGATGATTGTTCTCCGGTGGAAATTTGGAACAATTCAAAGCTGCCGGCCATGGAAAGCCAAAGCCCTGAAGTACCGGATAACAACGAGCTCGCACTTGTTCGCACAAACCTCTGCAAGGCCCGATCGGCGAAGACACCTTTTCGGTGCACATTGGAGCGTAAACCGAGCACAAGAACAGGTGCAACTGGGCGCTAAAAAACGGACAAATATCTACATGCATACTGGCCTTAGCACCAAGACGTTTAGCCTTTGGCTCGATTCTAGGCCGGCTTCGATTCGCGTTTAGCGTCTTCGAGCCGACTAAATTAACAAAAAACGTTATTCGATGTATAAATGTACTTATAATTATCGCTTTACCTGCATCCGTACTGAATAAGCGGACCAAAAGTCTGTAGAGTGAAATCCGCATCTCCTTGAATCTCATGACCAACCAAATTGGGCATTGTCGTTACGTTGTAACCGAGACCTCGACACATCTCGATTCTAATTGGTTCGCAGGCACCTTCGACAATCAACCATGCACTTCTCACCACCAACACTACCAGAAACACCGGGAGCCAGCACATTTTTACACTTTTTGTTTTATTTCAACATTCCCTTAGCCGCCAACAGCTAACCCACGTGCTACGCGCACCTGCTTTCACGATAATAGCAGACTAGTATCTTTATAATTGTCAGCATTCATAAAGCACCGCTGGTACGACACTGCATCGACACATTTATATCAGAACAAGTGCGACCAAGATCATTCAGCTGTTGCACTAAAAAATGCTTTTCTGGCTTACAAAATGATAACGAGAAAGCAAAAACTCGACAATAACGAGAATTATAATACGAAACTAGTCGTCGCCGCTGGCCTCGTTCAGAATTATCCAACATCGGGCGACTCTGTGCTACCGTTGCATACGAGGCTCGTTGTTGCAGCTTCCCCGAACTCATCGTAAATCAACTTTTTACGCTTTCTTCGCCGTACACATGTGTATTATTTCAAGATGCTGCAGTCGGAAAATACACTCTGGAGAGAAAATGATCGACTAACCGCGATCGAACGCAACACAACGAGAAACCGTTTTTTTTTCACATACTTCCTTTGGTGTTTTCTGGACAAATTAAAAAGCACACTCCGTGTTTGTGTTATTAACAACACAAACGTCCATTATTCGCCAGATTAACACAGCGAGTTATTACAATTTTCTTTCAATCCTATTGATCGATCTGTTGAAAATTTATCGGTTTTCATGCTATTGAAGGGATTTTTTAATTTAGTTTAACAATGTGAAAGAAACGCGCGCGAAATAGAACGGATCCGTTGTTTGGAAGGTCCCGCGTGTTACTGACCCTCACGAGCACCAAGCTTTGCTCGCCACATCTAGTCAGAGAACAGGGATATTTGCCCCAGCTACTTTTTTACCACCACCATATCGCTTCTCTCGGTCTACTCCGGCTCCTCCGTCCCCCACCACCCTTACTTTATTTTTTATTTCCTTGTCGCGCTTGTTGAGAATCGCGTCTCGTTTTGTCGAGTACCAGCAGCTTCACCGGCTTGTTCACGAATATCGATAGAAAGAGGCGTGTTTCTCAGACGATTTTATCTGCTCGTGACGGCAATTTTTGAAAAAATGTCTGATTCCTATTCATTCGATATCATGATGATGAATTGCCTTGAAGTAACAATAATTTTAACAAATATTTGTTGTTTGAATTAGTTTGTAGATTCAATCATTTTCAATATATCGTTGGCACCGATATAATTTTTTTAATTATAGGGAATAAAGTTAATTCTAGAAAAATTCCAGAGAATCTTCAAAATTCCCTGACTTTTCCAGAGGGAAGATTTTTCCTGACTTTTACAGGTTTTCCCTGTTTCCAGGTGCGAAACAACCCTGGCTAGCTTAGAGAAAAAAAAAAAAATTGCATCGGCCGGGAATCGAACCCGGGCCGCCCGCGTGGCAGGCGAGCATTCTACCACTGAACCACCGATGCTCGTGACAAAGTAATGTTTTTCATTTATAAAATTTTGCATACATTTATTTGATGAATTTTCCCGTTTATCGGAAGCCTAAATACTTTTCATATTTTTGTTATCGATGCTGGAAAGAACGTTCAAAATCGAAAATCGCGCTTGAATCTTTCCGCATACGTTAACTTCTTGTCAGACAATTGATAACTTGCCGAAGGATCTTTTCGCACGGCGTCGTACATCAAGCGATCAACTTCTTCGACAAAATTCTCGACCATAATGCTACATCTTAGAGTCTGCCCTGGAGACAATTCGAAGCACTCTTTCACCTGTTCGAGTTATTAAATGTAATCAATTGACATTTAATAATACAAAATTCAAATTTTATGTGGAAAAGTGATATTAATACGAAAATAGAAATATAAATAAATCATCGAATGAATTGAAATTCTATTCCACGCTCACTCTGTCTTTTTCCGATATCTGCTCAGAAATAGAGTCTTTCTTCACATCAAAGGATTGCGTATATTTGATTAAGCTTTGCAATTTTTTCTCTGCTTCGTCAATATCCAAATTATTACGTACGGAATGCGATTCGTCGATACAGGCGAGCTTGTTTAACCAGTAATTGTCATAATTATCCAACCGATCGCTGTCGACCGTACCAGCTGATGAGTCATTTATTACAAAATGTTATTTTATTTTTCGGCAAATACTTATATAATTTTGAGTGAACCGTGGATCCCTATAGACGGGGTAGAAGACCCGAATTTCTTGAGTGTAAACTTATTTTTTACATTTTCCCAAAACTTATTCGTTCAACAGAGTTTTCAATATCAAAAATTTAACCAAATACGACTTATCGTACACCATTTTCTTCATTATCAAAAAACGAAGCTTTACACAGAGCTGAATTTTGAATATTTTTCTGGTCTTAAAAAAAGTAATAACATTGATATACCGCTTTCCAATCGATCAGTGACATTTTTGCTCAACGTAACGTTCTGATTTTCGTTCAGGTTCGTCCCAAGCTCAGGTTCCTTTCCTAATTTTTTTTCGCACGCTGCAATGTCATTGTCCATTGTGCAAGGAGCTTTTCGTTAAAACATATATACAAAAAAATGACTGAAAATCAATTTATCGAGTGCAGCAGTCCAAAGTTTAATTCACGAATCGATAAAATTTTGACAAATCATAAATAATTTAAAGACGCGTTAAACATATTCATATCTGACGACAAATGCAAGCAGATAAGAAACGACGCGCGGTCGCGGACGATTAGGGAATTAAAAACATTCGAATTGTAGCCATTTTCCAGTATTTTTTTAGAAAAAGTATTTATTCACAATTCAAAGAACAATATGAGTAACAAATAGAACGAATGAAGGTAAAACAGCATTGCAAAACAGGATTCTCGGTAATATCGATATCCTCCTTTACTACGCTATGAAGAGGCGCGGTAGCGGCTCGACGCCAAGTATTAAAAAAAGAAAGCTTGTGCGACTCCTGTCACACTCTTATATATGCGAAAATGACGGTTTTCGGGCTTTCCATGTTTTTCAAACTGCTCTTACAGCGGAACGGTTCGAGAAACAAATCTGGATGTAGAGGACGATTTTTTTTTCGATTTTTCTCCTTTTATTGGTCTTTGTTGCAAGTTAATCCGTCCACCCAATCGCGAGATATTATAATTGTGTAACTTGAAATCGAATGTTTAGGGAATTTCAGTCCCTTGGAGGCGGTAAAACGTTGGTTACGCCTTTTTAGTAATAATGAACATTTTTTTGCTTCGCCTCACCCAGGCCGCTGCTGGGTGAGGCGAAGCAAAAGTGCAAAGCCGCGTCCCCTCTCTTTCGCTCATAGCGCGTTCAACAAGAACACAGAATGGTCGTTTTATATCTACATCTATATTTTTAATACTTGGCGTTCTTTTTTTTATTTTTTTTCTACATGTTTATTGTGTATATACGACGAATTTATAGCCCATGATTGAGATCCCAGTAGTGTTCACCATATTCTGCATTTTTATTGCCCCAACGAACCTGTAAAAAACCATCATCATGAATTTTCACAACATATCTTTTCCATGTTTGCATTGCCATTTTGCTAATGAACAGAATTCGAAGTTGGTAGATTATTAACAATGATCGAAGATTTAAAAAAATCATGAAAAAAGTAAAAAGAATATAGAAAAATGGAAAAAAAGAAAAAAAATAGTTTTTGTTTGCATTCGACGATGGTAATATCGCAGAAAAAAAAAATTTCTTCAATAAATAACGCATACCTTGCCCTGGTGTTGATTATTTTTCAGATCTTTCCGTTCGAATCGTTGCTCCCATTCGTGAGGATTTTCACAGACATGTCCAAATTGAATTTTCAGGGGTTCGAGGTGTTCCGAGAATATATCTCTGCGCATAAGCAAGAAAATGAGAAAAAACAATTCACAAGGATCGATGGTAGAGAAAAATATTTGAAAAGCGATTGTTTACGTACTGAAAGTATTGTCCTTTGTGTAGAACATCAACGAGGGCTCGTCGCGGTAAGTTATCATTGAAAATTCGTCGAATCGAGTTGACGTCGTCTTGACGAGAGTTAGGAAGATTGGCATTTCTGTTATCTCTTATTCTACGATAATCACGACACGTCGCGGGCAGGAGAGTAACGTTGAAGATAACAAAGATAAATAATAAATATCCCATGATTTTTGTCGCGGTTAATAACGATACTAGGATATGAGGAAGCGAGTGGAATATATTATTCGAATTGGATGGACCGAACAGACGTACTGAGCATTTTTCCATTCGTTAAGCAAGCTACAGTTCTACAGGAAAGATGGCGTTGAAAAAAAAAAGCAAACAAAAGCATTATTTTAGAACGTTACGCTCGATCGATCACGCCTCCTTCGTGAAAGTGTGAAAAATCTCCTTTTCTTTACCGGGCATAGAGAAAGCGTTGTTTCGACCGTGATGTGTTAAATTATAAATAAATAAAAAATATGTGATCGAATATGATTTCCACTCCATAAGAGATACACGCACAATAACGAGCGACAACTTTTTTGTCGCGGATACTAAAACAAAATAAGCAGCGCTCGCGGACACGCTGCAATTCGAAAAATGAAAAGTCATGAAAAAATAGTACGAAAAAGGACCGACGATGGAATTCTTAAATCATAAACATCTATCTATTTTTCAAAGTTAACCGGATAACTATGTTTCGCGCATTTTATCATAGACTGCATAAGTTTAACGAAACCGGTGTCTTTTGGCTTCTCTAAACCGCGCAATACTCGATTCTTCATTACGGAAACGAATTCTCGGTTGCTCAGCTGTCCATCCACTAAAAATCAGAAGAATAACGAAAGTTTGAATAAAACATTGTAAAAACAACCAACTATAAAATCGTCGGGACGATAATAACGATTCGCACTCACTGTTTTCATCGAATATCGTGTAAACAACTTGAATAACGTGATCGTTCAAATCAACGTGCGCGACCGTCTTCGCAACGTGCTTCAAAGTTGCTGAAAACGTGGAACGTATGTTAGGAAATGGTTCATTCCACTTAACTAAGACAACATTTATTTGAACATTTCATTACCCTGGTCGATCGAAGCTCCAGCGATGTGATAAAAAGTCAAAGCAGTATCAACGTCATTAATATTGTTGAGGAAATGGAAGAACTTTAGATAATCCTCCTTATTTATACCTTTCGCGTTATCTTTGAAACTGTCAAAAATCCAAGGTTGTCGGATAAATAAAAAGCATTTAAACACGAGACTGGGGCGATAAAAAGCTGGAAACGTGATGCTCGTACCTCTTTTTAACCCTCTTCAACATCTTGGCTTTTTTTTTCTCAGGATAACCGGCGTATGCCAACAACAATTCGGTGAAATCAACTTCCGATATGTTGCCGTTGCTGTCAGGATTTCGACGTTCAAACTGCAACAGAAATTCACAGTTATTGATGAAAAATCGTGAAACGTTTTCTAACGGCGCGCGATTTCTTTTTTTCTTCGTGAGAAACCAAACATAAAATTACCTCCAGACTGAGTATTTCTTTTTGCAACTGTTCCTGGAAGTCCAAAAACTTTTCTATCGTCAGTTTTTGCTTCATATTCGGACCGAAGAAGTACGTCGTCAAAGCCGAATTGACGCCCTGAATAAACCAGTGCCCCAAATTTTGTTAATTCTCCGCAGAATAATTTAACGCGAAGCTCGGATTATATCACGATTCCTCGTACCTTGAACGTGTTTCCAGTATTGGCGTGATCTCGGTGACGATTCCCGATGCTCGTTTGTTGGCGAATCAAAGTCGCGACCTTGCCAAACTCTTCGGAATCGACGTCTCCGTCACCGTTGAAATCGAACATTCTAAAGGCAATTTCAAAGTGACGTCGAGAAGCTGTGACAAATAAAAAAACGCAACGATTAATGCTTCTGTAATTAAAATATTAACGATCGTTCGTAATGAAACTCACTCGAAAGGACTGTCAACAAAAAAATGTAATCGGAGAATGTAATGAGTCCAGAACTCCCGAGTTTGTAAAAAATGCTGTCCTCGTTCAATTCCAATTCCAATTTAGCTTGAACGTTCTGCAAGTTCGAAAAGTTATTCTTAATCGATCGGTGCATTTATCGATTGCAACAGGATATAATAAGTGATTTATTTCTTTTTTTTTTTTTTTTTATACGCACCTTAGGATCGACTCTCTTATATTGATCCAATCCGAGACCTAAATTATATTGACATTTATCATTTTACGAAAGGAAAAGGATGGGGGCGTGATAAACACGATGATTGAATGAAAAAAAATATAAACTCATGCGAGCGAATAACCATCGATGTACGACGAAGCTTGAGTAGAAACAAAACATAATAATTGGTACCGAGGCATGCATCGCGTGATAAATATATGGCGGAAGAGGCACGCAGACAGGCATCAGGCATGCAAGCAGTTTGATCGAGTCACCCCGATCCTGAGACGATCGGTTATCGCTGTAAAGTCAACGAAAATAGAGAGAAAAAAGAAGTAAAGAAAATCAATCGAAGCGCGAACGATGAAAGATGATTGCGTTAACGAGAGATCGCGATTTACCATCGGGTTGTTTAACGCCAGGAGTCATCGATCTTAAGAAATCGTCTGGCGTCATAAAAACCTCGTGGGTATGATCGTTGAAGACGATTTGCAGCGTTGCAAAATATCGAAATACTTTGTCGGGCGTTGAATAATGTCTCATACGATTTTCGTACTCTATTATCTGCGTGTCAATAGCATACAGAATAAAGAAGTTAATGCCGGTACCACCGTCTTCGCGCATGCAGTATACACATATTTATTAACCCTTGAGTAGCACACGGGGAAAATTGAAGAATAATTGTAACCAAGATATCCACGGTAAACACGATACAAGTAGGAAAATGTATTTCTCTCAAGTGGCAACTTTTTGTTGTTCCTACGTTTACTCCTTCACATTTTTTTCGATTTTTTTACTTCGTACTTGGAAAGAATTAAAAACCGTCAAGATCATTTAGAAGTATAGATTTTAAGGTAAGAAACCTCGAATTTCAAACCTTCTATCTTCACTGTGGGAAAAATACAGAATATTCATGAAAAAGTGAGAAAAAATAAACTTTGTTGTGTTTTGACTTGAACATCTCGGCCAGAGTATGAAATATTTCAAAACAAAGTAGTGGTTTGGAAGCTGAAAATTCAGAATATTAATTTAGAAGTAAAAAATAGTTCTGCAATAATTAGGAGCGCCAGAATCATTGGTATAATCGTTCTTCCAATTTGGAACATTGTGCTCGATGAAGGGTGAAAAAATGTAGTGCGCTGTTCAAGGGTTAATACATAAATATTGGAGAATTAGAAAAGCGCGCAAGTTCCATAAAACTCTTTCATTAGGCACGAATGATAGTGGTTAGAGAGGGGCAGAAAGTTGGAAAGACACAGAAGATTCAACATGGGATAACTCCTCACAATCGAGACAAAAGTTTGCTCGTCCCGAGCTCCCTTTTTTTATCGTTGAAAATTTAACTGCTTTATGAAATCAATCCACCTTACCAATTGAAGTTTAGTTTGAGCGCACGAAAATGTTAGTCGAGAACCGCCAAGTACCAATGGTGAATTTAGAAACGAAAAAAAAAACAAAAAAAGATACCGATTACGCAGCAACGAAACAATACTGAGAGATTTACCATCCGGTTGTTTCATGCCAGGTGTTATGGCTCTTAAGAAATCATCGGGGGTCATGTAGATTTCTGTACCTTCCGCGCTAGTCACCTTCACCGTAGCGAAATATCGGAATATTTTGTCCGGAGTTGAATACGATCTCATCCTATTTTCATACTCTATTATCTGCAACAACTCTTGGAGTTTTGATCATTTGCCATAATTTAATATTCTTTCGATTTCAAAATTTTTACTTTTCCTTCCGAAAATCGTTGCCTCCTCGTGAATGACTTAATTATTCAAATTTCATAGAATCTTACACGAGTGTCATGAATTTCACGAGAACTTTCGCGCATCCTTTATTTCTTATCATCATTAGTAAAGAACAAAGAAAAGTAATGTAAATAATACAAGGTTATCATTGAACCTTTCTATCCCGAAATCCGACTTTCTGCTTCTTTGACTTTTTCTTCTTAGGCTCCTCTGTTCCCGTATGCTCCATCGACTCTTCCTCCTCCTCCTCCTCGCTAGCCTTTTTCTTTTCGGTGAGCATCTCAGCCGCATCCACGCGAGGTGTCAACTTTGTTTTTATCAAGTTCACATAAGGCTTCAACTGTGTTCCGACCCTGTACATCATTATTTATGTATGTTCTAAATCTGAAGTACAAGCTTTACTTATGCAACATTGACAATATATTTTTCTGAATTTAAACTCTGCAACAGACTCATGAAACCCTGATCTTTTTTCAAGCAGAAAATTCAATGATCGTATCTGATACATTTTACAAGAATCTCAAAACAAATCAACTTTCAAGAAAAAATAATATTGAGTTCGGTTGACGAATCAACCATGTTATTAAACCGAGTAATTGAAATTGTTGTAATTTTTTGACATACTTTATCACGAATTTCTCTTTCAATGGCGGTTGAATAAAAAATTGTGAAAAAGTTCAGAGTTATTGCATAAAACATGGAACTTTCTGCTGTTACCCATAAAAATTGTGATCTTTGATTTCCGATACTTCGAAAAGAAAAAAAAATTCTATGCATCTTGGTAAGACTGTTCCTCAAGTTACCAGACCACAATAGACAACCGGAGAGTTTTTCTTGCATTCTAAGTATTTACATTTGTTGTAAAAGAGAATGGTAAAAAAATATTTTGCCAGACTTACCATCTGTAATCAACAAAGACTGCTAGCAAGGCTACGACCGTTCCAATGTAAACAATAGTATTGAACAGGGGCAGTTTTACTCTGGCATGTCCGAAATTACGATAAAATCGTTTCTGCTCATGTTCTTTGAAGTTTCTTTTGACATTAGGTTCGATTTTGAGACAATTGAGAGCAAAGACAGAAGAAACATTTGGATTTGCGTAAACAATTCGATTGTGTTGTAATATCTGTCGGCATCTGGCAAGAATCATTTTTGCATTTTATGCACCTGCAACAATTTAATCCGACGGTCAATTCACGCAATTGCTGTCATCAATTCTTTATTATGTTTATAAATTTCGATGAATTCACGAAATAAATCCATGTACTTCGATGCACAAAGTCCGTCGATAGCATCCAAAAAGAATTTTTCAATATATGGAATCCACCGAAATAAATTTTATATTCGATTCTGGATACATGCGTATGGAAAAACCGAAGTACTTGTTATTTTTCAATACTCGCATTTCAGCTTATTTACCTTACGCTATATCCTTATATAAAGTGTATTCTAACCTAGTTCTCGCGGTGAACAATTACAAAACTTTTAGATCCTTTCGAGTCTCAAAAGGCACATCGATAGTACGTATTTTAGTTTTATATATTATGCACGTATACCGAGTTTCAACGAGATATATTTGGAATAAAAAAAAAAACAAAAAACAACTCCGCTCAATAATAAATTAGAAGTCTCGCCGCCCGAGGTAAAAGTGGTTGATGGAATAAGAAACGAATTTATCTTTTGTTCGCTGATACGTTGTTCGCTCGAATTCGTCAGAGCAGCACAGTATGGATCGAACCAACGAAGCAGCTGATGATTGTTTTGATCTCGGTTGTTTTTTGGTTATGTTGATGACAGATGTCGCTAGCAGTGTGCTCAAGTTTTTGGCACTTATTGGCCACCAGCGTGACAGCTGCGGCTCAAAAGTACACGTCGAGCTTACGTTACCGAATAGTTATAACAATAAGTACAAGACTGCGAATAAAAAGTTTTCGCGATTGTAAATTCGTTGAAAAAATAACTGAAAAATGCTCGAAACGTCGAGATTGGAGGTGAACGTGAAGAGATTATTGGCTCGGTGTGAATTAATGGCAAAAGAAGATTCCCATCTCGAAAAGTGGAGCTGGAAGCTTGAAAAAGTATAGTAAATTGAAATAATAATTAAACTTCCGCCTTCGCGATTGGCTCAGCCGTTTTGTTAGAAGTTCCACAACCTGGACCTGCCAAATAACAAACACCTGGATGGATAATTATTTTCATTTCAGTTCATACTGGCGCTGGACGATATGCTCAAAGAATTACAAGAATCTCCAGAGTGAGTATTTGTTGTAGCTACCAGATGTAGCGATTAATTGAACACAACTCAATGTTTTGTGATTTTTCGAAATTTTAGTAAACCTTCACGTGATACGATGACCGAGTACACGAGAAGAGTAGAATTCTTAAAAGGTGTCATAGAAACTTCTAAGCTAACGAATCCCATCGAAAGAATCGTAGCGGCTCAAATGTTGCCAAGAAATTCATCGATGATGTCAACCGATCTCAACGGGCCCAGTGTTACTTCTCAAATCCATCAGAAAACAACTGCAAAATACAGCAGAGAGTTGCGCAGTGAATTGTTCAATGTGGACGGAAGTGCGCCTGGTATTTGCATCCATTTAATACTTCACCAGAAAAATGCAATTTCTTATTTATTGGTCAAGCCACATGAATACAGAGTAAAAAAAAACTTTAACCGTATACACTTCCAACAGGATAAAAACTGATACAAAATTTTTAATTGAAAAACTTTTTTTCTTTTTTTTCAACTGTTTTGTCATTTTTATAAATTTTTTATACAATTAAAATCTTTACCAAATGCAACTATCTAATTTCCCATTCTCTATATTATCAACAAAACAAAGAGAATATTGTTAAAAAAATCTCATTCCTGCGTATTAAGAACGTTTTAAGCTCTTTAAGGGTAAGGGTTTTTTTTTTAAGGGTTGTTTAAGCTTTGAGGGTTGTTTTGGTCCTGCTTTAGACTGTACATTTTGATCAAAAATGGGTATAAGAGGTCTGAGGTTAATAATGCAATTGTTTTTTAAACAGGAGGAAACAGCGGAGATTCGTTGAGCGGTAACAAGCTCCGACAACGTGTAGCTACTTCTCCAGCTCAGGATCAAGATCTCGACGCTCTTCTCAAGTACAATAGGAATATGCAAGAAAAAATAGCTGAAAATATGATTCTCATGACGAGCAGCATGAAGGAGCACGCTTTAACTGCAAATTCGATAATAAAACAAGACATTGGATCGCTCGAAAAATCTGACAAATTGACAGACAAAAATGCTGCTAAATTGAGAATGGAGTCTTTAAAACTCGAGGAACACACAAAATCCACCTGGAGATGTTGGGTCTGGCTCATGGTAGCCTTTGTACTCGTTGTCTTTTTCAGTCAGTTCTTTAAGTCATCAAATTTTTTTACAACTACCAATAATTACACACTTATTATTAATATATTGTCATTCATCTTTACAGATATGGTACTTTTTATGAAAATGGCTAAGAAAAAGCCTTGACCAACAGCAAACTGTTGGACTGTCAAATTCCACATCAGCATGCAGCTGTATTGATTTTTTGACAAGAAGAGTTACTCTGATTCGCCTCGGCCTCACATGCTGAGTTACTGCGGATCTGAAAAACCATCAGGTTTTGTGAGAAAAAAATAAATAAGAGGTACATCGATTCGTATTTATCGAAATTCTATTTCTTTTGGTTCGGTATAAATAGAATAATTTTTGGTCCAAAATTTATCCCTAGTTCCTAGCTATACAGGGAATGTGAATTGATTCTTTTTAAACTTTACAAGTTACATCTATCAATCAAAAAATCGCGCAACCATATCGAAGGTTACGAATTACGTTCAAATATTATTTAATACCACGCGATTGGTAGAAAAATCTGAGGTTTGAGAAATTCAAATATCAAAAATCACGTTTTCATCGAATCTCGAATTGTATTATCTCAGTATGCTGCTGCTTCCGAAAGCGGGCGATGGAAAAGAGTTCGTAAAATGCCAGAAAATCGGTTCGAAAAGGTCGCTCTAAAGAATTTTGATACATGGGAAGATTCTTGTGAAATCACGTCCGATGTCTGAGCCTCAACCACATTATCTGCATTTACTCGTCTCTCTATCTCTATAGATATGCGTATAAAAACTCAGGTTGAATTCTCTTTTATCTCTACATACCTTCGTATCGGTAGCAACACGAAATCTCGTTGCCTCTTCAGTCCCCACTAGCATTCGTAGCGATATACACGGAATCGTCGTATTGTTTAAACACAATTTCGACACAATGCATGTCGAACAGTTCTCTCTGATGAATTATCATATTTTTCAGTTCAACAATAAATACAAATAGTTTCCAAACTTGGTGTTTACTTTTTTCATTTAAAAGAAAATCTATTTCGTTGATATCGAATCGAAGCCAAAACAAAGATTTCATGTTGTTTTTTTTTTTTTTTTTTTTTTTTTTTCTTTCACAATTCATTTTATTCACTGTACGAACGAACTATTCTTTGGTCAGCACTTATTTTATCCATATATCTATGATTTATTGCATCGATTCGTTCCGAAAATTATCACACGTATTTATGTACGAATGTACGTACACGTTTGTGCGGGTGTGTGCGAACCTACCGGTGGTTCGGTAGAATCACAATTCAAATTCCCCACTCCACCTTCATAACGATATTCGACCGACTCGTGTACACATCGTACATTTATCGAAACGATACTATTTCAATCGCGCCCGCGGCAAAGGTATCTTCATTTCATGTGTTCATTTCATCAACTAAATTTTGTATTTTTTCGGTATTTTCGACGAACTAATTGAATAATGTCAATGTTATTTTAACTGGATGAATAAAAATATCTTTTGATTTTGCATGAAATACTTAAGTTTGACGAACAAGCGAACGAGAATTTAAAGAGGAAAATTCGAATGAAATACTGCGATTGGTGACTATAGTGCGGATGGATTTAAAAAAAAAGAAAAATTTCATAGTATTGTCAACGCGATATTGAGATTTTAATAAAAAATTAAAAAAATAATATACAGTTACGCTGTGGCGGCAGCGACAACGACGAGGCGAAATGTATGAAACTTTGTTACGAGTTTCCGTTAAAATATGTCAGTAATCAATGTTTTCAACGAGACGAAGATAATGAGGAGGGTTTATTTCGTCGAGCTCTGTGTTTTTTCGTTGATGCTGTTGTCGATTTGCGTTGCGTCCAATAACAATGAATGCTACTGGACCTTCTCGACACAGAACGAAGCTTTTAGTGCGGCAATATGCATCGGTCAATGTCAACAGAAGGACGTAAGTCGTTGTTTACCTACATCGTTCTCCCGATTTCGTTATACACGTATCGTTTCTGTTTTCAATCTTTTGCCACTAATATAATACGAACTTTTCTCAATTCAATATAATATGAAACATAATTTTGATAATTTGAAAGTATCATCGATGTATTAGTCAATCTTAAATGAAATCGATCATTTTCCCTCGTGCATAGCAGGTGATAATTTTTTGGGTGAAATCGAAAAAAGACCCAACGGTATAGGCCGCTCGCGCGTGTTTGCGCTCCATGGTATTGAAGAACGTTTAGTTGACACAGCTGCTTTGAAACTGTTGCTTCTTCTGTCGTGAAACCCCTCCACCCTCCGCGCGGTACCGATCGGATCAATTGAATCGCACGAATTTGTCGCTTCAAAACACGGATACTTAGATTTTGGTATTGAAAACCTCGAAAAAATGGCCGCGTCATCAATTTCTTGGGGAAGGGGGAGGGGTTTACTTATTATGCTTTCATTTCGCTATTCAGATCCAGATTCTAGATTACGTGTTAATAAATAATGCATTAGGATGTATTGAAATAAGATTCGTGCTCTCAATTCGACTGTAAACTTATTTTTTTTTCAACACAAAAATATTCAAAAATTCTGTTATTCCATAGTTTCTACGTCGTTGAGAGTGCGAGAACAATTTCATTGTGATAGTTATCTCGCAATATTATAATACGCGTCAGTAGATATATTTCTTACGTTGATACGATTATTTTTTCCGGGTAAACAGGCAGGTTAATAAAAATCTATTTTTCAACTTCTGATAATTACATTTAAGCAGTCCATCCAGACGAATTTTTCGAGGTCGCATTAACGTGGTTCACGTTTTTGTTTCAAATTTACACCGAAGGTACAAATATTACGATATAAAAATATCGACTTTTTCGTGATGCTACGGAAATTGTTAGTAAAAGAAAAACTGAACGTCGCTGCGGTATGACCTATAGACATTTTTTATAAGGAAAAAATGATTTTTTTTTTTTTTTTTTAATCACCTTAATTCATATACGCGTACACATTTATCTGAGGCTTCTATCTATTGACGTAGTCTGCTTTTTGTATACATACGTACGTATCTACGTATAATACATGTAAATAGACGGAAAAAAGAATTGAGCAGGCAGCAAGGCGAGCAAAGGAAACTTCTGAATATTCCATACATACACGATTCATGATAATTTGGCTGATAATAAGTAGCAGGGTTACGCTTACTTTCTATCCACGGTGATAAAAAATATTATCATATTTTCGTTGCTTGAATAGCTAAAAAATAGTTAAAAAAATAGTTAAGTTGAAATTGAAAGTAAACGGAAGACACTGAGAACAGCGTTTTTCTCAGGAAAAAAAAAACGTGTGGCTCTAATTTATGTTTTGTATTAGGAAACTTGGTGCGCGAAGAGTCCGCAAGGTGGCTTCGGACCGCGATTTTCTTGTATGCATTAAGCCTTGAATCTCTCTATATATAAATCTGTTCGCTAAAAAATGTTTGTCCGCTTTTCAATCGAAAATGGCTGAACCGATTACAATGAATCTTTCACGAGATTAAAGATCATGATTCAAACTGAGTTTGTGGTTTTGTGAAATTTCGTTATCTCAATTTTTACAGAAATGCAAAAAAAAAATTTAATGATTTCGTTCAATCTCCAATTTTAAAAACTCGACGGTAGTTAAATACTAACGATAAATTAAAAAAAACGATTTACCAATTTGAAGGGAATTGGAAAACGAACAAAATGAGCGGTGGTTGAATGCTCAATTCGGTATAGAAAAAAAGTTACAGCATTTTTAATGAAATTATGAAAAATTAAAAATACGAAAATCTTTCGTTTGATTATTTTATCCAGAAGAAAACTGAAGAACTACGCATGAAATTGAAAAGTAAACGCAAAAAGATGGCTCATGTTACATCGTAATATTTTTTTTACGTGAATTCAAAAACAATTTAAAAAAAAAAAAAAAAAAAAAAACTCGCTAGAACAGGCTAGATGTGCCTACTAGATATGCCGCGGGCGAAGCCCGCAGGCCCAGCTAGTATTTATATAAATTCACTGAAATTCCATCTTCAAAGAAAAATGCTTCGGCCAGATCACTTGTTTAAGTTTCGAGGTTTCGAAGAAATAACTTGAGAATTTGTAGATCGAGTATCGAACATTGAGCTGCAATTTCTTCACCGAGATCAGTAGATCACTACCTTCTTAAGGTAATCTTATCGCGGTACTTGAAAAATTCAATGCCCTTCTTCATAGATCAGTTATTGTTCTCACGAAAATTCAAGCTCGGTTATCGATCAGTTGAGAGAAAAAAAAAAAAAAATTCTTAAAAGTAGGTGTCCGTGCCAGACTCCCAGGGTGACATAGAAAAATCCAATTTCCGGTCACTAAAAATATATATCTCTTGGTGAAAATTCATAAGATATTTTACAAAAACCAGATTTAGGTACTTCAAGCTTGTAGCTATTTAATAGCCCCGGAAAAAAAGATTATCGATCTACTTTTTATGGAATTGTCAGTTGAAATGGAGCTTCCGGCATCGGGCACTGTTTTGACACTTTAGAGATGAAGAGCTAAAACCCGCGCGTATCGGCGCGGTCGATTACTACCGCCGGTCACAGAAATAACGATTATTTCAGGTTTGTAATTATATACTATTTGTTATATGCTTTATATATAACCTACCGAATTATTAAAAAATTGACGACACTTTGAGGATGCTGTTACGTAATTACGTAAATAATATCCCAAAATTTACCACCCGATGTTGAAGACATTGGAAGTCAAAGATTGCATATTTTCACACAAGTTCTTATGGTATCGGGGGTGTATTTCGAAACTTTGAAACAGATTATTTTTCTTCAACTGTCATTTACAGAGAAACGTGTGAAATAATTTGACAAAAAATGACAAGAATTTTGACCACTTGCTTTCGTAAATGAAGAAACATTGTTATTTCAAATACTAAACTCCACATTGGATGCTTTTCACAAAAGTTCATATTTTTTTATTTCCTGTAATCTATAAAAACAATAATTCTTACATAATTCCACAAGATATACAATATTTCGAGAATTCACCGAAGAGACAACTTTCGAACGTGACAGTAGAGGTAAATTTTAGAGGGAAGATAGGCTGTGATCGATCATCGATTTAGAATAATAGTTATCTCGTCGCAGAGCTTTTACCGCGAGCAAGGCATCGTGGAGTTTATTGAATAAAGTTTCTGATTTGTTCGAACACGTGTAAAACGAAGTTGCGTGAATACAAAGCGTCGTCGACGAGTCAAGATGCATTCAAATCAAAAGCGCATTCTCTCTGGTCGGATGAGCAACAGTTGCGACAGCAGAATTTTTAGGTACAGTGCGAGCGTGTGTACGGATGCTGTACACACTATTTATTCTCTTTTCGAATTCTCTCCCACGTGCACACGAGATCTCCCTGGCAACGAGAAATATCGATGAATATGCGTCGAGGATGCGAACAGAGCAGAGCGGGCTTATCGCGAATAATATATTAGTAACGAAACCGATCGTGTAGTACAATAAACTTTGCGTTCGATAGGTCAATCGAAGTTCGAAGAAGAAGAAGAAAAAAAAACACTATTGAATCTCATTTTGGTTCTATTGGAATAAAAATATTAATGATTATTCGTTTGTGTGTAATTTTGTTTTTGTTTTTTTCAGACGAATTGTCGAATAAAGTGCAGCAGTCGGGAAGAACTGGAAAAAAATGTCAGCAAAGATATCGATCTCTTCAAAAGCGAAAATGGTATTTTGTTGTTCGCTCATTTTTCGACAAAAATATTCAGAATTTTTGTGTAAATAAATATTTTTATTTTACTGCTGAAAAATAAGCAACGAGAATTTCTGGACCAGCGAATTTCAACGCGAGTCTTCACTGCAAGGATGCGAATCTTATTAGGATCAAACATAATCCTGGAATTTGGATAATTGGACAGGAGCAGCGGGGTTATAACGACAATTTAACTGAAAAAAATGAGGAGCACGAATATCGAGTTGAATCGGTGAGTAGTATGAATAAACTGCTAATGTGAATGAAACAATGATTATTTTTGTGAGAAAACAATAATGGGCATGAATCATAATTTTCATTTTTTAGTGCAACACATCGACCATTTCGTCATTCACGAATCTATTCGCAGGAACTTTTTACCGATACAAAGTTCATAGAGTTACGATCGATGGACTTGTATCCGAAGCCGAAATATCACCGTGGTTCGAGACGTTTCAAGGTAGTATCGTTAAACTGAATAAAAACATAGAGGCGAAGATGCGAGCGTGTGATATGGATCTCTCCTTTTTTTATTCGTTTTTCAGTCGGTCATCGCTCTCAGGAGGTGAAAAATATTGTTCTGACGAATCAACGATTCGACGATTTGAATCCCTCTCGTGTTCGTGCTGATTTTATGCTTCAACCGGCGACTGGTACTATTCATTTATAAAATTCTCATTCGACGTATATATCATATGTAGAAAAAAAAAAAAAAAAAAAAACCTGAAATGACTCATTGGATTGAAGAATTTTTTCAAATCAACTTCTTCATTGACCAACATAGAGAAATTCTACACTGAATTTTCGAAACTCTAAATTTCTTACGAATGCGTAACAATGAGATGATGATTTTAATCGTTTTTCATCAAACTTAGATCGCAGCTGTCATTACGAAGTTGTCTCGTTCGTCGAGGATCAAGGCTTGACTATAGGAAATCTCGACTCTGTGAGTATATCGCGATGGCATTTTTCACAGTCAGATAAAAATGTGAAAACATAATGAAAAATCAATGTTCCAGTCACAAGATTTTCGCTTCAGTCTTCACGATATCGACTACAAGACAAACGTGAGCGTGTTCGTTACTTCACGGAATTCCGCCAATTCCAAAAGCAGCAACAATGTTTCGCTCACTTTTGTTACACCTTCGTGTCTCGAACTACATGAAAATCTCACGTTCTGCGGTCAGTTTGAACTCTCGTTTTGTTGAATAGAATACATGTAAATAATTGAATTAATTTATAGTAAAGGGGAATGAAAAATATTTCATAAAGTCGTGTATTTATAGCTCCGGACAAAGTGAGAGGATTACGCGTCGCCGAAATATACCAAAATGAATCGAATTACAAGATTTTGGTAGAATGGGACGAGCCGAGCTTTCTTCCCGATAATTATACGCTGCAAATCGAATCGGTCGATTATTCTGGAAACGAAGAAACTTTGCCCGAGTTCACGACTGTTCTTCCTGGTGTAAGTTCTCGTCGGACTTGTATATAATTTTGGCAGAAGAGAGGAAAAGGAATGAATTTAAAAAGCGCCTCATACGGTTTGTAGAATACGACGGAAGCTTTTATAACGATTTCCGTTAAGAATCAACGTCTTCTCGACGATCATCAACGAATAATAAGCATAATAGCCGAATCGCCCGGAGGCACGAGTCCCCAATCATGGATTCACGTAACATTGGAAGAAACCATTGATTCATCGTCGTCTCTGGGTTTGTACATGATTGTTGAGAATATCGTGAGAAACGTATGCTCGATTCAAGAATCATAGAAACTGAAATTTTTTCAAAAAAGTCAAAACATTGTTCAGAAAACTGCTACTCCGAGAATACTAATTTGAAAGAATCGGATTATTTTATATACTAAAATGAATCAAGGTAATCCTACCGTCTTAGCTGGTCAGACTAATCACTAAATTCAAAACTTATTCCTATCCCAATTTTCGATACTTGTAAAAATAATATTTTTTAATGAAAAAAAAATTAGTCCCAATCGAAGATTGGTTATAACAATTAGTTTATAATACAGAACTGAAATAATAGTTATTTTTGTGACTAAAGTGTCAAAACAGTGTCCGATGCCGGAAGCTCCATATCAACTGACAATTCCATAAAATATAGATCGATAATCTTTTTTCCGGGGCTATTAGATCGTTACAAGCTTGAATCTGGTTTTTGTAAAATATCTTATGAATTTTCACCAAGAGATATATATTTTTAGTGACCGGAAATCGGATTTTTCTATGTCACCCTGGGAGTCCGGCACGGAGAACACCTACTTTTAATATTTTTTTTTCTCTTTCAACTGGTCGATAACCAAGCTTGAATTTTTGTGAGAACAATAACTGATCTATGAAGAACGGCATTACATTTTTTTCACGCGAATCCTATGACCTGTGTACCCGCGATTAACTGCTTGAATGAAGTTTCTTCTACTGCAGGTGTGACAGCTGCCACGGTGGCAAAAACAGAATTACAGCTAGTCGGATTGATAGCTGTACCTTCGATAGCGATCATTGGCATCCTCCTCGGAGGCATCATTTGGTTCGGTTGTTCACGAAATAAAGACTCGGTTAAAAGTAAACACAACCGTGATAATAAACGTTACAAATATTGCCAGGTAGGCGCATCGTTAGTTATTCTACAATTAGGTCGAAACGACCCCAATCTTCGTTATAGCATAAAACGTTCTTCGTATATGCGATAGAAGGTTCAATTATCTTCATAATTATCTTCGTTTTTCGATAAGAAAGAGAATGGTGCATGACAAAGTCACACTCCATGAATATTGAACTGTGGACAATCGCTAGAATTACATAAAGTGTGAAAACAAAAAAAAATGTAAAAATTCATGCTTTTCACTAGAAAAAAACAATTGCGGTCTTTTTTTTTTTTTTACCGAATTTTAAGGAGGTTGGTTACACACAACAATGTTGCCATGTTAAAAGCATAGGAAAATTCGAAATGATTAGAATTTGATGAAATTTGGTGAGCATATTCTTTTGGATTAAATATGAATATAAAGATTTTTTAAGATTTTTCTTCTACATAGTTTTCGAGTAATTTAACACTAGAGTTTACATCCGTAAGCATAAGATTCTGATATATATAGGTATATATTTTGCATATTGTAAACTCCAATTATTCGACAACTATGTAGACGAAAAATTTGAAAAAAATTTGTGTCATTGCATTTGATGCTAAAGAATATTATCACTGAATTTTATTAAATTCTTATCATATTGTCGTATGTAGCCACCCTCCTTAAGAGTCTGGCGCTAATTCGAGATGCGAATATACGAAATGCCGATAGTATATTTCAGTGATATGATTTTGTTGACAGAGCTTGAAGGAGCAAGAAGTTCTTGGTAAAAAAAATAACGAATCGACTTTTTACGTGCTCGAGAAAAATCTCAAGCTGGAATTTGAGAAGAAGGAGCATACGCTTGGATCGATGATCGATAAATTTGAATTACGTCCGAGCCAATTGACAATCAAACAAATTCTCGGAAGCGGGGCTTCCGGTATCGTGAGGCTGGGTTCTCTTCGCGACAGTAAAAAAAACATGATAGACGTGGCAGTAAAAATGCTCAAGGGTAAGCCCATTTTTTCAAGTTTCTCTTTAACTGTATGCATCGTCTTACTTATATAGCAACACATAGCACATAAATATGGAAATTATTGAAAACAGACAATCCGAATACGGACGATCTGAAAAATTTTCAACAGGAAATATCGATTATGAAGTCTGCTGGACAGCATCAAAATATCGTTTCAATCATTGGCTGTTGCACTCTCGATGTTTCGAGGCCCATCCTCGTCGTCGAGTATTGCAGTCGAGGTGATCTACAAAGTTATCTGCGAAAAGTCAGCATTACATTTCTTTTTTTTCTTGCTTCGCATATCACTTATATCATTTTTTTACATTACTAAATATTCATTTCATTATTTTCCATAGATATGGCAAGAACTGGTTTCACACGATCTGGAACGCAGAGCTCGTTCCAAAATTGAAGAGAATAATTTGTTTGAAAGCAACAATAATAATGTTGAAAATATTACATACTGTAAGTCTCTTCTTCATTTACTCTTTCATTTGCTTTTTTTTTGAGAGAATTGAAACTGAACAATTATTGTTACAGCAATAAAAACGGGGGACAACTTACAATTTGTTCAATTTCTATTATGCGAAGTGTATATTTTTATTTAAAAAATTTCTATAGTATACAAAAAAGAAAGATTTTTTTTTTCATGGAAATTTACACTTTGCACAATGAAAATCCCAAACATTCAAGTTTTCTCCGTTCCTATTGCTGTGACAATAATTTTACCGTTTTGATTTTTTCCCCAAAATCCTTGTCTTGTTCGTTTCAAGCACTGACGACGTGATAAGTAATTTCTCGTTCCGTTACAGGGATGGAGACACAACGTGTCGCTATAACCAATCAACTGTACGACATTCAAGAAGGTAAATTCTTTCTTCATTCATTATTATTTGAAAAAATTATGTTAATTGTGCAGTTTGAGTACTTTTCCAAAAATCGAAGGGAACTTTTTTCACCCTGAAGTTATTTGTTCTATTACAGTAAGTGATATTCTGTCGACGGGATTCATAATATAAACTATTTTGAATACAATGAATTCAACACACGCAGTCACTCATTCACGAAAAGTACTTGAACTGTAAAATTACCAAAATTATAATATTAATTATGGACCATTTTCTTTCTATGAAAATGCACGATGTCAGAAGAGAAGCTGCGTGAAACCGAGGAACAAATAACCGTGACTGATTTATTGAGTTTCGCTAGGCAAGTCGCTTCCGGTATGGTGAGTTTTTTCTTTAATTGGGCATCATTCAAACGCAACGAAAAATATTTCTTTCTGACATACTTATTTGTCACCTGATAAGAATTTGAATTGAAAATTAATTTATTTGTTGATTCGATTTTTCATCTGATAAGGAATTTCTCTCGTCGAATCGCGTCATTCATCGTGACTTGGCTGCTCGAAACGTATTGCTCTGCGCTGACAAAACCGCCAAGATATCAGATTTTGGACTAAGTCGGGATATTTATCAAGAGAACGTCTATAAAAAACAGGGAAATAGCAGACTGCCTCTCAAATGGATGGCTATTGAGGCATTGACTCATCAGATATACACTACGCAGAGTGACGTGTGAGTTGAACTTTTATGTTCCACGACTGTGCCATTCTTTAAGGTTTTTTTTTACCATTTTATGAAATAAGATACTCATACATAAAATTTGAGGGTCCCTGAGATCGTCACAGCGACTTTTTCCAAACTTTTTGTCGAAGTTTAGGTTTTTAGGTTTTACCTTTTTTTAGGTTCTTTTTTGTGACGATTAGAAAGCAATTTGTAGTTTTATTCCAACGTTACCACAAATATCATTGAGTTCATTTTTATTTTCATATTAGAATATTGAGAAAATATAAAAATGTCAGGCACCAATGAAATTACGTTATCCATTGTCAGTTGGTCTTTCGGAATACTTTTGTGGGAGATTGTGACACTTGGATGCAATCCATATCCAGAAACACCGACGAACATGATTCTCCAGCTTTTGAAATCGGGCTACAGGATGGAAAAGCCGGAAAATTGCGGCAACGAATTGTAATATTTTGTATATTTATTATTTCCTAATTTAAGCGACGAGGAACCAGAGAAAAAATAATGTTTCATTTTAACAGATATAACATAATGCTGTCCTGTTGGCACTCGAGGCCTCAGCGCCGGCCGAATTTTACTCAATTGAAACATCAGTTGGACGGTTTATTGGATACTGCGAGTGACAACGAATATTTAAACGTGTACGATCTCCTTCGAGAATCGACCGCAACTTCGAATCATAATAACGAGTCGATGAAACTTATCGAGAAGAACGATTATACGAACATCTATACTAAATGATGAAATACAATAAACGCTATACGAGTATTATTGTGCAAAATCGTTTATTTCTCTCTTTAGTAAGTATAAGAATTTATCGTGATACACGTTCGATTTTTATATTTATATATATATATATATATTTATATGTTACCTATACACTTTATATATCATGAATATTTAACACGTCAGAGTGGTTCGTTTTTCGTTGTCTCATTCATTCATAATTTATAAAGAGTGTAACACAAAAGGTGTCAAATATTGAAAAAAAAAAAAAAACAAAACGACAATGAAAATCATTTATCTCTTTGTATTGCCATTATGTTGGTAAAAAAACTTGTCAAGGATTTGCGGAGCAACAACAACTGAACACGAACCATCTGACATTTTCATGTACATGTGGATTTTGTATCTCCGACGGCCACAATTTCTGTTATTGTTTTTACATTCAAGCGTACACGTATAACTGAAAGATTATGTTGATAATGATGGTAATGATGATCCCGAAAATCTGAGTGAATATATGTTATCCCATGTGATATTAAAATTTCGATCGATGTCGTATAATGGATGATAAAAATTGTACAATACGATTGATTTATTGTAAATGAACTGGATAACGCGGGTCAACAATTCATTCTCGCGTACCTTTATTCAACAAACAATATACTTATGTGGCATATACTGCTTTATTTTTCATGATGATAGTAGTAGCAATAATAATTATAATAATAATTATGTGTTTCCAGCATTGGCCCGTTTGCTCGATCTCCGGGTCGTTGGTAAGCGACAAAATTGGTGCGAAAAAGAAGGGCGAAGCAACGGCCAGCCGTGTGTTTATTCGACGATCGAAACGTACGGAAACATTGCAGTATACGAATCTACCACCATATTTTTAATCAAATGTCCCTATGTACACTCAATCCTATGTATACCAAAAAGACTCAAGTATACTACAGATACAAAAAAATTTGGACGCCAGCCCCAATGTTGCTCTTATTCACACATATTCATATAAACCTAATTCATCATCATGATTTTACTTCTATTTCTCAAAACCCCCACCTTTTAATTGTTGCAAATATTTTGTTTGGAATTAACGAGAATTCAACGTTATCGCGAATCATTCTTCCCTACGGTCTTTCCGCATCTTGTGTTTACAATGTTTTTTTTTTTTTAAACACAAACGTATGCAATGGTACAGGATCTATTTACAAAACGTATATCGACGCGAAAACAAAGCTCCGAATCGTTTCGTTCAATTCTCGTTGGCATTCTCGATATCGGGAAATAACCGAGCGTACTCGAGGCATCTTTCTCATGCACCATACCTCATTCGCCTTCTTCCTCCTTATGCTGCTTCGTAAATATTCTTTCTCGTGGAGTATGGAATAATAAAAATGATGTGTTCAAAGTTTGCTTTATAAATTGAACGAATAAGGACCAAGACTTGTCACGAAACTGTCTCGACATACGTAAATTATTAAATTGCTCAGAGAGTGTAACCTCCGCAATAAAAATGAATTTTATGAAATAATAAACCTGATTTAAGATTCGAAAGACGATTACCGAACGATTTTCTCTTCCTCGCGGAGTCTCGACTCTTTCGCATCGAAATAAAAGACAGCGATGTAAATTATTGCTGATCGATTTTTCGGTAGTTCCCGTCGTGGGCAGAATGAGTGAAAAAATGTTTGAAAAGAAGTTGGAGTATATGCTGCAAAAGTTTAGTGTTTTTTTGTGTAGAAGGAAGCGCGTACAGGTTTATCGGTCTGCCGCGTACCACACATCGTCCACAAGTGGATAAGCTCGGGTGCGTTATAACGAATAAGAACATAGAAAAAAAAAGGGCGACGCAGAAACGCGCAAAAATGAGAGAAATCACAGACATGACAATTCCCATCGTTTTGGTACGACGAATATCTATCCGTATCAGATGCTGTCAATCAAACGGTCCTCCTTGTCGACAGGTGGGGGTCCACTCGGAATCGTCGACGTAGGTCCTGCGGTCAAATATCCTGCCGATACGGGAATCCCTCCTGTTTGGATTTGTTTTCAAGTTATTATCATTCATACAGTTTTTCAGCAATGTTTCTAGCAATAAAAAAATTTGACCCTTAGAATCCAACAACAGGATAGAAAATGACCGCTTTTTTTTTCTTAGTGAAGAGCTTTTTCGCATTTTTTCGAAACATTTCGTTCGATAGAATTTCCATTATTTAAGAACCCTACTATGATGAGTCGAAAAATTGTAACTTATTATCGCGTTCGAAGAACGTTTTGAAAGGACTTCAGTCCTTTCTGACCCAGCTGTAAGGCGTTTACGTTTGGAAAGATAGATTGAAAGGCTCCAGGGTTAAACTTCATGTAAAATAATATACCAACCGGTAAGATAGCCGGCAGTAGGAGTGTTCGAAATGAAAAGATCGTGCTTCTGATCCTTGTATTCGGCCCATACGGACGATTTTTCTAATATAGCGTTTACTTTCTCTCCGAGCAGTATACTTTTCGTCATTGCTTTAAGCGCTTTGACGATCTGAGCTTTGGTCGTTGCTGGATTGTCGATCGAATCCAATCTGCCCTCGAGTATGTTAAGCAGATACGGTACCATCTCTGCTTCAAGTGCCTTTTCAACGGATAGCGCATCTTTATTTATCAAATCAAATACTTTTCAGGAATTTTTAACCACAGTTGAAGAAGTAAGCGATTGTTTACCTGTTTTATGAGACGATCTTCGTTCGTCGAAAATAGTCGATTCAAGGTTTCACAGGCCACAGCGATCATGTCTCTTCTGGATTGCATCGCGAGCTTCAACGGACTTATGCAATCGGTTTGACAGATCGAGGATATACAAATCTGTATAAGAAACATTATTACGTAAGAGAGAAAGAGAAATGAATCCGAATTTCCATTCATCGATATTGTGAATGCATGAAGTTTGGGGGATAAACACTGAAATTTTATTAAAACGATGTTTCTAACAATAGATGATGAAATATGTGAGAGAAAATGATGAATTAGAGAGATAGACTGACCTCGCTCGTGGCCAATTGATGGAGAACAAGTATCGCGGATTTGTATACGGTGCCCTGACTGTTTCGCACTGCCATTTGACGGCACAATCTTGGTATGTGACCAAGAGATGGAACTTGATCGGCCAGAGCTGGTTGTGCTTGGAGCAAACACACCAAAGCTTGCGTCGTCAGGTCCAACATATCTGGCTGAAATTGAGATTACAAACGTATTACCCGTATCAGAGTTGAATCTAAAATATTTCAACGTCGAGAGAAAAAGACAGATGGAGGTTTTCGATGTAAATTTGATAATTAATGCCGATACGGGTGTGCTTTTGACTCACGTCGATATTTTCTCTTGACATGAATAAAAGTATCGTATCCATGAGCTCGCTCAGAAATTCTTTCGGTTTTCTAAGAGTCCATGCCGGACTGGCGATGAACAGTCGAAGATAAACACCGCCGACGACTGGCTCATTCGTAGCGAGATCAATATTTTTCTGTGTATCCGGTAATTTGACAATAGCGTTTGGATTTCGTCGTTGAACGTTGTAGTTCCTAAAATTACATCGATATATTTTGTTATTCTGTTTGTAAATGAAAAAGACAACAAATATTGTCGTGGTAAAAGGAAAAATGAGCACTGACTCGTCCTTTAATTCAGCGACCATTCTCGAAACCTTCGCTTTGGCATCCTCGTCCCATATAAGTTCTGGATTTTCATGCTTCGTCTCGAACATGTGAACGCACTGTTTCGGCGCATCGCGAATCGCCTCGCTGAATAATCTGGGAAGGAATTTCGACAAATCCAATTTGACTTTTGGTCCAGCCAATTTGTCCGAGGACATTTTCGCCAACAACTCTGCGGCGCATTCCCTCACTTGGATGTTGCTCGAATTGCAAAATAAATCGAGGACATATATCACAGCACCTGGAGAAAAATCAAACAAAAGTCTTTGGAACAATATTTCGAGTATCTTTTCTTTCTTCATTTGGAGTCAAACATCTCGCTTATTCCCGATTTTTTACGGCCAATCGAGTCGTTTACCTTTTCCAAGAGCGTCTTTAACTATTTTCGTTGTACTCATGAGGGCGTACAGAGTTTCCAAAATAACGAGTTGAGACTCTTTAAGAGAATTTAGCGCCAGAAGAAGATGAACGATAACTTCGTTCGCCGCGATATCGTTGACACATTCGTTGTTTCTCGTAACGTTGTTTATCACTTCGAGTGCACCTTTTTGTATAGCCTTGAAATTGTAGCAACTCAAGAGACCGAACAAAAGTCCAAAGTGCCCGATACACTGCATCTCTACGCCAGGATTATTTTTTATTACATTTTTCAGTGCCTCCAGTGACATCACAATGCATCCAAGTTTTTCCTGATCCTTCTTCGTTAGCGTCATGGTTCCGAGAGAGGCAAGATAGTTCGAAGATTTTGACAAAAAGTCGAGCAGATCGATGGTAAATCCTTTGGGATTCTGAACAAAATTTCACCATTATTTTTTTTCAATGATTTTCACTCGCTCGAATGACACTCGTCTATATATTTTTCACTACAATATAATTCATTTATTAATTAATGTATATTTACCTCGATGGAAAAAGTGGGCTGTTGGTTATATATTTTAACAAATATTTCACCGATGACGAGTTCCCCGCTATGAGCACTGTAAGCAAAATCGCTGAAATCGTGTTCCAAATTTCCACCACTACCGTCAATCCTCTCTTCGCGCATATTTTCCAAATACTCAATAAGCTCGGCTCTAGTTGCATTGTCCCATATCAAATAGGGATTCGAGCAATTTGAGTTGAGCGTTTTCAATATTTCTTCCGGTTTATCCTTCGACAGCTGTCTCGCGAGATAGGGCGTCAGAAGGCTCTCGAGAGCTGCAATCGTCACCGGATTGCGGGGTGTTTCGTTTTCTCCGCTCATGTAACCGCCCAATCTCGCGCAGGCTCGTATCGCCAATTTTGCCAAATTATTGGCAACCTCTTGACGATTCTCTTCCTGATTTCGTTCGACTCCACCCTCCTCGAGCGTGTAATCGTAGTTAAACATGAAGAGAAGTAGGTGCCACAATGCACCGGCTTGTATCAACTGCATCTGCAGTATACTATCGGAAGCGAGGGACGATATGCATTCCGTTGCGACCGAACACAGTTTTGTTAAATGCTGCAATGGAGACGATTGATGAAAAGGGAACAGAAATAAAAATTAAAAATTACATGGATTTTAAGGAGGAAGCTGCTGCAACGAATCGAAAATTGTTTTTTTTTTTCTCGCGATATTCCACATTCGAAACTATGAGAACCAATATTTCAAATCAGAAGTAAATATCACTGTTCAATTTAACGGCTTCTTTCGTGTCAAGGAAAAACTTGAAAAAATTTGAACGACTTGCTCTCGACCTTGTCCCAACGAATACTCAGACTATTGAACCCATTTTTTTTTGTTTTCAAATTTTCGTTAGTGCGGCGACTAAACGCAGCCGATTTTCTAAAGTTTTATAACTAATATTTTTTATGACTGCTCTAACAGAAAAGGTTGAAAAAATAATTTAAAAAGTTTTGAACCTCGACCATTTCGTAAAATTTTTTTTAAATAAGCCGCTGCGCACAACGATAGCTTGGATGAATATGAAATATTTTTATTTTTGACTCATTTTACCAGGATTCCATTGAAACAATAAAGAGTAATTTTCAGTTTTCTCGTTACCGGGAAACTCATAACGTTGTGACTTTTTTTTTTTTTTTATATTTTGAAATAAAAATGGTACTTAACTGATTTAGAACTGAATAAAAGAATTTTCAAAGGAGGGGGGATCGAGAAACGATATTCAGCAATAAAATACCTTGAAATGCAATATTCTGCAGAGATCCTTGATGAGTTGTCCAAGTTCGACCATCTTTTCTCGGCAACCTTTGAAGGTACCGGCGACGGAGAAGCATCGAGTAATGTGAGTGCAAACTTGAACAGCAACGTCGTTTTGTTTGCTCGATTTGTTCAATACGGAAACGCATCTGGTGTAAGCTTCGAGCAAAACATCGAGGCCACCTTCTCGCCTCAATTCCTCAGCATTAAGGGCGGAACAGTGTACCGTGTGATAAGCGAGTTCACTCGCCGCGGCGAGCAAAGGCGCCGATTTTGAGAATAATTGATCGTCCTCGGTCTCGAGCTTTATTGTTTTTATCAATTGCGGATAACCGGCGTATTTATAAGGCCTGAGCTCGTCGCTGTAACGCTCGAATAAAATACTCTGTGTTCGCAGAATGAGAACTATATTATCGGGATTAGGACCGTCGGTTGTCCAGCAGCTACGACTGCACAAAAATTCATAGGCCTGATTGACCGCCTCGAATTTGTCCTGAAAATTTCCACATATGAAAAACATCGAAAAACTTTTATTTTCTTCGTATTTTCGTTTTTCCACTTCACACATATACATTACCGACGATAAGTTTCCTCACAAAAGTTCGAATAAAAGTCTCATAGCAGATTCGATGCCATTTCACCGGCAGTGTACATTAAAAAAAAAATTCAGCAAACGGCATTTTGAAGGGGAAACAATCAGCTTCAACTGATTTCTTTCAAATTTTTCAACGATTTTCCTTCACCTTCGGTATTTCAAACATATTCAATTTCTGTCTTCTCTTTACTTCCGTAGTCGAACCGCATTTTCGGAAAGAATTTTTCCAATGAATTTCTTCAACCGGATTCATAAAGTATACAACTTTAGCGTCAATATGTATGTTTTCAAAAATCTTTTGTGTCATTCTTTTTCGTCGTGTTTCAATTTATGGCTAATTTATTAAGTTTGTTTATGAACACTGCCAGCGAATGGCTTAAAAACAGGGTCGAATATTTTTCTCGAACTTTTGATACTATTGAAAAAAAAAACTGGAATTACCCTTCCTTGAGGATTTTTATCCGGGTGATACATCTGCGCCAATTTGTAATAGGATTTCCGTACATTGGCCTCGTTGTGTTGTTTGCCATTGGCCAATCCGAGTACTCTGTACGCTTCATCGACTGTCATAATCGGCGGTTTTTTTTCTACCTCTTTTCTCCAAGCGTCTAAAACGTCCTTGAGTAGATGGACCTGCGAAAATGAAAAGAAAAATACAAGTCTAGTTGCAACGCCTGGCTTTTTTCGGGGCTAGCGAAAAACAAAGATGCACAACAATAATAAATAATAAAAAAAAAGCAGCTGACCGGGTTCGGTATCGGCCACATTGGAAACTTGACGGTATCGCAGAGGTGCCGAAGATAAAATATTTGACAGAATAATTCCTTCTCTAATTGAGGATAACGAATGGCTGGAATAGCGATATACTGGTATCGCGCCATGGTGTGGCTGCGCAATCGAGGTGAGAAATCAGCGATATGAGCGGCGACTTTTTCAATGAGCATCCGCCGCATTTCCGAGTTCCAAATCGCCTCGGGCGTGTCGTAATCACCAAGAAATATTTGGGCAAATTTATCAGCACCGTGATTCTCGAGATAGCTGACCATAGCGTCCGGCAACAATTGCCCGAGAATGCTCCGTTGCATTATGTCGGACGACGGATTCTGTTGGCGAATAATGATACAAAAAATTAGTAAGAATAAAAATACGAGAGGTCGGTGGAGTAAAAAATGGTAAATATTATTTGAATGAGAGGAGGGAAAAGGGAAAGAAACAAACGAAACAATTGTTATCGAACTAACCGCGTCATCTCCTCGGAAGGCCTGTTTCGCGTGGGTCAATTGGAGAAAAGTCGCAATCGGCAAAACGTTTGAACCCGTATACATGAGTATAAAGTAAAAAACACCAGTCAGATAAATCTTGGAAAGATCAGGATTGTCTCGCATTACTTCGCAGAGCAGGGTCGCAACGCGTTCAACGAGAACAGGATCGAAGGTAAGAAGAAGCTGTACAACGTGCTGGAGGCACTGGAGTTCCGACAAAAGTCTCTTGACCCGAGGCAATGGCCTGATTACCGCGTTGTCCGCGTCACGGCTCGGATAATACTCGCACATTGTTATTAATATATTAAGAACGAGCGTGGCCAATTCGCTCTCGTTTATAACGGGGCTTCCCTTCGCGACGAGGGTCCATTTAAGCTGAGGTACTTGAGATATTATCCTCCAGCCGTCGAGACCCTGAGCCCAAACTTTCGTTTTGTGCGTTAATTTGTTTGCGGCGTACAGATCCTTCAATTCGATCAAGCTTATCGGACCTTTTCTCTTGTCTCCTTCGTTGTAGTACCATTCTTTTTCCATAGCTCTCTCTTGCTCCGGACCTGCCTCAATTACGTTAGTTTGCGTCGGTACAACCGCTCGCGATGTGTGCAAATGAGCGAGGGTCAATAAATCCACCAGAGCCCGAACACCATTTTGATCCATTATATCTTTCACGTTTCTTCGATGAAGTATCAATTTATTGATGAACATGACGAGGCGATCGCGCTCGGTTCTATCCGTACAACGATCCAACATACCGACGATGTATTTCGTGTCCGAAAACGGACCGATATCCTCGTAATATCTTCCATAAACTATCGTCATTGCTTGCAAACAGAGGCACTTCATTTCTACTTTCGTCGTCAGGAGGAATCGATGATAAAGGTCATTGAAAAACTCATACCTGTCGAATATAGACAATTGGATGAACATCTTTATCATCAAAATCATCGAAAGAAATAACTGAATTAACCCTTGCTTTTGACACACGTCAATTTGGCCACTGCATTGACACCAGTACTTTTTTCGGTTTTTATTAAAATAAATCCAGAGCACGCGTCAAAAATTTTTTGACACGTTAATATTAAATCAAATTGTTTAGAAAAATGATAAAAAAATTTAACTCTTGGAAAAATGAGCATTTTACTCAAAAAATAACATCGCTTATGACAAAAATAAGGAGAATCCCGAGGTAGAGATTTTCGATGCCGACGAAAAAGATCCCGGTTTATCATGATCTAGTGTGTCAAGGAAGGGTTGAAAAAAGAATGAAAAAAATGTGCTATTTGAGAAATAACTCACGACTTTCTTATCGGACTGTCGGGACAGTCTTTTTCCAGTAAAAGTCTCAGGTAATAATCACCGATTTTAACTTCGTCCGAGAGACAGTGGTACTGAACCTCGAATTCTCGATGATTCCAAGCGATCAATGTACCACCGGCTAAATCTTTGTCAGACGTGAAAGCTCGTATTTCGTTTTCGAGAGCGGTTCGTAATTCCTCTCTCGTTTTATGATTCCATATGAGGTTGGGCATCGTGTGATCCTGATTGAATTTGTAATAAAATAATTTCCAATTCGCTTCGGACTTGATTCTCTCCCGACGTTTTCGAAGTACGATCGGTCGCTCTTTGACCTTTTCTCGGCGCTCGAAACCAATGCGAGCGCCCCAGTGCTGTAACGCATTTTCCAAGTGCTTCTCCATCACTCTCATTTGTCGCTCTATCGCAATCCACTGAGGACCTTTTTTATTTTTCGACGCGTGAGCTATGGCCATTTTCAAATTGTCACGATTGTTCAATCGTTCCTCCTCCAGGAAAGAATCCGGCACTTTGTCCTCGGAGCTCAAATAATTGAGGAGTCCGCATGGCTGTGAATAGTGATTGCAATTTTTTTAATGTTTCAAACCAAAACAGATTTCGAGTCTTACGACTAAAATATTATATTCGATACAGACAAAAAAAAAACATTTTTAAGATAAGACAAAATAATTTGTGCGTTTTAAAACAAACTTCTCACTTATTCATCCCAATGATTATCGTTCAGTAAATATGATAATTGAGATTCAAACAAATATTTTTTCTGTCCTCCGTGCCGAAAGTGGCTACTTTCGGCCCGCTACGCGGGCCGAAGTTGCCACATTCCGGCTACGTCGGACAGAAAAATCGTATACACACCTCGGGCAGGAAAAAGTAAAGCCTCAGACCACATGTTTGTCAGCCTCGGCTTCGCCTCGGCCGACAATTACATGTGATCTGAGACATTACTTATTTTCCTGCCCTAGTTGTGTAATATACTATTGTTTTTGAAGCAATTTAAAAATATGTGTAATTAGATAAGCCGTATCAGTTGTTCGAACGAAATCTCTCAAGTGACTCAATTGATTCAACTACGAGAAATTGTCACGATTCACTTGACAAAATTAAATAGTTTGTCAAATTTTTTTGATCAGTGTCTAGAGGAGCTCGATTCTAAAAAGTAACGAAAACAAACGACTTACCACGATCCTTTTGAGTAGACCCATCGCAGTTGGATGACCCGTGACCCACAAACCAACGAGATGTCTGCAGAGCTGCCTGTGAGTAAGCATCCGACCGTCGCTACCAATGGTAAACAGGCTGTTCAACAAGTGTCGAGGGAGAGCACCCTCGGCGAGAGCAAGCTCTTGCATTTTGGCGGCAACTTCCGGGGCCCCCTCCTCGATAATGGCCCTCATTATTAAGCCAGCACCTTTGACGATCGCCAGTGATGGATGCTGGAATAGTTTGAACAACGATCGACCTCGGGAGGCGACCATTTCCAACAAATTGTCGAAATGCTTTCCATCGGTTGTTTCGCTATAGGGTACGCACAGCGCGAACGTCAGGAGATCGAGCATCGCCGAGACAACGAGAGCGCCCGTGCCATGATTCTGCAAATTCAATATTTCTTGTTATTTTTATTATTTTTCGCTAAATAGTCTCAATGTCAATAGAGAAAAAGTGTTGATCTGAAACTGAAAATAACAGACATTCTTGACAAGCTGCTGGTAAAAAAAGAAAAAAAAAAACCAAAATAGATGGATTGTGATCCAAGAGTTTTACCGTACCACATGACTGATCCACATCTCGAGAAGACTTTCCAAAAATTTGTTACTGCTCAGAAGGCTACTTTTGTTCATTTGTTCCTGGCGCAAATCACAATCGTCGACCTGCATCGGCTGCATCAGGGCGCAAATACAATCGATCGCAGCTTGAGTGACCCCACAGTCCTGTCGCTTAAGAGCCTTCACCACTTTGTTCCCGATCGCTTCCCGAAAACCCGGAAGGCTCGTGAACGCCATAAAGCCAACTTTACTAGCGACCAGTCTTCGGATAGCGTGAAATTGCGCCTCCACTTGAACGTTGCTCTCGAGTTCGCGGCTCACGAGCGAATTGAGAGCAGCCAAAATGATTTTTTCCTTGTTCTCGGTGAAGAGTCCCTGTAAGTAGTCATTCATCATCTTGTGCACCCCAAGCTGTAACCTTGGCACAGTCCAATCGACCGATTTCAAAGCCTGGACAGAAAACCACACGTGGCACTTAATACTCGAACAGAGTTAATCGGACTCTACGAGCGCCCACGAGTGACATGTCTCATGCTCGGTTTCCCCTCTCTCGAATATATCGACAAAAAAATAAATAAATTTCTCTAAGGACCTCATACGGGAGAAAAAACCCACAAGATCTAGAGAACAAACGATGAGAACTTTGTCCGCGATGCAGAGAAAGAGAAAAAGAGAGAGAGAGAGAGAGGCTCGAAACGAGATCGATTGGACATTGGAGATTTTGAGGGAGGCAGGATGCAGCACAAGCAGAGATTCGAATCGGATCTTACGTCTTGGGTGAGAGAGTAGTGAAGCCCGCTGTACGGAACGTTGGCATTGAATCGTTCGAGTATTTCGGCAAAAGTTCGAGTACCCGGTGTTTGTTGGATGAACTTGAGATGACAAGTTTCGACCTCTTCGTCAACAGGGAGCCCGAGAGGGCCGAGTCTCTTGCCACGAGCGATCGGGCTCATAGTGACGTGTACGTCTCGATTGCCGGAAGCTCTCACACCGTCAAGAAGCGAAGCTAGGAGGGAATCGCGGTCGGTCGCCATGTAACTTCGCATCTGACCGTTCAAGTACTGTATCGTAAACAATTGAGGATTTCCGTAATCACGGACCAGTGCAAAAACGTCGGACAGCGGTCTCAGTGTGCAAATGTTGTAAGTTTGGGGATCTCTCTCGAGCAAACAGGTGTCGGACAGACAAAGCGTACGTCTCTGGGGCTCTGAATGACGAGACGAATTTTTCTGTACTGTGAATTCGGAGACGCTCGTTATGTGCTCGTCACCGCTATATTTGCCCAATCGTTGACACACGAACTCTTCGAGCTTTATCGGATCTTTTGGTACTTTTATTGCGATACCGAGATTCGTCATCGCCGACTCGACAACTTTTCTCTTTATCTCTTCGATGTGATGGGACGCAAAAAGATGCAAGCGACCAAAACCGCCGCACACTATGACAAAACCATCCGTATAATCTTTCATCGTTAGTAGCCCCTCAAAGTCCTTGTAATAATAACTCGCCAGCGGTAGATTAGTCGCAGGATCCAATTGGTCCAGACTGTAAGGCGTCACTTCCAAAACGACGGGTAGACGAGTATCCGACCAATGATGCTTGTAAGCTTGATACCTCTGCAATTTATTTAATCCGTTAACTAATTTAGTTTCAAACATTTTATTGACCTGATTGGGCTCGTTGGTGCCTGCTTACCAAGCGCAATGCTATTTTGTTTTATACAGCTAAAGCCGCTCACATGTGATGACATTTAGCCCAGACTAAAGGCATCTTGTAAAAATGGTTTAGGAAACACTGAAAAAAAATGGACATCTCTTACCGCTATCTCTTTTGGTTTTTCCGCAAATTGATGTCGAAATCTGAGAGCCTCCGTCAATAGATGCGATCTGTGTTCCGAGCTGAATTTCATTGTATCGACCTTTCGTTCTTTTCTCATTGTTATGCTAAATTCTTGCAGAGCCATTTGGTTGCGATTGGTCGGTTGGACACTGATGAAATCAGCGTACTCCCACCTGTTGGTGACCTCAAGATTGCTAGGATTGTAAGTTGTTATTCCCATTGATCCAATGGAAAATATTCTCTTGTACCTGACAATGCAAGAAAATATGAAAAATTAGATGTTGTAAAGAAGCTGCTTTGAGATATATGTGTGTCCAAGGTTAAAAACCTTCTTGTCGAGCCTTACTTTCCCTTCCAGGAATGCTTCGTCACCAGGAAGCACGCCACATCCTGATTATCCTTTATCGGCATCATTATTCTTTCATCTCCGTGTGCTAATTTTTACGAATTATACTTCCAATAACAAATACATCGACGATATGATGAAGGCTCACGACAGAGCCGAGGGAAAGGCACAATATTATGCACTCGCATCTGTGTTTCGAATAAACAACTGTTTTGACGTATTCGCGAATAACGAGCACAGTCTCCTGCTGCTGCAGCCGCCACCTTCCTTGCTTATACGCTAATAATTATTCGCTTCTACCGTCTCGCGATTCTTTATCCCGTTTCTTTCCGAAAACACATTCGTACTATATTATTATTATTATCACTGTATACTTGACACTCTCGGTATACGACGCGGTTACACACTCAAAAAAACTGACACATTTGTTACTTTTTCCATGTTATATGGATCTCGAGCGATCTTCGAATTCGACTTGTAAACCTATCCAAATATAATCGCAGATCCGTTATAAACTTTTATTTAACACTTGTATACATGATTATATTTTTCTCAGTAGTGCTACTACTCCAGGACAAAACAGGCCAGTCTCCTCCTCCTCCTCCTCCTCCACCGCCTCCACCTCCTTCTCCTAATTCGAAGCCAGCACCGCTGGCAGACTCCTGGTAGCGGCCATCATGCTTGGGGGTGTCATCGGTCAGCTGTTTTGCAGATGTCAGCAGCATCCAGCAGCACCGCTTCTTCTCATATATTTCTTTTGTTTAATACGGATACGTTATATATATGTTGGGTGGTGATAGAGTGTCGCGGTAACTGATAAACTGATATGTTATCATTAAGGCATACAAAAAATCGTTGTGGTCGCACTGCTGGTCCAGGACTGCTATCGCGTTAATATGATATATATCAAGAGACGCGGTAACGGCTCGAGGCCTAGTAATAAAAAAAAAAATCCAACGCGAGCCCTGCCGCACTCATATCCGCGAATATGCCGGTTTTATGTGTATATATGGGTCCTTCCACGTCAAAATGGCCACTTTAGAAAAACGTGTATTTTTCAAAATTGTCTTAATTTTTTTTCAAAAAAATTATCATCGAAATTATTCTCTATTTTATTCAGGTTGAAGAACAAAATCGACTATTTCAACGTGTTTTGATTTTTTTCAAAACATTCTCAAAAAAAATTTGACGAATTTAACGATTTTTAATACCAGTTTTATATCGTGGGGAAGCTATTTGTTCTATTTCATTTCGTAATTCAATATTTTTTTTTCATTTTTCTAGTGAATTGAATTACATTTGAACAGTTACACAATCCATAATCGTGTTCTCCCGACACTGAAGATTTTCTCTTATAATCAGATTGTGAACCGCATTATTTTTTTTTTTTCAACTAATTCTTCTATGGGATCAAAGAATTATGGGATGGGTAAAAAAGTGAATCATACATATTGTTTGTTTTCAATGAAAAATAAATGTATTCTCCTTGCCGTTGAAACAATTCGTGAGATCTGAATTATTTTGAATTATAGAATAATCTTTCACAATGAAGGTATACCATCTTTGTTTGAAGAAAATTTAGCTGTTGTATTTGGGACGTTTTAAGTTCTCGAGGCCCATTCGTATAACGTATAACTCACGGAGTTATTATTGTTCTTCGTCTTCTTTCACTTCAGCTGCGTTAACGGGAGCCGTGATCTCAGCCTGGCCATTGGGACCGTGCCATTGGGTGAGACCACCGGAAATCACACGAAAGGAATTGACGTGACGCACCGTCCAACGATAATTTTCTCAAGCTTCCCGCACTGCTAACGGAAATGGCCTACCCAGACTTAGCCCCCCTATTTTGATTTTCTCAAATTTTTTTAACGCAAATCGTTTGACGGTCGTTTGACGGTGTTTGTTTGATCAATTAAAACGTTTGTTTGATGATATTAACGTCAAAAATCGAAAATGAAAAATTCATAAAAGTTAGCCCCAATTTTTTTTAATTTCCACGCTAAAAAGGTTTAATTAGGGTCAATCGACGCGGAATCGTTTGACGGTAAGGAATGTATGCGTTAAAACGTTTGTTGGTTCGTAGTTTGTGTAAAAAATTAAAAAAAAGATTTTCGATAAATTTTTCATCATCGGCCATATCACCCGAAAAAGTTGGCCCCAAAAAACATGTTTCCCTTCAAAATTTTGATAGCAATATGCTCATAGTCGTTTGGTGGAGATTGTTGGACTAATCAAAACGTTTGTTCGGACCAATTAAACGTTTTTTTCTGTTTTCGGGAACGTAACCCAAACAAACGGGGTTAACCTAAAACGGGAATGTAAAATACTTGTGTATACGTGTGATGATAAAATTGCTGATGAGACGGATAAAATAAAACGTGTGATGATAAAACGTGTGTGATACGTGTGATGATAAAATTGTTGTGAAATATATAATTGTTTGGTCACTGCAGATGGGTTCAGCGAGAGTCGGCGGTGATTTACTCGGAGCATCGGACGTTTTAATAGTTCTATAGTTCATTGTCACGGTGCCGGATTCGTCTCCCAAAGCTCAAAATCTCACGAAGTTTATTTTTAAAAAATGGGCTTTTTCATTAGACGTATCTTTATTGTCGATCGACTATAGTCACGCACCGGAGGCACTTTTTCCACGTGCTCTCGAAGAAGTCGTCTACGCCTACGCTTGGGCACTCAAACATTCCACGACTTTGCTTGGCACAACTGCCAAAAAAGTCATTTTTATCGGTAACAAGAACAACGATTCATCCATACCATTACGATTTTTCCATAATTTCACATTTATTATAGTCACCCTTATATATTTTGTTATCAAAGCGATGAATCGACGATTTTTTGTTTTTTTCAACAGGTGATTCGGCCGGTGCCAATTTATTACTATAGGAGCATGCAACGGATAGTGAAAAATGGATATTCTCAACACTTTGTTGAATTTGTTAGAAAAGTCCGTGCCGAATATCCTAGACATACGATTATCGTGAGTTCGCCTCGGATTACGGAATCATTGAATTCGAATATATGTCGCCCTTTTTTTCTCATTGAAAAGGACAAAAAAACATTTGTCAAATAAAATTTGAGTTTCATTCTTATTTCAATTTCTCAACGTTAATTCAATTGATTGAATGACAATGAAAAAAATGATGGTAATAAATAAATAAATAAAATTTGAAATATGCGAATACAAGTGAGAAAGAAAATGGTACGAAGATATTTAAAGATTAAATGACGTTTGATACGTTTGATTTCAGGCAGGAAATGTGGTGACTGGAGAAATGGTAGAAGAATTGATTTTGTCGGGCGCGGATGTGATAAAAGTAGGGATTGGGCCGGGTTCGGTGTGCACAACGAGAATGAAGACAGGAGTGGGTTATCCGCAGTTGAGCGCAGTGATAGAATTTGCGGACGCAGCCCATGGCTTAAAGGATCACATAATTTCTGTAAGTCGTCGATAAACGTTCGACCTCGTTATATGTACCGCCCCGACATCGAGATATTTGGCTCCACGCCAGTAGAAAAAAAATGATAAAGAAAACAAAAAACAAAAAAACATCGTTCGACGGGCAGCAAAAAAAGCGTAAAAATAAGAATTGACGTTTCTTTACTTTGAATTTTTTTTTTAGGATGGAGGCTGCACTTGTCCCGGTGACTTGGCCAAGGCTTTTGGTGCTGGCGCCGCTTTCGTAATGGCCGGTGGTATGTTCGCCGGTCACGATGAATGTGGTGACGACGTTATAGAAAAAAATGGTAGAAAATTGTAATTATTCTACGGTATGGCTTCCAGCACAGCGATGAAAAAACACGCTGGCGGCGTCGCCGAAAACAGGTAACCTTTTTTTTTCTTCTTTTTACCGCATCTTTACTATCTCTATTTTTAATTGTCATTTACTAATCTCTCCATATTCGTTGTTCTCTTTTTTTCAATTTTATTTTCTTGATACATATCAGTTTTTTTAAAATGCTTCTTTTCTTTATCTTATCGCTTTGCTTGTTCAATTTTCGTTGATTAAACTCCTAAAAATTTTCGTTCATTTTTCGAATTACCGCTCCAAGTTTTTAAAACTCTATTCGCTTTTACTCGAGTGTTACTTATGCCTTGATTATTCGCATTCTTCGATACCGCGCGAGTCCTTAAAGGCTGTTTCTGTAGTGAATAGTAGTAAAAAATCCATAAACAACGACGGTGGCGACGACTTTTCAAACGATTTTGAGAATAACATAAAAAAAATTTTAAAACTCATCTCACTATTTGCAGATCGTCGGAAGGGAAGACCGTAGAGGTACCTTACAGAGGAGCTGTTGAGGCAACGACATTGGATATTTTGGGTGGTTTGCGTTCAGCCTGCACTTACGTGGGTGCGTCGCGATTGCGAGAATTACCGAGACGAGCGACTTTTATAAGATGTACCCAACAATTGAATACGATGTACGGTTCATCATCGGACATTTAAAAACTCCTTGGAGGATATTTGAAATTCACTTTGAAATTTTCAAAAAATTTCAGCATAGATAAAATTCAACTAGAAAAATGATGATTTTTCAATAGACATTTTCGCAGGGCGCTTTTTTTCTCTCCTCTAGTCCGCCGTGTCGGATTTTTCGAGAGGAATTTCGAACGAGCCAACGAAGCCAAAGGCCGTAAAAAAAAAAAACATAATATTAAAAATTCCTATGAGGCTTATATTTATTAAAATCGAGGATAGAAAAAAAATTCGCGTATTCCTAATATATAACCGATATGTATTTAATATCAATAGTTTATTCAGGGGACTTCCACGCTGGAAAGTGGAGAATGAACGTTTTCTTTCTTTTGGCTTAGGCTGAAAAAAAAATTGTATTTTTTGTTTCATTTCTCTTCTAGGACAAGCGAAATAATCGAATTTTCTTGTTTCTTGCCCTGCAATCCTATAATTGGTGATAAATATTCTTACTAAATACTTAAAAGAGCGAACAAACCTCGAAATAATTCATGAATTGTTACAATTGAACGAAATGATTGTTTTGACTTGGAAAACCGTGATAATGCACAGGTAATTACGCACAGACGCAATTATAAGAAATATTTACTGTCGATATCGGTCGATCGTAAATATCGGTCATCGTAAATATGATCGGTCGATCAGGGCTATTTTTTTTCTGAACGTGTAAATTTTTCAAATCATTCATCGAAACACTGCGATATTACACGATTTTGTGAGTTTCGACAACTTTGAACGAGGCGTCTGTAACCCACGCCGTAAAATGCTCAATAAAAAATTCTAACAATTAGATAGAGCAATCCGATGAGCAAATCTTTAAAATAATCCATTTTTTTGGTCAAAGCACAAATTACATTTTTTGGAATTGGATTTTTTCTCTCAACAAATATCGAAATAGGTAAATGAAAAGAAAATCGTACTTTCATCACGTCGACAAAATCCCTTAAATTTTTCAAATACCGAGTGTTCTCGACGAAGAATCAACGATAGAAAAGCTTTCTCCAAACCCCAGTTTTGTAAAAATATCCAATCACGGAAGTTGCCAAAAAAGTGGATTAAAAAAAAAAAGAAAACAATTTGACATGCATTCTCAATAAATTGTTATGATTGTTTTGTTATTATGTCATGAAAAATAAACAAAAATGAATTTCACGCCAAAGAGTTTCAAGTTATGATTTTATTAACGATATAACAAGTCGGCGATAAAGAAGAAATGGAAATTATTTGAAAAAAGGAACGGACGACGATCTCCGCGGTATCTAATGTACAAAAAAATGTACATAATTAACATACGTAAAAAATTGCTTGCAACAATACGATTCAACGATACGAAATTGTATTCTATTTGTAATACAAATATAAATCTAGCTTTTACAGTTCATTGACGAGAGTTATTACGCACACGAGAAAAAAAAAAAAAAAAAACAGAAGAAATACCATAATGGCTCATTTTGGGAAATTTCCCTATAGTTTTTTCAATCGTCGCACACGATAGTATACTCCACGATATATTATACAAGAAACCGAATGCAGCAAATGAAATATTGTATTTACATTGAAAAGAGGAATGATGTATAAAAAGAAATCATAATAATAATGATACAAACAAATTGTAATAAAAAAAAGGAGAAAAGAAGAAACAATTTGAAAATTCGCTCATTTGGTTCTTCCGTAGTAAAGGACTCCGATACGGACCCCTGTTCCTGAAACGATACATACGTGGTTAAGTTTATAAGTTCGATGTAAAATGAAAACAGTATGAATAATATTTATATTATGTATATATGAAATACACTCACAAAAAGAATACTAGGTGAAGCTAATTAGTCAGATCAATATTGGTGCGAACTCGGGAACTTTAAGGTTTGTATTCTTTATCTTCTACAAGTAGTGTACTAACTAAAGTTGTATAAACGTATTTATGTGACATAAATTTCTCGTATCGATTGCATAAAATTTTTCTGGCACACAGATATGTCTAAGAGAGAAACGAAAAAATATACACAAGAAAAAAAGAAATTTGTACAACATCCACTAAAGTTAAATTTCGGTCTTTCTGAAAATCAATTTTTTCTGTCCACGTTACATTCGTTACTAATGATTTATAATCTAACAGCAAATTTTTCTTCACGTTGAGAACAAATATGCTTCGAATGGGAATTCACAGTTTCGGAGATTTTTAGTGATTCGTTCAAATGAAATTGGAAAAAAAAAAAAAAAAAAATTATTCGCCGTTACAATATTTTTTTACGTATCTCTCGAAAATCTGGTTCACGATTCACATCCTGGCTCCCTAAGAACGCATGCATTTGTTTCAATTGCATTGTTTTCAGTTTCTTGTATTTTCAATATCTTCCGGCCAATAATATGCATGAGCAAAATAAATTTCAAATCGAATTAACCCATGCACTGTTAGCCTCGAGATTGTCGGAGGAACAGCCACATGAAAAACTCGCTGCTTTCTTTGGATCTATAATTTAAAAAACCGAAGAAAAAAAGAGAAAAAAATCGTCGCACCAATATCGACATTTTTGAGAGTTATCCCATCCACCGTATTCACCTGGTTGACGTCCACCGCCTCCAAAACCATTCCCGCGCGGTCCTCCTCCTCCGCCTCTACCACCACCTCCCATTGAATTCCTTCCATCGTCTCTTCTCTGCAAAGAAAATATTTAAAAAATCAACGAATCTCATCATGATCAACGAATTTCGATAAGAAGCTTAGAAATGTCGTTTTTTTCGTAAAATTAAAGAATTGTAAATCTCTAATGGAATATCAAAGTTTACCATTACACTGTCTATAAGCTCCTAAATCGGTTGTCGAGCTTGTTCAATGGCTTGATGTTTTCCGGAAAGTAAACATTTACGATCGCCCGGTCCGTCCTCGCGGCCTTGTTGGAACTGAACTCTGGCACCGGTCTCAGCTTGAATCTTCTTTATCATATCGCCACCCTTTCTAATGACGACGCCAACCGCGGCTCTAGGTACGAGTACCTAAATGAAATTCTCAGCATTAGAAGCCGAAAAAAAAATTGCAATATATTTATTTACGCAAGGTAAATGAATGTTTTTACATCGACCCCGTCGCCTCCGGCTCCACTGTGATTGTAACCGTTATTGTCGCTTGAAAAACTTCCTCGTTCGCCTCCACCACCTCCCCCTCTCGCACCACCTCTGTGGAACATTTGCATCTCTTTCTGGGCTATGAGATCGTAAACCAATTGTTTCGCGTGCTCCACTTTTTGCGGATTGCCGGTAATACTAAAAAATGTGAATAAAAACTTTTAATGTGATTTCAATTTCTCAAATGTCCAGTTGATACTTTTGGATAAATCGAAAAAAAAGGCAGATGTGAAACAAATTAACCCAATAAAAACCCGGTTTTGTTGGCATTCACACGTTTGAATTGAGATTATTTGTTAATTTGACAAATTGAAGTTTGGAGACGCATTTAAAAATAAAAATACTGACCAGGAACAGCGCCAACGCTGTTCATAAGGCCAAAAACGCTGCCCGAGTGTCTCTGTGCAAGATCCGAAGGATTGACGGCGACAGCATTACTATGGCTCTCGGGGACAAGTACTCCTAAAATAGCCTTCCCCTCCGTCACGTACGGATATATCTACGAAGAAAAATCGTAATAGTTTAATATTATGGTTGTTTTATGAAGTTGATTTTATAGAAAATCTAGGAACTACACGAACTCTTTTATCGAGGTAGCCCGATACTTCTATCTCGGGCAATCCGAGATCCCCTTCAACAACTGCGAGAATTTGCTCGACCTTTTTCCAGCATTGTTTCGAGTCACATGGTTTGATACTAATTATGCGACTGTTCGTAAAGGGATCCGTCCAAACAATGCGTTCTTTCTTCCAACCCTGAAAATATCCGAATCGTTCAACTCCAAAGAAAGCTGAATACATTTTTTGGAACCGAAAATTGATTACGAAAAAGGTGAATTATACACGGTACTCTCCGTTAATTAATAACAGAGAAAATAGTGTATAATCAAGTCGGATTTCGTGAATATTTAGCGATGAAAACTCCATAAGACAAAACATTTCGAAAAGACACACAAAAAATTGTTACAATAGAAATGAAAGTGAAATCAACCGGAAACAATCAATCACGTACGCTGAACTTGAGATTATTCACGTTATTGTGACAACTGAGATGAGCGTTCTCGTCCTCTGAGTCGCCAAGATGATAGACAATCCCACACTCATTGCACCTGGTAGCACCTAATCGTTTTGGGCCCGCATCAATCTGACATTGATCCTCGGCACCATCACCGTTCGCAGATGTTTGCCAAAAAATTGGGCACCAAAATGTTTCGTCAGAGCATTTTCGCAATCTGAGAAGTCCAACAAGAATATTCTGAGTAGGATCCTCATGATATAGGAACGTTTCCCAACCGCTTTGTTCGCTGTATAATCTCGTCGGATCAACTCGACCTCGTACGGTTGGATTTTGTTATAAATCTTCTGGATTCCAATTTCATGGGTTCTGACGTCACGACAATCAGTTCCGAAATCTTTCATACGTGCGAGTGCCAGTTCTCGGAGATTACCGTGCTCAACACCGAAGCTGAAGTGAAACAATGAGCAACTTAATGATCGTCGAATAATTCTTTTTGATAGAAGAAAAAAATGCAGACGAATAGTTTATTCAATTGCTTTGTACGTCAATGAACTGAATTTGTCTAAATTAGTTACTACTATTAGGAAATGTAGAAAATGAAAGCATTGTTGTCGAAAGTGTTGTAGACTGTTTTTGATGAAACTTCTCGAATGTGTTTACCTGACCAGTGGCATCGGAATATCTGAACTCGATAAACTCGAGTCGAAGGTGGGATGAGAGCGTAAATCCTTGCAATTAAATCGGCCAAAGTTCTCGATGGATAACTTTTGGATGATCCGATTTTCCAAAGTTCGTACAATCCTAACGAATAACGAGGGTTGAATAAAGCTTGAGATCGTCTGCTCTGAAAGTCGAATTTGCGAAAAATTCCTATAAATAAAAAAACGAATTCCCATTAAAAATGGGTAAAACAATAGTAATAATTGACTTCCAAATTGGATTACTCACGAAAAATTGCTCAATGTCAACGGTCGGAAAATCCGGCATTATGTGTGCTTCCTTGAGCCCAGCGTCTTTCGAGAATTGAAAACTTTCGCATACCGCATGAACCGTGTGCTTACGATTTGTGTCACAAGCTATACGTCTTCGTAAACTGACTGAACATCGTTTTTCAGCCTCGTACATCTATTGTAAAAATCGAATTTACAAGTTAAAATCATCGATCCTTTTATCTAGAATTTTTCGATGAAAAAATAAATAAATACAATTACTTCTGTACATATATATTGTGTGTATATATATATATATACTTAAGCCTTCATTAAATATACAATATTGGACTGTTGAATTCTCAATTGCAGATACGAATTTTACATATATGACATTAGGCTTGCTGTAGTTCAAATGTCTTTCAATTTGAATCGTAAAAAAATTAATAAAAATATGTGGAAATTGGCAAAAAAGCGAAACATTCAATGCAATTTAAAGTGCTTCGTGACATTTTTACGAAAAAAATTAATGGAATTGAACGTTCATTTTAGTGACTGATTAAAACGATCGATCTGGACCGATTAAAAAAAATCATTATCAATGTGAATTCAAATTTTTTTAAATAAAAAATTGTATCTGACCTGCAGACACAAATAGAAAATATTAGAAATGTTGAAGGGTCGAAAATCGAAAACTATGAAGGGTAGAAAATGATTAATTGTTTTTGAGCCTTCGCGGTTTTTTTTATATACTCGCATGTGCGAATGAAAATCGTAAATTTGCCTCGGATTTTACGAAATGCACGTGATTGGAGTTTTCGAGATTCAAAAAGTTCGAAGATTCTCAACTTTACGATTTTTTTCACTCAATTTTTCTAATTCCGAAAATAATCCATGTGATGTTAATCAATTCTTGGATCTTTTTGCAACACAAATCTGCACCGTCATTCGCTTCTTTTGACATCTAGAAAAAGTTGACATAAAAAAATTGATTATTAACAAATATTATTACTGAACTGACCTTTTAAAGCACGATAATATTATAGTTTTTCGTAACTCCTTTACCAGAATGAGATTGAGAAACCCATATGGCAATCCTTCAAGAATATTCAGCGAGACATCGACTCCAAGACATCTCAATTTTCGTGCAAACATGACACAGTCGTCTAAGCAAGAATCAGCCTCCATACTCTGTTGAAAGGAAAAAAATCATAATAAATAATAATAATTACACAACTATATTATTCGTGCTATTCGAGTGATCCTCTCAACCGAAATAAAATGTGAAAACCGATGGATTTGAAGTATTTGATGAAAAGAAAAAAAATGTTACAATACTGAAAAACTCGATAAATTTATATAATTTTTTAGTGAAAAGTTGTTTAAAATTTATAATGCAACTTACCACCATCCAAAAACTGACCACGATTTTTCACCATCGGAGCTATTCGATTCTTGGATCGGTGCACCGTTTGCTGATGAGACGGACGAACCAAAACCAACTTTTTTGTACATGTCAACGAATTTCCTTATGTATTCCTGAGACGCTGTTTCTTTCTGTACTTTACTCGCTGAGCGGAAGAATGTTTTGAAAAAATAAATGATTGGTACATCAATTATTTCCTTCTATTGAACGAATGATTAAGCGCAAACAGATTGGATTTCATCCGAAGAAGTTGTTGCTGTTTTCTGAACATTTACTACCAACCCTGAATATTACATCAGCGTCAACAAGGCTAACGGAATTCAAAGTCAAATCCGAATCCATGGAACCCAAACGATTCTCATTAGCCTCGTCACCGTTTGGACTCAAGGCAAGAGCAATAAGATCACTCTCGCTTACTTCGGCGAAAGATTCTGTCTCTGACTTTATTCCGTCTTCAATTTCTTGGCCTTTGTAACGACTGAGAACAAGATTACAATCATTTTAATTCTTCATTTTTGGAGTTTTGAAAAACTTGAAAACATTATGTGTTCTGGATTCAAACGTGCTACAATATTTGAATAAATAAAAACAATCGTCCACACATTCTCATGAGAACCTCTGATTACCTCTGATTTTTGGTGGGATCAGCTGCGGCGTAAGCCTTCAAACACCTCATAATGAAGCCAAAGGGCAATAACGGATCAGCGAGACAGAGTAATCGAGAAGGGGAGGGTATGAATTCTACCCAAACTGGTGTGTAGGCCATGAAAATACCACCAGGCTTTATAATATCCATTTCGAAGCATTTTATCGTTGCATGCTCCTAGTAATAAATTGGCACCGGCCGAATCACCTGTTGAAAAAAACAAAAAATCGTCGATTCATCGCTTTGATAACAAAATATATAAGGGTGACTATAATAAATGTGAAATTATGGAAAAATCGTAATGGTATGGATGAATCGTTGTTCTTGTTACCGATAAAAATGACTTTTTTGCCCAGGCGTAGGCGTAGACGACTTCTTCGAGTCGAGCACGTGGAAAAAGTGCCTCCTGTGCGTGACTATAGTCGATCGACAATGAAGATACGTCTAATGAAAAAGCCCATTTTTTAAAAATAAACTTCGTGAGATTTTGAGCTTTGGGCGACGAATCCGGCACCGTGACAATGAACTATGCAACTATTAAAACGTCCGATGCTCCGAGTAAATCACCGCCGACTCTCGCTGAACCCATCTGCAGTGACCAAACAATTATATATTTCACAACAATTTTATCATCACACGTATCACACACGTTTTATCATCACACGTTTTATTTTATCCGTCTCATCAGCAATTTTATCATCACACGTATACACAAGTATTTTACATTCCCGTTTTAGGTTAACCCCGTTTGTTTGGGTTACGTTCCCGAAAACAGAAAAAAAACGTTTAATTGGTCCGAACAAACGTTTTGATTAGTCCAACAATCTCCACCAAACGACTATGAGCATATTGCTATCAAAATTTTAAAGGGAAACATGTTTTTTGGGGCCAACTTTTTCGGGTGATATGGCCGATGATGAAAAATTTATCGAAAATCTTTTTTTTAATTTTTTACACAAACTACGAACCAACAAACGTTTTAACGCATACATTCCTTACCGTCAAACGATTCCGCGTCGATTGACCCTAATTAAACCTTTTTAGCGTGGAAATTAAAAAAAATTGGGGCTAACTTTTATGAATTTTTCATTTTCGATTTTTGACGTTAATATCATCAAACAAACGTTTTAATTGATCAAACAAACACCGTCAAACGACCGTCAAACGATTTGCGTTAAAAAAATTTGAGAAAACCAAAATAGGGGGGCTAAGTCTGGGTAGCCACGGAAATGAGAACTTTAAGAACACGCCACTGCCGCCGTCTCGCCACCTCTGCATCAAAGTCAATTCGAGTCGTAAATCCTGATGAAAATTTTTCATGACTTTACGAACCCGCTCGCCCTCCTCGCCATACTTCCATCCATTCGCGCGTCCTGTCTACTCATTTTTTTCTCTTGATTCGGCGGCGTTTCAACGAGATTATTCGGCGGCGTCGTCAACCAAGTGGAGCCAAGCAAGGCATCATACGTGTGCTCTCTTTTCTCTCCGCGTGCGTTATCATATCGCGCTATCCTCACCGTCGGCCTTTCGGCTCGACCGCATAAATACTCTACACCGCTACTCCGAGTGCCGGATTATCTGGCATCCGGACCTCGACCATTTACTTTCCGCTCGACAAATCGACGCAAAAGACACGACGACGACAATTTTAGTTGGAAGAAAATCGATAGACGACGAAATATTGCCGCAACGTCCTATGCGCATTACCGTCGTATTAGAATACCGCTGGACGCTACGCATTGTTTCAAGTGAAAAATTCAATTGATTAAAAAACGTCAACGACTTTATTCAAAATAACCAGTAAACCGTTTTATCATTTTCCATGCCGAATAAGTGTCATATCACCGGAAAAACGCCGCAATCGTATAACTCGTGTGCCTGTATGTATGTGATCGGATAACTTTTTTATCATTCTTTTCGCACATCTTTGTTTGTTCGAGAACTCGTGAGGCCGAAAGGCCGAATATCGAAAGTGACCAAAAATGAATAAGGTAAGCGTCGGCTCATAAACAATACAGTTAATTTCGTTTTTATATTGTTTTCATATGCGCACGAATAAAATAGTAACAATATTAATGATAAAATATGGAAAGCATAATGCGAAAAACTGCGATAGCTTGATGAATATTTTATGGCCAGATGTCTCGTTACCCCTCGGACTGCAAAGTCTACGTGGGTGATTTGGGAAGTAACGCAACAAAACAGGAACTCGAAGATGCTTTTTCATACTACGGCTCCCTGAGAAACGTCTGGGTGGCTAGAAATCCGCCTGGCTTTGCTTTTGTCGAATTTGAGGATGCCAGGGATGCGGAAGATGCTATCAGAGGCCTGGATGGTCGTACTATATGCGGCCGGCAAGCCCGGGTCGAGTTGTCAAATGGAAAACGCCTCAGAGACAGAGGTTCTTCCAGACGCGCGGCCGGACGTCCTTTCCATCCGGAAGATCGTTGCTACGAATGCGGCGAGCGTGGCCACTACGCCAGAGATTGTCCGAGGCACAGAAGCAGCCGCAAGCGCAGGTACGTTGCACTAGCTTCATTGTGTTGCTCCTTTTTCAAAAATCATTAATATTACTGCCATCATCGTCGTCGTCATTGTTGTTTCTACACGCAATAATATCAACAGAAAGCTCGTGAGCAGCATAACGGAACAAAAAAAAAAAAAAGTTCTGGAAGATTGCTAGCTCTTCGACTTGCCTTTAAAATCATTTTATTATTTTCCTACTAATTTTCAAGGACAAATCAGTTGTTCAAGGGGCAACGGAACTCTGTGAAATTTTCAAATTATCGGAGCTTTTCATAGCTATAGAAATTCTTTGGCGGAACCTTTCTGTTGGCTAAAAAATAAGAAATGAGAAAAATGAAAAGCCACACGAAATTTTCGTCATTATCGGTCAAAGAGTTTTTTTTTACACATTTCTGTTATTTACGCAAAAAATCTGCGCGAGTCTCATCTTTGAACAGATCTCTGCGAAAATACGTTTTTTTCGTAGATAACTTTGCAAATGTATGCACGAAATCTTGGAGAAAACGATAAAAATTTGATGATAAAATGCTGTTTAGTGTTGGCGTTTTCATAGTTACTTTTACCTAAAGAAAGCTTCGATAATTTGAAGATTTCATGAAACAACACGAAAAACATTGTCTCAATCGGAAAGAATACAGGAAGAAAAAATGATCTGGAATAAATGTAGATATGTAGGATGATCGGCAACACGGTGAGTCAAAGTATTTTGGGAGCGACGAATACGAACGAAAAAGTTGTATAAAAAAAAAAAAAAAAAGGGTGGGATGTTTATAATTTTCGAAAACAGCAAAGAAATTAACGAATTTGTTGGAATTTCAGTATTTTTTCATATTTGTTTAATGTTGTAATATGAGCATCGTTGGAATTGGCATTTGTTTATTCGATAATTACTTTTGGTTGAGAAAAAAAATTGAGCGGTATTGAAATACTGAAACATTCTATGTCCGCTCGGCCGGTATACAATGCTCTCCTGTACTTGAATGATGTGCCAACACATCCGATAAAAGTAGCTAGTTAAAAGGGTAAGAAGGAGTGACTAAACGAGTGGAGATGATTGAACGAAAAAAAGTCAATCAGGCAAAAATATTAAAAAAAAAAAAAAAAAAAACGTTGAGAGTACATTGCCAATGTAATCCTGCCAATTATTTATAGGAGATGGGGCTGAACAGACATAGACACACGTGAAATGTGTGTTTCTACCAGTCGCTACTGAGATACTCGCGAGATTCGTCCTGGGTTCACTTCGCGACACACAGACATTGCATAGTTACAGCGTAGAGCACCCACCTACTTCGGGTTTCCCACTGCACTATGCTGCGAATGAACGAGAAAAGTGAGAGAGCGAGAAAAGCGAAACGGCACATCGAAACTACACGCGTCTAGAGTCGTCGTCACTCATCAACGCACTCGCTCCGATCTTCTACCGACAGATACAGTGCGTGTGTCTCCTGTCTTTCTCTCTCTCTCTTTCTCTCTCGTCGTGCTCTCGAAAATTATTCTCGAAAAAAAAAAAAAAAAAAATGAGAAGCAACGCGAGTTGCTTCCGATATCCAAAACTTGATGATGAAAAAAAAAAAAAAAAATGAAAGAAACTGTACAACAGAGAGAATGAGAGAGAAGGAGAGAATTAGGATGACACGAGGACGGAGCGACACCTCTCTCTCTCCGAGTCTCCTTCGTTCGGCTCACCTCCTTGGTCTCTCCTCCGTTGTCACAGTGAGAAAGTGAGAGAGCCAGCCAGATTCGGCGTGAATATGTGTCATCTCTGTAGCGAATCGTCGCACGTTCGAAACTCCGACCGTTCCACGCTCATCCAAATCTTGGCGCGCTAATACATCCAACTCGCGACGAGTGTGCTCGACCGCTCTCCCCATTCTGGCATAGCCATCTTCTCGTGTACCTACTTGAGCTACATGCGTGAGCTACGATATCCAACCGATAACAACCATGGTATATAATTAAATAAATGATAATCTGAACAACAATCAATAAAACAAAATGAAATGAAAGTAAGAAAGAAGCAAACAAAACAAACGAACCAACTTCAAATATACGAAGAAAAATATAATATATTTAAACAGGTTCCATGATATAGGTGACAACATTCCATTTAGTTTTCCTATTGAATTTTCAAACGACCAAGATGCCGAGCATTATTTATCAAGCACCCTTTAGTCTTTACATCAAAAATTAATCGTAGGGCTCTCACTCACTCTCTCTCTCTCTCTCTCTCTCTTTCTCTCCTATCTCTATTCTTCTGTCAACCGTACTATAACAGGTTTTTGCATTACTCTCGTATATATGTTTATTGTCGTCTCAGGTTGATTTATTAAAAAAAAAAAAAAAACGTGTACTTGTTTTTATTGTTTGAGTTACCGATCGTTTACGAGCGGTCCGAGTTTAGTTAAAATTTCTTTGTCAGGCATCGAACGTGTTTTGTGACGTGTCTAATCAGATTAATAATTCTTAGGTCCCGTACGAGGTCCAGGTCCCGTTCTCGCTCACGTTCTCGCAGCAAGCGTTCTCGCACTCGCTCTTCATCCCGAAGCCGATCACGCAGCAGGAGCGGCCCCAACGTTAGAGACAAATCTCGCAGCAGCAAGGGACGATCCGACTCGAAGGACCGCAGTCCGCCACGTCGCTCCAAATCTCGTTCCATCTCGCGCACCCGTAGCAGGTAAAATGGTAAATCCTCTTAACACATAGTAATACGTGTATTAAAATCGAAAAAAATTCAGAAGTTCGACAAACCACTGTGACGGATCAAATGATTTTACATTTTGTTTTTCCCTGTTTCCTGCAGCATTCATGTTCGAAATTGTATGAACAATGTTCTCAAGTCAAAAATAAGTATCCATATTCAAATTAACATGTCATTTTATGTCATGAAAAAAGCAACGAAAAAGTGGAAAACATTTTTTTCACAATGATCTTTGTCAATATTTTCCTATTGATTATTATTTTTTAAGTTAAATAAAAAAAAAAAAAAAAAGATAGACAAAACTGAATTTTTTTTGGTACTGAATTAGTCCAATATATATTGAAGTATTCTTTATCGGATCCATTAAAATTATTCATATTCGGTTGAAAAAAAACTCTCAATAAACGACACTTTTTGGCCCGTGGCAGTGATGCTAACCCTTAATCGTTCAACGATAATCCTAATATTTTTCTCCATTTCTTCCAAACGATTCTGTTAATTATTCGACTTTTCATTTTATGTATATTCATATTTTTTACAGAAAAAATGTCAACGGTGATTACAATGGACTTTCTTCGCGTCACGACTAAAAACCAGACTACAAGAGGCGTAACCGTTCGTCCTACTGCTGCTGTTGCCGCATCTACCATTTATTACCATTACTACTTCATTATTTTCCAATTTACCGTGTTGTTTTTTTTTTTTTTTCAAAATGATGATAAAATTCAATCTTTCCTTTAACGATATCGTAACGAATGATAATTAAAGATATAATGGCAGTGCAAAAAATCCTTGTATCGTAAGTTTTTTTTTTCTTTCTTCTGTTTTTCCATCTTTCGTTGGAGACTCAAAGTTTCTCTTAGTTGTATACATGTTGTAACAATTACACGAGCGAGTATTCAATAAATAATTATTCAATCGCAATCCAATGTGCAACGAAGTTTTTTTCAACTCACCGAACTACTACCACCATTTATCGGTATCGAATTTGTTTTTACAGTTTATACTAATTAGGACTGGAATGAATAAGGTCGAGACTGTTGAGAGGGTGCAATGAAAGTATCGTTCAACCAGCTTTTCAATAACATTTCCATATATATATATATATATATACATATATTTCATGTATATATCATGATTCAAAATGCAGTACAAATAAACGGAATTACATTTGCTTTATCTTTGGTTCTCTCTATACATTTACTTACGTATCGCGCTATGTACACGCCTATGTGCAATTACCGAAAGTATACGTATCAAATAATATCGTACGTTATTTTAGTTCGACACGTTTTATTTAAAAATACACGCGGGTTTTGGCAATTCTTTAACTATCACCTTTGCATAAATAATTATGTAGGCTAATTGGTTATATGGGTATGACGCTTGTGTACACTGGATCATATTATCAACTATTATGTGACTCGTACACGTTATTATGTTTTTTGTCTCTGTGTGCCAATTCAGTCGCGTACAATCAGTCGACCGAGTTGAACCGAGTTTGGCTATTTTTTTTCATGATTTTCTTGTTTTTTTTTTTTATTGTTGGCCGCGTCAATGAGATTAATGAGACCTTCTCGTAGTTTCTCATAGAAAAATAAAGATTTGCTTACCAATACTTTTTACACATTATAACACCGAGTTGATGTGCCTTACGTACTACCGCAACGGAGTTCCTCCGGAGAAACTCGCCGCAAATTATGTTTGTGCTCAATCTTTGTATGAATTATTATCCGTCATTACGGATCAGACAAATTGTTCGTTAATTAGGTCACGACGCGTACAATACAACATTTTATCGGAGCATGACATTCTTGGCAAATGACATTTTCACAGCCATTGGATTCGGTATATTTCTGCACGTCATGCAGGCTTGTCCAGTACAAAATACATTATTGAGCCACACACTTAACTCGTAAACGTTATTTACGCTTTCGGTATAATATACGTTCGGTTTTTTTTTGTTTCTCTTGTTTACTAACATCGGTACAATTTTTGTACGAATTACCATTGGCTTCGTTGTAAAAATTACGATTAAGAAAAAATATATATGTATTTGAGAGAGGGAGAGAGAGAGAGAGAGAGCTACTACGATATTTCCTCAATCACGATTCTCGCCCGAATTAGTTAAAGCGTTACTTTCCTCTAGACCAATTTCATAAAGGCATAAATGATGTCGATTAAAATTTTCATCTATCGATACTGAAGTTCGTAGATGCGAGCAATTTTTAATACTGTCATGGTTAAAGGAAAATAAATTTTCAATCATTTTCCCAATAACAATCAAAAGTTGACTATGAAGACATTTACGTTTAAAAGTTGATTTTTACGATGCTAAATAAAGTTGGTGAAAGTCGAGGAATATTTTCAGCCAATTTTTATCAAAAAATGATCTTCTTGTCATGTAAAATTTAATTACAATCTTTATCGTAATTTATGCACTTTAGGCCAACGCTATTACTAATGCGAAAAACTATTGACGTTTTTTGATTAGAAAAAATTATGCATGAATCCGGAAATTCAAATAATTTCTAACACAAACTACTACTCCTCGTATATCTTTGGCTTCGTTATGTATAAAATTTGTGTTTTTGGTTATTCTTACAATCATGGACGATTAAATCCATCGAATTTTTGGCAAAAAGTTTCTATATATAAATATATAGCAATATGCATTTGATGCATTTTTCATTGGTAAACTCTTCGAATCTTTCTTCTTTCTCAATCTCTCTCTCGCTCTCTGATACAACGATTTTGGGGTTGAACCAGTTGATGACTCTTGAGTGTCAAGGATAATTCCGTCACACCACCACGATTATTATTTCTTTGGAAACTTGTAATAAAAATAGTGTGTAAATACGAAGGGAAAATAAAATGACAGATATTTGGCAACCGTCGTTTCGCGGATCGTTGAAACGATGAATTTGACTGGATGCTTCGACCGGAACGAGTTTTATGTCCGTTAAGATGTAAGGGAGTGATAAACGCTACAATTAATTGGAGAGACTCGTATTCGGTAATGAGTAAAAAAAGAAAAAAATGGTTGAAAAATTGGAAGGGGAGAGCGGGGTGGCTGGTGTTTACTCGCTTATCGAGGAGCTGTGCCTTGAAGGTGTGGTCAAATCGTTGATGGTCGAATTGTGACGAGTCTTTCGTGAGCCCTCGTTGTCGTTCGATACATTCGGATTGACGGAATGAGAGAGGGCAGCTGTTTTGTTGAAGTCTATAGTGGCGTAACCCTTTGGAGGTTTGTTCGGTGAATCCGGTGGGGATGGAATCGCGCTCGCGATATATTCGGAAGGCGTAACGCTCGATACGGGCGTAGTATTGTTTTTATCCAAATCCAAAACGGCGTAATTTACTTCGCGAATTGGTTCCACCGATGGTGAAGGACTCGGAGGTTGGGCTGCAGAAGTTGGCGAAGTCAAAGACGTCAGAGAAGATGCCAAGGCTGGTACAGGTGGCTGGGGGCTTTTGAACGGCGGTGATTTTTCCGTCTTCGTCGCTTCGCCGCCGACACTATTATTACTGCATTTTATTCGTAAATCTTCGATTTCAGCGTTGTCGAGATTGGCGTAACAGTGTCGCGGACTGTCTTCTTGTTCTGCCGTTGGCGGTAGATGAGGCTGAGGATGAGTGAGAGGACGAGAATGATGATGATGGTGATGATGATGGTGGTGCTGTTGCTGCTGCTGCGAGTAAGAGTCCGAAATTACATTCGGACGCATCCGACTCAGCATCGATTCTAAACCCGGCTCCAGTCCGGGACTAACGTTCATGTAAGCGTGCCGGCTCCTCTCAGACTCTCCAATGTCGTCTCTCGGTAATTGCATCGCGTCGGTGACGCCGTGAATGTTGGGAGAAAGAGGACTCTGCTCATTGCCAAGCTCGATGTTCATGTAAGTTGCTGAGGGTAACGGAGCGGGCCTGTTGTGGGCTTTTTTCGTTTCGGGATTAATCACCATGACGCCTGAGATGGCCTCGGGCAGGAAACCACTGCTCGACGTGCCGCTACTAACGGTGTGCGATCTTTATAATAAAAAATAAATAAACAAGATTTTAAATCACACTCGACTCTTTTACCCAAAGATTAGACCTTTTTTTGTGAATCTTCGTGCGTATCACGTAATTTTTCTTACCTCTGCATTGTTCTGCCAACACTCTTGTTATTATTGTCCAATTCCAGCTCCATTGTGATCGCCGAGAGTACTCGATCGTTGACGTAAACGGCGGACGGGTTGTAGTGAGCCGGTTGGCTCATCGAAGAAAGCAGCGGTGGCGGCTGTTGCGGAGGGGGTGGTGGCGGCGAAGGCGAACCCATTGTCCCCTGAGGCGACATGGGACCGCTGCTACTACCGACGCTGCCCAATCTGCCAATTCCATTCTGTTGACCGTGAGAAAATCTTGACGTGACTCTGTTGTTGCTCCGAGCTGGCATCGGATCGAGATAATTTGCCTCGACCAATGGCATCGCCGTCATTCTCGCTATTGTCGGGGCAGGATGAGCCGTGATCGAGAGCTCTCGGGACACCGTGTCATCGCTGCTACTGTTACATACCTAATTGTTGAAAAATAATATTATTCAATCGCGGCGTCGAAGAAATTAAGACGACAATAGTTTTTTCAAGACGCTGAAGTACATTTCTGCGTTGGTTCTACTTTTCATTAAAGATCAACGTCTCACCTGGATGTTGCTCTGTACCAAGTTGAATAATTGGTCAGCTCGACGACACTTGAAGGCATAAATGCCAGGGCCTGTGGAACATCTGCGACCCGATTCGAAACTAAAGATTTCAGAATCATAGCCGTATCTTCGTAGGCATTTCAAGGGCCATTTTACAGGTGGCTTGCCACGCTGATAAAGAACAATATCCAACTCTGTTATTTCTAGTCGACCGGGCGTTATTAAATTGCCCTCGTCGTCGACGTTCATTACTTGAAATATATTTGGATGAAGATCGTTGATGTCTGCTCTACTATTGACGCAACCCATCCTATAAATATCTAAAATTACAAAAGAGTGATCAAATCACGACGGATTTAAGTGGAAAAAAAATAAGAGATATAATCTCATGATGATCGACACGTTGGTTCGTTTGATAGGTACTTACGGAATACGGCATATCCAATTCAGGACCAACAATCAACCGAACCCAACCTTCTTGATTATCCTAATCCTTCCCATTATACGTACGAATACATTTATGTCTCCGTATATATTGATACAAGTATTATTTTTTCACTCCACTACTGCTGCTGCTAGTATCAATCAACTTGTACCAGCGTCGATTCATCAATACGAAAATAATAATTTTTCATTCGTTGTTTTTTTTTTTTTATTTAATAAAACTTTTTTTCAACATCTCCTCCAGAATCAACAATCTCGCGGTGGAATATCTCACGACTTTGAACTATCCTCGGAGCTTTATTTGCTTCTCGGGTGCCCATTGAGCACTAATTTAGATGGAAGATTAGGCCGCTGCCGCTGCTGCTGCTGCTGCTGTGCTCCTTGCCTTGGCCGCCGCTGCTATATATTATATATATATATGTATATTTATATATAATTATATCCATCAAATACACATGATGCTTTTCAATCCGTGTACATTCCTACACACACCATCATCCACACGAAAAATGACGACTCGAACGAATGGTGGCGCCAATAGTCGCAATATTCGTCCATCTGATATTAGTAGATCTACGTAATTTTGACAGATTTTGAGAAGTACTATCAATTTCGACAAAATTCTCATTACTCCTGCATCTGTCACTGTTACCGCTGTGGACTACACCTCGAAATGGCACGCTCTCTCTCTCTCTCTCTCTCTCTCTCTCTCTCTCTCTCTCTCTCTCTCTTCACTCACTTCCTTATTTTTGGCTTCGTTTGCGTAGCAACGGAGATCTTTTACCGACAGCCAAATTAAGGCTTTACCGATCTCGATGGAGTTCACTAGGTTTTTTGTTAGATGGCATTGAGTGGCGGTCGCACCTGTCGCACGTTACGACCATCGAGTTAAAATTTTTTTAATCAACTAATTTTTGTGACCGACAAGCGTTTATTTTGATCCAACAATCACCGACAAGAATCCAAAAAATGAATTACATGAAAAGAAAATTCAGAAATCCAACATCAGTCGGCCAAATCCACAGAGGTGCAAAGGTTTACATTTGTCGCGTCGCGATGGAGCGCGGCAACGGTAAGCGATGGTACTAACGACTGAATCGCTATGTATACGTACGGAATCCACGATCTACGATAGAGCTTACCACGGCATCAGTATACCGCGGCATTTCGAGCCGTGTGGCGTGTGCTAAGCTGCTGTAAAGTGGCGACTCTCGTAGCGTTGAGTCGTCTCCTCCTTCTCCCACAGGATCGAGAAAGTGTACTTACGAAGAGCAGGCGGCGAGGAGAAAAAAAAACAAACACACACACGTTCGGGGCAGGCGCACCGGAGTATCGGTGTGTCGAATCGCTCCGTAAGCTCTCCGTGGAAAGCGGTAGTGGTGGGGTTATAGTTTAGAATTCGGTGCAAAACACTGAGATTCTGGCTTCGGGTACTTCGTACAAGGTTTTTAGTTTTTAGTGCGCGAATCGACGCGAAACGACACTTTCGGTCAAAATTCCGGTAAACAATATGGCTGGTGCATTTTTGTCCGTGGGTTATGTCGTCTCCGTTATTTATTCAAAGTCCCTCGAGACAGGAAATTAGGAATACAAGAAGAATTCGAGCTGGGTAAGTAAACACGCTTCAATTACCAGCGGCTATTCGTCAGCGAAAGTTCACTTATTGATATACATATATATAGATATGTATATTCATATTTTTTCTGCGGAATAAATTACTTTCGTTCGTTTCTTATGATTTTTCTCTTTTTTTTTTTCTCGTCGCGTGTTTGATCGTTGGAGTTGCGTGTTCGGTCAGCGCGAATAAAATATAGTACTGTGGCAGAAACTTGTGTACATTTGCGATACGCGTGTGTCCCCTATAGCTTCAATATTAATTAAAGAAATTGCTTCCCCAATCGTGCGCGAATTTGGCAGCATGATTATCTATTTTGTATTATAATTTGAGAGAGGAAATCAGTTGTTCAAGCGTAATATAATATTTTTTTTTTGTTCTCAAAACAAATTTTCACAAAAGTCTCGTAGTTTTGATATCTTCGTTCCGGGCGCGTCATGCAACCAAGGTCAGTAACTGCGAAATTCTTTGGTAATATCGCGATGAACGAGGACAAAATGACGATGCGAGGCCGGTTTATACCGCGATAACGTAACTATTCAGCCACTTTTTTCTTTCTTTTTTTTTTCTTGCTCGACATCGCTTATTCATCGCTCGTGTATCCCAATAGCAATGAAAATATTGCGATATGTGAACATTTGCGAATGTGAACCGTTGCCTTTGCACACTGCCGTTTGATCTGACTTTTATTTGCCTCTCTCCTGCTCGCTCGCTCGCTCCGCGCCGCGCCGTTTTCGGTTTTGCTTTCGACTGTACTCGATGGCGAGTGCACTCGCACTCGCGCGTCGCCCCTCCATCGTCACGTTGGAAGCAACAGGTTTTTTTGTCTCTGCCGGGCAATAGTAACGGAAAGACGTTTCACCGATGTACCGAGAACCAGCAGCCCTTCCCTCTCTTATCTCCCTCGCATTTGCCCCCTCCCTTCTCAATATTCTACACGTATATAGAGTATACAAGCGCGGGGGTACAGGCATGTACCTACTACCTTTTCTCGTTCGTGCAAATCGCCGCGCGGAGACGTAATCCTCATCGAGCGAGTGGCGCCAAAGAGCAAAACCATTTCGACCATGTGGTGATAATCGAGTCGTACGTACGGCAACGATACTTTTTCACCGTACAGAAATAATACGTGTTCCGCACCTACTATTAGTAATACAAAAATGGCGTTCTCTCAGCGTTCGCGTATCACAAATGACTCATTCGTCTACGATCAAACAAGAGCTAAATCTGAAATACATGAAAGCTTTTACCATATTTCTTTTGTCCGAATAATCGATATTAAAGTGCCTTCTCGGTCTTTTTTTTTCTCTCTCTCTCTTCATAACCTTTAAAACGAACCGCGTAGCAAATTTATTTAATGAAATAATTATTTTCTGTCAACTCGGTGCTGTTCGTTCAACTTTTTTTTTCTGTTCGTCAAATCGAACCAAAAAGGAGGCCAATTATCTTAAAACCTTGTGATTAAAGATTAACACGATGCACGTAACGGTCGCTCGTAGAGTTTAAAACTTGCGAATCGCGGAGGCTAGCCGCGTAGCATATAGATCATCGCGGTACGTGCAATATCGACGTCAAATTATCGAAGGAAAGGCGCGCTCGCTCGCGTTCGTCTCCGGGATCGCGGCTATGCCACAAACTTTCGAGTCAGCGATAAGTATAGATCCCGTGAATTGTAAACACCCATCAGGAGAAAATGTGAGAAAATTCTACGACGCTCTCGTATATGGATATATCTCCTCGATTTCCGGACAAATTATTTCATATTGATTCGACGCCTTCTATGTAACGTACCGAGTTCTTTCGTTCGCTTACAGTTATAACGACTATATTTCCCCTCTTCTTTTGTACAACGATGAGAAGCGGGAATTCGGACAACGCTACAAACAATTCTCTCTCTCCCCCTCTCTTTTTTTGTTTTCTTTTTGCTGTTTTCGTCCGTTCTTTTTCTCGCTTTCGAGCAGCCGCAACGCTCTTACGATTTTTCTACAAAATCAAACGCATTTTTCAACAGTTTTATGGTCTAACGCAAGTGACATATATCCGTATAATACGCGTCCGGTGTTCTGTTTTCGTCGTCTTGTAATGTGTCAGTTGTGATCTGTAAGAAAAGAGAAGCCTCGAGCGCTCGCAGAGGTCGATCGAACGGACGTGCCTTTGAATAATAGAAATGAGTAGGGCGGTCGTTAGTATAGACGCGGCTCGATTGTCGCTAACCCCGAACCTTCGGCGTAACTTTTTTTTTTTTTATTTATTTATTTATTTATTTATTTTTTTTTTTTTTTTTTTTTTTTTCATATTTATACGAGCACATACAAAAAAGAGGCATGTAAGCTTCGTCCTCGGGATCGCTCGAGTATAATTGTAAAAATAATTTTCAACACAATAAACTGCAATTTTTTTTTTTGTTTCCGTGCAAATGTATTCTTGGCTTTGTTTTTCTCGTTACTTTTGTCTCGGCGAAAACTACCGGTACGAACATCTTTTTTTTTTTATTTCGATACTGTGAAACACGATTAATGTAACTGGAACGTGCTTACGGTAGAGCAGCGAATCCTCGCGCATATACGCGGAAACGTCGTTAAATTCGTGGAAAAATTTAACGATATTTCGAACGCTCGGACGAGACCTTGACCATCGGACGGAGAACGTGACGCGCGCTTCGAGTCGCGGTGACGCTTCAATGCCTCTCCACAACCACGTGCTTTCTTTCGACATTCAAACTTTTCTCGTTCGCGTTTCCTCCCCATTCCTCCTACCACTCTGATCGAAATATTTATATCGCCGTTTTCCGTTCAACATTTTTTTTTTTCCCACGTATTATTAAAATCGTGGTTTGTGTGTAAAACAAGGATTTTTTTTTTTTTTTTTTTTTTTTTTTTTTTACCGACGATTTTGAACGTTTCATTTTCGCGAATTTTCTTCATATTCTTTCGTTTTAGAATAGTTTAACGAGTGTGTGCTCGCCCGTTTTAACACGTAAACTCGATACGGACGAGGATATTATGCAAGGTTGAATCGGTGCAACAAAGAGGGATACACAAAAGCTTGCCTCGATGCGTTACGACGCCGCCGCCGCCGCCGCCGCCGCGGTTGCTCTCGTTCGCTTCCTCTTTATCAGCGGGGCGATCTTTCGTACCGTTGATATAAACAGGCTATTGAAACAAAACAGACGAAATTTTTTATGCCTGCACCGACTATCGACTTTGAGAATTTCTGTTGTTTTCTTACCGAAAATTTACTCGCCAATGAAATAATCGTAAGCAATGTTCTTCGCGGTGTGTGTTCACAGGGTCAGAAATAAATATTGTTCGGTATCGAGGCGCTATACAATTGTCAAGATCTCCGGAAAAAATCATCAAATCCCAATTTTTTTTCTTCTGGAAAACGGTTCTTGAGGAAAAAACGTTTTTTTTTTTTCGTTTAATACAAGAGTACATGATTCGAGATACTGTGAAAAGAAAAAAAAATACGATAAAATACAGGAAAACAAGAACAAACGTGGCGTTTTTCTCGAATCACTGTATTCAGGGTCCGTGGACCTGATGTATCGAGAATCACTCGATCGATTGTTTCCCAATTTCCAAGAGATACGACGAGAAGCATCGAAAGGTCGTTGACAATCTCACTCCTTCGAGATCGATCTTCTTTTCTTTTTTGTTTTCAGTTACTCACAAAAATGACGATTTTTTATTTTTCATCCATTCAGTGCGCTCGAGTTTCAACTCATCGGCAGTTTGTCGAAAAAAAAATGATTTTTCAAATCGACGATCGGTCAACGACTCGGATTCAACGTTCGACTCGAATATTCCGCGTCCGGTTGTTAGATCTCAGGTGGATCGTTCAAGCTGAAGAGCGTCCAGCACCGAACGTCGCGAAAAAATGTCGTCACCTGCCGGCAGCTTTTTATTTTTTTTATTTTCATTAACCAGTGAAAAATTGGGAACTCGATGGAGATTCGATTGAGTCCTGGGCGAAAAATGTTGCCGATACCGCTGGATAAATCATAAAGAAAATACAAAAATCGAAAATTCAAGCGTGTTCGATGGAATCGAATTTATCGCGCGAGGCTTGCTCAAGCTGGAAAAAAAAACCTATTTCGTACGGTGCACAACGAACGAGTCAGTTATATCAGCGGGTTTAGCGAAGTAATGGCACACCAGCAGCACGCCTATATATCTGGTTCGACTAAGATACGAAATGGAGGAGCGATAAGCGAAGTGGACTGTGATTCCGAGCTTTTCGTGAAAACCAATTCGTGTAACAATGACGACGATGGTTGTCTCAGAAGTTGTTTATCTCGTTGAATATTCAAGGAATGATGAAATCTTAAGAACAAAATTATTTCGATGGTAAATTCACCGACCCCGAGAGCTCGCAGTATATTAATCGATTTCTCTCGAATCAGTGTCGATCAAACTTTGCTGTTCGTACGTTGTTATCGTAAACGAGGAATTTTGAAGAAGCTTATACATCACATTTCGGAGGGTTGGAATCTCACTGTGCAGGGCCCTCGTATCGCCGTCAACGGTCAGACGAAGGTGAAAATCTTTGCTCTTGTGGGGACGACGACTATCGCGGCACGATACGAGGGTGGGGCCTCGAGGTGAGGCAGGATAAAAAGGAGGAAATCGACGATCGGAGGAGCGCCGGTGACCCTGTCTTTCTTTTATCTCGGCACAAAAGCCCCTGCTGCTCTCCCCGTCCCTCGAACGCTCTCACTGATATTGCAGCGATAATTTTCTGCGTTTCTGAATTTGCGGAATCCGTCAAACGACTCGATAGAATTTTTTTTTTTTTTTTTTTTTTTTTTTTTTTTTTTAATGAATTCTAGAGAAATTAAGGGGATGGGAAACCGTCGAGACGTTCACTCGTACGATTCGATGCAAAATGCAAGTAAAAAAAAGAAAGACTCGAAGCATGAGAAAGTTTCGAATCGAAGATATACAAACGACGCGAACGAATAATGTTAGTCCCGAGTCCGACGATGACACGCTGGACCAATATCAACTTGATTTTTTTTTCCTCTCCCACCGTACTGCCGCCAAGAAGAGCTGAGATTTTTTTTTAGATTTCTATTTCCGTTATACTCGAGGTTGGAATATATAGAGTCAATTTAAAATAGTCAAATTGACAAGCAGCTAAGGAATCATGCGTTCGATGCGTTGTTATTCGAGAAGCACGACCTTTCGGTCGCACACCGAGAAAAAAAGATCTATTTCAATCTACCAGGATCATTTATTTGATTGAAAAAAATGCCAATCGAAATTTTTTTTTTATTTGCCACAATTAAAAAGTCGTATTTGAAGGCAATCAATTTTTTATTCAAGGTTCACATGTCACAGCAGTTGGTCAAGAGACGGTATATCATTTTTAAATCTTTAAATAAGCCATAAATCATTGATTCAGATATCATTTCAATAGAATTACGGAAGTCGATGGTTTTTTTTTTTTATAAATATGTGTCATTATCATTCGTAGAACTTTATTCGTTATAAAGTGTTTTAAGGAGGGTGGCTACATACGAGAATATGATAAGAATTTAATAAAATTTAGTGATAACATTCTTTAGCATAAAATGCAATGACACAATTTTTTTCAAATTTTTCGTCTACATAGTTGTCGAATAATTGGAGTTTACAATATGCAAAAGATATACCTATATATATCAGAATCCTATGCTTACGGATGTAAACTCTAGTGTTAAATTACTCGAAAACTATGTAGAAGAAAAATCTTAAAAAATTTCCATATTCATATTTAATCCAAAAGAATATACTCACCAAATTTCATTAAATTCTAATCATTTCGAATTTTCCTATGCTTTTAACATGGCAACATTGTTGTGTGTAGCCAACCTCCTTAATAACAATTGTGATGTGACTCAAATTGCCTAATCGAGACCATAATACTAAATTTTGCCACAATTTTATTCGTCAGATATATTTCACGGGCATATTTATTCTTGCATCCTTTAATGCCACCCAGAAAAAAAGATCTGTTTCAATCTACTAGGATCATTCATACGATTTTTATCAAACGTAAATCAAAAAAATTTCTATTCGCCTCAACCACAAAGCTAAGCTGGATTTGAATCAAATAAATAATACTACTCTAGTGCATTTATTCGTATCTCGCCACCGTGAGTGCGAGAGAGATAGCTGCAAATTTCGAAATTAAAATTCTTCGATACGGTTTGACTGATTAGAAAATGGCCCTGTCAGCCCATTTTTGCCATCGCCCTGCGTGGGCTGACGGAGCCGTTTTGTGATCGGTCAAACTGTCCTGAAGAATTTCAATTTCGAAAATTCGAAGTGAGGTTAGGTGGCTGATCCATACTCTTAAAGCTTATCGCTCCGACCACTACGTGGCGCAGAGCGTCGAAACATTTCTCACTTACGAATTGCGCTCTGGATGTGCATAAATAGCGAAAACCCAAGTCATGCTTACTCGATACGGACCATGTCTAAGAACAAACAGACGGTCGTGAGTTTTTATGCCCATCGAGGGTTGCAGACCCATCGAATTATTATTAAATAATACTAATAATATTGAAAATGGTGTAAATAATATTATAAATGTTTTTTGCAGCTCATCATCATGCTCGTTGAATTTGTGAAAACTTTTTGAAATTGAAAATCGCAAAAATTGCTTTTTGACTGATCTTAAATGAGAAAAAATATTAAAATCAAAGAAAAATAATATCCTAAAGCTGCATAAAGCACTATTGAGCCGTTGGAGGACGAAGAGAGCAATTTATTTGATTTAAATAGATCCCTATCTATGCTAGGTGAAGCAACTAGATGGTTTTTCTGAATGCAATTTATCAGCGTTTCGATCGTCAACTTAATATTAATAAAGAAATTCCATGAAAAATTGTTTTTATCCCGAAGAGGTTTGAATTTTATTGTTAGAACGTCGAGAAGGGAAGCAGTCGTTCGAGCGGGGAACGAGATAAGATAAAGCGATAAGCGTTAAAAACACATTCGATGATGGAATTGGCGAGGTCTCTGATCGAAGGGCGACGTTCAGGAAGGGACGACGCGTATCCGATTTTATATTTTCTTTTCACAAAATTATATATCATCGAACGATACTATTTCATCGCTAAAAAATTTTCTCATTTCGGAATCGTTGATATTCCTCTTCCGAAACGTCCAATCTCACAATAAAAACGATAAAATTATTGTTTCCTAAATAACGAGAGTGATAAAGCGGCGGCGCGTCGTTCGATCGAACTGATATTCGATCGCACACATTTTACGCTCGGACGGAAAAAGTAATGGGGGTGACTTTCGTGTGTGGCAGCGGCGGCTATAGGCTAATGGTTTCCGCGGAAGGGTGCGCTATGGACACACCTTTCGTACTTCTCTACCTTCTCGACTATTTTTTTTTTTTCTTTTTTTTTTCTCCTATAGTTACGTGCATTCCGAGCCAAAGATAGTTGTCCATTAGTTATATCTCCGTAATGGCTTTTATCCAGCAGCGATGCGCCCTTCTTTGAGGCACCAAATCGAATTAGAAGCTCAACAAAAGTGGCCAAATTTGATAGTTTTTTTTATCCTGACAAACGATTGATCTAAAAAAAGCTGTTTTTCAAAGCGAACATACATGTTGAGAGACTTCGAAGAATAAACGCCAAAAAAATACATTAAAAAAACAACAAAAACATTGCCGCCGGCAGATGACGACATTTTTTCGCGACGTTCGACGCTGGACGCTCTTCAGCTTGAACGATCCACCCGAGATCTAACAACCGGACGCGGAATATTCGAGTCGAACGTTGAATCCGAGTCGTTGGCCGATCGTCGATTTGAAAAATCATTTTTTTTTTTTCGACAAACTGCCGATGAGTTGAAACTCGAGCGCACTGAATGGATGAAAAATAAAAAATCGTCATTTTTGTGAGTAACTGAAAACAAAAAAGAAAAGAAGATCGATCTCGAAGGAGTGAGATTTTCAACGACCTTTCGATGCTTCTCGTCGTATCTCTTGGAAATTGGAAAACAATCGATCGAGTGGTTCTCGATACATCACGTCCACTGACCCTGAATACAGCGATTCGAGAAAAACGCCACGTTTGTTCTTGTTTTCCTGTATTTTATCGTATTTTTTTTTCTTTTCACAGTATCTCGAATCATGTACTCTTGTATTAAAAGAAAAAGAAAAAAAAAAACGTTTTTTCCTCAAGAACCGTTTTCCAGAAGAAAAATTTATTAATTTGACCATTATTTTCACGCCTCCGGACGAACAAAGCGTGTCGAATACGAAATCGAAATGTTTTCAGTCGTAAAATTCCTCATCGCACCGTTCCCCGGAAACTATTATAGGATAATTAATTTTGCACACCATTATTTCTCCGAGCAGCTCGTTTCATGATGCCCGAACAACAGAGTCTGATTCAATTGATAAATAAATCGAAGTAAATATTTTGATGGAAAGAAAAAAAAATTTGTTACGGTCAGCAAGAGTGCTTTGTTTGCAAGTGCGGATAACGAGAGAGCCCCGCGATTGTTTAGGCGGTAGCCATATGCCACCATACGGTTTGCCCATGCAAGGTCGGTTTCGCGCTGCACACAAGCTACAAGTGCACTCTTATATATGACTGTGAATATGTGGACGTAGATAAGAAGCAGCGAAAGAGAGAGAGAGAGAGAGAGAGACGAGAAACGACGAAACGACGAATAGAGAGTCGTCGAGAGTTTGAGAAGCAGCCCTATTATGTGCTCTGGTAGCTCTGGTACAATAGATACGTATCTAGGTCTGTCGCGCACGAGTTTTATTGGCCGTTTAAGAGCGGTGCTGCTGGTTCGCCGGGGCGGCATCAACGTCAAAATAGTCTGACGCAAATGCGTCGTTCACCCTGCACATTAAATTGACTTTCCATCGAAAAATCTAAAAAATCTTAAATCTTTTTAATAACTCAAAGCTTAACCGTCAAACTGATTTTCATTACGAGGCTAACGACGCACTCTGCCCCTTCTCTCCTCTCAAAATAATAATCGACTTATCGAGCCCCTTCGCTCGTCTTTGTGGCATTTCCACAAATGTCGTTTCCTGACATTATCGTCGCGGGTATAATCAGAAAACTTTTGTCACATACGCTTCAGCGTTATGGCGAATGACCCAATTATCCTTCTTCCTTTCTCCGGGGCTTTTTTCACCCTTCCCAAAACCCCTACGATTCTGGCTTCGAGGCTCGGAAAGAATTACAAAGTCAGAGGCGAGCGGCTCTCTCTCTCTTGTTTGGAACAATTACGAAAGGTTGAAATCAAGAGCTCAGGCTATTCGGTGAGTATTTGAATAATTGAAAATCGGATCGATATTTAACGTGCGTACAGCCAATAATTAAAACGTTCAAGTTTCATGGAGCGTCGAACTCTCGAGGAGGACGAATGTCCTCGTGTGTTATTAGTTGGGCAATGTATCGAGCGAGCGTTGCTGGGATCGCGCTTGACGAGAATATCGTCGTCGTCGTCGTCTTCGTTGTCGCGGTAATAGTAGCAAAAATTGAGAAAGAGCGAGAGTGAGGGGGAGGGGGGGGGGGAGGGGCGCGAAGTAAAGAGCCGAAGCGCAGGCGCGATCGACAGGTCAATCGTACCAGTGTCCGCGAACTGGCGGCGGGCGGCGCGTCTCCCTGCTCGTCAGTCATCTCGATCGCTTCCCCCGGCTACGAAGCGAGTCCCGCGATTATCGACGAAATTCAATATTTCTTAGCGCGATTGTGAATTTTCTTTTCTTCTCTTTTTCTTTTTTATTTTTTAATCCGATCTTTCAAGAGTTTTCGTTCTCGAGTCGAAGCGGGAAATAAAAAACGATGTTTCAGTTGCGGTTGATCGTTTCCTCCGACGATATCATTTCTTCGGAATGAAAATGCGTGAAAAAGAAAAAAAAAAACAAACTTTGGGCTCATCTCTCGCGATGAGCAACTCGGAGGCGCTCGATTCGTCGATTAGTCGGCTCGGTTTACGGGCCCGATAAAACAATTATTTTTATTTCATTGGAAAAATATAAATAACGCGTCCCTATATTTTCTAATCGTATCGCACCGATTGTCAATCCGTGGTCCATGTTAAATGGGGACTGAAGTTTAATCAAAGGTTTTACCATGAAACAACATTTTTCTCGGCGTAATTGTGATTGAGAAAACTTGGAATATGCAGACAGGAAGAGATTACTATGCGAAAGCATGGGGATTTCATCGATTTTTTGAGGTATTCGACGAGAATTAAATTATCTTCCGGTTTATTCAGCTGTCAAACCGACACAATTTCGTAATTATAAAGCGAACTGCTCTACCGAGCAAACGTTGTTTGAAAAAAATTTATCGAATCGTGACTTCGAGCATCGAGGAACAAGAAATTCAGAGATAAGAATCGAGAATTCAACTCGAGGCAACGTTCTTGATTCGTTTTTTTTATTTTTTTGTATTTTTCAAAATTCAGTTAATTTGTTTTATCGAGAGGAGAAGGTCGTTCGGTCGTGCGAGACGACACGCTTCTTCCGTTTTATAATCGCGTGACTAGAATTTTCGGACCTCATTTTTCCGTTCGTCCTTAAAAATTTCATAAAAATTATTATAATTCATTATAACCGTGTGCGAGGTCTTTGAAGAGAAACGTGTGCCGAGAGGGTCGCACTCGCCTTTTCTCGCTATTTCTTTATCCCTCGAATGAATTAGCCCTCTAATTAAGGTGAAAGCATTGGACTCCACGACTCGATAATTCATCAGTCAAAAATCCTCTTTTCTCGTTGACTCTCAATTAGAAATTTCTGAAAGCAAAAGTGACGATAAGAAATACAAACGGAACTTTTATTTTCTTTTCTTTTCTTTTTTTTTTTTTTTCTTTTTTATTTCGATCAATACTTTTTTCATTCACGATTCTCCTTACGTTTTCTTGCATAATTTAATTCATTAAAAAAATAAATATATTTCGAACGAGAGAATGTCGCAAACATCGCTTCAATTACGTTTACCCCCCCCCCCCCCCCCTCCCCTCCCTGCCCACCGTTGCCTCTTCTATTTATTAGGATAAGATAAGAAAAGCTATCAGCTCGAACGTTGCAATGTAAACGAGAGAGAGAGAGAGAGAAAAGAGACGTATGACAGATCAGTGAGTAGCGAATCGCGCCGGCGACGGCGACGATATCATCGCAGCAGTCGCATCCGATTAAAATTCGTTATCGAATCGTCTTGTAAATCTTTTTTAAATTCCCTCCTTCCCCGGCCTTCTCGGGAACGTGCACACTCTCATCTTCATTTTACTTACAATCACGATGATTTGTGGTCCTGTGATACGTTCCGCATTCTTTTTTTCTTTTTTTTTTTCTTTTTTTTCTCTCCTCCCTCTTCCGCTGATCCCACTCTCAGCCGCGTCTCCGGTGGCGCGTGTGTCTAACTCTTGAGAATAATACACACAGACTCGTTTACGAATTAATGCTCCGGCGACTCCATGTAGGGAGGGGGGGGGGGGAGGAGGAGGCATGCGTGATTTGGACAATTTAATTTATCTCTGTATACAATTCGTTACGTTCTGTTATGAAATATTTACGTGTTTATCGAGCAACCCTCGCTACACCCTTCTTCGGTTCTATTATTCTTGTATACTGAATTTGATCAATTAGAGCAATTAATCGACCGTGTTTACTTACGAATTTTTTCTTCGTTTTTTTTTCCCCTCTCGAGTGAAACGATTATGTTATTTTATTCGAATCTGTACTGAATGGGGAAAAAAAAAAAAAAAGAATAGTCGAAGCAACCAAATGGCTTTGTGAAATGAAGCTCAATGTAATATTCAGTTGTAACAAATATTAATTTCATCGAAAGGTTTTCCTGTCTCAAAACTCATTATTGGAGACAAATTTGATATTTTTTTATATTCGACAGTTGAAGCGTGCAGGAAAACGTCTGTAAATGTTGAGATCAAATGATCGAGGATTTGGAACAACGAATAAATTATAAAATTTGAAATATCAAGGAGATTCGGTACAAAAGGCAAAATGTTAAGAAATTAATGAAATTTGGTGATAATGTTCTTCAACATCAAGTACGAAAAAACAAATTTTTTCAAAATTTTCTTCTACTTAGTTATCGAGTAATTATGCATCAAAGCAGATTTCTTATGCCCGAAGTGTATACCTGTATATATGGAAACGCTATGCTTATACACGTGAACTTTAGTCTTCAATTACTCGATAACTGTGTAGAAGAAAAATCTGAAAAAATTTGTATTGTCAAATTTGTCACTAAAGAATATGTTGACCAAATTTTATAAAATTCTTAACTTTTTGACAATTTTTTGTGTTTCTAACATGGTTCAGCATGGCAACATTGTTGTATCGCCTGTACCGAAACTCCTGCTTCAACAGAGGTTTGAGCCATGAATACGTTGCTTTCGCGATGAGATATATTATGAAAAAAAAAAAAAAAACAAAGAAAATCTGAAATGTCAGAGATCGATTTTATGTAAATTTTTTATTTTTAAATTTCTAAAAAATTATTTTTACGTTTATAGAGCAAGAAACTTTGTAAAAGTCGCAGACGAAATGAGATTGATGAAAAAATTTGAGTAAAAAGAAGAAGAAAAGAGCGATTGAGGAAAGAAATAAAGTTTTGAAACTTTAGGGGGTTAAGTGGCTGTTGGATCGCGAGGCGTTGGATAGGTTATTCGAGGAGAAGCGCGCCCGCGCGCGCGCCTTTATCGCGAGTCCACGTCAGGCTTTTCCTCAAAGTTTTGCCCGTGTCAAAAGTGTAAATGCAGAGAGAAAGCAAAGGGTAGATATCGAGGGACAAACCACTTGGACTGTTGAATTGATAATGGACTGTAGTGCCAAGGTTACGAGCCACGAGATTCACCACATCGAAACGTTTCTTTTTTCAGTCTCTTTATTCCTCTCTTTCTCTCTCTCTCTCTTTCCTCCTCCCCTCGCGTCATACTTTGTTTGACCTCTTGAACACTTGCTCGCCGCGAACGCGTGTTCTCCACTTGTCTACAGCACAAGCGTTATAGTTTATCACTTAAAAATATCCACAATCGTACGGGCCAATCAGGTCCCACCTCGACTTACACCACTTCTATAAATCGTGAACTTAGAGCCAGCCCTCGCGCGTCCTTCGTATTCTTAATCAGGGTTGACCGACGTGCAACTTTTCTTTTTCTTCGATCAAACATTTCCTGTGCACCCCTTTCCCCCTCCCCCTCTCCCCCTCCGGTGCAATTTCTTTTTCATAAACGGCAATGTAACCTTAATTAATTAACTCGAAGAGAAAACGTGCAGCTGATAAAAAGTCCATTTTTTCCCGTCGTTACGTAGATATATTTGTTAAAAATTTATATCCCGTTATATAGTCATTCGTAAACGCAATGACAGCGCCGCTCGGAGCTTCGGAGGGATTTGCGCGACGATTCGTATAATTCTACGGAGTCTTATATGATACTGGCGATAACGGAATATTTTATCAGTCGGGCATTTTCTTATTATGCTTTTATTATCATTTTTTTTTCTTCATTTTTTAAGTATTGGAATTGGTTATAATTTTCATTGAAGTTTGTGTGGATTTTGCATTCATCGAGATAAAAAAAACATTCAGTTGATTCAATTAGGATATGTTTGAATGAAATAATTTTTTTTCTCTTTGTTTCACGACGAGACGGAGCGACAAGGTTTAACTCGGGTATAAGAATGCACTCGAATAGCATTATTTATTTGATTCAAATACAGCTTTTTAGTTGAGGCAAATAGAATTTTTTTTTTTATTCACATTTGAAAAAAAATCTGTTGAATGATCCTAGTCGATTGAAATAGATCTTTTTTTCTGGGTTTTTGGGCTATAGAACGAGATTGTGAGAGATTTTTCTCGCAGTTTCATCTACCAGGTTACGAGAAACAAAAATTCGATTTGTTATGAGTGATTAAATGAATTTCGTTGTACCGCGCAATGCTAACTTCGATCTTGTCTTTTTTGTCGCAATATTTTATCTTATTATCAATAAACAAATTGGACAACAAACTTTTTTTATCGTCCGTTAGCGAAATAGGATCTCTGTTCGTTTGAACGGTTCTAGGGCGAGATACTCGTAACGAATTTCAACGAATTCTCAACGATAAAATGCTTCTCGATTGACTCCAGTCCGTATAGCCTCATGGCTTCTACGTTAGGAACAGAATCTTTGACAATTTGCTGACAAACGTTTCATAGAAGCGACTACAAAGAATACGCCATCAAAAAAAAAATCGTCGGTTGTTAAAACTCGATGATTCGGTTTCAACAACAAATTTTTATGACTCAGTCGAACAAACCATAACATTCCCCATATTGAACGCACTGAGAAAAAAAAAATTGTTCATCAGACAACATTCATTCAGTTGCATGAGAATATAGTGGATTAAACTATTATTTTTATTTGACAAAAAAAATGATTAAATTAATTCAACAAAAGAAGAGTCGAATCCACTTTATTTTCTTCCAAATAAATCGGATTTCGTTGGATAACCAAATTCTTTTATCTCAGCCCGATACGAACAAAAGTCGTTGAATCATTTATTTTTTACCCAAAATCAAATTCAGTTCAATGAATAATGATTTAATTTTGAGGTTATCGATCAAGCGAAGCGCGAGAAAATCGAAGAAGAGAAAAGCGATAATAATCAAACATAGTAAATATTCGAGATTCAAGGAGTTTCGGTACAAAAGGCAAAATGTTAAGAAATTAATGAAATTTGGTGATAATGTTCTTCAACATCAAGTACGAAAAGACAAATTTTTTCAAAATTTTATTCTACTTAGTTATCGAGTAATTACGCATTAAAGCAGATTTCTTATGCCCGAAGTGTATACCTATATATATGGAAACGCTATGCTTATACACGTGAACGTTTAGTCTTCAATTACTCGATAACTGTGTAGAAGAAAAATCTGAAAAAATTTGTATTGTCAAATTTTGCACTAAACAATGTGTTGACCAAATTTTATAAAATTCTCAACTTTTTGACAATTTTTTGTGTTTTTAACATGGTTTAGCACGGCAATATTGTATCGCCTGTACCGAAACTCCTTAATAAAAGAGAGTAACGTAATAAATGAATGAAAAAATTGTCTGTGAATTACAGGGAAAGAGAGGGGAATCGATTGACCTATTATCGGACGTATTGGATCGATAAAATCTTGGATAAATCAACATCTTTGTGGAGAGAGGATCGGGGCGTTGACAATTCGATACAACGAAAATCTTTGACAACGCGAACGAGGAGAGAGAGAAGCGTGAAGAAGCGAAGAAAGAAGAAGAAGGAAGAGAACGGAGGAAGAATCGTACAAGTGGTCGCCGGGGTGGCAGGCTCCGGGAGAATCGCGTCACTGCGTCGTGTTATCGCTCGAAGAAGAGATAGAGGACGGGGGCGAAAGCGGAAGCGCGAAGAGTTGGACGACTGGGAGAAGGTGACGAGGAGGAGGAGGAGTGGAGACGACCCCACATGGACGCCGAGCCCGGTTGTGCCGCTGCTGCCGCTGCCGCTGCCGCTGCTGCTGCTGCCGCCGCTGCTGCCGCTGCATCCCCCTCGTCGAAGCTCGCACCGAAAATCCGCCATTTTTTTTTCATTCGGTCATTCGAACGAGACTTTTTTTCGACTCGCCAAATATATAATCTGACGACGAAGAGCGCGACGATAACGAGAATAAAGACGAGAGGATCGATCACCAAAGAGAGAATCAAGCAGAAAAAAACACGATCGAAGCTCCGTCGATCCGATCGAGAAGAATCATTTGTAAATACAAGAAATATAAATCATTTCTCGACAAGTTTTTCACAGGGAATAATAACGAACGTTGATTCATCACCGAAGTGCCTAATAAATCGTTTTAAAATACCGGTCCTTGACGAAAACTGCTGCCACCGCGAGATCACGAGAAATTCAATATCCCCAGACGCCGCCGGTTACGTTTACGCATCCGGTCATTTATCCAACGAGATTATCGAACATTATTGCCCGCAACGAGAAGGTCCCACCTGTTGTTATCGGGCACCGCTGGCGGTGACCAATTTTACCTCAATTAACTCTCCGAACGGCCTGAGGCTATCACCATTTTATCAAACGAATAACCTACCACCTCGTAGTAGCTATTTTATAAAAGAAGATTCCCCGAGAACAAACTCCGCCGTCATCGCATTCATCATCATCGGCCTATCACCTCGGACGAGGACCAGGAAGAGGAGAAGAAGGACGACCACCATTATTCACGGGAGATTAGAAAGTCTCCGCACAATATACCGTAAACAACCCTCGTAATCCGTCCAACTATAACTCAACGAATCAACCGGTCGAGACTGAACGATGTCACGAAGCGCCGCGACACGTCCCGTTGAAGGTAATGCACTTTTTTTTCTTCTCTCTACTTCAAATTAATATTCATTCGTTTTATGTTCGAAATTAATATTCGGAGATATGATATCTCACGAAAGAAATTATTTCCGAGCTAAATTTAATTTGTTCTGTTGATACGATTTATTTTTTTGTAACTCTTTACATGCTACCATACCCATGGTGTTTTAGCGGTCCTTGAAACCCTTTAAAGAATAATAAATTTCACTAGTCCTTTATAGGGTCTGGAAATGTGCTTAAGGAGGTTCTTCTCATAATCGAATTAACAATCGGATATAGATAAAAAAAAAAATATTGAATACACAGTTATCAACATCAACGAAATCGCCTGTCAAAATTTCAAACCCTGAGGATTCTTTGTTGGAGAAAAATTAATAAAAATAGATTTCTCAATTTAAGGAGGGTGGCTACATACGAGAATATGATAAGAATTTAATAAAATTTAGTAATAACGTTCTTTAGCATCAAATGCATCGACACAAATTTTTTCAAATTTTTCGTCTACATAGTTGTCCAATAATTTGAGTTTACAATATGCAAAAGATATACCTATATATATGAGAATCCTATGCTTACGGATGTAAACTCTAGTGTTAAATTACTCGAAAACTATGTAGAAGAAAAATCTTAAAAAATTTGTATATTCATATTTAATCTCAAAGAATATGCTCACCAAAAAATTTCATTAAATTCTAATCATTTCGAATTTTCCTATGCTTTTAAGATGGCAACATTGTTGTGTGTAGCCAACCTCCTCAACTGTGGATTCCCGTCTGTAAACATGAAATTCGCAAGCATTGACAGACGGTTTCGAACGAAACTTCTATAAATTCTAAAAAAAAATATCCAAACAACTTTTTTACGATTTCGTAAAATCTATTCGATACTTATGAAGTTCGGAATAAATTAATTTTTCTCGAAGAAGAAGGTTAAACTTTGGAATTTAAACACACTGAACATACTGAGCAGACTACGCTAGTCGTGACAGTTTTTTTGTTCTGAATTGCTCGGTACCGAACTTCCTTAAATTTTCGAAATACCGCCATGATGTTGAAGATTTTTTTTTAACATAAAGTTGATTTTTCTTTCGTGTTAAAATTTCATTTTTTTTTTCGAATCCGAATCAACCGTTGTTAAGTATGCAATGCATATTCATTGCTGATATATATAAATATATTTTCGTTAATTTCTATACTTTTCGAAAATATATTTTTGTTTTTTTTTTTTTTCATTCTTCTAAACTGTGAATGAAAACTGAAAAATGATATGAAAATTCTGTAATAATCGATGAATTTCGTGTTTCACGGTGTAAGCATAGTCATTTTTCGTGTAAAATTCTCTCCATCGATCGTATCAATAACTTTTTTCCAAAATCCAACCTTAAATTTCTGCGAAGACTGATGCATTTTTGTGTCGTGTCATTTGACTCTCCTGATCGTTTTTTTTTTTTTTTTTTTTTGTCAAGAGAGTTACGCTGCAGATTTTGTTTTCCATCGGCATCCATAAATATTGACAGAAGAATGTTGACCGCTCAGTTTCGGAGATACAGCGATCTGAAAGACGCGCGGCAGCGTCTTGACGCCGAGTATTATAAAAACCGTTTCCGGTTTTAATTGATCCGGAAGCAAACGCAGTTATATCGAAACCTTCAAACTTCGTATTGAACATTTATCTCGAAAGTTACGTCAAGTTTTTGAACACTGACCGTATAGAGTTAACTTTTGGAGGGGAACGTGGCGAGATGAATATCTTGAAAACGAGTTTACTACCGAAGTAAATGTTAAAAAGCTTGACCCAGATTCCCAAGAACACTAATTATCGGCGAAAAATATACGTTTTGATAAATATCAAATATACAACGAATACGTTAGTATTGCAAATAAAAAGTGTTGAACGAGAAAAGAAGGATAAATAGAGTTGATCGAAGTATTGATGGATAATTAATGTTTGACGAGTCCCTGGACGCTACAGCCGCGATATATATATATGTATATTCGATGTGGGATAAAGATCGCGAGCTCGATGAATTAGGGTGTGGATTTTTCTATCCACAAGGTGAGAGAGAGAGAGCTTCGAACCGTAAAGGGGTAGTTTGGCTCCGCGACCTTGTTCCGCCCAACTCGAGAAGATATTTTTCTTCGTTTTTGATCAGAGTCGAGCGAAATGCCGAATACAAAAGCCCAAATCTAAACCGCGTGAAAAAAAAAAACTTTTTTTTTTTGTACTTTTTCGAAAACCGTTTATCGTTTCGATACTTTTTGTCGTCTGGAATTGACCGGATGCGATTCGAACATACACCGTTCTCGGTTGGTTATCGAATAATGAAGAGAACGACGTATAATTGAACCTCGTTATCGCAGGCCTGAAACATTTTATTTCAAAGTTAAGGAGGTTGGCTACACACAACAATGTTGCCATGTTAAAAGCATAGGAAAATTCGAAATGATTAGAATTTAATGAAATTTGGTGAGCATATTCTTTTGGATTAAATATGAATATGGAAATTTTTTAAGATTTTTCTTCTACATAATTTTCGAGTAATTTAACACTGGAGTTTACATCCGTAAGTATAGGATTCTGATATATATAGGTATATCTTTTGCATATCGTAAACTCCAATTATTCGACAACTATGTAGACGAAAAATTTGAAAAAAATTTGTGTCATTGCATTTGATGCTAAAGAATGTTATCACTAAATTTTATTAAATTCTTATCATATTCTCGTATGTAGTCACCCTCCTTAAGATTAACGTTGATTTCGACTCTTTTTTAGCGTTTGTACTGAAAAAAAATCGATCGTAGAGATCCAGAAATACTTACACTGAGAAAAAAAAGTTATTGGAACAACAAAATCCCTCATTACGGAGTGCCAATAAAATATATGATCATCATAATGTCATAAATCATTGAACGAACACATAAATTTTTTATCAGACTGCACGTTCATTCTGCCAAAAAAATGTGCATTTCAGTTGACAAAACTCTTCCAATAGCATCAATTTTAATTGAACCAACCATTTTTTTTTCTCTGTGTACGAATACATAATTCTAGTGAATTCTTCCGAACTAATGTTTTCGCGAAACGATAAAATCCATTTTGCTCGACCGAGCAGAAGCCCTTTCGAAAAAATCGTAGTTCTTTGAGTTTTCAGAATTTAACGTCCCTCTGCTTTTCTTCTTTTTTTTTTCTCTCTCCTTTTGAATACTACTCGTTGCGGGAGTTTTTTCGAAAAATTGGCGCGTATGAAACGTGACACCGGTCATTACTACTCGCAATAGTACGGAATGAACATGTATATATATAAAACAATGTCGCGAGGGCGTATGGAGTAGAGAAATTGAAGAACGAGGGTGGCGCCGCCGCAGCACCGTAGTCGCGCGGATAAAAGAGGTTTGAGAGTCGCGCGACGCTTCCGACGTTCTCGGAAGTTGCTGCTGCTGCTGCTGCTTCTACAACCGCTGGTATCTCCACTCTCCTTCGTAATCGAACGTCGCTTTTATTCTCACGATTTACCGGCCATCAACAAAACCGTAACCGGAGCATTCGAGCTTTCCGAGATATCTCAGACTCGGTACGGTTGCGTCGCGCTCGTCGTTTTACCTCGTATTCATTGCTATCGTCGTTCGACGACGACGAAGATACCGTGTCCTCGTCGCCGTCGCCGTCGCTACTCGTCGAGCTTTTAAGCTCGTGTACTCGCGCTTACTCGATCCTTTTTCTTTACTTATTGTTCGTTCATTCCGCGAAAAATAAAAAGAAAAAAAAAAAAAACGAAAAAACAACAACGATATTTCGCGTTCGTTTTAATCGAGTGAACGAGTGCGAAGGAAAACAAAAAACGAAAAAACGAAGAAAATAAAGAAGGCGAAAGAGAAAGGTGTGTGCGCGTACGTTTGCGAACGAATGTATATATTTTGCGGAGTGAGCAACGAGAAATTTATTGCCCGAGGATGAATCGCAGCATTGAGCAACAACGAGAGAAATGGAGACGTCGCCAGTGCGAAAAACAACGTTGGTGTTACCAACGTTAGAGAAATCTGGAGCCTCGATCGTGCGCCAGTGAAAAAAAAAAGAAAAATAATCCGCGTTCTCCTCTCCCCTCCCACTTTTTTTTTTATCACACCTCATAAGGTGGTGTTCGCGAATTTTCTAGAAAAACAAATAAAATACCAGAGTGCTACAGGAGACATGAACTCGTGGACGCACCGAATGATTGAATTTTGGAGAAAAAAAACGTGTCAATAAATGAATAAACATACGAAAGAATAACTGTAGAAAAAATGAAAAGTGCAAATTTGGCAAAAGGGTGCGGATCATCTTGGCCAGTGATAAAACACAGGCGCACACTCACGCCGCTTTCGACGCTCTTTCGCCATACGACTACGTACGAGGCTTCGTCCACGAGTCAATTGTTTTAAATGGGTGCGCGAAATATGTATATCGACGGAAATACGGAGAGAGAGAGAGAGAGAGAGAGAGAGAGAGAGAGAGAGAGAGAGAGCAAGGGAAGGGAGAATAATGAGAGTGGAAAAAAAGTAGGAGAGAACTGAATAAATGGCCGAGTGGAATGATTCTTATATCACGAAGAACAAGAGAGAGAGAGAGAGAAAGTAAGGGTATACGAGCAAAATTTTATTTGTGCCGAGCATACGCACGTTAAATCCGAACGAAAAACGAGGCGTCAATCGATCGTACACCCAAACAACAAGAAACCGCTGTGTTGGTAAAAAGAAAGAAAGAAAGAAAGAAAAAAAAGAAGAATTCTTAAGGAAATTGTCGGCTCTAAACCGCCCCCGCCAAGGATCCTATCTCTTACCATCTCTCTCGCTCTTTCTCGCTAGCCTAGCCTCCTCCCGATCGTTACTCGAGCATATAAATATAAAAGCTCGTTTTCTCGCTCGATCACGTGCGGACCGCGATCACGCATACAGATTAACACACCGTCGTAAACTCCTCATTCCTCAACTGTGCTTCCTCCGCATACTCACACACCCCCCTCCCTGCCCTCTCCCTCTCAACCTTCTTTCTCTCTTTTAATTCCACCTACTCCTTTCCTAGTTTCACCACCTTGCTTTTATACAACCCTCGATCCCTCCCTCCTCCTACCTTCTTACTCGTCCATTCGATGGAGTAAAATACCGCGGTAAATGCTTCATCGAGTTTTGCACACGCTTTTACACTCGCTTCGAACAAATGTACTATTGAACTTTTTGCTCTTGATCCATTCTAGCGTATCAATATCCGCTATCACAGTAATTTCCGCTCCGTAACGTAAAATTAAAATTTGCAAAAAAAAAAAATTCCATTTTAATAGGCTCTTATCATTTCTCATATTTTTCAGTCGATTCTAATAATAATAATCAAATGATGATACACTCGGAGATCATTCTGAAGCGAGAAGCAATAATTTTGAAAGAGAAACACGATTGATTAGATCGGTTAAGCTCTCGGTGCTCTCCGTCTCTTGCTCTCGCCGTCCGAATGCCTCTAATACAACCTTGAAAACAGGTGTGTGATTAAAAATAATGTTTTTTTAGAAGAAGAGGATGAAGCTTGGCGATATAATAGCTTGGAGAGTGCTCGGATCGAACTACTGGCGCAAGGGATAGTAAACGAGACGGAGGAAATCGAAAAGAGGCGAGACAAGGAGGAGGAAGAGGTGGCAGAAGCGGGAAAAAACTAACGAAGATTGTAGAGAAGGAATTGAAGAAAAATTTTCGAAAAAATAGGAAATCGCGCGTTTTGGTTTGAAATTGAATGAAATAAAATGCCGAAATCACGGGTGAGATCGACGAGAGTGATTGTTGTAAGAGGCAAAAATTGGATAAGGAAGAAGAAAGGATCGGCATCGTCGTGGTGGTCGTCATCGTCGGGGGTGGTGGTCGTGACGGTACTGCCAACGGTGTCAATCCTGATTGCTGAAAAAGCAATAGATTCGAAGAAAAGTTGGCGCGAAAAATTATTTAATTTGGCAGCTATATCAGCTCGAGCCTGATGTTATAAAATTGAAGCTGTCTGAGGAAAAATGTCAGGAAAAAAGGAACGACTGCAAGATAATTATTCGAGGAAGGAAAAATTCGCTACGACAGGAGGCTCATCCTCGTCGTCTTCCTCCATCACCATCCAAGGACAACGCTTTCAATGCTGCTCCTTCCGTCGGCGGGACGACCACGAGGTAGAGACTCTTCGACCTATAACGTGAATAATAATCTTAGTTGTTGCGTAGGATAGCGATGAGCGTCGAGGTGGACACGCTGGAACTCGAGGTCTTCGAGGTGAGTTCCATGCTGCACCACCTTCGCGATCGTACTCCAGCAGCTCCATCAACCAACACCAAATTCACTCCCGATCAATTGACCTTTCTTCATTTCCTTTCATTTCTTACTCCGAACACTCTTTTCCATTGGTTCAAATATTAATTTCTGTTAAAAAAAAAAAAAAAAAAATACAGCTTTCACGTTCAGCCGTTGGACACGATATTCGGACAGTTTTTTTTTTTTTTTCACCCCTGAACACGACCAGTTTCGGTGTTGGGAAGAAAAAAAAAATTGTCGAAAATTGCTAGTTACTTGTCAATAATAGAAAAGTTAAAAAATTTATTATTCTGATAACGTTGTGTTTACAGTTCGATTGAATAATTAATTTTTGTTCGTTCAAGAATTCGATAGCAAACAGGCTGTAAAACGATAAATTTGATTGTCAAAAAAAAAAAAAAAACAAATTGATTTGACCAGCACGAGTTTCGAACGGTGCAGACGTATAGAGCGTTTCTCCTCTCTAAAATATTTCAAAGTGTAAAAAACGTGTCGAGTCTCAAAGGACGAGCATCATCATTAAAGACTCTATGTTTCTGTGTTGTTTTTCGATGACCTGCAAAAATCTTGGTGGAACAAAAAAAAACGGAATTATTTCAACAAGGTGAGAGACGAGAACGAGGAAATAGCGAGGGAGGAAGGAGGAACGAGTCCGATGGAGAGCGGAGATGGATCTCGAGGGGCAGGCTCTGCTGCTGCTGGGGACGATTCGAGCCTGCAGAAAGGCATTTTGACGAGCTCCTCCTGTGGGACTCGTAAAAAAAAGCGTAAACGACGAAAAAGTAAAAACAAACTCGAGCAACAACAACAGCAGCCTCAACAGCCTCAACGTCTTCATCTTCATCGAAATCGCAACAATAATCATCAGCAGCAGCAACAGCAACAGCAGCAGCATCATCATCATCACCACCATCATCATCACCATCTTCCGGCTTCGTCCTCTAGCCACGTGGTCGTTAATTTTGCCTCGTCCTGCGACGAGCTCGAACCAGCCGGCGGTGAATGCTCCAAGTCTCGTGACTCGAGCAGCAGTCTCGGTGGACCGAGCAACACAACGACCAGACACACGACCCTCCGCGAGTCTCTGCTGTCTGTACTAGGAAAATTGGTCGTTTGGAAAGGCACGAGATATCGTGCGACCCCGACGAGCTCGTCCTCTGCAGTTCCCAATTCACCGCCCGCTACCGAGTGCATCGGCCGCAGTACCGTCTTTTTCTCTAGCAGTGAGTCCCCCCCCTTGCCCCCCTCGACGAGCCCTGCCTGCCTGCTTGTCTGTCTACCTGCCTGCCTGCCAGCCCCGGTCTTTCCTCGTTTTACCAACTATTAGCTAATTTTTTTAAATTTTCTTCGATCAATTTTGTTGTTTTTTTTTTATTTTTCATTCGCTCGTTTTACACCCAAATATCTACAGAGATGTTTGTTTTTTTTTTTTTTTTTTTTTTTTTTTTTATAGTTCCAAATTGTCACGATTGAACGACAATAATAATGAAATAAACATTTATTTTTAATGGGTTGGCGTAAACATTTTTTGTTTTTATTCGTTGTTTATAATATTTGTTCGTAACTTTCAAGTCTTTGAATATTGTAATCTTGATATATTTCGAAAGCAAATGATTTGTAGACAGTAGCGATAACGAGAGAAAAAAAATAATAATAATGTGAAACTTTAAATGCCTTGAATAATGCCGTATGACTTTCATTTTTTTTGCAGAAACGGAGAGGAGGATTCGCGCGAATAATCGCGAGTACAATTCACAATTTAATTATGCGGTAAGGATAAACCTGTACTATACGCATGCTTTTATTTCGTAATTATGATTATTAAGCCCGCAGGCGTCTTCCACGCAACAATTTGCTCACTTTTTCCAAGTATTTTTAGAGTACTGTTAGAAGATGGAAAAGATAGAAACCAGTCGGTTGTTTCGCATAATTATATCGACTCGAGCTCACTTCAAAATATTTTTCGTTGTTTTATTTTATTTGTAATTTATAAGTGGAATATTAATGAGTGTAAAATCATGTTGACGTATTTTTGTTTGTTTGCAGAACAACTACATCAAGACGTCCAAGTATTCGGTTCTGACGTTCCTGCCATTGAATTTGTTTGAACAATTTCAACGGCTCGCCAACTTCTACTTCCTATGCCTACTGGTGCTTCAGATGATACCCGCGATATCCTCCCTCACCCCAATCACCACAGCAATACCTCTTATCGGGGTTCTCATGCTCACTGCCGTCAAAGATGCCTACGACGACTTTGTGAGTATATTTTTTTTTCTCCAGTAATCCTCTCAATTTTTCTTGCTTCATTCATCGCTCTCTCCCTCTCTCTTCTTCTCTTTAGCTCTATTTTAGAGATCTGCTTATGTAAATCACCGCTCTCTCTCTAATGTATTTCTACGAACGCATACACCTTATCATTTCTGCTTTGTCATTCTGTAATATTCAGATACTTTATCAGTGTACGTTATTCTCACTTTGGTTCTTTCACTCATTTTGTATTATTTTATTATATTTTGTTTCTTTACCTCACATTTTTGTAATTAGGAAATAATGCGATTATCAGTTAATCTATTTCTCACTGCTTTTCCGCTTTCATCCGTAATCAACTCCTTCATTTTCGCATTTTCGAGATTGTTTTCCTCTCTTTTCATAATTTCTATACAGTTTATCAGCTTTTATACTTTAATTATCTTTATGCCAATCGCTGAATATGAATTACTTAATTTTATTCGCATTTACGTCTTCATCTTTGTTATATTTTCATTTTTGTTATACTATACTCAATTCGTTTCATTTTACGTTCTGCATTATCGTATCTCTTCATCGCTATAGTTATTTTTATGTTTGTATGAAACTAGGTTTGAGCTTACGCTATTTTTACTTCATTATTATTTTGTCTCTTGAATCTGTTATGCAATAATTGTACGGACTCAATTAAATTATCTTTTAATGTCTCTGAGATACCAAGAGACGCGGTAGCGGCTCGACGTCAAGTATTAAAAGAAAGAAAATTACCGCGTAAATAGACGATACAAAATTAAACGGTTCAGTCAATTGATTTTGCAATGTTCGGTATTTTCTCGTTGTTTATGGAGGCAAAATTAATATAAACGCGCCACGAGTTTGCCACACCCATTCAACATTTGCTTGCTGATAAAAAATTTATCGAATTAGATTTTCATTTTTGTGTTAATATTCGGATGTTCGTTTGATATTTCGTGATGGAAGATATTATTATTAAAACATGACGATATTTTTCAGCAACGACACAGCAGCGATTCGCAAGTTAATAATAGAAGATCGCAAACACTGCGGGGAACGAATTTGCGGGTGGAAAAATGGTCTCAGGTCCAAGTGGGCGATGTAATAAGAATGGAAAACGACCAATTTGTCGCAGCCGATGTGCTGTTACTGTCAACGAGTGAACCAAATGGCCTCTGTTACATCGAGACGGCGGAACTCGATGGGTTTGTATATTCGAGCGAGATTCGCGGATCGTTGACATAACTTCGATTGAGAACGAATTTAATGGGGAAATTTGACAATTGCAGGGAGACGAATCTCAAGTGTCGACAGTGCTTGATCGAGACGGCCGAGATGATGGACAACAACGAACTTGTTGGGGAATTCGATGGCGAAATAGTGTGCGAAACTCCAAACAATCTTCTGAACAAGTTTGACGGAACGCTCACGTGGCGGGGTAACAAGTAAGTTGAATAATGAGAATGGATAAATTTAGAGTTCAGTTTGTTGAGAGAGAAAAATAAACGACCGATTTATTTCGATATTCAGATACGTGCTCGACAACGACAAAATAATCCTGAGGGGTTGCGTGTTGAGGAACACGCAATGGTGCTACGGTGTGGTGATCTTTGCTGGCAGAGACACGAAGCTCATGCAAAACTCGGGAAAGACGAAATTCAAGAGGACTTCGATCGACAGACTTCTTAATCTCCTTATCATCGGGATAGTATTCTTCCTGCTGTCGTTGTGCGCATTCTGCATGATCGGTTGTGGAATATGGGAGAGCCTTGTCGGACGTTATTTTCAAGTGTATTTACCGTGGGACTCGCTGGTTCCGAGTGAGCCGCTCGGTGGTGCAACCGTGATAGCTCTCCTCGTTTTTTTCTCTTATTCTATCGTATTGAACACGGTCGTACCGATCAGTCTTTACGTCAGTGTCGAGGTTATTAGATTTGTACAATCCTTTCTAATCAATTGGGACGAAGAAATGTATCACGCACCAACGAACACACACGCCAAGGCAAGGACTACAACTCTTAACGAGGAACTTGGACAGATTGAATATATATTTTCTGACAAAACGGGAACTTTGACGCAAAATATAATGACCTTTAACAAGTGCTCGGTCGCGGGTAAAAGTTACGGGGATATAATCGACGACGTTACCGGTGAAGTCATCGATCTCAGCGAGGTAAGACATTTTTATTCTTTACTCGTTTGCTCTCAACGTCAAAATATCGTCTTTTCCATATCAGAGACCGTACCAAAATCATTCCATTCTTTCGAAATCATTTTCATCACGCAATCTGCTATGATAATTCTTCATGTTTATTTAATATTACGCGATATTATTATAAACCTACAAGATTCACCGCGCTCGAATCTGTCAAGCGCATTGCCAATGGAAAAACTCGTCCAAATTATTGTTTTCTCTTAGCTATTTTATTTTATCACCATTATTACTGCTCTTTTGGAGTAAATTTCTATGATTTCCTTATAAATTTCTGCTGTTGGCAATGTGACCGAGGGTGAAAATATTCAGAAAAAGAAATCTCATTAAAACAAAAAGATAGTCATGCATTTTATACAGCATGTGTATGCCGCATGTAGAAAGTGGCGAAAACTGTACCGACGGGGACGATGCATTGGAAAAACGGCCAGGAATTTGTGCATCGAGTTAATAGCCCGATTAGCGGTGCAAACGCTCGTCTACTGGAACAAGCGGATGGAATGTCGAGCACGACGCCGGAGCCAAACATCATCGAAGGTTCTACGCTTCACGCAGAGTCCTCAGTACGCATGCTTACTTTCAGAACAACTTTATTTCGTCTCGTAAATCATATTTTCCACGTATAAGGGTTACCCGTGTCTCGTGCTGATCTTCCTCTGCCGCAGCTGTCTCCGCCGCCTTCGCAGCCGCGGCTGTTTCATCTCGTCTGTTTATGTTTCTCGCTCGGTACTAACGAGAGCAATATACAATTTTCATCGACAAATTTTTTCCTCAAAAGTCACTCACAACGACTTTTAACGTTGATGAATTTTTTCATTGGAATCTATATTTATAAAGCAACAAAAAATTCGAGGGAAAAATTGAATTTTGCTCGTTCGTCCCATTTGTGGCGACGCTCGAGTTATCGAGAGGACAAAAGGCCTTTATTTTCCACGTGTATTTACAGAGTTGGCTATTGGAATTCTAAAACATTGGTGGCTTTGGTACTTCAGTATTATTTGTTTTCTACATCAACAGCTACATTTTTATTGAAGAGAATGAATGAAAAAAATAAGCAACCATTTTTTCTGATTCTTCGATGGTTCTTGTTTCATCTGTAAACCTCGGTATTGTGCTGCTCTCTGATCCTACTTCCGTCTCTTTCCTGCTGGGGCGTCAAAATTAACAAATTTGTTTCGTAGATAGTTATCCTGGGGTATTGTCTTACCTGAATCGTATGTCATACATATTCGTTATTAACGATCATTAGGAGAAAAATAAATGGATGGAAAAAAAAAACGATAATAAATGTACTTGTATTTTGACAGACCGTACCACCGCTGGATTTCTCCTTCAACAAGGATTACGAGGAAGATTTCAAATTCTACGATCCGGCGCTCCTGGAGGCGGTCAGACGGGACAACGAAGACGTTCACAGTTTCTTCCGTCTACTGGCTCTCTGTCACACGGTTATGCCCGAAGAGAAACACGGAAGGCTCGAGTATCAGGCACAATCGCCCGACGAAGCGGCCCTCGTTTCGGCAGCGAGAAACTTTGGTTTCGTGTTTCGCGAACGTTCACCAAATAGTATAACTATCGACGTTGCCGGAAATCGTGAGGTTTACGAATTATTGTGTATCCTCGATTTCAATAACGTGAGAAAACGCATGTCCGTAATATTGCGTAGAAACGGGCATTTACGACTCTATTGCAAAGGCGCCGATAACGTTATTTACGAGAGACTGAAGAACGACAGCGAGGATATGAAGAACAAGACGCTCGAGCATCTTAATAAATTTGCGGGAGAAGGACTCCGGACTCTTTGTCTTTCCGTGCGCGATCTCGACGAGAGCTTTTTCAACGACTGGAAACAAAGGCATCAGGAAGCCGCGGTTAGCACTGAGGATCGCGACGATAAACTCGACGCGATATACGAGGAAATTGAAAAGGATATGACTCTTCTTGGTGCGACCGCTATAGAAGATAAATTGCAGGACGGTGTGCCTCAATCCATTGCTAATTTGGGTCTCGCTGGTATCAAACTTTGGGTTCTCACCGGTGACAAACAGGGTATGTATCACTTTATTTTAGGAGCTACAAATAGGAGACCTCGTAATGAGAGCAAAGTTGGTCCACGTTTTTTTCACTGACTCGAATCGAATTTTAACAAATCAATATTAAACGCTCAGCCACGAGCGTTCAGTGTTTTTATGGTAACCATCGTAGTTATGCCATTTTCCATTTGGGAAAGATACAAGAAAAATCTTCTGAAAGTACACGAAAAATAGAAGGGTTTGTCATGGTCGAATAAAAATAAAAATAAACTTTTCGAAAATTAGCAACCGGTTGCATGTAAAAGTGTATTTTTCAAATAAAACAAACGGATTCCTATTCTATGAATAGAAAACTATAATATTAAGAATAAAAGCTATGACGAATTCTTCCTTTTTTCATTTACTATGGGAAGATTTTTCTTGTTCAGTCATTCAGGTGAAAAACATCGGAAACTTTAAACTTTGAAAAACACTCGTTTATTTAGAAATGAAAAAATTTGGTCGATGGTGAAACTTTGCTTTCACTTTCCTCCAAGTGTATGTAGTTCTCTAACCCTTTTATTGCTTTCTCGATCGATACGAACTCTGCTAATAAGAATTTTCATTTGACGAAACAGAAACGGCTATAAACATTGGCTACTCTTGCCAATTGCTCACCGACGATCTCACGGATGTGTTTATCGTCGACGCGACGACTTACGATGGTGTTGAGACCCAGTTGACACGGTTTCTCGAAACAATAAAGACGGCCTCGAATCATCAAAACAGGCCGGCTCTCTCCATCGTCACATTCAGGTGGGACAAGGAAAGGTCAGGCAAACGAAAGAGACGGAGTACAAATCAAATTCATAATCCAGCATTTTATTCTTTTTTGCATTCCTTATTATGACTGGTTAACGCCACTACCGCATAAATATTTATCAAACTTGATTCTTCTTAATGTTCTTATTCTTCATTTTTCAATTATTATTTCTTTTTATTTTATTTGTCATTACTATGATTACTATAATTAACATGATCCATTGAATGTCGCACCGTCGTATCCCGTACAATGCATTCATTTACTGTCTCGTTAGTCAAAGAAAATTTAATGGATAAAAAACAGAAAAAAAAAGAACTATTTGGAGTCTCTCCACTGTTTCACGGTTGCTTGGAAAGACGCTTGTCGACATCTTCCTATTATAGTCTTGCCCACTCACACTCGTTATAGTTTATGTACAATGACTCTTTGGAACTTTTGCTTATTCTTCCGTTACGAGTCTCAAGTCGGTGGTATACATTTGTAATGAAACAGTTTATTCAAGGCATGCGAGTTTGAACGTTACAACGACTCATTGTTGACCGATATGGGCGGCAGTTGTTTATTTTTGAAATGGCATTCGATTGGAGATGTATGTTTTCACGTTCGTTTCATCAACTCTGTGTTTTTACGTAAAGTTGACAAGACGTAAGGAAAATAAGTTTCCTACATTCGCGTCATTTATTAATTATTCAATAATTTATACTAATTCATTCAATATAATAAGGAACGCAAATGATAATCAACGAATTACTTTTCCAAATAACGAGCCATGCCCGTGCTCGGTTCCAGTGAGTTTTTTTGAATTTCTTATTTCACAAGGACCAATTTCAAAGATAAATTTATCACCCATGCATCATTGATTTTTCTACCCAAGTAGTAGATTATTTTCTATAGGCTCACTTGGTCTCTTTTTTCGTATGTCGCATAAGTACAAGAAACGTTTCGATACTCTGTTTCGATGGAATGATGTGAATTACTTTTTTTTTTTTTTTTTGTTTGGATTTGTTCAGTTTTTTCTTTCTTTCTGTTTCACTATTTATCTTTCTCCCCATATATTTCGAATCGTGGAAAAACATTGCTGAATGATTTTTTTTTTTCTTTCCTGATTCTCCAACCTCACTAATCCGTCCCGGAGTCAAACGAGTATGCAATGAGACATACCGCGATGCTTGATGCTCACTCCTTCTCTTTCTGACTGCTTAATATTAATCCTAATCTCATTATATAGTCTCGATTATATAACATTTTATGACGTTAGGTCGCTTGTGTCACTTTATATATTTATTATATATATTTATCCCGATATGTATTAAGAAAAAGGAGCGCGCGCACTGTCTCGATATTCTATGTGCTTGTATGCGTGTGGAAGCTCCTCGCTTCTTTCTTTCTCCCTTTTATATTTTTTTTCTCTTTCATTCAGTCCTCATATTTTTCGGGTGAGACTCAAAAATTCATAGCTCAATTAAAACCGTCGTTTGAAGAAATAATTTTGAGATATTTAACGGAATACAAGCAATGAGAGAAGAAGACGCGCGCTCGTAGATTCAACCGTATGAAATTAAAAAAAAATGTTTAATCCTAAAATGTTTGCTCCTATCGTTGGCTTTCGAACAGCAGCGATACAGACTACAATCACAGGGACGAGCCTGAAGAGCATGAACCAGAATTGCCGACCGGATTTGCCGTCGTTATCAACGGACATTCCCTCGTTCACGCGCTTCATCCACAGCTTGAATTGCTCTTTCTCGAAGTCTCTAGCCAATGTGAGTCTGCTAACTCGAATATTGTTCGAAAACAATGGTAAATACGAATAGATCGTCAAAGAATTTGAGTTGCACGTTGTTCTGTTGCTTTGCAGGCAAATCAGTGATATGCTGCCGTGTTACGCCGCTCCAAAAAGCAATGGTCGTCGAATTGATAAAAAAGAACAAAGAGGCAGTAACACTAGCTATTGGCGATGGTGCAAACGACGTCTCGATGATAAAAGCGGCCCATATCGGTGTCGGGATCAGCGGTCAAGAGGGCCTCCAAGCTGTCTTGGCTTCGGACTATTCGATAGGACAATTTAGATTTTTAGAGAGACTGCTGCTCGTCCATGGCCGATGGTCGTATTATAGAATGTGTAAATTCCTTAGGTACTTTTTTTACAAGAACTTTGCCTTCACCCTGTGTCACATCTGGTTTGCCTTCTTTTGTGGGTTCAGCGCACAGGCAAGTTTACCAACATGAAAAATCACAACATTATTTAAGAAATTTATAAAACGCCACCGACCATTTATTATTGCATTTAATAGAAATGAAAATTTCACGTGATGATCCAAAGGCGAATACGATCTTTGAGAGGAGCCTCCTTCGTTCGAGCAATCTCTTTGCTCCGAAGTTGAGGACCCAGGAACTGAGTAGTTTACATATATTCTGATGAAATTTTTATTTCTATTTTCATACATGCTGAACCAAGAGTACTTTATATACGAAATGATAATTACGAGGCGATGAAACTTATTTTTGTCTTTTTTCTCGATTCCAGACCGTATTCGATCCAATGTACATTTCTGTCTATAATCTGTTTTATACGTCACTGCCAGTCTTGTCCGTCGGTATATTTGATCAGGACGTCAATGACAAAAACAGTTTATTGTATCCGAAGCTGTACACGCCGGGACACAAAAATTTGCTCTTTAATAAGAAGGAATTTTGTTGGAGCGCTCTGCATGGATTTTTTGCCAGTTGCGTCCTCTTTTTGGTACCTTACGGTCAGTTTTATCCTCATTATTATTCTAACAGTTATTTTCAATAAGACAAAAATTTATCCCTCAAATTTTTCTCACTCACTCTTCTCTTTTTTTTTTTTTTTTATCATTTTGTAGGAACTTACAAGGACGGAGTGTCGCCCAAGGGCTATGTACTTTCCGATCACATGTTGCTGGGCAGCGTGGTAGCTACTATATTAGTCATAGTCGTTACGGTTCAAATAGCTCTGGACACATCCTACTGGACGATTGTCAATCATATTATGGTGTGGGGCTCGGTCATATGGTATTTCATTCTAGATTATTTCTACAATTTCATCATAGGCGGAAGTTACGTCGGTAGTCTTACAATGGTAACGAACACACATATTCGATACTTGATTAATTTATATGTCAATTTTTGTGTTTTTGGGATTTAATCAGGAGGAAGTCATATTTGAAAACAAAAATACATTTTTCAAAACATTCAAACTTTTCATTCAAAACAAAAATTCTATTTTCAACCCTTTCATTTTTCTTATAATCAATTCAATATATTTTCTTTTTTAAGGTACATAAATTTCTGAAGATTTTAAAATCATAATTTTCATGAGATTTATTCAATTGCATTTTTTTGCACCTTGGTGCTTAAATTTTTTTTTCTTCCAAAATTATACATGTTTTTTGGAGCGACAAAGTGGTGGTCCCTCAAAACATTGAATGAACATAATGAAACGACAGTTGAAGAGGCGAGGTGACGGGAAAGAGGTCTGAAGGAGTGTATTTTGTTCCGCAGGCAATGTCCGAAGCGACTTTCTGGTTCACAACGGTAATAACGTGTATAATACTCGTGATACCGGTCCTCTCGTGGAGATTCTTCTTCATCGACGTAAGGCCAACGTTGTCTGAGAGAGTTCGTCTCAAGCAGAGACTCGCGCAATTGCGTTCCCGACAGAGTCAGGATATATTGCGTACACCTTCGACGAGGCGTACCCGAAGATCTTTACGTTCGGGTTACGCGTTTGCCCATCAAGAAGGTTTCGGAAGGCTCATAACTTCTGGAAAAATAATGCGAAAATTGCCAAACGGTTCGGACTTCAAGTTCGCGATGCCCTTCACGAATAACGTCTCGAAGCAGGTCAACGTCGCGACAACTTCGCCTAAGGACAGTGCGTCGCGCAACTCTCACAGTCTGGACACTATTAATCTGTGAAAATCCTTAATACCGCCGGGCTCCAATTTGCCCTTGGAAGAAACGAAAAACGAAAAGAACGCGCAAGTGTTGCGGAGCGCGATAACGTGAAAAACTAAAACAACAATCCTCGTGGTGTGTTGATGCATTGATATTTCCGTTACCGTCTATTGGCTACTTCTTATGTTCGAACGATCCTGCGCGTCTTTTTTCGACGTCTCAACGTTACGACGTCTCAACCATATGTTTTTCCTTTTTTTTTTTTTCATCGTTTCTTCAACAAACCTGTCAATCGATGGTCCAAAGTCAGACACGCGTGTGGAAGAGCTTTTTTCTCCATACGAGATTTAACAATATGTACGTAAACGTTTATGTGGCTCATACTTTTCTGGCACGGTGTGGAGAGGGACACGTCGAATATTCGAAAGACACCGTATCTTTTGTGGCCATCGATATAGAAAATACACACAAAATACACACGGAAAATACACACGGAACACACACACACACATACATACACACATGCGCGCGCGCGCGCGTGCGTTCATATATGCTCGTGCATTATTGGATGATGGGCTGATAGTAATTACAAAATGAATCGTGATGGCATTTACTGATAGCTCGTACCGAATAAGCTATTTCGAGCTATCGCGGTAAAAAACGAAAAAAAAAAAAAAAGCTATAATTTGATGTTGAACCGAGACGAGAATGACGAGTGAAAATGTTTTGCCGAGTATTAGCTATGATCTCTTAATATAATACCCAAAAATAACTTCAAATCCCTGGGTTTAACATGGTTATACGTCCTTCCACAAATGTATAGATAGTTTATGAAAGAGAACGAAGAGAAGGGTTATAAAAAAGAAACGAAAAAGTCGAAACTGTCGCCGCTAGCGTTCCTTTGCTGGAGAATGATAAATATTATTTTAATTAAAACAGTATTCAGTGATTTAATCAAAGTGGATCTTGGAGCAAAATCAACTTTACGGACGTATAATCATAGTGACGCGAAAAAAAATACACAAACAAACAGAGCCCTGGTTTGAGCCTCCTATTCGTCTATTATAATAGAGAGTTATGCCAATTTACCACGAGAAAAAAAAAAAATATTGTAAAAAATGTTAACATGCTATGGTGATATGTATGTCCACATATATATTGCTAGTATACTAAATTAACAACTATTACAACCACACGTTAAACGGTAATAGATACATTGATAATTGCCTTTATAAAACATTAACACAACAAGAAAACAATTAATGATACTGTATCATAGTATTGATTGTAAATATTTTAAAGAGATATGTATGTGTATATATATGTATATATATTAATATATATATATATGCATATATATATATTATATATTATATTATATTAAATGTTAAGTATACATTTTTTAAAAGAAAGTAATATATAGGTAGAACGATCTAAAGAAAACGGAAGAATAATTAAACGGGAATAAAACAAAAGGAAAAACAAAAATAAACCAACATAAAAATTGTAGCTATATTATATTATCGCGGATAATGTTTGCCTTGGACTGACTACTGAATATATAATAAATATTGAAGCAAAAGAAGAATAAGAAACTAATGAAAAATGAAAACAACAAAAAAATCACACGCAGTAGCAACAATAAGATATGTATTTCTACTTTGAATATTATGAAGAAGCAGCTTAGGGAGGAAGATAGTCCGCATCGAGGAAAGTGTGTGTTCACAATCAAATTGTAACGCGTTTGAACGAAATAACCAGGCCCTTTTTTCTCGTTTAACGACAGTGTTCTATTTTTATCTTGCACTTTCATTAATGTGCCTGAGAACGAATTAACGAAACGTAAGCGCGTGAGATTTTTGGTACAATTATTAGATTACCTCTTATTTTTCTTGTACTCTTTCTTCTTAGTTTCGTTACTTTATTACAGACTCTCACTCTCTCGTTTTTCTTTGTTTTACAAAATTTTCTACAGCGTATACACGCACCAACATTCGAACGAAAAATACACACACGCGAACGCTATGGTTCACAAAACGCAAACACGCCGGTAGTAAGTCATTTTACGAATGTAACAAATGTAAGAATTCATCCCTCGCCTTTGTTTCGTTCATTTATACAATTACTTTTTGGTCCAAGGTCTCTCGAACAAAAAAACTGATGCTCGCGAGTATATGAGAAGATAATAGAGGAAGAAAGATAGTTGAAATAACATGGCTCATTATTTTGATCTTTCGATCAATCACGTTTATTTGATTCGGTGGAGGATAATACCAGACGATGAATCGTCAGTGTGTTTGTGAATGTCAGTGCGAAAACAGCAAACCGGTGAAATAATTCGAAAATTATGAATCATTATGGATCACGAGCCAATTTTACTTTCCAACATTGTGTAACGCTTTTGGGTTTTCACCTTATTCCTTTACGTTGATTTTTTATTTCAATTTTTTTTTTTTTTTTTTTTTAATTTTCAATTCATCAACCGCAGCGGAATACAAGTACCTAGATCGATAGAAAATGATGAAAAGGCGAAAAAAAGAATGAAAAAAGAATCCACATGCACACAGCGTTATATATTTTTACAGTAAACCGTACGTTTATACACTTTTCGTTTAAATTATAATGTTAATTGCGTGTAATATAATTACGATTTCGATATGTGATTTAATTATTCGTACTGTACATATTAATTGGTTGATTCATCGACGAAGGCTGCGCTGCTGCGATTAGTAAGATAATCTATTATCCAATTGGAAATTGTAACGAGAAGAGTGATTTTTTGTTTCTTTGTTGAACTTTGATCAAAAATGTATGAGCGCAGAAGGAATTCAGGGGATGCTAGTTTTTGTTTTGTTTATACCTCGCCGATTGTGAAATTTACTTGATATGTATTAATGTTACTATTTTTTTTTTTCTTGCAACGTATTACAGAACGATACAGCAGCGACAAGAGTGCCGCGTGCACTTTTTGTTGGAGAAAAAAAAAAAAAACAGCATAATCTTCTGGGAAAATTGGCCTGTCATTCGACTTATCTAATTCATGGGTGAGCCGAGGAAAAGCATTGAAAAATATTCACTTGAAAAAAAAAAAAAAAAAAAAAACGAAACGACAAAAATCATTCAGATGTTTCTAAATTAATTGTCGAAAAGATCCTTGTTTCAACCATGTCGATATACGCGCCGCGCGCCGTACTAAGCCGATTATTTTTGCTGCCACTCCGTTCAGCATTTAGATCGGAGATGTTATTTTCACTGTTGTGTTTGAAACGATATCTCGATTGAAGCGTAGATCGCTTCGTTAGGCCGTTTATCGTAGATGCAAATATCAGTTGTTGATGCATTACGGAAAGAATTCTTATTTGTATACTCTGCTATCTATCACGGGAATGTGATTGTTCGAACGTGGCTTGGCTCGCAAAAGAAACTCAGATTGACTCCCCACACACACACACAAAACAATCACACCACTCGTTGCGTTCGAAATTTTGAAGTACTCACATTAGTCTGATTATATCGATTCGTCACGATCAAATATTTTTAGCAATGCGGTCATACGACAATTAAAATTGTGGAACGAAAATCAATATTGTTACGTAAAAAAAAAAAAAAACAAAAAAACAAAAAAAAACAAACAAAAACAAACGAATATGTTCCTTATGCAAATGCACAGAAGGATGAGAATAATAAAGTATTAATTAAAATTCTTACATAAATGCATGTTTTTACTGTGTGTCGTATCACATATTTATTTTCAAGACTTTTCAGAGCCAGTCGTTTGTTTCGAAATTCTGGGGAAAAATCATATCTGCCTTATTTTTTAAATATTTTATTTATATTTCCGTTTCATTTACAATTGATATATTTTTCTCGTTCTGTTTTCAATTAACAAGTGCCGTCACTTCGTGCTCGATGCACACTCTAAGAGAGTGTTTGTGCAACGTGAAATATAATACTGCAATTTCGCACGATAACATCTGATCCACGTTGACGATGTACGATCTCACAGAAATTCATGAACAACGAGATATACACGTTAAAAAGTAATATGCAGATGACAATGAAAAAGAAAACTTGATCGACGGATGTCAATATCGAACAATAATTTACTATAAAAAATATGGATTATCAACGTCGTTCTAGTATTACGAACATAACGAGTTCTCATTCAAAATTGCAATCTTTTGGCGAGAGATCCACCATCGAGGGACTCGAGTAACTTCCTTTTCAGACTGGGCTTTTCTTCGGGCTGACGTTTTATGACTGTGTTTGGTAATGGTAGCTTCGGTCCTGGCGTAGGAGGTGGTTTGTTGGCAAAGAAAGGCATTTGAAGAGCTTGGTCGCAGGTGCATCTTTCCGTTGGATTTAAATTCAAGAGGCTTGCTATTAAATCGAGAAGGTCGTCACCAGCTGCAGTAAATATGTGCTTGAGCGGAGTTCCTGGAAATGGTTTGAATTGAATGAAGTCCGGCAACTCTGTCATTCCTGGCCAACTTTCTTCGGTCGGAGTTCCCAATGTCTGTTGGTTATGATAAGGTTTAAATGATATGGAAGAATATACATGAAAGTTAGAGGAAACATAGTGAAGGTCGGGTACTTACTTGAAAAATTCTTGTGAGCTGATCGAGATCGGATTCTCCAGGTAAAAATGGTACTCGCAAAAGAAGCTCTGCTAGAATACAACCAACAGCCCACATGTCGATTGCCGTGGCATAGAGCCTCGCTCCGTAGAGCAGTTCCGGGGGTCTGTACCATCTGGTGACAACTTGATGCGTATTTATTCTGTTTGGAGAGCCAAAAAATTTTGCCAGACCAAAATCTCCTATCTTTAGCACACCTTGGCTATTGACTAGTAAATTATTTGGTTTCAAGTCTCTATGGAGTATCCAATTGAAGTGAAGATAATCCAGACCCCTGAGAGTTTGTATCATGTATGACTTAATATTTGCTGTTGTCAACACTATATTTATGTCTTTGATTATCACCTCCAGGTCCGTGTCCATGAAATCAAAGACCAACGATACGTTCGACTTGTGCCCAAACACATCTGCAATAATATATCAACATCATCGTTGAAAATATGTTCAATTTATCAATGCAAGCAGCACCTTGTTTGAAAAAGGTAAATGTAATCTGAATTCTAAATCCCTACTAGTCATTTGTTCAGATGTAAGCTCTACACTAGAATGAAAAACAACCCTGATCAACCTTCTTGTATGAGTCTCGGTTTACCTAACAATCCAATGATATTGTCATGTTTCAATTCCTGCAACAATTTGATTTCTCTTAGCGCTGTCCTATTTATTCCATCCTTGGCTTCTGCCCGACTTCCAACTTTGATCTAAAAATTTAGAACAATTATTGAGCAATGACGGTGGAATTTTGTTAGTGCTTTAGTGTCCTCGTATGCTTGATTATACCAATAGGTTTATTACAAACCTTTTTCACTGCAACTATTTGATCGGTTTCCGTATCTTTCGCTTTATAAACCGTTGCAAACTGAAATTAGTCCACTCCGTTAATGTTTCTCATTTTCATACATTTTTCAAAAAAATTTTTTTTGTTACACAAATCCTAACCTGTCCTTCTCCCAAAAAGTCAATCTTTTCATATCTTTTTAGTTTATCGGCCATCGCAATTTGACGAAGTTCCAGACGAGTATTGTTGCTCGTACACACGATTACTTAACTCAACATTCCTTTATAAATTATTTTCAAAAAACATGATTGACATGCTTTTTTGTTTTCCAACAATCAACTATAATCATGCGGTTCACGATCACGAGGCGCGCACACACAGCACGCAGTCCGCAGTGGCACACACGCACAATAAGTGACGAGTGTCGTCGGTAAAAACGGTGTCCACTAGATTTTTCTTGTGTGGTCTTTCGGCTGCTCAATAAGAAGCGAAATGTTTTGCCAGTCCAAATCGATACATTCCTCATTTTTTCTGCCAAAAAAACCTCAAACACCACAAATAATTCACGAATTTTTTACTTTTACACCAACACTCGTATTTTTATTAGATACGCAGATTTTTTTGTCACGACTCGATTGTTCGGCCAATCTATACCCCATATATTCTCCTTCCTCCATAGGGATCGCTCTATCATTCGTTCAGTCGGTAACAGTCCTGCTTCCCATTTCTCTCTGACGGTGTTGTTGAGTTTTCAAGAAAAATGAAAGTTATACGTTGTTTTTCGTTCAATAGAGAATAGAAGGTGCAGCTTTTGTTTCCCGAAATATTTGGTGCCTCCAACAACAATGGGTATCAGCTGTGATGCTGACCTATCAGTTGCGTCGTGAGTGCAAGAGCAAATAACCAGAAAGTAGATTTTTTTCTCGGGCATACGTGATATTTAGAGAAAAACGAAAGTTTCACCTTCTTCATCCCTACTTAAAAGAGTACAACGTGTATGACTCATTTTTTTAAACTATCAAACCTCCGAATAAAATGGGCAGGATTTTTACCGACCGTACGACTGATAGATCACCTTAATTTCAAGAATCACAAATGTCCTTCAGTACTCGCTTCTTTTCAATACGTTTTTTTTACAAATTTATTATTTTCTGTTTATTCTATCATTATAATTTTTGTCCCCGCCCACCCCTTCTCCTTACCGGCCATAACAGAGTATACAATTTTCCAAATTTTTCGTACACATCTTACCACGTACGAGCTAAGAAGACAGGCTGATATCATGGAACGGTGCATGTGATATTCATCACCATTCATCGGTTGAGTATATTTTAGCATTTGATGACAAGAGTGAGACAGTCTTGTTTGCTATTCATATATTATAGAGGCAGAAAAATATATATCATCATTATAATTGCAATGTAAACAAAATGGTCTTGTTATATAGTCATGAAATAGAAATCCCATACTTTTATTTTGGACTTTTTTTTTCAATGCACAAACGGATGCTGAAAAAAATCTTGAGATGCCTCTCGATAAAATGTGAGCATGCTTAAAATCCGCTTAATAGAAAGTATATTGTTTGTATTTACATATATGTATGAAGCTTCATTTTGTATTTAATCTATACAATCATTTAGTTATCATGTTTATTCATAAATTTTTAACATAATGAGACTTAGACTACCTAACCAATGTCAAACGGAATATTTTACATCGAAATTACATATTTTTCTTTTCTTCCTTCATCTGCTTTCTGCACAACATAGTCGATCAACTCGGTAAGAGGAAGTTGAGGGGGAGGGAGGAAGGGAGCTAATACGAAATTTCATATTACACACACCACGATCAATCCATGAAAAATCTCACTCGATATATCTCCTCGCACATTCTTTCTTACACATTTCTCTCTTTCTCTCTCTCTCTCTCTCTCTTTCTCATCTCTCGTAATATTTACACTTGATTTATTTTATATATCTATATCCCGACCGACTGAGTAAAGTATACACGCTATGTACAATAAACTCGGCGAGTAATAAAACAATTATTTTTGTTTTTTCTTATTCCCTCAAAAACCAGCAACGTCATCATATGTACTTAATAAATCATTTCAATCGACGCTATCAACGAGAAAAATGATGGGTTTCATCAACTTGCTTCTTCCTTATTATCGCACGATATTATAAAGACGAATGGGCGTGGGAACGTTGGAAAAATAGAAGAAAGTAAACCGAGATACAAAGAAAAAAAGAAGATAAAAATTAACAGTTTTAGAGGGCAGCAGCAAGGCGCAAAAAGTGCAACGAGTACACTCTGCTTATTCGAATCACCGGGCTGAATTGGGCACCTGCTTCGAAGGGATCGGTTAGCATATGTTCTTGATTAAAGCGCGATCGGTCCTTTCCGCGTGTACCATGACAAAACAACGTGTATCGACAGAACAACGGAATGCGTTTGAAGAATGTCTCCAAGTGTTTTTCTGTACAAGAAATTTTCAACGGAGATATTAAAATTGTACTCAAAGGACCGGCCGTTATTAGTTTTATTCTTTGTTTTCTGTTTAATTCACATTTTTCCACATTTATTTCTTTTGTTTTTCGTGTTTATCATTTTTCCAGACAGCGTAGCAGCGACGATAACAACGGCAGCCTCGAAATAATCCAGAGGGGTGAGGCGGAGGGGGGGGGGGGGGGATAAACGGGTATGTAATTACTACACAAGACTATTTTATAATACCCAGCAAGTACAGGATTTACGAAAGGCAAGAGAGGAGGCGATGGCTATCCGCAAAAGTGTTGCTGTCGCCGGCGCCTTCCCTCCTCGAAATTCGTATCGTCAAGTGTATAATTCACATCTATACAATATTTATAAAAAACTAGATATCTCTGACATTGGAGTAGATCTCGAAACAATGCAGTATGCATTCGTACAAAAATTTATTTCTCATTATTCATTTATTTGTTTATTTATTTATCCTATTAATTATTTATTCTTCACGTACTTAAGCATAATATTATTTATTTATTATATTTCTGGGTCTTCGACTGTGCCAAGGGGAAGATGAATGATAACGCGTATCGTTATGTTTTTTTTCTTGTATCCGTTAACTAGACAATTATGAAGAATAAAAAAAATACTTAATTATAATGACAGTAAAGTTGCACAATTTGAATTATCACTAATTTAATAAAAATTTAAACAGTTCCTGTATATATATACAGTGGGGAGGAGTGCTTGGGTATCTTTACAAGAAATTATTTACAAAATATATCCATCCATATATTACCTATCAAATTAACATTGTATTAGTCATTTTGTTGTTGTTGTTGTTGTGGTTGTTGTTCTTTCTTGTTTCTACAATCATTATTCGCTTATAATTTTTCCATGTTTCATCATCTTTTTCTCAATTTTGCACATTTATGCATTATTCGATCCAACCTTTTTCATTTATTTCGTATATAAATAAAATAAATCTTTTCGCAATGTAAACCTATATACCCCGGTTGTTTGCTATGTATATTTTCAAGCGCAGCATCGATGACCCTTTTCGACCGATAGACCGAGCTTAACAAATTTTAACGTTATCGTTCAAGTTTCTTCTCACGATAAATGTACTTCACTTTCTCCATTTTTTTTAAAATTATCTTGAAAAAATCGCAGTAGCTCGACCTTCTGCAGCACTGATATTCTCAACTTTCACAATTTTAAGAGCCATGAGAATCGAGAGGATTAAAGATCACGAATGTACGTCCAAAACACACATGCGTTTGCGTGTGTGTGTGTGGGTGTGTGCATAGAGCATGTTTAAACAGAGTCAATCGGTTGAGTGGTCGTTCGAGCCTTCGTAATATCGGTTGATAAAAGTTTCCATCGAGATACGTAGAGTCAGAGTCGGCAGAAGATATTATACGGCAGTACGGTCAGTTTAAAATAGTGAAGGCAACGTACCTGTGAGCTCTCTACTTTGAAAATTTCGTTTTATACACCAGTATACAAAAAAAAAAAAAAAAAAAAGAGATCATACGAGAGCGGTGAAACATACGCGCATGCACGTACGCATCAAAATTTCTTTTATTATCTTCATTCAAGTCTCGAGAGCGCGTCCCAACATCTTTGGCTAGATTTTTCTTCAAATTTATTGCCATAATTTCCATATTTTTGTTCATATTTTTCCGTTCGTGAGCTCTCCTTAACCCGCCTTTATCCTTGTTAATCAACATATCAATAGATTAACGAAAATTTATACCGATGATCGAGTCTGGCATACGAAATTATTATCAAAAATTTCTTGTCTTCCTTTGTACAAATACGAATCGTTCGCTCTGTTGAAATTGGTGCGCGTGCTTATTTGTGTTTCCAGAGCGGATATCGAACGCAAATTTTATTCTGATATTACAGAACAGTAGTTGAGAAACTGTTATGAAAAATTGTATTTTATGAAAATAAATCAAATGATTGAAACTAATGTCCGGAGATGGGTTTTACTGAGAGATTATTTGACTTGTTGAACAGAAAAGGACTATTTTTTCGTCGTTTGATTTTGATAATAATCGATTGGAAATGATAATTTTCAAGAGACACGCACACGTAGCACACACACATACATAACACGTACACACCGTTTTATACTCCAGAGACTAGTATAGCCTTGTTGTGCGCTATTGACACGTACGGAAGGAATCACCAGGTGGAGTCCAGCCACACGGCGATCGGATAATCGTCGTTAATAAGAGACAAACAACCGGACAGATTGGCCTTAACGAGCGACGATAGCTAATCACTGTCAAGGTCGCTTCCCAAGGGTCATTTGTTTTCTCGGGATATTCGCCTCCGTTTCGCCTGTTCAGCCGTCTCAGCTGTCACTAAAACAACGTTCCCACTGTACCAAGTGTATTCGATTAACGTGATAAATATATTATGTGGTATCGAGTTATTTATTTATTTATTTTTTTTTTTTCAATCAATGCTGTCCGATAGCGCCATTAATTGAACCGGATGTTCCAATTGCGCATTTCGTTTTTTGTTTTCCCTTTTCCCCAACGATTTTGTCCCTTGAAACCTTGGAATTTTACAATTTTGCTCGGCACCCCGATTTTTTAATTATTTTTTCTTCTAAACTATTTATCTCCCATCCGAGTGGAAACTCCAGTCCATCATCAAGTGTCTCATCATTATTTACTATTTTTTTCTTTTTTGTTTTTACCAACAAAAGCGTTACTTGATCGGCGAGAGATGATTACTCACCGGCACCACTGCGAGTTTTTCTTCTATTTACATCGTCCATTGACCTGGACGCGCCTCTCGTGTTGCTTGCCGGAGTAGCCAGTGGCGAGGCCGCGCTCTGTCTGACAGATCTTCGTGTCGTTACTTCTCCAATGGACTCGTTGCTCGACACCGATGTACCGCGTAGTCTCTCTTTCCCCATTGTCACGGTGTTTCCTACAATGCCTCCAGGCTGTTGCTTCGTAGTCAACAATCTACTCTCTCTTTGACCTCTGTTAATTGCGTTGAAATTTCCTACATTGCCGGAATTAACTTGACCACCGGGCATCGAAGAGCTCGAATTTAACCTGCGAATCGAAATGTACCAGAAATGAATGTGAACACGTTCAATGACAACGAACAGTTACGTACAATGTGAAACTTGGATAAGAGTCTAACGGAGCTTATGTAGTCGTTTCTCCGGGCCTTTTTTTTATCTCTCGCATAAAAACAAACTACACAAAATTATTCAATACTGAAGCATTATAAGAATGTGAAAAAAAAAAAAAGAAGACAGAAAGAGAGGCGACAATCATTCGAGGATACAAGTTGTAATATGTCTCGTTCGTAAATTCTACCTTGAGCGTGCTTACTTTGATTCTTTTGTTCTTGGCGATTGTACGGAAGAATCGTCCGACATGCGCATCCTCGTCTTGCCCGTAGCCAACTCGATAAGTGGTTCATCGTCCGACGATTCTACCTCTACTAAAATTGGACCTGCCACGAAATAGAGTTGAAAGGGAAGGAGATCGATGGAAGGGTGAAGGAAGAACAAAAAAAATGATATTAGTAAAAAGTCTGCAAGGTTTTTCACTCGACGCGAGCACGCGTGAGTAATTGTACAGATAATAGAATATATTATTGGCCTCCCGAGGCATTCCGGTGCATTCCGGCTGGCCAATTTTTCAAAATTATCTCTTTTAAAATGCATCATTCGACAAGTGTATGTCAATCTGTGATATCGGTTGATCATTCAATTCGAGAAATATATATTCTGATGGACGTTTCCCGAAAGGGTATAATTGAATTTTGTTGGTAATTTCGTGACTATAGACGATCTTGAAAAATCGATTGGCCAAAATATCTTTTGAAATGTCTCGCGTATTGAAAATAATATATCCACACCGAGTGGTAGTAACATCTATAAATTAAAAAAAAAAAAAAAAAATATATATATATATATATATATATAAAAATGTAAATATCTACACATATACGATAAAATTTGGAGCGTATTTAGGAGCGCAAACTTTCCTGACAAAAGTGATGGCTGATAAATAATCTGGCATATATAATATAAAATAGCATAAAGAATAAAATGATGACGGATTTGTCCGGAGTGAACGAGAGAGCCCAGTTTTACCGGTTTACCGGATGTGTTTAGTCGACAGTCATTGACCCATCGTCATTCGATAGTAACGAAGCAAAGAACAAATGGCCCAGGCATTAACGAGAATTCATTAGAAGACGTTATTGTTGTTGTAGTTGAAGTTGTAGTTTGATTTTTTTTTTTTTCAGTTTGTTTTGTTGTTTAACAATAGAAGGTAAAGGGATAGACACCTTTCTTGGCTTTGGCCAATATGCTGAACGACTTCTTTGACTGTTCATCCTTTCCGGGTACTTGTTTTTTCTTAATAGGACCGCTCTCCTCTACGCCCATGCAAGCCTTAATAAGTTCTGCAGCGTTCTCCGAGCATTTCCGTTTACCTGGCCTTGGTTGCGGCGGATCGTCGGCGGTGCTCGAAGCGACCGAGCTCTCGCTCTCCTGTCTTTTTCTCTTGCCGATTCTCACTCCGGTGGTAGCGGCGACGGCGGTGACAGCGGGGGCAGCTACGGTGACGACGGTAGCGGCGTTCGGTGATGCCTTCGCGAGGGCTAGTTTCGGACTTGCTTTAGCGTACGGAGAAATGCTGCGACGTTGTTCTTCCAGACTACCACCACCACCGCCGCCGCTTCCCTTGTTCGCCGCCGACGCCATTGGTCCCGCGACCCCGTGCGGACTGCTCTTCGGTGTTTTAACGATATCGGGACTGTTCAGCTTCTGCGATCTCGTCCGTAGCGATCTCTTTTCAATGCTCTCGTTCGACGGTATTTCGATAAGAAGCTGTTCCAAAAGAGATTTCGGGGCGCGTTTGACGTAGTCCTCGCTGTTGTTCGTCGTTATTCTCTCCACAAAATGAGCCCCGTCCTCGTTGTCCTCGATGCAAATAACATCCTGACGTCCCTCGAGTTCTTGCTTTCTTCGACGTTTACGTTTCGCGTTATCGGCTTCGCTGCTCGATTCTATTTCCGGATTTTGATTTGCCGGACTCGGTGTATCCTCCCGTTGTAGAACCACGGGATTCGAGTACGTGTACAGAGGTGGAGTTATTCTAATGGGTTGAGGATCGCTCGCGATCGATCGAGGTGATTTTACGCTCGTTTCGTAAGACTCGGTGGCAGCCAATTTTTTTGTCGCAGCTTCTACGAGGCTCGGACCACCCGGAGGACTGTTCGTTCTTGTTCGTTCCTGAGGAGCTTGCTGGCTAGAGTCGCACTTTTCAGCAGATTCATTCGCCAACGAAGCTTCTTCCTTCTTCTTGTTGTTCTCTGATAATTTTGCTTCCGTAGACGCTGACACATCCGTGTCAACCGGGTCCGTCACTTCTGCGGGCGGACCGCTTTCGTCCACCTTATCTTCCGACGGGAGCGAATCTTTCTGCTTGTTCGAGGAAGCGGCTGTTGGTTTGTTGTTCTCAGACATCGTCGTTTCCTCCTTAACAACCACAAGAACACTCGCATTTTTCTCTTTCACGACCGTCGTCGTAACGATCACGGTCTCATCAGCCTCGTGATTTTCGACGACTTTCGTCGATCTCTCGCTGTTGCTTTTATCACGATGTTCATGAAAATCTTTCGGCTCGTCAACGATACCCTCTCGCTTTACCGCCTCCGTCTTCTCCTCATCCCAGCTCAGCTCCGTTCCTTTCTTAACGTCTTTTTCTTTATTTAACGTCTTTTCGTCGCTTCCACTCTTCACTTCCACGTCCTTGAGCATAGTCTCTTCGAGTATATCGCTGACATTCGCGCAATTTTTTATCACCGGTAAGTCTATGGATTGCGATTTGTCGCACTGTAACAATGTATTATCACAATGAATAGGGGGAACTCGGCGACTGGCCTCCGTTGTTGCTTGAGCGATCGAATTTACGCTCAAAGTCTCGACGACGATTTCATCACTTTTCTCGGCGATAATCGTTGTCGTCGCTGTCGCTGTCGTCGTCGCCGTTGCCGTTACTGCTGCTGTCGATGTCGTCGACGTCGACGTCGACGTCGTCGTTGTCGTCGTCGTCGTCGTCGTCGTCGTTTCCGTCGCCGTTGTTGTTGTCGTTGTCGTCATCGTCGTCGTCGTCATCGCCGTTGTCGTCGTTTCTGGCTTCACATCGAGCACTAATAAGCTCTTGGCGTTAACGTCCGTGCATTGAAACGATTTTTCACATTCTACTTTCATTTGGTCATTCAAATGATTATTGAGATAATTACCCACTGATACGGGATTCAATCTCTTATCATCGCTGGACTTGAAAAGTTCCGTACGCGAATTTGAACACATATCACTACTACTGCTAGTCGAGGAAGGCACGTTCTTATTGGTGGATTGGAGATAATTGGGCGATTCACTCGGTTCTACAACAACGTTTTTTACGTCGGTATTGATTGCGTCGTTGCTGTTGTTCCGTTTTTGTTGTTGCTGCAACTGTGGCTGGGGCTGCTGTTGCTGGGTGAGTACAGTACTTTCGACGGTGGCTTGTGGCCTATGCAAAGGTGATTCGCCCTGGTTCGGTGACTTTTCCGAGAGAGCGTCCATCGATTCGATCCCGGAATCTTCACCGCCACCGTTTCCGCCTCCACCGCCACCGCCGCCGACTCTCTCGGTATTGGTATCCGTAACTTGAGCTATTCCAACGACAGGTTGATCGTTTAAATTTGTTTCGGCAACGGTCGTTGGCGTTGGCGTTGTAACGACTCGTGGAGCGATCGCCGTTGGCGTTATCGGCGTCGGCGAGGGACTCGAAACAGCGCTACTTCCCCCTGTTGTTGGTGCTACGCTCGGTTCCGCTATCGTCGAATTGTCTGTTATCGGATTTTTGTTGTTCGTCGGAACAGTCTCAAGAACTTGGCGAGTTTCGGTGCTGATCAACGTAACCGTTTTACCGATCGACAGAGTCGACTCGAGACTCGAAGGTGGTGGCTGCTTTGGCGTCACTTTTTCCGACACCGAAACGTTGCAAATCATCGTTGGATTCATTGGGCTCTTCAACAGGCTGACTCTCTGATGCAAAATCTCCATTTTACTCTTATCTACCGAAACTTGTCTCTCGCGATCGGTTTCCTTGATGGTGTGATTTTGCGTCAATCTTTTAGCTCCATAATGCTGCTGTTCGGATGACGGTTTGTGCCTGTTTATATGCCCGACTGGACTGTTTTGAGAATCGTTGCTCTTTCCAACCGCATGATTTTGTAACTTTTGACCTGGTACTTGACTCTTGATACTCGATGCGCTCGGAGAACTAAGTTTCACCGCCTCGTGCTCGAGCTTCGTTCTTATCGGCGTGAGTTTGCTACCGATCGGCTGCTGCGAATTGTTTGGTCCGGACTCGACCTGCTGCGACGACGTTTGTTTAGTTTGTTGCGCCGACACATTACTCGAAGTATTCTTCGAAACCGATATCTCGTTGTCGAGAGATGTTTTTCCGCTTGACTTTGATGTTACCACGGGATTTTGCCCGCCAGATTCAGCGACGAGTCTTCGATTCTGATGACGCGACGATTCGGCGTTTTGAGATTCTAAAACACACAAATAGCATCATTAAGTTTTCATTTTTGTGACTTTTTAGATATTTTTAAATTGTTTATTATTTTAAAAATAATCAACTAACCTGCTGATGCTGATGCTGCCACCGCCGCTGCTGCTGCTTGATGAAGGTCTTTTTCGTCCATCAAACTCAATCGTCTTCTCTTCTCTTGGCTGATCAGATCCTTTCTCATACCGTTAACCTCGATCGAGCGCGTCGAAACTATACTCAATGCCTTCTCGATTCCCGAGCGACCGCCGATCGCATCACCGTCGCTCGTTCTTCTCATTTCGCCGACTTTCCTCATAGCGCTCGAATCGTTACCACTCGCATGGGAATCAGTCTTTTTAACGATCGCCCCAACATCGCCCCTGTATCCGAGCTTTCGCCATTTTGTTTGATTATCGAGAATTCTTCCACCGGACAAAAGATTTTGCTCTCGATGAAGCCCCTCTCCAGACTCTGATTTCTTTTTAGAATCTCTTCTCTTAGTTTTGCCTGAAATAAATGAATTCACAGTCAAGTAAGAGCCAATAAAGAGAGTCTCAACTGCCGATGAAATGATCAACATAATATTTTTCTTACCTCCACCAATTTTATGCTCGTTCGTGTGATTCAGAGCTTCGCTATCAGCATGAACTTTCGTCGAAGTTTGCTGTTGCAGCTGCTGTTGCTGCTGCTGCTGTTGATGTTGTTGCTGATGATGATGGTGATGATGTTGGTGATGTTGTTGTTGTTGTTGTGGTTGTTGCTGTTGTTGTTGTTGCTGTTGCTGCTGCTGCTGACCAGCTGGATTTACGATCGACGATTTGTGTTTGAGCGGCGACGGTATCCTGCTGTTAAGAGGAATATCGTCAAGATCGTTACCCTTGCTGGAGGTGCTCACTTTGGTGATTGCGCATTGTAATCTAGACGAGTCTAAACTAGCGTCCTGCTTCTGTAAGGCATTCGATTTGGTCACAACATTTTGCATTGCGTTATTCATTTTGGCGATAACGACGACGCCCGTCGCGCTATTCGCTACCGTTGCATTTGAGAGAGATAATTTTGACGCGGTAGCGGCGGATACGAGGGTCGATGTAGATGCAGATGAAGCGAAGGAAGAGCCGGTAGAGGAAGAGCCGGAAGTCGACGCGGCGACGACGGCGCTCCCGATCATCATTCCCAACGTCTTTTTCTGCAAAAGCTTGCCCCCGTCGGTAGCGTCCTTCATTTTCTTCAGTTTTCCCCGTCTTTTCAGACTCAAAGAGTCCGCATCCGAATCTCGTAGCGATTTTTTTTCCTTCTTCCTTATCTGTACGACCGAAGCGTTGCGTCCTCTGAGAGAAATGTGTAAGGGAGGGACTCTGGGCTCTTCGCAGGCTGCGCCTGAAGAATTGATCGATCCAGCGCTAAAAGCCTTGCCACTGCTAACCGATTTATCGGCTTTTCTCGGCGTCGGTGCGTTGACAAAAGACACGTCGACTTTGTACGCTGGTGTAACGGGCTCGGACTTTTCCAATTTTAAACGAAGCTTTATTTTCTCACCGGTTATCGCAGGACTGTGGGCGTTCTCACGTCCGGTCTTAATTCTATTCCCGTGTTTGAGGCTGCCCTCGCTCGCGGTTGACTTAACCGTCGTCGTCTCCGAGTCGGACTGATCGGTATTGGTCGTAGTGTCGTTTCTCCGTGAAAAATTGCTGTCCGCGTCGTCGTCTGAGAATATTGAATTCGAACGATCGTTCGAGGGCGATGGAAATGAAAAGAAATCGTCCTGATTATCAACCGCACTCTCAGGCTCGGATTCTGAGCTGTCGCTTGGCATTGGTTCGAGATGACCGGTCAACGGATTTATAAGAAACTGTCTTATTTTTCCTGACGACGTGTACTCCGGTTCCGCTTCGTTTTTTCGTACGCCACCGTTTCCTTCTTCGTCATCTTCCGCCGCTTCTTCCTCGTCTTCTTCCTCCTCCTCGTCTTCTTCTTCCTCCGCTTCTTCCTCCTCTTCATCTTCCTCCTCCGTGTCATCCTCGTCCTCGTCATCCGTCTTTTTGAGGCTCGATGCTCTGTCGGCGAATTTGGCAACGGTTGCACCCGAAGCCCCCGCACCGCACGTTGTCAACGCATGATTCGACACCCGACAATTATTGCCATTGTTGTTGCTGTTGTTGCTCGGAGGAAAGGCACTGGGAGCCGTCACGTTGCTCCCGACCGTCGAACGTTGGCTCGTAACTTGGCCGCTCGACGAAATTGTACTAATGTTTTGCATGCTCCAAGTGGTACCGTTCGCACCCGCGGTTCCAACTACCGGATAATTTCTACTCAATATATTTTGACTCTGACCATAACGAAAATCAGTGCTCGCGCTTGTGTTAACGTTCACATTTTTCACTTGATTGTGATGTAATTGTTGTTGAATATTCAACCCCTGACTCGACTGTTGTGGTTGTTGTTGCTGTTGCTGTTGCTGCTGCTGTTGCTGTTGCGGTGCTGTGTTAGCCAGATGTTGCTGCGGGGGTTGCTGCGAATTTACCGTTCTTGTGTAAGGTGGAGGGGTTTGTTGTCGCTGATTGTTCAAATATCCCAATCGTTGTTGAGCGACGTTAATTCCAATGCCCGAATGTTGTGGCTGCTGATGAAGCAATTGTTGTTGCATCATTTGATGCTGATTCGAAGCATTTTGCAATGCTGCAGGAGGTTGCTGGGACGCTCCGATTTGTTGCTGTTGTTGGAGCATAGAGCGCTGTTGATGTTGCGTAGGAGCCCGGTTGATCGGTTGACCGTTGACCGGAAGGCGAGATACCGCAATTATGTTTTGCATCTGATTTTGCTGATTCGGTTTGTACGTGGCTTCCTGCCGGATCGGAAACTTTTGAGAAATTTGTACTTGGGCGTGTAACCCCGCCGTAGTCTGTTGCCCGACGACGGAGCTGGCCTGATCGGGCGTTACGCCCGCGGGAGCTGCCGAGCTGAGAATACCGCTCGTTTGTGACGCTGCAGGAGGCAGAGTCGAGGGATGATTTGCGTTAACGGTGACGAACGCTGATGGGCCGGAGGAGCTCTGGCCCAGACTCGATATTATCAAAGAGCTACCACCTATGAGGTCCTCGGTTCTGAGGGAGTCTAAATTCGGTGGAGATTCTATACTCGGCGACGACGACAACTCTTTCCTCCGCACGGGTTTTTTCGTCGGTCTTGCACGACTCGCGTTTCCAGCGACTTCGACAACTGCCGGTGGTGGCATTTTGTGACCAGCTATTCCGACATTATTCGGATGCGAATTACCGTCGTTTTGCAAGAGATTCACCAAAAGCGGACTCGAGAGAGCGACTTGATTGCCAGTTCCTAAACTGGTCACGTTATGCCCCGGTGATGCCACCGAAGACGCGATCGACGATGACGAAGCCGAACCGGAGCAACTCGAACTCGTCACGGTAGCCGACGATTTATACGCGATCAACGGCTGAACAGTAGTCTGTCCCGCCGTCATCGGCGTCGTTGATGTTTTCGGATTCTCTTGCTGCTGTTGCTGTTGCTGCTGAACCGTTGGATAAGGTGGGGGCGGCTGTTTGTGCTTGAATTGCACAGGATTCTTAATTGTAGTGGATTGTGACTCGCGATTATGAATTGCTTGCGCAGCGTGGGTCATACTGGCAAACGGGAATGGACCGTTGTAATTGCTACGCGGTGATGCGGTCGTACTGTTCGCGACCGGTTGACTTCCGGTTATGTTTACGACCCCGCTATTGCTCGATGAGGTTTGCCCGGATTTCGCGATAAACGCTGGTATCGGTTCGCAGTCGGTAGGAGCTACCACGTTTGGCGAACGGAATTGTGGACTCTTTTCCGTTGAGGTACCTACGATTACAACAGACATTAATTATTTTAGAGTTGGATACGATCATCAATTACGTGGTGACTATGCTTCTACATAAATCCTCTTAATTACCAGCTGCTATAAGTTGAGCGACACTGCCCATGACCGCAGAAATGTTTGTTCCATTACTCGGCCCGGCCAAAGCGCTCGTTGTTTCATCCTCCCCGATGTTCCCAGTTGCCCCGTGGCTCGCTGTATCCTCCTGCGATCTACTCGTCGCTCCATCTTGTCCTCCTCCTGCTCCTACCCCATCGACTCCGCTTCCTCCTGAGCGCAAAACTATTTCCTGCGCCTCTCCTCCAAATCGACTCGCTATCCTCAGTGATATCACCTGAAAAAGATATTCATACATTTTTTTAACAAGCCACGAACTGTTATTTCGTTAATTCTTCTTCACACCAAAAAAAAGACAAATTTTTTGAATCATTGTGCTTTCAACACGCTACAAGTTGAATCGTCGTAGATGCATACGTTTTGTGGAACATTGAAGAAATTTGTTTGAAATCGTTGCTTGGTTATTAATGAAGGAAAGTTCAAGCTCAATTCTCATTGAGATTTCAGAGAAGTTACAACATCGCTAGCTCTTAACGGCGATGCAAACTCACCTGATCTCCTTCCACCTGCACTGATAGAATACCAAGCTGCGTCAGAGTAGACGATCCTTGAGCGGCTAACTCTCTGAGGCGCAGAGCTGCCTCTCTCGGAATTGAAAATGTAACTCTCACAGAGTTCCATGGCTCCACTTTATTAACTCGCAGAGTTTCACCTTTTTCTGCAAAATACGAGTTACCAATTTAGCCAATGAAAGGTTAAACATCCAGTGGAATGTACGCCCGAGTAGCAAGCACTTTATATTACCTTTTGAAAGTAAATATTTAAGACGGTCAACAATGACCTTGAACTTGTGCGGAAATTCTGGATCCCCAAGATCACCTTCGCACGTTACCACCGTCTCTATCAAATCACCGTCGCTATCCGCCGCCATGACTGAACAACATACAAGGAAATAAATCTTGATTTGTTTCCTAAAATGCTCTAGAGTAAGAAAAAATCAGCTTTTTGGAGAAACTCACCAATCTCATTAATCACATAACTACCCGGGGAGCCTGGGGACTCGTCAGACAACAGCGCGCTTATTCTTGGCCGATGAGACGTCCGTTTGTCGTCCCCAAACCGACAGCCCCAAACTCCTCTCCGGGTTGGCGGCGCTACCTCAGTTACCCTGTACGCTGTTTTCACATAATATTGTCAAAACTCACGATTCACTTTTATCAGTAACAATAGTAAAGAAGCACAAACACAAGAACAAATATAAGTTTGACTAAATTTTTAAGTCTCGGATTATAATTGATCGAGTTGATAATTCGATCGAGAGTATCGCGGATAACTGCAGGATATTTGTATGATTGACATATTATCATGTTTTATTAAAGAAAAACAGAAATGGCAGAAGGTTAACGATTCAATAATGTGAGAAAAATATATACGGTAATAATTTTTAAGAAGGGAGTGTGAAATGCGAGCTCACGTATGCACGGTAACGCGTAAAAAATAGAGAAACAAGCTCGAAAAATATTTTGCATCGAGACAAAGTAGGTTTAAGGAAGTCCGTGTATTGAGGACTTGCCACTATTAGGTTATAACTCTTTCTCTCTTTCACTAGCTCTTTCTCTCTCGCTCCCATCCCGCGGCGATGAAAAAATTCCAAGTAACCGAAAAATTTGATTTGTAATATGGTCGATAAGATAGGGGCCGCCCGCGATCAAAAGCAAAACGGGATGCATGTATATAATAAAATGAAAGAAAAAAGCTGTAGAATGTAAATAATAAATATAAAATTGCGTAGGAGGGAGAGTTTTTACCATTTTCGAACAAGAGCAATTAAAATGTTTGGTGGTGGTGGTGGTGGTGCACGAAGGACGAAGGCAGGCGGCTTCGTTTCTATGGTATTGAAAAATAGGTTATAGATAAAGAGAAGGATTTGATAGGAGCTAGCTTCTGGAAAGAAGTATATTAGATGGTTGAATAAAAAAAAATAAACGAGTACGGTTGATAAAAAGGTTTCATATTATTTGGTTAGTGGTAGTGGTAGCGGAGGAGAGAAGGCTGCTTGCGGAAAGTGGAGAGCATTCGATATCGGAGGGGACCACCATTTTGTCGGTCGGACCGTCGGGGGAGGTGTACTACGTGAAGTGGGCTCAAGCATGCTCAAGATAGCCAGCCCCCGTCAAAGGTCCGTCGCGAGTTTACGCAGATGAGCAGATTGAAAACGATACAAAAGACGTACGAGGGGCGTCGGGGATGATTTTTATGACACCCGGGTTACTGTATTGTCAAACCGAGTCCCCTCAATTTCATCGTTAACCACTATTATTTTATACCGTATGAGCGCATGAAAGATTTTCAACGTTACCCCATTTCTCTCCAACTTGGTGAACGATTCTTCGAGTTTGAATTTCACCGCACACACGACACTCCGACACTCGTCTTAACCTAAAACACACAGCTCGAGGCTTACTCCACTTTGTCGACACGGCGAGCCGTATAAATCACCAAAATACACGACATTATTCGTCAATATAAAGGGACAAGTCATAAAACGCCATGAACAATAACAAGGAGCCGCCATTTGCAATGCGACTAACTGACATGCGCAAATCAATCGCGCGGGGCATTCTGGGTATCGTTGCAATTGGTTGCAACGCCATCTCACCGATAATCTATCTCGACTCGTAACCTCTTTGCCTCTCTTCCTCCCTCTTTCTCTTTACGCTCTCTACGTGCCACCCAGAACCTCTCTTCTATTATACTTTTTTTTTAATCTTCTTTATGCCTATTTTTTGTTTTCTAGTTTTACCCTTTATTTTTATTCGTTGTCGCAACGAGGGCATCAACTCCGAGACGCGAGTTGTTTCTTCAACCTTGAAATACACAAGACTGGTATAAAGATGAATCTTCATAGATTATGTTCTTTTGGAGTGATCACAGTGCTTTTGTTGGGGTCGAATGGATATTAAGAAAAATTCTTATGAAATATTCACAGATTTATTATATTCAACTTTTGCATTATACTACAGAAGGAACGGCTCGAGCCAGATTTATTTTGGACATGATTGCATGAAGCCTGAATCGTTCATGATTTTTAATGCAGCCTCTGCGTCATAAGTCCTGCAAAAGAAAAAGAAAAAACAATTTGTAAACTACTTTGTCGAAACAATCGATTGTTCTTGAAATCAATCAACATTTGTATGTATAAATACTTGTAGAAATCTGCGTAAAGCTTTTTCTGTTGATCAACATAAAATATCTTAAAAGCCAAGCCTCCGAGTAGGCTGGTGATGGTCATGCCGATGAGGTTCCTCTTGATGTTGGCCTCAAGGAGCCCTCGCATCTTAGGTTTGGGTAGACTCATCTGAAACGTAAAGAAAAATAATACATGACAGACGACGATAATAATGAATACTGGATCTTAAAAAAAAACAAAAAACAATCGATGAGAGTGGCAGCAACAAGGTTTCTGAGGAGGCAGAAAGTCAGCAGAAATAAATTAGAATATTTCCCCATTGAAGGGGCTCATCTTCGTACACAGTGATCCGAGTTGACTCGTTTAAAAAAAAAAAGCTAGTTATATAACAAGAGTATCGATCGCATCAAATTTGAATAGCAAGGATAAATAAATAAATGACAATTACGTCGATCGTTGAATTTAGCGATGAGGTTTACCTTGGCGGACACACTCGCGGTTTACAAAATAACACTGCTACCTCGTAATGGCTCCTGCTCTCTTCCACCGTTAGCAGAAGAACAGAATTGGAAGACGACAATCGCGACACTGTACGACACGTACGGCTCTCGAGATAATATATATATATGTATATAATTTTCGTTGGCTCTTATGGCCTCTTACCTTGCTTACCGTGTGCGTTTTCAACTATGTGTAAACCTGTACTACACCGCTGTAGCTGTGAAAAAGGGCAGAGGCAGTAGTCGAGACGAAAGGGAACGAATGCGAAATTCTTGACTCGGCTTTTTCAGGCTTCTCGTCGATATCAGACCGTGGTGGACTGGTGGACACGCGTGACGAGTTCTGAACTCTACCGCTAGATGATGTTCGCCAGCCTCTGGAGGAGGAGCAGCGGGATATACGACTGGTATGTATCGTTATACACTCGTCGCCCCCGTAAACTTGTATATATAGATATACGATATACGAAAATATACTATACTATGGACAAGGTCCACTCGATGTATGTTTATGGTTGCGGATTGCAAGCAGTAATTGGAGCGATTGCAGCGATGAAATAACATGAACAAAGCCTAGGCTTGTTAGCATCGGTTCGTTCACGAATCAGTCGATTTTGTGCCGTTGACCGCATACAGTGTCGAAATTCGAATCCTGCTCAAGGAGATAAACAGTAATTGATGGCTTTAAAAAAATTATAACGCTTATATCGTATCGCGAGTATCGCGACGCGTAGCTGATACAGAATAAACGAATAAAGCACCTTTTTCAACGCGTTGCATCGAAGCAGATCATTTCTCCTTGCGACTATTGACAAAACGCAGGTGAGATTAATTAGTTTACTAATTTTTTATCAAGTCTACATCAGCTTCTATAGATCAAGAGGATATACGCGCGTATATTCGTAACAATCAAAATGTGTCGATAGATTAGAGACGATCTTAGATCTTTGGTCTCAGAGATTCAAATACAAGATTGAAAAAAGAAAAAGAGATAAAAAAAAAAGTGATACATCAAATAAATATTACGAAAATTATGTGCCGTTATTTCATTGTAAATAAATACTTGATAACAATTGGTGTTTATCACGTAGAAACGTTTATCAATAATTTTAACTAATGCTGAGATTGATAATTGTTTGGGAAGAAGATAATAAAGGAATGGCAGAGGTCATTATTTCTTCTCATTGTGATGTTATGGAGTGGCGCAGCTGATGATTCCATACAGAAGATAAAGCCCCTATGCCCTGCTTTCCACTCTTCATAACTTGGGCAAATAGATAAAAGAAGACACGTGTATCGAAGGTCGATAGGCTATCTTCTCACGACTCAGTCCAACACATTTGATATATTAGATCGGTATAAATGAATTGATATTATTGTTGCAGAGTTGCTCGCTCACGATGATACGACTTGGGAAACTTGCTCTCTTCTTTGCGGGTAAACTTGAACAATTTCTATCTTTTGAATTTAACTTTTTGAAGTCTTTTATGAGTCGATCAAAATTAAGCTTTTTTTCATGATAATTATCAACATCATCAATAAGAAAATTTAATTTGTTTTTCTTTCCAGGACTCTGCATAGTTCTCGGTGCAAAGAGCCTACCCAAAAAGACTCCAGTATTCAGTAATGGATACATCGCCAAGGGAACACTTTACATTCCTTATGCGGAAATTCGTGAACCTTTTTTTGCCTGGTACGACAAGAACGAAGGTCGCAGCCGAATCGACTATTATGGAGGTAACTGGGCAGAAGTATTTGTTTGGTTTTGAAATAGTCGAGTACAACAACAAAAAGAATAATCGAAAAAATTTTAACGACATTCGAATTGATTTTAGGAATGGCAAAAACTTATCAACTGGCTCATGACGGCCCGCACGGATCCAGCATTAAAATAGTGCCTGTAACAACTGACAAGGAATTGAACAAACCTACCTGTTTGAAAGTCGAAGGAAACGAAGACATGCAATTTACACCTCAAACAATTGTTCCGGACACAACCGGAATGAAGGTGAGCATTTGTTACCAAATATCCTAACTATGCTCTCTTTTCTTTTGAAAAATATAATTAATTCGTCGATTATTCGTAAATATCGTACACAGTGCGTAGGAGAGGAAATAATCAAAGGATTGCCTTGCGAAAAGTGGCAAATGCACGAGATGATCGGAGAAAAATCGAACAAATATACTCTATGGATTCGTTACAAGGTACTCAAATCTTTTCGAAAATAATGAGAAATTAATACACTTGCGTTTATTGTTTTGAGGAGTGACAACCACTTTGGCGCTCAAAAAAAAAAATATTAACCCGTAATAATCACACTTCTATCGAGCATATACATACCAACCACACGATTGGGGATTCGGCATTGTTAAAAATTCTTGTATAAATAATTCAATAGTATTTTATTTCGAATGGAAAAAAAATTATATTTATGTAGTGAAATCACATCATAATTGAGACGAAAATTTTGAAAAAATACGATTTCAGTGGTGCGAATTCGCCCTAGTGTGGTAACCACGGATTAAAATTGAAAAAAATAAAACTGATATGACTATCAAATTTACGAAATTATTTTCAACTTTCGCAAATATACATTACTGTTTTGTTAAAAAATTGGCATATAAAAACGAGGAAAGAAATTCATAGTGGAAATATAAGTCATCTGGAAAGACCCTCTTCTGGGATTGATAAAGAATCAACACGACATGCTATCAGAAAGATTCTGGGCTAGATCTTGGATAGCGTTACAAGAAATATGTGGTATGAATTTGATCGAAATCGATTAGATCAATCTCGAGATATTTCGTCTACCAGTGTAAAAAGAAAATCCTACTCGACGACCTATATTTTCGCTACTATCCAATTTCTTTTGTTCGTTTTCTTTCCAACTTGTTCATAAAACGTTTTTATGGGGACGAAATTAATTTAGTACGCTTGATAGTCGCGTGAAATTATCATTTATTTTCAACCAATTTTCTTCTGGGCGCCAACATGGTGATGAGCCTCGAAGGAGAAAAGCAAGGATTTTATCTATCTAAATGTCTTTTTGGTTTTCACGGATAACAGAAATCTACGAAAATTCGTGGAGTGATGGAACCCATTCCAGTGAGATACGAGATGCGTGGTTTCAATAGTCTTCTCGGTTCCCACTATGATCATTATTACCTCGAGTACGATTGGTACTCGTTCGAAACTCCGAACGGTGACGTTTTCCAAATTGCCGAAAGTACGGAATATTATTCAATTTTTCATTTCCAAAGGGATGCAAAGACTCGAAAGTAGCTTGAATTTAATACCGTAAAAATCTTCCTTTCGCAGATATGACGTGCGAAGGTTTTCCTGGACCGGGTGACAGGCACGTTTACACTTTCAATCCGATGCGAGAATACATTCACAACTACGATGCTCACGTCAATGAGGAATTTGATCGTTTCGTTGAGGGGCACAATAAGACCTACGAGAATCACTTGAACCATACAAAACGCAAGGAAATTTTCAGACAAAATTTGAGGTGAGCGGAGGCTGCTTTTTGAAGTTATTTCAAAATGTTTTTACATTGTTATATATACGAATTTTTTTCAGATTCATTCATTCGACAAATCGCGCTAATTTGGGCTACGAACTCAAGATAAATCATCTGGCTGATCGAAGCGAATTGGAGCTCAAAGCACTGAGAGGCAAACAGCGTTCCCAGGTCGGCCAAAACAACGGAGGACAGCCGTTTCCGTATTCCGCTGAGAAACTACTCACGACGAGCGTGCCCGAGAGCTGGGACTGGCGACTTTACGGAGCTGTAACTCCGGTCAAAGGTGCGTCGTTGCATCGCGGATCCATCGATCGGTTTCTTCCACTTTTTCAACGTTGAATAATCGCTGAATTGATTTTATTTTTACACCAGATCAATCGGTGTGCGGTTCGTGCTGGAGTTTCGGAACGACGGGAGCCGTCGAAGGCGCATATTTTGTTAAATATGGTAAACTCGTCAGATTGTCGCAACAGGTTAAAAAACTATAAATTTATTTCTCTATTGATGTTTTCAAGGAAGATCATTTGGTATCGAGCAAGTCAAAACAAAAAACTGTCACGACTAGCGTAATCGGCTCAGTATGTTTAGTTTGTTCAACCTCTAAAGTTTAACTTTCTTCTTCGAGACAAATTAATTTATTCCCAACCTTATAAGCATCGAATAGATTCTACGAAGTCGTAAAAAAGTTTTTTGGATATTTTTTTTAACATTTATAGAAGTTTCGTTCGGAACCGTTTGTCAATGCTTGCGAATTTCATATTTACAGACGGGAAAACCACAGAAACGCATAAGGGACCTTGTTAAATTAGTAAATCTGTTTTTATTAATTTCTCTCGAACAAAGTATCTTGAAAGCTTGAAATTTTGACAGACAATTTCGTTGATATTGATAACTGTATTCATTTTTGTTTCAAATCAATATCTGGTTGTTAATTCGATTACCAGATGAATCTCGTTAAGCAGCAAATTATCTGAACCCTTTGAGCTAAAATGATGAAACAAACAATGCTATTTCAGGCTCTAATCGATTGTTCTTGGGGCTATGGGAACAATGGCTGCGACGGAGGTGAGGATTTCCGTTCGTATCAGTGGATCATAAAACACGGTGGATTGCCAACCGAAGAGGAGTATGGTGGTTACATTGGCCAGGTACCTAAATCTTCTTCCCCATTCTTCGATATACGAAATTTTGATGAAATCGAAGGAGCGAGAGATCGATTTTATGAAAAAATACACAAATCCTTATCTCGCATCGAAGTGGGAATAAATTCGAATTTGATTTCAGGACGCCTACTGCCACGTTGACAACGTGACATTGACCGCAAAAATGTCAGGATTCGTAAACGTCACACCGGGCAGCGCAGACGCAATGAAACTTGCGATTGTGAAACACGGTCCGATTTCGGTTGCGATTGACGCTTCTCACAAAACATTTTCGTTCTATTCAAAGGGCGTTTACTACGATAAAGCTTGTGGTGAGAATGGAAATCGATCGTTTCTGTTTCTGTGAGTCTAGCGAAAGTTTGGAGCAAAATAAAGAGATTTTCATTTATTTTGTTGCAGGAAACGGTGAAGAGAATCTGGACCACGCGGTGCTGGCAGTCGGTTATGGAACTATGAACGGCAAAGCTTACTGGCTCGTGAAGAATTCGTGGTCCAATTATTGGGGCAACGACGGTTACATTCTGATGGCCCAAGAGGACAACAACTGCGGTGTCATGACCGCACCTACCTACGCCGTTATGGCTTAGAATTTATTCACATCCCGTTACGTAAAAGATAACTTTATTTTTTTTTACCGGACGATGGCGTATTAATTAAGACTTTATTAAACACGATGAAACTTGGTGCTGCTCCTCGTTGCCTATTGAAGCTGTAATGTAAGAAAAAATAAATACCAATATAAAACGAATAGCAAACATCAACTAATCATGTTTTTCATATTCAACTTTCAAATATTTTAATAATCACTTTCTTTTGTAGTATTGAAATATAAAGAGAATCGTCTTTTTCTTTATTTGGAATGAGATAGCCACAATCTGAACCATCACGATTAATGCTGCGTATGTTTATCTGTATGATGCATCGAGTTTTTGAACGCACGCGTACACGACAAACTTTAAATCCATCGTGAACGAGCGCTCGAGTTATTGAAACTTGAGATTAATTGAAGCCGAGGCGTGGCTCGTCAAGATCTTCCTTCGAGCTAATGATTCGCGGTTAATCGTAAATTTCTGTCTTTACGCTTCGTTCATTCAAGGATTTTCCATTTAAGATCATTTTTTTTACAAGTTGCCACGTGATAGTGAATCTTTTTGTCTCCGATTCATTATTACGAACGCGTCGACTGCAGGACACTTCGTTTCCTTTGAGCCAAAGATGGGCGCGTTGAAAAACCATCATTTTGAAAGAACCAGAAAATCATTCGGATAATTATTGAAAAAACCGCAGACTATTTAATCGAAATAATTGATTGAACACAATTATTTCTGTCTCAATAATTTAGAGAGAAAATAAAACAAGCCCATCTCTGCCTCGAGTCTCCGATTAAACTATCGCAAATATACCAACAATTGATACACGCATTGTTGTCGACGACGAAAACACACGGACGGGGGTGGGGACACACATGCACGCTCTCACACCGAACAATAATAGTATGGCTATCTCGGTACACGGCTAATCGAATGTCGGAAGTATAAAAGAAAAAAAGTAATAACGGTTTCGATCGTCAGGTTTCGTTGATATGCAATGCAATGATTTTTTTTTTCCCCCAAAGATATAACGATCTATCGGGCTTTACGAAGACATCGGAATACAGTTCGAAAATAAAATTCATCACAAATATAAATATTCGAATATATTTATAATTTACAGCTCCGTAGCTCATCCGGAATGATTAAAGTAAATGTGTTTGCACGCTCTCGGCTGAAATAAAGGTTCGCGTCGTCCTCTCTCTCTCGATTAAGTACATCAAAGACAATATTTTCTACTGACAACTCGAATAAATTCATCTCTATACACGCACATACCAAGTATATAAGCTCGCTCGTCGGTATATAATGTCAGTTTGAAAAAATTTCCACCACACATATGTCTTCATTGCCTCGAAAAAATCGAATGTCTCATCGTTTTCATTTACTACTTTCATTTGTGCCTAAATTCTCAATCGGCGATTGCGACATCACTCGCTTGGCGAATAAATCGTATTCTTATAACTCTCTTAATTATTATCATTTAAAAAATGTGCTATTATTACATTTCATATATATATTTATATATATATATATGTATAAAGACGCTGATGCGTCTGTAGATATATTTGATCGTTAGCGTTTAGCTGCCAATTTTGACACAAGCAAAGGCCAATCACCTTCGTATTTAGCTACGTATTATCAAACTTATAATTTATATATTATTTATAGATATTGATGTCGTTGGCTGGTCTCTCGACGCACGGTAGTACAAATATATGTAATAGGAATGTTGCGAGAATTCCCGCTTTCACAGTAGCCAACGAAACTTGCCGTGCCCATTATACATAATTTTAAACTACATTTTATTTTCATTATTGATCCAATCGCTGCTTCAGAGATGGACACGTGTCACTTGTTTCATATATTTAATGTACAATTCTTTAGCCAAATTTTCATTGACGAACGAGCAAAGTATATACACGATAAAATGTATACAAATTTAAAAAAAGTATCTAAAAATGGTTTAAAAATGGTTGATTTGAAAAAAATGCGTGTAAATAAAAAATTGACTATGAGAATAAGAATTGAATTAGAGAAATAGAATTCTATGTGCCCATCTCTAACCGTCGACAGCAGCGGGTTTGATTCCGCGATCACCGGTTACGACTTTTAGTTTGCCGCGTATTACTCTCGCTTGGATATACTTATAGAAAACCCATTTCCAGTGCGTTGTAAAGATTCTGCGTATCAGCGTGGCTGTTTATCCTCCAGAAGGGAAAATTGTGAGCACGAGCTGCTGTCTCTTCGTCAGATCCATCCCCGACAACGACGTACGTACAACGCCGCCCAAAACGTGCGACGACTCGTCCGAAACAGCTCTCTTTTCCTGAATTTTCATTTTTGTTTCAATTTTTTATATCAATCTTCGTTGCAAATAACACTGATATCAACAAAAAAAATGGAATGTTCCAGTAAGAAATGAGGTAACGGCGACAGCTCACCTATTTTAGTTGCCGAATAAATATTCTCGATGGGAAATATTCCACCGATTCCAAACAGCAAAATCTTGGAAAGTGCGGGCACGAGCTGAGTTGTCGTCACGAGTATGTTGACGCAGTGTCCCCGCTTGTTTATCAGATTGAGACACTTCACGGCCGAGGTTAACCAGTTATCGGTCAATAATTCTATTTCGGAGCGCAATTGAAGCCACTGCTCGCGCTTGGCGACTCCCAACAAGCCCCCAACGTTGTTTCGATAATTGCAATATATTTCTTTGATTTTTCGATAACGAAAAGCCAGTTTTCTCATCCAATCAACGCCACCCCGCACACCGGAAGCTAAACAAATTCCATTGTTCGCCGACGCGCATTGAAATCCATCCGCCCCAAAGTTGTACGACGAGAGATCCTGCCCGTTGTCGTCCGAGGCCACGTCCTCTATGTGAACTTGGTCGCAGTCCTGTTGGATCAGTAACTATTCCATAATAATTCGCTGCTGCTTCCTCCTTCTTCACTTATACCAGCGTTCTGTTCACCAGCAGCGCACCTGCTCGTTTCTATTATTCTTATTATCATTATTACAGAAGAAAACATGCTGCTTCCCACCAAAATACACGGGCAGGTGACTGTGCAAGTAACAAAGTCCAATTTTCAAGATTGTTACGGAGAAAAAGACATTTTTTTTAACGAAAATTCAACAATCTTGCTCAAATTAAACATTTCATCGCAGTGTCTTGTAAATTTTTATGTTCAATTAAATAGGCCGAATTTAAATCTAAACATTTTGAGATCCAAGTTTAATTTCAACGTATTTCGTTATTTTATTTGTTCAACCAACTTGTTCTCGCGTTCAATTGAATCATGTAAAATAGACACCGCGCCGAATAAATCAATTAGATTATTAGGTTAACATTGATTCGGATTAATTTAAAAATTGAAACGAATCACATCGAAATTAATCATAAAACTGATTTTACCAGAAAAATTCAATTTTTAAAGTCAACATTTATCTTCCAAACGCCAAGTTTTTATTGATCGAACATTTATTCATTTCGTCCGAATAAAAAATTACTGGATAATATGCAAATAATCAATGTAACAATTGACGATAAAAACATTTTTATGAAACAAATTTTATCAACCGTTAAGGCTCCCGCGACATTAATTAATTCAGAATTTTTTTTTTTTAAACAATTGCATTCAAACACAAAAGCAATAATATGGCAATAACGAATTGAGCGTTACCTCTACATCGTTAAAGAAAAAGTGAGAATCAGCCAAATTGAATATCATCTCCTCCATTCTGTAAGCGAGCTGAGCAAGGGGTGCCGGATCCTTGGCGTGTTTGGTCGCAAATTGACCGGTCAATAACGAATTGAAAACGACTATGGTTTCGTCAAGGTCCCAAATGAATATCCGGTCAGGACCGGCTTCGCTAGTATCGGCCGAGCCAATACTGTTTCCACTTCCGCTTTGTCTTCTTCCTCGTCGACAAGGCTTCGCGGATGCCCCTGAGAGTAAAATCAATTTTTTATTCTAGTTTTACATGATCGATTATTATTAATGTTTCTTGTCGTTATGGGCATGAAAAAAATTTGTTAATTGATTTATCAATTTTAATAAATACCTTCGATATTGGTGATTTCTCGGCAAGTAGGATCAGACGTTTCATGCGTCGTTGTCGTGTCCAGCGTAAGACTCGTTTTCGTTGGATCTTTCAATGAAAAAATCGCAATGAAAATTGACAAAAATATGCATGGCTATTGCATTCATTATATTTTTACGTTTTACATTTTTTCCATCTTCGTTCTCGTCGAGTAAAAATTTATTGTTAAACATTAGTGTGACACAAGCAGCTTACCGGCAAAATTCAAATTGCTGATATTGAAGGACGTTGGTGCTGCGTGATAACCCGGCATCGGATAATAACCGGAATACTGAATCGGTACTCTGTCGTTTCCATACAGGCTGCCACTGTAAGCACCGTAGTCCAACTTCTATCGCAATATATTCATTTTTATTATTATTCAAATAAAACGAGAGCTAAATCTATTTATAATATTTAGCCCAAGGCTCCTCTGATCGTGAAAGTTTTAGGCTTGGATATTAATTACCATCGTTTTTTGCGTATCCACAAACACACAAAAAAAACAGTTTGGAAATTAATTTTCATTCTTTTTTACTTGTCTAAAAAAAATACGAAAAGAAAATGATTCAGCAATTAAATTTTCTTCGTTATTTACGTATTCGAAAAGTACAAACACGGTAGAGACCAATTGTCTTTTACGTATACGAAGAAAAAAAAAACAGTTTAAAAATGACTCTCCATCGTTGTTTATATCTCTCTATATATAAATCTGTTCGCTAATAAATGTTTTTTCCTTTTTCAATCGAAAACCACTGAAACCGAATACGATGAAGCTTTCACGACATCAAAGATCACGATTCAAATTGTGTTTGTGTTTTTAAGAAAATTTCGATATTTTGATTTTTACGGAAAAAAAAAAGAAAATTTAACGATTTCGTTCAATCTTCATATGTCAAAATTCATCGTTAATTAGGCGCTATTGATAAATAAAAAAAATTGAATTACCAATTTAAAGAAAATTGGAAAACGAACAAAATGAGCGGTGACCGAGTGCTCGATCGTGTATAGAAAAAGAAGTAACAGCATTTTTAATGAAATGATGAAAAATTAAAAAAAGTAAAAATCATTCGTTTGATCATTTTATTCAGAAGAAAACTAAAAAATTATGTTTGAAAATGTATAAGAATCGCAAAAAGATAGTCCATGTAATAACACAATATTTTTATTTATATATTAATAAATTTAAATTTCTTCGTTAAAAAATGTTTTTCCGTTTTTCAATCGTAAACCACTGAACCGATTACGATGAATATTTCACGAGATCAAAGATCATGATTCAAATTGTTTTTGTGGTTTTAAGAAATCTTTACAACAACAACAACAAAAAATCGGTAAAAATTAATTGTGAGGATAAAAACGGTTGGTAAAATTGTTAAAAGATAAAAATATATTTAATCCCCTGGACATGAGTCGCCTGTTTTCATAGCTCCTCTGCGTAATAGTACGCGCTGAATCTATACGGGCTTTTTGTTATCCGAGAAGCGTTTGAAATTCTATCTACGTGAGCACGTTTATTAGACCGAGAAGAAAAATAAGAAGAAAAAAAAAACGAGAAGAAGCAGAAGAAGAAAGGTGTAAAAACATACTTGAGAAGCGGAGGATATATTTTGAGGTACAGTGGGAAAAGTTGTTCCGCTACTGTTGTAACCAGGATACGGTGTGTACTGCGGCATCGAAGTTGGGGAAGTGTAAGAGCTCAAATACGAGCTCTGTAAAGTCGACGAATTTTTCGATACTGTTGCTGAACCGTAAGTAGGCGAGTTGTACAGGCTGAAATTTCATCGTAATCTATGATCATCATCGATGCTCCGTTTTCCAGCACGTATAAATAATCCTCATTGATTCATTTATTATTTGTATTTAATGATGATGAGCTTGCCTGTTGTAATACGAATTCGCTCCGTAGAGACTGCCGTAATCCGTTTTTTCCATCGAGTCTGCCGGGTACTCGTGATCCTTGTCCTCCGCATTTTCGTCGATGTACAACTCACCACCGGGCACATTCTCACCTTCGGTACAATCCTGCACTTCGTTCTTCACTTCGGCCTCTACAAAAATTCGTACTTATTAATCTCTTTCTTCATATTTATTTATTATATGCAGCGAGAAAAACATTTTTTATTCAATTAAATCCGATTTTTTTTTTCTAAATGCTAGATTCAAGCAGTTTTATGTTCGATTGCTTTGGCTCGTTCGACTCTAATGTAAAATTTTCTTGTGGATGAAGCGACTAAACAAATCATCGGAGTCGAACGATCACGATAATTGTACGGAGAAAAAAATATCTATAGTTGGTTCACTAGGATCTTGTTAAATCAAATCAATTTTTTTTCTTTAATTTGAATATTTTCATATTTCATCATCATATTCATCAATAAAAAATTTTTAAAAAACACCTATTTTTATGGTTTTCAATTTCAAAAAGTTTTTACAAATTTAACGAGCTTGTTGAGCTGCAAAAAATATTGACTTTGGACATGGTCCGTTTCGATAGCTTTAACGTGGGTAGCCGAATAAATGCACTCGAATAGCATTATTTAGTTGATTCGAAAACAGCTTTTTAGTCGGGGCAAATAGAACTTGTTTAAATTTAAATTTGAAAAAAAAAATCGAATAAACGATCCTAGTAGATTGAAGATCTTTTTTTCTGGATGTAATTGAATCTCACTCATTGAAATTGACTCAAGTGCGATCGTTGAAATGGATTACTGTGTTGCGCCCTAAATATGGGGACGAAATTTTATCGACTTTTCTTCATAAGAAATGATCGTTCGGATAGAATTTCGAATTCTACATTTTTTTCTCAACTGATATTGATGAAAAATGATTATTTTTCTCTGTAAATTTTCACACATATAAAACTGAATTATCATCATATAATTTATAGTTCTCGAGTATTTTATTAATTCGTCTATCGAGTGATTGATTACTCAGCGAGACTTATTCTCATTAAAAATCTGTAAAAGTAGAAAAAAATTAAATAATTTTTACTCATTCACTGTTGCAATATTATTGAAAATTCAAATGGTTTACCGTTGTTCGGATTTCGAGGGTGTTGTACCGAAGCCTGCTCCGTCGACGAGGACACGTTGCCAACATTGTCTAAAACCCCTGCCGGTTTGGTCGGATCATTGTCTTCGGTTAACATAGCACACGCTTCCTCCTGCTGAAACCAATTTAACCCTTTGCTGAACTACACTTTTGCTCGCGTATTATTTACTTGAAATTTTGCATGCACAAGTTTTTAAGGTCGTTGATTACGATTATGAATTAAAAATTGGACAAAAGAGTTCAAATTTTCGGCGAGTACTATAATCCATTTGGATCTTGTACGCGAGCAATTCCATCAACATTTTTATTTATTTTCGAGGAAAATCGCAGATCAGTAAATTTAGAAAATAAAATCGTAACAATTTTTCACAATCAACAAAGTGCATTTTTTTTTTCTCAAAAAAGAAGTTGAATAATAAAAACTTCTGATGGGAGATAGGGCAACCCAAGAGACCTTCAATAGCTCAAGATTTAACGCTGCAGCGTGTCGATTACCGATAAAAATATTTCATTTTTAATTTTAATCATTTTTTCACGATAGAATCTAAAAAAAATTATCAAAAATCTTACGAGATCGAAAACGATTCTCATCTACTCCAGTTCGACAGAGACCATTCTCTTCGTTTTTCTGCGGTTAAGAGTATGGATCAGTCACCTAACCTCACTTCGAATTTTCGAAATTGAAATTCTTCAGCACAGTTTGACCGATCACAAAACGGCTCTGTCAGCCCACGCAGGGCGATGGCAAAAATGGGCTGACAGGGCCATTTTCTAATCAGTCAAACCGTATCGAAGAATTTCAATTTCGAAATTTGCAGCTATCTCTCTCGCACTCACGGTGGCGAGATACGGACTCATCCATCCTCTTAAGGGATTATTCGATGACAATTTGGTAGTGAAAACTTTACGAAACGAACAAAACCATCGAAAAAATATTAACAAAAAAAAAAAGTATTTTCCCGCGCATTTTACAGTATATCCCGTTCATTCAAATGTTTCTTCGCATCAGCGCACGGAAAAAAAATGTTTTGTAGAAATTACTGGTAAATCTATCATAAGTACTGAAATTTAAGCAAAATATACGGTTTGAAACTGTAAATTATCAGTTCTCTTAGGTGTTCCGTTATAAAAATAATGATTTTAATGTATTATTTACTTTTTGAACGACTATAAATGCTGATTTGAACTGTAAAAATGACAATGTCAACAGCAAACAAAATGACAAAGTAGAAATCACAAACAGAAACCAATTGCATATATGCAATTGGTTTCTGTTTGTGTTTCGTATACGAAATGTAAAATTAACAGTGTACAAAGTAGGAAATTGCAGTGTTCAAGGTAAAAAAAAATCGGCTCGGAAACGGAACGTTTCGAGTGCGTGTAACTCGGGTTTCCGGTATTTATGCACATCCAGAGCGCGATTCGTATATAAGAAACGTTTCGACGCTCTGCGCCACGTAGTGTTCGAAGCGATAAGCTTCAACGCGGAGACCCGAAGGAATGCACACGAATAGCATTATTCATTTGATTCAAATACAGCTTTTTAGTTGGACCAAATAAAAATTGTTCAAATTCAAATTTAAAAAAAAAATGAATAAACAATCCTGGTAGATTGAAATAGATCTTTTTTTCTCGGTGTGAGTCGGCCAGAAACCTTGTTTTTTTTTTCTGCACTTTATATCTTTACAAAAAACTAAGAGCATGGTGTATAATTAAATATCGAATTTGCTCGCCGACAAAGTTTTACGTTAACGAGAATATTCGAGTCGTTTTCGAACCCGTCTCGTAGAGTTTACGTTCCCCGAAAAAAATTGAAGATCCCAGTGAGTGTTTGAAGGACAATAAAAATAAGTAATAAAGGAGGCGTGCGACGGATATTCGCTGGACAAAAACGTACAACTCGAACAGAAACTCTAAATTCTCTAGATTAGAATTGGTAAGTTGCATAACCGTCGCGATAAATACGAGATGTCGTTGACACCGTTGCCGTAAGCTAATATATAAAGATATAGATGACACCGCGGCGTATAAACACCACTGAATTCTCGTACATGTACGCGAATCCGTGTAAAATAAATGAGTAAAAAAAAAGTAGCTGTGAAGCGGAGAATACGAGGAGTTTCATCAGTACGAAATGAGTCGACGAAAATGTCGTGGGGACTAAAGTTTTTTGACATATTTTTAGTACGATGGAAACGACTCAATCGAGACCGAACACGATAGAGCATCGTCGCAACGATTTTAGTCGACAATTAAAACCTGTCAAACGCACATCTGAGAGAAGGAGTTGCTGCGAGCAGCAGCAGCTATTTTGGAAAATGTTTACAGCGAAATGTTGCTGCTTTCTACTTTCAAAGAATGACAATAATTCACACTGCATCGAAAGTTGATTTAGATTCAATCGAACGTGACAGACGAGAAAGAAACGAGACCCTGAAGACAAGAAAGGAGAAGAGAGAGAGAGAGAGAGAATATTGTTGAGAATTGCGTGTTGAGAGGTGGAGTAATCGCGGGAATGAGTAGGCGTACACTCCAAGATCCCTTACGTCTGGCCAATGAGATCTCCTTTCGCAACGACGATACACACACCGTGAATAATGTATTCTTTATGTTGCCAAGTCACTAACCATTCTCCAGAGTGCTCCGCCCTTTGAGCACAATCCTCACCGGGATACGAGTTACCTACGAATCAGGAGAGCAGGTAAGAGCTAGGGCAGGGAGGCGGAGGAGGAAGAAGACGAAAAAAAAAAGGTTTGCACCTATGCCCAAAAGCCGCGCATCCACTTTCGTACTGCAGTTGGTAGCTAATTCTGTCATTTTTTAAAAATATTTTCGTCATTTTGCTTTTCGAACCGCATCCCGTTTTGCTTCGGCATTCGCTACACTCGTTCCATCGATATAATTAATAAGGTAATCCTGTCGCGGTGGCTAGGTCATAGGATTCGCGTGAAAAAAATTCAATTCCGTTCTTCATTGATCAATTTTTGTTCCCACGAAATTTCAGGTTGGATTATCGACCAATTGAGAGTAAAAAATTATTAAAAGTAGTTGTTCTCCTCGACGGATTCCCAGGGTGACATAGAAAAATCAGATTTCCGGTCACTAAAAAGTTATATATCTTAGCGAAAATCCATAAGATATTTTACAAAAACCAGATTCAAAGTACTTCGAGCTTGTAGCGATCGAATGATCTCAGAAAAAAAAAACGATCGTCGACCCAGTTTTTATGGAATAGAGTTGAAATTGAGCTTTCGGTATCGGACAGTGTTTTGACACTTTAGAGATGAAGAGGTTAAGCCCGCGAGTATCGGCGCGATCGAGTACTACGAGAGTCACTGACATAACTTATTTCAGTTTTTTAATTATATTATAGGGATAGAAGTATTGAATTTAACGATTAGTATGACCAGCCGAGTCGATAGGGTTACCTTAACGTCGCGAAATTGACAAAAGCCGGTTAAAAAAAAAAAAAGAAACGAAATGTGCGTTATTGTCGCTCGCACTTTCATACAGATTGACACGATTGTCTCTCGCGCATGATCTCGACTCGCTAAAATTCATTTTTCAACGCGAGCCCCTTAACGGGGACTGAAACAACGCCAATTTTTCGGGTAAAAATCTTCTTGCCTCTTTTGAAACTGTTCACGTTCGTTTCGTACAATTTTTTTTTTTTTAGTTAAACGTCGACCAAAAACGACTTTATCGTAAGTTATTTTTTTCCCTATAAAAAAATGAAGAAAATTGTGTATAATTCAACCGTATTATCAACGTTCGACGAACGTTTTGTGCTGAAGGAAAGATTGGGGTCGTTTCCAAACCCGTTGGAGGATTTACGCGTGGAAAAATCGACTTCTTTCCCATTTTTTCACCTTCCAACGTATGACCGAGCTCGTTTTTGTCCTCATTGTTTCTTTCGTCGAAAAGAAAAAATCATTTTTACAGAAATGAAGAGATTCAATTAGTTCAGCAAATAGGAATTTCGGGCGAATCTCAAAAGGTAGTACAACGACAGAGTTACAGCAGCGCGATCGGAAGGATAAAAAATGTTTTATCTGTTTTATTCATAGTGCGACTATATAAAAGCAGAGATACTTATATCTGACAATGAGTAGCTTTGCGGGTAACGCGAGATCGCAGATAAGCCTGCCGATCCCCTCCCCCCCTCCCCTCTTTCTGTCTCTTCTCGTCTAACTCTAAATAAAATATCTCTCGAGTCGCTCGAGCACAAGTTGGTGAATTGACAACGCTGCGATACCCCGCGCCCTCTGTCGTCCTATCTGCGCGGCGCCATTTTCGTGAAATAACCAAACGAAACGAGAGCAGCGCCACAATCCCTTTTATTTTGTTTACAACGTCACTTTTACGCGGGAACGTCGGGAAAAAAGTTTATTCCTTTACGAACCATAAAAAACGTTGGATTTCAACTTTTTTCGACAAGCTTAGAGTCACGATAATAATCATTACGAGGTTAAACGACTTTATAGAAATAACCGATACCAAATGTTAATACGGCTGCGAAAAGTTTCGCTCGGAATTCCAAGTACGCGCCAAACGCACAATAAAAGCTCTCTGGCTCGCCGCATCCATCGCGAAGAGAAACACACTGCGTGTTGTATACATAGAGGGAGAAAGGAAAAGAGACGCGTCCCATGAGAGAGCAGCAGCAGCAGCAGGTATAACAAAAGAAAGGGAGCGAGAGGACGATTGTTCTTTCTGCTGAAGACTCAAGAATGGATGTATGTTCGGTGGTGCATGTTAACCAGATGTCAGAATAAGGTTTGCGAGAAAACGACGCGAATTCTTGGAAGAAGAAAAATAAATAACAATAATAATGATAACTCGTCTACGAATTCAAAAATGGATAGAAAAAGAAAAAAACAGTCCAACGTCTCATCTGACAGGCCACTTCCCTGTATCTTCGCACCAAGTTTTTACTCGCGGATATGTAACTAGTATGAGATTAGGAAGAAAAAAACTATTTAAACATCATTGCGACCCATGGACGCGAAAAAATTCCCATTTATAAAATAATGTAGATTCGTAGACCAAGTGTCATCCCGATCCATATAAGTAAGAGAGACCTGCATATTTTGAAAGTGAACATTTTTTACACTTTAATTTTTTCACCGAATGGAAAAATAAACGATAAATTTCGTCACAATGACGATATGATTCCATGCAGGGTACTGTAAACATGCTCATTTTCCGTGTAAAATTCTCTCGGTGTAGTGTTTTCGCAACGAGAAAAAAAAAATTGATGTTATCATTAACGTTAATTTCGATAATGAACTTGATAAATGGAGGGTAATGTAAAAGTACGATAATGGAATGAAAAAAAAATTGGTAAAAACAAATGATTAAGTCAAACCTGGTTGGTCGGCCGTGGCCGTTATTTTCGTTGGTAAGAAAACCGGAAGGTGGATAAATTCGGTGTTTATCCACCCTTCGAGCAGCAACAGCAGCAGCAGAAGCGGCAGCTTTTGCGTTTCGTAGGGATGACAGAGAGTAGCGGCGGCGGCGGCGGTATTATCGATGATGGTTGATGATCCCGCCTCTGAAGGTTTCGCGCCTAGGCCTCATCCCTGATGAGAGATTTTTTTCTTTCGCCCGCTGCTTCTCTTTTTCGCGCTAATATCCAGCATTCGATCACAACGGGAACCTTTTATTGAAGTTCTTTGCAATTATTTTTTTTCGCACGAAAACTTGACCTTGTTAATTCCAGTTAACAGACGTTTTCCCACTCTTCATGTACATGAGTCGACTTAATTTTTTTTACCACCGTTGCACTTGACGACTCGATTTGATTGATCATAATTATATTCGCGGTGTTCCATATCGAGTACGTAAAACAACGTTGAACGTCGCTGTTTGTCGTCAAAATAAACAACGAAAAATAAGCAACTACGCGCAACCAACGATCAAAAGCAATTAAAAAAAACAAAAAAACGATAAATAATTTTTAAATAAAGCGTATTTCGTCGCTGTTGTCTGTCCGTTGTGACTGGACAACGAGAACGGAAAGTCGGAAGACACGAACGGTGAAAAGAGCTTTGTGTGTTACGCCGGGAAAAATCACCCTCCGAGCTTTTATCACGCACAAATTCCGCTATTTATTGGCTGCTTATCCACTTTGACAGAAATCCACCGAGCATTTTCACACATCACTCACGATACACACATTACCGAACGTTATTCGTCGATTGATGAAAATTGTTACGAAACGAACAAAAAACAATTGATATGCTCGAAACTTGGAGGTATTCGAAAACTTTTTCCCGGGTTTTTAAAATTTTTTATTAATGGATCCTTGGGTAATAATTCGATTAAAAAAATTATATATTCATTTATATTTGTTCCGTCAGAACTGTCTCACGTTCTTTCTCTCTCTCTCTTTCTCTCGAACTATGGCAAAACTGTCGCCCGGCGCACACGTCGGTCGGGGCTGCGAGTTGGCGGCTATTTGCTCGTTTCCTTCCCGGTGTGATGCTGTCCGTCGACTGTATTCTCTCTCTTGCTCCACGGTTGCAGCCTGTAGAGTTCTGAGCATGCGAAATGTCGCCTGCCACCCCCGCCCGGCGATCACGTGGTCCTTTGTCGATTCTCCCCTCTTTTCTCCCTCGATGTTGATGCCCGCCGCCAACGCCGCAACCGCCACCGCCCGCATTAATTGAAGCGAGACGAGATAATGATCGAGGCGACTCGCCGCCGGTTAGGACCACTACGCGAGATAGATGCGCGGGCGCGCGCGCGCGCGGGGAGACAAGGCGGTGTGTCAAAATCTATATACGAACAGCATATAAGTATTTACACGTCATATTAAAACGCGCGTGTGGGTAAGGTGTTGGACGGGGTTGACCGTCGCATATATAAACTAGTGGACCTGGAGTAGGGGGGGTTGAGAACACCGACGATACCGCCAAGGCGGGGGCCTGCTCTCTTTCCCTGCTCTCCCACTCCTCCTCCTATTAAAGCCTCTTGAACGAATAATTGTCGACCGCTGTCAACGTTAATTTGCTCCAATGACTCTAGGAACTATAATAACAACCTGCTTCTCTTGCTCCTCGAAGCCACTACGGCGCACGACGGCCTCGTCATTCTCCGTGACTTTTTGACTAGCATAAAAACGAGCAGACACGTGTACTGCTCTCTCTAAAGTTCTGCTGACCGTGAAAGAGTTTGAAAAATTTATATAATAGGCGGCAACTTTTATCATTCATTTCCATATAAATTTTGGTGTTATATTGTTGTGTTATTTCGATATATTCATCACGGTGAAATAAATTATTCAACTGATGTAGCTATTAACGATAGTAAAACTTGGGCATTTTTATGCGTTTGCGAAAGTAAAAGAAAACTTTTCGGTGGTTCGGCTGTAAGCCGCGCCGTGCCGCGCACGCTTTAATCCTCATAAGCCGAGCGTTTTCACGCTCGAGTTAGGACGTCCTGAGAAGATACGCCGCAGCAAGCATGTTACTAACTAAATCTTCAAATTCTTTCGCTCCTCTTAATCCTGCTGTTGAGTTTTTTGAGTCCGTTTTAAAATAAAAGTCCGCTTCTGCGAAAAAGTTCGAAAACCCAGCGAGTCCCACGGCATCTACACTCTACGAAGCTGCATATATGGTGGATGGTCGATTTTAACTGTACAAATATATTCCGGTAGAAAGCTCACGGTATAACTTCGAAATTCTTACATATCGCTAAGCTTAGGACAAAGCGATTTAACGTGGAAAGAAGAATGACGCTAAACAAAAATAATGAAATCAATCCCTCCCGCTCTTCTCGATGTGTCGACGCAGTCACCGGTACTCGTTGATCGCGTTCTTCGGAGCTAGGTTATTTCTCGCAATCGACGACGACGATTTGGTTGTTATGCATCGATACCGAGACTTCGTGTCATACGAGGGAGTTTTTCATACCATATACGTGTTTATTATTTGCGTACGGTTATACGAAAGAGGCTAAAACGAGCGTGTGTGCGTGTGTACACAGAGCGGGAGAGAAAAGAACGCAGGCGCAGAGGCAGCTGTCACCTTACACCCGAACGAGGAGGCAAGAGGCATGCCGGGGCTGGCCAGGCCATTCTCAACTTATCTCTAGGATCTTTGTAAACATGTCGTGAAATCCGAGTACCCCGACAGTGGCGTAGAGCAACGGGGGTGGTTCCTTGTTAGAACTTTCTGCCCCCCCCCCTCCCCCAGCCCCTCTCACTTGCCACACGCAGCCCAAAGGACACAAAGACAAAAGTGCACAGGGAGAAGAGAAACCTTTTGCCGCATTACGAAACGCTCGCGGTGGTCCTCCTGTTCTTTCGAGCGTTCACGACACACGCTCTTTCTCTCTCTCTCTCCCTTTCGCCTCAAAATCTACCTCATTTTTTTGCCAGTTCAGTGGGTTATCTTCATCATTTTATTTAACCACTATATTCTTTCCGATATTATGAATAAATATAGATCGAATTTCATTAATCTGTATTGATTTTACTCAAACCTTCATTTCCTTAATCATCCGAACATTCAAAATCAAAGCCTCATTGAATAAACGAAAATTTATTCCCGTAGAAAATCAAGCGACATAAAGAAAAAAAAACTATTCACATTGCTAATTCATCTGTTGTGAAAAAAAGATGATAATTGAAGTAAAAAAAATGTATAAAATATGGTAAAAGGAACGAGAACAAATATAGATTTTTACACACGTTTTATTCCATTATATGAAATATTTGTAATAATTATTAATATTTTTCAAGTCGGTTGTACGCTGAGCAAGCTCCGTTGGCCGGCGAGAACCGCAGCATCGTTGAAACATAATACGGGAGTTGCAGCAGCGCGCGAGAGGTGAGCAACGGTTGGATATAAGGAGGAACAAGAAGGATAAGAATGAGGAGGAATGGCGGGGAGGGGGGAGGAGAGGAAGAGTTCAACCATGCGAATGCAAAGAATACATATATATAATCGTTCAGGAGGAAAAGAGAGAAAAAAGCGGACCAGCGAAGGCGACGCACACGTACGAATCAGATTACATCTCGAGCTCCGTCGAGTTACTTACCGCTTATCTTTCTTCTTTATTATTTTATATAAAGCTTTTATTCGGCCTCGAGGTTTCGTTCGATTTCGCGCCTTCCAACTATTTTCTTTATTTTTTCCACCTCGGGCCTCAATAAATGCCCATTTTCTCTGAAATTTTCACTGTACGAGGTGCATGAAGATAAAAAATTTTTTAAAAAAGTAATAATTTAAAAAAATCCTTTATTTCCTTATCACCTAGTCTTATTGTTACATGTTGTATTCTAAATTCGTCGTGTTTCTGTGTCTGTCTGTCTGTCTGTTTCCCTGTCTGTATTTATGCACGTTTGTTGCTTGATATTGAGAGAGAATGAAGCTTCAAAAACGTTATTTATCGGAAAAAGATTGTCGCGGTAGGTTACTCGTTATCGGCCGAGCTCGTTTGAAGGTATACCGGAGTTTGACCACTTTGACCGACTTGTATTATTTGAGGTTGCGCTTGTATCGGAGCAGCTTGTATTATTATCGGTTGATTACTTCCGCCCTGTACTTGCATCCGAATCATCTGCAACTGTTGCTGCGTCAGCTGAATCTTTAATGAAAAAAAAAAAAAAAAAAGGAATGAATGTTGAGAAAGAAGTCCAAAAATTCAGGTCGGGCAGCGTCTCGCGAATGCTTTCGATATTGATAAAAAAAAATTTTTAATTGAACTCAGTTATCAATAGTCTTTCAAACTCACAGGTATCTGTTGTATTTCTCCACTCGGCGTTACGATTTGTTGAACAATCTGTATACCACCCCCCTGGGAATTGCTCGTTTGTTGAGATTGTTGCAATTGTATTACTTGTTGATTAGACGATTGTTGCGGACTGTGCACCGTTACCGTTTGTGCTCCACCCGCGTTACTTTCCTGCAACGATGTTATAAAAAATGTAGTATTAAAAGTATACTCTTTATTCTAGTTGCTGTCTATTTTCGTCTTGAATTGTATTGAATCGTCGAGGGGAGGACGATGAAGTAGGATTAACAATCGTATTAGTTGAACGTAAATTTTAAAACGTCACAATCAACTCCAATCTCCTTTTTACCATGAAAATTTTCGGCAATTACTATATAATAAGGTTCAATCGCACACCATTTTCTGTGTTTTCTTATAACGAAAATAATGAGGTACAATAAAGTCGCCTTTGGTGAATATTCAACGAAGGAAACTACAAAAAAAAAAAAAATTGTTTACAAAAAATGCAAATAATTTTTTCAACTAAAAACCTCGAGACATTTTCAAACCCGTTGGAAGAGTCTGGAGTAAAAATGATAAACTAGTCGATATATTATGTACGGAGGATATTTTTGTTTTTTCACTCGGAAATCTCTCTTTCATCGAATTCTGGCAATCTTCTCTTCAGTCTCAATTGTTTTTAATTTACAATAACTGAGGGTTAGTTGTATACCATCTTCTTCGTTGCTCAATAATGAAGACAAAGCTGTATTTGGTAAAAATTTAATGACGGAGGTTCTATGAAATTTGAAAAGTTTCAGGAAAATGCAGCAAATTTTTTACTTACTAATTTAGAATCGTTTTCGATCTTGTTTTAGGGGTGTTGTATAATTATAACCAATTACCTGTTCAACGGGACTGCCGATATTAATAGTTTGAATTTGCCCGGTAGAAGGTTGTACAATCTGTATCGGTTGGCTGGTAGCTCCGTTGTTCTGGACACTCTGATTGGCAGAGGCTTGTTGTTGCGCCAATTGGAAATAATAATGTACTTGGTCCGAATTCATGGAGGTCCGCACGATACTCTCGTTCTGAGCTTTGCTCTGTTTAAGCTCGTCTCGCGGAACGATATCAATGAGAAAGTCAAATTGGTCGTATTTTGTTATTGCCATTGCGATGTCGTTTCTTTGTAAAGTTCGTCGTTTGTTGTCCTCAGTGTGAACCCAGGCCCTCAGTGTCAACTCGTGAATAAATATTTCTGCTGCTTTTGAAAACAACATTGGCGCCTCGGCGCTTATCATTTTAACATCACCGTCCAATTTCATGATCTTTTTGATCCTCGCTAATGGTAAAGACTGAGTTTTCAGGTCCATCTGCGACGAAAGAATTAATTTTTTATCTTTTGAATTTTTCGCTTTCTTCAACTCGAAGGACAAAGCGTGCGAACAAAACAAATATAGAAAACTCACGGTGGTAATTTTTTTAATTTCTTCAGTGACCTTGGGCCAAAAAGTACCCAATGCTTGCTGAGCCTCGGAACTTCCGGGCGAAGCGATCTGCAAATCTCCATTCGAATCTCCCTCGACTTCGCTGTCTTGATTGCTGAAATCATACGAGACTCGATCGAACAACTTCCAAATTTCGAACCTCTGTCAACCACTCCTTTCTTTATTTATATGAGTTCTTTATTCCTCAACGCAATTACGCAATAACCCAAAAAATTTGTATGCTTTAATTCGGAGATTTGTTTTTTTAACCGAGCATAACCTCAAAACAACAAACTTAATTGTGTTCGTACTTACGCGTTCACGAAGAACACAGACATCTTGGATTATTGCAACTGGCACCACAGAGGAGAGTGCTTTCACGAATCAAACAATATTCTATAATTCGCTAGCCCGGCAACATGTTTTACTTGCACGAAAACAACAATCCGATTATATTCGGTTGTGTTTGAAAATAAGGCGGCTGATGGCTGATGGATCGCGACGAACGATTGCTCGGTCCGAATATTTCCGCCGAAAATTTCACCAATCCCGCTCTCTCTTTCTCTCTCCAATAGTTTATATCGTCGTCTACGTATTATGGCCTCTATTCCGATATTCACTGCAAGTACAGTGAGTTCTAAATATATAGGTATAATCTACCGTGTAATCACATGTGCCGACAGAACTAGCACTACTGGCAGTGAATATCGGAGCACACCCTACGTCAATCTATTGTTCCCTGTATAAGATTTGTTACGGAAACAATACAACAATCCTCTTCCTGTTTTATTCTTTCGTTCATTACCCGAGTAGCGAAAACCGTACGTTTGACGCTTTAACGCCAGTTTCCTCCAACGATAATCGAAGTTAAAACTTAGTTTATCCTACATCGAAACTATATTTAAAAAATGGAACTCAGTTGTAACAGCGTCGGAAAAATATGCCTTATTATTCCTTACCAGCAAGATCAATTAATTAATAGAAATCGCTGTGTCGGTTTTTAAAATTTGTAGAGGCTTCGTGGTTCCGCCACCGATAACTCTAGCTGTCAAAATTTTACTGTGATGAGTTTCAAGGCCACGCACATGGTGAATATTAGAACACGGGAAAATAGCCAAAGAGGGAAAGGATAAAGAAAAGGAAAAGAATTCTTATAAGGCCGCTGGAGCTGCATTACAATGGCATATCAAAAATGGAAACGAATTTATTGTGTCGACTACTGATTTCGAGACCTCCGGCGATGAAGTTGGTGATCGCCAGCAACAAGCGAGTTTAGTATCGCTGAACTCGTCTGATGAAACCTCATCCCCCCAATGCCAGCAAAACATAGAACTTTCTAATCATTGATAAGCACACAAACATTGCGAATGCGGTACAATGAAAGAGTTACGCGAATTTGCCGATTTTTGGCCGCGTAGCGGCGAGCTGCGAATCCTCACATTCACAGCGAATAGGCGAAGTACTTCTTCCGATGCGGGTATCCAGTGGCCAAGCTAGTTACACGGTCTCACCGGTCGCAGTGAGACTAGCCACATCTGAAAAAGAAGAGAGGGATACAAAAGGCGGAAGACGGAGAGAAGAATCCTTCCCGGTCTACGCATTTCGAAAAAATACGAATATCTTGATTGTTGTTAAAGTTTTGAACAATATTGAACAACTACATACGAAAAACGTTCATTGTCATCACGCATTCATCGAAAAGTGAGTATTCTTGTCATGAATATTGTGAAACTAAGTAATTCGACAAAATTGTTGCAATACTAGGCGGTTTCGCGACATTTCCCGCACTCGAAAGGCGGTTAACCTCTAATTTCGTGCATCGGATGTCTATGAAATTATTTATTTTTTATTTGCCTCTCATGCTTTTCAATTACTTTTTCAGATTTTCTGTGGTTAGAACTTGGTGAAATTTCGAAATAATTAAATTTCGAAGATGTTCAATCAGAGCGGAACACTTGGTAGCGGAACAACCTCTACAGCAAATCCCATGAAAGATTTCGAAGTTGTTTCGCCTCCGGACGATTCAGTCTCCAGCCTTGCCTTCAGTCCAGCATCGATTCCAACGAATTTTCTCGTCGCTGGCTCTTGGGACTGCAATGTTCGGTGTTGGGAAGTCGAGCAGACAGGAAAAACGGTTCCTAAATCAATGCAAACAATGGGTGGGCCTGTTTTGGACGTTTGTTGGAGCGATGTACGTTTTCATTTGTTATAAATTTGGTAGAATCAATTACGCAAAGTTAAATTTCAGGAATATAACTACGCTTTATTCGTGAAGACGTTATTTTTGAGTAACTAAAATTTGAATAATTTTAGGATGGCACTAAAGTATTCATGGCATCTTGTGACAAAATGGTAAAATGCTGGGATCTTGCATCCAATCAATGCATTCAAGTAGCCGCTCACGATGCTCCAGTCAGAACTTGTCACTGGGTCAAAGGCTCCAATTATTCTTGTCTTATGACCGGCTCTTGGGATAAAACCTTGAAATTTTGGGACACTCGGAGCCCTAATCCTATGCTCACTATCAATTTACCTGAGCGATGTTATTGCGCTGATGTCGTAAGTTTTTATTATTTCTGTTGCTCCTATAAATGGAATACCGAAAGAAAATTATCACTTTATGCTACTATCAATTAATCTCACCTTTCAAAAAAATTTCTCTGCAGCGTATTCATTCTGCTGCTATAAACGAAATAATTCTGAATCAATTGATTTTTATTCTTAACAAAGAAAATTAGTTTTTATTCCAAACAGAAGTTTCTTTTTTTTTTTCCCGACGAGTTTTTCCACCGAGGTCACTACTTTTCCAAATTATTGACTTGAATTAGACTGTTGAATTATTCTATTCGACTATTAAATCATTTACTTGAGAATCAATACTCTTTCAGGATTATCCAATGGCAGTGGTAGGCACAGCGGGTCGGGGATTAATAATATACCAATTGGAAGGAACACCACAAGAATTCAAGCGTGTAGAATCACCACTGAAATACCAACATCGTTGCGTGGCAATATTTCGCGACAAGAAGAAAGTGCCGAACGGTTATGCTTTGGGCAGCGTTGAAGGGCGAGTCGCCATACAGTACGTGAATCCGCCAAATCCGAAGGACAATTTTACATTCAAGTGTCATCGTTCGAACGGCGCGCCAAATGGTTACCAGGATATTTATGCGGTTAATGACATAGCGTTTCATCCGGTGCATGGAACTTTAGCGACCGTCGGAAGCGACGGAACATTTAGTTTTTGGGACAAAGATGCTCGCACGAAATTGAAACCTTCCGAGCCGATGGAGCAGCCGATAAGCTGCTGTTGTTTCAACCACAATGGACAAATCTTTGCCTATGCAGTTTCTTACGATTGGTCAAAAGGTCACGAGTTCTACAATCCGATGAAGAAAAATTATATTTTTTTGCGATCCTGCTACGATGACTTGAAACCAAGAAGCACATCTTAATTCAACAAAACTAATACATCCACAAAAATGAATACTTCGCAGTAAAAAAAATAATTTGATTGCGATCGCATTCCATGCTGTTTTCTTAATTTTTTTTCTATTCGGCGACGAATTAATTCGCAAGAAATTTTTCATCGATTTACTATATTTCGACAAATACGTACATCCCGTTATATAAAATCTCATTTTGTATGACACTTTGTACAGAAACAATGCTTTCATTCTGGCGCGAACGCGTTTGTCCAGCGTTTCAATGTAAATATGAAATAAACCGATTACGTTTTTATCTCGATAGTCAATCATCTTTTAATGAAACCCCTTCAGAATTGTCACTCATGTAAATAGCTCGAATTTAAAAAATAAATCTTCAACTTTAGGTTAATAATTATCTTTTTGTGCTATACATTTTAACACTTTTATGCAAAACTTTTCTATCGACGGAATAATCCATTGTTTTTACACGTAATTCAGTTTTTTTAGCCCAGAGGCGCTGTAATCGCTTGCGAAGGACGCAATTTCGAGACGACGCTCGCGTAATTTGCTATATATATATAAAATATATACGAGAATGCCGCAGTGTGTTGAACGAGAATAAATCGTGAGTGCGTGAGTTAGTGTGCGTGATTACATCAATCGCTGATATTATTTCGTCGAATGTGATTTCTAGAAAGAGAGAGGAGGATACACACGCCACCCAGGTGGAGGCGATACGCGATCGAAAATGTACGCAATATTCGTTCCATTTAACGACATTCATCGATGACGAGGGTCACGATATATTTCTCGTCTTCATTTCCGTGTTACAAGCGAAACGCGCCTATTGAAAAAATCTCCCGTGAACGAGAAGAAAAGGGACGTAGAAGACAGAAGAAGAAAAAAAAAAACAACAACACACGACAAACCATGGAGTAAATTTTCTGTGACTCCAGTGGTCCATTGTTTTGACGCGCACAGAAATGGCGGATGCTATATTTATCACGCACTTTGTGCTCTTGTTGACATTCGAATTATGCCCAGGTAAGAAAATTCTCATTATTCCATTACTTTTTTCTTCGCAATATTTTTTTTAAACTCTTGTAAATTTTTTCTCAACATTTTTTCTATCGTCGTGAAATAATGAAAAGTATGGTCAGCTTCAGCTTTCAGAGCAATAATTTCACAGTATTAGAAAAATTGAAATGAAATCACAAAATTTATGAGTCGTTAAATTTTCGATTCATATTGCATTAAATTGAATTTTTTTCCATTATTCCCTGTTCAAAATGTATGTAAATGAAACAACAATAGTATTGCTTATTCATAAATACTTGATCAATTGTCTTTTGATTTTTTTCTGCAATTCGTTGACATTAGTATAATGTTGTTATAAAATTATAGCGGAGAGACCTAAAAGTCCATTGCTGGAAGAGCAACAAAATGGCCTGGACAGCGAAGAACCGGCGGAATCTATCGACTCCCTCAACAATCCACGTTTTAGTGCAAACAGCGGAGCTCCTCGACGATTTAAATGTTATTCGTGCGAGGGAATGGAATGTAGAGATCCCGGCTTTTGCAACAATGCCATTACGGTAGAGTATTCAAAATTGTGGGACTTGCTTAATAGGATAAAAGGATGGTATAGAAAATGCGGTTGACGGACTTGAATTAATGAGTAAATTTGGTTTTTTTCACCAAGAAAACAGAGATAAAAAATGGACAAAAAAGGAAATCAAATCATAAATTTTTGAAATAACAATTCACGATGAGTAGTTGTTGATTAATTCGATTGTTTTTATTAAAAAGTATTTATAAATAAATGAATAAAATAACAAAAAAAATCATTTAATAAAACCAGTGCTGGAAGTCGAGAGTTCGAGAATCGGATGGCACTGAACGAGTCAAACGTGCCTGTACTACTGAGCCCGATCAAGTGCTATTGATATGTAACAAACTTGCACCAGGAAGCAAACCCGGAGCTCTTTATCATGTTGACTGTTGTCAAGCAGATTTGTGTAACGATGGACCATTCCCAATATTGGAACGTCTGAACGGTAAAACATTGATTAATTTTGAAAAAGTTTTTTATTGCACTTTTTTGAAACTTGTTTTCGTATTATATATATCATTAAGTAATGTTGATTCAATGCGATATTATCATACACCATTCTCTCTGTTATCAAAAAACGGATAGAAAGGTGTCTAATTAAACCCGATTATCGCAGCCTAGGAACATTTTATGCTAAAAAACGAGTTTGTAACGATTGTAATTTTGCAAATTTGGATTTCTGCATTTTCAGTTGTTGAATGTGTGTTAATTCTTATTGAATTTTATTCTATTCCGGTAGACACGGACAGCGAAGATTATGCGGTGAAACTGACCTTAGCAATCCTTGGTCCAATGGTGGGTCTTGGTGCCGTAGCCGGTGGTGTTTTATTCTGCCTTTTGGCTCGTAGAACGAGAAGGAAACGTCCCTTAGCACCAAAACGCAACAAACTTTTGATGGATTCAGAGCTTGAACCTTCAATGTTGCACTTTACCTCACCTTCTCCGACTTCCACGACTACTTATCATCCTCACGAATTGAGAGCGACCGCTGCGGGTGATAGTACACTCAAAGTGAGTCATTGAACATTTATTTTGTTGCAAAACTGAAAACTTTGATAATTTTTTTATTAACATTCTAAAGCAACTTTTTCATTGTCGATTTTGTTTTTTTAGGAATATTTGGATGGTAGAAGTTTGACGAGCGGTTCAGGTTCCGGTTTGCCATTGCTAGTGCAACGAACTTTGGCAAAACAAGTGGCACTTGTCGAGTGCATGGACAGTGGTGGAAGTGGATTTGGTGGTGAAATTTGGCGGGGTGTTTGGCACGGGGAGAGTGTAGCAGTGAAAATATATTTTTCACGTGACGAAGCTGCCTGGGCGAGTGAAACAGAAGTTTATTCGCAATTATTGCCATCGAGGCACGATAACATTCTTGGTTACGTAGGCAGCGATATGACGAGTCGAGCAAGTTGCACGCAGCTTTGGCTCGTAACGCATTATCATCCGCTTGGCTCGTTACACGATCATCTCAGCTGTTCCCCCCATCCACTCACTCATCATCAAACACTTAATATTTGCCTCGGTATTGCGAACGGCCTGCTATATCTTCACACCGAGATAAATGGTACTAAAGGCAAACCTGCGATGGCTCATCGAAATTTACGCTCGAAAAATATTCTCGTTAAAACAAACGGCAGCTGCGTTATTGCCGATTTCGCTCTCGCCGCGACGCAGGATCGTCTCGCTACTGACAGAATCGATCTCAGACAGGGCAGCAAACGATATATGAGCCCCGAAGTTCTCGAACAAACGTAAGTTTTCAAACTTTAATAAATACTCTCCCTTTTGTATCGCCACTTTCCCGTCTAAAGATAAATGCGATCTATTTTGCGGAATAATCTGACGACTGTAATTGTTACATCTTACAGGAATTTCAAAACACATTACTTTCGAGATAACTGATATTAAGTTCAGTTTCCGGAATAAACGGGTTTTCTCATCTAATACACATACCATAAACTTGATATTGCTGAATTTCTGAACTTAGAAAGTCAAAATTCTTTTCATTTTCCGAAAAACTTCTAACACACTGGCATTAAAAAAAAAAAAAAATTGCGAAATTTTCTATTATTTCCCATATGTATGTAGGGCTGTGCATTGTTCCAATATCTCGAATATGTGATAGTGAATTCTTTTGAAATTGTGATGATAATATCCTGATTGCGTGTCCTCAAAATAAAAAATAAAAATTCCATAGAAAAACGCTTCGGAGAGACTGTTACCTTAAATTAGTATTTTTGTCGTGTGTAGGACCTCGATTTTAATTGGAAGCGTTTCATGATTTATTTACTTTTTCTTGTAGATTAAACACGGAGTGTTTGGAAAGTTTCCGATGTGCCGACATATACAGTCTCGGATTAATCCTCTGGGAAGTTTGCCGTCGTTGCATAAGCAATGGCGTTGCACTTGATTACGCAGCTCCTTATTCAGAATGGTTAACGAGCACGACTCAGGAGCCTTCGATCGAAGAAATGAGAAAATTGGTATCGCTCGATCAACGGAGACCGCCGATTCCGAACAGATGGCATTCGGACGCGGTAATTATTGGAATAATTTTACAAAATCTTATTCCACGATATTGGTAAATAAAATTTTTCGATTCTTTCATACATTCCTATTTTTATTGTTGTTGCAGACTTTAGCGGGTATGGGAAAATTGATGCGCGAATGCTGGCACGGAAAGCCCGCAGCTCGATTACCAATTCTTCGAGTGAAGAAAACTCTTATTAAATTAGCAGCCAACGACCCACGTGTTCATTTACACCTTGACTGACCAGCGATTGCAAAATCGACTCTTATTTCACACTCGTATTTATTATTACCGTTATTCCATCGATTAATCATCATCAGCATTGTAAAATTAGGTTTATTCATCTCCATCGTAATCGACCGTTTATCATCCCACCTTGAGATCCTTGTTCGGGAGTTTCGAAAGAGAAGAAGAACAAGGGAAACAAGAACATCCTCCGTCGACATATCAAAACCACCGAAACACATTATTTCGCCTCACAACGAAATCACTCATTTCCTTTTTTTCTCATTTATATTTTTCGTCTCGATAAAAGAATAATGATCAAGTAGCGTTGACGACTCTTTACACGTGCTAGCGAAACATTTTATTCCACGGAAATTTTGGTTTTTAACGATCTTATTCAATTCTCATGGAATAAAATGTGAGCTGGAAACGTTTGCGTAAAAAGTCGCATCATTTTTCGAAAAAAAAAATTCGTCCAACGCAAAATAAAGCTACTAAGTACAAAAGTCTTTTGTCGTCTCGGTGCCATGAAATTTATCGATTTTTATTCCTTTTTTTTTCGTTTGAAACTTCTCAACGAGCTTAGAGAACGAAGGTCGCATTTTGTATAGTCTCGAGTCACTCGTGGCTTGTCAAAACACTTTCGAGAACGATTATTAACGACTTATTTTTCACGTTACCTATAATTAGTCATTTTATTATTTTCGCTAATCATTTTTACTATACCGCGTGTACATACCTTTCTCTTTTCTTTCTTTTTCGTTCATGTGCTGCACTAATAAAGTTTGCAGATCAATCCATTCGGAGGAATAGGAGATTTAAAAGAGTAATTAAATAAAACTAAATATTATATATATCTCGATCGATAATGAAAGACGTTGTAAATAGCACATTTGTATCGATACAATAATTATATGATAATTCATTCATTATATACGTGATCGTCGTCACTGAAAGTAATCCAAAAAAAAAAAACAATGAACTTCGAAAGTATGGTGAAAATAAAACTGTACAATTATACAAGTTTTATTTACAATGTTGTACAGCTTTTGTCAAAAATGAAGCTCCCCTCAACTAATATTTTGGTGAAAGTGAAAGCGAAAAATTATGGTCAAAAGTTGAACGTTTCAACCGGTAGATTCATTTTGGCAAAAAATATAGCGAAACATGGTCGTTTTTAATTTAAGAAGAAAAAAATAACTAATGAATCATTTTTTACTAAATTACAATGTAAAATTTACAGAATCTCAACAATAAATTTTGTCAAAGTGATGTACAGATCAATTCTTTTTTTAGGAAACAAAAAATGATAATTAATACTGGCTTAAGGAAAGAGAACGTAAAATAATTTAGAAAAAACTTTTCAAATTATTTTCATGATTCGGAAGTGCTAAAAGTCTCTCCAGCAAATAACTATCTTCCAGGTCTTGTGCACCAATGCACATTTCGAGAAACTGCTGAAAACACACCGCATCGCTGTAGGGGCTGGCGAGTAACAATATGAGAGCGTATCTCCAAATTATGGGTTCCAATTCATTTTTACAACTCAATATAATGATAAACAATTGTCGCAAACTTGTCCAATCTCTGCGAGCTAAACAAGTACGCATTTCCGTTATTGCGTGATTTCCCGAAAAAACGTGACCAACGCTTGTCTCTTTTTTTTCGACGAGATTACTGTGACAGTGCGAAGACACTTTTTCATTGTGATTAGGATCTTCTTTTCTTTTCCTTTTTCCAGGATTCTTTGATGCCGATCTCAAAAGTTCCAGAGCCATGTTCTAAAAAAATTGTATTTCGTGATCATTTTTTTTTTTTTTGGAATTTCATTCTAGTCGGTCGACAAAAAATCGAAGACACCTTGGTCAAATATTGTAATTTTTGTTTTTTTGCAAAAATAAAAAATCAACCAAACTTATTCAAGAGGTATTCGTAGAATTTGTTTTTATTTTGAATTTCCCGTTATTATGGTTCATGGATTCATGGGGTTTTTTTTTTTGAGGTTATGTCGTATCGACTCGGTCGATAATAAAAACTGTTATTTGATTTTCATCTGTAAAAATTTGACAAAAAAAGAGATAAACGTTATCGGAATTTCATTGCAGCTTAATGATTTTTCTTTTCTTTTATAAATCGCTATTGACAATAATTTATATTGAAAAATTACAGTCGCTTACCACACTTTGTTTTCCGGCGATTACTACACGAGGTTTCTCTCTATTTTCATCTGCCATGATTTTTCCATGAAATATGTTTCAATGAATGAGAATTTAAAAAAATTGTTACACAGGAGTTGTTTAAAAGACAAAAAAAGAAACAAGAATTTTGCACGTGTGTTTTGAGTTTTGAGATGAACAATCACAAATAAATGACAGTTTGCGATCCGAGATCCGACAGTGCTGGCAAGTGAAAAATTATGAGAATTAAGTAAAAAGGTTTGATTACTTAGTCGGTTAGAGAGGTCTCGTAAAAATAATCGGTAAATGTTGTCGAGAGGCGGAAATGACAACTTGGCGTTTTGGAAAAGTTCGAAAACAATATTTTATTGTTTAACAATTGATAATTAATAGTGAATCATGGATATAGAAACCGAAAAAGTGATCGAGCTTGTTTTCCCCGATGGTATTCCAGGTGAAGTTAAAATACTGATGATTTGAATTCATAACCAAAATTTACCAATTGCCACAGTTCGTAGCAATTAAAAAAAAATTATCTCAATTATTAATTCGTTTTTTAGACACCTGGAAAGACAATCCTGATTTTTATCAATATTTGACTAAGCTCGGTGGATTTGACGTTGATCAGTTGAGTGAGTACTTTCACTTTTTTCGCGAATTAATCAATTGATCCTCTGTCGAAAGGACTTTGTCCGATAAAACTATTATTTTCAGGCAAAGAACCTGACCATTTGACAGACGAAAAAAATGCTGTACTGCAGAATACCCAAGAATTGGCTTTTTCCAATTACAAGACATTCATACAAACTGCTGAGAGTTCGAGAGAAATATTTCATCAGGTGAAGAGTGTACCTCTTTGAAAAAAAATTAATCTCATAAAACAATAAACTTGAGGTTGCTGATGTTTTTTTCCACAGTTCAACGAGACTGAAAACCATTTGGAAAAGTTGCTAGAAAAGATACCTAAATTTGTAGACAAATGTCAATTCTTTTGCGACACTTCCAAAGACATCAACACGCAGAGAAGATTAAATGGATTGACTTTATCAAAAAACGCTGAAATGTTGGAAATTTTGGAAATGCCGCAGTTGATGGAATCATGTTTACGAAGTAGCCAATACAACGAAGCCTTAGAGATTTCGCAGTATGCTCGTCAATTAGGAGCTAAACACAGCGATATCCCAATTATTGCGGTAATTGAAAATTGAGTATCAAATTGATAACGAATAAACTAATTTTTTAATCCGTTACCTGTTTCAACGATTTGTCTCAGTCTGTAGTTGCAGAAATTGAGAACAGCTGGTCTGGAATGGTGGGTCAAGTGGTTGGTTCCCTCAGAGGTGATTTGCCATTGCCAAAGTGTCTTCAACTTGTTGGTTTGTTACGCTCTATGGAAGCATTCACAGAATCTGAACTCCGAATTAAATTTCTTCAAGCTCGAGACAGTTGGTTGCAGGGTTTATTGAACGCAATATCGAAGGACGATCGTAAGAAAAATGAAAACAATCGATAAGTAAAACCTTGATTGATTATCTGCTATATGAAAATAAATGATTTTCTACTTTTTTAGCCAACATTCACTTGACAAAAACAATCAAACTATCGAGAATTCACTTGTTCAACATTATCACGCAGTACAGAGCAATGTTTAATGACGATGATCATCTGACTTCAAATCGCGACAGTGTTATCAATGATTCCGCAATATTTTATCAATGGCTTGAAGAAAAGGCAATTATTGATGATTATTTATGTACTATTTATTGAATTGAGTATTTAGATTTTTTTAATAACTTTCCATACTGAAATTTCATTCGTTGATATTTCAAAATAAGATTAATCTTTTTTTCTAGTTGTCGCAATTTTTGAATACTTTGGAGCAAGATTTACCGGGTGTTAATTCCATCGATTCTATCCTCGGGCAGTGCACTTACTTTGGTCTATCATTCGGTCGCGTAGGCGCTGATTTTACTTGTCGAATGTCCGACATTTTCGTTCACGTTATTGGTAATAAGATGCGAAAAAATATTGCTCTAGCGACTAAAAAATTCGACAAAGATATGGAGACTTTTACACTCATCAACAAATTGCATCGAATGGACGTGAAAATTGATGCTCAAATTAAATCGGTGAGATTAATTTAATCGATAATGTAAAAAATTGAAAATTGCTTAAATTAGGAAAAAAAAAAATGTCTTCAACTTTCAATTACGTTCTAGGAAAATCCTCCAGAACAGCTCGTTGATTTTTATCCTTTAGCTGAATACTGCAATGGATTAATATCAACTTTTAATGAATTAAGATTGTGTGCTCCGGTCGCACTATCAGATATGAGTACTCGTCTCCTGGAAGATTCTCTTCTCAGTGTCGCTAAGGCGATTTTGCTTTTTTACAAGCAAGAACAACAGGTATAAATGGTTGTTTAGAAATTTTTTTTCACATCGAAAACAATCAAGTAGGAATATGAAAATGTATAAATATGTTTTCAGGCTTTCACGACTGCTGAACGAGAAAACATGATCAAATTCGCCGAGTGTTTCAGCGACCAATTGATTCCTTACGTACAATACTGCGTTCATGCGATTTTTCCCCAGGCACAAATTGCTCTGCATCTCGGAATCACGATTGGACAATTGCAGAAAGAGGTAAGAGCCAAACGATACAAATTTTTTCGCAGGAAATTCAAATACTTGAGAAAATCGAAAAACTAAAATGTTCTTTCCAGGGAATAACATATTTTGATCGTAAAAAAATAATTGAGCCTCTGATTTCTTTGCTGCCAATAAAAAACATCGTGCACGAGTCTCTACCGCCAATGTCGTCGATGAAAACGCCGCAAAATCAAGAGAAAATAAATATAGATGTGCCGACGATTCCCGACCAATCTAATTCCAAAGAATCGATTGTGACAGAGGAAAAAAATGACGTTGAAAAAGTCAAAGAGGAATCAACGACTGTCGAATTGGAGCAAGAAACGACGTAGCGATAAAAAACACAATATTGTACATAAAAATTGAATAATATAAAAATATGAGCGAATGGAATCGTTTATAATTTTTTCAAAAGATTTGTTTCCAGCTAGAATGGTGATCTAAAGCAAGTAATGAGTAATTGAAGAATCTCCAAAATAACAAATAAAAAGTTGAACGATTCACTTTTTTTTTTTTTTCAATTCTAATCGCTCCAGGTCATTCAACTTTTTGGGTTTATCAGGAAATACATTTCGCACCAACTAATAAACAATAGAAAACTGAGCATTCAAATATCTATATTTTTATTCTGCATAAGAAAAGTAACTTGTTTTTTGTGCCCGTCGCAACTCATCCGCAGCTTTTTTCCTCATAAGAATAATCAACAAATATGAAAAAGAAAATGACAACGTATTTATAATAAAATTTTTGCGTTGAAACATATATGCATATATTTTTTAACTAAATATCATTAGTTCATAAATATTTTTTGTTTGCTTAATTGCATTATCACTCATGTTATAATTATGAAGAAAAAAAGAAAATCAAGTAGTCGTTACGAAAAACTCGTACGATCGTCGATTTCATCGACAATTCTTTTTTTTGAGTTTGTTTTAGGTATCGAAAATCCAGAATTTTCTATGAGATCTTTGGTTGTTACAAGTGGAAGATTTGACGTTTTTTGTTTAACGTTTTTTTTATCGTGTTGTGGTTTTCCTTCCTGAGGTAACAATTTTTTGAAATTCCGAACAGTTTTAGAATTTTCTTTCTTCGAACGATCGTTTTCCAGCCTCAATCTCGTTTGGACTTTGACCGAACAGTTGCTTTTTTTCACAGCTTCAAGCTCTGACAAAAGAGTTTGTAATTTTTGTATTTCTTCCAGCTCGCGTTTATGACTCAGTCGCAATAATTTCAATTTTCTTCTGAACACGCCGCACTCTCTTTGCTCTTTTGCGCACAGCTGACCAAGATTTACTGCCGATGAACGAACGCTTCTAAAACAATTTGTTGAAAAAACTAATTAACGATTTCCATTTTTATCTCATTTTCGAGTACACAGAAAGAATCGTTATTGAAAAATTACCGTCGAAATTCCAAATCATATTAATAAATAAAAATCATACACTTTCAAAATTCATGGAACAAGTCAAATTTTGTCATGCAATTAATTATTTTATAATTACAGATATAATTTCGATAAAAAAATATTTCTTATCAAAATTTTCAATGGTTCTTTCTTCAGGCTAACATTCATTCTATTCTTTCCGTATACATTTAATACCGAATACGAATTGAACGAACAAAAGCGTTTTACAAGCAATACACCTTTGCAAATCACATGCAGGTCTAAAATATCCATAGCAAAAATAATAATGAAAAGAGAATGGTAATAAATGTTGAGTTAAAAAATTATGGACAAATGAAACGTCACATGTGTAACTTGAGATTTGTTCAACGTGCCGAGAAAAGGTAAGATAAAAAGAGACCGATAAGAAGCAACAATAAAATTGTATTTGTTTTTTAGTGTGATAATAAATTGAAAAAGCATTCGTGTTGCAAAGATGAGATGTTTCGTGTTTGTTCGTTGAATACGTACGTATCAACCTTTCGTTTTTTTCCAGTATTCCTGGTCCTACGTTCCTGGGTTGAAATAATATGTTCCACAACGATTTCTCCGGTTCTCGAATCAAGTCGGAAGGTCACGGATTTTTTTGTCCTGTGATTTTCGATGGTTATTGATTTTTCCGACAATTTTTTATTTTCCGAAGAATTTTCTTTTTCACTGAAATTCTTCGATTCAGGTGGAACGTTATTAAGTTTTTTTATCGATATTCTTAAAATTGGTCTTTTTGTTCGTTCCATGTTTTTGGTATTTCCGAAATTTTTGTTTTTCGAAATTAAGAGATAGTCCGGTTTGGTTACACGTTTGACAAGAATTTTTTCTTCGTTAAATTCCGTTTTCAGTGGAAATGTTGCAGTGGCAAGAATTTTTCCCGAAATCGGTTGCAAAATACTCGATTTGTCGGCAAAACATACATTCGGTTTTTGCTCTTCTATTTCGATTGTTGAATTCAAGGGATGTAGAATTGTACTTTGTAGATTTTTGGTAATTTCCAACGTTTTTGAAATCGAGTTTTTCGAGTTTTCCTCCATTTCTGAATATTGCGATGTCATTGCACATTTTTGATCATTTGAAGGTGAAACCTGATGGTATCGTACTTGTTTTCTAGAATACGATCTCAAATTCGCATTCTTCAATTGCCCACTTATTTTTAATGACTCAGGAGAATCGGAATTTCGAACAGAATTTTGGCCATTGGAGTGTGAATTTTGTAGTGTGTTTGAATCGGGTGAGATTTCCATCGGGTTTTGAGTTTTTTCGACCTCAGAAATTTGTGAACAGTTTTCTGGACTCTGTACTCTGATTTGTGGAAACTGAGCAACAATAGCTGGATTTTGTGCAGTCATTTGTTGAGCGAGTTGAGCCGAGAGTGCTGGATTTATCGCACTTAATTGTTGCAAATATTGAACCGACTGCTCGGGACATTTGGGATCAATACGTGGAAACTGAGTTGATAGCGAATTTTGTAAATCAATTTGTAGGACGGGTTCAGTTTGCAGTGGATTCTGAGGTTTGATTTGCACAACAGGCTGGGTCTGCTGTGAACTCTGAGGAATTATCTGCGGAACTGACTGAGTTAGTAGCGTATTTTGAGGATTAATTCGAATGAACTGCTGGCTTTGAAGCTGATTTTGAGGGAGCAATTGCGATGAGAGTTGAGGAGGAAATGAAGGTTGATATGGAAAAAGATATTGAGTTGGAATGAGAATTACAGGCAATGTGCTGTTTCCATTGATTTCTCTGCTAGATTTTAGCGACGCGTCAATGGGAATCGTCACTAAAAAAGTTGGTGCGCAAGATTGAGATGCGATAGTATTTGTTTCCTGAGGTGAAATTATCGTAGGTACCGCTGTGGGTTTCAATGACGGTGGTAGTCCATCAGGGCGCCATATAATGTCTTCATTTTGAAAGTGCACACTACATATTTGATGGTGCTTTGGCTTCAAGTCCGGCTGGTCTATTTGGCTCAGCCATTTTTTCAAGAGATCTTCGTTATCCATGGGAAAGCTTGGCAAAAAAAATAAAAAATCAAGATTTTCTTTTCTACAAATTTTACCGTGTCTAAATGAACACTGACTTTTTAATATGTTGAAATTTAAAGGAAGAAAGATATAAAAAAATGTGAATTGATATCTATTTAATGATCAGACAAAAAATAGAAAAAATATTGTTTGAACTCGTCTTGCGAATCGAGATATTCGTTCTGCAAGTTAAAATTTTTATTAAAATCACGAATTTTCACGATATACAATTCGTGTTTATACTTTGTAATCAACAGTACATAGTAGGATACACACATTTTCTTATATTTGAAAAAATGATAAAAAAATGTTCTACATATTTTACACACAACATGCCAGGAGAGCAACTCTTAGAAGATAATTTATTAAAATTTATAAAACTCGTCTATTGTTAAGCTAAAACACACAAACCGTTGTTATTATTGCTAAGTTAACCTGTAAGAAAATAGAGCTTCTGAAAACGACAACTTACTTGAAAAATGCATAATATTTGAGTGTAATATATTTAGAGCTATCGCATCCCTTAACGCAACATGTTCTCATTTTTCTATATATTTATTTCCGTCACATAAGCAATAAACAAAATTTCGATGATCTGGTTTTGATTTTCGCCATCCAACAACAGAAGAGATAATAAAAATGGCGACAAAATTGAATTGAATTGTAAGATTGTTTCGAAGAGTCGATAGATGACACCAGCATCCGAATGGTTTTTTTTTATTTCTTGAAGAACAGCTGATTGTGATCTTTTTTGAAGAAAAACAATAATGTGTGGGATTTATAAGCATGGTTCACGAGGTTTTTAGAGTCTAAGAAAGTTTTACTTCTTCGAATCATCATGGCATTCATACCGAAGCCAGTATGGATCACAAGTGCAGCTGCCTCGCTCGTTGGTCTCACATATTTGATAAAGTAATTCATTTTTATATGTTTTCTTTAAAATTTCTACATAACCTTACTTCATTACTTGCATGATTTTGAAAATCATTCGATTTGAGAAAATCCCAATATCATAAATTAGGTTAAATTATTAATGATGTATTATTATTATTTTATAAAAGGGATTCGTTCTCTGGTAAAATGTACGAGGGCAAGGAAAAATTAACTAACAAAATTATTATCGTTACCGGCGCGAATACCGGTATCGGTAAAGAAGTCGTTCTGGATTTGGCCCAACGGGAAGCAAAAGTTATCATGGCGTGTCGTAATTTGTTTAAATGCGAAACGGTATGGATAAAATTTCTGAAATAGTTTTTTTTTTGTATTTTGTATGATAAAAAAATGTTCATAATAATCGTCCCACATTTTTTCATGCTCATTAAGTCATATTTTTTAACAACAAAAATTTGGGTATAACGATATCATAATTTTTATTTCAGGCTCGTAAAGAAATAGTCTTGTCAACAAAAAACAAGTACGTTTATTGTAGAGAATGCGATTTGGCGTCTCAGGAAAGCATCAGAAAATTTGTTGACACTTTTAAAAAGGGTAAAAATTTATATGTTCAATTAAATTTGAATTTCTTTAAATTATGAAAATGAAAAAAAACATCTGTGTGAAATTTGCAATATTCCTATATTTTCATATTATTTCACAGAACATTCAGAACTGCATTTACTTATAAACAATGCTGGAGTAATGAGATGTCCGAGGAGTGTGACAAAAGATGGGATCGAGACTCAATTAGGCGTCAATCACATGGGACACTTTTTACTAACGAATTTATTGCTCGATACTCTCAAAAAATCGGTACCGTCCAGAATCGTGAATGTCTCGAGTGTAGCTCACTTGAGAGGCAAAATAAAGATCAAGGATCTCAATAGTAGCGAAAATTACGATCCTGGAGACGCTTATGCACAGAGCAAATTGGCCAATGTTCTATTTACAAGAGAATTATCAAAAAAATTAGCAGGTTTGAATTTTCTAATCACAATTTCTTTTCCGATTTCTAATTCTTGAGCTTTTCAAATTATTCCATGAGTGTATTTGAGTTTTTCACATTAATCCTGGACCCTCACAATCAGGTGGAGAACAACCCTAATTTTTGCATTTTTCGTCGAGGGTCGAGGGTTAATAAGATTGAGCCTTTTTCAAGTCTCGTCGTTTATCAATTAATTGTAACGCCGATATTATTTGAAAAATTGAAAATGACAGGAACCGGTGTCACTGTGGTTGCCGTCCATCCAGGATTAGTCGAGACGGAAATCACTCGTCACATGTCCTTTTTCAATTCCACTTTGGGAGCCATTCTGTTAAAACCGATTTTTTGGTTATTCGTGAAACCTCCAAAACACGGAGCTCAGCCAGTAATACACGCGGCATTGGCTTCAAAATGGAAAAACGAGTCTGGTCTATATTTGAGGTGAGTTGAAAAATGTCTCGATTGATTTTTGAAAAAAAAAAAAAAAACGAAAAAATTTTAAGAACGGAAATATTCAATATTTTTTTAACAATTTATTCAGCAACTTTGACGAAGCGGAAGTTTCGGAAGAGGCGAAAAACGATCAATTGGCGAAATGGCTGTGGATGACTAGTGAAAAATGGACAAAGCTGAAAACCAGTTGATGGAGAATAATTATTCTTCTCGAGCCCGAAATATCCTTTGAAGTAGACGAATAAACTTGTTGTATTACAATACAAAAAACGGAAAATTATTTGACGACATTCTGACGCGATGAACAAATGCGCATAGAAAGAACAAAAAAAAAAAAAACATGAATTGCCATAAAAGTGATTGGTTTTTTAAACTTCTTTGTCGATTGCTTTACGTTCCAAAATGATTTGTTGGGTTTCCGGTTGTGTCGATCTCATATAAGGTTGTACGAGCAACATTGATTTTGCATAAAGCTCTTTAACGATCGTGTCCTTCTGACTTATCGCTGTTTTCTTAATCTCGCAATCGCTGTAACATAAATATTTCAAATTACTCAACATTACGAGCTAACTTATCTTACAATTACTAAATCTCATAATTAAGCTCATTTTTTTATATTGGTTTTAACGAAATTTAGAAATACCTGAAATATTCGCCGGTTGTTTGATCCAAGTCTTTGGAAATTGCTGCATAGATCGTCGTCTGAGCACCTTGCAGAGGATTCTTGAGACACAACCACAACCAGGGATACATGATGAATTTAATGAAATACCCATGCTCGATCGGAGAACTTCTCATGTGACGAGTGCCTCGCACAAGCCCAGGATTTACGGAATTGCACGTAACATTCGTATCTACGATGATTGAAAAGAAAAAAAAAAAAAAAAAATACGAAATTGAAGCCATTTAAAAAAATACAAAAATTTTCAAGCAATCATTACCTTTCAAATAATTGCTCAAAAATATAGTCATCATGACCAAAGCTAATTTGCTCTGTCCAAAAGCTTCTCTGGCTGAATAATTCTTGTCCAAATTCAAGTCTTCCAAGTGTATGGAACTCGTTGAGTATGCTTGAGCAACAACATTTATTATTCTGCCCTGTTTAGCGGCTTCCAATTTCGGCAAAAGCAGTTGGGTCAATAAAAAATGTCCTGGAATGATAAAAACGAAAATGCGTGCTTCAAATATTAGCGAAGAGAGAACACATTCGTCAAATTCATATTTACCAAGATAATTAGTGACAAAATGCATCTCAAAATTTTCCTCAGTTTTTTCATAAGGATGAAAAGCGATGCCAGCGTTGTTCACCAAAATATCAACCTCGTTGACTTCTGCAAAATTGTCAGAAATTAAAAAAAAAAAAGAAATTTTGAAGAGTATTTTTAAATTTTAATTAAAAAAAAAAACAAAAAAAATCGTTAAAACTCACCCAATTTTTCAGCAAAATCACGAACGCTTTTGAGAGACGACAAATCCATCATTCTCACTTCAGCTTTAGCGCCCGTTATCATTTTTATTTCATCGGCGACTTTCGCGCCATTTTCTACATCTCTAACAGCAAGAATCACGTGACCTCCTCTTTTCGCTAATTCAAAAGCTGTGACTTTGCCGATACCGCTTGTTGCGCCGGTGATAACAACGATTTTTCCATCGATCCGATCCTCGCTCGGGCAGCTATTTCCTCCCATATAAGATCTAAAAATTGCGAGGCTGAAGATCGGGGAAAAGGGGGATCGTCAAATTTTCATGCGACATGCAAAAATGGAGATGGGGGAAAAAGTGATAAATTTGTTCGATGAAAAGGGACCTTATTGCTGCTCCTATTCCCATTATCAGACCGATCACGTATGGCCACCACGAGTCCAACATCGGACTGAATTCCTCGAACACTTTTTGCAATTCTTTCGTTTGATCCATTTTTATGTAAAAAAAAAAAAAAAAAAACAAAAATCCTTTAACCACTGAAGTTACGTTCACAATTTTTTTCTCCCTTCAAACCGTTGGTTGCTCTTTTGACACACCAGAACCGTCAACTCTCAAAGTCACTACGATATTTCTCTTTATAGCTGTAATCCAACGGCTCTGCACGCCCAGATGAAATATATTTGAGGGGAGGAAATCCTATTAATGAATCTAAATTGATGATAATTTGAATAAGGGTCCATATAACCAATAGTGGAACACGATTCTTTTAACAACGTCCAAGATTTTCTTCGTCGCACCGGAAATGCACGATGCTCAGAAAATGATCGATTTTCGTTTTTTTTTTTATTTTTTTTTATTTTCCAGAACAGCTGGATTACGAGTTGTTTTTCTTCTCGTATTTTTTCTTTTTTTTTGTTCCGGTTGTAAAAAAACTTCGTGTTAGCAACGAATTTTTGACAGGAATAAATAAATTAATCATTATTTATAATATACATGGAGTGTCTTTTTTATTGTTATTATTTGGTTTCCTGTTTTAAAACACCGGAAGTCTCTGCATGTTCGTGAAATCGGAAAATTGATTCTAGGTTTTTAGGAAAACTGATCGAATTGACCGGATATTCCTTACGATTTCCATTCTTCTTCATTTTTTTTCACAGCTGATTCAAAATAATGCTAGGAGAAAAATTTGCAGAATAAAAACAAAGCTTTTTCTATGTTCTGAAAAATGATTTGTCATCCCAGACGATGTTCGATTGATCTAGAAATTTTTAGTACATTCTTGATCATTCTGTTTGAGAACCACTGAAGTTTATGCGGTTATTCGCCTCAGCAGATTCATTCAGTGATAAAAAAAAAAAGCGCACTTCTGTATTTATCATCAAGTATTTACGAATGTTATTTTCTGCAGCAACGTAACTCAAGTTGTCAACAATTTTTACGAGTAAGAAAAAAAAAAGCTGTTGCTCTGAATTAAAAAATCTCGAACCTGTATCAGCAATTCAGTGACTCCTTGGAGGTTAGTGTATACAAGTACTGTTCGAAACTTGTACTGATCTGACGTTTCACGAAATCTTTTGATACACATTATCGAACTAGAAGTACGGATAAAAATTGAAAATTCAAAAAATATTTGCAAAATTCCGAATTATTTAATTGAATATGTGTTATGATTTATCATCATTTCTATTCATTCTTTTTAATTACAAATTTACATAAATTTTATCAAAAATCTAAGACTCTGAGTTTGATTGCATTATTCAATAAATGATACTAAACAAATCAATTTCATAGAGATTTCAAAAAATTTTTAAGTGGAAATCCAATTTTCTCGCTGTTAAAACTTAGAGAACATTAATAGTTGACTCTTAGAGCTTAATCTGAGTCTGGAAAACTCGAACCAAATCAATTTGTCGCAGCCCAAGTGGGAACACCTTGTCGTTCAATGGAATATGTGACAAATATTTGTTTTAATAAAGAAACAGGTTTGTTATCGTGGAAGAATACTTACAAAAAATGTATAAATTTTTGTATCATACAAGACTCGAATAATTTTCTAAGTTTCTCCAAAGTTTCATCCCACTTGTAAAGGAAGATTGAAATAGTTTAAAAATAACGATCATCGAGACTGAATGAAAAAATCAAAAATTCATTTTTGACATTCCATTTCTTAAACGAATAGAAAATGTTTTTTTTTCAGGAATCTGGAGCAATCTGGCTTTGAGATGGAGCAAGAAAAAGAGGTGATATTGGAGGGAACCATCTGGAAGGAAATTCTGACACCAGGATTATCGAGAATATCTCAAAAGCCATCGGAAGGTTCGACTTGTGCGATGAGAATTGAGAACATCACTTGCGAAGAAACGCTGGAAGAATCGTTCGACTTGATGAAAGATTTAAGAGCTCAGAACACAACGATTTTGACAGGAGAGCCTGAAAAAAATTTGGTGATTGGCGAAGCGGATTGTGAGTTGGACAAACATATAGAAATGGCAATACAATTAATGAAAGATGGGGAAAGATCGCGAATAACGATATTTCTACAAGATCTTGTATCGGGACAAAAAACTCGACAAATATCGTTCGAAGGTACTCTGGTGAAGCATGAAAAATTCAAGCCCATATGGGAATGGACACCGGAGGAAAAATACGATATAGCTATGAGATACAAAAACATGGGAGTGAAATTATTCAAAGAATCTGAATTTGGCAATCCTCGATACAAAGATGCTTTTCATAGATTTAGCCGTGCTTGCAAAATATTAATTACTCTCGAACCAATAACTGATCTCGAATTAGACGCTGAATTGTTAAGTAACATTCAGAATTTACGCATTAAATTGTACAATAATATGGCAGCTTGTCAAGGCAAACACAACAATTATTATCACGTTATCGAACTGTGCACCAAAGTATTATCCAGGGATGATCAAAACGTTCTAACCCTCTTTCGGCGTGGTTATGCTTACGGAGAGTTGAAAGATTATGAAAGGGCTGTAGAAGATTTTACAAAACTTTTGAGCATCGAACCCAAAAATAAAGAGGCCAATCTCAAATTGCAACAGTACAGATGGCACCTCAAACGAGCAAAGATACATTGCAACGAAATGGTTAAAAGAATGTTTAAATGAAGGGATTCCTGTAATTTGGTGGTATTTAAGTTTTCACCATTGAAGTGTAACAAAAAATTTTGTTTTTCATGAGTTTCCGGAAACAGTTGCAGTTTTGGACGTAAGTCGAACAGACTTTCTATTTTAGAAACTGAAATTCGCAAAGAAATTTAATTTGGAAAAAACAAAAAACCATCCACAAGTTCATCAACGAAAATGTTTTTTTTTGTTCGATTTCACTGATGCAAACTTGAATACTATTAATTTTGTAATAATCGCGTAAACAATTCGACGTCGCTGGAACAAAATATAAAACTATTTATTCGCATTTCGTGCTGGAAATTTTCCGACAAATTAGCCACTTTTTTCCCCAAACAAAGCGTAATTCTTTAACACGTTTTCGTTTGCTCCGATGACAGCCCGTCATAATTCCTAACATCAATAGTAATTTTTCATTTATCTTCCAGTTGTTTAATCTAATGAAAATAAAAAATATAAATAAAGTGTAAAAAAGTGGCTAAATAGTCGAGAAATATCCCCTACATAGAGTTTATAAATACCGAATAAAAAAAAAGATTTATGTCAGTATCGCATTTATAAATAATAATCGACCAAGCTGAAATGGACATTTTTCTTTGACTTGTCATCAACATAATCGACGTGAAAATGCGATCTAATATTTTCGAGGTTGTATAGTACGAAATTGTTATTGAAGAAGAAATAACGAAAAGAGATGGATTGTTTATGGAAGAATATTCATATTTATAAGAAAACTTTTATATTATTAGCGTGGAGTTGAAAAAAAAAAAAATATGAGAGTGGAATTTTTTGCGGTAGACTTTGTTGATTCTCTCGTTGGCAATCCAGCGTTTTTCATCTGTAATTAATATTCATTGAAAGAAAACAAAACATATATATATATATGTACAATAATAAGAGGTCAAAATAAATTTGTGTTATAAATACAAAAATATGTCTTTATTTCTACCCATGTTTTTTGTTTTTCTTTTATCCTCTTACACCACAATTATAGCAATTTGGGTTGTTTTTTTTTTTATCTTTCTTACAGTCGTTCGCTGTTTCGATTATAATATAATATATATTTATATTTATAATATAGAAATAAAAACGTGAGCTGCGGATGTACTCGAGGGTGAACGAATATATCTATATATTTATATATATGTAGTAAATAAGTTACATTATCGCTAAATTATTTCACTAAAAAATTTACACACCGCGTTGCTTTTTCTTTTCTTTTCTTTTACTCCTATACGATTAAATTCCACAGATCATTATAACAGCGTTACGAATTAGAAAAGTTTTTTTTTTTTTTTTTTATCCAGCGTAAAAAGTGTTCACGTGTGTGCAATATGTTTGTATGTTTTTTTTGGGAAATATCCCCTAAGTATCTCCCGCTCGGAAAATGTTTCTCTTCGAAAATTTAACACAAACTGGACAATCATTTCGCGCACCAAAGAGATAACAATTTTGAAGTTGTTCGAATCACAATATTAGTCTCGAGAAGCCTCGCAACGTTTTTTTCTTTTCAATTCTATTATTATTTTTTATTCTCACGTAATTCAGCAGTTACGCGATTTCATTTTTTTTTTTACAAAAAATGCGAAGAAAATAATTAAGAAGTTATTAAAAAAAAAAAAAAAACAGAACGAATCGAGATCTGCATAATTTTCAAATTTTTTCCATGCATCTTTCACGATCTTCCAACCTTTAAGAATGTTTTACGTATGTATTCGCAGCTTGAAATGGAGTTGCGTCAAAATTTTCGATTTTTCAAATTTTAGCTTTACACATTTTCGAATTTACAAACATTGAATGAAAAAAAAAAAAACATTTCAGGCTGTGAGTATATGCTCAAAACACGATTGAGGACTGGAAATCCGTGAGAATGGCATCGCAGGTTCGAAAAAAAAAAAAAAACAAAAAATTCGAAAAGTTACATTTTTCCCTTCTTCTTGAATAAAGATCTACAAAGAGTAGGTAATAACACTTAATCATTAATGAGCGACGAAGAATTGTAGTGAAATTAAAAGAAAATAATCAATAAGGACAGAACAGTTAAAAAGAGGAAAAAAAAAACGTACAAAACGTGAAAACGTCCTGTAAAAATTCCGATTTTCCAACAATCAGGTATAAATAAAAATGGAAAGAGCAAAAAAAAAAAAAAAACAGTGTTAACATTAATTAAAACGACAGGAATATTGGCAAGAAAAACGATTTTTATACTATGACAATATGGCATTGTGTTTTTCGTTGCGATACGTATTAGAAAATTTGCTCGTAAATAACAAATTAACATGCGCTTAAAAAGTCGAGAAAAACAAAAAAAATTCAATAAAATTTCTACGAGCAAAGTAAACAGTATATTATTCCCTCTTCCCCCTCCGCTCCGCTTACCAACCACCCGAAAAATTTTGAAAATTGTAAAAAAAAAAAAAAAAAGAAAGATTTCGGATCTTGAATAACAAGCGAAATTCCTCGATGTTTCAAAATGACAATGTTAATTATAAACTATTTACTACAAGACTTTATTTCTATAACAATGTAATATGCATCATTAAGACAGTAATAATCGTGATGTTAATATGAGATTTTTTCATCCGTTTCGTATCTTTCAACAATCTAACACTGATTCATAATCAGGAAATACTGTACATATACACTCGCAAGCTTCTCGAACAATCGCGATGTAACGAGATTAATTCTTTTTTCGAAAAAGCAATAAAAGGTTTTGCTTTTTTTTTTTCTGAAAAAAAGTTTGATTTTTTCGTGCATTCTCTTTCGCCAACGATCGAAGAGACGAGACAACGTTTGACGAGTCATTCTCATTTTGAACATATTAAAGCCGATTATTATCGATGAAAAGAAAAAAGAAAAACGGATGAAATGTTCATTTTCATGCTACAAATTTCGGTTTTTCTTTCTCACGATTTTTTTTTTTTTTTGGTTTTTTCGTTTTTCATCTGAATTGTACAAATTTGGGGACACAATTTCGTTACAAATATATTAAGACGGTGGACAGGAAAACACAGACGAGGGTAGCGAAAAAAAAAAGAAGAAAAAAAAAAAAAAAAAGATTTTGCAGAACATTACGATAATTTTGGTTTGCCATTCACTGTTGTCGTCGCCACTAACGTCGAATTACTCGCCATTTCAGCAGCCTGTGCCACCGCAGCTGACATCGACTTTTCCACGAATGACTGATACAGCGGTTTCATAAACTGAACGAGAGGAAACAAAAACAAAGTAATCGTGTAAATATTAATAACTTTTATTTTTATTACAAATATTCATCGACGTTTTTATCAAGAATGTTTTACACATAACAGTCAAAGTTTTTTTTTTTCGATCACAATTTCAGCAAATAGCCTCATAAAATATTAGCCGTTCGATTCCTTACTCATCACAAGTCAGCAGCGAAATAAAAGAAATAATAAAAATATTGGGAAAAATAAAGGAAAACGAATAGATCGAAAAAGTTTGTGTACACAGAATGCATGTGTGAGACATTCTTATGTTGAGTTTGCTTAATTATTTGTGCATCAAGCAAGACTTGAAATCAAAGGGGTATTGAACTTCTCTATGCTTTGTTTTTCGCCTATTCTCTATTTTTGAGCCTTTTAACGAGGAATCGAGCCCATCAGCTGTAGCTCTAACGGGGAGGGCAGAAAAATTGAATTTTCAATCATGCTCCTATCGTCATACCTTTTAGTAGCTGCTTCCCACGAGCACTTGGTTTCAAAGGGACAAGAGAGAAAAAAAAAATTAAATAAAAGGTATATAAGACAGCGATGCAAAGAAGAGTTTAAAAGTGCTTCGAGAGACATATTATCAGCGAAGTTTTCAGCGATAAATACATTTTTCACGTGTGTTCAAAACAGCTCGACGAATCATGGTTATTACTTCAATAATAATAATAAAAAAGCTTCAAATTCAAATTGAACAAATGTTTTACAGTCCAAAATAATCAGAATAAAATACTCCAAAAAATAGAATGAAGCTTAAAACGAGGGAAAAATCGTTTATTTAAAAAATGAACCGAAATAAATCATTTGAATTTCGGAAAAATGCATCACATAATGTTTTTTTTTTTGATAAATCGCTCAATCGAATGAAAAATAAAAAAATTGTTCATATCACAATGCAAAGGAGACTTAAACATTATTTTAAGGGATGCAACGAATACTGGAAAGTGCATAATTATTGAAAAATAATTCAACTAAAATCTAATTAAATATAAATATTCAAAGCTTTGCTCGTAAAACAGAATTAGAAGCAATAGCCATGATTATTCAAAGTGTTCGGTCGTTTTTTGTCTTTGACATGTTTTTCTTCGTTTCAATTAAAAGCGAATCATTTATAAAAACTTAGTCTGAAAGTAAGATAAACTATAAATAGGTAAAGTGATAGATAAACGTGGGATCATATGTAACCATGTTTGCGCAAACGAGTATAAAAAACGGGAAAGGTACGAACAGCGCCGATTGCGAATGCAATTGATAGGATAAGGTATCTCATTTTATGTATGAAGTGAGCGCATAGCCAGGCCTGTTGGAATAGAAAAAATACTGAATATTAGTTAGGACCTCTGTTATTTCCAATTATGGTAAATGAATCAGCGTTAATTAGAGTTTGGTAGGAGCTTTTTAGAGAGAGAGAATTTTGTAAACTATTTTCATTGAAAAGGAAGGATGAAACTAGACAACGAAACGTGAATGTGGCATGAAGTATTTGCATCGTTGTAAAGCGACGTTCGAATCAAGGAAATTGTTTTCGTTACGATTTCTGTGATCAATTATTTATCTATTTTTGGAGTATTCGAATAGTCGAAATTCCATTGCTCAAATTTTTTCGCGTCAAAATAAATAATGCCTCAGATATTTAGCATTGATGTTTCGCGCTGCATTTCAACGATACAAATTTGGAAAATCACAGGTGGACACGGGGGGCGTGTGAAATTTTGTGGGCGAGAATTTATCGCGTGGAGGATTCTGGCCAAGCGCCAATGACGTACCGAAATGTGCACGAATTTTTGGAATGAAAATGAAAATGATTTAATTTACGAGGTCATGCTGAGCGGGTTTCAAATCTCGTTGGGATTCAACATTTTCATTTGAGAAACGTCAGATGGCTTTAAATAATGAAAATATCGAGAGAATTTGAATTCATGGTAATATTTTCTTAAATTAATTCTTGAAATTATAATCGTATTTTAAGAATTGTGACTAATTTAAGACTCGCTGAGGACGACAATATCCTGCAATTTCTAAATAATCGATCACACGGATCATTTCTCGGAGTCCTGTAACCGAATTGCCTATAGATTGTTCGATCTAAACAGAAGCATCAAGTGGGACGGAGAGAAAAATAAACTGAAGGCACTAAGAAGCCCAATTTAGTAAGAATGTTTTTGTTTTTGCCAATCGAGACAGTGGAGCGAGAAAAATTTGGCAAATAATTGAGGAACTCGATAGGGATCTGGTCATGAATAATAATTTTATCGAGAACCTCATGATTTTAAAAGTCTTCTCAAAGCAAGCTTCAGATGAAAATTTGGCTTATTTTACTTACGTTCTGCCAAATCGTGTTTGCCAATTCGTCGATCTTTGAACCGATTTCTCTCATTTCTCCGCTGTACCTGCAACAAAAAAAAAAAGTATTGAATCAATATTTATAAACTGGTGAGAGACATTTAAACGTTCGTTAGCAAATATCAATGATTCGATGTTTTACCTTATGTAAGCCCAAAGAACGAGGGTTATCAATCCAATTCCCATGACGAAATTGCACGTATTTGCGAGTTTGTACAGTCCTATTAGGCCGAAAACTCCTGCGCAAACGTACATCGTAAAAGCTATTGCGAAAAACACTGCCGGAGTTCGAGCAGCCTTGAACAAATTTTTGCTCTCGTTGTGCGCTTTGAATTGCATAAAAGTTTCGTCTATGTCCTGGAAAATAAATAAAAATCACATAAAAAATCATTTCGGAAGTATAAAACTCGTAAATAATGTATTAATTTGGTTATTTAATTGAAAAATCAATGTTATTCAATCAAATGGTCAAGGTGAGGTGAAAATATTGTTCGGTATTAAAAATTCTCACCTTGATCAATTTTTCCATATACATTTGACTGAATTCGTCACCACCCATTTTTCGTTTGTTCGAAAATTGATGAAGCGCTTTGTCAACGCATCTTTGATGTTCAGATTCGAGATGAGACGTCGCCAAATAAGGTTTTGCACCACCGCAAACGCATTCCATCATTTGATGATAAAGATCTTTCGCTTCCGCCACTGCTGATAAATTATTCGCTTCCGCCGTCGCCTGTAAATTAATTTGCCAGTTTTATATCTCTTTCTACTTCTTCATAAATCAGAACATAATATTCGATATAATAATAATTTTGAACTCGGAAAGTTTGTTTCTACTGAATATTATACATTTTTTTTTAAAGACATTTTGAGCAAAACGGAAAAGAAAGCTTTAATTGGTTTTTCTTTGCCTGGAAACTATAAAAATAAAGTATCAAAGAATTTCGAAGATTCAAATTTAAAAATAAGTAACGATACTGAAAGAATAATTGGAAAAGAGAAAAAATGTAAAGAGAGTCAAGACTCACCACAAGCATGCTTTTAGGCTCGGGTAATTCGTCGCCTTTGTATATTCTGATATAGCTCTTAAAATATTCGAGCAATTCTCTAGCTTTGACGACTTGTCCGTTGATTTTTTTCGTGACAAGATTATCGGGTGCCAATAGAGTCGGAATAAGTATTCTTAATTGTTGTTTAAATTCGTCCTCGATTTCGGAGAGTCTGCCATCGAATTTGGGATTGGTGGCGATTTTCAAGCCCGGATGTGGCATCAAGAAACAGGAAATTTCGGAGAAACAGGATTTGATGTGTTTTCGCAAACTTTGTAATTCGGGATGCTGTTTATCCGAGACTTCGAGACGACGTTGTAAAATTTTTCGTCCACCGTTCGAACCGTAGTCCGCCTCGTACGGATAACTCCAGTCTCGTACCAAAAATTGTAATCTTTGAAAAGGCGTACTGCCCGATTTTTCCAACGCCAAACGTCCGTATTCCGTGAATAATTGTAAATGTTGCAAATCGTCCTCTTGTATGTTTTGTGATAAATTGTATATTTGTACCGAGGACAACATCGTACTCAAGGCAAATACTGTTGCGCAGTCACGAACGGTCGATTGACTGTCAAACGCACCCTGCGTGTCCATCAATATTATCGCCACTTTTTCACCGTTCAACAGCGTTCCCGGAAATACTTTTGACCACATGAGAATTCCTGTTGTGTCACGCTCCGAGCCACCTCGCCACGAAAATCCACTCAATGGCTCTTGATCGGTTCCTAACCAATTGTCGTCGTTGCGCTTTTCGACGTACTGTAAAAAGAAACAGGCAAATTTCAAATTCAGGCAAAGAGTTAATTTAATGGAAAAAAAAAAATTGAAATATGAAATTTGTAATTTTTTATGAGATATTCGAAAGTTTTCATTACTTCATGAAATTTGAGTAAAAAAGTGATTCAAAATGAGTTTCATCATCTCACAAACGCGCGACTCACCTTGCTGTTCATATAGCGAAGAAAAAAATCGAGAAGAAAACTTTTTCCTTTCCTGAATGCACCAGCAACGGAAACAACGACGACGCTACGATCCTTGATGTCATCTTGAAGGAGAATTTCGGCGAGAGCTTCCTCGTCGAGTTCGAAACTGTGATCGGGATGTGCGAGAACTACTTGAACCGGGTAACCCGGTATTTCGGTGTTTTTAGCGACGGGCACCTCGTCCATCGAGAATGTTTCTATTCTCTCGCGTTGTCCGAGGCTCTCTGCGTGAAATAAAAAATTCAATTTAATATTTTTCTCAATGCAATTTTTTTCGAGAGGCCAAACGAGAATGTCAAGTTGATAACTTGGAATTTATTTAAAAAAAAATGAAATCAATTGGAAAAAATTCAGAACTTCAGGTAATTTGATCCAAAACTAATAATAAATAAATAAAGAAAAAATCAAAGTGAATTAAACATAAAATAATGGTTGAACCTAGAGATACAACAATAAAAAAAAAAACATTGAAAAATTATGAGAAAAAAAGAAACAAGAAAAAAAGCGTTGAGCGTGGTCGGAGACCTTGACTGATGACACCGCCGAGTGTCTCGTACGTTCCACGTTTCTCATCGGTAATTGCGTAGGATGACGAGGCTATGATCGAATGCATAGTCGCAAAATGAAGCGAAAAACAAGAGGAAAAAAAACAGATTATAACAAAAATGAATAAATGATCGATCGGGCTGTTCTTCCAGCGTTTCTCAAGGTATCCGAGTGGGATCATTCCGGAAATGCCAAAAATTCACTATGATAAAAAAATGAAAAAACCAAAAAAGCCATCGCATTTTCATATTTTTTTTTCATTGAAATTCGAAGTAGCATTCGGATGATTCATTTTTTTTAAATGATTGAAACATTCTCTCGATTCTATGTGCTAACGAATCGGTAACTGAAGAAAAAAATTGATAAAAATGATCGATCGTACAACGGATAATAATTTAATTGATTTATAATTAAAATAATTCTTTTTTCTTTGTAAGTGTAAATTTAAAGGCGAATATCCGGTGGAGCTTCGACTTGTTTGATCTTTTTCCAGGCCTCCCCCCCCCCCCCCCCTGCTAATTCTTTTGGTTCTTTCCTTTTCGTCTCCGGGCTTTGCTTCTTTGAATAACGAAAATGAATGAAAAAAATAAATGAAAATGCGAGAGAGAAAAAAAAAAGTGGTGAAGCACACAGGGCGAAAGAAGGATAAATTAGGGGGGTAGAAAGAGAGGAAAATTCGTAGTCTAATAGGTGGACTAAATGCGCGTGCGAGTCCGATGTTCCTCGTTTAGCGAAAGAAGGAGAATAGGAGAGGATGGCCAATTACGGGACAGCGGCGGCGGCAGCGGCAGCAGTCAGGTAATAAAGCCTTGCACCAGAGCTCGGAATATTGCGAACGAGGCTGCATTGCTCTTCTCTTTTCGCTCATCTCGCCTATCCAATCTAAATCTCACGTTCAAATGAACGTCCGGCTTTCGCATCTTGTTCTCTCTCTTCCTCCCTCCTTTGTATTTGCATGTATTTTACGTGTGCGTCAAGCAGAAATATGCTTTTAGCGATTACGTATTCCACTCGGACCAACGAACAGCCAATCATTTGTCGAATTAAACGCTTCTTGTACATTCTCCCCCTTATTTTTTTATTTATCTCGTCTTTACAACGACAAAATTTTATTGGTCATTAAAAACAGTCAACGAGTTTACCTCAATTATTACGGTTCAATGAATTTTTCAAAATTTCCACTTTTTTTTAAGCTTTATTCTAATATTTGTTTTTTTTTTTTTTCGAAAAAATTTATGAATTCAACTTTTTTCTCTAGAAATTTATTTTCTGCCAACTTTTTACAACTGTTTTTTTTTTTTCTCATAATTTACTAATTTTACTGAATTTACTGAATACATGATTTTACTGAAAATTGGACACGAAAATAGACGAAACACGATGCACAAAATGTAGGCTCGAAATTATCGAGATGTACAAAACGAGAGGCAAAAGTATTTTTGCCGAATTTCTGACATCAATAGCGAGACGAATATCGTTCACGGTGATACAGAATGATGATCAGGTCCGTTGAGACGTATATCTCCGTTAAATTACTCGATGATATTTTCGAGGTTCGAGGGTAATCGCGATCACGTGGAACTCTGCCAAAAATGTTGCATACATCGAGGAAGAGGTTGTGCTCAATAATACACGATGAGATTTTTATAGACGAAAAAGGAAAAAAAAAAAAAAAACAAAACAAAAAACAACAACAAAAAAAAAGTTTGCCAGAATTAAGAAGAAGAAAAAAAAAACAAATATTTTTCACTCAGTCGTTCAAATAGAAAAACGTTTTTCTTCACAGGTAAAACGAGATAAAAAAAACAACAACAATAACAACGAATATGAAAAATTGAAAGAAAATAAAAATATATAAAACGTGAAAAGATAATTTTGGACAGACAGCATCTGACATTGATTGATAAATTTATACAAAAAAAAAAAAAAAAATGTATTTCAAGGGAGGAGAGACTCACCGACATTTTTGAACGTCCGATTTTGTCGTGGCGAAACACGATTTACATTCTCGTCTAGGGACGTCATTGGGGGCTTTGTGACTGGAAATTAAAATACATCGTAGTCATCTTATAGAAGAACTATAATAGAACACGAGAGCAAATAAATATCGAGGAGATTAAAAAAAAAAAAAAATGAGAAAAGTTTTGTTTTGTGATCGAATTTCAATTTATCTTCAAAAGAGAAAAATTTATATTTATTCTCGAAATAAGGATTGAGCACCGAGTTAATTATTTCGTTGAAAACAATAATTTTCTTCGCGATAAATTAAATAATCGTTTATACAAAAATTCATCGATTCGATCACTGCGTGATTCTCTCATCGTTTTTCTTTTTTCACACGCATTATCAGCCCATTTTGTAGAGGGGATGCTGTGAAAATGGACACGAGTGATATGACTTCGATAAAAATCATTATTTCAATGTAGAAATTTTATTGAACTTTATAGAGAATTATTAAATCTAAAAATAATGAAAACAACTCGACGAATAAAAATATAAGTGCATATACTCTGAACACATGAGAATGGTAAACGTATATATACACGTATTACGAAACACACCAGCCGCCATCATTCCAAATCCATCGGGCAAAGGTTGTCTACTTTTTCGTTCTCTCAGTCTCTCGACTAAAACACTTTCACGAGGCATTTCTTGTTCAATTTCTTTTCGCCTCGGTGCTTTTCGTCTTTCCGTCATTCTTCTATTATTTTTCTTCTATTTGTTTCAACATTCGTAAAAACAAATGAAAAAACTCGAGAAAATCGAGTGGAAACGTAGGAAAAACAAAAAAAAAAAGATTTCTTTCTTAAATCACATTGAGCAAAACCCAAAAATCACGTTCACGAAATTTACGATTAAGAAAGAAAGAAAAAAAAAAGCGACAAAAATCAATTTTTTCGAAGGAATTAAGCCGACGATCGCGGAACTACTTTGCGAGGTGAAACAGAAAAAAAAACACGAGGAGACTTTGGCCCGAGAACGAGTACTAAAGACGTGAGAAAGAAAAGACTTTGCCGAACGTAGTGAAAAGTTGGCTTTTCCTTCCTCGTGTTTCTCGTCCAACGCCGACGACGTCGTCGTTGAGCTTGGCCGCGACGTCGACGTCGACGTCGCCGAGGACGAGCTTTGGCCTTTGGGCAAAATCAAAATACACGCTTCTCGTGCAACTCTGAATCGGGGTAACACGCCAAAAAAATTGGCAAATTTCCACGAAATTACATTTTATTTACTATTTTTTTTTTTTCTTTTTTCTTTCTTTCGATTCGCCTCAATGATACGGCGGCTGCGAGACACGAATATTTGAGAACCGAAAGTTCAGTCTTTGGTCAAAGTGCAAACGCGATCAAGTTCGTGGGCTCGGACTCGAAAAATCCAAATTTTTGAACGCAAATTAGAAAAAAAAAAAAAATCTTCGTGATCGCATCGAAATGAATAAATATTTGTATGAAAATATGATGATTCGGTTCATTTGAGATAAATGCGAAAGAAAAAACAAATAAAATTTTTGAAATCAGAGGAAAAATAATGCTGGGAGATTCGTGCTTTTATTTGGACGAACCGTAATCGAAATATCGGATACCTCGATCGTGAACGCATTTATGAATAAGTACGAACAACGAATTAAGCTCGTTATTCGCCATTTCTCGAATGAGCCTAATTAAAATTTATCCGACAATCGTAATTACCCTGATGCTGAGCCATTCGATTAATCGGCTCGTCTAATTTTCATCGGGACTAAAATTTCATTAATTTCAAGGATTTTTAGGCCAAGGAATATGGATTTTTCACGTGACATTACGAACCGAGTTGCTGGTATGAAAAATAATTGAAAATTTTCCGAATTTTAATATTTTCATTCTGCTCTTCGAAAAAAAAAAAAAAATTTGTATGTTTTAAGCTAACTAATAATATACGAATATTGAGAAATTTTCAAAAAACTCAGTTCGTAAACAATGAAATTTAGAATAATCTATAAAAAGTGAAAAGTTGTATTTCATTTTTGTTTTGTATTCGCATGAATTTTTTAAGATTTTTTTTTTACCCTTTTTTCTTCGTTGTCAGGTATTTCTAGTTGACATAATTTGATTTGTCTCGTCGATCTATTGATATAATTGGGAAATTACGAAGTTTAAAAAAGAACAAAAAAATCAGGGGAAGAAACAAATCTTTTTTTGATTTTGAACAGATTGGATTTTTTTTATCTTCAAAATTTCCATACAAAATTATGAAAACCTAAAAATGATGACGAAGACTGAGGAGACTTCGTATAAATTAATTAATATTTTTCATCGTCCTGAAAAATATATTCGAGGATTTTACGAAGAGATAAAAAAACGAGAGAAAAAAAAATTTTAGAGAGGGAACACGATAAAATTGGCAGAAAAATTTAGAGGGTCGATTGGCAATCAGGAGTTTAGTTGCAGAAAAAAAAAACTAAAAACAGGCTCGTTCGAATTATTTTGTTTGATTTTTTTTTCGTCGAGTTTCCATTCAAATATCTCGACTAATACCGTTCATTTGATCTCCCCCGACATTTTCGCCTATTTGTAATTTTATCCAACTAAATCGACGGCGTGATTAAAGCCTCGCGATTGATTGGTTGCCGATTCGTTTGACTGAATAAATCACGTTTGATTGCCTTCCCGAAACAGCCGTTTCAGTCGTTGATGCGCGTTGAAATCGTGGCAAAAAATGATTTTGGATATTTTGGAATATCAGGAAAAAAAGGGACGATTTTTCCGAAAAGAAAAATATTCGAATAACAAAATTATTCAGAAGATTTAAGGAGTTTCGATACAAGCGATACAATGTTGCCATGCTAAACCATGTTAAAAACACAAAAAATTTTCAAAAAGTTTCGAATTTTATAAAATTTGGTGAACGTATTCGTTTAGTGCAAAATTTGACAATACAAATTTTTTCAGATTTTTCTTCTACACAGTTATCGAGTAATTGAAGACTAAAGTTCACCTGTATAAGCATAACGTTTCCATATATATAGGTATACACTTCGGGCATAAGAAATCTGCTTTAATGCATAATTACTCGATAACTAAGTAGAAGAAAATTTTGAACAAAATTTGTCTTTTCGTACTTGATGTTGAAGAACATTATCACCAAATTTCATTAATTTCTTAACATTTTGCCTTTTGTACCGAAACTCCTTAAGTACGAAAAAACTTATGAAATTCGTAAGTCGTGAGAAATTTTTTTGGAAGCAGCCAGCAACAGGAATTAGAGAATAGAATAAAAAAGCAAAAAAATAATTAGAGACAGAGTCGAGCGAATCTTAATGGATGCATCGACCACCGGGTATTAGCAGAGCTCAGAGTTCATCGCTCATTGTGAAAGGTGATGAAATTTTCTTGATTTTTCTCATTTGTCATTGTCCTTGTCGAAGCATCAAAAAAAAAAATAGTGAGTCATAAATGTCGATAAACGTCGAAAGAATCACGATCACAATCGAAAATGTTGGAGGTAACAAAGGATTATTTAGTCTCAGTGTCAACGAATTTTAGGGGGACTTCAATTCCATGAATACATGTACGTGGATTGGTGATTTGTCAAGGTCAATACTCGGCTAACGATTAAAAACAGAATATTTCATCATTTTATACAGTTTCGAGGAAAGAAGAGAATTATCTTTCGAGGCTTCGTTACTGCAGATAAAAGTTGTCAAATCTCGAAACATTGTTGTTGTAACGAATACAATTATCTCTCACGAAAAAAAAAATAACGTCTTTGTTTCGAAAGAATTTTTAACTCGTTTATGTATCTTCGATGTATTCAATCGATGAAAATACCAACGTGGATTCTATAAATGTAAAAAATTTTATTTTGTACGTTAATAAATGTGATAAACATAAAAAATTATTGAAATTTGTACTAAAAATGAATTCAGAATCGAATCGCGAAGGTGTATGTGATTTCGTCACGTGTCAACGAACGGCAGCACTATCGAGTTCCATGCGTCGACTACGTCATCATCAGACCAGTTTCTGACAGAATGTTTTTTTTTTTTTTCTATTTCTGCTCACCGAAACACGAACGCAAGAAAGAACATTGCACGATGTAAACTGGAATATTTTTCATAGGCTCACACCGAAAAATAGTTAAAAAAAAAAAATGGGATGAACGACAGAGAAACAAAGGGTTGAGGTCTAACCTCAATTGCGACGTTAGTCGACACTTTCCCCTTCTATCTCTCTTCAATCTTTAGATCGCAGTTTTCGTAATCGATGGTAATTGCGAAAGAAAACGGAGAAGAGCAAGTATGTGTGTGTGTGAATAAGAGACAATTACTGACCATGAGGGCTGATGCTGGTTGAAAAATTGTCAATCGGTATATCGGCGGTCCATCCTGCCATTTTGATATCGGAATATTTATTTTCAATCTCGAATAAACTGACAAATAATAAAAAAAAAAAAGTCACGACCGAAAAAGGCAAATTTTTGCCAGCTTTTTCTAAAACGTTCGATCAAATATGACAGGACAAATTTCTGTACTTCGTAAAACTTGTTACGTGCGGATGATTCGTGTGGGAGGGGAGAAACAAAAAATAAAGTAACAAAAAAGAGAAAAGAAGGTGAGCAGAAAAAAAAAAACACTAAAGGATCTCTGGTCACGGCCGATTACAGCTGGTAAAACTGTCCGAGCACTCGAGATTCCCCGTGGCTGCGTTTCTCCATGTTTTTTTCCTTTGAACCTTCATTCACTTGATTACATTTGCACCTTCTCCGAAGCACTGTTCATCTCGTCTTAATTTTACTTTTTAATTATTGCAGTTTTTACGAATAACGAGCTTTTATTCAACTCACCGACATACGAGCCCTCGTAATCTTCGCTCTGTTTACGTTTCCTGACGTCCGCCATATTGTAATTACGGATAGCGACACGTCCGCTCGCAGCGCTGCTGTCTCGCTGGACCGTTCATCACTCCCTAGTCAAGCGAACGTCTGATTTTTGTTCGAAGGCGCTGTTTTTTGAAATCTCATTATTATTACCTGAAAGTGACAGAAAATATTCTTTTCATATGGTACCGTTATTGAAACAATGTTTTCCCAATCCGAGAAATTATTTATCCGTGTTTTTTTTTAACATTTAATAATAATATGTCTTTCACGTTTTTTAAAAAAGTTGTCAAAACTGACTTTGATTTAAGCGATTTGAAGATATAGGCTCTTCGATTTGAAACCACGTGACTCAAACACGTGGTCACGATTGAAATTGTGTTACAGTGTTGCAAAAGTGAAAGCAAATGAAGAATTTTTTTCGAAGTGTACAACAATAATAATAAGCCTGTGAACATTTTACTTAAATAATCTGATGAATAATATAGTTTCGAACTGTGATAATGAGTAACAAATGTCAAAAATCAATAAAGCTTCCCGCACCATATATACGAAAATCTGTATATTTATAATTGATAGATAAAACAAATATAACCTGAAACGACGATATAACTTTTGAGTGGTCGAATTCTGATTGAGGAGAAAACGATTTTTCCCAATCGTTCGAGAGATCAATCCAGGGGAAAAAATCGGGAGAAGAAGTGAAATATCGAAAAAGAATAATCAGAGGATCCAAGCCATGATTCGTCGAGATTTTCACACACAACAAGAGGCTTGGAATTTCGGTAATTCAATGTTTGTTTTTTTTAATTTTTTCGTTGAAGAGAAAGACGCGTGGGGCTACTTTCGGGATGCGTCGTCGTTTCGATCCGGGCGGTAGAGTGGCTTTGCGTCAGATTCTCTATGGTCGAATGTGTTGGATGCTGTGCGCGGTGGTTAACGTCTCGTGCGCGATAAATACGTGCTGTTTTTTTTTCTTCCTCTATTTTCCCTCTTTATTTCCGTTCAGTGAAGCTTACAGTGGGATATATCAGCGAATATATGGCGAAAATCATTTGATCGAGTAAGTGTGTTTATGTTACGAATGATTCTCCTCGACATTGGCGTTATTGCGCGTTGCCGATTGCGCGCGAAGGGAGAGAGGGGCAGAATCACTCCCCCCCGCTCAACCCCTTCTTTCGCGAAAGTTCTCCCACCCTTGCGCAGTCGCCGCATCCAAGAGTAAGTAAATGTCGGTAGAGGGACGAGGAGAATAGAAACACGAATTTTTCGCCACATGTTTTCAAACGCATTTTTTCTTTTTCACCGTCGAATACTGAATGTGATAAAAAATTTATGAATCGATCGATTCGTTTGTAGTTTGAGCTTCAAAATCATTTTTGAAAAACGTTTTCGATCGTTTTTTTTCTCTCTCATTCTCTATACGCATTTATTTTGACATTTATAGATACAAAGCAACAAAAAAAGAAGAATTACGAGCAAACGAAAGTGAACAATGAAATAAAAATCAAAATGAAAAGTATAAAAACATTTTAAAAAAAATGAAATCGAAGTTTTCTTGTTCAAAGCAATAAAGAATTGATTGAACATCGGCCCCTTCGATGGCATTCGTTGGGCCAAGGTCAAAAACTGTTTTGAAAAAAAAAGCGATTTTTTCTCGTTGTTTTTTCTCGACAGAAAAATTAGTAAACTCCAATATCGATGATTATTTTTTACTAGAAAATTTTCTTTACATCATTGGAGCTCGTACGCTTCAGAAAAACGGAACAAAAAAGAATTTTTCGATGCTTTCACAGTGAAGTTTCTCCTCGAAATAAAGAATTTCCTGAAGTTGCCCATATTCTTCGTGTAAGTTTGACACTAAGGAGTCTCCGATACGAATATTTCCTTGGATTTATCGAGGAAAACACGATGATAAACAGGATGATATACGTCGGTGTGTATAAATGCAAATTCAACGTGTGTTTCCCATTTCGAAGTGAACTCGTACGTCTCGGTATAGTGTGATGGATAAACGGTGAGGGGGGCGCGCGAGTGCTTTTTCATTCTCGGGCTTGTGTGGACACACGTGATGTGGCGACGCGTCGAATGTAAACTGGAGGCGTGACTCTCGTCGATTTTGCATCTTCTCTTTCTCTCTCTCTCCCTCGTTGGTCTATTTCTTTCTCTTTTTTTCTTCAAAGTTTCTATTTTTCTTTCTCTCTCTCTCTTCTTTCCCTTTCTCTTTTCCAATTCGTCTTTTTCTCTTACTTTCTTCCATTTTCTCTCATTCGTTGTTTCTCCGCGAGATGCCTCGTCGCTCTGTTCTCAGTTGTTTTTATGCAGCCTATCCGACACACGGTTATCCAAATATTTTTCCAAACTTGCCGGCGTCGATAGGAGAACGAGAGAGAGTTCGCGTTGCATTTCGGTGTCTCGAGAGTCACGATAAATACAGCGTGAATTTGTACAAAAACGTAAATATAAAACGAATCATAAAAAATCACAATTCCGATGTGAAACGATATTACAAGGTGACTTTGATGTAGAATTTCTAGCCGATTATTCGCTCGCGAGAAAAACAAAGCTAACGACGAACGTTTCGAACGTAAATATTTCTCTTTTTCTCTCCATCATTTTTCCCAGCGTTTTCAACCGTTTTACAAATTTAACAAATATTTTCAACTAATTATTCCGTTACTCTCGTATTCGCACGAAGATAATTATGAGAATAAAATCATCGAGAGAATAAACTTTCGCAAATTAATTTTTGCAGACCTATCGATCGAATATTTCACGCAAAAAACAAAACAAAAGAAATAAACATACAATGTCAACAAAACTTGGTAGGAAACCCTTTTTTTTTTTCAATGTGCATCGAACAGATAAATATCGTGGAGATTTGAAAAAAATGGCTGATGTTTTGTTATCCGTTCGTCACACCAGAGAGAGAGAGAGTGAGAGAGAGAGAGAGAGAGCGTTGGTACTTTTATGACGAATGGCCTGCAAGCAGTTTTCGCACGTTTTACATTTTTTTCTTTTTTTCGTACTCACCGGCTCGAGATCCGATCTGCCCTGACGATTAATCGTCTATTTTTAACGGAGTAAAATATATAAAAAAAAAACGTTGACGTTTTTTTTTCGATGACAGCTCGTTGAATCGACGACTATGAAAATAAATAAATAAATAAATAAATGAGAAATAGATTTTGGAAATTGGCGGGAGGGAGAATCGAAGCTCACGAATCGCTGACGTGCGATGGCTTTTCGACAATGCACAGAGATAGATGCGATTAGATATATAAATATATATTTCATATTTCCGTGTGTACATATACAATAACGCCATGTTGTGTACCCGGACATTGGTGAATTTCGTGAATTCATGGTGCGTTCGGATACACGGTTGGAACGAGATCGGATAACGAATTTTGAATGTATAAATCGTTCGGGGGAGACCGCTGAATATCAACTAATATTGTTCGTACGTATGCGATGCGAATGAGAAGTCGAATCTTGACGATTACGATGATACAAGAGTAGAATTCGATCGAAGCGAACGTTTTTGAGCTTTTATTTTTTTTTCGAGCAAAATGTCTGACGAAAGTTGGCTATTTTTTGGAAATTTTCAATTTCAGTTGTCAATTTCTTTGTACTTACGATTACGATGAATTGTCCTCCGAGATAGCAATTAAGGTGATTCTGTCGCGGTGGCTGGGTCATAGGATTCGGGTGGAAAAATTTAATGCCTCTTAGATCAATTATTGTTATCACGAAATATCAGGCTCGTTTGTCGAAGGATTGAGATAGAAAAATATTATTAAAAGTAGGTTTTTTCCGGGACGGATACTCAGGGGGTGACATAGGAGGAAAATCCGATTTCCGGTAACTAAAAAAATCTATGTTAGCGAAAAAGCGTAAGATATTTTACAAAATAAGATTTAAGTACCTCGAGCTTGTAGCGATCGAATGGTCTCGAAAAAAAAATGATTTTCGATCTAGTTTTTATGGGATATTGAGTTGAAATTGTGCTTCCGGCATCGGACAGTGTTTTGACACTTTGGAGATGAGGAGATTAAACCCCCGCGTACCGGCGCGGTCGAGTACTACGCCAGTCACTCAAATAACTATTATTTCAGTTCAATAATTATGTACAAATTGTTATAACCTATCTTCGATTGAGACAAATTATTTTTTTTTTTTTTTTATTAAGGAGTTTCGGTACAAAAGGCAAAATGTTAAGAAATTAATGAAATTTGGTGATAATGTTCTTCAACAGCAAGTACGAAAAGACAAATTTTGTTCAAAATTTTCTTCTACTTAGTTATCGAGTAATTAAGCATTAAAGCAGATTTTTTTATGCCCGAAGTGTATACCTATATATATGGAAATGCTGTGCTTATACACGTGAACTTTAGTCTTCAATTACTCGATAACTGTGTAGAAGAAAAATCTGAAAAAATTTGTACTGTCAAATTTGGCACTAAACGAATATGTTGACCAAATTTTATAAAATTCTTAACTTTTTGACAATTTTTTGTGTTTTTAACATGGTTTAGCATGGCAACATTGTATCGCCTGTGCCGAAACTCCTTAAAAATTAATATTTTTACAAGTATGAATAATTGGGATAGGCATGAGTTTTGTATTTGGTGATTAATACAACCAGGTAGAAGTCGATAGGATTATTCTTGAAGGAGATAAATAATCGAAGGGATGATTAAATCATTTTTTTGTTTGGAGCTGAGATTAATTAATTGGAATAGAGATGAAATTAAATGTGAACTCGAATCGGACAAATAGCAGATGTGCTCGAGGATAATAGCAATTTCGACTTTCCTCTCTCTCTCTTCCTCTTGCTGTCTCTTTCTCCGAAAAGAGGCTTCTAGCGATCCTGGCACGAACACGCGATTGCACGCAGCCTGTGCAATCCGTACATGCACACAAACGAGATGAGCTTCTCTCGGGTGCAACAGCAGCAGCAGCAGCAGCGTCACCATTCGTGCATATACGATATTTGTCAGCGCGAAAGGGTTACACAGCGAATGGGATAGTTGGAGTGAGAGAAGAAAATATATGTATAGAGAGAGAGAGAGAGGGATTGAGAGAGAAAGGGAAAGGCTCGAGCGCGTAAATGCAAACGCAAACGTTCCTCTTCTGCCTCGGTCTCTCCCTGTTCCCGAATTCGGGTCAGTTATCGTTTCCTCTGGAGTTTGGTCGAGCGACCACCCGAATATAATTGCCAGTGTGAATCTCGACGACCGCCATCACCACCGCAGAACAGAGACTAGCATTTATAACGAAACTCCCCTACAGTATCCTCCCTCATACAGACATCGACTTCCCCCCCCCCCATTTTTCTCTCTCCCTGAAACATTTCATTTATAAACGAAACTCGATACAACGGTGCAAATTCTCTTGACAAAATCTTTGCCGACGTCCAATCGATTGTTTTTACAAAACTCCTCAAACATTCGGCAAGCAATAAATATATAACTGAAGTCTCGAATATTTATCATCGATTTTTCAATCTTTTATACGTTCGAACGTATAAAAAAAATCATGAGAAATAATCACGAACCAAAGTTTCAACGTTTTATACAATCCATTCATCGTCCATTGGCTCTTATGAGAATTTCAAAATCTCATTTACTTCGAATATAAACAATAATCATATGCGGACGGAAAAATCAATTTGCTAAAACGAATTTTCAGCTCGAGAACAGCCTTGATAAAGGGGAGAGGCTTCTCGTGTTATTTCTAACTGATATAATCACGTTTGCATCGGACATTCGATTCTCTAATCAAAACCTATAACCGTACATGCACAAATTTCATTCATATATAAATATAATGTACATGTATATTTAATAGCAATTTCGAATAATTTGACATTACGAGAGAGGGAGAGAGAGAGAGAGGGATATGGAGTTTCGAAGCAATTTCTGTAATCGACACGGTACACACACGTTAAACTAATTCGGCAATAACTATCGCTAGAGTTGGTGTAATGCTCGGTGCGGCGGGCTGTTTCCGGTACGAAGGAGCGGGGCCACCGGGCGGAGGCTGCTGCTGGAGTGCTAACACGTTTTGGCCACCCTTTCAAAGATACACACATATGTACAAATATTGTATATATATATGTATAAACGTATGTGACCCTTTATCGAATTCGCGGAACGCTTGATGTTTATGAAACGATTCTACACACTGCTTCTGAGCTTTAATAACGTATTTCTATAATTAACGTAACGAAATGAGCGCTAAAACAGAATCCCTCTATCTCATGGGATACAACGCATGAAACTCTGTATTTCTAGCTTTTTCGCGATTATAACACACCGCTCAATATTCGTTCTCGATTTTTTATTTTTCAGCCATTCGGTATAAACGTGAGAAGTTGTTGTTTTTTTTTTTTTTTTTTTAATACTTTTCGAGTTCATATAAAAATTATTTTATTCAACGAGATATCAACTGTTTCTCGTATTCGGTGATTTTCGTGATTGAATGGGCTCATGCGAAACGACTGATTCGTCGGGCTCGTTATATATCCTTTTGATCGATTTTGATCGACAAGGATGTTCCTGCGTTTCTCGATGGACAAAACAATTTTTTTTTTTGCGATTTAAGGGGCTGTAAGCAGTGTGAACGCTGAAAATTTGAGTGATTTTCGGGATTTTTTTTTTTAAAGCAAAATATTTAATTGAATGTTTCGAAAAATTGTAATTTTTTCATAGAAAAATATTGAGATCCAAGCGACGTATGCGCTGCCTTCGAAGGCGCCTAAAAAAAGAAAGTTCCTCCACTGCTGTCATGATTCCGGCCGATTGAGTAGCTGAAACCGAAAAAAAAATGTCGTCAAACTTGACGGTATTTTCTGTACTGTGACGTAGGATTTTTGAAAAATTAACAAAATCAAATAAAATGGCGTAGTTATGAAGAAAAAAGAAAATCTGTTTTCTTGCCTATAAAAATGATCGTTTTTTCAATGCCAAATCGTCAATTTTCATCCAATAAAAAACATCCTGGTTCATGATGGAGTAAATATATTAAAGTTCAAATTTCAAGTCAATCGAAAAATTGCTTTTTGAGATGCAATGTGAGCAAATTTGAAAAATCTCATTTCGCGAGAAATCCCTTTGCTTCATTCAATTATTTATACTTTCAAGATATTTCAATTTTATACTTTCAAGATATTCTTGAAAGATATAAACTGTCGAATGAGGAAAAAAAAAATGGATTTTTTTCAGTTTGACATCGGTAAGCCCCTTAAGGAGTTTCGGTACAGGCGATACAATGTTGCCATGCTAAACCATATTAAAAACACAAAAAATTGTCAAAAAGTTTCGAATTTTATAAAATTTGGTCAACATATTTGTTTAGTGCCAAATTTGACAATACAAATTTTTTCAAATTTCTCTTCTACACAGTTATCGAGTAATTGAAGACTAAAGTTGACGTGTATAAGCATAGCGTTTCCATATATATAGGTATACACTTCGGGCATAAGAAATCTGCTTTAATGCATAATTACTCGATAACTGAGTAGAAGAAAATTTTGAAAAAAATTGTCTTTTCGTACTTGATGTTGAAGAACATTATCACCAAATTTCATTAATTTCTTAACATATTTTGCCTTTTGTACCGAAACTCCTTAACCCACTCTCGTTATTACGAATGTTAATCTCATATTTATAAACTCCAAAATAATCATTTATTCGGCAAACACATTGTACCTAATGGTTTTGTCAAAAATTTGAAAAATTGTGAGGTGTTAAGAGAATCAGCGTTTCGTGAGAAAAAACTAAATGTTTGGATTCGAGCCAAAAGCAGACTCGTATGAAATGCTCAATTCATCGGTTCTTCCGATGCATTATCGTGAACTCGAAAGAGAGAGAGCGAAAAGGTAGGTATTATGAGACATTTAATGTAATTACTCCGTGGCTATCGAGCCTTCGTAATGTTCGTGTTAACGAATTGAATGAATCACTCTTTAGATTTGCCCAATCTATCTATATACATGACCTGAATTCAAGGCTGTACGTATGTGATATAAATGTATATATATATTTCATTATCAGATATAACAAATTGAGGGGCTCGTTCGATGAGGTCTCTTTTTTTTTTTCTTTTTTTTTCTAGAATAAATGGAACATCGTTCACTCGGAATAGCCCGATTGGAGGGATCGATTTTGAGCATGCACGTTCGTCGCATGCTCTAATTGATTGAAAATTATCGAAACTATTCAGGATAAAGGGGTGCCTCGTACCCGATGAATATTGACAGACATTTTTTATGCCATTTATTATGCTAAAAATGTGATTTTTTTTTATCTCAGCTTCTCGTCGTCCAAGTTCGTATTGCTTTCGTGAAAAGAGCATCTCGTCGCATCAAATAAGAAAATTCTCGTTCAAAGTTCTCGTGTACCGAGGGAATGAGAAAAAAAAAACAAAAAAAATTGACAAAACAGGGGAAAAAAAAAATACTTTCTTGGGGAAAGAAAAGAAGAGGAAATTCTGTACAAAAGGAAATGCGCCCTCGGTGAGAGAGCTTTTGGAATGGAAATTTCTTCATTAGAGCCAGACAGAATTTCATATATAGAAGCTTTCTTTACAACTTGATTTCGTGTAATATTGAAAATTCGATTAAACGACTATGATTTACGACGCGTTATCGCGATTATCGTTCACGATATACTTTTTCCCTTCAAATATTATTACGATCGTTGAATCGAATGAAATTATTTATTTTTTTTTATCGTTTTTTCAAACTCGACGCTTTTCCTGAAAGATCCATCAATGCCTTCTCGTTGAATTTAATTTCATCGAATGATGCAAATTCGTCAAACTTTTTCAACGATAAAAAAAGAAGAAAAAAAAAAATAAGTAAATAAAATGAAAAGATATTCGAACCTACTTTCGTACATTAAGAAAATCTTTCGGAAAATTGACCTAACTCTTGCAGATTTTTATACACAATAAATATATATATATATCTATATACATTTTCTGTATGGAATAGAAAAAGGCTTCGGTATCCATAAAATCGTACGAAGCTCTCTTCTCTCCCTCCCTCTCTCTCTCTCTCTCTCTTGCTATTTCGTATCGAGAGAAAAATGGAGTACAAATCAAAATGGAACATCAGGGATTTGAGGATGCACGTGGTTACAGAGAATTCTCTCGTCCCTGCGACGAGAATTTTTCTCCCATTTCATTTTTCTACTCATATTTACTTTCTTTCTTTTTTTTTTTTCATTTTCATTTTCATTTTTCTTTCCTTACTCGCGTTCATCCCTCTGTACACAGCTCATCGATTTCCTCTCTCGATTTCTCGTCCACTCGCGCCTCTACTCGCGTTTTACGATCTTCCCTCCGCGTCTTTAAACCATCCGCAATCCTCCGCGTTGCCATTTCCACAAAGCATCGGTGATTCCATACCGAATCGATCGAGTTTACGTACAATTTTTACATTTTTTTTTCTTTTTTTTTCAACACACTCGAGTAAGTTCTTGGATTATTTGGGAGAACGAAAAAAACCGGTTTTAGTCTCTAATCGTCATATTTTCTATGAGAATTTTTCTTTTTTTTTGTTTTTCATTGCGATTTTACGAAGATCTGTTTGACTACGAAAGAGTTACGATCAACGAGATTATTCGACGAGAATATTTGACGATTGTTGACGAGTTTTGATCAACATCGTGAGAAACAGTACTAAAAAAATGGACTCTAGATGTGAAGAAAAAGGAAAAGAAAAACTGAATGGTCTTGGGCGAAAAAAATGGTGCGATTCGAGACGAGAATTCCCATACGTGTATCATCAGAACGATCCATTCGAGTATATATATGAGGGTCGAGGGGTTACGTAGGCTCGTGGCTGTGGAATAGGGCTATAGAAACTTTAATAATCGAACGGCGGTAAAACAAGAACAACAAGAACAACAACAATAACGATGCAAGGGGGTGCGCGATGCATACTATAACCAGAAACTGAACTCTTCTCGCGTTGAAGTCAGGAGGCGATATAGAGAGGGTGGATTTGAGGGAGGGAATGCTCAGGGGGTTGATAATGGGGGGTGTGATGCGTCGAGAGTTTCAATGTGACAACGATACTCTTTAGGAAAGAAAATTGGAAAAAACAAGAAGAGAGGCAGAGAGGAAAGGAATGACAGGAAGAAGCAGGGGAGAGAGGGGGAGAGAGGGGAGAGAATAATCCGATGTGTATACATATACGAATTTCTTCGCGAGCACACATTCAGCCGGATATTGGCCTGTGTGAGTTTATAAGGGCGACGTAAAAGTTTTACGACTGTAGGTTCGATGGTTTGCATCTGTTCCCCGTTCGTCTGTGCTTCATTGTTGCAGCCCCAGTCCTTGTTTTGCAACCTCATCAAAAAGCACCTTAGAGTCAAAAACCGATGCCTCGAATTTACGCCGGAATATAATATTTTACATCGAATTTATACTCATTTACAGCGGGAACAACGACTACATCGTTAAAACACTAAATATTTCGATACATAAAAAAGAAACAAAAATCGCCGAATTTATCGTTCTTGAATAACTTACCTTCGAATCGTCTAGAGAAAAATGATTTTATTCTCATTCATCAGGGACTCGATCAATAGCTTTTGGTCCTGCTGATGAAAAGGCTCCTTCGGAATTAGATGTTTGAGTTTAGGAGCAATTTAAAAAAATTACGCCCCGCACGTTACGATAATTACACCAGGGTACGACATAAAAAATTGTTATGTCAAAAGAGGCATAAAAATAAGAAAAACTGAATTTATAATCTCTGTTCCTTTGAGAATTATCGCTTTGGATTATATCGAGCGTCATCGCTACATCTGTCTTTGGTTCGCAGCTCCCATTGTAATTTCCGGACATCGTTCTCTCTGTCTCACCTTCCATCAAGTTTTCCCTCTCTCTCACTCTCCTCCTCTCTTTCTCTCGCTCATCTGTCTGCTATCGACAATTGAATTACGTGTTCGAGCATCGAGCTCATCGTATATAGATATCTACTGACAGGAAGCAAAAGGTCCTAATCACCCTAAATTAACAGGCGGAGTGATTGTCACTTACGCCCTTACGATTTCTCACCCTCAATTTATTCTATCCTCCCAAACGGTATACGAGGTGTCCCCAGAACCGTTACAAAAAAAAAAAATACAAAAGTTGAAACTTTCATTTTTTACTTCGAAACATCGAAGAGAGGGTCTTTTCTGCCATCCAGCGAATCGTTTTCGCACTTTCAGACTCAATTTCATCAAATAGAGGAAAAAAAAAAAACAACAGATTCAAGAATGAAAATTATTTTCTAAAATCTCTCGATTCGTCGAACCACTAGAAGATAAAAATCAAAAGATCCAGGTTCCTGTGAACATTTTATTCTTCAAATGAGATGATTTTAGAGGAGTTTTTTTGGTGAGAAAATTATTCAACACCCACGATCGGGACACCTCGTACACGTTAACCGCGTGGTTCTCCAACTGTTTCAAGCTTGTTCCATGCGTTATATATGGATTGCAGCGTATCTTTGTGAATAGCTGTACACGAGCACACATAATCTGCGAGTATGTCAAGATACGTCGTTTTATACATACACGTGTGTGTGTGTGTGTGTATGAATCGTTATATACATACATCAATGTATCTATAAATAATCTGGTGTAATCCGTAAATATGTAACACGAGGAACATGCGACATGATACCGAGGAATAGTTATGTGCCTGGACTAGGAGAACAATCCTTTATTATAGATTATTGTACGAGTATACACGTGGATCGAAATTGCTCTTGAATTAGTGGATTACGAATTCCATGTTATATACTTGACAATTGAAAAAATGAATATAAATCATATTTTAAAAGGATTATCCCTGTCGAGAGGATGAAATTTATGTGCGTTAATTATTGCTTTTCAATTAGCCTTTTTTTTTTTCGAAATTTTTTATTTCAACTATCGATCTTTAATTATTTTTTATAAATCGGTTTCCAGCACCGATCGTGCATACAGGATCAGGATACCGGTAGTACCGATAAATTGATAGGATATTTTATGGAGGAAAAATTGAAAATCCGTTTATTAACGGCCTGAATTCATAAATTTCGAGGGGATGAATAATAAAAAGAGTTGCGTGTTCAACGATACGGAAAATCGATGAATTTCGAATCGTATCAGAAATCGATTAAGCCTATTTAAAAAGAGCACGGTATGTAGAACGAAGCTAAGCGAGAGAGAGAGAGAGAGAAAGCGCCCCTCCACGCCAGGCCAGTAGCGGTCGGGCGGTGTCGGGTATGTTCGGAAGATGCCGAAGGAATGAGCCTCGCGCCTGATTGGCCGATGAGTGAATCGATGAATAATTAACGAACGGTTGTTCCCAGATGAAAGAGGCTGAGGACGTTTCTCTTAAGAATTTCATGATCTTGGTGCTCATCGAGTGTGAAATATAACTTTTGGGAAAGCCTGTAACAGAATTTTCTATATATATATATCCTCGTGTGGGAACGAGGTTAATGCTGGGCAAAAGTGAAAGCAGGAACAGGTATATAGGAAAAAAAAGGAAGAAAAAGGAAAAAGGGCATGTGAACGAAGTCTGGACGATTGTTATTAATTTGGTCTCGAGGGTACCACTAATATTCATTTGGTGAGCGAATTTTCCTGCTGATGGGGAGAGAGAGAGAGTGTAGAAGAAAAGAGGGCGTGAGAGGGCTCAGCGCAGAAAACAACGATACGGGGGGAGACAAAGGGAGAAAGAGAAATGATGCAAAGGGGAAAAAAAAACACAAGAGAGAGAGAGAGAGAGAGAGAGTGAGTTTGGGTGGTATAGGAGAGCGAAAAAACGTGTAGAATGTACGAAATAACTCAATATCGACGTTCCGGAACTCACCGGTGTTACGTGTATAACGGGAAGGGGGGGGGGGCTCTGGGGGGTGTCCTGCGAGAGAAGAATCCGAACCGTTTGTCAATCCTCTCATTTCGTTTCTATTCCATTGGTCCATCGACTGTTTTATACACACGTTCTCTCTTGTGTTTTTTTTTGTTTTTTTTTCTCGTTGATTCCGACCGAGTTGAAGATAACTCAGGGGATATCTGGGCGGATGATAAAAAAGGTGCGTTTGTTTTTACTTTTGGAAAAGCAGCAACGAGTCAACCGTCTTCGGTTCTAGCTGCAGCAGACTGCATTTATCAGTTTTTCCGCAGATATAAAGTGGCACTCGTGAATATGTTTTATGCAGTAGGAATTATTTGAAATTTCGGCCGAATTGCTTGTGTGTCGGTGAATTATTGTTAGAGGGTTAATGCTTCGAGGTAGCTTCGAGTAACGAGGGTTCTCGAGGATCATGATGCGTGAGAAGCCTCTCCTGCATCATTCTGAGGTGAAAAAGGGGAGATAGAAGAAGATCGAGAGCAGCCTAAAGGCAGGACTTTTGGTCGCTAATTCCATGAGAGTTTTCCATCGAGCTCGAGAAAGGAAAAAAGAGAGAGAGGGAGAGAGAGACTAATCGGTTTGAGCCTCGGATCGTTTCCGAATCGAGCGATTGGAGCTGCTTTCGTATCAGGAATCGGGTATCGATGCTATTCGTCCTCGTCACTTTCGTTGTAACGCCTAATAATAATCCTTGGCGGTTGAGTCTCAGCGTAATTTGAACGTCCGCTATCCTTCGATCCTTTAACATCGACTGTGAGCTGATTAAAAAAATATTTCTAAAATTTACAGATCGATTCCGGGGGCCCACTGACATCGGGCGATTGGATCTATAAATCCAAAAAATAAATTTTCAATCTTTTTTCAACTTTTTTTTTTAACACTTTGATTGTGCAACTCCTGTTTTTTGAAGCAGATTCGTTGCTGAAAAATAAAAACACGACGAAGGGTGTAGCAACTCTTTCGAGAGTTACGAGCACGCGAACTTGCCTGAGCCAAACGAACCACACTGACATCAGTGACTTGTGCTCCAAAAACAAAATGTTAGTGTAACGTAAAGTAAAAAAAAAAAAAAAAAGATTAGGAAGGAAAAAGAGTTGTTGGGCTAACTGCTCGAAATTCGACAGTGAAATTGAGAAATAAAAACAACCAGAAACGTTATTTCGATGCATTCAATATATTTTTATTTTTGTACACCGCTCTGTTGAAGAGCTGGAGAAAGATAGAAAGAAAAAAAAAATGAGAGAGAAGCGAGAGAAGAGATGGAGGATTTTTTTTTGTGCGCTCGAAGTAGCTCGATGCCTCGTTTAGCAGGCAACGATTGACCTAAAAAGTAAGACTTTTCTTATTCTCCTTCTCACTCTCACTCTCCGCGACTCTCTCTCTCTCTCTCTCTCTCTCTCTCTCTCATAGACTCGCTTTCATACACTTTTTTTCTCTTGTATTTTCTCACTAACTCTTTCCCTCTTTTACTCTCGTTTCTCTTCCGTGGCTCTTCACTCACGTACGCTATAGTTTCTCTTCTCTACCCTCGCGTTTACCCCTTTTCCATTTACCCCCTTGAAATTCTGTACCGAGCGAATGAAAGAGGAAAAAAAACGAGAGAGAGAGAGAGAGAGAGAGGAAGAGGAAAGAAAAAAGAGAGGATCGTTACTCTCACAGCTGTAACGCTGAGTGCCGAGAGAGAAAACTGGTTGAGGGGGCTGAAATAAAGAGAACAAAACCACATATATATACACAGCTGTGCATCCCTATATATACGTATATATATATTTATCGTAGAAGAGCACGGATTTACTGGGGCAGCTTTCGCGAGCTTTCCAGTCGTTTACTTTGCCTTCTCTGAGGTTAAGCGATTAGACCGAATTCCTTTTCGTTACACATACACATTTATATATTTATAGCGCATAGTTCAGCACGAGGATTTTACTAACGTTTTATTTTTTATTTTTTATTCTTTCATTCAACTAAAAGAGTCCCGAATGTTTCGGAGTTACTTGGACCAATGCGGAAAACAAATCCTACGAATTTCGGGCCTCGCTGAAAAACCTTACGATCGCGCATTGGGTCTGCCGAGCCAATTATTCAATTTCAGTGTCTTCAATAATTTTTGTCAAAATTTCCATAAACTTTCGAGCAAAGATTATATTTTTGGAGGTTTTTGTTTTTGTTTTTCAAAATTAATTCGTATTCTCACGTTAAAATTGATGAATTTTTTAATTAAAATTTTTATTTCATCAAAAACGAATAAACGTAAGGAGAATAACGACAAAGAAACAATAATAATTTTAATCAGCCGTTAAAACGAATTTAAAATAACCGTGTACATTCTTCGTGAAATGTTTTTGTAAAGTGGAAAAAAAAAAAAAAAAAAAATCTTTACGACCATTTACTTTATCGGTTTATCTGAAAGTCCGGAATGAATATACTTTTTCATCCTCAGGACTTTGACGATTATGTCAAAGCCAGAGAAACGCGCCTCTGAGAAAACGGAAATGTTCGAGACGAGGGAGCGAGAGCAGAAAAAGCGGAAATGCCTTCTACCAAAGTCTTTAGAAAACCATGGGGGTTTTTTTTTGTTACAATAAGTCCGAGGGAGAGGAACGCCCGCGAACTTCTCGTTTACGGATTTTCCTTAAGCCTTCACTTGGCTGGGGGAGAAAGTTTTATAATCCTAAGAGTACATTTTTTTTTAAATCTATATATATACCTGTACATGTAAAGACGTAGTTCTCGTTGATGAGGTTGTGTTAAGGTTTTAGTGCCTACAGCTGCGCCAATCCGGTTACAACACTCGACACCAATTATTCTCCACTATTTTTTCTTCAGCGTAGATGATTTTATGAAATATATAAACTTTTCATTGGCTTCGTAATTTCTTATTTCGTTGAAAAAAAAAAAAAAAAATGAAAAACGATAAAACTATTGGTGCTAAAGTTGTGATGCGTAATTACGCTTTTTTTGTTGTTGTTAAATTATTCATTTTTTCAACGAGAAAATTGCCATTCGTTTTGATAAAAAATACATGTGTCGGTTCAATCGGGATTTTGAAAAAATATATTTCTGATCGAATTGCAAAAAGACGTCGAAGATTATTCACAAATGATGATCAGCGAAGTGGAGTCGAAATATGTACGAATAAAAAAATCGTCTAATTTCGGTGATAGTTTATTAAGTTAAGAATTTGGAGTGTCTATTATTGAAAAACGTTTTGGCAATATTGTAAAGTAAATTTTGTCGTGAGCTATTTCAATTTAACGAGATTTCGAGCAATTACGAGTGCCTCAGGCGAACGATATATATTCGCGAAGTTGATGTACCCAAAAATCGTCACCCTCTCTCTCTCTCTCTCTCTCTCGTGCTCTGTTTTTGTATTTCACTCGGTCGACTATAAATATACATATAGAACGTACGTTAAAGATATCGCAAAAACGTTTCGGTCTTCTCTTATGTCGTTGAAGAACAAAGCGATGTCTGGTCGTCGTTGGTTATGTTAAAGAGAGAGAGAGAGAGAGAGAGAGTTCGGGGTGAAAACAATTGCGTAACGCGGCCAAACCGGCGTGAGCTGTCAGCGCCCCTGTGTACGCGATTTTCCAACCTCGTAACTCAACGACAAACTTATTCCCGGTCCATAAATTATGTGTCACAGAGGTGAGCCACATGCATCTCTTGACTTATATATTTCCCCTAGCGTTTGAGCTCTTCGGGGTCGAGCCACAGAAAGAGATAAAGAGAGAGAGAGAGAGAGAGGGAGCAATGCAATTCTCGAGTTTTGTGAGGTTTAATTTTATCATTGGCAGAGTCTTGTCTCAAGCGGTTTGTCACTCGGCAAACATGGCTTTATGTGCTCCACAAAATGCCGTTAAAACACTCGACGTAAAAGAAAAAAAAAAGGCCCAATCTCCAAAAGAATTCTGGACCCAGCGATTAAGACTCTGATTCAATTTAATTGTCATCCAGTGAACAAAAAAAAAAAAGTAACGATTCCACCAAATATCATTTTCACTTCAACACTGACAAATAAAAATTTGTCGAATCATAACTTTTTTTTTTTTTTTTTTTCATTCACTCCCACGTTTCTTAGGGTAGTATGAAATTTTGAATTTGAGCCAGCAATACGAGTGATCGAATCAACTATAAATGATTGTTGAGTTACCGCGGATATCGTGTTTGGTTCGCCACGATCTATTGAGATCCGATCAACATTTTGTCGAATCGGTGAATTTCTTTTCTCAGTTCATAACGAACAGTCGATTGTTTTCTCTAATTAATATCTCTACTATCAAAAGTGAAAAGCAGTTATTTGGTAACTGAGATCTAGCAAACGGAAGTAAAGAAAAAAAAAAAAATATAAACAACTTGATAATGTCAAATTGAACATTAATCGCGTTAGTTACCGGGGAGAGTGACATTTCATGAAGCATTAATTGGAACTCAATTATTTCCGATATGGGTGATTGATCGTTGGGTATACAATGGATACATCAAGTATATGTGTGGATAACCACATAACATATACAGATAACGTGTGTGCACAGTTTATGTATAAACTAATGTACCGATTACAGACATGCAAATGTCTTCACGTACGTTCGTGTCTATGCGTATTTATATGTGTGTGTGTGTGTGTGTGTGTGTGTTCGTAAGAGACAGAGGGAAGGAGAAAGAGAGGGAGAGAGAGTGAGTGAGTGAGTGATAAAGGAAGGGAGAAGATGGTACGAGGGTAAACGCACAATGATCAATGCAAGGCTGGATAGTGGCGCCATCGCGAGATAGGACAGCGATTATCCATAGAATTGTAGGATGATCCGTAGGGGCAAACACCTTGACCGATTCTAGTGACCAATAGCCTTGGATAATTAATTGTTCGCCAGTCCGATTCGCATTTCCAATTACTTGACACACCGGCGCTCATGAAGCATATATATATATATATAGCGAATGGTACACTATCTTTGTGGATATATCGGAGAAGATAGGTGTGCAGGACAGATCGCTCAGGTGCCGATGGCGTTACGTTCATGAATCGAGGAACTGGTACGAATCTGGATCATCCCTTTTTGTATACATATATATAAATAGATTTTGACTGATTGAATGTACTACATTAAATTATGTTTATGAATCATATCATTAGGATTAGATATTTTTGAGAACGTTAACGATTCACGTGTTTTCGCATATTTATTTTGTTTGTTGTTCCAATCGGTTTTCTTCTCATGATACATATTTTCATTCAAGAATTTTCTTCAATTATAACGTTTTTGATGTTAATAAACGATCTGAAAATTTTAGGTGGAATAACCGATACAAATTTGCACTAACGGAGCTATGGACGAACTCACACTAACTAACAAATCGACGCATCAGATATAGTTTGTGTATTCTCTACACCTCCCCCCTCCCCTCTCTCTCTCTCTCTCTCTCTCTCTCTGTCTCTTCCCCTCGTCTGTGTGTTTCGCGCGCTCTGCTAGTCACGGAGAACAATTCCATCCAGAGTTTACGGGCGACAAGCCCGTTGCGTGCTTGAACCGTATCGAGGCGTACATCGCCGTTATCCGGAATTATCGTCACCAACGAGCCTCGCTCGGGCTGCACGAGCTTTTGGAAATACACGGACATGTATACTTGTCGGTATTATATACAGAGTTATTCAAAAGTGTCGTTTTAAAAATATCGGGGATCGATAGTCCTCGAGATTCTACAGATAAAAGTCCTTTGCCATTTTTTTCTATGACGCACCGTCGCTAAGATATTGAAAAGCGTAAATATCAGCCAATCCGGTGCGACGAGAAGAATGACGCGGAGTGGGGCGGCTCGGAGCCAATGGCGAGAGCGCCCGCCTCTTCACTGGTTCACGCGCATTGCCAAGCTTCAAAATCTCATAAAATATCGATAAATCGACATAGAAACATGATTTTTTTTTTTTTTCACTTTTATTAACTTTTTTCATTTCCATTTGATTTTGCTGCGTCAGAAAAAAGATTTTTCAATATTTTTTTTCACTCATCTATCCAAATGCTTGTCTCGCAGAATTTGACGTGACGATTTTTTGTACAACCTGTATATCGAAATGCATATATATGTGTAAATATATCGAAGCAGAAACATGGCCGCATCGTTCGGGGTGATCGTATACGATTTATCATCGACGAAGCGCGCTCGCGCGTTACTCGACCATGCACCCTTCTCAACCCTTGCTCTCGTTAGTACACTTCGTTTCACAGAGCATTCCTCCCACAATCCCAATCTCAGCGAAAAATCTTTTTTTTTTTTTTTTTTTTTTTTCGTTTACAGTTTAATTGAAACAGATTGATTAAACGGATGAGCGTAGAACGCATTAGAATTAACGCGAATTCATCAGCATTCGACGACGATTAGAGTTATGAATAATTGTTCTTATGAATTTTCAGTATTGATCACATTGACGATATTGACAAAGAAAGAAAGAAAAAAAAAACCAAAAATGACTGGGACCCACTAAGGTATATATAAAAATGTAAAGAACATTGTTGATTTGTTTTATCGTCAGAGTTTAGCAGAAAGGATGAAAAAAAAAAAAACAAGTTTTCTCGCCTCTTTGCCTTGTTCATCCAAGACAATGGAGAATAAAAGTTTTGCTCTTTCCTCGAAAATTTTCCGTCGAATCGTTGCAGTTACGCGTCGTCGCACTTCATATTTTTCATGAGTGGACTCGAGAGTAATTTCTTTTTATTTTTTTTTTTCCCCTCATCAACTCGCAACACGAATTTCTCGTGATATATACAGAGAGAAAGTAGAAAGAGGAGGAAACGAAGTCGTGGCGAAGAATCAAAGGGACACTCGAACAACGTTTTCTTAGATTTTTCACGCGAGAACTATGAACCCTTTTTTATTTTACTTCTGTTGCTCCCCTTTTTTTTTCCATTCCAAACTTCCTGCTCTATCGCGTTTTTTTCTGTATTTATCTTTTCAGGACTGGAGAGCGAACGAAGAAAAAGAATCAGGTTTTGTAATCAGCACACGTTCCAAACTTGTTTGAGTTGGTCCCGAACAAACCATCCAATTTTCAGGTATGTACGCGCGGCGCGGAAAATAAGAAGGGAGGGACTCTCGATCGAGAACTCACGTGTTTATAGTTTTTTTTTTTTTTTTTTTTTCATACATATATATATAAACCGATAGAGTACATTCTCGTTTTATTTTTATTTTCGACATCAACGATTTTCAAACTTTGCAATAATACGTGTCCTCCAGGATCGAGACACCGTCTCTCGCGACTGCCAACTCGTCCGATCGACGATTTTCAGACGTTCGATTTTGTTGAAATCTTCACTCGGTTCATTTCGTTTTGTGATATATTAATGCCAAATTCATTCAAATATTTTTCACGTTTCCAGCTGTTTTTAAACAAACTCGCGTTTTTATCGAATTTTCGAATTGATATAATCTCCGCGTATGAGAAAAAAAAAGTACGATGAATAGTTAAATAGAGAGAGAGAGAGAGAGAGAGAGAGAGAGCGAGTGAAAAGTGCAACGTGTGCGTTCCGAATCGGAGAGCACATACAAACGAGGAAAATCAGATATCTCGCAGAAATCGCGGGAATAACCGGAGGAATTGGGTGGGGGGAGGGAGGAGGCGCGCGTTTAATCGAATCGTAAATCCATTCCTCTTATCCGTTCACGCGGAACAGTTCGAAAATTGCATGCAAATGCAGATATATTCGCGAGGAGGAAGAGGAGGAGGAGGGGGGGGGGGGGGGGGGGGAGGAGAGAGGTAGAGAAATAGGGTAAAGTGCGGTTGGAGCGACCAACATCCTTTACGGTTCGTCGCGCTTCTTTACTCCTCAGTTGCTAAAATTATTTATCGAAAAAGGACCAAATATTTGAGTTATAAATATGAATGATTTGTTAAGAAGAGGATAAAAATAATCGGACAAAAAAAGTGTTGTGTACATTTGATATTTTGTCGTAGTCCTCGGTTAATAATGACGAGAAACGTATAACAATGGATATGTAACAGAAAAAAAAATGTAGCGAGGATGGTTGAACGAAAGCGAACGTGAGAAAGTTTAGCCAACGCGACGAGGAACCTGCGAGGGAGAGAGGGAGCGAAGACGAATGATGGTGAAAAAAAGGATTTGCGAGAACAAGAGAAAAGAGCGTGTATAAAGAGAGCGTTGGAAAGTGGAAAAGAAATAGGTGGAAGTAAAAAAAAAAATAGAAGGGCGAAAGAGAAAGAGCCGAGGGCTGTGAGAGGGAGAGTCTCGTCGAGAAATAAAGGCTGGAGAGCCGTTTATCGTCGTTGCAATCTCCGGAGAGAACCAAGAGAGAAAGGAGAGGAAAGAAAAAAAGGTGGGGGGAGAGAAAAAAGAAAAGAGTGAGATAGAAAGAGAGATTGCTCTCGTGCACAGCTTCCGATCCTCCCTCGCTTGTGTGTGCATTCACTCGAGGGTTATACGTGTAGAACGCGCGGACGCGGATTCGAGATTTCAACGGAAATTTATCGGGGCTGGCTCTTTCTCTTTTTCTCTCCCTCTTTCACGGTCTTTCTTTCGCTACTGGATGAACCGAGCAGTAGTACCTGGTCCACGGCGCGAAGCTCGAGACGAACGAGAACAAGAAGAAATCAAGTTGCGGCGAAGAAGGGAGAAAATAAAAGGGGATCGCTTTGAAGTAAGAAGAGGAAGAACCAGGTAGAAAGACACGTTAAAACAGTCCCTTTCTAGCTTTATATCTTCTTCTCCACAAACTTTTTCAACTCATTCCCAAACTAAACACATAGATACATATAAATATGTGCGTGCGTATACAACGAAAGAAAGGAGAGGAGGCTTTTCTCACCGGCGATTCACATAACGAAGCCTTCAACTCTTCTCCTTACAGGTACATCAGAATTAAAGAGTGTTATCCGGTGTTGAGAAACGAGAAGAAAAATTAATGAAGAGTAACATCTTCTTGCAATTATAAAAAACCGAATAAATGGAGGAATTTAGAAGAATAAATATGAAGTATAACGAAATTTTTGAATAAAACATTCAAGGGGTGAGGGCTAGTCAGTATTTTCAAAAAATCGTTTTTTTTTTGCATCTTCTCAAAGTACATCATTTCCGAAGCATTTTCTGGAAATTCTAGACGAATCGGAGCATTGCTCATGAAGATAAAAACATTTGAGTAAAAGTAGATGGGTAGCGGCAGCAATGCGCTCGACGATACGAAAAAAAATCGCTTCCGCTGCGGCTGTTGAGGCGCCAGAAAGTTTCACTTTATGGTGCCTGAAAGGATGATTCAAAGTCTAAAAATAATTTTTTTATCTACATGTCAATTGTACTCAAAATTTTAAACGCATTTTTCTCGAAATCATGTTTTCAAAGTCTTTCTCAAAGTCTCAAATTTGTATCACTTGTTCTGTACGTAATTGGCCCCTGGATGGACGAAGGATTTTTATCGGCGGTGAATAGTTGTTTTTTTTTGTTTTTTTATCACTGAAAATATGAGTGAATTTTTGGTCGAAAAACAAGTTTTGACTTTGAACATCCAGGCATTTTGTAAAAATTGGTAATTTTCATTGACCCTTCGTCCATCCTGGGCCCAATTTCATTTACTAATGATCCCAGTGCATTTTTTTGGTTTCGGATGATCCAGCGATGAGCAGCGGTAAGATCACCGTGAAACACCTTTTTTTTTTGGACCTCTCGCAGCCTGACCGCATCTCGCTTATTTATCGATATTTTCCAGTGAAAATTTTACCGTAGCTACTAGAAATATTGATTATTCATATGGGAAATTTTTTTCCACCCAATAAAAAAATTTGCTTGAAAAAAAAAATCCCGAAAAAAGCGTTTTTTTCGGCGTTACAAGTATAGCCCTCGCTCCTTGATAACTCGATCGATACGGAATTTACTCGATCATTCGTCGGCGAATAATTCTGTCCTGTTCAACTGTGTACTCGTTATGCAGGAAAATATACATTTTTCCACGGAGATTCAGAAGGAAATTCGAGGCGATGTTTCACTGGCACGTGTCACCTCGAGAAATACTATTTCGTTATCTCCCAGCTTTTTTGAGTGCACTTTCAGAAAGGGAGAGGGTGGAAGAGTTGGAAAAAATTTAAATGAGGAGAAAAGGGGCGAGGAAAAGAATATGGCAGCGCAGAAACTTTAAGGGGTGGATAAAATTTGTTTTGCCTATTTCTCAGGACTTTTTGTCAGTGGGGCAAAATGGGTAACTCGAGAAAGACATGAATTTTTTTTCAAATTTATTTTTTCACCTGACGGAAAAAAAATTCTGTATTCTTGAAAGCGGTGTCACATTTTGGTTTCTCGTTCTATTTTATCCCAGTCTTATCTACCTATATCCGAACGGAACAACATACGGAGCGAGAAGGTATTTTGTAAAAGTCGTTCTCTATGAGGGCGTTAATGGAAGAGATTGAGAAAGAGCGGGAAAGAGAGAGAGAGAGGGGGGGGGAGAAAGGGGTCCGAAACTATTTGTTTATTCTCGGAGGACGAGAGCTATTTTATTCAGCCTTTATCTCTCGCACAGATTTCCCCAGATTTCTATTATGTTAATGCCGAGAGACATAAACTACTAGTCTGGTGTGGCAATACTACTTTTTCCGGGTTCTCTTTCTCTAGCCTTTCAACAATTTCCCGAAAACAGGTTTAATCGTGAAGCAGCCCAACGTTGGCAGGTTATTGCGAAGAATAAAAAAGAAAAGGAGCGAAAAAAAATCGGTGTATAAAGTTCAAAATAAAATGGCGAATTAAAGAAAAAGGAGAAGAAGAAGTTGAGGGAGAGGGGGGGCAGAGAAAAATCCTCAGAATCTGTTTTACGCTCGAGATAAGATGCTACAGCAGTGCCTATATCTCAGATATCGTACCCCAGAGCCCATTAATTCCCCAACTCTTCCCCCCCCCCTCTCTTTTCGATCCCCTCTCACCGGTCTTCTACAACTTACGATCTTTAAGAACGAGGGACGAAGGTATGAACGACAAGAGCTTTATCTCATGCAAAAATTTCACCTACTCAATTTAACGCATCGGAGTTTTCCTCGTTCATCCAATCTCTCTCTCTCCCTCCCTCCATCTGGCTCTTTCATTCTTTCTCTTTATATACACTGCTTCGTCCTTTATTTTCAAACGTTGATCTTTATGCGCTCCGGAGTTTTTGGGTACGAAAAGAAGGGGCGAAGAAACGTAGCGATATTATCTACCTTTTTTCTTTTTCTTTCTCCCTCTCTTTTCCTCTCGTAGTTTCTCTCTCGTTCTAGTTTAAACTTTTTACGTGCCTCTTAACACACCTCGGGATTAAACTTTCGGCCCTCTTTACCCACCTCCATAGCTCTCCCTCTCGCCCCAACAACACCTTCAGCTAAACGAGGTACAATCATCGTCGAGAAGTTCACGTTCCTTTTTTTTATTCTCTCCTCTCTCTCTCTCTCTCTCTCTCTCTCTTTCTCCTTCCTCCTGTCAGTCATATGTTCCCCTTCGTACACGCATGCTTATCCCTTTGAGACACACATTTTCCCTTACGTATACGCGATTCACTCGAAAGCTTGCACGCATGCCTCTTTAGGGTCGTTGATTACAAAATTCAACTGAAAATTCAACATTTTGGGCAACTGTTCAGTCAATGCTACTACCGTTACTTTGAATCTGGGTGTTCAAATATTCTTTTTTTTTGTTTGATAATATTGAGTTATGAAAAAAGGACAACGGGAGTTCGAGCATAGCTGAAAGGGTTATCGGTCACTGATACTGGAACGATGGGAGCAGATCGCTCTTGGAAATCAATTTTGGGTAGGAATATTTCGGAAAATCATTGAATACATTTTTAGAAAAATCATTAAAATTATTATTATTTTGAATCTTTCAGCAAAAATAATTCTTTTTATGGAATTGTGATGAAGAAATAAACAATTCGAAGGGTGTTTTTCATTCTTGATCGTTTAATAGTCTAAGAAGCTGGTTGCTTTTCGAAAGTGCTTTTGTGTACACCTGCTCACTAAATCCCAGCACTTAGGTGCACTAACGAGGATGAGGTGAATCGCTTCGGCATACATTTTCCCGAGCATCACACGGCTTTAGCCTCTTTCCCTCGTCTTTGCATCTTTTCTCACCCCTTCAACTTTCTCTCATCCTTCTCGACCGTCTTTCCCTTCTTTTTTCCCTCTTGACGGTTTTTTTTTTCCCAGTAAAGTCGAGTGAAGATAGAGCCAGAGATTGAAGAAGAGCGAGAGAGAGAGAGAGAGTTAGTAACTTTCAACTTCAAAGTATTATGCTGATAACGATCATCCGCGTTGTCGAGATTCACGGAAAGTTTAACTAACTTGTCTCGTATAAAAAACGTATTGACTAGAGGAAAGAAGAAGAAAATAAAAAAAAACATTTTGCCATAACTTGTACTTTTGCAATTAATTTGATTTAATCCCGCATGAAATGAAAAAAAAAAAAAAAATGATCGTTTATTCATTCATTATTTTTCATCAATTCATTTATTATTCGATCGATAATATTGATGTTTGATAAAGACGATTTTGATCGAATGTAATAATTCAAGAACTGGAAGACGGGCTCGTACGCGGTCGATTTTCATTTTGAACGTGTCGAAAAACGCTTTTTCATTCTGAATGAGTAAAAATAAAAGAAAAAAAAAAAAAAAATAGACGGTAGAGAATGAGAAAGTGCAAATTCAACGTAGCAACAACGTTGAGACTCGTACGTCTCATGCGTCTCGCGGGAAATGGTTGGCGTTTCATATACTCTCCTCGTGCAAAAAAAAAGAGAGGGGGAGAGAGAGAGAGAAAAAAAGCATCGTTGCCGCGTTCCCAACCTAATTCCCGAGATAAATGCGAAGAGACGAGCAGCCGGTGTGCTGAGATTTCTGAGATACGCGAGTACGATACGGGGAGTAGCGACACACTGCGAGTATATACAGGAAGTGGCAAAAGTCGTGTCCAAAGGAGAGGGAGGACAGTCGGATGATGATATATACCGAAGGGAAAAGTCTCCAAGTATTTTTCTTTTCGATGGACCTTTGAAGAGATATTAATAAATAAAATATTGGGGGATGGACGCGAAAGAGCAGCAAGCCCTGCATCAGGGCTCCATCCGCTTGGCTCCACCTCGTATTCGCGCATTATTTATAAACCGGTATCTTCTCAATGGTAAATCCCAGCGAGACACCGCGTGGCCAAAGACTTTTTTTTCCACCAGATAATCTCACGATCTTCGAATCCCACAAGTTTTGTAAGACTCGCTACATGCCACGTGTATATAAAACGTATTTATATATAGTTGTATAAGCAAAAGGGTGTTTAACTCACGTCTACGAGAAGGCTTTTCCTCACTGATGGTCTCTTGGATTTCTATTCCAAGCAGGATACGCCCGAGAGGTGGCTCAACTGGGCTATGTTGATGCTGATGCTGCTTCTACATCACGATATAATGTGCAAGGGTAAGGAGACGAGGTACGATGGGGGCGGGCGGGGAGCGGGGGTGAGATGCGTGCAGTAGACGTCGAGATTTCCTGCATTTATGCGGCAAGATGTACTTGAAAATATATAGGAGCATTCAAAATTTATATTTCCACGTTAGAAAACATTGGAGAGTGGCTACCGAGGGGAATGATGAGCGGGCGGGGAGTGAGTTAAATTTTTTTGCTAATAGCAAAGTCTCTTTCGTGAGACTGTAAACCAGCACATGTTCAGTCTTAATGGATCATGAATGTAGCCTTCTTTCCGCGATCGAGTAAATTGACGTTGAAAACGTGATGGACCGCGAAGGCTATCATTTTTATAACCTCCGAAATGGTTGACGAAACGCCACGAAGCAAACAACGATCGATTTGAGGGATGGAAAAAGGAGCGGAGGGTAGGGGAGTGGGGGTGAAAAACAAGTGGAAAAAGTCAATGTGCGGGACAACTTGAGTAGGTACGTTTAGGATCGTGCAAAAACGCCCTCGGGGACTTGCAAGAGAACTAGTCGTCGTTCTCTCCGGTATATATTTAAGGGTGAATGGAACCAAAATACATGTATAACTGTATGTGTGTCAATAGTATGTATATATGCCTGCCATAGGAACCGCCCATCTCGTTTATGCTGGCCTGCCTGACTCAGCAAAGCCGTATGTGAGCGCAAGGGTGGTTTTTCCTCTTCCCTCGTCGACGTCGTCGTCGTCGTCGTTGTCGTTTCGCCATAACGTCGAAGACGATTTCATGAGAGTGGATCTTGTTTGCCTCAGGAAGAACGAGTGTCCTCCCCCCGTTCACCGGAAACGACCGATAGATTTATAAAGTCTACGATCGTTACTGAATATATATATATATATATATATATGTAAATATCACTCAAGACGAGCATAATGAGGCAGTAATTTTGAGTTTTCAATCAACTTTATTTTATTTTTCTTTTTCATTTTTTTCCAACCTTCCTCCATTGCTGACTCTATAGGGGTTCGATTGAAAAAAAAAAGAAAAGAAATCTCAAAAAAGAATCATTCTAAATTGCACCGTTTCAAAAATGAGGCTATAAATTCGAAATTGAATTCTTAGGGGGTTCGAGTCGATGTTGAATTACGTATGGAAAGTCTCTCATAAAGGAGATAAGAGAGACGACTTTTTTCTCGGTAATTTAATAAAAAAAAATTTAAAAAAAAAAAAAAAAAAAAAAAAAAAACAGATAAATGAATTTCTCATTCGACATTTGATTGGCAGGGAACGAAATCGCTTCGGGGATTGTAGAAACCTCAAATATCGAAGTTCGGGATAAGAAAATTTTCGAGACATGAAAACAATGGTGTCAATTATGTACTCACGTATCAAGATGATTCGTATACGTAGATAGGAATAATGAGACCGATGACAGACTTGTTGGGGGCAAATATAATATATATATATATTTTATTAGACGTGTATACGTCGGGAAAGGGCTCTGTCAAGATCCATCAGAGCTCGATATTATGCATAGTTTATAAAATGAAATTTGCTAGTGATGCTGGAAGCTCGGGTATCGAGAGTTTGAGGAGAAACTCATGGAGTAAGAGGATGCAAGAGTAGGAGGATGTAGGATGGTGCGAGGGAAAGTGAGAGAGAGAGAGAGAGAGAGAGGGGGAAAGAGGAGAAGGAGAAAGCGAATAGCGTAAGGAAAGCCTTATATAATAATGTGAAAGCACAGAAATGAGGATAAAGAGGTAGGGGTGAGGAAGATGAGGAAAGAACGAAGACGGGATTTTAAAGGAGAATAAAGAAAAAAAGAAAAAAAAAAAAAAAAACGAGTGGTTTGGGGGGAGAGACAGAAGGGATTGGGAAGCCCCAGTGCTTGGTTGGTTATACCGAAGAAGAGAGCGAGAACCGAGCCAAAGTAAGCTCGACTCGAAGAGTTGACATTAATTGGACCGTCTTGACAACTTTCATTTATCTACTAACAAGGTACGTCCGTCTTTATTCGTATTACCTTCATCCACCTCGTTCCCCTTTACGAGCCCTTTTGCAACTTCGAAATCCGTACTATTCTGCTTCTCGTGCGTCGTTTCCTTTGCCCTCGTTTTCAATTCCTCATTCATGTATATATACATATTACATCTGTGAATATTACTTGATGAAAGAACAGAAGCAAAAGGACCTACACGAGGCTAAAAAAAAAAAAAAAAAAATAAAACGTTGGCTTTTTCAATAAATTTTCCACGAAAAAATTCTTTTTTTTTTTCTTCCTTTCCACACAAGAATTTTTCCGGATACTCTTTCACCTTCTTCTTTTTTTTTTTTACCCTATAACGGAAGTTTCGCATGCTCCAATTAAGGGTTGCATAAACTCGTGAAATAAGGCTGCGTTCGTTTCTTATTATTATTATTTTTATTACTTTCCTCATTTCGCATATAATTGCAGCTAGTTTTTTTTTTTCCTTTTCTTTTCACAGAGCAATTGTGGCAAATGTCGAGTTTGGAGCATTAATACGTGAAAAAGAAAAAAAAAAAATTGTTCTCAAACTCACACGAGTTTCGAGAGGTGATTTTTACCTCAATTTTCATTTTTTTTCATTCGAGAGTACTCTCTTGCTCCATTTTACTCTCGGTTGAGCCGGGGATTAAACGGAGTTACGTAGTACTAAATGATTCAAAGGGTTAAGAACGAATTCAGACATCGGTGATTTTACATAATTTTCAAAGATTTTCATACGGTATTTCAATAAAACTCGGAAATACTGTAATTGATGAAGAAAATTGTAAAATTGTGTCCCTTCGACTGAATTGGTCGAGAGGTGGGAAAATTGAGGCGATCGAAGGCTGGCGATCGGGCGTACGTCTCTCGTCTCTAATAGTTAGTAATTATGCAAGTATTAAGAACAAGCCAGAGAGAGAGAGAGAGAGAGGGAAAATACCCTCTTAACTCTATATACGTATACATACTCGGTCTAATACGAGAAAGGGACGATGAGTGGGCAATTATGCCTTACATCGTTTAACTTGTTCGAGTATATAGCAGTTGTACGAGAGGTGAGTGCGCCTCTGATAGTCACGATAATGGTAGTCAAGATGTATATATAACGCCTTGAGCTATTTTATAATAATATACATATATACAGAGGTGTGTATAAGGTATTCGTAGCGAAAAGGGACAAACTTAGGGCCCTTTGAAGCTGCTCTACGGTTGCAAGCTTATACCGTTTCGACAATCGTGAAACATTTCACTAGTCTTTTTCTCCATTCTCGAAAGCCTCAAGGCTTTTTCTACCATTTTTATTTCAAATTGCTTACTTTATTTTCCGGAAATGAACATTTTCGGATGCTTACCCCCAGGTTTTTGGGCAGACAATAGATTTTTCGAATTTGATTGAAAGTTTTTTTCATCCCCATCCCGGAAGATATCGACCGTGTTCGTTGAGAGCTTTGCCCATTCACGGAGGACGATAATTGCGAGTTTTTAAATAACGCGAGAATAATATTCTTCGTTATTTTGAGTTGATGGAATAAGATTGAAAATGAGAATCAATAAAACCGAATTGATCGAACTTCGCTTTGATCGGCTTCGGTCAGAATACCTTGTATATTTAACGTATTACATATATGTATATAAATATAGTATGTAGGCGGTGTGGGGATGCACTCGGCACGTACTACGAAACCGCGCACCGAACTTTAGGCCACACGAAAGCTCCTCCCGAGCTTTACATGCACACATATATACATGATTTATCTCACATATACAAATGTCGTATATACTTATGTAATATGAGTTGTTAGAGAACAAAAGGGCCTAACAATTTTGAGTTAACCTTCGTAGTGAGGAAAGTTACGCTCTTAAGCTTAGCAACATTCGATATTACGTATTTTACATCCCCCTTTCCATCCCCCTTTTTCACCCCTGGCCTCTCAGGGTGAGAAGTTTTCGTCCGAGAGCTCGATATGATTCTCTTCTCTCTATCTCTGCGTCTTTCTCTCGCGCTCGTAAACTTACAATGGGGTATTACGCCCCCTGAGAGCACCAAAAGTGCAGGAGGAGTAAAGCATGGAGAGAGAGAGAGAGAGAGAGAGGGTGAGAGAGCGGGGGGGGGGGGGGAGAAGAGAGGCTCTAGCACCATCGAGAAAACGGATAATTTCCGAGACTACAAGAGAAGAACAGCCCGAAATGGATATACAAATAGAGAATGAGAAAACGAGTAGAAGAGCTTCTCTAATGGAAAGAGAAGAAAAAAAAAAATAACAAGTATACCCTGTGCTCGATTAAAAAGTTTGATAATTGAAAGGAAATCGTACTTCTCTCATTATGGCGAAGCTTTTTTTCCTTTTTTTTTTTTTTTTTACGACGTAGCTAAATGAGAAATAAATTGAGAAGCTTTCGCTTCAAAGCAAATTGGATGTCAAATTTTAGGATTGATTTTACATTAATGTAAAACAGAAAAAAAAAACGTTCAATGTTCGGGAAGTACTAAAAAGTACGGAAGAACTTTTTTCCATATTTCTGAAATCGTACGATAAATAAAATACGTTTATATACGAGTGTTTTTGTGTGAGTTTTACGTTGCTGAATCTCTTCAGGTATATATATAAGGGGAAGTAGTAAGCGTACGTGAAAGGGCAGACTCGGTGACCAAACGTTCGAGGGCGTACGGGGAAGAGACTGCGGTGGTCGAGACATAAGAACTGGGAAGAGACGGAATATAGAAGAAAAAAAAAGAAGGAAGGTCCAAGAGACGACGAAAACTTGGTTGCTTAACAGAGTATACGTATAGAATTGTTAAGGGAGAGAATTCTCTCCACTGTTTTGCACGCTCTGCCGGTCTACGTTGTGAGCTTTCGAGCTTACGAGGGCCGAGAGCTTCTATATATCTTTCTCTCTTTCTCCTCACTCTCCGCTCCTTTCTTCGCTCCGAAAAGCAGAACAGCAGCAGCAGCAGCAGCAGCAACAGACTTGGTTGTACGATAGAGGTTGCGAGAAACTCCTCCTCTGGTTCGTTTTCTCTCGTCTGACACTGCAGCTGACTTTACTACTGCACCACATATCTCTTTCTTCACCACTATACCTCCATCTTTTCTCTCTCACTTTCTCCCGACCCTTAATTCTCAAGCCTTTTCTTCTTTCTCTCTCCTTCTCTCTTTTGGTCTCATCCATAATCTCGTTCTTTGTTCTTATTTCTTCTCTCTTTCTAATCTTCCTTGTTTCTCATTCTTCTCAATCTCTCTGTCTGTCCTCTTTCATCGAGCTATAAAAGACCCTTTCTCCCTTTTTCACCACAGGATACACACCTTACAACCACGTGAACCTTTGCTCTTTTTCTTTCTCCTTTCATTTCTTTCACTCTCTCTCTCTCTCTTGCTCTTTCTCTCCCTGTCGCTCTCTCCTGTTCTCCGTGTGTGTGTGTGTGTGTGTGTGTGTGTGATAGTCTTTCGAGCATTCTGGTTTGTCTTCTTCTACGTTCCGCAATGCCTGTCTGCCTGTCCGTTGCCTGCGGTGAACCCCAAAAGGACGAGAGTCGGAGAGGGAGACGAAGAAGGAGATGACAGCAAGACTCGTGTGCCAGTTCACGTGTCTGACACCATTGCTTGCCTGTTCTACTGAAATTACGAGACAGTCAGTCTGTTTGTGTTTTCCCTGACTCGTTGTCAGCCATCTATTCCAATCGAATTTTCCTTATTTTTATCTGTTTTTTTTTTTTTCTATTTTACGAAACCTCTTTCTGAGAGGGCTCGAACTCTTTTTTGTTACAAAATTCATTAAAATTTCATTTTTTTTTTTCACTAAGAGATCACTACGATCATTTGGAAAAAGTTACCACCAAAAACTGGTTTTTCTAAGCCTTCTCGCCGGAAGCTCGATCGTAAAAATAAATATCTAGTTTCATTAGACAAAAATCCAGTAGAAAAGCTATCGGAAAACAGTGGAAAATCCACCGAAAATGTATCCACCGTTTTTTTCTCTTTTTCTCTTTACTTTTTTTTTAAATTGACATTTTTACGAATAAAAATCTGAAAATCAATAAAAAACAAAGACGGAAGAAAAAAACACATCAATCGTCGGCCAGACGAGGTTGAAAATAAAAAAATAAAAACTGTAACGATTGTTAAAAAACCTTTGTTATCAATCAAATCAATAAATTAACAATTCAAACAAACTTTCCTAAAAACATTGTTGATTTCAGAGCAAGTACCGATTTAGACGCTATCAAATTAGTCCAAATATCCAAAATATTTAAACTAAAGACTTCAATCGGTGTTTCTTCTTTCCAATGGTCTTTTCGGGACTTGAAAGCTCATTTATTTTTTCTGTGGCAGGCCGGAATGAGAATGAATAAAACAAAACAAAAAAGCGATTTCGGAACATTTCTCGAAACATTGAAATTTCTCGAGGGATCGCATTTGATGTTGGTTTCGAAAAAAAGTGACGATGAATCCGTGATAAATTTCATAGCCATAGGAACGTCGATATTCCTAATGAAACTGAAAATTCTTTGAGCAATACTTGGCTAACGAAGCATCACGAAAATGTGAAAAATGTTGTATTGCTCCCGCTTATTAAGCGCGTGACTACCGTGCATTAATTGGCGTTGGGAAACGAATGGTTGAGCGTAGTGCAATCGAATATTGAGCTGACAATCGATAGTGGTTTTTGTTCGACGAGCTTTCATTGCCCAGGAAAGTCACAATTCATCCGAGTTCTTGCATTTCTGGCGTAATACCGTGTAGATATTGGCAGGTGAGATACAGAAGGACATAAATCCTTTGTACAAACGTGCTAAAATGTGCGTTTTCGGAGCTATTTTATTTTCTAGCGGCAGAGATAATGTGTAGGTAGTGAGCTCGGGGAGAGCTGCTCCGTCGTTTTATTATGCTGAACGTTGATTTAGGATCCATGGGCTCTGTTGCTGTGGATATTCTCTCTCACTCTTGATCCATCTACCATGGATTTCTGCTACTGGCCAGCGCGTCATTGTCTCGCTGCGTTTCACCCCGTACATCGAGGGTATTGTTAGCCCTTCTATTGTTCGTATACGACCGTTTCTACTCCGATCCTCACAAATATAGATGCAAATGTGTATGTGTGTGTACACGAATGCATGATCGAGAATGTACGTAAATATTGAGCGTGATTGTAGTCATTAAATAATTGAAATCTTGAACCGATTGTTCTTGTGATTATTGGATAAAAATGTTTTCTATTCTCATTCGGTTATTGGCATTGAGGCGAGCTATTCGTTTGTATTCCTGTTATTTTTGGTACCATTATTCCATGGATTATTGCTATCGAAGCTGTTGGGAATGTATTCGCTCGCTTGACATATTAGAATTTCGAGAAAAAAAAAGAAGCATATAATGAAAAAAGAAAAAGAATAAAAAACGAAAAAATATGCTGGAATCGATTTATTTTAACGCAACGTCATTTTCACCGATGGCCCATTTTGTCCTGACCCACGTTCGCGCACACGGAGCGATAAAACCTCGGAGTAGGGTGGTGTAATAACGGCTCTTCGCATTTCACTCGAGCCCTAAGGTTCCCAATCAATTCCGGAAGTACTAACGTGCTTTGTACTGATTGTGCCAATAAAATTCTCGGCATGTGATTCTCGCACAGTTATATTCGCTTAGATTTCTGTATTACGGACATCTCTCTCTCTCTCTCCCTCGCTCTCTGCCTCTGTTTCTTGAGCTCTGGTTTTTTTTTCACTTTTTCAATTCAATAGGCCGCAGCATGAAACCGGATTTTTTTTCAAAAATACACAACACCTACGAGCAGTAAAAGTTCTTGCGAATATTCATATTTAAGGAGTTTCGGTAGAAAAGGCAAAATGTTAAGAAATTGATGAAATTTGGTGATAATGTTCTTCAACATCAAGTACGAAAAGACAAATTTTGTTCAAAATTTTCTTCTACTTAGTTATAGAGTAATTATGCATCAAAGCAGATTTCTTATGCCCGAAGTATATACCTATATATATGGAAACGCTATGCTTATACAGGTGAACTTTAGTCTTCAATTACTCGATAACTGTGTAGAAGAAAAGTCTGAAAAAATTTGTATTGTCAAATTTGCCACTAAAGAATACGTTCACCAAATTTTATAAAATTCTTAACTTTTTGACAATTTTTTGTGTTTTTAACATGGTTTAGCATGGTAACATTGTATCGCCTGTACCGAAACTCCTTAATTCAGAAGTTTAAAAAATTTTACGTTTTTGTTGATTTTCAATACGAAATTATTTGAAAACATTACACGAATTGCTGATCGATTCGAAACAGCAGTGAATTTCGTTTTTCCTGTAGAAAAAAAAGTGTAATAAAAAATTTTTCTAAGTAATAAAAATGAAGCGGAGTAACTAGATCGACTTAAAAGCGCACCGGGACTAATTAGCAAAGAAAAATATGTCGGATCTCGTCGGGACCAGTTTTTTTTCTCTTTTTTTTTCCTCTCCAGAGTCTGTGCTTTATCGGTTTTCTTTTTCTCCTTCAATTACCGCAGTATCACCCATGAAAATTCTACGTTTGCCGCGCCCGCAGCGATGAAAGAGGATCGACGATTTTTGCCCGCATCTTTCGAGCAACCAACTCTACCGGTGAAATCTCTTTTTCTTTTTTTGACCTCAAATACACACGCGATCCTTTTTTCTTTGTTTTTTTTTTCTTCGAGGCGAGAGTTAAAAAAAGGAGCTTCATTAGGGAGAAAAAAATCTTGGAGAATTTTCTTTCTCTCGTAACACTTTCGGAACCGAATAGACGCTGCGAATTAATGGAAAAATGATTATTTCCCCACGATTTTATAGATGAACATAAATATTTGAATGTTGCGCTGAAATTTTGAATAAATACTGCAAATAATTCATTCGAATTCGGTGCTCGTACATTCGCGTGCTTCTAGGATTACGATAAACGTTTTCACCGATCCGTAAATATTATCTCAAATTATTTTAAACGCATACGAGTAAAGGAGTAAAAAAAAATCATGTTTCATGAATGAAAATGGTGGTCCACACGTATTCGCTCGGGTCATCTTCGTGTAACGTTTTTCGTTACCATATAGACCGCGCACGAGGTCTGACTATAACGATGTTTCTCCACTTACCCTCATGTAACAGCGGCATCTCTTCCCCCTTCGCTCTTTCTGACCGTCGCGTTCCAACGGAGCTGCTTTTACGAGAGGCTTTACATTATACGCCGAGAATAACGGTCGTCTTTATACCCGAGACCATGGACACGCGTGCTCGCACCGCGTGCGTGATGTTTCCGCATCTCAACTTTCCGGTTCTAATGCTGTAAGAAAATTTCGAGCAAATGAAGTATGCCGATGACCGGAAGTTATCTTATTTCAATGTGCTAAAAAAAAGAAAAAATATACTTTTGAACTTTTCATACGTTTATGCTGCTTGTTACGGTGGATTGAAGTCATCGCCGATTCTCGATTGATGATACCTGACTGATATCGATAAAAATTCAATGCGATACAGCAGAATGATATAATTTTTTTAAGAATTCGAAGGTAACGAGTGTCAAAGGACGATTGAATGGTTTCTGTTCAAAGTCCAAAAGAATACCGCTTTCTGAGAGTGAAACTGAAACGCATTTATGCTGTCTGCGCAACGTTCGAAATCATTTTCAAACTCTTCTGTGATGTGATGCAAACGGGATGGCCCAAGTTCCCAGCATTTTTCGAATTCTACCTTACAGTATCGTGTTATCAACGTGAAACCGTGGAATTCCTACTATCAAATTTCAAAATGACCTGTTCCGATGCTATTCGGCAATCGAGTGATATATTTTCGGTCGATTTTCTCGACACTATCGTATGTTTCGATTGAGAATCATCCACGATCAATTGATTTTTTTTCGTTCTAATTTCGCCAAGACCGCTGATCCGAAGTATTGAAAAATTCAGAATTACACCACCGAAAGCCATGAGAGCTCGTCTCGGAGAAGGGGAAGGGAATGTTGGAACTTGCGATTTTTACTCCACACACGCGTCATATTACTGGGGAGCTTGGTCTAACGGGAATAGACTCCGTCGTGTTACAGGGGCCCCAGGAAAATCGGGTGCTCAGATTTTTTACAACGCGCTTTTAACAGTTCGAGAATACGTGCTCGAGTATACAAATGACCGACGATTCGGTCATTTTTTTTTCCTTTTTCCCTACAATCATTTGCTGCGTGAGAATATCGTCGAAAATTTTGATCGAGACAAAAAAAAACCTTTTGTTAACAAAAAGAGAAAAGATCAAATTGATAAATCAGTGTGTTATTTATTCCTTTATAAACATTTATATTCTCCAGAAATAAGCTTCATTCGAAGTTGGTGTACCAAACCCTCCTTGTTTTTTTTTTTTTTTTTATAAACTACGCCTTCGATTCAGAAAAAAATATTGAAGAATTGATCGAATCGTGATTCTTGTTTACGAAGTATACATGCGAACGTCGGTTATTCCGATTCATTTGTAAATTCCTTTAAGCGATAATAATAACGTGAGAAACAATATCACGGGAATGCAGCATCGAGAGTTTGGGAAGATCGACGCAGTTCGGTCGATATCGAGGTTGAAACAGGACGAGGAAGGTTATATGCAGGAGGGAGATGAGAAAGCTCAACCAACAAGATGCTCGAGTTGAGTGTATACTGGTTGTAGGAGATGGTCGTAGAACTTGCGATCAAACTTGAGGATTTGCGCTGCTCTAGGAACTACTGAGAGAAGAGGTAGGGAAGAGGAGGGGAGGGAAGAGGAGAGATCTATAGAGGAAACGTTTCTGCTGTGGTAAGGCACGGGTGACCGTGGCATAGACGCCACGAGTCCGAAATCCTTCGTGATCCCTTTATCGCTAACGCCCTCACTATACCCCACGCTGGATTACCCAACGAGCCAAATCCTGACCGTTATCAATAACGCTGTCGCATTTCGCTTGTCTTTCTTCTTCGACTATATATACTTTATACGTATACGAGAAACAACGAAATTTCACTGGTTTCGTCTATTCGACCGTAATGAAGCTTGCAAAATCGAAAAATCCTTCGAATAAACAATTATTTCGACAAAAAAAAAAAAACACACACACAACGGAAGAACAAATAATTAGTCGACGAGACATTCATATTTTTTTTTCTCACGATTCTTGATTCAATGAAAACGACGAAATTTCTTCATAGGGAAAATCGATTCGTCCAAATATTTTGATGAAAAATAATTACGCGAGGAGATCAATCAACGTGAAAGTATTTTTTTCCTGCATATTCTATCCCTCGAGAAATGATTTGTTTTTTTTTTTTTTCGAAAAAATTAATAAACGTCATCGGTGAACAGGAGATATTTTGTTTCAGAGTAATTGAGAACAGCAATTAGTAGATGAGAAAATATTACTTTCATTAACGTTATTGGATGAGATTCGAGGGACTTTCGGAACGATCGAAAATCCTTATGGAAACAAATTCGGTGGAATAATATCGGAGGAATAAATAAAACGATGTTTACTCCCGTAGAAGCCCTGAGTAGAAACGGTCAGCGTGTGGTCAGCCGTCTTGAAATAAGGATATATTTTTTACGCCTACGCAAGGGAGTTTTGTGGATTTATGAGCGACGAAGGGCGCTCGCGAGTTGTATTTTTATACTGACAATAAATTGAAATCTTGAGGTCATATGAGCAACGAGGAAACAGTAATCGATAATCCGTAATAACCGTTCGAGAATAACACGAGTTCAAGGTGTTTATATTGGAATATTACGAAAATCGGTATAACCATGATTTCATACGAGAACAAAAGGTTTCAAAAAACATCTCAAGCTTTATGAATCTTCGACCGAGTCGTCTAACAAAATAAATAATTAAAACGTCAAAAATCGTGATCAACAAATGTGCAACTTCAATTCGTTACTTTCAATGAAACGAGCATTGAAACCCAAAAGAGTATTGCTCAAAAATTGAATTATTTGTGCAAAAAGAAGAAAAAAAAAAATCGTTCATTAGTATTTAACGTGACGTTGAAACATTTTGAACATTGTAACCGCGTTCTCTTCGCCTCGGGCGACGACACGTACATTGGAGAGTTTCTGGCCTTGCGCAATGGTAGCCTCGTTTTCTGGCCAAACAGAAAAGGATAAATAATGAAAGAAAAAAAAGGTATGCGAACGCGATGGGCTGAAGTAACGAAAAAAGATATATAAAAGAAAAAAAAAAAAGCGACGGACGAGGATAGAAAATAGTAAAAGAGAGGAAGAGAAAGAGGAAAATTCGGTCGGTACTAATGAAGGGAAAATAACGAGGTCGAAACGTGGACCGAGAAGATGAAGAGATCCAGGTACGGAAACCTTCTCGTGAGTTGCACGAAAAAAAAAAAACGCGCGCACACACTCTTACACGAAACTAGTGAATACGGGTAAAAGGGTCCATTCGTGTGTGGAAGGTACAAAGGTGATAGAAATCCGCAAATAAATTTTTGCGAAAACGGAGCAACAGAGAAATTAAAAGGACGAGAGAAAACAAAACAAAAAAACGAGGATAAGAGAGAAGAAACTGAAGAAAAATCTCGTGGTAGTACCGCGAGAGAGACGGAAAATCAAAGGTTCTTTCTAGATCGAGCAAAAAGCGCACACTCCCGAGTCAGTGATGCATGCACGACGCCGGTTTTTCCTACGCTTTCTCTATTCTTTCTACTCTCTTTCTCTTCGTACTCAATTTTCTTTGAAGATTTTACTCCTGAACAACAAGGAATAAGAACGTGTGAATAAATCGGTTGTAACCGAAGTTGATTGCCTTCAGGCGGAGTCAATACCTGGTTGGGTGACCGCTTAGCCATGCACCAACAGGCGTACAAGTCGCTGAGCCATAGACAGAAGTTTTTCTGAGTTTTTGAAATTCGGAATTGGCGACCTGGGGTCAGAGGCATGCTGCTGGGATGCAGCTCCATCGGTGCAGGAATACCTAACCGAGTAATTGAAACACAAAGAGAGAGAGAGAATTAAAATAAATATGTGAGCCTCGATAGAACTAGCAATATTTCCCTGTCTCGTTGACTTCCGTTTCCGTGTGCACACACAGCGAGTATAAAAATACACGGTCATATGGGAAAACCCACACGTTCCAAAGTATTCGGCGGGTCCATACGTCATAGAAACGACAGGCCTGAAGCGAGAGAGCGAGGCCAAGCTCCGCTGATCGGATCGGCGAGATATATTATTAATAAGAAATAATAAAGAAGAGATTCTGGAAGGAGGCAAGCACGAATGCGCCTAAGGTACATATACACATAGACAAACATCGACGTGTATGAAAACACACGGTGGAACGAATATGGGGGAGTAGAAGAAAGTGAGGCAGGTGGGCAATATAAACAATAATTTATCGACATGAATGCGGAGGCGGCGAAAGAGACGAATGAGAAGACGAAAGGGAAGAAGAAAAAAAAAACGAAAAAATATGAGAGCAGTGGAAAAAAAGTACAATAAGTTTGCTAATATTCTTTCGAAAAAACGAAGGGAATGTAAAGGCAAAGAATAGGAGAAACTTAAAAATTTGGAACAGAGAAGAAATGAGCGAAACACACAGAATAAAGAATTTTTTGAATTGAAGAAAAAAAAAACCACTTCCAGGTGTTGGTCCAGTGTTCTTTCATATATATATATATATATATATATATATATGTATGTATGAAGTCGGTGTACTTTCTCATTGACTGGCCAACGTCCAATTTCTTGAGTCTGGATTTTCTGTATTCCTGCCTGACGCTTAAGATGAAAGGAGACGAAGGAAGAAAAACAAAATTTAATGACTCGAAAACGTGACTGAACACTTTTGAACAGTTCCAAATGGATCGTTGATTGGAATCAAATTTATTTCCCGGGATAAAGTCCTTTAATTCGAACATTCGAAATTTTTTTTTCTGTCGTACTGATTCGAAATAAATATCATGCATATAAATGTAAATGACTGTGTCATCAAATTCAATGAATTTCATTTGCTTACATTGAAATAGTGATTTTAACGAAATTTTTTACAATTTCAATAAAATTTATATGTGTTTCAACACGACAACTGAAAAAAACTTCATTATCGGAAGTATTTAAACTGAGAGAAATTTACGAATTTTCAATGTACGTCGACAAAAATCGACCCTCTTCGATACAATGCATGTGGATATACCAGGATCGCGTTGGGCACTTTGTCAATGAGATTTTAAATAGGGGGTCATTGTTGAATTTTTCTTTCTTTTCAGAAAAAATAAATCGAATCTATCCGGTGAAAATGAATGAGAACTTGAAAACGTTTTAAACGTGAATATAATGAAGTTTGATCATTGGTCGTTGCGACAATTTTACCTTCTCTTTGTTGCATCCCCCTCCCCCGTTTCGACCCCCTTGCCGCTCTTTAGTTCGACTCTTTGTTGACCAAACTAAATTGCATCGTTTTTCATGAGATTGAAAAGCTTTACGCTGCTTCACGAACAAACATGGCCGATAGGAAAATCGGCAATTTTAGTATCAATTTATATACGCATTAAAATCAAATAGTTTGGTAAAATCGTCAAAAGCTCATTTATTAATAATCGAATGAATAATTATCCGCAAAGATTCAATTACTCCATTTTTTCTAAATAAAAATTCCAACTATCGAGCTTCAAGCTCATCTTTCGAGTTGGCTTCTCTCTCGTACAGTGGAGTAGAAAAAAAAGTCGAAATGTATTGAATCACGATACCAGAAAAATCGAGAAAAATTCCAAAATAACCGAAAAAAAATTGTTTCAATTGAAAAATTCAATTAATCTAACTGAATTTTTGCGCTTTCTTTCATCAGCTATTTGAGGGTGGGTTTCCAACAGCAGATATATCGATTACTCGTCCGAAAATTTGTCCAAACCGGATCTGAGGCTGCGTTTTGCCGCATAGCCAGCCTGACCTCCCCAAACTTCCCTCTAATTCAGGCGTTTAGAAACACTTCGATATGAATGATCGAGAAAATGGGCTCAGCGAAGGTCGTTGATCCCTTAGAATCAGGCACCATAACGCCTCTTTATCTGGCAGAGGTTCACATGGGATTGCAAATGTACCCACAAAAGGAGGGGGAGGGTGGAGATGAGGAACATGATTTTGTACGTGATGGGTGAAAAGGTTTTTGGAGGTGGGCTGGGGCTCGGAAACCTCGTTTTCGGGAGTGAGTGCTCAACGGAGTAACGTCCTAACGGGGTTGCGGTCGATCCAATTAGTCGGTCAACAATGTCTTTTGTCGATAATCAATCGATTTAACCTCATATTCACATGCGAATTGAGTGAGTGCAACGAAGAAGGAGGGCACAGCAGGGGGTGGGGCTGGGAGGAGGAGGAAATGTGTCACTCAAAAACAGCAGAATAAAAAGTGGCATAACGATCTTGAACCGTTTTTATTAATAAACCACTCAAAATGGCGAATTAATCTTTCGAAAAATGTATTGATCCAATGAACACCTTTAAATTTTTCGTTGTTTTTTTTTCGGTGTATTTATTGTTTCAGTGTTATTAGAAACTTTGGGTAATTGTGGAACGAATTAATCTAAGTAATCATTCATCAAATCAGAGTTGAACTTTTTTTCATTAAAGAGGTGGGGTAGGGTCTTGGAGATGCTTTGGACATTCTAGATCAAAGTTCTTCATTTTATGGGCCTGGGTCTGACGATTCTGTGTGAGTATAGACAAAAATTACTACCTTATCAACGGTGAATTTGTGATTTTATACTATGAAAAACTTCAAACGAGTTTTTCTCGAAACAACGTTTTCAAAGCCGGTGAACTCTGTAACTCAAAATCCGATCGTTCTGAAATTTGGTGCACTCTTTATATACACAAATTGCAAGATAGCAACGTTGATTATTTCATTTTTCAATCATTTTTATCCATTTTACGATAACAAATGACTAATTTTTACTAAAAAATCGGTATTTTCATTTTCGAGTGTTACCAAAAATGAAAAAAATTGAAAAAACAACGAAAACTCACTGTTGCTACTTAGAGAAACTCATTAGGCAATGAAAAAACTTTGGTTTTTTGATTTCGGATAATCCAGCGTTGAGTTATGCGGTACACCGCAAAACAACTTTTTTTTTTATGCGCTTGCGAAGATTTTCTGCCATTGGCTTGATTATTTAGATTTTTCAATGAAAATTTAACACAATATTCTTCAGATGTTACTTTATCATGTACCAATCATGTAAACAAACTCGTCGAAATAATTGTCAAAAAATCGCTTATTTTCACCTTCAAGACTTTACCAGCCCCTTAAAGAAAGAGATCCAGAGCAAAACGAATTCTTTTCTTTTTAGAGTAACTGATATGTGATAAACTCGTTATTTATCTAATTTTGTTGAAAAATTTGTACATCGCATGCACAATGTCGAGTATCTTATTTCTGTCCTATTTTTCGCGAATTTATTATTTATTATTATATATGCAAGTTTTTATTTAATTTATTTTTTATTATTTTTAATTAATTTATTTTTAATTAATTTATTATTTATTATTATATATGCAAGTTCAGTTATACAGATACGAGATTCCTGATAATTTTGTACCATCGTGAATTTCGTAGTGAGTCAAATATTTTTATTCATCCACTTATTTTCTTTATACATATATTATTTAAGCCGCGTTGACTTGAGCGACGGACACGTAATTGTGAATATTTTTGCCATCTGCGCTGTCGCTCAAGACGATGGCGAAGCTCCAATTGTTCTTCATCCCTTCTACCAACTGGGCCGACAGCAATAGCGCACTTATACTAGTACAAAAGTACAAGCATATGGGACATTTTTGGTCAACTCGACCGTTCTAATGTAGGGATGTGTCTGTTTTTTTAATTTTTTTCTTAATATTCACACTTTAGTGAAATGATTCTCAAATGTTTTCAAAGGCCACTTGACTCGGTACATCAAATTTCGAACATTTCATAAAATTATTCGAATGACAACTATTCATTATCATTAACATTTTTCATTCATTATTAACGGTTCATTTGAGTCTCGTACTCGGCATTTACTCTCAAGAAGAGTCTAAAATGAATAATTATAGTCTTTGAGAATTAATGAGTTCCTCCGAATTCGGGATCGATATATTTTTCAAATTTTTTTTTCTTTCGTCAAGGGCCTTGAAATATATCCAAATAAATGAGTGTTCAGTTTCATATTTCCGGATAAATTTCACCGGCAGATGATTTGATTGAAAAATTGATTATTATCAAAAGCTGAAAATGGTAGATTACAGTGAAATCGAGGCAAGTTCCGCGCGAAAAAGCCCATACGAAAAAACGATGTCTCTCGGTCTCGCTGTGTCCGCGAGCTCTTTTCCAACTCCGTAACTCTGCGAGGTAGGTTCGAGGGAAGGAGAAGGAGAGAGAGAGAGAGAGAGAGAGAGAGAGAGAGAGAGAGAGAGAGAGAGAGAGCTCGACTCAGCCACGGTATTAAATTTATTGGATTACGTTGGACCTATTGTCGTTTCTTCTCGGAGAAAATTTCTCAACTCGCTTCGAGCAGCAAGCACTGAAGCAATAATACACGTTCTATGTCTGCAAGGAGGAAGGTCTGTTTTCCTCACCTATTTTTTACAATATATATATATACACATCAAAGATGCTTGCATAGATATATATACATATATACACGATTATATACATATAAAAGTGTATATATATATATATATATATGTATAGAGGACTTTATATAGTACGGTTGTTGATGTACTTGTTGTTGTGTGAGTAAATGATAGAAATCGATACTGACGACAACGAAGTAATAATAAAGCTCCCTTCGATGTCATATCTCTCGGAGGGCAACTCATAAATACTTTTCTTTTTCCTCTCTCAAGATCTCTATTGCAATATCGCTTTACTTTACCTTGTCGTTTTACAAGAATTTCTAATAATACTGTGTTACGTGAGAAGCACGATGTTTTCTATTGATGATTTGAACTGAATTCATCTAAACAATTTTGAGATCAAACAACGTTTGAGAGGAAAAACGAATAGCGGTAAAGTTGCATCAATACTCATTGTATCGGATAGATCGTTCAATTTAAGAGATAAAAGTTTTTGACCGTATTTCTTTGCGACGAACCATCGACGAGATATCGATGAATGAGTGGAAGAGGGGCGGAGCGTCAATGCGCCACGCCTCGTGCCCTCGCTCCGCCCATTTCGGTGCACAAGCGCGGCTCATTGGCGCGTCACTAATTAATTGATATCTCAGCAACGATGCGTTGGAGAAAAAAATGGCTGAGAACGTTTCTCTTTGAAATTTCATGATTTATCTACTCCGGAAAGGAATTTCTCGAATCTCGCGACGTTTCGAGTATTAAGGCATGTAAAGAGGTATATGAGCGAGGTTTATGGTAGAGAGAGAGAGAGAAAGGATGAAGGAATGAAATGGGAATATCACCGTTACTATGCGAGATTGATAACGTTGCCGCCTGTTACCTCGACACCCTCCCCCGTGTCTCTTCCCCTTCTTCGATCTTTTGTCTCTCATCGTCACGTGTGCAGCCGCATACGAGGAGAGAAAATAGGAAAAAGATGGCTCGTTTTTTCCTCACTCCCGATCCGCGCACAACCCCTCTTTTCCGGTCTACCGAAGAGAAATAGAGCCGGAACTCGATCTTCATATCGCACTAGGAGTAGAGCACACTTTCTTGCGGAAGAGCGAGAAAAAATTGCTGCCATTCCTTAAAGATTTCCCTATAAATCTCTCTCGCCCGGTCTGCTGGTCGAGCTGAACAATATATATTTTTTTTTATTTTTTTATTCTTGATACCCCATATAAAGAGTATTATTTTTGAGACCGAGGGTAACTAGAACCATGGAATCGTAAAAATATTTTTTTTATCGTCAATACTTTTGATTAGAAATAAATGACGATTTAACGAAAATTCAAATCCCTCTCACATCTTTCACGAAACTTCTTGGACGACTAACTCCTAAATCTTCTACAAGAAATTCGACTCGAAGCTATTTCGAATGGTACACAACCGGATGAATGTATGAGTTGGAGATTTGGAAAACGAATTATGTCAGCGGGTATAAGGATCGAGAAAAAGAGGAAAAAATTGTGCAATAAACTTCTGTACTTCGCACAATCGGCATGGACAAACGTTATTTTTACTCTTCCGACCGAACAGTAACAAAGAAACATTGTTTTTCTGTTGGATATTTGCCCCCCCCCCCCCCCCTCCCCTCTCCCTCGAATCATAATAGAATTATATTTCCGGGTCTTGCTCGAAAAGCCCAAAATTTTATATCCTTTTAATATCTATGTATATACGGAATTGCGAATGTGTATGTAAGCGGGGATTTGAAGCTCGAGAGCTTTCGTACACCCACAAAATTCCAGAGGATTTTGAAACTCCTCGTGTACGCTCTCTCGGGCTTTGGGACTATTGTATAGGGTATTTCACATAAAAATCTAGGACGGCTTATAGAGCCACGGAAATATTGTCGAAAATATTAAAGTTCTCGTCCGGCGTGAATTTATAGAAAAGTATTACGACGTCACATCAACAAAAAAGGAAGCAGGTAACTTTTTCTTTTTTCACAACGATCAGCACATGCTACAAAAGAAATATTTCGAAATTATTTTTGTGAAAAAAGAAAAACTAAATATTATTTCTTGATTTTTTCAAACGACAGTACTTTTATGGTCTTCGAAACGATTATTATCGATCGTTCGTTGATTATGAAATACTTAATATTTTCATTGACAAATACTTCTTGGAATGTTATTTTTCGGTATTCATGTTATTAATTTATGTTCCAAGAAATTCGAATAGTTATTGATGTTTTTTTTTTAATTAGAAAACGAGACTGAACATTTTCTTTTTTTTCTTCTTTTTTTTTTTTTTCAATTGGCCGCAAATGAGATGCGGCTTTATTTATGAAATGTCCCATATACATATGGATGAAGAGTGCGGTGAATCCTCTTGGGAAAGGGTATAGAAAGACACGGGTGAAACGAGAGCGGGCGAGCGAAAAACCGTCTAAACGGAAATCAATGCTCGAGAGCGCACGATTACGCACGCTAGAAAAGCTCTGGTGGTTTTCGTTCGTTGAAATCGTTGAAATAAATGTCTATTCATATACATATACGCATATAAGCGTCTACGCACGTTTTTCGTTCGGAACGTTCCATAGGGGCGTGAACGTGTTGCGATAAACGAAACGAGATCCAAAATGAAAAAAAAAAAAAAAAAAAAAAACGGTGAAACTACTCCATATGTGGATATTTTGAGGGATCTCGCCTCTCTTTTATTGCTATCGTTTCAATGGATATTCTGAAGCACTTTGAATTTATGGAAAAAATTGAACAATTCATTCCCGGATCAACAAATAAATCTTAATTGGCGAACACAGCAAAAAAAAACTATCAGAAAATAAAACCAAGAAATCATAGGTGGTCAAAAAAAAAACCTGAAACAACTTCAGTACGCAGTTTCATTCATTTTTTTTTCAATGTACGAATTACGATTTGAAGGTACATAAAAGGAAGTACGTACAGGAAGTACACCGGTCACGTATAAATCTGTGGGCAAGTTGGAGAGTGAAGAGCGGCGGTCGGTTGAAAGCTTCGTTGTAAAATAGTACGATTGAACTTTCGTGAAAGCTGGTTAACGAAATGTTCCACGAAGCGGGAATGTACACGAGACTTCTTGATTCCTCGTTTAAGCTGGTTAGTTAGCTGAGTACAGGTGTACACAGACACACACACACTTATACGCAGATACACAGATACAAAAACAGACAAATACAAGTACGAAGTGCACCTGGTGGTCTCGAAGTTGCGTTTGAAGCTCGAGAGAGAGAGAGAGAGAGAGAGTGAAACAGAGAGTTCCTGACAACGTAGCGAGGTGGAAATATGGACCAAGGGTACGGGGAGGATTGGGGGTGGTTTTACAAGGGGTTGGTCGCGGAAACGTGAAGTAGGAAGGGGGTGGCTCGAAGAGGTAGAATGGGATTTTGCGATGGTGGTGGATAAAGTAGGTGGGTAGATCCTGGGCTAGGTCGGTGGATACAACTAACGGAGACAAACTGTGTGTTTGCCCCTTCATTACCCCCGAGTAAATACCGACCGGTTTTAATTACAACCCCCTACCACCTTCCCTATCTCTTTCGCATCTACAACCTCCCTTTTATACCCCTTTATACCATCGTTAATGTTCTTTATATATGTACAATGGCTACTTCTATACTACTACTACTACTACTACTACTATTATCAATGTCCATGTATGTATATACATATTATTTACTGGAGGAAACAGTTATACTGGTTGTCCCTTGTTATTTACTTGTACTACTGGTCACGGGAGCAAAGCGATCCGCCATTCTTTTTGGTGGTTTAAAACGATCCGATCTCCTACCAAATTGGAATGCTGGAATCAGTCGTATTTCAGTTATCTGAACTATACGATTATCCATTTATTCATTATTCTTAGCGATCGAAGAGAGTTTTCAAAGATTATTTTAATATTTTGATGTTTTCGGATTAGATCATTTGAATATTTTGTGATGAGTCCCCGAGCGAATGTTATTTGAAAATTCGTTTTTAGTCCTTTTGACCATTTTCGTCAGGTGTCAATGGTGTTTTCGGATGAAATTCCTTCGTTCATCCATCAATTTCGTATCGATCGGTTTTTCGGTTTCCCCAAATGGGGTGAAAAAGAAAAGAAAAACAATTAGAAATCATGATTGTTCCGTCCTATTTATAGAATCAGGCATTTTTATTCCCGTTTCGATTGTTTCGAAAGACACACCCTGTATCCATATAACGCGGTATTTATCTCGTGGGAAATTAGTTGCTGGACGTTACTACTGGCTCGACTCTCACGTTTTTCCCTTTCTTTTTGGTTATCTTTGGTCGATTTTTATTTTTATTTTTTTCATCATCTCTTTCTTCTAACACCCAGGCGAATCTTTTGGAACTTTAACGCTCTTTTCGCGCCGTTCAACGCTCCCAATCTACGGAGATGAGAGAGCAGACAGGAAAGAGGGGCAAGAGGGAGGGCAAAAGTCGGAGATGATTCGAGTACGAGTTGGCGAACGATTTCTGATAAATGAAGTTGTAAACAAACTCTCAGGAGAGGGCAAGTAATTTGTTTCTTAGAAGAGAAAAAAAAAAAAAACTATTCACGCGTCACTAAAATTTATCAACAAATCATCATTTTTAGCAAAAATAATACTTGTCATGCTCGTCATTTATATTTGTTTCAATTTTGGATGATGGAACAATTATAAACAATAACAGTAAATCGATATCCACCGATCGTGGGAATATAACTTTCAGCAGTTTTCATTTCGTCTGGTTACGTTCGTTTTTTATATTTATATATATATATAAATATAAATTTCCGATACGAAGATAGGAAAAGAGGATTTGAGCCAATAAACGAAAGCTTCGGTTGAGCTTCCCTATTATATGGGAATCGGCTTGGACGATGAGTATCTTGGGGGCTCATTGCGCCATAAAGAAACGAGAAAAGTTGAAAATAACTGTATGTTGATCGATATAATAACGTATATAATAAGTGCATGAGCGTACGTTTAGTGGCTGAGACGAAAAATCTTGGAAATTTTTGTAACTCGTGAATTCGGACTCCGTACCTTTTGTTTTTACTTTTCTGTAGTCGCATTGAATCTGCGAGATCTTTTTTGCCCATTTTCGCCAAAAAGTTATGTCGTAAAATGAAGCTAGAAAGAAGGGGGGAAGAGAGGAAGAGACTGATGGGAAAGAAAAAAATTCAAGTTACGAGGATTTATCGTGAAAAGTTTTTCAACCCTGAAGACCGTTTGAAAATATAAGAGTACGAGAAAAAAAAGGGGAGTACGGGACCAGTGGGCCACCGAACAGCCATTCCTCGGCGACCTTTCTTCAATTTCTACGTCCAACTTTTTCCCCATTTTTCATATTCTCTCACCTAAATTATGCTATTCATTTCTTTTTTTTTTTTTTTTTTTTTTATTTCAGACACTTGTGCTTTATTTTTGCTATCTCGGGGAAGCTGCACTTTGAGGTAGAGTGCAAAGTTCAAGGACGTTCGAAAATTGCTCAAAGTCTCTCGAAACTTCGATCGAAGTAATTTCGAATGATTTGGCGTACTCTCGAGGGATGTGGCAAAAGTTGAAAGTAACATCTTTCGTTGTTATCGAAATATTGAAAATTTGAATAATAATTGCTGAAAAAAAATATCAATTGAGTGGAGAATCATGAAAATTGTGTAGGGTTGAAAAATTGCTTTTGAAAGGGATTATTTTTTTGTTAAATATCGTTCTCGTAAAGGGTCGAGGAGCCACGGACGTTTATGTGTCCATTAAATTTGTCCATCAAGTTGGAACGCGGATGCGGATATAATTTGTCCTAAAAGCAAGGTTTTCATTTGGTCGTTGAGAGAGTAAGAGAGAGGGAGAAATAAAATATTGAAGAGGGATAACGTCATGAGGAGGGAAGGGAGATAAAAAAAGGAAAAAGGAAGATAGGGATAGAGAGAGAGAGAGAGAGAGAGGGGGGGGGGGGGGAGATTCAAGTTGTTCGAGACTCCCTTCGTTGGGAAGGCTCGAGAGCGAATTACGAGAACCATCGAGGGTTGCAGCAGCCGGCGTTCTCCCATTATCGCAAAGCCGTTTTTCCCTCTCTCTCTCTCTTTCATCCCCGTTATTTTTCTCTCTGCGTCTCTTTTTCATTTTTTTTTTCCCTCTTACTCTCTTTCTTAACATTTCTACGACGAATATCTCGAAACGTCCGTCAGTCTGTCACTTACAACTCGGAGAAATAATATTTCTCCGGGGGGTACGTGAGAAGAGCGTTTTAAGGAACTGTGAAAGGTGAGGAAAAAAGAAAGAGCGAAAACAACATTGGAGAGAGTCGGAGGGGGGGGGGGGACGAGAGTGAGAGAGTGGGAGTGTTTGTCTCGCGAAAAAGAGATGACGGGTCAAACGAGTGATGCGAAGGGATCCTGCTCGCGAATTTTTGTTACGAACAAAAACATCCGAACACATACAAACACACTTTTTGTCACGCAGGCTCGAAGGGGGTGGTTTTTTTTTTCTCCAGAGATTTGCTCCACCTCCCTCACGTCTCTCAAAACAGATGACTTCATCCGCGAATATACATCTCGTGTCTGTCTCGCATTACTAGGATAAAAAAGAAAAAAAAAAACTGTCCAACTTGACTGTTGTCCTTTTTATCTGTTGCGGGACGTAGTGGTAGAAGAAAAATGGTAAAAAAGCCGAGAGTCTCGAGTCACATGAGTTTGTTCAACTGTATATATAGATGGGAATAAAAGAACAAAACATTCGATTACAATGATCGTAATGCTCTCATATTTTTTTTTCATTTAGACCATTGAATTTTTTTTTTTCAGATTTCGATCCGAGGAAAAACGAATGAGATATTGAAAAAAAAAAAACAATTGTTGCAGAATATAAATAACAAATTATCAACGAAATATTCCTAATTATTAACAAGTTTATTTTACATATAGTGATTTGTAGAAAGGGGTCACAGTGGTAGGCGAATTTGTGGAGGCTGACGAAATGGGAAAGATTAGTGGAAGCAGTACGAACGAGGTCAGACAGGCAAATAAGGAAGAATACAAAGCAGACGTAAAAAAATCCTGGAGCAGGAGAGAGAGAGAGAGAGAGAGATAAAAGTGAAAGAACGAGAGGGAGGGAAGAAAATATATTCCTGGGTGTGTACAGAAGAGACTAGGGAGACTGGTCCACGTGGGTGGAAACCCGAAACCTCGGTAAGTGGTTATTTCCATCGAGGGTGTACTCGCAGCCCTCGTGGTTAGTGGCATAGTGGGACCTTTTTCATCCCCAATTCATCTCTCTCGCTCTCTTTTCCTCGTTGAGTTTGCAACACACACTCACACACACACACACACACACACACATACAAACGAGATTTTTTTTCACATACAAAAGATATTTTCTCTCTTTTTCTCTCTTTCAGGGTAGAGTTTGGTTCACCGCTCGGTACGCTCTTTTTATTTATTTTATTTTTTATTTTCACCAGCGTCTGGCCGGATCTGGATCCTCCCTGGCGTTGCACGAGTGTCAGACTGAATAATACATGTCTGTTGCAGAGAGTATACGACACGACATGGACCACACCGTGTTCTCTATTCCCGTATGTACGAGAATCGTCCTCGTCCTTTCTCTACATACTCTAACCCTTTTATACAAACATATACATATATACATTTACAAGTGCATGTGTACACGGTGATTCAAAAGTTTGAGCAAATGAGAAAGCCTTTCCAATCACATCAAATTGAGGAGATGGAAGCTTTGACAGGATTTTCTTTCCCACGAACCTTTGACGAGATATTCGTTGATTACTGCGCAATCGAATCTATATACTTTGACGTACAGAACAGAAAAATAAACAAATAAAAAATTATTATATTTTGTATTGCAGAGAGAAAGAATATTTTGGACAAATCAGAAGGGCGAAAAAAGGCACGAAATATTCATTTATTTTCAGCAACCAATCTAGTCTGTTGACAGATATTTTTTTTTCTCAATATTTTCCAGGATGGATTGAAAAAATAGAAACATCAATTCATAGTAGAATAAATAAAAAAAAAATTAAAAAAATGTCAAGTACTCGAGCTTGTTGATCTTTAAAACGATTTTTATTTTGCGTAGAATCCTCTCCTGTGCGCGCTCTTCCTGGATATTTATACATGTGGGAAAATTTGGAGATGAAGCAAATAAAGCCAGGGGCTTCAGAGAGAGAGAGAGAGAGAGAGAGAGAGAGAGAGAGAGAGAAGGAAGAGCAAGAGCGAATTGCAGTCACGAAACGGTTGAAGCGGTGCACCGTCGCTCCAATTGCTTGGAGCGCTTTGTAGCGAGATTGGGAACGCACTTTGTGTCGCACGTTCTCCATCTCACTGTTGCTTTTCCACCGTTCTTCTCTCTACTCGTTTTCATATATCTCTTTCTCTATTTTTCTTTCTCTCTCTCTCTCTCTCTCTCTCTCTTTCTGTCTGTCTCTGTCTCTGGTTCTCTAACGTTTTCGGGGTGTTGCTGATGCTGCGAGTGCGGCGTAGTTTGGTAGTGGGTACGCCAGCATCGTCGTCGATGAGAACCGACGAAAACACGAACGACGACATCGCTGTCGTCGTTACCGTCGTCGTCGTCGTTGTTCCCGTCGAGGAGAGAACGTCGCTACAGGAAACGAGAAACTCTGACGATGCTCCGATAGTTTTGAGCTGAATGTGCAGACGAATGAGGAAAATAGAGAGAAGAGTAAAAAAATAAGGGGTCAATGGACAAGGAAGGGGAGTGAGGCGAGGGAATGGGGGGGAGGGGGGGGGGGGTGTGGCAGAAAAGTAGACAAAATTGAAGAAAAAAGAGGCAAAGGGAGAGAAAGAGAAGAATGAGACAAGTGTATCTCATTTTATTTCGTTTTAGTCGTTTCTTTGTCTCTCCATTACGAGAGAGAAAAAGGCGTTACGAAAATCTTTTTGCTTCCCGTCTATCACGAGAAAGCCCCTGGCTCTGTTTCAAGGTCGTTTAATTTATCGAGGCGAAACTTCAAGCTTTTGCAGAGATACACAGTCGCGAGCCGCATTAAATGTATTCACATTCACTTCTCTTTCCCCGTCTATCTTTCTGTCTCTCCGTTACTCTGCTGCAGCACAGCAGAGTATCAAACTGGATTCATTTTCAAATTTATGCTTTTTTCCTTGAATATCTTCGAGTTGATTCTCGTGACAAGCGTAAAATTTCCAATGAGCCATCAATCTAGATACCCTTGTTTTTAGCACCGACGTATAAATAGATCGTTAAACAGTTTTTTTTTCTTTTCGTTTCTCCGAATCGAAAAAGAGCTAAATAATTGATTTTTTTGTTTTCAATTTTCAATGAAAAACAAGAATGCACGACTGTTCTAACGTGATTTTTCAAATTTTTGTTTTTTTTTGTCTCGTTCGTCTGACCAATCACGGTATTTTCTACTGTTCTCAGATACTTTTCCGGGATGCAACGAGGTTTGAAAGTTTGGCGACTCCTGCATTACGGTCAGTACAATTTTAAGGCTATTAAGTTGTTCGTGTTTGTTTTGAGAGCGGAAAAAAGAATGGAGATAAAAGAATTCGAAACAAGAAAGAGGAAGGCAAAGAGAATAGAAACAAGAAAGAAAAATTGAAAAAGTTTTGTGGCATGCGAAAGCAGAGGTAGATGTGTTTCGTGTACTCATCGAGATGTCTCCCGATGGGGAGGAGGGCGGGGGGCGGGCATGCTGTTTCGTCTCGTTGTCACCAGGCTCACCCTCGCGGTGGACGCTCAAAATTCCGTAACAAAGTTAGTTCTGGCGCTATGAATAAATTTCGAGAGCCGAGAGCAGCCCAGACTATACAGTCAGATTAAACTACGCCTCGTGGTAAAACAATCTGTGTATCTTGTTCGGAGACAAGACCGGAAAGTGCTGCGGGTATTGCATTGGTCGAAGTAGTCAAATATCAATTAAATTTTGGCTCAATTTTCAAATACGATAACAATTATAAAACAAATGAGAATGAAAAAAAAAAACAAAACAAAACAAAACAACGAATGGATCAAAGAGCCGAAGGACACTGATGATTTTTTTTCATCCTTATATCATTTTACTTTGGCATGAGATTAAAAATTGGATTTTCTTGAAATCTTTACCTCATTCGTTGTCATTGATAATAATGTCTAAAAACAATTGTATCAACGAATTTTTAATGAAAAATGAAATGAAAAGAAACTTTTTGTAATGTTTTTTTAGAAGCACCAAAAGAATTTATTGAAAAGTAATAAAATTCGAAAGAATTTCAATATCTGGTAAATGCGATATCGCAATATTCGAATACGCGTATTAACGAAAATATATGGCAAATCCTTCGTAGGATATAGTCACGGTTTTTGATCGTTTCGAGATCGAGCGAAGAGGAGAATAGTGGAAATTTGAAAGAATACGAGTTTGACGGAATCGAAAATGAGAAAATAACGAGTATTCGTCGCGGGATCGAGATTTCCTGGGGTCGAGAGGGGCGAGGGTATGAAAAGCTGTCAGTCGAGTACAGAGACGTCGAAGCCAAGATCAGGAGTTACGAGTGGGCTTTCAAGGATGTGTCGCTCTCGCGCTCAGCGCGAGAGAATCAAATTTCAGGATGACTTTTGGTCTAAGGCGTTCTCTCGTTTCGCATTTCCACTCGCTAACCCTCAACAAGATCGATTCTCGAGTTGCAGACTTCTCGAGATCTCGTCACAGCCCAACGTCGACACCTGCAATTCCTACGCTCCTATATACATATACATACAATATTTGAAAATAATATATATGGGATGTCTGAAAAGTCGTCTCAACGTCTCAAAATTGAGACTACTAAACCGCGAGAGAGCTCATTGCACTTTAATGGCAGTGATCCATGAACAGAAATTCTTTTTTTAAATTAACCGAAACATCGAGACTAAAATTTTTGTTTTTTTTTTTTTTAATTCTGCAGAGATCAGAATCCAGGTTCGGGGTAGTTTTCGCCGAGTCGAATTTATTTTCAAAAATCATTTTATCGAGAAAATAAGAAGAAAAAAAAAAAAAACTCGAACTGAGTATAATACAGAAAAAAAAGGTTTTTTTTTTCTAAAGATTCGAGTTGGAAAAATATGATTAAATGAAAGAAAACTTTGAGAGGGGACGAAGAGTTTCTTTTTTTAGAATGAGCTTTTCTTGGGGTTGGCGAGTTTCGTGTCGTTTGGTTGAATTAATATTTAATATGAGTAAGTTATTCGAGAAGAAATTTCCTTTCCGTATTCACGAAAGTATATATACGGATTCAATTATATAGATAGATATATGTGTATATATATAAATAGGAAAAGGGGTGAGATCGGGGTAATTTGCAATCTACGCAAGCGAGGACAAAGCACACGAGAGTTCAAGCTCGAATAACTTTCCTAGCGAATGGTTATGTGGTAGGTTCGTCGTCGTCGTCGACGTTGTCGAGTCTCGTCGCGTGCTTTAACGCGTTTCTATACATCCTAAGGGATATATACATCTATATAGACATACACATGATCAGCTATTTACTAAGTCTTATCGTGCATGTATGTGTTTATGAGAAAATTGAGGGATGCACGTATGCAAGTGTAGGATAATACGACAACCGAACGTCATCCCACAAATTCTTCATCCCCTACTATCTCTCCCCCTCTCCCTCTCTCTCTCTCTCTCTCTCTCTTTATCTGAGCATCGAGATGGAAACTAATATCGCAGCGTGCGTAATTGGCTTTAATTAAACACACGAGTATACAACAGTAATTTGAATGAAAACGTAGGCATCGAATTTACCGAAAATTTGATAGCGATCATTAAAACGGACATTGGTAAAAGAGAACTCGTTGCAAACGTACGAGGGGTTGGATTTTATCCGTTCGTATTTTATTTTTCCTTTTTCGGTAGATGAGTTTCAGATTCCTGGAAAATGGAAAATAATTCTCGTTTATCGTATGGAAAAAAGTTCTGAGCTCTAACGAGGGCTGAAATAATTCAAATAATCTACGTGGAATAATTATTTCGTTCGTCCGATTTTAACAGTCTTCTTCACTATGTTTTTTTTTTTACATCATCGCAATATTTGATTGATCGAAATGATGTTTAGCTCGAATTACAAAACTCAATTATTTGTTCTCATAATATTGGCTGAGGGGTGGGAGAAGGGAAAAGGATTCATTCGTATGGTATTTTGTGCATTCGACGAAGCTTTAACCCCGCACACACCCCGATCAATATTACGCGCTACACATGCGTGTAACATGCGTTTTGGGAGAAACGATTTTGTGCACTCTCGTACAAGGATTCGTTAAATATTACGTTACTCCGGTAACTTTGTCGGGCGATACTCTGGCTTTCGTTATAATGTTTTATTGTTCATTTTTGATAATGGGAAAACCCTCTGATTTTCGAGATAGTTTCGAGTAAACATTTTTGTACGCGATTTCAAAGAAATTGGAATTGAAAAATAATTTAAAAAAAAAAAAAGGCAAAATAAAATTTATTTTTGACTAACCTCCGAATCGGGCTGGAAAAATTGACGGAAAAGAGGAAATTGAAATTGAAAAAGAAACGAGAAGGAAAACACAATTCCTGGTAAATTTGGCACAAATTTCATAATGGAAGATAAACAATATTTTTTGGAGGAAATTTGAAGAATTTTTGTTTGATATCAATTTCAAGATAATCGTAAGTGAAAAGGAGAAAATGGAATGAAAAAAAACAATTTTCTTTTCGGGATTTCTTTAACGGGTCCAGGTGGGGGCAGTGAGTAATGCTACGAGACGAGAATACGATCCACGTATTCGTGAGATGAGCTTCATAACGGTGAGGTCAAAATGGGTACGTGAAAAATGAGGGAAATAGCTGGTCGAGTATGTTTTTATGTATAAATATAGAGCGATGAGAAACAGATGGGCGTAAACTGTGAGATTCGGCACGTAAAGGCTTTCTGAATGATGGCTTTTTGTTTATAGATGAATAAGAAGGAAGAGAGGAAAAGAGAGAGAGAGAGAGAGAGAAAAAGTGTGCAGAAAACGTGACCCCACCGAGACTTCATAAATCTCGCGTCAATATAATCGCGAGCACGTGCAAAAGGCACGCGCGTAACCCTTTTGTTTCCAACCGACCCTCTCGCCTCTTCGATCTTTTTCAACGATGCACTCGCTCCTGTCGTTTTATTTACTTTTTCTCTTATAGGTATATTTTTCTTTTGTTTTGTTTTTTTTTTTTTCTCACGATTTTTTTTCTTTCCTATTTTACGAAACATAAGCCAACCAAAAGTTCAACATTTTCGAGTAAAATTGAATAGAACACAAATTCATCGAGTTGAATTAATGGATTTTTTTTTTGTCAACAATAAATCTCATAAACTGGAAATATTTATGTCTTCCATCGATAATACGAGGTTGTGCAAAATATTCTGTGAATATTTGTCAAATAATGAAGACAATTTGTGGATCAGGTCGATCGGTCTAGACACTAACGAGAGCTTCTAGTTGGGTCCAGATACGTCTGTACGATGAATATATAGCGAGACTAGTCGACAGGTGAGTTTGTGATTTAGCGATTCTCGAATACCGAGTGCTAGTGAAACCTTCTAACAAAGTGAGGACGTCTTAAAATGTAAAGCATACACACGGGATGTTCTGAATTCGTAGGCATAATTGACCGAGCTCCTTGCTCATGAAATTCTGACAAGAAAATGTTTTTGGTCATTTTTTTCTTTGATGCATCTTTGTTCAGATATTTATCGACTAGTGACAACCAATCCACTGCGTCGTAGAAGATGGAGGTTGGGGTAGAGGGAGGTCGCTCCGTTTGCTACGCCCTTTTTTCTACTGGACAAGCTGGATTGGCTGCCAGTAATTCATAAAAAATACCTCATCAACGGTGCATCGTATAGAGAAAAACGATATTCTCATCAGAATTTCGTGGTCCAATAAATTTTCAAAGTTTCAGTCTAACTTCTGGCACACCTTGTAGATATTCCTAGATTGGGTAAAGTATGAGTCAGAAAGACTAGCGACGGGAAATAGAAGAAGCATAAGAGGGAGAGAGAGAGAGAGAGAAAGGCCGCACCGATCTAAAATTAATAGGCGACAGGTGGCTGTTTCACTGCCGGACGTCTACTCTCTTTGCGTTTCTTTTTTTTTCTTTTTTCCTCTAATTTTCCTTTTCTTTTCTCTTGCTTTTCGTACGATTTCGAGTATACGATGAAGTGTATTAGTACGATTGCGATTCACCGACGCGTATCTACATACAAAACTGCTCATTAATTACGTCATTCGTGAAATTTTCCTAATTAACTCTGCTGCGTTGATGATAGTTGAGTATATTTCAGTCCGGATACGTCAGCACCTGATATCCTCAGCTGGTTTATTTAAGATGTTTTTCGACATACGCAGAGCCAAGTCAATGTTCTCTCGATTCGTTCGGCATTAGAGAGGCAGCATTTTCACGAAAAGCAGAGTAGTTTGAAGCTGAAAAATGCCAATGTATCACGATGCTGACTACACAGAAATTCGATAACAAGACTTTCGATCGATCTTCATTAAAATGGTCGATTTATGCTTGATCAGGAGCTGCTAGAAGAGAACAAGCTTGCGGTTGCATGGAAAGTGGTGACCCTTGTTGCTCGGTAGAATACTGGGTCAATGTGAACAGGTTTGGGATCGAAAGAACATGGAGCACGAACAGACCAAGAATGAAAGAAAGAGGGAATCAAGGATTCGAGGTTACCTATGGGCTTTTCCAGAAACGAATCGAACCAACGAATGGTTTTTAAAAAATCGTTGCCAGTAGCTTATGCCTCTGCTGAGTCCCATCGAATCTTGCGAGTATACACCCGAAGTTGACCCGGATCTTCAGCCTCATTTTTGATCTCCTAATTTTCAGTTATTATGACATTTCACCGATGAGAAAAAAGGCTGATAATCATTTGGGATTTTCGTTCGAATAGCCTGTATACAGGGAATCCCACAACGAAACTCGATGATACTGGCGCTCGGTCGAGCATGCATGTAGCCAATCATTGGAGGACCTCCCATTCAGTGTTTAATCGTCTCAGCATCCATGAAGCTTCGCGCCCGAATGGACCAATATACATATATGTTTTTGAAGAAACTATGCCTGTACATATAAGGCCACTCTTCGGCCGAACAAATCCAGCCGAGAATTCTGATGTTTGTACGTGTATATGTGTGTCCTCTCCTTTTTGGTTCAGGAGGATAGTGTAGCGAGTTCCCGTGGTCCGGTACATTCGTGACAGACCATCCGGATAACCGCGTTTACTGGATAAATATGTAGAGGCTGCCCCAAAATTAATGCACTTTGAAATAAAAAAGTTATTCAGCATTTCGAAAAGCTTATTTTCAATAAAAAGAATTAGAGTTTTTGTTTCGTTAGCCGGGTTAATAAAATGCGAGACTGAACGAATTTCCAAACGGTAAAGTTAGTCAAAAATGGTGAAATGCGAAGGTTCGTTCGGTTTTGGGAATTGAGAGCGAGAGAATAAATAAAAAAAATGAAATTAAAATGTAGTATGGCAAATAAGTATTCAAGCTCTGGTGGTGCAGGGACAGTCCGAATGGTGGAATCGGGTGGATATTTTTTCGCTCTATCCCGTACGAAAGTCGAGGGCTTAATTTAATTTAATTTAATCCGAAAGTGAGGGTGTGTCTGTGAGAGGCTTGGGTAAAAAGCAATTTCATAATCTGTGGGAAAGAGAACGTTGTTTTTTTTTTTTTTTTTTTTTTTTTCACCGAACAAAAATGAGAGAAAAAAAGCAACGGTGAATAATAATATTCGTAATTTTTCTTCCAGGATTATGCATGCGAGGGCGATGGCGGTGGCTAGTGGGAACAGGAGGGATGATTGAAAATTATTTAATCCTGATAAACAATCCAGCGATATTTCCCTCTGTCGTATTTTTTTTTTTTCCAAACTAGCCATTCTACATATTTATTCGAGAAAAAAAAAAAAAAAAATACGCCCGCGCAAAAAAAAAAGTATCCGTTATTTTATTTACTCGTTTTTTGTGGTACAAAATCGAATGAAAAATATTTTAAACGAGAGACTGCATCGGTGATTCTAAGAAGAAATAATAACCGAATGGAAAAATGTGGAAAAACAGAAAGGAAAAAAAAAAATAAAAAATAAAAAATATTGTTTTACAGGATCGGAAGCGTTCGCGGACGTTCAAACAAGTTTCTCGTCAATACGACAAAACGTTATTTCGTAAACGCAAACATATTTTGATCTCTTCATCCGAATGACCGTTCGAGCGCGGCAATGAACTTTGTTTGAACGCGGATAAAAGCCGTTTTGGATGAACAAACTACCATGTTTTTATTGGCGACGAAAAGCTTTTCGGATCGGTACACGAAAACGAAAAAAATAAAATTTCAATAAAAAAAAAAAAAAAAAAAAAAAATAATAATATCGAAACTGGTCAATTAAAAAAGCATGGAAAATCGTTCGAGTCTTTTCGACTCGAACAATGATTTTCAATAAAAAATCGTATTTTCTATTTCAAATCAAACGAGAAATAATAACGACGAAACAAATACAACGATCGATCCGCAGTCGTCGAAAGAACGCTCGCGTTTATTTTTTCCTTCATTTTCCTTGCAAAAATTATGGCCAGGAAAATCTTCGCTTAAGATACGAGCTCAATATGTTATTTTTTTATTTTTTTATTTCGCGCGAATGATAGGATTCCTTCGATGCATTTCGAAATAGTTTCGATGCACGTACTTTGTATACATCACATATATTTTTGTGCACGTTACATATGATTCATAGAGCCTCTTATATACAGATAGATATAGAGTTCATAAAGCCTCGAGGGAGATTCGACGTATCTCGTTCGTTTTTTGGCTTCGTGGGCGAGTGATCGGTAATAGAGAAGCAGAAGGAAAGGAGAAAGGGAAAAAAAGAAGAGACAGGAGAGAGTGTACGCGTATAGTATCGAAGCGAGAAACAGCATTTTCCATGAGCAGAAACGGAATGGTAGACGAGAAACGTTCCTATAACCGATACAACATGAACAGGATGTCTCGAAATTCATATTTCAGGCTTAAATGCCCGTATAAATCGGGCCAATTTTAAGGAGAGAGTGATTCGATCTGTTTTTTTTTTCTCAAATTTATCAAATTTTCAGTGGCCACTTTCGGAGAGAAAAACGATCAAGGATCTTTGCTCTTAGAAAAAATTCGAGGTTTTTGGCTCTGCGGGCGTTTTAATTTTCAGGGCCACTTTCATGACACGCTGTATGTGCGCGATCGGGTAAACAGAAAAATGCATAACTCACGTGCAAAATCGTTCGAGTTTGTACTTTTTGTTTCGTAGCGTTGTACCCGTGTACGAAATACACAGGGTGTTCTCGGATATATTCGTACAGGAAAAATAAGAGTTTTCAATTCTCAAATAATCGCGTTGTTTTTCAGATGAATTTCCGGCGATGATTTTTTGTCGATTGTCATAAAGTTTTTTCACGTATGCGGTGAAGTTCTTAAAAAAGTAAATAACTTTCATGGGACACGAGTTCATCCAATTTTTTTTCGCCAAAAAACTTCTTTTTAGCAGTTTTCGTTATGAAAAAACGAAGAGAATTTGTATATCATTAAATCTCGTTAACGCTCAGGAAAAAACATTACACGCAAAAGAGAAGATTGTGGTAGTTTTTGATCTCGATGTTTTGAGCTCACGTATCGCCAAAATAGATCGTTGAGGTTCAAGGTCGATAATAAGCTCTTTTCATTAATACGAAAGTGTCGAGAGAGAGAGAGAGAGAGAGTTGGTAAACGTGGTTGAATGATCCGAGACACCCTGTGTATGGCTCGAAGGGTGTCATGGACCGTTGGGCTGTCCGTCAATCTGTCTGTCCATTCAAAAGGATGCGCTCCCTCGATCGTTTCGCTTACGTGGTCGAAAACCCTTTCTGCCTGTCTCTGTCTTTCTCATCGGTTGTTCGTTCTTCGACTGAATTTCCCTCGTGACCGTACATCACTGTGCGGATATCGCCAATCAATTCTCCTTTGGCTCTTTCCTATCACATACACATACGCACGCGCACACTTATTCCTTTCGCCCCTTTCGACCCCTCGGGCTTCTTTGGCACAAATGGTTTATACATTCGCTTTACGTGTGTACAAAAATGCATCGCAAGCGACAGCTTTTTTCTTTTTCATTTATTTGTTTATATTTTAGTTTCAATCTTTTCGAACTCGAACTGAAGAAAAAAAAAAAAAAAAAACGCTGTGCGAGGCAGCTCGTCAAACGGAAGTTAACAAAAATATTTTTCATTCGATTAAAAAGAATTTTCGCGATCCATTCGCAAAGTCTCGAAAAAAATCGATATCGGTGACAAAAATTTCTTAATTTTTCGTTGTAATTGTATAGAAACGAAGTAACGATGAGTTTTCAATCGTTTCATCAATCACGATCATATTGAATAATTTTTCAACCATTTCAGCACACTTTTTAACATATAAATTGTATTATTTATCAAAAATTTTATTCACGTTTCTATGAATCAGAAAATATCGAGTTTTAATGATCAATGGTCATCATTATCCTCAAAGTCCTTGCAGAGTTTCTGCACAACCAATGTAAATGCGTGTATCTGTCAATGTTAACAACGATAAACGAAGGTATTTAAACTCGTATATATTTGTATTTAGATGGATCCGTGTTTATGATATATATATTCGTTCATGCATTTTTTCTATTTCGATACTTTCCGGTAATATCGCGCTCAATTACCTTCGATCTCGACTGAATTCTTTGAAATTTCACGATATATACGAACGTATCAACATTATATGCATATACCACTCAACGAGAGTAGAGGCTCCCGTCGTTCTCTCTGTGCTCTGTTGCTTTTACCTCGAACAGAGAGCCGCGGGCATTGGCCAATCTGGCATATCAATATTGAAGCTGCATCTCTTTCTCTCTCTCTCTCTCTCACTCTTTTCGTTCGTATATTTATACATGGGCTATCTTGAACAAAATCGTTGTAGCAAAGGAAGTAGAAAATTTGACATTTCTTATCCAGTCCCACTGAATTTCAATTTCAAATTGTATTTCATTTTATGTAGAACGAAAAAAATCGACTTTCTTTTCACACGATCAATAGTTGGGTACAAATATCATTGATTTTTTGTGTTTTTAATCGTTAGTTTGATGGAATTTTGATTATTTTGAACAAGAATATCAATCGGTATTGGTCAATTCGATCGATTCACTTTTCTTTTCATTTTTTTACATTAACCAATCGTTAATTATAGTTTTGTATGTTTTTTTTTTTCGAAATAATTAGTAGTAATTTTGATAGTTATCGTCGAATTATTTGCTATTAAAATAATGGAACGTTGTTCGTCCGTTGCAGAAAACGTTCAAACAAGACAATTTACGATTCATCGAAGCGATACAATTGTTGATCGATGTATTTAATGATGTAAAAAAGTGCATTCACCATTGTCAATTTTTCATGAAATGCCTGGTGTATAATATACGGTAAAATGCAAAGTGAGTTCATATTTAAAAGCTCAGCATATATTCCTTCGCTCTGTCGGCACGAACGAGAAGCTTTCGCAGCAGGTTTCTCGTATTTCTCTCTCGATATTTTATTTTTCTTTGCGAATTTCGCTGTGACAGCGATACGTAAAGAAGGATGAGAGAACCGGGATTGAAATAATTATGATTAGGAACAGAAAAATTCTAATCATTTTCAAATAACACATGCAGGAGAATAACTTTTACAAAAAAAAAAAAACAACAAAAAATTAGTTGATTTTAATTGTTTATCGATGTTGATTTATCTTCGATAATTGTGTGAATTTATTCGATTAAATATAACATCATTCGAGTCAACGATAATTGTATAAAAATTCTGTTCAATCGAATCATTGATTCGGTTATGGGAACCGGCAATTAATTCGAATCAATCGTCCAGGATGAAAAAAAAAAAAAGAAAATCACAGGAAATCTCGTGAATCCGTATCAATAAACTTCTCAATCGAAGCAAAAGGTTGACTCTTTTTTATTTTGATAAAAAAAAACTGCGCTCTCTCGATGAAACAAAAAGGAAGAAAAGAAACGGGGTCAAGTTGATTTTATCTCGGTGACGGTAATAACCTGAAAACTACTCGTCGAGGACGGATATGTAATTTATGTGGTCGATGCATTTTCATTGGGTTTCCGATGCCCGAGAAAAACTCCTCCTTCTCACCCGGAGGCAAAAGTCCTATCTCCCGCTTTTTTATTTCTATTCTCCATCTTTTACGAATCACACAAATGAACACACACACTCGCACACACAGCACATTCGCGTTTACACAATATTCTTTATCACGATTTTCTCGATGCATGACCGCTGGGAATATCGAGCAAAACGTCGAGTCAAGAGGAATACGAGAAAAGAACAAAAATAAACGAGGCACTTAGCAAAAAAGGGAAAGGAAAAAAAAATGTGTGCAATGAATATACTCGGTTTGGTTAGTTCAATGTTTTCACATTTCTTTCAAAACCTCTGCTTTCTTTTGGATTCCGAATATAAATATGAATTTTTCTCAAAAACAAATGTTAGAAATAGGAATTTTTATCATTTTTCTATTTTAATCTTTCAGGGAAATTGTCGTTCATGTTATCTTATTGAAATCTTATGACTTGGATTTCTCAGCTCCCGTTAGAAAAATGCTTGAACATTTTTAAGACATTAGATTTTTACTGTCGTATATTTTGTTTTTGTTTTTTTTCTCGATGAAACACATCTATTCGCACACTCGTTTCTCAAAGTATTGGAATTCTAATAGTACTGTGCTGCGTTGAAGTATAGAATTTTTCTACAGAATGGATACATACACTGAGAAAAGAGAATTGTTGAATCAACCAAATGGCTTCGTGAAATACGTCCAATGTAATATTCCGTTATACTAAATATCAGTTTCATTAAATGAAAAATATGTTACGTTGATTCAACAAAATCCACGACAACAAATCTCATTTGGTTGATTCGATTGGTATCTTTGTTTAGTGAAATAAAATTAATAATTCGTGCAACTGAACGATTTTTTGAATGAACGAAATATTTCTTTCGACGTATTCTACGAAGCCTTGGTTTATTCAACTAAACTCTTTTCTCAGTGTACCTCGTTTTTTTTGCTTCGTTTATTTCGTTCAGAAAAATGCCCTTTGACCAATATCAATCCGATACCAAATTCCAACAAAATTCTCGAGAAATATATTTATTCGCAGATACAAAACGTCCAACGAAAATTTGACAAAGCATTTTTATTTGAGATTTCATGAAACCAGATATTTTTTATTTTTCGCAGAGAATTTCAATATTTCGTTTGGAAATTAAACCGCTTGTTCAATAACAATAAATAAATCGTCTCCGTGTACTAATTTCAGCGCACGAATATCGGGAAAGTAGGTCGACCGAAGATGCGAAGTTAAGGGATAAATCAAGTTTTTCGAAAGGGAAAAAAAAAATTTTATTCGTTTCACGCGCATTAGTAGGCGCCGTTTATCGCGTCGCTATTTTCACGAAAAATTTAATTTATAGAAATACTATTCGATATAACAATAGAGGTTGCGTTTGTAGTGCCGAAGCGCCACTAGCGACTCTCTGATCGCGCCCATCCCATAAAGTATTAAACACGTCGCAACGACGTTTTTGCTTCCCCTGATTCTTCTTTCCACCCACTCGCCAGTGCAGCCGGGCTGTCGACGCTGCCTTTGATTTCTAGAGTTTACATTTTTAGCGTTGCCGTGAATTATTTTTTTTTATCATTATGGTGTTTCTCTCGCTGCAAATTCAGCAAAATTCGTGATTAAACTTTGTTTTTTTTTTTCGCGTGGATCAAGTTACGAATGAGGCTATTTTTATTTTTTTGGACATTTTTTCGCGCGTCCAGCGACCATGTTTTCTATAGCGCGGTTTTTCCATTTTTTCTCATTTGATTTTGTGACAAAACGGACAAAGAAAAGTATTTGTTAATCGTAGAGGAAAAAAGGGACTGGAGGCCCAAAATGAAGTGGTGAAAGAGTGTGAAAGAAAGAGAGAGGGAGAGAGAGAAAGAGTGAGAACGAGTTTCAGTGAGAATGTTCGGCGAGAAAAGATCGAAGTTGAGGAAAAACAGATGTCCAACTAAATGCAAAGAAAGAAAGTGCATCGGTCTGTTTAAAGAGTCGAGCTACCGAGAAAGATCTAATAACACCGGTTTTCTAGTTTTAATCATGACAAGTATTTCGAAAAGTGGTGGCAGCTAAAAATTGTTGATAATTTTTGTTTTTCTCATCGCTAAATTTTTGTTTCGAGAGTTCCTAAGAATCGTAATTCGATTCGTTAAAATTTCGAGGAGACCGAGAAAAAATCGACAATTTTTTTCATCTTCAACATCCGCTCTAATTCCAATTCGCTCATTTTCTTTTAAAATACACTAGCGGCTTAATTTAGGAATAAAAAAAATGTAAAAATAATCCAGTACAGAGTACGTATCTCTTTTTTTGTTTTTTTTTTTTCGCCAGAGCGACAAAAAATTAGCTTTGAAATTTATTAGCAAAAGGAAAATGGGAAAGCTCTCCTCTCGTACTTCTTGCGCTACTTTTTTTCGCCGCAGCGAATTAATGTTGTTATTATTATTAACATACGAGTAAATTGGACACATAGCCAGCCGTAAATATGTACGCTTTGAGTGCGTTTCCCGCATGTATCGGGCTTTCCATACTTAATTCGTTATTTATCTCGTCGCGGTAAAGCTGAATTAAAAAATTCGGTGATTGCAAACAAAAATTGATAATTCATTCATTTAAAATTTGAACACAAAGTGAACAAACGCGCTGTTAGCAATTCTTCGAATCTTTTTCGATTTATTTTCAGTTACTTGATTATATGCGCAAAAGATTCCGTCTTTACGTAAATCCAGGATCCCGAGATAGACAATTTTTTTAAGAATATAATCTCCCCAACGCAATCGAAAACGAGCTGAATCTTTTCTTCAGCATAAAACGATTCTCGAAAGCGATAATAAAGTTTAATCACATAGCATTTTCTCCGTTTTTCCTAATCGAAGAGAGACGTGCTTGGAAAAATATAATTTGATCGACATTCGACGATAAAAACTATTTAAATCGAAAAGAAGTTTTAAAAAATCCCAAAACGAAATTTTTGTTACTGAAAAAATAGGATTTCTTTCCCCCGTTGCAGCGGGCTCCGGGCTATGAAAAATTGACCTCAAATTTCGACAGATTTTGCAACGTTTCTCCAAGTCTTTATAAATTTCGTTTTCTCAAACAGAAATGCAAGTTACATGTACGCGTCCACCTACCTATGACACTAAGCACTAAATGCACAACGTCTGTGCATACACATATATTCAAGAATTAAATATACACATACACGAGCGTATGTATACATGCGTTATTATAAAATACGTCAAATGTATGGATGAAAAAGGTAGGGGGGCGGATTGGCTGTTGGTGGATGAGAAAGAAAGGAGAGAAGCAGAGAGACAGCGAGGTTTTGGACGACGAGAGAAATGTCCAGAATGCACTATGGGGAAAGAGAGAGACATCGCGAGGGTTGTGTGTCTCTCCGTTCGGACAGCGGGTGGACAGAGCATTTACATCATTTAATTTATGACCCTGCACTTCTCTCTCCTTCTCTCTCTCTCTCTCTCTGTCACTGTCTTCCCACTCGGTGCAGAGCCGACGAGAGAAATGCGGTGATGGTGACCGCCACCAAGGCCGTGTAACATTTGCCAAAGGGTTGAAGTTATATATAAATGTATACGTATTCATCTATATATATATGTAGGACTTAGGGGATGAACGCGAATACGTCCGTTCTCGCGCACGTCCCTTTCGCTTCCTCGTCTCATCGTTCTCTACACTCACGAGCCTACAGCATCTCTCACAAATTCGTCTAAAAAATAAATCTCAAACTATAAAAAAGTCTCCATTGATGAAACCGATATATTAATTTTTTCTTTTCAGGACTTCTTTACTTCTATTTCGTGAGTGGGAATATACTTTAATGAATTATCCTGCTAATTTTTATGAAAATTTTACGTGTTTTTATCAAGTCTGTTTTCAAATTCTATTTTCAGGTATCATTCGGAGTAATTATGATTTTTAGCCGCTATACACAGAGAATCCAGTTTTCTGGAGACGGGATGAAATATATTTTTATTTTTTTTGATGAATTTTCGTGAAATATGGAAGATTCTGTATGGTTTATGCAGGCTCTGCTATGTGTATGTATAAATTCACGTTACCTAGCGCATTTCCATTGCATGACGAGAAGATATATCTGTATTTTTGGTGCGCGCACCCTCTCCGCGTTGTCGTCATGGGAGGACACATACTAATGCGCTCGAGGAATAAATTTGCATATGGATGTTGGCCTAATCCGGATGCTCGTCCAGTGAAAATAGCGGAGTGTATGCGTATGTATGTACGAGAGATGTAAAGGAGACGGGGCAAGAAAAAGGGAGGAAAAAAAAGAAAAAAAAACAGGGTAGATGACACTGGAGGAGGAAGATAGCGAGTTATACGAATTACCAAGAAGCAGGAACTTGCAACAATGTTGAAGGCAAAAAGGCCATGTACGTGGAAGCCTTTAGGCATTCTCATGTAAGCCACAAAACCTTTTCCTTCGTCCTTTCCCGTCGCCTTCCTCTCCATCCCCTTAAAAACATGTTTACCCTTCGGACGTTCTCGAGTTAAAAAAGCTCTCGAGTTTGGCTCCCTCCATTCTCTTCCCCGTCGTCCTTTACTGCTTCATTCACTTCCGGCTCACTACTACGTATGTCAATATCGAAATACACCTTGACCTGAGAAATTGGCCTATGGCCAATTGGGTGTCGATTCACTCGATATCCCTGGAGGCTATACGAGAACTGTACTCAGGAAGGCAAATAAAATCTGTGATTTGCTATTCATCTCGTAGGCTGACAGCTCGTTCGAGGGGGTTTGATACTCGTTGGTGTTTTATTAGTCATCAATCGTGATGAGACGTAAAGAAATTGGATTTAAAACAGTTTGTTTGGGAACGGATTAAACGCTGGTCAGTGCAGGCTCCGGCTTTGATGCCGTCTTGTTATGGTCCAACGTTGACGGGGCTTAAACGAAGAAGAATTGAAGAGACATCTGGATGGGGAAAGGACAGAGCGATCGATCTTCTTCCAATAAATTTGGATTCGACCGGAGTTTACTCAGTTCATCATCGGTATAGGTGTCGTGGAGAGCCGTAGGATTAACCTCGAAGGCCATTCTCCGTAGGAACATATCTCGTGGGGGACTGGAAAATCTAAAATGTTTCATCTGGTAGTTTCACCGATCGGCTTTAGCTCTCGCTTTTGACTTCATTCGAAAGCACACACGTATATATCGGTGTATAACGTGCAAACGGGATATTTGGCGTTGGGATTATCGAAACTCAAAGTTTGATTGGGTGGGTTAAGGTATCAAGTTTTGCCGGGTAAATCCTAAGGAACTTGGGCTAATCCGGGAAAGCTTCGTGTAGCGGACGGGGATGACCTTACTCAAGCTTTTGTATCCCGTTCTCGAATCGCATTGGTACAGAGTTGTTCCAAAAGATCGAGCCAACTTCACTGTGCGGAGTTTGATCGAACGAAACAAATTTGATGAGTTTAAGATTTTCGAGTCGAATTGCGAGTGCAATGATGATATTGTGAAATTTTAAGGATTTGTCAAATTCAACGAGTCTCGTTTCATTCGAACTTTCGTTGGTACGAATCTTTATTTTGTTTTTTTTTTTGGATTTATCTCGAAAAATTGGCCACACTTTACTGTATCAACAGACGGCGTAATTCGAGAAACGAAACTGCAAATTGATGCGCCATTTTGTAACAGACGCGCGGTGTGCATTTTCATCGTGAGTTTTCCCACTTGGAGCCAATGGGTAATAACTGTTTCACATCGCCACCCGGCGGCCCTGTCGATCCTAACAGCAAGTCGTGAAAGAGAAAGCGAGTTAGTTTTGCCCGCTGGTCCCCCCAACCGGAAGTACCATAAACCGGTATACGCGTGCGGGAACGTTCCACTGTTTTGCTATGATCCGTAGTCGCAGAGGAAATAACAGAAACGCCCGGCAGTCGTAACGTTTTATTGTGCCGTCAGCGTTTCGATGCTGCCGCTGCGTGCGTACGTACAGGATGCTTGGGTTCCCAGTTGCCCGATGAATGGGGAGCCACTCCGAGAGTCATGGCAATGCCGAAAATACGGCAAACCGGTGAAATTGGTGCAGGTACGGTAGTTTTTTGTGAGGTATTTTTTACTTCCTGCCTGGGGGTAATTAAAGAACTAAGGTTGTACGGTCAACTCTTGTGAGATTAAGTACTTGACCAGTTTAACAGTTTTCTGGCTAAAAAGGTTCTTGTCCGATGTCGACGGTTGCTCGGAGAAACAGTCGAGCACCTGCCAAATTAGATAAAAAAAAAAAAAAAAAAAATACTTGCGTCATTGACATTCCTTTAGCCCGCAATTTTGTCACCTTAACCCAACTAATTTAATTAAGGGGCTCCAAAGAGAACGCTCCTACAATGTCCACACTTTGGGGCTTGAAAAAGCCTTTTCCATAAACCTGTGGCAATGAGAGACTCGTGCAGAGGTAAAATGTCGCTGTGCCCATTTAGCGGAGGGTCATGTTTTTCGGCTCCTTGCCAAACGACACTCTGCCTAATCCTCGTACACTTCTCTCTTCCCGGCTCCCATTGCCTGTGGGAGACGCTTTCACCGAGGTCCAAATTAAAAGCCCGAAATTACGACTAGGAGAATTTATTTTCAATTCATTTACGATTACTATATTCTCATTCATTTTTTATTCTGTAGGATTTTCCTATGAGTATTCGAACTGCAGGAAGCATCTCGAGAGTCGTGCTGTCGTTGCAAAATTTTTTGGCTTTCCAATATTCGTACAGCGCAGTAAATTGGTTCGCTGTCCAAGACAATATCCTCACGGGATGTTTAAGGACATTACAGACATAATTTAGCGATTGCCGAGGTAGTTGGGGCGAAACTTCGTCCCTCGTTGTCCACCAGCAGCAGCAGCAGCGGCACCAACAACAGTCAACTTCAGCATCGCCTTCATCTCCCTTCAACGCTCTGAGGTTCCTACGTGGCAACTACGGTGAGTACATTTCATCCACTCGCTTGTCTTCACCAAGTTTCTTGCTGCAGTAAACTTGTGTCATTCGCCTCGGACGTCTAACTCCATGTTTATGATCGTTGACGTCGTTCGTCCTATCTCTCCACTTCCAGGATCGAGATCCTCGTAATCTTGATTCTTTGGGCTGTTGTTTCGAGCTTTCATCATTCGACGCGATGAATTAATCTAAATTTCTCAAAGACTCAATGTACGTAGCAATTAAATACTTTTGATGAGCATTTTGTGGCAATCATGAGAATACCACAAAGAATAATAAGCAGACAGAAGTTTGAGCCATTACAAAAGAATCTCTATTCTCTTATCTGGCATAAGATTAAACGAAGGAGATTTTCCACCCAAGTTTCCTACATCAACTACCTTTTCCATCCTAAAATACTCCTAAAAAAAAACCGCACGTTATCACGACCCCCATAAAACACGCCCAGAATCCTCCATCTTGTTTTTAACCATCTACTTACACGGTTCGTTCAATTTTCTGCAAGTACGTGTCCATCCACTGTTTATCCTTCACCCAAAGTTATGTTCTCTCGGCTTCTTGTCACTTTGTGTCCACTAGAAAGCTCCTCTCCTACAGTTGAATGTTCGTTTCACGAAGGCAGAAAGCTTACCGAGCTTTCCTGAGCTGGATATTCCTCGTAGTGTTTAGTCGTGAGTCCCGTTGGTCTTTCATAGTATCCTTTGTCGGCTCCTCTCGAACGTGTGACGCCCTCTTCCGGATGTACGAAAGACCCCTGCAAGAAAGATCCCTTATCCGAGTAACCACTAGGTTCTCTTGAAGACGGAGGATTGAGTGTCGAGCCTCAGATACTGTTACCTCTTCTTGTAACAACCTTCCCCTGCTCCTGAAATTCTGCAGGCACTCGAACGTACACATGAAAGATACAGCGCTCACTTGTTCTTGCGGTGAAACCCAGCACCGCTGTACAAACAGACTTGCTCGCCAGGATCGCCTCGGCTCTAAGACTCAAACTATAACAACTCGGGATTACGATATCGTCCAACTACTAATTCTCATTCAAGTGACTTTTGATTGCCATTTGTTGGATGACAGTTTGGATACGTCAACTGTAACTTGATCCTGTATTCCGGTATCGTCCAATTTGCCACTTCTTCGTTTACTATCGATCCGAGTTGGCAGGTTTTATTGCTTTCTGAAAGTTGATCCTGTAGTTCAGCTTTCCGCTTCTTTTTCGAATGCTTTCGTTGGTTCAGTTGTTCATCGGGTTCATAAATCATCTTCATCCAGAAGCCTTAAGTTTTCTACACATTTCATTTAATTCTCCACTTTTTCCTTCAAAATTCAATGCTACAGTTTGCAGTTGCCTCAATCACTTCGATACGATTCGTGCCACAAAACGGCACGTACCTACGTGCAATGAACGACGGCTGTTCGTTAGCGCCAGATGAATTGACAGTCCGCATCTTCTCCTGCTCTCGTTGCTGGTTAACCACAAACTTTCCATCCAACGTAGTAGAGCCACCCCAGGCGATTGAGTATGGGCTGTGAGCCAAAGAGATACGAAGAATTCCATTCGATGGAGAATGACTGTCATTAATTTCATCCGAAACCATGTAGAATTGCAATGCGCGTGCGAAAAGGACTAAGTTTTGTGGCGAATCTCGTGTGAAATAGGACTTTGCCGAATGTGCGGTTACGTTTCGATTAATAGTTATTGGTTTTGTTGATGTTCCTGTCTCATTCGCACCGAAACAACATCTCTTCGCGCCTCCCCATATAGCTTGAGGGCTTCCAGCCACCCTTAGCCGCGATCGCGCGTTGTACATTTTCGTGTTTTATTTCCATCGTGACGCACACCACTCACTGGGGAGTTGTGCGCCGTTCATACGAAATGAGGGATCAAGCTCATTGGGTCTTGTCACTACTATACATGGATTTGGTTGCTTCTACAAACGAATTATTCATTTCAAGCTTACCAACTTACTTCCAGGCGATTATAACTTTGCTCTTTATGACTTTGAACTCGTTGCTTCCGAATTCAAAATGGCGCTTCACATCGACACAATTTCAATAATAATTGATAAATGATGCTCTTCCGGTCTCAGAAAAGAACGATGAAGTTCGTTTTTGGAACTTGAGCAAGAAATAAAAGAGAGCGATCGAGAGAAACCGAGAAAGAGAAACTTTATCCGCTTGAGCCTGTCCTCGTGACAACAATATTACTTGGCTTACGTGTTATATTTTGTTTCGTGCGCGAGGGTGGATTGCTGACTCTGTTCGCGAGCTTTAGTCGTCATGGCCTCGTCGTTCCGAGAACGATACTTAAGCCCTGCCACAATGGCCGCCCCCGATGGTTTATTGTGCTTTTATCATTCCACTGCTGCCAAAGTAAAACACTTTTGAATCCCCTTCTCTTTCTGCTTTTCATACCTTTCACTCACCCTCTCTCTCTCTCTCTCTCTCTCCCTTTCGTTCATTTGGCTTTTGAGAAATATCTCGTATACAAATGCTCTTGGGCGAGGCTTCCACGTATTAACGACACAAGTGTGTTGGCAAAGCACATTCCTCCGATCTGCTCGTATGCCAATCATTTCTCTTTCGCCCTGCTTTGCTCTGCTCTCGCTCTCCTCCTCTCTCTCCCTTCACTTGTACATTTTCTTTGCCAGATCTCGTAATCACTCGGGTCATTTATTCATCAGAAGGAAAATTCTCCACTTTGATAAATTATTAGTGTACGACATTGTACGATTAAAGTGTGCTTGCCCTCGGACTTGGATGAGTGCACCTTTAAATGTTATCCGATGAATTAGTACTCGTGAGTCGTGCCTCGAAATATGGGCTCTTAACATTTTATTCTACGTATGAAAGATCTTGTTGTAAATTTCGTTATTTATTTTATATGCTTTCGATCTTAATTTGATTTATTTTAAAACGAGTGTAGCGATTCAAAGTCATACGAAATTTCGTCGCAATTACGCTCGCTACTCTTTTCTAATCCCATAAAATGGTTGACAAACGCTATACGTTAAGAAACCACGGTACTTACAGAAAAAAGAATTGAAAAAAGTGTGGCACTGTGGTGAAAGAAAAATGGCGCGCATCCTCAGTTTCGGTCGTCGTTTATCTCGTCGTTTTGCGGTTACTTGGCAAGATAGTCCGGAGGGCAAGTCCAAACACTTGCTTCAGAGGTTTGCCACCGTTTCCTCGCACAAGGGTGAAGGGAGAAGTGAAGTATAAAAGAAGGTTGAAACTTAAAGGATTTACGGTTCGAAAAAGTCGGTAACCGAAATTCAAGCGCTTTTCTTTCAGATCTAAGTGCACTTCCATCTTCTTTTTTCTTCTTTTTCATCTCAAAGTAAAAGAAAAAGTGCAAATTAACGAAATGTGAGAATCAACAGCGACAATTTGATAAAACGTTACGAGGATAGGTTAAAAAATGTTCGCTTTTTTTGTTACCTTTAGTTTTTTCGGATCTTTCGTCCGTGCGACCTTTTTTTTCGCTCCCCCACTATCCGGAATTCCACTCTGAACCACAGCCTCGTACCGCCCAAGTGAATTTCATTGAATGGATACGGTGGTTTCCCATCCGGAATTTCAAAATACGAAGAAACAAAAAACGTTAATCAATCGTTTCAACGAGAAGAGAAAAAAAATTTATTCCGCCAACGCCAATGGGGAGGAGAGAGCGCAGAAAAGTAGAGAGAACGTGTTTAGTCAGACACGTATCGATCCGTCCAACGTCTGTCTCTTGTTATTATGGATTTTGGAAAATGATTTTTTTCAACATTTTAATTAACATAAAGCAGACTACAGAGCTGTCAATGTACTTGTCCCGAAATTCTACCGGGTCTCATGATATTTTTACAATGTTGATGCATACACATTTTTCGAATAAGAGGTTATTTAATTAAGGCAGAAATTTGTGAACTATCATAGAAGTGCCAGAATTTTCACTATTTTTCAATAGTCATCGAGTCAATTGTATATTATTCTTGACATTTTTTTTTCGACATTTCAACTTTTCCACCATGATATGCTGCTAGCTTGCAAGAGTAAATTTCCAGGCATACTCTACGTTTTTCTCGCAAATTTCTCGAAAATTTCTCGCCTGCCGAGCTCAATAAAATCATTTTCAACAGTAGTGTTCGATGTTTTTACTATTTTACCACGACATGCTTACATTTGAGCATGATTTCCGGATACGCATTACATTTCCAGCTAAAGTACTATCCTTGGTACAATTTTTTATCGACGAGAAGCCGAAGAGTTCCAGCCTACGAGAATCTTTAGAATTATTTTCTACTATATTTTTTTGACCTTGAAACTATTCCACCATCGTGTTTTGACACTTGGGCATGAGTTCTAGACATTTCATCGGTTCTAGGTTTATGTCCTGTTATTATTTCCAGCGAAACCAATGAATCTTACAATCCACGAGTTATTGAAATAACTATGGTATTTCGGAATCTGCAGAGGCTCGGAACACGTAGATTGACAGTTCTGTCGTCTGTTGGCCTGAGGCTCACCGAGACTATATTATCTCTGAATAAAATGATTTGAGATGATGGGGGTAAAATTGGTACTAATATTTCATAGAAAAAAAAAAAAAAAAACATTTAATTTTACTCATTTTCATCACAATATTGTATGCTTTTAGTTATAATTTTTGTTTGCAAATGACTCTTCGTATATTTACGTTCTTGTGTTATTCTCGGTTGACTCTGAGCTCAAATTTTTTCTTTTGGTTACTGTAATATATTGAATTTCGTTTTTTACATACATTTATTTGTACATGTTTGTACGTTTATTTATGTACATGTTTGTACTCATAATGCATTCATTAGGAATATATATATGATCCAGGGGAGATTTTGATGTAAACGAGGACGTTCTATTTGCCCATGTATGATGAGGAAAACGAGAAAGCCGATACGTGTATATTTGATATGAGAAAGTCATGTGTGCACAAGAAAGAGAGGAAGAGAGAGAGAGAGAGAGAGAGAGAGAGAGAGAGGGAAGGACATTCTAGCTGAGGACGATGATTGCGTGAAAGTGAATTTGCCTCGTCGACTTCGATGTTCCAAGTGCACGACGTGTACATATACAGATATTTCGTAGGAAACGTACATCGAGATGCAATTTCTCTCCCTCTCTCTCTCTCTCTCTCTTCCCTTACCGAAGTGCAATATATTCAGCCGTGGTAATTAAGGTCAAAGTGCTCAGAGCTGAATTCGGGGATCGTATATGGATCACTCGAAATGAGCATACACATCGAATACATTGAATTTTGAAAGGAAGTAACGAAATTTAGGATTGATTAGGAATGAAAATAATTTGAAAAATACATATTTCCATCGTTCATTCCTAAGCTCTATTCGCATAAACTTTCATTCATTTATTCTAAAAGCTTTGATTTTTTTTTTTCAACTCATCATTCGTAATCTGAATAGCTTGAGAGGATCACGAAAACGAAAAAAAAAAAAATAACTGTAAGGAAAATTGGACAGTAAAAAATTCAGTAAAATATAAATGAACACAGGATTTCGCTTGAAATATTTTCCACCATTGAAAAAACAAAAAAAAAAAACGTTTCTCTCAATATATCTCAAAACTCGTAATACAATTCGTGAGCTCGAGGGCTCAGGCGTTAGGAAAAGAAAAACAGAACAAAAAAATGTTGTAGGCTCTCGCAGTGATTGTAATGTAGGTCAACGTTTGCACAGCTGCTCTAAGCCTGGATTCACCAGAGAGTTCTTTACCCGGCAAACTAAAATGGTAAACAGGTTTTTGTTTGTTTTTTTTTTTTTTTTATACCTCTCTGTTTTTGTACTCGGACCCTTCGTCCGGCCAATCTGACCCATTGCGATAATCATACGAACACTTTTCGAGTCTGACTGCTCATTTGAATGAGCGTTCACTTCAGTCACGATATTTTTTTTTCATTCGTTTCTCATTTTTGTATGATGTTTCACTTTTTCGTTCTGTAAAAATGATTAGCATTATTATTATTATTACTATTATTATTATTGCTGGTGATGCGAGAAGCTCTGCTTTTTTATCTCGTTCTTTACGACGTTTCCGCCATATCTCACTAAGCCATACAGTGAAAAACGAGATTCGCGGGAGAAGAGGGAGGCTTCGGGCGAGAGGGGAAGGGAATAGTGGGTTTAGGAAATGATGCTGGTGGGTCCAGGTGGTGGAGAGGTCCCAACAGCGAGTTTTCTCGAGGAGATTAAAAAGTTGTCGTCACCTCGAGCTCGCTGACGCTCTCGCTTTGCTTTCACCCTCGTCGACTCTACGAGCTTCTCTATAGATATCTATTTGTATGTGTATGCTGAAAAGTTTGCCGTTGCGACGACAATCCGCCTTCGTCCAAGCCCATCCCGCTCTCTCTCTCTCTCTCTCTCTCTCTCTCTCTCTCTTTTGCTCTCCATTGGTTATTCTCCAGCTCGTTGAATTTTGTTGTAAGAAAAAAAATTTCGTCCACAAAAACTGAAAGTAGACGTCTTCACGATTCCGTTGAACATTCGAACGAGAATAGATGGGGGAAGATTAAAAAAAAGGAATCAATTTTTTTGAATTGAGAAATATTGTTAAACTCGCCATTTCCAAGAAAGTCACTCAATTGGTAATTATTTCATTTTTTTTTTCAAATTGAAAAATGACAATTTTTTCTTCGGCGATTCGTACAACTTTGATGAAAGCTGAGAATCTGTAATTTAATTTTAACTGAAGTCATAATACTTTGAAGAGTTTGCTCGTTGCTTTTCATTAGAAGATCATTTTGTTCTTCGTTTGTGGCTACACCGTTTGACAAGCAAAAGAGAATTCATGCGCACTTTCGTGGTCGAAATAAATAAATAAAAATAATAAAAAAAAAAAAAAAAAATAAAAACGAAAAAAAGAGTCGGGGAAACTGCAAAGAGCTCGTGGCAACAGAGAAGGGAAAATTCTGTGTCCAGTCTTGCAGAGAGACCGAGAATTCTGTGTGATGAACTCGTATTTGCTGCGGTGGCTTGTAGTCATGGCAACTTTTGATTGTGTCCCCTGAGCACCCTGTGGGCGCTGTTCCGTGCATGGAACATTCCTGTTTACGCGGTTCGAGGGGATCTCCCTCTCTCTTCCTCTCTCTCTCTCTCTCTCTCTACCTCGCTTTCACCATATGCGAGTATATGCCAAAAGCAAAAAGGACCAAAATCGTACTGACAAAGACTCGAAGCGAGAGAGAGAGAGAGAGAGAGAGAGAGAGAGAGAGAGGTCTCGATATTTCTCTGTTGCATAGAAAGGAGATTTCTCTCAGAGGTCTCTTCTTCGGTCATTTGTCTTCTCACGTACGCATTCACCGTATTAAAGTTATTGCACCGATAATAAATATGAGCGTGTGTCAAATTTTTACACATTTTTCAAATCATAATACTATTTTTTCCCCACAACATTTTCTACTTCCACCTTAACATTTCGTTTTTCATTCTTATGCAGTTTGCAATATTTCGTTGAAAAATATTATTTTTTTTTCCTTTTCCTGAACTTTTCAACAACTCTCCGCTGATTCGCCGGTAAATAAAAATCTTGACTGTTTCCCATCAAATTTTTCATGAACGACTCGGATTGGAAATGCAAAAAAAAAATCATATACTTCATTTTATTGTCTCGCTTATGGTTCGAACGTGAAGGGTTGAAGGAAAAAAAAAAAAAAAAAAACGATCGCCCAGAAGGAAATAACGTCACGGATGTTCCACCGTGATCTACGATATCCATCTAAGAAAAGTGTGCACGTTTTTGTGCACGTGTATACGTATGGGTCCGCGTGGGTGCTGAGACGTGTGAAAATTGTCGCGAAGTGTCGCACGTCGCGTAAAAGTTTTCGTCGTAAATTTCTTGCTCATTTTTCGTTTTCCTCTTACAAGAGCGAAATAAGAGAGACGCTCGACTGGGAAAATAATTCAGCGTTTCATGATGCGCTGTTCGGAGCGATGGAAAGTGTTACCCTGTGTATAAATATGTACGCTCATGCTGTACCCATTCATATGGGATTTTCAAGGTTGGACAACATTCTCATCGAATATTTTTTTTTTTACAGAAACGAAATAAATCGAGTGTTCTCGAAATTTTTTGATTATTCATTATACTCTGTTCGGTATATCGGGAAACATCAAATATAATTTATCCTATTTACAATAAAATTGATAAACTTTTGTTAGATTTTTACTCGATAATAATGAAATACAGTTTTTATTTGTTCTTTTTTGAGCAATAATGATTTTGCAAATTTTATTAATATTTGAAAGCGTATGCTGGATAAATAAAGCTCAAAGTTTAACTCGTAGTAAGGGGTTGATTCGACCTTGAATTTCCCATATATTATGTATGATGTGTGTGTTTTGAGGGATTTCACGATACGAGGAAGTATCGTGTGCTTATATTCGTACGAGGTAGTAAAATAGTTTTCATGGGCTGTTGCGGCGCGTTGTTATGATTGTTAAGGGCGTTTTCTGGACACGTTACAGCATTACGTGCTCAAGGTCCTTTTCTCGGATTCGATACGTTTTGCGTAAGTACGTGAATTTCGGTCTTCAATTTCTTACGGACGAGTCTCTGTAGTTGAAATCATTTTGTTTTTGTACGAGAAATCTTTTTTCAATGGGAAAGTATTCGAATTGGATGTTCGTAGGTTTGAAATATTAGACGAGAACGACTAGATAAAGTCGAACAATCGAAAATTGAAAAATTTCTCATTTTCTTGACGATTTCTTAGCGACGTAACACAATTCCGATAAATCCTCAATTGCGAAGAATCAAACGAGCTTTCGGTTGAGTCTCAATAGAAACACAATGCAATTATTTTTGTACGAAACATGAAGATTTTGAAAATTATTTTTAAACTGGTTCTATGGGGGCTCGGTTTAATGGGTTTCAACCAACTTCTGGTGAGTCTCGACTATCAATTCAATATTTTTTCCGTATTTTGTAGATGAAACTTTCGAGTTTTTTTTATCAGGTTTTGTAAAAAGTTTATCTAATAACGAAGCTAATGAAATAAGGTGAATTTTAGTACCATTCAACATACCTGATATATTTTTTTTCCTGCTTTAACTAGAAATAATGAAAATAGTATCGGTTTATCGATCCGGAGAAGTCGAAGGTTGAATAGTCGTTTTATTTTTCATCATATTATGTAAGCCCTCGTGTTGGCTACTCTGAGATGTTATGTATTTGGGTTATCGTTTTTAAAAACTTGAATACCAGATGAGAAAAGACCACGAGGACGAGAAAACCGATTTCTCGCCTCGTCGCTACCGATCCAAAAGTCAATTCGACACGATTTTGGAAAGAAAAGTATAACCCAAGGCGTTCGGAAGTGGTTCATGTTTCATTCATACAAACGTTTTTCACTTTTTTTTTTTTACATTCTCGTTTCGTTTCTTTTTTTTTTTTTTCATCCATAGTGCATGAAACATATAAGGTAAAGGATGAGCGTTTGTACTCAGACATTTGACTTGGATTTTTGTAACAAACTTTTGAGCTTCCCTCGCGTATACTTTTGTTACTTCCCTTTTTCACCGAATAACGACACTCTGTGCAAATATTATTTCAACGCTTCTTCTAACTTATTTATGAATGAAAAAATGAAGGGAAAAAAAACAAATGGAAAAATGGTCCTCAAAATACGAAATTTTGAAAAACGTGACATTCGTAAGTAAAATAATTTTTTTTTTTAATTTTAATATAAAAAATACAATCAATGGAATTGCAAAAATCATATTTTGGGATAAAAATGATTCCGACCACGAAAATCAAAATTATTCACGTACCGTCGAAAATTTTCATCCCCTTTCATCCCTCAATTCTATTCGTTTCATCGGTCGAACTTTTCGTGATAGAATTCTCGATTACCCCATCAGGGGCTATAGAAAATTTACGGTGTAGCCTTTTGTTCTTTTTTGGTCTCACCTCCGTCGCCATTGTGGAAAATGTACATGGCCGCGCGGGCGCGCGCGTATATCCGTAGCCGGAAAATAATTTTGCGAATGAATACATCTCGTGAATTCACGTCTCGAATGAAAATATAGCGAGTGTCTCGATGGTCAATCTGCCCAAGGGCTTACCGTTCAATAGGATGGCAGCGAAAGAGAGGAAAATAAATATGAGAGAAGAAAAAAAAAAAAAAAAAAAAACAACGATCCTTATTTCCAGCTTCGTAAAGGTCAAACGTCAAAATGCAATCAGGAAAATGGTACTGACGTTTGTATCAGGAAAAAGCAACTCGAATGTTTTCTATCAATTTTTTTTTCATCTCATATTTTATTTGTCTTTATGTTTTTATTCCACAAAAAAAAAATACTTTCGATCGTCGATGATGTACAATATAACAGATAAAGCGTATTCTGAAAAAAAAAGCTTGAAAAATGTGTCTCCATGTTATTCAAACTTTCCTCTCATCCATTTTCGCTCGGAGAACTATTCTCACTTTTTTTTTGCACACTTTTGTCAAACGGCTGAGCGCTTTGTTAGTTTTTTTTTTTTCCCCCAGGATTTTTTATGATATTTTTATCTGACACTATCGTTCAAGAGATTCGGTCAATATTTTTGTAGTAACGCGATAAAGAAAAAAAAAACTGATGGAAAAAGTAGAATTACTTGCGCAATTCGACGTTTTCAATATTACTTCATATTTACGAATATATATATATATATATAGATTTTTCCGGAGGGGAATAAAGGCACAAAAGAAAAAAACAAAGAAGGTTACAATAATTTCGAGAGCACTCAAAGCAGGTGCAATTTTCTCATTATGTACAGGAGGCTAGAGAAGGGAAACTAAAAAAAAAAAAAGGAATTAAGCGATATACAAAATGAAGAGATATTGAAAATGAAACAATAAAAAACAAAAAAATGCGTGTCTGCCTCGTCCCTCTCATTATTATGATCGGTTCTTGCGATACTAAAAAAAAGAAAAAAAAAAAAAAAAAAACATAACAACAGCAGAAAAAATATATGACGAGCGAGAGCGCAGAAACAGCCGAGAAATGAGGAAAGACTAGGTGACAGTTTCATGGAAGTAGATTCGGGTAGAAAAAGAAAGAGGAAAAGAAAAAGAAAAGAAGAGACGAACGAACCGAGTCTTCTCGTTTTTTGCTCTTCGTTCAGGACCAAGTTTCGCACAATAGGAGTGCAATTAAAATTGGAAAATATATAACAATACTTTATAGTGAATTGCTTCCTCGTCGCGAACTAAAATCATGAGGATGATAAAGAAGAAGCAGAAGAAAAAGACTCGTTCTCCCTCTCCAGTCTCAGCAAAAGCGAGACGAGAAATCGTCGAGAGGCGCGGAGGGGGAATTAACCCAGTTGAAGAAAATAATGCCACCGAGAAATCCATTCTTGTTACTTCTTCATGCATCTATAAGTATACCGATAACTCTCATTTTAGCCCAAATTAGGGACTAATAGCTCAAAAGTAGTTGAAGACATTTGCAAGTATAGCGCGAAGAGACAATGAGATAAATAAAAAATTAATAAGTTTCAAAGAACGAAAGCGCAGAAAGTTGATGCGATTCAACAAATTAGAAAAAAAAAAAAAAAAAAAAAAAACAGTATTAACAATTTCGATTGCCTTTTCGAAAATATATGCTGCTGATTTATAGATTTAATCGAAAATGTTATCCATTATGAATGTTATCATCGATTAATTCAATCGCAAATGTAATTTCAATATCAATTCCAACATTAATGATGAATTCGTTTAAATATTTTATCATTGATAAATTTCCCAAGCTTTGTTAAATTCATCAATGAATTTTCGAAAATTAAAACCTCGAAACTCGCAATTTTTGGCTGTATCACGCCTCCAACAAATCACAGGTGTATCATTAACTTTTAATTTCGTTCTTTGTGAGCCCGGTTCCCTCCGTACCCCGCGACATATTCGCTACTGTTTCCCGCTATTAATATCCGTGCAAATATCTCGTTCCGTGATCTCGGGGTCGCGGGGGAACATAACCTCGAAAATTTTCGCCCAGAATGAAGAAGAAGCCCCGGGGAGTGTTCGGGTGGCGGTGGCGGCGGCGGCGGCACATTGGCCATATAATCCCTCTCGTGCACAAGCATCGCCAGAGGTTCGAATTGTTTGCATTGTACGGATTTTCTGTGATATTAGGCATTATATTAAATTCTGAAGAGGCGAAAGGTAGCAGAAGGGGCAAGGGGAGAAGGAGAAGCTCGAACCATAGAAGGGGGAGGTGAAGAGGAAACGCGAGATAGCTGTATGAGGATGAGAATTCGCTTGGATGCTGGAGAAGACCGAAGAAGGAAGAGATACTTCCTTCCGCTTGGAGCAATATGACTCGGGCACAGAATTTCTACCCCTCTTGTTTCTCCAATGAATGTATATATGTATAGTCACGAGTCTGGGGCAAAATGACACATTATTACTAAAAAAATACAGATTCTATTGTCGCTCAGAAAATAAAAGTCTATTTCTTCGAAATTCACTCTGTTTGCTTGTTCGTCTTGTCGAGAATATGTTTGGTTCGGATAAGGCTGTCAGAAACATCGAAATAATTATAACCTCTGAAAGTTTTCGAGCGACACAAAGTTACTACTGGAGTTCGCAGCTTTTGAGATGGTTCATTTTGCCCCAGGGTCACATTTTATCCGGATATCTTCTATACGTATATATATATATAAATGTGTATACAATAACAGTGTTGTTTATTTTCCAACAAATTCCCCTTGCTATCCCCATCGAGAAAATCCCTATCTCACTCTTAGTGACGTTCTTCTTCTCCACTCGAGTGAGAATAAGGTATGATACGAGAGGGGCAGGGAGAGAGAGAGAGAGAGAGGGTCTATTTTTTCGTTTATGCCAACTTCAGACTTCTGGCCACACAAACTTGTATTTTTCCACTTTGCTTTTTTTTTTTTTTATCTTTCTGTTTCTCTCATCCCATTTTCTCACTTCTTTTCCATCTTCTTGACTCTCAGGGTTCCCTCCTCTATCTATCTGTTTCTCTAGAAGAGAAAATTATTACTTTGTCCATTGAAGCGAGAGTTAAAACGCCCCAAGACCTCGATAATATACCGTGTGGAGCGCACCCTCTTTTTTGGAGTGCCGCCGAGAGGAAAGAGGCGCGTCAGGCAAAATCGTAGTGTCGAAAGCCAACGAAATATCTCGGGATCTATGTGTATGTGTATTTGTATAGGTGTGTGCGCGTGTCTGTGTGGGTGGGTGCATACAAAACGGTGAACTAGAGGAAGAAGAGAAAAAAAGAGAACGGGAACTGGCGATGAGGCACGGAGCGAATGCCTGGGAGAGAGAGAGAGAGAAAGAGAAAAGGAGAAAGGGAAAAAAGATAATCATCGACGTGTGAATATTTATCGGTGGAACTTTAAACAACGTTTCAACGCCAGACTTTCTTCGATAGTTGCCTGCCCCATATTCATATACACATATATACATTAAAGTATTACCGTTTTTTTTTTTTTTTTTTTTTCTTTCCGAGAGTTCGTTCTCGATTTTTCTCCAGCCAATAAACTAGAATAAATGGAACAATTTAATGTCGGCATGAACGAAATCTTTCGACACGGGATTGAAGAAAATTTTGCTAATCAATTCATCGCTCACTCATCACCGTCTTCGTTTTATAACTTATTTGGTTTACTTATTTCGATCATACAACTATTTTTTCATACAATAAATCTCACAGCGATATCTTTAATATTATGTATGCATTTTAACATTAGCATTATTCTCGTTCAGAGTCCATCTGGTCCTGTCAGAAGTATTCCTGTGTGAATTTACAGTAGCGCGGGAGACCAGTTGGAAGAAAAGGTTCCTTAGCGTCCCGCGGTGCGGCGCCCCGATCGCGTTTATCTCACGTTCGAAGAAAACGTTTCTCGCGAATCCATCTCGCTTTCTTTCTTTCTTTCTTACTTTCGTTGTTTTTTTATCTTTCTTTCTTCTTCTTTTTTTCACGTCTTCCTCTCTTTCTCTCCCAGCGGGAGAGATCTTCGCGTAATGTTGCTGGGACGCCGCACGTTTTGAAAATACATAAAAGGACGAATATATTTTCTCCTGACGTGTATATAATACGTTCGTGTGTTATACGTATAAAGACATACAACTTGAAGCGTCATTGGGGAGTTTAGGAGTGAAAACTGGGCGAATGAAAAAGAAAGCAAGCGGCTGGGAAGGGCGGGAGGAGAGGGACAGATGGGCGGGAGGGGGGAGGGGGGAAGGAAAGTTCTTCCATTCTGGATTACAAATGGCGTAAAAAAAAATACCTGACGTGGGCCTCTCATCCCCTCGTAGGCTGACACAGATCTGAGAATAAAATCGCTTCTTCAAGTCTACCGGGTATAATACGTTTTTCAGAATTTACTTCGTATTTTTACCAACAGCCTCAGGCACGCGGCTGAATCTTAAAAGTTGTGTCATTTCGTCATTTTACGAGAACTAGATGAATGTTAAATTATTCGATTTTAAGATTAATTTCGGCTCTGCGAACACACAAGAATGATTCTTTTCACTTTAAATCGAAAAGAGTTTAACGTAACGTTTAATTTTACTTGTTCCACGATTAAGATATGTCTGCTTTGAGGGGAAGGTCGGACACTTTTCTTTGATAATCTTTATCAGCAGTATTTCGGTGCATATGCAGAGCGACTACAGTTTGAGCTCTCATAGCTAGTTGACTCGCGTACGCGCCCTCTGGCTTGTGCATCCCTTTACCTACCTCCTCGCCCTCCTTTCTCTTTCTCTTTCCCTATCGGCTTTGAGAGCATCCCAGTCGACTCTCGATCTAGCGTACATGAAATCTCTCTCTCTCTCTCTCGCTCTCTCTTGCACTCTCCACTCTCTGAGAGCAGCATGAATTCAGAGTGCCGCCCGGCGACCGTAAATCAAACACCGCGCGCGGGCCATTAGGACGCCCATAACTCGCCGATATCTCGAGGACCGCCAGCTTATTATATCCTGCATATATAATTCTCGGCGAAGTGAGCGCATCCGGCCGCATCATGTATGTATACGTATACGTTGATATCGGTATCTCTGTTTTTCCAAGTGTGGGAGAGAGAAGGAGAGAGGAGAGCAGCCTCTCTGGATCTTCGAGCTTGATCGGTACAGTAGAGCAATTCCCAGTGCGTTTCCCGCGCGCATCACTGAATCCCACTTTAGGAGATTTGCTCTCATGTACTCCTCGTTTTCTCTCTCTTTCTCTCGTTATAAATACACATGCGAACAAATTATTATAATTAATATCCACATGTGGCATTAGCACGATCGAAAGAAAGTCGACATTTAGTCTAATCTTGTGGTACACAGAGAAAAAAAAATAGTTGATTCAATAGAAATTGATGTTATTGAAAGAGTTTTGTCAATTGAAATGCGCATTTCTTTGGCAGAATGATCGTGCAGTCTGATGAAAAATTAATGTGTTCGTTCAATATATTTAATCGGCACTTCGTAATGAGAGATTTTGTTGTTCCAATAACTTTTTTTTCTCAGTGTAGCATTCGTTGAAAATCTATCTGTTGCAAAGTCTCGATTCTTCAATATTTTTTCATCCTATCGCCCGAGCCACTTTTCGATATTCGTTCATAACTCCGTCGTAAATCATCAATTGAAATGATAATTGTGTGATTCTTCGAAAAATAAGTGACGAAAATGTCTCTTGTCAATAACAAACGAAACAGCAACAGTTACGAGAAGTTCATGAACAGATGGCGTTCTGTTTGAAACGTACAACGAATCGAACGAGAATCCTGTAATATTTATAGTTTCGATTTATAATTATACTTCACATTACAGAAACCCTCATTTATTCGTGTTTCAACAAATTCGTTCAGCAGTGAGTTTCTCATGTTTATGTACGTAATATTTTAATTGTTGGAAATAAATTTGTAGCATTATTCAACGTATATGAGCTCATGGTGACCCTACATGGAGCTCCTACAACATTTCGTGCGTGCTCATGTGTGCACTTACGTACATAAATTTATGTACATATGTATGAAGTAAATATGTGTGCGCTCGTGCGTCCGTGTGTATGTGTGTGTGTGTGTATGCATGCAAGGTATACGAGTCTGAATCTCTCTTCCACTCTCTGGCTCTATCTACCCAATGATGCACGTGCTCTCGTGAGTTTCCAATCAGCAATCGCATGGAATCGTATAATCTCACTCTCTCAACTGCTCTCCGATTCACTCCCTCCCTCGCCCTCCTCCTTCCCAACTCCATTTCTCTCTTTGGCATACTATACGCGTGTTCATGTCACGAACACATTGCCAAAAGGAGCATTATGAAAGTGGATGAATACCCATTACTAGATCGATTATTTACAAAGCTCATCGTCCACTCTTCCTCAAATTCCATTAAACAGTAACAAACACGTTTTACATTCAAAATTATAACAACAGCAATAACAATGAAAATCATGTCGAATATATTTCGGGTTATGTTTATTAATATCTTATTCTCTCAACGAGCCTTCAGATCCTCGAATTATTCAAGGGGATTATTGCAGAAAAAAAATTATCGAAGGATAAATGGTTTTTCAAATCAGGAGGAATTATTTTATTTTTTTTTTCAAATTTTTTGCAAATCTCAGGCTCAAAGTACGGCTCTTCAAAGATCTGAAAACGATGAGAAAAAAAAAAAAATCTTCTACGAAGATTAAAAAATCTTGTTGACCAGTCTAATAATGGTGAAAATAATGATGTCAAATGGTAAGGACTTTTGTAAATTTGTTTTCTCTTCAAACAAACGTAACTTGACAGGCTGACTCGTCATCGAAAAGTTCAACTCTGCTATTTCAGTGCGTAAGAAACTTTTATGAAATCTCCTTTTCGCAACACTCTCTCTCTCTCTCTAGAAAAAAAAAGTCATTTTTTCTTCTTATTTTTCTCTGTCGCTCTTTCTCTTCGTACCTTCCCCACCATATGGGTTTCGAGTGTGAAGTTCCCACAGCGTTCCCCCATCATTATGCAATTCTCTCGGTCTGTTACTCCTTCATCGAAAATAGAGCTTCGTCAAACACCAACCTCATGCATACACACACCGCGTGGCTCGATCGTTAATGCGGCAATTACGAAGAGAAGAAAAAAATATTTTTTTACCATATATTTACACGAAAGTTGATCGACGCATTTTTTTTTTTTTCATAGAATTTGCTTTTTGTTTTTTTTCCACCTTACTCTAAACTGAATTGAGTTTTTTTCCTTCGAATATAATCTCAAAAAATCAGTTGATAATCATTTTTTATTTTTTATTTCGCTCAAGTAGATTTTTCGAAAGTTTTAACATCGACGAATCGGCATTGTTTTGGCAAATTTCGTTTCGGATATAAATTCACAAAATAAAATTTTATCCATTCAAAACGAATGAAAGGGATCAACATTTTCTTGTGTCATCAATTCAGATATTAATGACTTTTTTTTTGGGATATTTCTCCTCCACGTTTTGGACACTCTGTATTAACATAAATACGTAAATATGAAAGCACGTGTGTACATACATTTATATACGTGTTAATTCGAGAACTATATGGCCCTGTCTGATCTTTACCGGCTGCAACTACTGCTCCACTCTTGGGCTACATGGGCGTTCTTCTCTCCTCTGCGTTCTCTTCTCAGAATTCAAGATGGACCACGAACACGTGTGCCACCATCGCGATGTGACACGCAGATTCAAAATATTACTGCAAATGTGTATGTGTATGCGTGAGTGTGTTACACAGTACTGTTAGTAGAAACAAACGAAGACAGCTCTCGTTCAAGCTCTCAGGAATATTTCATCGTTTCAAAGGCACCAAGAGTGACAAGTTCGAGTCGAGCTTCCGGTGTCGAAAAAAAAAAATTCGAGCACGTTTTACGTATGCACAGTCTTTTTCAAAAAACCTTCTCTTCCTCATGTTTTCAATGTTCCAAAATAACTGATTGCAGAACAGAATATATTTTTTCTTTGTACATTTTCATTTTTCTGTCTTTTACTATTTGTTTTCATTATTTTTATTCATCAATGTACAGTCATCGAATATTGATTGTGGCTGATTTTTTTTTTTTCAAATTGTGTAATACTTTCTATTTCAAGTACAGTCGATTTCTCAATCGTGTAAATACGTTACCGTTTTATTATTATTATTTTTTTTTTAATCAAACTCGAAATATTTAATGGACATGAGAATTCGAATAATCCAAAAATGTGCTTCCGCATTGTACGAAGATATAAAAGATTGGGATGCTTGAGTCTGTGCGATGAGAGCCATGAAAACAAAACGCGTGGGCAACATTTTCTGGCAGCAGCGTTCAACTTGGTTTAAGCTGACTCGCTTCTGAAAACAGACGCCGCACAACCGATATCCCGGAAGTGCAATCTCACTCACATTTTTGTTGCCTCCCCCCACCCTCATCTTTAAAGCCATTGCACGAATTTTGAAGGTTGCGCATATTGGCCAACAATCGTCGCCAAAAAGTTCGAGCTTTGTCGTCTAGTCATTTTTATTTGTTTCGTAAATTACGATGAACGTGATTACATTATTAGATTCGCTAATTCGAAAACAAAGAAAAAAAAAAAAAACAAGAAGTTTGTAAAACGGTTGCAAAATTTATGAGCGCCATATTTACAAGTAATTAATAAATGTCATTTCGTTTCAATTGAAACTTCAACTCGAACAACATTTTGTCAAAAGGCTTAATCAATTTATCAATATGTTTTGTGTTTAAAATGTCAAAAGTCGATTTAGAATATTAAACGACGGGCTTCGTATATAAAGAGTCTTATAAATAAATATATATATATATATTTTTTTGACAGTATAAAATATAACCATGTAGAGAAAGAGAGAGGGACGCAAACAATGTTTGCCGATGGAGAAATTAAACCGTGGCTTGTGTCAATATCGCGTCGGCTTTCGCTTTACTATTTCCACTACGCGGCCATTCCAGCGTGTCTCACTCTTCTCCATTCTTCCACCGACTCTCTCTCATTCACTCACTTTTATCCTCTTGCCCGCTCCTCGCCCCCGTATACTTTGTCATTTCGCTTACACTCATATGAACTTTTCTCTCTCCCCCCCCCCCCTCCCCCTCCTCCCCTCCGCTCCCTTCTTCGTACTCCACTTTGTCACCGTATGCGTAAGGGCAAAAGTGTGCACGTATCTATGTATAGACATCTCGACTCATACCCTCTACCTTTGTATTTTACGAAACGCGAGAGCCCGCGGATTTCCCGCTATTCCATCTCGCCTACGTAATTCCGGTGAAATGCCTCGTTGCTCTACCAACTCTCCACCCTTTTCCCCATCCTCGACGCCCGAGTGTACACGCGTTTCTACCGAACTCACCTCCCCTCTTCGCGCTCTTCATTCTCTCACTCGTCATTCTGTGTTATCTACGACGAATTCTTGTTCGCGCTTCTTCTCCTCTTTCTCCTTTGTATTTATGTATAATACGAGTATATTCACGTACAGAGTGTCCTCGAAACGTAGGAGATTATCTAGATCGCGAAATATTGAAGAGAATATTCCTTGGCGGTTTTTCTCTAGGATTAACCGTTGATGAGATATTCAACGATCAGTGACAGCCAATCGGGTGCGTGGGGCGGAGCGTGCTCCACCCCACGGATTGGCTGCCGCTTCTATGATTAATATCTCGGCAACGCGGTGCCGGAGAGAAAAATGGCTGAGGACTTTTTTCTTCAAAATTTCACGATCTGACTAGCCCCATCGATTTAAAAACTGAATTTTGAGACACCCGCTCGATTTTGATGAATGTATATAAATATACTTGTTGAAGGGCTTATACTAGTCTGGGGGTAGGAAAGTTCGCTCTGAAGTTGACGTCACTCGTCGGGAAATTGAGGAAATGGAATATTATTCGTTGCGCCCTGTACCAATCCCACCCCTCGTTCGGATATCGAGGGAAAGGGGAAGTGCAGTTTTGACGAACGAGACGAAATGTACGAGAAAGACGCGGACGTAGCTTAATTCACTTATAATCGAGGTCTGATTGTTATGTCAGGCAATTAATTATAATTTGCGAACGGAGGGCATCTTTCTCCATATATTGAAACGTAATTGGATTTCGATAATGTGATTTTCTGATAATAAAGCAAGAGAAATCCTTTTACTGATATTTATTCCGTGGCCAGCCGAATCTATATTTAGATTTATAGGTCAGTGACCGGGCCAGCTGGCGAGGAATTGTTTGTAGACAGGTATTTATGTTGTGAAGGAGGTAGGGATAACCTCAGGAACGCGTCGGCGAATCTGTTTATCAACAGTATGTGACAACGTTTAGTTTCATCATCGGTTAGGATGTGTATTGAGGAATGGATACTTATATAAGGTGTAACGAGACTCGTGATCTTTTTCTTTTAATAATTTCTATTTTTGTTAATATATATCGTTCCTTTTTCTTATGTGATAATCAACGCAATGTTGGGAGACACATAGGAAAAAGGAATATGATTTGATTTCGATAATCAAGCGCTATGCTGAGATACGTTGAATAAAGAATTCTTTAAATTTTATTATAATTAAATTTATTAATAATTAGTGGCTTGGGCTATGCCGAGAAATACTTAATATCGATACTGGCCTGTGCTATGCCGAGAGTTTACTTATTATCTAAGGTGGCCTGGGCTGTGCCGAGAAGACTCTTACTAACTAGATTTGGCCTGGGCTATGCCAAGAGAATATCGTATTAACTGGACGCTATGCCAGGATACACGATATTTTTAGGAATGGGATGGGCTTTCCCAAGGAAACGTATTTAGCTGGACGCTATGCCAGGATATACGTTTTGTGTAAGGAGCGTAATAGCCAGTGCAATACTGGGAGATACGCAGTGATCTGGTGTTTGGAATAATAGGTATCAGAATAGTGAGACCCGAGTGTCGAAAGTGTCGCCTTATATACTTTCTCCACTCGGGCGAGGTGAGGTTCGCGGAGCGGAGTCAGCTGTACTCCGGTGGGGAGCGCTTCCCGAACTTTCGATTACGCTCACATCCACGCTTTATATCTTCTATTTATTATATTGTTGTGGATGTGCGGCGTATCGTTACATAGCCCCCCCAAAAGTGTTAATTTCGAGCTATCTTGTATGCCTAGGCTAACACCCCTTTTTACATATTATCCGAGATACTCGAAATGCACTTTTAGAATGAATTATTGATTTATTAAATCTTCCATTTCTTGTACAAGGTTTTGTAATTCATTATCCATGAACGTCTTGTTTTTAGGTTTTCCTGTTGGTATCTTTGTTCGTGTATATTTTCTTGTTGGATCATAGCTCTATCAAACCCTCTTATTCTTTTGTATATAATACCTTTTTTTATTATATATTTGTCTGTTATTTTGTTTTGATTCTCGTTTATTAATTTTTTTATTTCCTCATCTTTCTCCTGTATTTCACTTAATTTTATCAATATTTTTTCTATCTCTGGGCTTATTTCTCGTGCCAATTTCTTTATGTTTACACTGTTTTCTTGCGTGTCCTCATGTCTTGCTGGTCTACTCAATGTATCTGCTATTGTATTTTTCTTTCCCATGCAATGTTCTATGGTTATATCATAATCTTGTAGTGCCAATGTCCATCTTGTTAGACGTGCATGCGCTAGCTTACATTCACGTAGAAAGACTAATGCTGCATGATCTGTTATGATTGTAATTTTAGAACCCAGAATATAGGACCTGAATTTTTGGATACTCCATACGATTGCTAATAGTTCTTTTTCAGTTGTAAAATATCCTATTTCTGCTCCTTTTAATGTTCTACTTGCAAATTGTATTGGACAGTGTTTTCCTTCTTTGTTTTTCTGAAATAAAACTGCCCCTATTGCATAATCGCTAGCATCTGTTTGTAGATAAAATCTTTTATTTTTATCTGCGTAATTTAGCATTATTTCTTCCGAGAATTTTGTTTTAATGTTTTCTAGTGCTTTTTTTTCCTTTTCTCCCCATTTCCATACCGTATTTTTTCTTAACAGATGCAATAGTGGTACAATAGCTTCTGCATGATTTTTAGTATATTGACTGTAGAAATTTATTAGTCTTAGAAAGCCTTTCAATTGTTTCGGAGTTTTTGGATCTGGGAATTCTTTTATTGCTCTTATTTTGTCAGGATTAGGTTTTGTTCCTTCTTGTGTTAGAATATGTCCCGTAAATAGTACTCTTTCTCTGCAAAATGCCGATTTTTCTAGATTCAACGTTAATCCATGTTCTTGAAACCGTGTAAAAAGTTCATCTAGATCCTTAATGTGCTGTTGAAAGCTATCCGACATACATAATAAATCGTCTACAAAATTGATTGTGTGATCTAGTCCTTTGAGTACTTCATCTAGCCCTCTTATTAGACTCGATGTGCTGGTTTTTAATCCAAATGGTGTTACTTTAAATTCCAGGCATCTTCCCCTATGTGTGAATGCTGTGTACTGTCGCGATCCTTTCTCCAGTGGAATCTGCCAAAAACTTGATCTAAGATCCAAAGATGACATAAATGGTTTCCCTTCACATTCTTGAAAGAGAATATCTGGTGGTTGTACTTGTTCATTGTCATATTCTAATATCTCATTTATTTTTCTCGCATCCAAACATAGTCTCACCTTTCCATTTTTTTTTCCTACGACTACTAAAGGACTACGGTATGAACTGTTTGATTTCTGAATAACTCCTTGCTTCAACATTTCTTCTATCTCTTTATCCGCATTCTCTCTATAAGCTAATGGAATCGGGTATGTTTTCGCTTGAAAAGGTTTATGTGGAATCACTTTCAGTTTGTGCTCGTATGTTTTTAACAATCCTGGTTTCTTATCAAACACTCTTCTGTGTTTTTCCAATAATTCCTTGAATTGTTCTGCTTGCTCTGAGTTTTTCCATGTTGTTGCATTAATTTTCTCCATAATTTCTTCAGTCTTAACTATATAGTCAGTTTCTTCCTTTTTTAAACTTTTAATTGTTTGATTTTTACTGTCTTCTTCTTCATCTTCCTTTAGTTTCAAGCTGTATGTTTTTCCTGTTTGATTTGAACCTTTAAAAATTAGTTCGTACCTTTCCGTATCAATTCTTGCTCTAATTTTTCTTAAGAAATCCATACCTAATATGCACTCTGACGTAAGCTTTGGTACGATTACTAGCGTTGTTTTTTCTTGTAGTACCATAAGGTTAATATTTGCATAAATTTGTTTCGTTATTTTTGTAGGCTTTCCTTGAGTTGCTCCAGTTACTGTTACACCTGTAAGCGGAAGTATAAGACATGTTTCTAAATTTTTATAATTTTCCAAGTACATTTCTTCCGAAATAGCACTTACTTCACTCCCAGTGTCTATTAGAGCTTTCGTTTTTATCTTTTCAATCATCACCTCCAAAATAGGACATATGGTTTTCTTAGGACTTTGTATTCTATTTTCTTCTAACAAAAATTCTCTAATGTCCTCTCCATAACCTAGCGTCACCTCGTCTATTGGAGGATTTCTTGAGATGACGCAGATTCGTTTTCCGTTTTTTCTTCTTCTGGATTATTCGCATGAATTTCTTCCTCCTCTTCTTCCTGAATCTGTAATGCTTTAATTCTATTCATCCCTTCTGGTAGACGTTTACGTTGGTCTTGTTTTTCTCTGGAAAACTGTGTTGTTACTGGATATATCTGTGTTTTATTATTCAATTTTTCTTTATGATCTCCTGTCTCATTTTTTCTTCTTTGATTATTTATCTCTCCAGCTTGATCATATTTTTCTAATAGATCCAAAAATCGAGGAATAGTGTTGATTCCTCTAGATATCACTGCATCTCTTGTTACTTCAGAAAAATGTCTTGATAGTTTTTTTATAATTGCTTCATCTGAAATTGGAGGTCTTAATTCTCGTGCTAATCCCATTTTATTCATGGCATACGAAATTCTTTTTTGTTTACTTTCAGAATTATACCATCCAAATTCTAAGTTTGAACGCACCTTATGTTGTATATCTTCGTTCCAAAATCGTTGGCAAAATAAATTCTCAAACTCCTCCCATGAATTTATTTCTGGTTCCATTAGAGTCCACCATTCTTTTGCAATTGCCATGAAGCTTTGTTCTATAAGAATTTTGACATCGTACAATGGCCCTAAAGCTTCTCTGTATTTTCTTAGCTCTTGTAGGAATCTTATAGGTCTTTCTGATGCAAATCCCGAAAATGTTGGAGCCATTAGTTTAGGAGTTCCCCATATTTTATTTTGTCCCATACTTGTATTAGGAAAAAAATTTATTGCTTCAGGAGATGATAAATTTTGTTCTTGAGTTATCCGTTTTTTTTCATTGTCCCAATTTATTATAGATGACTGAGATTTCTTTATCTCTGATCCTGTTGCTGATTCCATATTTCTTATTGACGAAAGTTGTTTCATTTCCCTTTGTATTTCCAGTAACGTTTCTTCAAATCTTTCAAATTTTCTTGTGAGTGATGCATTCAGGTTTATAAAGCGTGTGTTAATTATTGCTTGATCACTTTCTCTTTGTACTCTTAATACTTCAACTAAGTCTTTAACTGAAGATATTTCCGTTAAATCAGTATTCAGTGTTCCTAATTCTAGATCGTTATTCTCTCTTGAATCTAACTGGATTATTGGAACCATTGTACTACTCATAGGTAATCCCGTTTTTTCTTTATCTGCCATTTTTTATAGCAAAAAAAATTATTTACGTGAATTGTTTCTTTTTAAAAAAAAATTTTAACTAATCTAATATAAGTTCTAAAATGAGAAAAAATTTTTTTTTTTTTTTTTTTTTTTTTTTTTTTTTTACTGATTCTAAGCTAATAATTTTCTCCCTTTTATTTCCATACAACAAGAATTTTAAATACCTGTCCCTGTTCGGGCGCCAATGAAACGTAATTGGATTTCGATAATGTGATTTTCTGATAATAAAGCAAGAGAAATCCTTTTACTGATATTTATTCCGTGGCCAGCCGAATCTATATTTAGATTTATAGGTCAGTGACCGGGCCAGCTGGCGAGGAATTGTTTGTAGACAGGTATTTATGTTGTGAAGGAGGTAGGGATAACCTCAGGAACGCGTCGGCGAATCTGTTTATCAACAGTATGTGACAACGTTTAGTTTCATCATCGGTTAGGATGTGTATTGAGGAATGGATACTTATATAAGGTGTAACGAGACTCGTGATCTTTTTCTTTTAATAATTTCTATTTTTGTTAATATATATCGTTCCTTTTTCTTATGTGATAATCAACGCAATGTTGGGAGACACATAGGAAAAAGGAATATGATTTGATTTCGATAATCAAGCGCTATGCTGAGATACGTTGAATAAAGAATTCTTTAAATTTTATTATAATTAAATTTATTAATAATTAGTGGCTTGGGCTATGCCGAGAAATACTTAATATCGATACTGGCCTGTGCTATGCCGAGAGTTTACTTATTATCTAAGGTGGCCTGGGCTGTGCCGAGAAGACTCTTACTAACTAGATTTGGCCTGGGCTATGCCAAGAGAATATCGTATTAACTGGACGCTATGCCAGGATACACGATATTTTTAGGAATGGGATGGGCTTTCCCAAGGAAACGTATTTAGCTGGACGCTATGCCAGGATATACGTTTTGTGTAAGGAGCGTAATAGCCAGTGCAATACTGGGAGATACGCAGTGATCTGGTGTTTGGAATAATAGGTATCAGAATAGTGAGACCCGAGTGTCGAAAGTGTCGCCTTATATACTTTCTCCACTCGGGCGAGGTGAGGTTCGCGGAGCGGAGTCAGCTGTACTCCGGTGGGGAGCGCTTCCCGAACTTTCGATTACGCTCACATCCACGCTTTATATCTTCTATTTATTATATTGTTGTGGATGTGCGGCGTATCGTTACAATATATATATATATATATATATATATACATAAACTGCTGTGCTCTCTCTTTTTATAGAGAATGAAATATTTGTTCGAATCGCGCAGAATGGTCAGGAATAAATAAAGTTTTAATTAGTTTGAAATTGTATTGCTTGCTATGGACTCCCTCTGCATTTGTCGATAAAATAAAATAAACCGATGAGGATTTGGAGAATTATGAAAGTTTATTGATTATTTCTTGAAAGAGAACTTTGGAAGGCTCCATATCTTTTTTCAATTTTATTCGTGGCTTTAATTATTAGAAATAATTAAGAAATTTTTATTAACGAGTCCAACATTATGAGTAATAACTTATGAAGTTATGCTCAGCTAATCGAGTAAGAAAGATGCAAGTTTTTTTCTCCGTGGTTTCTACGCTTCGTTACATATTCTCGTCACTCGAGACGATATTTTGCAGTTTCTCGGTACGCTACTTGCCCTTTCTCGTTGAGTGACGAAAATCAGCAGCCGAGACAGCTCTCACATATTTTTCCTCTTTTTCATATCTTCATCTCTTTCTGCGCTTCTCTATTCTTTTTTCTCTTCTTCCTTCTCGTTAGAAATGCTGCGAGCACGTTTTCGTTCCCTTTTACTCGTCGCGGAACAAAACGGTCCTGCGCCCTTGCGTTTTTCAAAGCGCACTCGCGATGGAAGGGATGTAAAAAACGGTGGTCCAAAGGGGATGAAAAGACGCAGGCGCGTTTCAGAGACATTTCTCCTCTCGGAATCAGGTGAACAAAAAAACACTAAATATCTCGTGTATTTGAGACGAAAACCATCGCACACTCATCCGTCTCTCTTCTCCTCCCCCCCCCCCCCCCCCAACTACCCTCCTCTCGAAATCCACTCCTGTTACAACCTTCGAGATATTTTAATCGCCCATCTCGGGCTTTGGATTACTCATCAATGGAGAAAAGCTTGTTCGATGTTATTCGAAAACTCGATCATTCGATTCACGGAAATTCTATAAAACTTTTTTCCTCACTATCTTCGTGGACAACGCTTGTGGCAGAAAATTAAATTGAACGAAATAAAAAAAAAAAAGGAAAAAAAAAAATTAGGTCAGAACAGCGGAAAATCCTAGACCTCGTTATTCGTAAAATTCTTTTAATCAGTATTTTAATTACATTAATTACTTTTTTTTTTCTTCTTATTCTCACTGTTGGTCAATGGATTTTTCATTATAATTTTGCTGGACTTGAGCACCGAATAATTGTTGCTGAAAGCCAATCCGGATTATTCTACAAACTTTATAATTTCATCTCCTATCAAGTATAAATATATATTTTCTCATAGATATAATACATCGTAAATTGGATAAAGTGGCTTTGAGGGTTAAGTGCACGCGTCATTCCGGAAATGGGGTCAGTCTTCGCTAACGTTGCTGCTTGCGAACGACAAAGAAAAAATTGCACGGTGGGGGAGGGGCTGTAAAGAAAATAGGCAAAAAATGATATATCAGGCGATTAATTTAACATAATTAAAAGTACGCCAGAGTTCGTAGCCGCTTTACCGTCCAGCGGCTCTAATCCGGTCCGACAAATTTAATTTTCGGTCAACTCATAGTTTGTATCTCTATATATATATACTCATATCTATGTCTATATCTATGGAACTCTCAAGAGAGATCCGCGAGTTCATATACACGTGCATATATTCCTAATATATATATGCGTGTATGTGGATAGGACGGAAACGACATGGGCGACGACGACCAAGTCTCCTCGTGGTATTAGCCAAGCGTGTCTGACCACAACGTGCACTACCTACTACACTGTATTTACACTGTTCTCGAGCTGTTTTTGGCATGTATTCGTCCGCCGTAACCTTTCAAATTTTCCTGTCATTTACTCACGTACTACTTTCCACGCGAATTATGCACTTCTTTTTTGAAAATCGTTTTTTTTCGCTTTTCAGCGAGGATCTAATCAAGGGAATGCTGTAAGCGACGACGAACTTTCTGCGGGTTCTATTTCGTGCTCGTTCTCATTATTAAATTTTGTTCTTTTTTTTTTTCTTTCTTATGCTCAGAATAGTTATTGAATGAGTGGGGTAATTCGTTTCCCAATTACGCGCGAAAAAAAAAAAATATTTGCCGAGCTTGCAACCTTTTGCTGCGCAGAGCTTGAGAATAAAATCGCGAGCTCTGCAAACTTTTTTATTTCCGAGCGGTAGACAGCATATAGCCTACCTACAATTTTACTCGACAGGTGGCCTTCGTTCGCGTTCACGAAAATCAAAAAATGAAAGTTTTGACGAAATTCTCAAACAGCATTTTAAGAGTCTCGAAACGATTCCCGGCGAGACGCAAAAAGAATTTCAAAAAGTTTTTTTAAAAAATTGTAAAGAATATTGTTTTTTTTTATATTTTGGAGAAAAAAATGCTCCTATAAAAACGTTGAATTACGACGAAGTCATAATCGTTGGTTCGTATTACGTTTTTCATAGTTTCGCCGCTGAATGTCTGAGTCTCGATGAAATTTCATGGATGACAACACATTTTCGTTTCATATATGTACGCCTCAAGGTAATAGGAAAATGCGATATCTCCTCTGTTTCTCTATCCTGCTGCATCATTTTCTCGTAGCATGTTCTCAAGAGCTTACGCTACTCTTGTACACATATTTCTCATCGGTTCGTTCGCTTCTGCTCTATCTTCGGCGTGTGGAGTCGATGTATAGCGCGTACGGGTCGATAAAGCTCCGCAAAATTTCCTCCTCTCTCTCTCTCTTTCTGTCCTTTTTTTTTTTGTTTTTCCGTCACTTTTTGCCTCTCGTATCTTCTGACAGCATCCAATTCTACGGGAAATTTCCGATGCACGAATCGCGTCGCACTTTAATTTTTATGAAAGTACAACATTTTTTTTTCTCTGTCCATCAACATCTTAATACCTCAATAAAAATGAAATTGAACTGAAGTTTTGACAACATCGAGAACACAAAAGTGTTCATTTCAGATTGTTAATGCGTTGTAATGCGAGAAAAATTAGCATTCGATGAATCATAATTTTTTTTCCAATCCCATATCAAGAGGTTTTCGGACTTTTCGATTTTTCGTATGTACTAAGTTTTTGAACAAATTTTTTTCATCATTCGAACACCGTTTTTCTACAATTAATATTGGTTTACGGTAGTGGAAAAAAAAAAAAAAAAAAAAACTGTTCAATCCACCGTAAAACTTGCCATAGCTGTGAGCCTTCGATTCGAATCGAAGGGAGTACAGGGAACATTAACCTGCATCGACCAACCAATCAAGCATAACCACGGGGACCATGGAGTCATGGCGTCACCGATCATACACCATTATCTCGGAAACACGCGTAGCCACATCGCGAGTTGCCTTCAAGCGACAAAATGAATCATTTGCTCCATTGGATTTTTCGTTAGCTCATAGATTCTGCAAAACGACAAAGTTCTCGAGAAACGTATCCCTGAGCATTTTTTCTGTAGCATTCGATGACAGGGGTTACGGTTTAGCAGGCACGAAAAAAAAATTTCTACCATATTTTGCGTCGAAAAAATCGAAGCCAATTTTGAATGAAAGTTAACGAAAGTAGATTCGACCAAGAGACAAATCATTTCCGTTCAAATTCCATCTCGATAATCCGATCTCGCGATAAACTCTGGAAACCAATCATTTATTCGTATTTCCTCGATCATAAAACGATTAAAAGTGGAAAATAAAAATTGACATTTTGCGAACGAGTCCTGCCATTCTTTCCCCCCCCCCCCCCTTTTTTTTATCAGTAAAAGTTACACACACGAGTTTTGTCGATTGTTTCCTGAACGCGTGCGCACGTTTTCTCACCCATACTAACCTCGCTCCCGTTCATATACATAAACAAATCCGTACATATACAATCCCATGCAGCATCCTTTCGTCGATACACTGGGCTGATTAACAGGTTGTCGTTGCTCCGATGTGTGTGTGTGTGTGTAGTTTTCCAATCCGTACGTACGCCCGTAAACACTGCTACCTCAACCTGCTTCCAAATATATCTCTACAAACACATATTTGCTAGATGCGTACGCGTGAAAATGTGGAGTCATGCCGAACTACGGCGCCTGAGCATTTATGGGGGTTTCACACCGTCCTTCAAACGCGAATAACCTCTGTCGTGTGAATTTTTTCTATCGATTAATCGAATCATATATTCTGAGACAAAACTCGAATGCCATAAATGTCAGCAGCTGCTACTTTCGAAATTTCGTTGAATCATTAAAATATTTTATTGCACGTATTGAACATAAATTTTGTTTCTTCAGGCATCCACAATTACGAATATTATATACAACAAAGATTTTTTTATACCGAAACGAAACTTTGTTGACACGATAAAATATTTTGAGGTTTCAACAAAATGTCGTTTTCAGTGATATGATTTTTGACATAATAAAAAAAAGAGTCTGCGGGACCCGGTAGAACAAGTATAAATTTGACGATTTCAGTTCACTCCGAGTCTTTGGATATTTGATTATCGGCAAATTATCGCTTTTAATTGAAACTTTTGGACGGCGATGCCTGCGAATATATCTATATCTAAATCTGTAAAGTTTACGTGTAAATATATAAACGTATCTATGAGAGTTTACACCTGACCGTTGTTGTGCTCATACTTGTATTAGTAATTATAAATATAAGTATAGAGAATTTGGAAAGCTCACACTACCTACTTGCCACCCTCGAGCTCGTTGTATTCTATCCGAAACTCGGAGCATCCCTCTCGTAGTATTTGCCGCACACTACCACCCCCCCCCTCTCTCTCTCTCTCTCTCTCATATTTACGCTTTCTCCCTCGTTCCTCCACTATGAAACGGGCCAGCCACCCTCCACTAGCATCATCATTCTCCTCCTCTTTCTTCTTCTCTCTTGCTTGGCGCACCCCTCCTCCCCCAACCTCCACCTCTTCTTCATCCTCACTCCGCCATGATTCGGGGGCGCCTGGCGCGTTTCCTGGCCGCCTCGATGTGCGGCCTCTCTCTCCAGTCGTCGACGGACGCCACGGCGAAACGGTGGAACGCGGTTTACGCGCGCGCGCGCGTGTCTCCCTAAAACCCGGTGGCTGTGAAACGGCGTCGTCGTCGTCGTCGTCGCCGTCGTCGTCGCGGTCGTCGTCGTCGTCGTCGTCGACGTCGTCGTCGTCGTCGTCGTCGTCGTCCTCGTCGTCGTTGTTCCTCGTTTACTCGGACTGTTGTTGCTTTTCGTTTTCCAGCGGTTCTTTTATTTTCTTCACAACTCTCTCTCCCTCCCTCCCTTTCTCTCTCTCTGTCTTTCTCTCCTTTTCCTCAGAGAAAAAAGCAAAAAAATACAGAGGGAGAGTGAAAATATGCAAGTGAGTGAAAGAGACTTTAAGTACGACGATGAAATATTTTTTCCCCGATCAAGGGATCAAATGCATTTGCGACGTTGACAGCGTTCAACACCGGCTTTGATAAAATGCCAACCCGTGTCCACGTGAACACGTTTTTTTTCAAATTCCTCTTCGCGAGGAATACGATACTCCTGCTCGATGCGATTTAAGCCCTATGGAAGGGTTAAAGATATCTAAGGGTTGAAAAATATTGACACGAATGGTGGAGAAATGCATGAAAGCGATGAAGAAGCCGCACGCTCGTATTCAAAGTGAATAATCGAAGTGTATGAGAGTCGATACTCGTTCATGATATCAAATGAATAAACGAAGAAAACAAATAATAAAAAAATAAAAACCAAAGGGATATAAAACGGCAGCAATGCCTTGGATTATTGGTTCGATAAGCTTCGATCTTTAGTGCAGTGTTTTCGTGTCTCGTGTGTTTTCTTCTGTTTGCCAACCGGATGACCCACACACGCACACTCGTACTCTTTCCGTAGATTTACGTGTGACTACGAGAAAGAAATTTATGTGTGTGTGTATATATATATAGATATATATATATATATGTTTATAGTGTATTTATTTCACTATATATGTGTATATAAGTTAAGGGGTTGCTTCTGGGCTTTGGCCCCGAGGAGAAGGATGCTCGTCTCGGGAATTCTCTATTTCGAGAATACGAAAAGCTCGAACGAGACGATCGAGTGCTTCTTTAAGTCTTCTTCTTCTTCTTCGCCTACTTCGTCTACTTCTTCGTTGTCTGGTGTCCCCGTTGTCGATGCTAACGGCACGACTCGCAGACCGCTAAAAATTGGCTCGCCAAATCTCGAGGACGTTACCGATCGTTTCTTCATGGTCTGCTGGCCTAATGAGGATTTAAAAGACAAAAATATTCGACGTTACATATACGAATATGTATGTATAGATTCATGAGTAATATACATATATACATATACATATACATTGTGCGTATTACATGCCCTATCGAGCCAATGAAAGTTCAAAAATTCTTTTTTCATTCTGAATTAGGACAGAATAATTGAGAAAAAAATAATAAGAGCTCTGCAGCAAGGGATGCTACGTTTAGTGCTAAAATTCGACGTTTTTCGAGGACTCGGAACAATTCATTTGTTGATGCAACGAATTTTTTTTTTTCGACCCTCGAATTATCCGAAACGTGCGAGAATCTCGATGACAATTTTATTGCTCGAGTATTAATCGTATAACTGAGATTCGAGCGATTATCTGTGCGATCGCGAACGAATGATTTTAATGCTTTTCATTGTGGTGAATGTTCGTATACATCGTAGTGTATTATAGTGGTTTTAAACGCGACAGAACGGATTTTATAACAAGAGATTTGAACACTCGTGAGAACGGATTGTAAACAGAAAGAAAAAAAAAACAAAGAATCGATGAACAAACGTGTCGGATTATAAATTTTGAACGGGGTGATTGAGTTTTTTTTTTCTCTCGTTCTTCGTGTTGCTCCCGGCAATTAATAACCGTACGAGATCATTGTCTTAGATAGCAATCTATATGTACATATTTATTTATCTATTTATTTGTATAAATATATCGTGTTAATCATTGGAATAACTTTGAGGCGAAACAAACATTTTTCTCGTTTTCTTTAATCTTCTTGCATCGATTAAAGAGTAAATTTGACATATCATAGAAACAGTTACTCGACGATTGTTCAATTCGTTCGGGCGTTTCTTTGTTTTTCTTCATTTTTTAATCTTCTTCAATATCCATCTAACGATTGGCCTCTACTGTGAGAAATTAAATAAAAAAAAAAAAAAGGGGCAAAGAAGGAAGATCAAGTTCTTCGTAAAAGTTTTTACAAACGAAGCTTCTCCGAGTGCTTCCACGTGTGTTACGAAAATTAAATAAGAAAAGCTCGAAACATTAGTGCCCCACGGGAAAATGAAGACATTTTCTTCATTCTTCATCTCAAGGTAAGATATATATATATATATTTTTTTTTTCAATCTCTCGTTTATTTCAACCCGTCAGCGCATCCCTCGCGGCATCTTCGGCTTGAGAAATTGTAGTGGAAATATTAATAAAATCCTGGAAATTGAATCGATCGATTGACGTTATATACATATATATATATATATTTTTTTTTCGTCAAATACTACGTTCGACCGAGTTATTAACGGTTTAATTACTTTTCATCGGATATTGAATTTATCCTGCCAATCAATATTTGTTTTATTTCGAGATAGTTTATTTCGGAATTTCTAAATTCATTCTAACAATTCTTATCGCGAAAGCTTTTGTTTTTTTTTTTTTTTATTATAAAAAAATAATTAATTTTTCATTCAAAGCTCCGGTATAATTCAGAGGCTGTCATAGCAACATGAGCAACATATCCCTACCAATCGAGTCAGACAAACATCGAAAAAAAAAAAAAAAATCGAAAATTTCTTCATCCCTTTTGTATAATGCGGTAGGAAATCGAGCAGAAAAAAAAATATAACGCTCGTTTCTTTCGTTCTCGTTATTTATATTTTGGTCTGGCAGTTGCGAAATATTGAAAATTGCATTCCAAACTTGACAGCATTGCATATCCCTCGTTCTCTCATCGACATAGAGAGAGAGAGAGAGAGAGAGAGAGAGAGAGAGAGAGAAAGAGAAGAGGAACGTGAAGTTGGCAACTGGAAAAACAGGCTTCTGTGTACTTTTCCGGGCGGAATGTTTTTCAAAGTAGCGTTGGGTTGCTCTTGTGGCCCTCTTCTCTCTCTCTCTCTCTCTTCATCGTTCGTCCAGACGTATATGCAATATATATATAGCTAGATAAAGAAAAATAGAGGAGAGCCGACGATCGAAAAGCCTTCGAAACGCAAATATAACGGTGAACCTCGAGCCCGAGAAAACCCTTGGGTAAAGGGCTTGCATGGACTTTCGAAGGGAGAAGGATGAGAGAAAAAAAAATTTAGGGGCTGAAGCATCGGACACACAGTTTGAACTGAGAGCCGAAGAAAAAAGAGATAGAGAAATTGAACTTGAGAAGAAATGATAAAGCTTCGAGAAGAAACTAACGTAGTCTTCTCTTGGTATATTTTCAAGGAACTAACCGGACTCTTTTATTCTTATGCTCTTCCTCCGCATCCACTTCTTTTTCTATCCTCTCCTTCGAGACTTTTTTTTTCCCATCTTTTTTTTGCACTTCCCTCGGTACGAATACCGAAGGAGCCTGCACTAACGCGGAATTATTAACGTTCCTCCTTGAGATATACACTCGAGGTACATTCTCACGGACACACATACCTATCTCATGGGTATTGGACCTTCCGAGTCGAATTGAGAAAATAAAATCGATTTTTTTTCTCCTGATGTCTACGTCTCTCGGTAATTGAATGACTTTTTGCTTAAATTCTTTTCTAATTTTTTTTTTTCTCCAACAGCAGATCTCTGTTTCTCATCTTTTATGTTTTCCAGGAAAAAAACAAAAACCATTCATTTAGAAAGATCGTAATTTCACCTTTTTCTTCATATTTAATCGAATTACGAGTTTATTGATTGAGCTACAAAGTTCCAATCCCGGCCCAAAACACCAGTCAAAATATTAAACTAATTTTAGTATTTCTGCTGCAATCCCCGGTGGTTCAGACTCCACCTACATAAATCCATGTCCAAAGCCCTCTTTGTAAAGCCTGAGCCATTTCCTGAGGACCTCGGGTCGCCATGCTCTCGAGCAACGCCACACCCGAGGAGATTATTCAGGTGCCAGCTGTATCAGCAAAGTTTTCTGCAGTTTCTCTTCGCCCAGAATAACGTTCATTGAGTTGTAAAATTGATTTAACACTTTTTTTTTTCTCGAATAATCTTTGATGAAAAAGTAATTTGTAGAACTAGAATTAATATTGATCCGACATTCTATTGCTCGAAGATTCGAAAAGAAAAATTGCGTTTTTATGAAAATTCAAATTTGTAGTTTCATTCACTGTTTCTTCGAGCATAAAACGCCTCGCAGGATTCGGTCTATCAGGAATGTATCGAACTCGTTCAAGGACTCTTCTCCTTTCAGCTTATATTTTCTCTTCGCAAATTCACCGATGTAACTCGTACACATAATTATGCCAAGTTGAATTTCACAGATGGGTGCACGTGTGTACTTTAATTCGAGATGAGTTACGTTCCCATTTATTTGCCTATCTACAGAAATATCGTATTCTGCGTTATACGTACATGCGTATATAAGTTTGTACGACATATATAAATAAAACGAGATTCAAATAATTTCATGTACATGAATTCATACATGAATTTAACGCAGAGCATCTTACCCATCCAATTTAATTTTCACCTTTGCTTAGCGAGATGCAAGTTTGCTCTCTTGGACCGACTCATCTCGTTTCCTTCTACCCCCGGCCTTACCTCCTCTCCCCCCCCCCCCCCCTCCTGCCACCACTCTTTACCGTATGAAAGCTTGCCCGCACGTTTCCCACGATGTGTACTTCGTTAGAGCAGTTATTTATTCGGTATCCGAGATCGTTGCATATTCCGTTCGAAATATCCGTCCATGTGTACTCGACTATATTAATATACATGAATCTTTCCGCCCCTCGCGCTCTCCTTCTCTACTGCAATATAAATAAAAACGTATGTATCGTCTGATACACTAAAATCTGTGTCGAATTTATCATTTTGATATTCTGAATATAAAAATGAAACAAAAAAGAGCTTTTTTACTGTAGGTAACCGTTGATTTGTGCTTTCGAAACTTTATGCTGCTTGTTCAGTCAAATTTTCGCAGGTTTTTCTTCGGTCATAAGTTTGTTCAAGATGTATTTTCATTGCGCGAAGTTCAAGTTTAAGTTATTCGGAAATTTTCGAAATTGAGCTTGTTTTTTTAGGGTAATTTTCTATCGCAGAGAGATCCGAGTTGGAGTGTAAATTTTGTGAAAAATTCTTAGGTTTGTTCAAGGAGAAGGATAACGCTTAGATAAATGTTGGATTAATCAATTTGAATATGTTAATTTTAAAATTATCATCACGTTGCTCCACTTTTGACTGTGATATTCAATTGCTTCGTAATCTTTTCACCATTCTGCTGTTATGCTTCTTTATTTTTGTGATTTTCTTCAAGGCTTGATAATATGATGCGAATGAAAACAAAATATCGCGAATATAAATGCGTAATACACATCGAGAACGTAAGAGAATTTTCGTAAACGCTTAATGCGAGCCATTTCTTATGACAAGTTTTCGGTGTCTTTTGGCACTTTGCCGAAGGACACGAGACAACGATAGAAGAATCTTTTGGGCGACGCTTAACAGTAAGATAAGAGCGAGCATATTTTTCTTCAGGAAATCTGATAGATTTTTTTGCCAGGTGAGATTTTTTAATTTTTTTATTCGTTACGAACGACCAAAAAATAGTTTCGATTTTTTTATTAATTATTTATTTCTAATACAGCTGAAATGATTATTCATACAATTATTTCTAATACAGCTGAAATGATTATCATTGAGAATAAAAAAAATTGATCCAACAATGGAAACTCTGAATCGTAAATATTTTTGCTCAACAAAAAGCAAGAAGAAGCAAAAATCTGACGATTCTTCATCACGAGCTTTGTAGTGAAAAAATATAAACGTGAGTGAGAGGGAAAAATATAGTTTTTTTTTTTTTTTTTTTTAGATACTTCGCTTACTACTATTCGTTTCTGGTTACAATTTTCTCGAGTATTAACGAGAAAGGAACGAAGGAAGAGCATTTCGATGAGTATGATAAAAATATTTCTCTCCATGCGCCTCTTTTCAACACAATGAACTTTTGTTTTACCATTTAATTGTTCCATCTACAGGGAAGTATTTTTCATTCCTTTTGACGTAACATGTCACAGGATAGATCCAAGCTTTTATGAGGATAGAATTGCAAAAGCGTTCGGAGCAGCATTACAAACGCTTGGAAAATGAAGGAAGAAAAAAATGGCTGATTTTTGTGTCGTTGTTGAACCATTTCTACATTTTTCTACTTCAACAATATCGTTGAAAGATTTTTTTTTTCTAATAATTAGTTTTTTTTTTCTCTTGGAATCATTAAATAAACGATAATCGAACGTAAAAACTGAGAAAAGAAAAAAAAACAATGCAATTTCGTCATCGTTTGCCACCTCAAAAATGCCAAAAGACATGAAAATTGTTTTTCACACAAAGAGGCAACGATTTAATAATTTTTTCAACGGATTTTCGGTGACGACAGATCATACTCGGTCTCGGAAACGATGTTGCATATACGGACTTTCATAGCAGCCTGAATATGCTGCGGAAATGCCGAGACCGTCAGTGCCATACTCTCGAAAAACGCTCGAGTCGAGTCACTCGGGACTGGAGATTTTTTCAATCTTCGACCATTCGGTCCGCCCGATTGACGTCGTGGTGTAGAATTCACCGCGTTCTGGAGCATTTCCTTCGATGCCAAATACGAGGGCTCCGACAAACGGGGCCGTAAATTTCTCTCTGACGGTTGTGATATCATCTGAAAACTGTGTTTACAATTATTTTTTCGCGATTATAATCGTTTGAAATAATGAATTTTATTGTTATTTCATCGATCAAATTTTCATTTAAATTAATTACCGTTCATTCGTATCCCCCGAATTCAATTCCGATGGAAAGTTTAGTTTTCTCGGAGTTCTACCAGCCGATTGAGACACAGTTTTAGTGCTCGTCATCGAATTATCGTTCGCTTCGATGGTATCGGCGTTACTCGTTGACGTTATGGAAGCAAGATCCGTCTCCGAAATTGCACTCAGTTGAGACAGCGATCTCGAGGATGATCTTAGTCGACGTTTCTCATCCCCTTTCGGTGAGCCACAATTGCTCGAAGCTCGACTATTTTCATTCGAGTTTTCGCCACCCCTTCGAATTTTCAATTTCAATTAGAAATTCTTTAAAATAATTTTCATTTTTCACTCAAAAAACGCTACATGTTATTGCAGTTTTTTTTTTCTTTCTAATTCTTTTCTAAATCAATGCTCGTACTCACGAAGAAACATCCAGAAATGAAAGATTTTTTTCGCTGCTGCACGAACGCAATGACTTGCGACGATCGTTCTTTACTTTTTTATCTTTAGCATGATGATCCTTAATCTTTTTCCATACCTTGTTGCAAATTTCCACTTAAACAAACGATTAAGACAAGAAAAAAGGTTCAATATCTCCATCATCACCATCGCAGAATGAACTTCTTCGAAATTCCTTCAATAAAAATTTCGCTTCTATTGCAAATTTTAAACGCAAAGCCAAAGTTTTTGATTCAATTTCTAGATTTATTTTTCATTTTCCTAAATATTCGGAGTTTATTTTTTTTTGTCATTCATTATTGCAGCATCTGCAATGAGGAATTTTAGCCTGAGCTTTCGTTCAAGATCTTTTATAAATTTCTGTATGCTTCACGAACGTATAGATATATAAATCGAAATAAGACGAAGACTTACGAGAAGATGAAGCTGTAAAGCCTCGAATTGTGAGAACTCGTAACACGAGCTTTTTTCTCTTTAAATATCTACGAGCCATTTCAAGCGTGATAAAAAGAAAGTGAAAACAGTTTTTCACTGTATAAATTTTCATAGAGTCTCACGAATCTATTTGAGATTTGTACTTCGAATTCTTAGTTCATTCATTATCTCGTCTCACTGACGTTTCAACTAAAGGTTAAAATTTAAAAAATTGAAAAAACTTCATTCCAGAGTTCCTTTTTCTTTTATTCTGACATTGAATCGAATCGAAGATCGTTATGAAGAGAATACTTTTACTGGAAAAAAATCTTTTTGGGAATGTCAAAAATTTCAGAGCAGAAAAATCACGGTGTCAGCTGTGAAAAAATCCAATTGAATATTTTATTTCGTAAGTGTAAGTTTGGGACTTTTTTGATTAATGCACATTCGTCAGAGCTTTCGAGATTTGGAAATGAATTTTTTGTTTTTTTTTTATTGACTCGCTGTGGGCAAAATTTTGTTCTCTCTTTTACATCCTCCATTTTTGCTGTTTTTTTTTTGTACCGAATTTTTTTTATCACCTGGTGCATCGAGCTGTGTCGCGATGCTTTCCCAAATACAATTCTTCACGCTTGCATGATTTGCGAATTCGTGTTTCGGATCATATAATTCGGGATTGACCTTCACGAGTTCGATCAGCTTCTCCTCGTCCACGATGATTTTCGACGTTGAGCGTGGCATCAGGATGTTTCGTTTAATATTATTTAATATTAATTTTTCAATATTAACTTATTTATTTGCGTCGTTGAAATTAGAAAATTCACTTATTAGCAATTATTCGCTCGTCTTAGTTGACAGCCGTTCCAATCACATATGAGGCTCGATCTTTACGAACGCGAACAATTGAGAATCGAAATAACACGATTTTTTCTTGTCATCGAAAACGGATACTTTTTTTTTTCTTGACGCTCGTTTTGGAATTTTCCCAACGCTCGTTCGAGATTCGAGTGGTTACGGTCAGTAGTGATCAGGCACAAAGAACATTATTTTTGCGACCGGAAAATAATTTGTTTCGTTACTTTTTTTTTTTCGTTGATATAAAGATTTTTTTCAAATTTGCTGAATCAATGGTTTGAATAATCTTTCGACCCTTTCGCTATTCGTCAAATAATTTTCGAAAAAGTTTTATAGAATCGAATAAAAAAAGGCTGATTGAAATGGTCCCACGTCTACGGAAGGTCGAATATATAGTCGAGAATGATAAAAATAATAATAAAAAAAAGATGGTGGGCGAATTTCGAATGGAGCCACGTGCCCTCCACCCTCCGATAAGCCTAGCAATTCCATATCTGATCTTTCCAACCAGCCACCCTTCACTCCTTGAAAATGTTTTCTCCAGCTTCCCGTTTTCAGAATCATCCCCTTCAGGATACGATGCTCGTAATGAATTTTCAAAAACTTCCCTTTCCGCAAGGGTAAGAAGCTTCGATTTCTCTTATTTTCTACCCCCGAAACCTCTACTATCGACACGCGTGTCAGAAAAGTTTACAGCGCTCCATTATCACCAGAAATGTTTCGTTTGCTGCAATCAAACGCGGTGAATTCCAGTCGAAAAAGAAACAAAAAACTTTCTATCAATGAACGAACTCCTTTTCCATGCTTTCGTTCATCGAACAAATAATTTTTGAGCACATTATTTTTTTCTTTATTTTCTACAAACTGCTGACGTTTGTTTTATCTTGAATCTTCTCGAGAATCGAACAAGTATTTAGCAATTTGTTTTCTTCTCATTTGGAATTTTCAATAATTAACAATAATCTCATCAATATTTGCTCTCGTAATGATTCGACAAGAACGAGGAACAGAGCTTTGTGCGTATCTCGGCTGAAAAACAAAAGGGGTATTCATAATTGGACGTTGTTTTCTTAGCGTTGGAATAAAAATATAGCGACCCACATAATTATTTATTTTTATATTTTTCCCTCCCTACCTTTTTGGTGGTTTCGTTTTCACTCCTCTCTCTCTCTCTCTCTCTCTCTCTCTCGTACTCATTCCATTTCCGGTGCGTTAATTAGCTGGCACAGGATATGCAACTAGTGCACGTGCCTAACCGTACACTGCGGCTCTCTTTCTCTCACTCTCTTCATACACTTTTGAAAGGGATGGAGAAAGGTGAAAAAAGAAACAGGAAATAAAAAAGTAAAGAGAGAAAGAGATGGAACGAGAATTTTTACTGAGAATAGGGAGAGAAGGGTAGAGAAATTGCGAGTTCAAACACACTGTGTAGAAAGAGCCTAGATTGAGAAAGAGGGAAAGGGGTTGAAGGGCGGAGGGGATCCCAGTAGCGAACCAGAAAAACATAACTCGCTGACGAGATTATAATCAAGCAACAGGGAAGCAAAACCAGAGAGAGATGGAGAGAATGTGTGTGAAAGAAAAAGAGAGAGTGAGAGAGAGGGAGAGAGGAGAGAATGTCTAGACCAACCTCCAATGTTTTTCATCCTGCTTCTCTTCGTCCCATAAAGCCTTAAACAAGAAAATTATGCACACACATAAACGAGTCTTTCATTACACAAAAGATAAAGTCGTCCGATCATTATAAAAACTTTTTTTCCCCGCAGTAGCTAATCATTCGACCAAAAATTATACATTTTTCGAGATCTTCTGTTTGGACCAGCTATATATCAAGAGCTGGTCCAAACCCCCGAGTAAACATCACTGCTACTCTTATCAAGTTTAATAAAAAAAAACAAAGTCGTCGATCCTCAAAACTCTTCTTTCCAATTATATCTCCTGGCTTAAGGTTCATTAAAAATTTCTTCATGACATCACGTCCCATCGTTTCGTCCTTCTCAATGGTCAGCTTTACCGAGCTCACAACTTTTTTGTTTCAAAGTAAAATCTCGACCCTTCGTCCACTCTTATCAATAAATGATATTGAATCGAGATGATAGCATATCAAATCCGATGAAATAATTTCTCCATATTTGTTGCAATTTTTTAGTCTCCCACGTGAAATTGTAGTTCGCGTATATAAAAAAGCTTTTTCTCCAGTATTCTTTCAACAGAGGGAGTACAGTGTAAAGTAGCATAAGTCTGTTAAATGTGTATAGCGAATGCTGCGAGAGTACTGTTGTAAGCCCAGGGGTAGCGTACAGAAATAAATGGATACTTTATTCGTGGAAATACGAGAGTAACATCGCGTCGCTGGTGCTATATCTCTACAAAATCTATACGATCTACATGCACGTGGAGACATTTGCTCACTGTTTGGGCAAAATAAAAAAATAAAATAAAAAAATAAAAAACGATCGAATGAAAGAGACGAGGAGGAGTGGTCCAATGCGTGTGTGTTGCGCGCTGGATCCTATACTATTGCCCTGAATCTGAACCTCTCAGTGTGGTAAACACAGCGTGCAAAGAGAATTGAAAATCGGAGAAAGCTCTTTCTTCCTGTCTCTCGCTTCGATTCCCTCTTTCTTCTGTTTTATATTCACTTTTTCGTGCGTCTTTCGCCACTTTTTTTGAACATTTTATCGATCCGGCCTCTTTCTTGTATGAAAAATGGAAACAGTTTTTTTTTCTTCTGATTTTGATACTTTGAAGAAGTTTGATTAAAAAAATGAGAATTTATTTCGCGAGAATTTGAAGAAAGCTCAGCCAGCTTTGAACGACACACTCCACACATGAAATACCATACACAAATCTTCGCGTTGTAGGATCGAAATGGACGCCATAAAAATTCGATGAGTTGGCGAGAGTAATGGCCGCCGACCTAGACTTTCCTCCAGCATCCCTCCTCTTTCCCTCACAGTCCCCAGACTCGTCGTGCGGGAGTCTCGATGATTTTTCAATGGAGTAGCAGCTGCGGTCGAAAGGACAAAAAAAAAGGAAATATAAAACAAGTGTCAAGGCAAAAACTTTTCATTTTTACATGTGTTTCGAATTTTTTTTTTTTTTTAAGTATTTCTTTTATATTTTGAATTTGGCGATTTTTACAGTGAAATTCAAATGAATAACTAAAAATGTATAAATTTTTTTGATTTCAATGAGATTTCTCTGTTTCACAAGATTACATTTGAATATAAAAACGAAAATTCGTGACCGTTGATGACCACCGATTTTAGTCTCTTTTGGTTTACACTCAGGTTTTTTTTCTCGTTTCTTAATCACGAATAAGAAAGGGACCCTTTGCGAGATTCCTCCCTTCTTATCGCACCCCAAACATTTCTTTTTTTCCGTGTACACACGTGCAGATACACGAATCGAGCTCAACGCGCGATTATAAAAGATGAGAGAAGAAAAAAAGAAACGAGGAAAAAGGACGAGGGTGCGCGCGACATATGAGCGACGAGATATTTTCGTCGATCCATTGTACTCAAAATTTTCCCACTCTTTTTCTTCCACGTACTTTTTCATCTTCGACGAACATCACTTTTTTCATCTTCCTTTGCCAAATAAAATTTGTCGAAAAAAATCGAGGCAACAATTTCGATCACGCAAATCCAAACGATTTTTCATTTTAAATTTATAAAACGCGCAAACGTCAAGAAGAATCTTCGATTCGTCACCATTTTTGTTCACAATTTCGATGCATTGTTTCTGCTCACTGCTCGTTCAACATTATTTTCCCGTGCTTTCGACATTTTTCCGTATTTTCAAGATCTCTTCTTTATTCGAATGCAAAAATGTAGATTATGAAAAAGTGTTTTTCTTTTTTTTCTCTCTCTCTATGAAAACGAAATAGACGAGCTCGATGATTGAAGGCTAACGACAGAGCTCCCCATTTTTATTCTTCCCTTTCTCCCTCCTTTCATTTCTTTCCGGTTGCTTCGATTTTAATATTTTCTTTTTTATTTCGAAAGTATATGTACCGTCACTTTCCATTTTCTCTTCACCTCCCCGTTTCCAGAATCCCCTCTTCTCAATGAAAGAGATGAAAATATTGCTGATTACTTTTCGTCCTCACATAATTATTATTGAAAATCTTCAGTCATCCTGGAAAAAGTTCCAGATTTCGATGAACTAAAGTAAAACATAAAATTTTCATTTCCCCAGCATCACCACCTCGAATCACAGAATTTCATATCAAATCAACAGACGCAAAATCCTCTCGTTTTTTTTTTTTTTTTTTAACGAAACGATTGTACATTTAGTGCTCTCCGGTCGCGCAGCACCTTGAATTACACACCCGCCATGGCGGGCTACGAGATTTTCGTTTTTTTTTTTTTTTTTTTTTCAATAATTAAAAAGTGATTATTCCGTCTCGTTTATTCTCATCGATTCCGCCTTCTTTTTTTTCATCCTCATTCGCCCAACGAGTCTCTCGAGCTCTCCAATCATATGATGATTGAACGCACAAATGAACAGTGTGCGGTGTCATCTGCCTGGAACATGGAGTGGAGAAGAAAAAAAAAATATATATATATATATTTATACTTCAACGTACGTCTGTAGATACACACGTGAATGTACATACATACAAAATATAGATCGATATACGTATATATGATTTCATGTAAATATGTGAGAATACGTATATGAAGAGAGAGCTCTGTGCGAGGTTTGCGCGATCGGTAACAGCGAAAGCGTGCACCCGGTAAGAGAGGGTTAAAACGAGGAGAGAAGTTGAAATGCGTTTTCCAGATCGATAGTCGTATCGCTCCTGGAATTACGTTAATTGGAGGATGTCGATGGGCGAACACGCGAGACAGTTTCCTGTATATATTGGCGTTGCGTATATGCGCGCGACACGGGGGCATGATGGGATACGGTGAGGGAGACAGGGTTGAAAAAAAAAAAAAAACTCTTTATCGTCGTTTCGCATGTTGTGAACACTTGTTTCATATAATTCATTATTTTTTGCGGTATTTCAAGTGACACCGTGCCTCGAGAAATAGTCGGTCGACGAGTTTAAAAAAAAAAAAAAAAATGTATTATTCTTGTTTCGCTATTTCGAGCGACTGTAAAATGGTGATTTTTCGGAGTTTCGTTATGCCCTTTTGGCCCTTTTATATTCGTGGCTTATCCCATTATCTACCCATATATATATTTTGAGATTCGAGGATGTCGAGTATATAGAGAAGATAGATATATGTACTTTTGAACTCGACAAGTGGACACACAGGGTCCCCATTGGGCTCGTTCAAGTGGCACGTCCTTCATCTGCACTGGCAACGAGACTCTCGATGTATCGATTCCAAATTCTCTTTCTCTCTCTCTCTCTCTTTCTCTTTGCCTCGCTCACTCTGTGACTTTCTTTCTGTGAAGCTCCATCGAGCTTCAAAATTTGCCATTGCCGTTATTTACGCAATTTTCCGGAGGAAGGAAAATAATAGATAGGGAACAATGACTGGGAAATAATGAAAAGGGACGATTCCATGTAGATATATATATATATATATATATATATGTGTGTATACATGTATATTCGTCACGCGAGCGATCCAATGCTAAAAATAATTTTCACGTTCCTCGGTTCCGCGACCTACATTCGAGCATGTTACAGCTCTAGATTCATCTTGTTTTTATTTTTTTTTTTTAATTTTATTCTTCGTCTCTTTTCGTCTATTTTTCCGCGCTTGTTGATTGGTTTTTTAGAGACTATAATTGGCGGATTCCAATAATCCTTTCTGATATATTTTTGCTTTGTCGTTTTATCAAGTTTTCTTCTGGATATTTTGATTGCGATTGAAAATTATAATTTCATGTTGATTTAAAATTCCAGTTATTGCTTCGTTGATACTTCGGTATTAATTTGCTAGTAAGCAGTAATTTGTTTATTCTCGAAATTGATCAATATGACATTGAGCTGGGTGAAACCTACCGGGGTAAGCTCGAGCTGGACTGAGCTTCGACAGAACAAATCCTCTTATTCTACCGGAAACGAGTGTCTTGTACTTTCTCCTTAATAAGCCCTCTACTTTCTTTAGCTTAAAACCAACAGGAAAGGTCGGCCACAGCAGCTCATTTGCAAGCCACAACTATCACGTTGACCCCGTGCAAACTTAAATTGCTCTTTGCACTTTTCTTTTTTCTTATACTCTCACTCTTTCTGTCTCATCTTTATTATTTTCATTCCTTTGCTTCATTTTTTTGTTCCATCTTCGTATCTTCTCTCATATTACAGTTATTCTTACAGTGTGTCAACATTTTTTTAATATCGTTTCGTTACACACGTTCGTTTATTTTTGTTTTTTTTTTGCACTCTATTCTATCTTGACATTTCACTCCATTTTGTAGCAGTTTTATCATTGTGTCACCGATCTGCAGGTTCCGCTTCGTTTTTTTTTTTTTTACTGTTGTTTAGTTTAACCGTAAATAGTTTATTTTTATTACAGCAAATGTAGTACGTCAATCAATCGAGCAATCGATCAATCAATGCCTCTTCCCTTCTTACCTGACGTTATTTTCACTCTTAATTGTTCTGCTCGTAGTCTTTGCTCCCCAGATTTGATGGTCTCATCCCCCCCCCCCCCTTTTGACTCTTTTTCTTTTCCTTTTCTCAGTTGATTTTCTTCATTTTTTCCTTTCTCTTCTTTTTCGTCTCGTTTCTTTTTGTTTTATTTTATTTTTTGAAGTGTTGTCTGTAATTTCCGATGCATAATACAGAGTCCGTCCTCCTTCAAAACTCCATAAACAGTTGTGTCGTGGAATATATGCAGCAAACTTCATTCTACATGCTGCGCTTCAATTGGTATTCTCTGACGAGTATCAACAGTCTTCTCACTCTTTCTGTTCTCTCTCGGACCTCCTCCTCCTCCCCCCCCCTTTCTCGCTCTTTCTGATGTTTTTCTCTGGGAGAAAACCACAAAATGAGAGTACAACGATGTCTCGATCGATCCGTCTTCTTCGTTGAGAGTGATTGATGACGTCGCTTCGAAGGTAGCTTATCGTTTGTCAACCGTGCATCGTACCCGACATCTTATTTCTGTATCGAGCACATCCACCCTTGTATATCTTGGCCCACATTTTACACCCTACTATTATTTTTAGAAAGAATAATGAAAAGAAAAAGAAAAATATGTAAAATAACATTGGCAGAAAAATATTTGAGTAAATGAAAATAATCTGATATTTTGTATAAAAGTTTTTTTTCGTGAATTTTCGTTTTTTCTCGAATTACGCACGAAATTCTCTTCTGGGATTCTACTAATTATCGAGGATCGGGGTGACGAAAAAAAAACGTGTATATATGATGAAAGAATGATGTCGCAAGAGTGGATTAAATAAATCGTCTCGTGATTAATTGCACGACCCATATATTTGCTACACGTTTTTCACCAAAAACATGTACATTCCCTGGTTTCCGGTTACTTTTTGTTGAAAAGAAAATCACTTTTTCGTTGCTGCTTGTTGTTAAAAAAGACAATGGATGTATTTTCTCCTTTCACTATTTTACTTTTATTTTTGCGTACTCCCCAGGCCACATCTCCGACGTTGAATTTTCCAAAGAATCTCGAATAGAATTTCACACTCTCCTAAGATTTTTTCCCCACAAACAGTAGCCAGGAAAAAATTCTATTACGTGGAAATTTATCTCTTGAGGATTCTCGAGTCGTGAGAATCCCAGTGAAACTGCGTCATATTCATAAAATGAATGAAAATAATAAAGCAGATACAGGTCAATGAAATCTTTTCGGCTTTTCCCGAGCTTCGAGCTACCCATTTTTAATGAAAATTTACAATAATAACTAATTTCTCGTTCGAACTTAATTCACAATTGTTAGAACAGCATACTCATGATATAATGAATTCATCGTCGTTCTATTTATAAAATATAATCACAGATTTTCTGGAAGCTTATGAATAATTAATCCGATCATTGTTCCATCGGATGTCATATACGAATAATTCGAAATTTTGATTTATTCAGAACAAAATTTCGTTGAACGTTGCTTTCCTATGATATTGAAATATTTTGATAAAAAATCGTTTCAACAAATTAGAAGGAAGGAAAAAATATGGCAACTGATTCTGGGAATACAAATTCTAGATTTTTTTTTTTTTATTCTCAATTCTGCAATTGTTTGTTTATTGCGGTTTCTCGGTATTCGTGAATTTGGTTTGCTCGTATTTCGCAGTCTCATGGGGTTTGGTGCTGGAAAGTGTGTGCGCGTGTGTGTCTATGTGTAAAACACATATATATATATAGATGTATTATGGAGGACGGTCGTGTAATATCCTCCCTGTTACTCTGCATTCGCATTAATCAAGTTGTACAGGGCTACAGCAGTCAGCCCTTCTCATTCCCGTTTCCCCCCATAGAAGCCCATGAGCTTTGCCACGAGCCTCATATATACCTATAACTCGAGTCTCGTCTACGTATTTCGGAAACTTTGCTTCGTGAAACAGTAGAGACCGTAATGGATCGAGGGAAGAGCCTCGAAAGGCGTGAGAAAACGAGACAGTAAAATCGTGATTAAAAGGAAGCAAGAACCAAGCTTGCCTCCTCGGTGGAACGAATAAGGGATCGTTTTTTTTCTCGAGTAAAACAAACGTATCGTATCTTGACATTGTCATTTTTCGAGTCAGGGATCAAATTTCTCTCATTTTTCATCGGACGAAAGTATTTTCGTGCATGAAAAATGTATCTACTTTTTTTTTTTTTTTTTTTTTTCTTCTTTCTTTACATAAAAACATTCTCGATAAAGAATCAAGCTTATCGATAGTTTTTATTTCGTTGAAAAGTTAAAGAGGTGAAAAATCACTATGTACTTTTCACGTGCACGTTTTTGCAGTTTTATTGGAAGGAATAGAAAATAAAAAAAACGAATAGTTTATTCCCCAGACGCTGGGAAATGGACTTTTTCAGTAGTTTCGGCTCGTTCGTGCACAGACACGTGCAGTTTTACCCAAAGCTTTTTCCTTGTAGCTTTTTTTTTTTCTTTCTTTCTTTTTTATTTCTCGTTTCGCGGCTTTTCTCTTCTTTCTTCGCATGTCCGCGCTACGATTACGTGACGTTCTGACACGAGTCGACTTTTAATTTTAATCATCGACCAGGGTATTAAGAAACTTTTAGCCCCAAGACGATCGCGAGGCTCACCAAGTCGCACGGGGTTACTGCGAAGATTTCAATTAAGAATTTACTCCTTTTCGCTTCTCTCTCTCTTTTATGCTCGTTTCACATCTCGCATGCACTCCATTTTTTTTTTTTCACGCGATAATAAGTCCTCATTTTTTTCCGTAGCAACAGAAAGGCTGCAGCGAAAAATTCAAACAATTTTATGCCTCGGATAAACAAAAAGTTTTGAAATTTTGTTGAAAATAAATGAATATTGAAATACAATTTGACTTAAATTTTATTCGATTTCTAATCTCGAATCGACAACGAAAAAAATCTCCATTTTGAATTTATAAACTGATCAAGCTTAGACGATTTTTAATCCAAAGCGATCCCTTAGATCCAGTAATTTGTAACTTTTGCCACAAATTTTTTGAGCAACAGAATATTTTCGTCTCGTCTCTCGGAAGAAATCAAGCAAACATTTTTTTCAACATTTTAATGTAGTACATCTTCGTTTTTTTCTTTTTTCTTCCAACACTTGATGAGTCCAAGCCGTCAGTTTCATTGATGCTGGAACACGAGCTTTTGCCTTGTACTTCTCAAACTTTTGAGCCGCACAGTGTGTGACAGACGAAAGTCTCGTCAGAGAGTGGTGAGGCGGATGCGCATCAATGAGAGATATTTTCTATTTCGAGGTCGTCGACGCTCTAGTCACTCGACGTCTGTTCTCTTTCGTGACGAGGTTTTATCGGAATGCACACACGTGTCTCAAAATTTGGATGTTTCAAAGGGAGGGACGCAAGAGGGAAGTAGAAATTTTCAAAAATAGCGTGTCAAAAATCAAAATATGAAAAAGTATCCGCAATTATTTTCCATCAAGCTTGAAAACGAATGATTTTTTTTTCTAAAAAAAACAAAAAACAAAAAAAACAATCTTCGTGTTTCAATTTTTCGCTGTTTTCTACTGAAAAATGTTACGAAATTTTACGAATCCATGATACAAACGTCCTAAAATTGATGATTGTCATCCGTAAGAAAAATAAATAAGCTGAAAGCCATCAAGACTTTGAAAAATGTTGTGGAAGTTTAAGAAAAATCAGGTTCATTTTGATCCCAATGCATAATCTCAGACTTCCCTATCGTTGAGGCGTTGGACCACGAAACCAACGAATTCGATAAAATATATACGTATACGAAGGAACGGTGGTAGGGATATTCGTCAAATCGTGGGCGGTTGAGGACCCAGAAATATGCTTTGTAGTGGGTTTTGGTGTCGATTGGATTCAGCCAATTGTTGAAAACACATGCCCGATTGATTCCCACTGTAAATTGTTGGGTGTTGGGGGCATCCGTACTTGAATCCGCACTTTCGCTCTGATTTCGTGACTATCTTTAATACGTACGTATGCGTCCGTGTCTACGAACACATGTACGTTATGTATAAAGGTGTAACGAAGAGAAAGGGTATCGTCGATTTTCTCTCGCGAGCTTGAGGATGTGCGGCTCGTTATCTACGTGTAAAACTGGTCAGCGTTTGACTAATTAGAGAATGATCCAATAAGAGAGTGAGGGAGAGAGAGAGAGAGAGAGAGATGAGAGGAGAGGGCGAAACGATTAAATCGTCCGTGGTGGATTAGACAAGGCCTTTGTTTCCACAACGCAAATTATAAGGTTGCCGCACATTGGTGTTCGTTGACCTAGATCATCATATATATATATATATCTATAACAGTTAACACGCGGCTATAGATTGGTCGAGAATGATCGATATCCACAGAGGCGTAATGTCGTCTGGTTCTCATCTCGAGAACGGTATTTGCGCCCTTTTCGTTGTTGATTTCGTATAGAAATTTCCATTGGTACATATGTATCGATGGAGAGGCGAGTCGGGTGACACGAGAATAGCGCGCGATGGCGTCCGGTAACCGCGGATCAACCACCACCGAAATTAACGACGATTGGACCGATTGAAACTGGCCCTTGTGCGAGGACCGCGCTGGCTCGCGGTCGCTCTCTCGCTTCGGTTCTCGCCCATTCCGCGTCGAGAAATCTCGCGACCGCGCGGTCCAATCAATCGATCAATTTCTTCTGTACAAAAGAAATTGTTACCGCTATCGCTCTACAGACATATATATATCCACGCTGCTTTCAGCATTCGTTTTTTACACAAAGTTAGCTTTTTAATGAGAAGAAATATCGGTACTCGTTATATTCCCTTACTTTGTCATCCATATTTTAATATCTTCTCTCATTATTTCTTCGTTGTGACACTTTTGTATGCGCTTCTCGCACGCTTTCCATCCCTATTATTTCATTCTACAGGGTTTATTAGATGCTGTCTCGATTTTATCATTCTTTGTATCGAGAGTCTCAAAGAGAAGGAATAGAGAGAGAGAGGCAGCAGGGGAAAACTGCTGAGGGAAGAGAGTTACTGGACCAGAGTTTGGCCCTCAAGGCGGACGAAGTTTGCTGGCTTGAGAGAGCTGCTGCTGCTGCTGCTGCCGCTGCTGGGTCCTCTCGGAACTTTGAAAATTTGTTAAATTGCCAATTTACCTTAGAAACGAGAGCGGCACCGAGGGAGGAAAGGGCCTTGTATCTGTGAACCGTCTCGCGACTTTACTCAACGATGCACCACTGCTGCCTATAGAACACCTACCGAATCTCTATTTTTATATACATATTTTTTTTTTACTCGTTATAGAGTTGGACTCCGAGTTGGCGTCAAGTTACAGCGGTTTTAATGAAGCTATCCGAAATATAGGATGGAATCACGCATTTTTTCTTTTCGCTCCTGCATGAAGATTCTTGGTTTTTTGTTTCTTGGGCGAATCAAATTTGTCTTGCGCTCTCTGAAAAACTCGCGTTAATGTATAAATAAAAATAGCTTTAATCTCGAACGACCAAGAAAACATTCATTTTCAGTATCGTTCCGGACGAGATTTTAGAAAAATGAAAAAATCCCCTAATTTCGAAACATTTAGAAATAGTCAGGAACCTGGTGACGTCACGGTTATCCAACGTCTCGGCCTTCGTTGGGGAATCAAAGTTTTTGTCTTGTTCCTACTTCTCTCTCTCTCTCTCTCTCTCTCTCTTTCTCTCTTCTTTTTTTTCCTTCAGCTATTTCTGCTTATTATTCGTCTGTCCTTTGTTCCCTCGTATTATCGGTGGATCGTCTCGGACTTTTTTAATCTTAATTTCCATCCAATTACGGTGCCCGAGGAATTAATTACGGAATCCGGAGTCTCTCCTGATGACGAGAGGCAAAGTAAAGAGAGAAAGAGAGAGAGAGAGAGAAAAAGAGAGATGAGTGCCAGTTACGCCTCGGGTTTTGCCTGGAGGGCTTTCGCGAAAAGTTTTGACCCGGACGTCACAGCGTCGCTTCGGTCTTTACTCATTCCCTCGATCATATTCCTTTTTTCTCAACCATACCACGTATACATATATAACTATTGAAATATAAAAATATCTTATGTAAAATTTTGTTCTATTCTGATTTTGTGATTTCGAAATGTCCACGAGTCCCCCTCAATTGCCACTCTCTTCTCAAAAAAAAACTGATTTTACTTTGTTTTCATCAAACTTTTTTTCTCCACTCTTTACCCTCGATGATGTTTCTTTCTTTCAAAAACACTGCTCCTGTTTTGAACACGTTTAAGTTTCTCTTGCTCTGTTTTTCTCTGTTGAAATATTGATCAAGGCATTTAAAAATTTTACGAGAGTGATATAAAAGTCATTGTTGCTGAATAAAATTGAAAAATTACGAATCCAAATGGAATTCGTTGGGTTGTAAAAAACGATGAAAATGTTTATAAATCTTTCAAAAGATTCGACTGTAACATTATTCGGAGAAAACGGCAATGTTTTAGGCTCTTTAAATGACCCGTAAAACCCCCGTGCGATGAGAGCAAAAGCGGTGGGGGAGGAAGGTCGCCATCTGTTCTCGATGTTTATTTTTGTGTCGCTGTTCCGGCTTAACCGAGGAAAGAGAAGGAAAAAGGGAAAACGAGGGTGTGGAAGAGAGAGAGAGAGAGAGAGAAAGAGTTAGTAAAGTGAAGTAGCGAATAAATAATTATTCGAGAGCTTCCAACCCTGTCAGCGTTGCTCGAGTGTAGGTGGAGTTTCGTCTACCGCAGAGTTACCGTTGCAGCACAGCCCCCTCCACACTTTTTCACTCTTTCATCCGTCCCCATCGAAAAATATCCCTCCTCCCTCACTCTCCTTCTCTTTTCGCTCTTTCACTCACACGCCCACACACACACACACACACACACATATACAATGATAATCTAATACACAGTTACAAATGCACATACTATTTCTCACGTTCACCAGAAAAGCTCAGAGTTTACCTCTCATCCCCTATGGCTGCATCAACCCCCATTTTACTCTTCGTCGTTGCTCCCGGTCATTTGTTTCCGGGCTTTATTTATTTTTCCTTATTCCTTTGCTCAGGCAAAACGTGGCTTTACTGCCACCATCACCACCACCACCACCACCACTGCTGCCGCCTCGTCCCAAACAGTCGAGCAATTACGCGGTTTTAATTTCCATCGCAATTTACTACGTTTATTTATTATTTTTATTATTATTTTGTTTTCCCCTTTTTTTTCGTTACAATTTTTTTCTCTCACCTGCCTCTTTTTTATTTTCTCCTTCGTTTCGTTTTTTACAGCTTTTTTTTTTCTTTCTTACCGTAAGCGCGTCATGTGTTATGCAACGATAGCGGATTTCGCCTCGAGAGTGTACACGACGCGAACTCTCTCTCCTCCCTTAAACACCCTCCGTTAGTCATCCTCACTCAAACCTGTATTAATTCCAAACTCTACCTCTTTTTCTTTCTCCCTCTCCCCCCCCCCCCCCTCTGTTTTTTTTTCTCTCTATTTTTATATTTCGTAACCCCTCGCATGTGCACTCGCGTCCTGAGAGCTCCCGGTGTAGCGATAATTAATATTTCCCGTCACGTCGTCCACGTAACATGCACTTGAGGCGAGAGAAAAAAAAATGTAAAAAGCAAAAACAAAACAACATACACATATTATTTCGTTCAAGCAAATTACGCAGTACATTTTGCAAATTTATTCTTCCACGATTTTCTCACACCCGGAAAATCACTGGGTATTCATTTTTTTCGTTTTTTTTTCACCCCTCAAGTTTTCACATTTGCCTCTAAGATGAAATTCGCGTTTCTTTTTTAATTTGATTTCGTTAATGACGCCAGATTCAGATATCGAGTTGATACTTTTCGCAAATGATTTCATTGCCGACGTTTAGAATGTACTTTTTTTTTTTTTTTCATGTTTTTACAAAACTACGTCGTGGTTCATGTTTTTCGTTCAATTTAACGCAGTGACTCTTTAAAGGAAACCTCGATCGATTCATCGATCATGAATCTTCGTTCGAATTTTGGTTGTTTAAAAAGAAAAAAGATTTTATTTTCAACGACCTACTCGGTGAGAGCTCAATTTCAACAATTATCGATCCGCAATAGCAAAATGCAATTTTTGAGATTATTATCGTGCGAACATTGATTTTCATCAACGAAATACAGTAAAACAAACACACAAAAAAAATGTTTACTATAAATTTCACGATAACAATGAACGTTTAATATTCTATGTAAGTTTAAGTAAAATCTCATTTTGGAAATTCAGATTAAAGTGAAAACCAATTTCGTAAGCTCTCGACAAAATCGTCAGTCCGTGTTGTGTGCTCGAAGTTTTTTTTTTTCTCGAATTGCATCCCCAAATTCGTTTTGTCGTAGAGGGACTGTGTTCCATTATAGTGAAACTTTCTCTCTCTCTCTCTCCCTCTTTTATATAGCTCACGATTTAGCCGCCTTAAGGGATCCCAGATCCCGAAACAATGAACCGAGAATCATACAACGCCAGTCGCAAATACATTTATAAATATCTATATCTGTATTTAAATGTAACAAAATATAGACACTGGTACAATCGTTGAGAGAGGACAAAGCGATCCATAGATACACGAACGACGAGAGGGAACAAAGAGTAGAGAAAGCCGAAAATTTCTGGTCTACACTGTTGTGTATGCGACTGTTGGAAGGAGACAGAGGAAGCTGGAGAATTCGAAAAGGTAACGTCATAGAAGAGAAAGAGAGGATGACAGGAAAAGCGGGGACAAAAGGTTTACAGACTTCCCTATAATTCAGAGAGAGAGAGAGAGAGGGAGAATGGGCAAAAGGGAGAGAAAGGGTTGATGGTCGGATAGACGAAAGGGGAGCGGAGAATTACGAGGTCACTTCCGGTGGCGCCTGCTGGAGCTTCCGCTTCCGGTCGTGCGCTCTCTCCCATTCATCCCTCTTGGCTATGCAACTATATATCCATCCAGAGTTGCCACCCCTAACATTCGCTTGCTCGTATAGTTTCTCTCTCCGAGCTTCACCCGAGTTTCATTACATCAGAAATAATTCTGACAATGTTTCAAATACCTGCGATCGCAGTGAAAAAATATTGGCCAATAATGAAATTCTCAATTTCTATCGTCTTCGACATTCGAAGTGCTGACATTTCCTAAAGAATACGATATTTCGAGATAATCGATTGTCTTCGTTATCTTCCATCACGTTTTCAAAGAATCGCACAAAAAATTTCAATTCTCGACACATCGAAATACACCGAAAGACTGAACGATAATTCATCTAATTAAGCTACCGATAAAGCTTTAAGTAAGAAAAAAGTGGGACTCTGTGCTTCGGGCTCAAATTTCAAGACTAAAAACATGGCTCTGTAATGTAAAGTTGAAGCAAATATTGAACAAGGCTGTACGCCGTATATGCTGATTCGTAGCAATAAAATTACGGCTACATTTAAAGAGCCAATTAAACAGGTCGCGAGCCAACGGATTCGTGGAACTGGAGCTTGCGAAACTTCGGACGATAGAACAAACTTGGCCATTATGGTGAATGGAGGAATCTCGTGCTTGGTCCATCGAACGAGAATTGTATGAACGCCGACACGCGAGCACGGCTGCACGGCTAAGCTCGTACGAGCACCAGTAATTTCAAAATTCTTCGTTAATCCCAGATTTTCCTCAATATACATGAATATTTCGGAAAATTTGTCGAAATTCGTGGCCTCGTTTGGTCCAAACATTTGACGAATTATACGACGCGTTTCTCTCAATTATTTCACATGAACGAAATGTCCAGCAATTTGGATGCCTCGTAATACGCATTATATTCAATCATTATATGGATAATTAAGCTTGTGGCAATTACATCACAGGCGAATTCAGAAATGCGAATGTATACATTTACACGCCGATGCTCAAATATGAATATAAGGCAACGGGGAATATCATATTATTCGAAGCATCGCATTCTTGTCGTCGTATATATCTGGCTCAAAATTTCTGTAAACCCGTTTCATATTGTCTCGAAATCGTGATATTTCAGTTTTCGCTTTTGTACAATGCACCTTTTCCAGCTATTCTGTAATGATGTAAACTCGTGCAACAACAGGCATGAATATATATTGTTCCAGATGATGGAGAATAACACTCGTTGGTCGTAGCTAAAATTTCACAACGTGGAAGCGCGCGCATTCCTTTGATTAATTACCGAGGACGCTATACGCGCATAAAACCCGAAGGATTAGAATCGTGAAAATATTTGCGAGTCAATTTGTAGCCGTAAAAATTGAATCATTCCGCGTTCGGAATGATTCAACGCGGAAGACCCGGTGGACTTGCGTGTAGATATTATAAGGAGCCGAATTCTATCGAAAATTGACAATATTAGTGGAGTTTTTCTACCTCGCGTTCTTCTTTACAATAGATTTCATACAATTCAATGGAAAATTAGAGTAAAAAAGAGAGAGCGAGAGAGAAGGAGAAAAAAACCGATGCTCGCCTGTCGCTTTTCCTCAATCCTATATACGCGAACAAAAGAGTTTCGATAGTTCGAGCTGCCGTTCCGTTCTCGACGTTCTGGACGAGTGGTTGTTGAAAATTTCATTTCGATTAAATGGTTATTCGAACATGAAACTTTTTTTTGGTCTCGTGTCCCCTTCGATCGTTAGGAAAGTTTTTCATTTGTAAAAACTTTACTCGGTGCTTTTTATTTTATTTTTTTCCTGGATATTTCAGTTGCTCGGGGAAAAACTTCTTGACCGGATTAACCGAGCTGATCCCCCCCCCCCCCCCCGGCCTTTCTGTTCAGTCAGGGGAAAAGTAGAGTTTTTATGCGAATGGGGAAAAAAAATGGATCAAATAAATTTTGTAAAAATTGTGAAAAATTACAAGCGAGTGACCTTTTTAAGCTTCGTACTCGAGTCGCGAAAAAAAAAGAGGCTGAAGAGTGCATGTGGCATGTACACGTTGAGCTTTCTGAAAGGGAATTCCACTCGAGAAGTATCGGTAAAAAAATAAATAAATAATTATATGTATACATGAAAATATAGATGTTCGTGTGTATGGGTTGGAGTGTGCCTTAAAGTTGAAGAGAGTTCTTTTAACGCTCCAGAATTTTGAATGACCCACACTGGGAGTGAGCTCGACAGAGCGCGAGAAATGAGCTTTTAGAATAATTTGAAGATCGTTTCGAAATGAGGGAGAGAGAGAGAGAGAGAAAACAAGCATATGTCACGTGAGTGCAAAAGCTAAATTTTCGTAGTGGCCTGCCGCGATTCGATGACGAGTTCTTCACTGGGATTTGGAGCGTTAAAATCATGGCAAAGCAATGCTTGATGCAGGAAAAAATAACGAGAGGGAGAGAGAGAGAGAGAAAGAGATAAAAAGAGATTCAGGATACCAAAGAACCGTCGTTTAATTCAACTCTGGGGTCGGGTTCGGTCAGATTACGCGTGCGTTTATTCCGTTTAGTCTAATAAAAGAAGGGTCGGTTGGTGTGTGGCCTAAAACACACGACGTATGTCGTGAGAGAGGGAAAACCTCTCTCTCTCTCTCTCTCTCTCGCTGTAGGTCCTCCAAGCTTTTGAACCTTCAGGTTCTTCAACGATAGAAGGAGAAAGAGAAAAGTGATAGAGAAAGATAGGGACAGAGAACGTGCCGGAGAAAGAGAGATGCCTTTGCCGTGAAGTGAATTAAGCATTTCGACGACTACTCTTGACGACCAAGAAGACTCCACTACTGTTTTATATACATTTATACAATGTAATAGAAGCTCTCTACTTCTTGACGTTCTACGCCAAGAGAGGAGTGTGAAGGGGAAAAACAGAAAAAAGTGAGAACGAGAGAGAAAGATGGAAAGAGAGATTTCCAAGTGTCATGAGCGAAAAAGCACCAGCAGAACGGAGCAAAAGACGCGAGTAGGCTTTAACGCGACGGAGAGGAAGAGAAAACCAGAGAAAGAGAGATAAAGAGAGGGAGAGAGAGAGAGAGAGAAAGATCAAAAGTAGAGGAGAGAAACGTGAGAGGAAAACTGCTACGAGGCTTGGCAATCTGCCAAGGAATGCAGACGTTACAGATGCACCAGACCTATCACAACCACCTTAAAGCGTCATCGGGTTGTGGCCCGAAACGTGCTCTACGGTATGAGAAATCAAGAAAGAGAGTAGGAGAAAGAGAGAGAGAGAGAGAGAGGAAGAATAGAATAGAATAATAGAAAAAGGAGACAATCGAGAATGGCGAGGACACAATCAAAGAAAGTAATTGCGAAAGAGAGAAATTTGTATATAGTGACCCACGGACTTGTAATTCGAGGGAACAGTGGTGGCTTTGTGTCTTTTCGTAAACGAACAATGAAGCTGGAATAGAATCTTTTGGCTGTGACCTCCTCGTCCAGTTCTACGATCTATAAAGATTCCATTTTTTTATATACGTATTCAATGGGGATTCCTTTGATTCGTACGATATATATTTGCCCGTTCTTCGTGCCCCCCAGTGATTCCACGTAGAATTAAACGAGATATAATTTCGAGCGTCGCACTATTAACGAACGAGAATAGCCGAAGTTCGGAAAGTCTATCTTTTCATCGTGAAGAAATACGTGATTTTCGGGCACGTTCATCTTTCTGGAATGTTATTACCTTTCCCCGGTTTCTGATCCCGGAACTTCGATGAATTCCAAAATGCTTTCCTCCTACGTTATCACCCACTCTCTCCCTCTCGTACATTATGTTGCTCTCGTAAACTTCCCAAGAGAAAAAGAAGCCAGCGCCTTTTTTTCGTTGTTGATCACTCTATGGCAATTGTGCGTAGGACTTGTTGGAGTTTTTTTATTTTATTTTTGGAAGTGGAAAAGGCGTGCCTTCGTGTCCGGAGCAAAAGGTGCTGAGAAATGGTCACTCCAAAATGGCCGCCTATCCCACGAGATGGACGACGTCATTGAGTAACCATTATCTGCCGGACTCGACCGGTAAGTTATCGACCGAGACGAACATTAATTTACCCAAATGCTCGACCCGGAGAGGATCTGTTGTGTTCGTGTATGTGACCTACGTATTATTCTCGTTGGCTGTCTACAATTCTGGCTCGTGTCTCCAGACGTGATCTCTCCCTTGAGACCCTTTCGATCTACCCAACGTTTACGGATCGCCTCCAGTTCTCCTTTGACCAATTTATCTTCCGCTGGAATATTGTCTATCAACCAAAGTTACACTTGATGGTCCTAATACATTTTGTTTCTCATTACACGCAACGAATTACTATTCATTAGAGTTATTCTACTGAATTGGGCTATTTCTATGCCCACATTTTTGTGGTTGATTACAGAATATCAAAGCAATCACTTGTAACTGTCGTCCGCATTATTGATCGTGCGGAAATTTGAATAGAGCTTTTCAGGAAAAAAAAAAAAAATAATAATTTCTGTCACGGACGATAAACATTTTGGAATATTCTTTGATAGAAATTTTAATGGCATATCCGCAAGATTTTTTCCGGACGTTTGATTGACAGTTTATTAATTGTAAATCAATTAATAGTCTCGAAGGTAAGTTGTAATTTACCTCGTTCGTGGTGAGGCGAAGAAGGTTACATCGTCTATAGCAGAGAGGAGAGAGAGAGAGAGAGAGAAAGTATCTTTCAATTATGAATTCATAACTTTCGCGAGGGTTGATGGAATTTAGCAATTAGCATCGATCTAGGATGGTTGCACGGTAAGCTCTCGAGAGAAAAGTGGGACCAAGAGAGAGAGAGAGAGAGAGAGAGAGAAAGAAAGAGAGGTGGGGAGGGTGAAAGGCTCTGAAACTATGTGATGGTTGTGTCGGTGGAGATGTAAGTGTGGTAGGCAAACAGGTGTTTGGAACGCGCCACTACGAATGGCTCTCGGGGAAAACTTTTAAACGTGCTTCACGACAAGCAGCAACAGAGAGCTCCCGGGTGCTAGTAAGCACAATGTGTAAGCTGTGTCGAGAGAAAGGTGAGAACAAAAGAGGAGGGAGACGCGAAGGAAAAAAGATAAGGAAGGAGAGAAACAAGGACGCGAAAAAAGAAGAAAGAGAGAGAAGCTTGGATAGAGGGAAAAAGAGATAGAGAGCCAGAGCGAGTGAGAGAGAGAGAGAGAGAGAAGAGTGGATAGCCATGTTTCGTGCTTGGCTATCAAGCTAACTAGATGAGACACCGATTCGGTCGTAGAGCGAGAGGAAAGAGAGTTGTTGTAGCAGTGGAACGAGGTGAATCTCTTCTCAGTGCCTCGTTGACGACCACCGTCACCTCGAAACTACCCCTTTACTCTCCTAGCTCTTATTCGCAGGTTGGAAAGAGCAGTTTCACCCTCGGCTATTCTTTTTTCGTTGCCAATACACCCTTCTTTCAGGCTTTCTCTCTCGCTCTCTCTCTCTCATTCTGTTTATTTCTATACATGCACATATGTAACAGGTAAAATAACACATAGACCCTATAAGTTGGTTCAAACCCACAGTCACGCAACTCTAACCCCCGATTCTCCGGAAACTCTTTTCACTACCGAAACTACCCTTAATTCCAACCGTGCACGTGTCACCGCCATCATCCGTCAACCCTACCATCCTCACTCTATTCTTCAATGTATTTTCTCTTCTATCTCGCTCTCTCCCTCGCCCTGTCTCTCTCATTCAAGCTCATCCTCTTCCCGATGTGTAAAGGTTTGATAAACTTGGCACCGACACCATCGGCCACGCGACCTTAATTCCTTCATCCCAGGAGAATTCATTTTGTTGAGCAGGTCCACGAACAAAAAAAATCAATAGAAAAGGACAAATCGATCGATTCTAGAAGACAATTATACCGAAAATTTTCCAACATTTTCACATGATTTCATTTGATGAAACATTATTTCCGAATTACAATAACGAATTTTTCATCCATTTATACAATAGTTTAAATATTTTTTACCCTTATTTATGGGTCGTTTCGTAACGCAGTTTCTAGGCGTTAAGGCAATAAAAAAAAAATCACCAACTTCGTGGGCAGATTTCAGCAGGTTTCTTAACTCAATAAGAAATAAAAAAAATATATATATGTGTTGAAAATAAGAATGAATATTGGTTACGTAAAGTTTTCTCTCGAAGAATCGAATCTCGATTTACACAACGGGTTAAATATTGCTTAAGAGTATCTTCGGAAAAAATATGATCGCCAATGTTTCCATCATAAATCATGAAGTCGTAAAAAAAAAAAGAAAAAAAAAAGAAGATTTCAAGAGCTCAACAAAAGACTCGTTCGGATATTACGAGATCTATTAACTGCCCGAGAGAGTCTTTTTTTACGCGAGTCGTGAGACAATAATGTGCGTCTCTTAATGTTTTTTTTTTTTTTCCCTCGAAGATGGGATGCTGGTATGAGTTTTCAAACTCCTGGTTAAGGTCATTAAAAAGAAAAAAAAAAGAAAAAAAAACGCTCATGAAAATGAGAACGAGGCTCGTGGAAGATGCTGAATTCGATGCAAGATGAAATAAGACTGAGATATAGGTGAGAAAAAAAAATGGTAGATACGACGCGATGAACCATCGAGCAGTGAGCGAGCCTTTAGAAATTCTAAAAATATAGCACCGTAAAGGAAAAGAGGGAAGAAAAAAAAAGAAGCTAACTGCATTAACGTCGAGCATAGACGTGGGGGAAATGAGAGAATTTTTTCACAGTATCCGTCGGTTTATGCTGATGACTCTTCTATTCCCATCTCTCTCACTCTTTCTCGTTCGCCTTCGCTCTCTTCTTGAAGAGAAGGAGAAGGAGGAGAAGGATGCACGATGAAGATAAAGATGAAAGAGGAAGTCGAGGAACTAGAACGGGAGTGAGAAAATATACATTCATTAAAGTTTTCTGAGCCAATGTTTTATCCCGAGCGAACTCCTCTTTTCCTGTCTCTCTTTTCTCTCGATCGATCCTCATCTATCTTTGTTTCCTTATCAACAACCGCCCGAGACTTCAAAATAAACAACATCGTTAGAATCGTATTTAAGCCGCGATGAATCTGAGTATGCGATGAAGAAAGATCGCTACGATGACGACACGGATAGTATCGAATTGGGATTTTAAACGAGCACACGAAGTTTGATCAAATTTTTTAAGACTCTCGGCGAGACGGTGCTCGCGGAACAATTTTATTTTTCAATTTCTGTTTTCAAAATCATCATGAATTTATGATGAAATATTTCTTATCTTGCTAGACATTTCTGTGTCCAATGCACTGTTTCTGGGATATCGCGATTAATCAGCGATAACCAATCGAGTATGCTACACACGCGAAAGCCCGCCTTTCAATCGCGATGAATCCGGTTGACTGTCCTGATTAATAATTGATACCTCATGAACGGTGCTTCGAAGGAAATACAAGTTGAGCAGGACTTTGCCTTTGGAACGACGCATGTTACTTCGGTTATCTCGAAAGCTTTTTAGCGACTTTGAGGACTGCCTGTAAATATGACTAAAATTAATCATTTTAAATTACCTGGTACCCGATTAATACGACGACAAGCTCGTGTAACTTTTATATCCTCTTATTTATTTATCGAGATTCAACATTTCAAGAGGGTTGTTCGAAGCTCATACGATCGTAGTTGGATGCCATCGCGAAACGACGGATCGGATGACCACACACTCGAACCACGATGTTTTGAGTGAGATTGAGTGTTCCAACATCCTGAACAAGTGTCGCACATGTCGCTAACGATCATCTCGAGATATACCTCCCAACGAGGATGACGTCAGACATCAGTAGAAAGAGATGGAGAGCAAGAGAGAGAGAGAGAGAGAGAGAGAGAGAGTGAATGAGGGTTTGAGTAAGCAGAAAAATTAGATGGACAGCATTGAAAAATGATTTTTTCACTTATAAAAAGATTCTCATTTATAATAACGTTTAGGACCTTCCACGCCGGAAATAGTATGGCACAATCTTGGTAATTTTTTTTGTTTTTCTTGCCAAAATCAAACTAGTAAAGTTCGTAAAATCATTCCGTTAATTCGATGAGCCTGGTTTTTTATACGGAATATTTTCTGTATCGAATCAAATAATAATGTACGAAAAAACGAAATTAAGGGAACACGTTTTTTTTTTCAGTTAGCATTCCGTTTCCAATCAACGAGAAAAAAGTTTCCGTCATTCAATAAATACAGAGTAGGCCTATGAGCAAAGGGGATCAGGAAATGTATCGAGCTAAATAAATGACACGAGGAAATGAATAGAAACAAGTTTGGCTAATGGAGCGAATGACAATTTTTATTTATTTTATTTTTTTCACATAGCAGAGGTTTTTCCAACCTATACTCAGGCCTATCGACGTTTCGACGACGCCATTGTCGACGGTTAACCGAAATAGATTTCCTTCGCTCTCTCACTGTCCTCAGCCAGTCGCTAATACACGCGCCAAAGCTTCTCTTCGTCTTTTCTTATGTATTTTTATATATATATATATACGAACAGACATGTACACATATGAGACATTCTACACCCAGCAGGTCCACGTTTGACCCTCACCAACTGCCATTTCTCAAAAACTTCTGGTATGTCATAGGAAGTCTATAAAAAACAAAAAGCAAGTGTTTTTCTCTTCGACACAAAATCAAATTCATAAACGTCGAATCGTAACTATAAATAAAACAATTCAAATTAACCACAGTTATAGTCCAATTTTATTTTTATTATTTCAATTTATTATTATATTGAATTTAAAAAATTTATTATGATATTTGAATTTATTATTATCAACTGAATTTAGTTTCTCGTCCGATGTTGCTGCTGACAGAATTGAGCATAATTCTTATAGCTACAATTTTTTTTTCAGCAAATTAACGCATCTGATACCATCAAAAATTCGGCAGAATCATTTATGAATAACAATTTCGACAGTTAGTTATCACAATCCCATTTATGCCTACTGTGTCATTGATTAAAAATTTCGTTTTTTGTTTCGTTTTTGCTGTTTATACGAGTATGCCCTTGTGCGTTTTTACGAACCTATCTCATCGCTTCAACTCCACTTCACTAATTTCCACTAATTCCCATGTTTCTGAGAGAGAGAGAGAGAGAGAGACCCCCCCCTGCTCCACCAAGAGTGGCCTACAGCCACTATTTTCGAACATTTCAACGCCTACGTTGGGGTCGGAATGTGGAAGATTTATAACAAAAGTCTTTTCGAATACAGTGAATACCACACACACACACAAACTCACACACAGACCTGAAACAAAAAACAAACCCAAAGATCGCAATGATCGTAGAATATTTTCTAGTAAACAATATTTTTTTTTCGTTGTTCTATGAAATAGTATTCAAGCTGCACAATTACCCTATTTTCTAATGCACTTTATGACTACCGTGTCCAACTACGTTTGCACAAAGACCAAAGAAAATTGGGGGAAAAGCTCGCCGGTAGAATAATTTTATTTTTATCGAGTTTCAAACGATCAGCCATCAACAGAACTGAGAAAAATAGTCTACTGCTTCGCGATCAATGCGTCAGAGCCAGTAAAATGGCTAAGCGTTCACCTAACCGAGTATTGGTTAATCTTGGTTATGGTGAAGCCTGACACCGATCGCTCATTAATCCGCCGTTGATATCGGTCAAATAATTATGCAACATAAAAAAAATACATTTCATACGCATATCAATGGAGACTAAATGGAAACTAAACGGAAGTTAAATTGGAATGAAAAAAAAAAAAAGATCGACACGGAGGATGAGGAAAAGAACGAAGGAGAAACAGAGATGAGTAATCGAAGGGGTGTGCATGTGTAACCACAGGTGGTGGGCGTCCCGTCGAAGAGCGCCGCCGTCGCTTTTTCGTCGCGACAAACACAGCACTATCTACTGGCATCATCACACGCGGTCTTGCCGTCGACTCGTCAACGACGACGAGCGAGTTTCAGTCTCGCGTCGCGAGTTTACCATCGTCTTTCATACACCGCTTTAACGAGTAGATTTTCATAATTTTACGTTTTTCTGTCGACGATCACGAAGTTAATTCATTTTTAAATTATAATTTATAATAATTATTTGTTCGATTATAAATGATAGTTAAGGAAAGTGCTGGTTCGTCGTAAGCTCGTGGAAAAAAAAAATAAAAAAATAAAAAAATAACGTGACAAGCGGTATTCCATTCGGTTAAATGATGAAAATAAATGATAAATCATTGATAACGATATATTATTATGACAACTTTACTTGATGATCGAACGTTTAGTCGATCTTTCAATTACATAATCGAATCGATAATTCGCTTGATAATGAGTTGGTTCGCGATGATTAATCGGTGATTACGAATAATCGAGTGCGGCCATCGATTTTTAAAAATCTGTGATCGAACGCTGTTGATTAATAATTTGTTGTTGTTTTTTTTTTTTTTCAAATACAATTTTTTTCGTGCGTTCTCTAAATGTAAAAAAAAAAAAAATAAATAAAAATCGACTCGACGAAAGTTGGTGCTGGTGATCGCGACGGATTAATCGGAAGTTTTGTACGGAACGTGTAGAAATAAAGAAAAAAAATTGATCGAGTCGAGCCGCACGAGAGGGCGAATGCGAAAGAGTGCAATCTTCGATCTTATTATTCGGAACCACCTTGTGGAAAAGTTGACACCGAGGTTTGGTGTATATTAAAGAAGAAGAATAAGGAGCTGAGAAAGAAAGTAAGGGGAAAAGGGGAAAGAAGAAGAAAAAAAAAAACGTTTGTTCCTCTGAGTGATCGTCGAGCGTCGACGAAAATGAAGCGAAAAAGAAGGTCGCGAGGGATAAAAAAAAATGTGTCGTCTCGAGAATTTTCGTTATTGCAATAACCGTGGTAAAAAGGGGGTGAAGAGGGGTGAAAAAAGGTGGGAGAACAAAAAAAAAAGAGAGAGAGAGAGAACGTGACTCAGCTGAGTGATTGGGAGACGTCTCAGGGCTGACAAGGTAATTTGATATTTGCTCTGACGTTACCAACCGCGAGTTCATTTTTTCACGCTGTTCTTGCCTTTTCGAATATTCATAAAACGCAAAAATTCATATATATCTATATATATATATATATACATACGTAGACAATATTCACAAAAAAAAAATTGAGTTCACTACGAAAATAATCCGGAATGTAGAAACGGTCTATGAAAATAACAATCCCTTTTTTACCCTCATGAAATACGACGAGTTTTTTCACGCACTACTCAAATATTTATGCAATAAACGTATGCACATTTTTTATGAGTTATTCAATCAAAACCGTTCAGCTAAAGTATATGGAAAAAAAAAAGTGACAAAAAACTTTGTTTTTCCGTTGCCAAATTCAAGACTTTTCAATTTTGGAATATTATTGGGCTGAACAAATATTTTTCGATTCTTGTTCGTTCATTGTTAATCGTCAATGTTTTTTTCATTTTTTTTTTTTTATTTTTGCAAATTCGCAGCTATTTCATCGAGGGCTTGGGAAAATCGATTTTTTTCATCACTTTAAATGTCAGGAATCGTATTGAAAAATTCATAACTCGGGTTTTCAGCGTTAAACTGTCGAATTTATATCTTTTGGTATCTTGATCGATTCGTAGGAAAAAGGGTAAAAACAAAGATTGAAAAAAAAAATCAATATTTTACGCGCGGGGTTCGAGTAGACTTTTGCGAAAAGCGTCTTAACGGCGGTTGTCATAGCGACGTAGACTCGCGATGAAACGAGTCGAAGGCTAAGAAAAACTCACCCCCACCCCTTCTACTTTTTCACTCTTGAGGGTTTCCTCTTTGGAGGCTGGAGAAAACGCGCGCACGTTTTCTTCCGGCTATTCTTTCACCTTGGACCAGTTGCCAGAGCAACATGAATCCAAACGTCTATCGTCGACGAGACTGACGAGACCGACGTGCTTTCTCTTTTCTGCCCTCTCTCTCTCTCTCTCTCTCTTTCTCTCTTTTCTGTCTTTTTTACATCCGTTCGTTCTTTCTTTTTCGAAGCCTTTGGAGGAAATTACGTGACCGGGGATAGAGAAAAGGAAAACGGATGAAAAAAAGTGCGAGAGAAGAAGGAGAATGAGAGAGAAAAGGAAAAAAAAGTCACGTGCTGGATTTACCTTCTTTTTCTGTTTTTTTCTTTCCCTTCTCTTCTTCTCTCTTCTCTCTTGAACAAAACTGCGCGGATCAGCTCCAACTTTTTTCCTCGTCTCTTTTGATTCCCGTTGAATCTTTCCGCAGACTCTTTTCTCGTTTCTAGAAGTTTCCTCGCAAATTTCATCTTGTTCTTCGCTGACAGACCACTATCGAAGAATTCTCAAAATTCCCTACCCTTCTCTCCGTTTCTATTTTTCAAGCTTCTAGATTTCAGCCGGTAATCGCCCTTCCGACCACTTTTTTTTTTTATACCCTCGAAACCTTAATGTCATCCATAAATTTCGAACTCTTTTGAACTGTGTGAGAATCTCCTGCGGGCTTGACGAGGGAATGGTAAATATTTCATTAAGCTCTCTTTGATGCCGCGAAAAAAAATCTTTTGCAGGAATATTTCGTGGCCACTTGTGCCCATTCGCTTTTCACAGGCATAAAAGGTAAAATGATGGAAAAAAAAATGAATAGAAATAAGAGAGAGAAAGAGAGATAAAGAGTAAGAAATCAGTGAGGTAGCAATGAGAGCAGAAAAAACTTGGCTGACCTGGGGACCGATCGTGACTCGAGAAAATCGAAGGATACAAGAGAAGGAGTAAAAGAGAGAGAGAGAGAGAGAGAATGAGAAATAGTAGCAAAAAAAGAGAAAAACGATGGAAGTGACAGCAAGTTTTCTTTCCTTTTTATTTTCCCCTCTCTCTCGCTCTCTTTCTCTTTTTATTATTTTCTGCGATCTCGAAATTTCTTCCGGTATCGGGCTCTTCGCGTCGAGGAGATTCATTTCCGGTTTTCTGCACATATACATACAAATATAAGTGTATGTGTCACACAGCTTTTTTTTTTTTGCTAAAAGAAAAAGATGCAGCAGCATCTGGTCTGATACACAACGTTTGCAAGTGTGTGTTTTTCTCTCCGGGCATTTTATCATCGTTTTCTCGTTCCACACGACGAAACGATGCGCTCTTCTCCCTCCCCCTGTCCCTTCTCGCCCCATTCCTCTTTTTAATATACAGAAAAGCTGCAATTGTGTCGGATCCATACGGCAAAAAGAGTTTCACGCACGTAACGCTCCTTGAGGCCGCAACGGAGTACAATATTGTATGAGAATTTAATTTTCTACCGGAGGATGCGATACACTGGTAAACAATGCTCACGGAAATAACAGGGGACAGAAAAAAATGTGAAGAATTTCGAGAAAAAAAAATGAAATAAAAAAATTATATGAAAAAGCAATAATGCATATGCGTACGTGGCATAACGTGAAATTGTAACAGTTGGCTCGATTCAACCGCTCGCTCTGTCAAGTTTTACAGTGATATTTATTGAATAGAATAATAAAGTTATAGTTGACTCGAAATATGATTTTTTTTTCTCCCATATTTCGAATTCTCGTTGAGTCTCTCAACTCTCGGTCGAACTAAACTAAATTTCGACATTTAATTTTCAATTAAATTAATTGAAAAATAAATAAATAAAATTAAAGTTTTGAAATTGAAAAATTGGAAAAAAAAAAGAAAACTAAAAGTTAGATTTTTCAATGGTGGTTTAAGGGCACCAAGTCCCTGAATTACGACCGAAAAATGTGGAATAGATACGCTCATTTCGGAAGATACAGAACCAGCAGACGAGCGAGTCTCTTGATAATCGATTCGGTCTAAGTAGATGCGGCCGTGCTTGGTAAGACGAACCGCTCAATCCTGCCGCACAGAATCTATATAACATTAAAATCAACCGTCGACTAGTCTAATCTTATTCTTATTTTATCTTTTTACTTCAAAAACATAAATAATCAGTATACAGAAATTCATGAGTCATTTCTATATAGACTTACGCACGAATGTGGATTCTTGAGTTGAACAATAATAATTAGAACGTTGTTGGAACAACGCGAAGTAGAAAATCTCGATTTCTTCTCTCGAGGCTGTAAATCAGGTCGACTTAATGGGGTCAGGAGTATTTCCTCGTCGTGCGGAACGCTCTCTGGCGAGATAGTCAAATTTCTCACTTCGTCTTTTTTTATTCTTCTCTCCTCCTCTCTCCATCCCTTTCTTAGACTCTATTAATTATCGTGCTCGAAGATCTCTGCTCTCGTGTTCGATGCACACGCGTGTCCTTATGAACAACGCCCCTTGAATCTTCTACCAAATCCGATGACTAGCTAGCTCGTTGCCTAGCAAAGTTTAATTAGCTGGGTTTCTCGTTCTGGTCCATCAACATCTTGCACGCAAATCTCCTCAGAATTCTACCAATTTCTTATCAACCGTATAGAAACTCTTATTGGCCGATAAAAAATCTGAGAACTTGTATCCCGAAATTTTTTCACAATCATCTTTCCAGCCCCTGATTTTTTGAATAACTGGCATAATTCAAGATGATACAGGGCTATGGTATATCTAGAAATGCATCGATGTATATAGATATACTTCGTATAAATATAGTACGTGTGAGTTAGTGCAAGAAAATTGGCCGTAATTCATTGTTTCACGCGCATTTGCGATCCCAAATTTTCTTGCTCTTTGGGTCCATTGTCGGTTGTCGTGTCTCGACGGAAGAAGCTGAAGAGGAGAGCAAATTCTTGGCAAACCCGCGAGATTCGATATCGCCGTTTCTATCCTGACGAGGCGAAGCTCCCATTCGTCGAGAATTCGTCGTCGTCGTCGTCGTCGTCGTCGTCGTCGTTATGTCGTCGACGTATTATTAAGGTCTGGCTTGTTGTCGGCAATTTAATGTACATATACGTCCCTATTAGGTTTGCTTATATATACATATGTCGATATAAAGTAGTACCTTCATTCGAAGAAGGCTTTTCCTCTCGCCTAATCCCGAGCTCACTGATATCGAATCTCGAGGAAGACGAAGGGTAAAATCCCGCAGGGGATGCGAGAACGATTGCCATCGGGGCGTTTTCGAACATTCGGAATTGTACATTTATTGGTGAACCAACCTGAACCTTCACCTTCTTGCTTGTCTCTCCAGCCCGCAGGCAATTCTTGCTTTTATTTTTATTCAAGTTGTTGCTGAAATTATCGAACGGCTTTTCATTGCTGAGTATTATAAATCGATATTATTTCATTGATTGGTACATTCGTTTCGAAGTGATGAACGATTTCGTGTTGTTTTGTTATCATTTACGTAGGAACCATAATTTCGTCACCTGTCAATTGATTCTCGGTGCTTCTGGGACCGAATCGCAAATACTTTTGTGTCGAAGACAAATTTCGAAAGACCGCAGAAGAAGAGGGGCATGTTTATTTAATTTGGAGCTAAAAAATCGTTTCGACAAAAAAATGAAGTTATGAAGAGACACGATGAGAGAGAGAGAGAGGGAGGGAGCAAGGGAGAAGGGAGGATGAGTGGAAGAGAGATGAAATGATTCGTAGCTAAGCTCTCTCTTACGACGATAGATAGAGTTCGAGCTTTTTGGCAAAGCTCCAACAATCTGTATAAATACTTTTGGGAGTCACCGTTCTTAAATATATCTATGTATATATAAACGAACATACATTCGTGCATATAAATATATTTATATATTTTATAAATACTAATATATATGCTTGCGTGCGATTGTTGAAAAATATTGTTTCATTTTTCTTCTGTTTCTCTCTCTCTCTCTCTCGATATATTTCAACAATAAAATATAAATTTTACTGTAAAAATTCGAGCCTGACCTTCCCTTGGTTTTACGTACGATAATGCACTGTCATTTGTTCATCCATTTAGTTGAGAATTACACGATGAATCAAAACACTTGTTAAATATTTTGTAAACAATTTATAATCCTCTTTGCGTATTATTTAGTCGAGAAAGTGCTAATAAAATATTCGTATAATATGCTAAAGAACGTTCGAACATGTGTTACATCGTGTTACGCGAACTCCTCAACAAATACTGCGTCAATTTTAGTAAATTTACGAATGAATCATTGGAGAATGGTTGGTGTTTTTATCGAACGTTTTTTTCAATCGTTTTTACTCTACAGCTTCACCCCAACTCTTCGTATATCCCGTAAACTCGTTGTTGGTTAAAAAAAAAAAAAAAATGTCAGCAGCTTGTTTGCAAAGATCTTTTTGTTTTTCTCACGTTTCGATGTATTTTTAGTGTGGTTGACAATGTCACGACAAGAAAAGACCGTTCCCTGCCAATGTCGCTAACTCGAAATATCCGCTTTTTCATTTTTTCGAAGAATTTTTGATATTTTCGTTAACTATCGTCGAGTGCATTGACCGTTTTACGATGTAACAGTTGCTCGAAGGTGTAAGCACGCGCATGAGGCTGGGAATATCGATGCACAAAGGGCATCGTACTCTCGATTATTTTTACCCTCGGTATGCTCTCTTTTGTTCCCGTAATTGTTGCGGTTCCTCGATACATTTGTTTTCACTTATTTTCTACGTTAATACATATTTTTATTCTGCGAATTAAACTGCGTGCTATGTCGGTCGATGATGCACCCAAATGCATGCGGGTAGATTTTGGCCCACGTCGTTGTATCTCTCGCCCCCCCCCCCCCCTCCTCTCTCTCTGTCTCTCTTTCTATCTCTCTCTTTGTTTGTCGCTTTTTCACTCATACTATTCTCGAGCGTATATTTTCAAGTTGCACAATTAAAAAGACAAATTTATTCGTGTTGTCAGTTGAGGTTTTCCTCCCGGATCATTTAGCTCAAGACTTTTTGTTCTTCTCGGTTACTTCAAGATCGTGGAAAATAATAGAATCGGCGAAGGTTCTTTGCTGAATTAACGAATTTACAGTCAACAGGTGCTTTCTCGAGAAACGAAACTGTATCGTCAACACAAAATCATTTATTTCAATAAGATATTTTCAAATTGGCCTTCTTCGATATCGTAATTTTACAATTTTTCTTTCTTTTATTTTTTCATTTTGATTTTTTCCACTGACGCTTTCCATTTACCTCGTGCACGTTCGAAATTTCACATTTTATATAACTTCGATCCAATCTCTTACAATGTTAACAATTTTCCACTTGACGTTTTTTCACAAAATGCTGAGAACTTCTTAACACATGTGTTTCACTGAATTTATATCTTTCTATTCCTCTGTCTTTCTTCATTCGTGTTTGCACAATTGAGTCATCTACGGAAACAAATATTTTTCACTCGCTTCTTGATACAAGATCTCACATTACGTCGTTCGAGATCGCATTTACAAAATTACGAAATAAACTACGACATGGCAAATGATTATTTTAAATATTCTTATTTTTTTGCATCGTCGACAAATTTCGATAATATACAATTATTGACAATTTTATTTGTTTGTATTGTATTGTTTTGACAATTGACAAAATACGAATAAAAAAAAATATAAAAAAAATAAAAATACAATAAAATTCAATAATAAACAAAAAATAGGCAAATAGACAAAAAAAAAGAAAATAGTCATTGTAGACAATAGAGAAAAATTCAAACTTATTAATATTTGGAACAACATTGATAACAAAACCATAATAAATGATGACCAGACAGTAAAATGACGTAAATGATTTGTCATTTTGGCTTTTTTGATACGATTATTGAACGATTCATAAATTTAGATGTCTATTAATTGGTTTAAATACCGTAAACCATCGCGTCAATTTACGAGAATTCCTGTCATACGTTTTCTCGCCTCGTCAAAGTTTCGAGATAAATATTTTGGCGCAAGGCCACCGATTATTGTTAACCGTTGAGCAGCATCTTCTTTCGTTGACACTCGTTTATTACATTTTCTTATTTTTTTCTTTTCTTTTCTTATATTTTTGCTTCGTCTCTAATTGAGTCACAGTTGTAAACAAGTTAACGCGATTTTTTTTCTCGATTTGTCGACGAGCGCCTGTTTTATTTCGTAAATTTAACAGAGTCATCGAACTCAAAGAATATGAATCCGGAAGCTTTCCAAAACTAGCTGCCAAACAAAAAAAAAAAATATTCATCTGAAAATTATGCGCATCGAATGACCGGCCAATGAATTTTGACAAGTTCATTTCCCCAAGCTTCGTTTCAAACTCGACGCATATTACAATTTATTTATTTATCGAAAATATTGCGGTAATAAATGGTTGAGCCAATGATAAAAATGATCAATCTTTCACATGTGCCGCGATGTCGATTTATGCCAGAAGCAATATTTCAAGCAGGTACGCTCGTGACTCGTAAATTCAATATGAGAGGAAGGTGAAAGTTCCATGAGTTAAAAATAAATTTGGATGGAAATAAAAGGAAAATTACTTTAGAGGATTAGAAAGAAAAGGAACAAAAAAAAAAAACAAGTTTTTCAGTCGAGTGATCCTTCAGCGTCGAAATGCATCTGCGTCTCTTTTATATATGAGAGCGAAGGGCTCGATAAAGAAAATATACCACAAAGTTTTCCCACGAAGAAGACAAACGACTATGGCAGGAATATCCTCGCGGGTTTCCAACCTGTTTTAATCCAAACTCGGGGGCTTTTTATATGCGAGGCTCTTTTATCCGTCGCGAACTTGGTGACCTGTTCCGAATCTCTTCCTTTTTTCTTCAATGTCTTTTTTTTTATTTTTTTTATTTTTTCTTCCTTTTCTTTTTCACTCCCTTTCCCTCGCTCTCTATGCCGGACCATTTTCTCTCGTTCTTTTAAGCCCCTTTTCTTCTCCCAACGTTTTTTCTTCTACTTATCCACCGCGTCAGGTTGCAACCGAAGGAGGTCAGCAGCTGGGCATCGTAGACTGGTATAACTTAAAATTAAATCCGGACTAAAGTCTCCCTGACGGTGACGAAGGACACAAGCCGTCTTAATTGCTCTCACTGTCTCGGACTCTCACGTTTTCCCACCGGAACTCTTTTTTTTTTCGCTCCCTCTCTCTACTCTCTTTATCTTTCCCACTGATTTTTCAAATGCTCTCTTTCATATTTTTTTTCTAATTTTATATCCAGCTATTCCTCAAGAGTTTCCATAAGTTTTTTTGATATTCATAACCACTTCGTCCTGAATTTGCGTGTTCAATTTTTTTTTTCTTCTTTCAGAGTATTTATATTCTCGACTTCTTCTCGTTTCGTAGGTCATCTATTGGGCTTTTTCGTTTCCTCGTAACGTTATTTCCATTCGTTCAGAAGAATTGATTCCTCCGAAATACATCATCACTCCTTTCTGATTCTGTACGATTGTTTTTATTTTTATTTTTTTTTTTTTTTAAATTTCGTTCGCTGCCTAATTTATATTTTTCACTTTTTTCTCGTCTCTCCGAAGCCTTTCTTTTGTACCACTACTTTTCACCTTGATTGGATGAAAGAATTAATTTTTCTAGCAAAAAATAAAAAATGGTGATTTCGTGACATTGAGAGATGAAATTATAGAAACAGTTCTAAACTTATCATCGAGAATATTTCGTGCAGTAACTGCTTCGTTCTTTCCACCTAGTAAAACAGTGATTATGGCTTCCCAAATTTTAAGCAATGTCTAGAAATATTGAAACGCGGTTGAAGAATTCGATAAACGAGTATTCTAATGAACGTAGTTATAAGAAAAATGATTGCATCCTCGTCTATCCACGTGGCAAACATCACACCGATACACGGATCGATAAATTTCTCTTTGGCTATACCACTTTGACTATGGATAATCAATCAATCGTCGTTCTTTATTACACATGTTTCGCATTTCTCGAACACGTCAGCGTGTTGCGTTCGACAAGAGGGGTTGCTCAACCCCAAAAAGAACGAAACGAGGTGTACGTTTATACATTTCACTCCTACATACTTTACTCTCTCTCTATATATATACATATATAACAATATAAATCATAAATATTAAATATTTGCCATGCGTTCAGTCACCACGAGATGCCGTTAGCGTTTTTGGGACATAAAAAATATGAAAATTCCCCAAAGACTATTCGTTTGAATTAAATTCTATTTGATAGAGAAAAAAAAACAAATATGTTCAGAGAATGACATTGAGTGATTCGACTTCATTAATAAACGTTGCTCCAATCAGATATCAAACGATATTAAACAGAAAAGTATAAAATTGAGTATATCAAGTAGTTGGAAGTAAAGCTAAGAAATGATCTTCGATCGTCTAATTTTATTTAAACTCACCCAAGAATCTTCTCTGTCATTATTTTTTAATTCTTTTCTCTCGCTCCGTCATTTTGTCTTTGCTTCTCTCGAGAGCCTTGTCCGTTTGCAGAGAAGCGTTTAGTCACCGGAGTAAAGCTCGGACAAAAACAACATTCTATACAAGTCTGCTCTGCTGTGGTTCCACGTGGATATACGTATATAAATAGTCCTCGGGAAAGTTTAAGGACGTAAACCACACGATTTAACACGTAAAGTGATGTGGGTTAAGTCCTTCTGCTGTACGAAATTCGGCATATATATTTGTCCATGTATAGAATGTGGGCATATATAGGTATATCGATAATACACGTATTTGGGTTGGTTCGTATACTCAGAGACGTGAATAACGTTCAGGAATACGGGAAACTTGGACGTGCCTCGTCGTCGTCGTCTCGCATTGTCCGTCGCGGGCGACAAGTAATGAATTTCGGCGTAGTTAGGCACAGGACGTATAAACGCACGTCGCCGGATTCTAGACTTCTCTCTACTATTGCTTTATGCTCGTAGATTTGTCTGTGTGTGTGTACGTGTGTGGGTATGACAGAGAGGAAGCAGAAAGAGAGAAAGAAGGGGCAAGAGAGAGAGAGAGAGAGAGAGAGAGAGAGCAGGATTCTCTTCTCGAGACGAGACTCTCCCGTTGCCTAATTAACGCCAAATATTTCAAGCTCTAGAGACGGGCGAACGAAGCTGAGCACCCAGACGAGTATTTCTCTTTTGGGTATATAAGCTAACTGCCTCTCTCTCTTTCTCGCACTCTCTCACCCAGTTTCACAATTGTCCCCCTCTCCCCATCCCCATACATATATATTATTTCAACAAAGGAAATCGGAACTCTTCCTCCCCTGTGCCCGAAGAAAAGAAAGATAAATGGAGCGTGTAATTAAATATGGAAGCCTCAGGGGTCCCGTGTATGTGTGTGTGTGCGCGCGCGCGTGTTTTATGTGAATTTTTCGTCTTTTCAGGCTTTGATTATAATTAATTTGAGTGTGAATTTGTCTGGAAAAGAATTGGTATTCGAATCGTACTATATCGTTACTTCTTAAAATATTTTTTTTTGTTTTTCCAGTAGAAAAAGCCAGTATTTTTACTGGTCAGACACGCGCAAAAAGTATTCATCATTTTACAGTATTTTCAGCATAATGTATTTGTCTCGGAGAAATAATTTCAATTCTATTTCATAGGGATAAAAAATTCTGCTGAAAATGTACAACTATTTTTTCTTTTCATTGTTTTTTTGTTGTTTTGTTTCGTTTGTTTTCGAAAAATATAATCACGCTGAACAAAAATGTTCCAGAAACGGGAAGATTGAGTTGTCAAACACACTGATTTATTGACGGGACGAAAAATATACATACGTACCATACGTGAAATGTTATTTTTTTTATTTTTTTTTTTTTCCATGTATGTACAACAAGTACATGACATATTGTAGCAACGGCAGTGACATTTGCCAGCATGTAATGAACCAGAGTTTACCCTTTTTGTTCTCGCATCACTGAGTGCTCGCTCGATTCAAGCGTGCCACGTGTCGTCTCTCTCGTCGAGAATCAGACCGCTGCTCTTTTTCTTTTTTTTTTTTATTTATTTATAACACACACATATATATTTATTTATACTGTGTCTCCGCATGTTATAAATAAAAGTGTGGATATATATAAACCGTGATATAAATAGAGTGACGATCTGAAACAGTTTTGTTTTTCAGCCATTTCTGTTCGTCTTTAATCAAAACATAAGGAATTTTAAAACCAAATTTATTCATCGGACAATAATTTTTCGGATAACGTGACTCGACCGAATTTGAAGTTTGAATATTCATGGATCGATCACGATTCGCAGCTCGACAAAAATTAAATAAAATAAAAAATCTTGCAAAATATAATTTGTTGGAATTGAACGTTTGATGCTGGTTAAAATGGATTTTTTATAACAATAATATTATCAGCCGAGGAAAACTCGTATGAATGTAATAAACGAGCTGCCTGTGTCTCGATGTCTATTAACAAGGTCCATAGATAATTATGCATTCACCGGTGTCTTCGCGTACGAGTGTCAGTACGATTGAAAAACGATGAGATTGTAAATCAAAGATTTTCTGCGAGTGTTAACTGTGCCCTCGTGTAAATATATAGATGAACATAGACGTTTCCGCTAGACAACTCCCACACGTTCAATGTACTTGCTAGCCGAGAGATTCTTGATGTTTTGCCATGCTTGGCAGACTCTCGCCATCGATCTATATAACGCGCCCAGATACGAACATAGATGTTTGATTATTCACGAAAAATCGGTGCTGAAACTCGAAAATTCGGAGCTCCGTGCTTGGGATTTACAGGGTTGAGAAGCTCTTGAAATTCTGAAGAAAAAAGACCTCTGATGTTCTTCTCTAAGCTGCACCGTTGCTGAGATATTCATCGATAAGTCGAGGAGCCAATGAGCTACGGCGAAGAAAAGTGGGGACGGCACACGCCTTGGTCGCGCGACCTATTGTCGCGCGTGGGAGGAGCTTAATGCGCTCGCTCACGCGTCTTATTCGTTCCAACCTTTAAAAATTGATATCTCAGCAACGGTGGATCGTAGAGAAATTTTTTTGAATCGACTTTGCTTCAGAATTTCGTCAACTATCGTTATCTCCGCGTGAAGAGTTGATTCGATTTTTACGACACCCTGCCTATTTGTTTTTATATAAAAACGTTTATTTTCTCGGTGAAGGAGTAAAGCGACCTCCTGAATAGACGAATCGAGCAAGACGTACATAACTATAATGTCTAATTTATACGTCTGGTCAGGAGGAAAAATATGTCGAGAGTGTCCGTGATTATGGCACACAGACAGATATAACTCGCTTCTGTTAAAGCCTCCTCTCCTTGGTATATCAAAAGCTCAAACTCGTAAGGGCTTGAGCTTCGCTCTAAAAGTTTCGTAAATTCGATGTAATTTACGCCTTTTACGAATTTTGAAAAACGTTCTATCCGAATTAGAAACAGAGCTAGATGAATCACACGAGAGATGACGTTGCTACATGCAGCGGATACTCCTCGGAGAGGGAAAAAGCTTGCTCTCGTGAAAGAAAATCTCAGCAACGTGATTTATTGCACCCAGAACTTGCAACACACATTGCAATTATAAACACACGGTGTATGCGTGTATACGAGCGTTTATCTGTGAAATTTTCGTATCGAATCTAGGTCTCGAAAAATTAGTAACGCTTTTGGAAATGAAAGTATTAAAAAAAGTAAGAAACGAATCTTGGCAACATTTTCACATGATTCTTGACTGAGGAATCGTTGGATAAAGCGCGTCATTGGATGAATATAATTAAAAAGCATTTACGGAATTTAAATCGAGTAAACTTTGGATTTCCGGTAAGATAACGAAGTCATCATTTTATTTTGGGAACTGATGTTTATGGCTCGGATAGCACCACCAAAAATTCAATAAATAAAGGACCATCGACAGTAATTAGGTGTGACTTATTCTCTGCCACGTGAGCTTCATAAACATTTTTGCGAGCCAATTATTTTTGAACAGTTTCATTCGATTTTTCGATTCGATAGTTTTGTTTTCTTTTTTTTTATCTGACAAACGATTCATTTCTGAATTTGATTCTCAGCGAACATTAAGATTTTTGCAATTAGAGAAAGTAAAATAGTGGCTGTTTGCGGAATACAAAAATACGTTTGAAATGAAAGTTTTGATCATGGAATAGTACGCGTTTATAAAATGATTTTTTGATAAAATCTTCTCGCTGAGATTACGTACAGAGTTATAAAAGTATCGCTACAAATGCACGGTGTCGTGTGATACATTATAAACATACTTAAACGCACGTGAACATTCGCGATGCTTTTACGCTTTACTTTACTGCATTTCTCGGTTCTATTTTCGTCGTGTCTTCCATAATTTTCCAGCGATATCGTGTTTCAATGAGAGGGGCCACGTGAGAATGAATCAAACGAAAAGGAGAATCAAGGAGAGAGCAACGATACTCGTATCGCATCGTGACTGATCCCTCTTTAAGATTCACGTTTTACGATCTCTAAAGCTTCACAGTCTCCTTTCCATCGGTCTCTTTCTCTACTTTACTTTCTTCTCTCTCTCTCTCTCTCTCTGCCCCTCTTTTTTCTTGAATATCGTTTCATTTTCTATTTTATTTGTCTTTCATTTCCTTTTCTCTCAATTCTCATCTTCCCTATTTTCTCTTCCATTTTTTTCCATCTCTCTTCCTTCATTTTTTTTGCTCTCCAACGCTCACCCGATATTCCGAGTTCCTAGGATAAAACCTGACTTCTCTCATCATTTCGCACAAATCTCCCGCGTACTTTCCTCCCCTCTACCGCCGCCGATTTTTCTTTATCTCTCCCTTCGTCTGTATTTTTATGCCCCTACTCGATGAAACTATTAGCTCGGCAAAAATCCCTCGGGCAATAAACCTTACCGTATCATATAAGTACCCGGAACGTCCCTTCATCCTCACTCGATCACGATTGATACAAATCACGGATACGTGACGTCTTTTTGTCGAGATACTGCGCGAGTTTAATGTTAATAACACGAACGCGATAAAGTTTTGTATTGATCCGAAGATTTATTCATAATGTTAGATTTTTAAAAAGAGGCTCAAGTTGGATTGAATCGTTACGAAATTTTATTCGTTTTTATTTGAAGCTATGCAATTTTTTATCAATCGTGTATCGTTGCGCCTCGATCAATTCAGAGTTTCGAAATAAATGAAATTGCATAATTTGTGAATATTTAAATTTTCAACCGATGAAAATAACAAAATATTTCACATGTTTTTTCTTCGAAAATTCAGTGTAAAAAGATTTTTATTATTTGTCCGATTTGTCAGGACGTTTCGATTGTTCGGTGGATCATAAATTTTTCATTGAAATCAAATAAGCTCGTCAAACGTAGGAATCAGCGCACGAAGTGAATTTCACTGGAGCATTTTTATTTTTATCGTTTGATACATATATATATATATATATACGTGTATATATTCACGAGAAATGTGAACATTGAGAGTTCGGGGTACGACGAATTGCAATGAAGAAGACGACGGGAAAATACGACTGTAAGTTGTTCTCGCGGTTATCGTGGCGCCATTGGTGCACACACTGAAATTTTCAGATTTCGTATCTTCCCACCCACGTTCGTAAATTACGTGGAACTCATAATTCGTTTTACGACGTTTCACTCGTTCGAAAATTGCTTGTTTCATTTGAGAATTTATCCACACACGTATATTATTTTATCCATGCGAAAACGATGAATTGAATTAGTTCATTCACCGGCCCACTTAATGAGTTGTTACAGAAAAATTAAATTAAAAAAAAAAAAAAACGAGCTGAACTTTAGATTCGTTTCTTTTACAGTGATATTCGCGAATTAAAGTTTTGCTGTTTGTGGGACTTGTTTGACTCTCTCTCTCTACTGCTGGCTTCTGACTGCTATAATATGCATCTGTATCTACTTGGTATTTAAACGACGAGGCGTTCACTACTCCAGCGAACCGAACACTCGTCGAACGTTCACCCTCTCCCAAAGACAAAGCTTCGTGCACTCTCTGTCAAGTGCTCTTGTTCCTCTGCCCTGTGTTGGCACTCGAACGATCTCATCCATGCGTATATTGTGCACACTTGGCCACCTAGAAATACACTATAGACCAAAACTTTAAATCCTACTTTATCGAATAAATGACTTTTTATAAATTTATTCAAACGGTTTTTTCGTTTTTTATTTCATAAAATTTCATAATATAATAGAAGGTGCATGGAGCACATGAATAAGGAAATGAAAAAATTCATTTGTATTCTCGATCGAGAAAAAAGCAATCGAATGTTGGAGTTTCTCTACAGCCAAAAGTTATGGTTGAATGGAAAATTTAGAGATTCAACAAGAAAAAAAAAAAAAATTCGGTTGCCTCGAAGCTTTTGAACGATAATGTATATCTACGCTTGTACGATTTTATTCGTCCAAGTAGTAACAGCCGTGGAGAGTCAGACGAGCTCGGGCTCAACAATAAAGAATGGAATTCGTGTGCTCCACGATGGTTATCCCTCTATTTATTGTATTTATTCGTAACTTCGAAATGATTCGATGGAAATAACCGTTCCACGAGATTCGTGGCTTCGAATATATCGTGGCAGGGACGATGTTTCAGAGTTCTTCGTGGCAGAAAAATATTTAGAAAATTTTTTTACGCTGATTCGATTTTGGATGATTGAAAAATTGTTAATTAATCAATTTATAAGAGAAATTTTTTTTATCTACCGTGTTCGACGTTTGAATTTAAGGAGCACCGTTCAGATTTTCGTAACATTGACAACGTATCAATTTTTTCGTTATGGCTCCACGCCATTTCTCTCGCGTCCCTCCGTTTCGCTCGACCTCACGAACCTTTCCCATCATTTCCAATGTTTTTTTTTTCCTTCTTTTTCGTACGGACTTCAATACATCTTGTTTTTTTTTTCTCTCTTACTTGGGGAAATCAAAGTTTAACGGAAAAGCTTGGGTCATGCGTAGCCACGAACGACATTGGGGCTGAGCGTGAGGAAACGGGGAATTTCGATTCGGGCCAATGAACCTCTGAGTGAACCGGAAAAAAAAAAAAAAAAAAAAGAACAATCGTGAAAAAAAAATAAAGGAACACCGAACACAGAGAACAAATTCGCGCAACGAAAGTAAGGAATCACGCGCGCATCGTTGCACGTGGCTTATTGCGTTTTCGTGATAGTTCTCCGGGTATATACAGGAGAAAACACCGAAACAGCGGAGACGGCTCGCAGCATCGAGAGGGAATCTGAGAGGAAAAAATAAAACGTAATTTTTGCCCCTCGATAAAATTCCGAGGTTGACGGAACTCTTTTTTTTTCGACCTTTCAACCACATTTTTTTTCGTTCTCTGGACCAATTTCCTAGATCCATAAAAAGCTTCCCGAAAATTCATTCGTCCGTTATTTATCTTTGACTCATATTTATTTTTTTCATCACGTGAATTAAAAAAAAAAAAAAAATAATAATAAAAATAAATAGAATCATAAACCAAAATAGAATGAAAAACACACTGGACGTTTTCAGTTTTTGAGAAAATTCTGTATTTGCTCATCTCGACGTTTTATTTACCCATTCAAAACTCGTTTCAAACAAATAAATATTCTTTAACGTAAAATGGAATGTCATTCGTAGGGAAACAGATCGATTTTTTCGACGTTCAAATATTTCTCAAATTCCCAAGAGTTTGACACAAAAATGTATTCGCGCATAACAGAGATTTGGCAAACGTTCAAAATGCTGACTTGCCCTTCTGAATCATCCCTATATCATCGTGTGGTAAGGGAAGAGTGGAGGAGGCTGAGAAGGGGAAAACAGAGAAGGAGACGATTTTCTATGCTGTTCTCGTGGACCAATTCTCTCTCTCGCTCTCTCTCTCTCTCTCTCTTTCTTTCGCTTTCTTTTTTCTCATTTTCTTCTTCACGTTTCTGGCCAAGCTTTCCTCATATATACCCACTTATATATACTTTCTCGACGGGTTTTCGTACAAACCCAACGGGGCACTCTAGCTCGCACGTACCGAGCTAGACCTCCGCGAGTTGTTTTACGATCAAAGTTCGGCAACGACATTTGCACGTACTTTTTCTTTTGCCATCGACGACGTGCCATTCCCTCTTCTTTCTCTCTTTCTCTCTCTCTCTCTCTCTCCCTCTCTTCGTGAGCTTATGGCTCGTATGCAGGAAAGCACTGGGCGTTATCGACTCCCCTTCTCGTTGGCAGTCTCCAACGATATCAAAGTAACTCTCGAATGTCCAAAAAAAAAAGCCTAAACTACCTCTTTCCTCCTGGAAAAAAGAAAAATAGTTACATCAACACTGCAACGTAATCTGGATGAATCTGCAACGATCTTATTTACAATCACGGTCCATAATCTTTCATCACTTTTTTCCTTTTTTATCTTTCATAGAAATATTTTTAATGATATGTTGCTACTTTACTACGTATTTTCAATTTATTGTCATGAATTTTTAAACTTACGAAACAGTATTGTGAAAAAAAAAAAAAGCATTTTTCAGCAATGAATTCACCGATATTTGGCAAACGTAATGAATACGGTTGAGAGAAACATAATGCCAAGTTTTTCTGTCAATAAAGTAAATAATTTATTGTTCAACATTATAGCAAGAAATGAGGCCACGTTGCGCGCACAATAAAAATTTTCTATGACAGAACTAGCGTTTACTCAGCTTTGCTGCTATATGGCGTGTACTAATCTCTATAAAACCCCAAAGAGAGGGAACACAAGAGAACCGAGCGAAGAGCAAAGAGGGAAAAATTCTCTTCCAATCGGCTTTGCGTGGGCCGAAAGTCCTCGGCCGAATAATTAATAACTAAATTCGTACGAAGCGTCGTGCTCGAACGTATAATCCCATAAGTACATTTTGCTTGTGCAATTTTAATTAACGGCCTAAAAGCTCGAGAGAGAGAGAGAGAGAGAGAGAAAAAAATCGTTGTGACGTAATGATTCCCTCGGAAACGTAGATCGATCAAAAATTTTCGATTTTCATATACGATATCAAAAATTCAAAGATCATGGAACATTAATATGACAAAAAAATAAATAAATAAATGTAAAATTCTACACGAAGCGTGATTTTTGAACGAGGACATATGTCTTTTAGTGATTTTTCACCGGCGTACGTTCAGCTCGGAAAGACCCAGTGAAAAGATCCTTTCACCGAGACAACTGGGTCGTGCTAAACTCGCAAAAGCTCGAAAGCTCTCTCATGCGATTCGCGGCTCTTTTTTTTATTTTTTTTTTCTTCATTGCAGTTTTTACGCACATCTACAATGCATACGAAATATACATATTTTTCAAACATATATAAAAAAAAAAAAGCATGCACACGTCAAATGATTGCACTCAAACTTCAACGACAGTTCGGAAGTAATTCAGTGTCTGTCTCTCTACGTGCATCTGGCGATCTCACGATTTTTGCCATATCAACATTCTTTGAATTACGAGAGAACGTTTATTTGTCCCAATTATATTCGTAATAGAAACGTCAAACAACGTGCGCGACTCTATCTTCGAATTTATATGAAAGAAAAAAATAATCACGAAATTCATGAATTATCTTCCAAGATTAATCGATCCTAACATCTTCTGTTGCAGAGTGACAGCGGACTAGTGGAGACAGATTCTCGTCGATACGGCGACATGACGGCCATTAATTCGGTGAGTCCATAAACGTTAAATCGTTCTAATCTTTTTTTTTTTTTTTTCAAAATTCATCCAAAGTGGCGAGATTAGAAAAAAAAATAAAGGAAAATTCGTATAATCGTAACAATTCACTCTCATACAATTTGGCCTGTTCCCCATTCACCATTTTGTAAATTTCTATATATATAACATACGCTTGTACGTAACATGAACGACGATGAGGGTTTTTCAGTCTCGAAGCTTTCGACGGTAACGCGGTTATCCCTGCGGAAACTCTCGAAGGATAGAAACGTCGACGATTCCGCTGCCACGATCGTCCGAGTGCATCGAGAATTACAAGTGGCCAGAGTGCAATTTCACGTTTGACCCCTTCCAACGTTACATTTCGTGTTAGCATCGTCTTTTATATAACTGTATGTTTTAAGTCCATATACCAGTGGCGAGGCATCGGGATTATATGGAAACCTCTCCTCGGGGAGAGGTCAGCAAGGACCGAATATTATTTTACACCGTTTTCTCTTCATCCACCTAAATCCACTCTGTATCTTGGCTCACCTGCTCGCCCTCTCAACGTTTCCTGATTCTACCTCTCGCTTCTCTAATTTTCATATCGTGCTGAATACAAAATTAATGAATATTTCAATGACACTAATTTTGGCGCTATTTTACTTTTTAGAGCCATCGGTTATCGATGGAAATTGAGAGTAACAAATAAAAAATCGTGATTATTTCATACCGATTGATGAATTTTTTTGATTTTTCGGGCCCAATTTTCACTCGTCGGGTGTCTCTCGTTTCAGTTCGATTTTGGCGAACATTTAAACAAATTTTCTAATATTCATTTTTTCTCCTCTTTTTTTGCTCTTTTTCTACGAATTTTTGTAACGATTTTATTGCCTCAGTTTACTTCACGCATCGCGGAAAAGAGTATAATATCTGGATAAACGTATATACACACACAGACGATGGAAAAATCGTCTCGATCCTTTTTTTTTTTTTTTGGCTTTTTTCATTCGATTCAAGAGAACCATCTCGTACCGAACGCGCACACGAACTCGGGGGCTTAAAGGTCACGTACGAAATGTGATTCCACGCAATGGGGACAAACTTCAGCACATATATACGTGTGCATATTGAACTTGGAAACCTTATAGCTTTTTTTTTTTTCGTATTCCTCATGCGTATGGATAGACTTGTCGAATGAGGAAAAAAAACCGTTCTTGCTACTTTTTTTTTTTTCTTTTTCGAGAGGATTTTTCCTGGGTATCCTCTTTCCTGGAACGTAGGATTAAACGTGATTTCGATGAATCTAGCAGAGGCAGTCAATGAACCAATTTGGACCTTGCGAAATCTCTCGCGATCGCATCGGAGAAAGTGGAAGAAAAAGGAACGAATAATCCTTATTCTTATGGTGACATTCGACCAACAATTCTCTCTCCGTAAAATAGTTTTTTTACGACTTTCTATTTGCCTTAGAATTTTCGAATTTTTCCAGAGATCCTTCGATTACTCGAAACTTGCAACAGATTTCTCGAAATGGAATGTTTCATGTTTTAGTTCTGATTTCCGATTCTCTGGGACGAGGTTGAACGACTTTTTTCACTCGATCGACGAGGCTCTCGTTCTCGTTCTCCTTTTTTTTTTTCATTTTATACAAACAGACGTTTGATCTCTTTTTGGGGCTCGTGCTTGTTCGTATGTATATATATATATCCATTTAAAAAGCGTATAAACCTTATCAGGGATAATCAGAAGGGCTGGAAGTGCTCGTGGGACTTTGAATAGGTGATACGTGAACACGTGGAGAATTTTATATCGCTGCAAAAAAAAGCTTTGTCCATTGTCCAACTTGTCCATTAGCTGGAACGTTGAAATATTTATTGAATTCTATACAAGCACGAAGAAAAAAAACGTACACTTTTGCGAGCTACTCCGATAGGACCTAAAAAAAAAAAAAAAAAAAATGAGCACGTAAAAAAGGCACGTGAGTAAGGAATAGTGTATATTTTCAAAAGATGCGAAATCCGAAGTGAGGATGAGTCGTGGAAAAAAAAAGGGCTCGTACGAATACGGGCTGTAGATTATTCTTCACACCCTCCCGGACTATCGCGTCTCGTCATCGAGCATGCACGATAATCGGCTCTCGTAAAAAAGGAGAAACGCAAAATACTCGCGAACCCACTCTAATACCTCCCGACCACACTCCTGTCCATTGCTCTAAAAAATAACATAAATCCTTCTATTTTAACAGTTGAATTATTCGAGTTAAGATTCTTTTTGTTGAGAACAAAAAAAAGAAGGGAATCTGTACGAATTTTCGCGCGCAATCGCTCAGTTTTTCCTTTCTTTTGCTGGCACAGTCAATTTTTATTTCTTCGAGTCTACAAAACACACAACACATACATACAAATTTTACAATTTTTCCTACAACTTTTTTTACAATTTTTTTTTTTCTTTAACAATTTTTACAAAATTACAATCAAGATTGTAATAAAAGAAAAGCTTTCCTCTGTCTCATGCAATGAGACAATGAAAATAAATATCAGTATCCCTTGGACGCAATGGTTTTGTAATCCGGATCCATTGCGCGTGAACGTGCCACAACGTCGTAGTCTCCATTTTTCAGCTATTCCGTTGTGTCTAGGCCTATAGAAATTGTACTGTGTCGCGTGGATGGAAACGAGGAGACGAAAGTCGAGACTAAAAGCACCGAAGAGGATAAACTCTCCGCGGTTTAAATAAAGCTCGTGTATGTGGGTCAGTCGGTGTAGCGTTCACTCCTCTCTCTCTCTCTCTCTTTCTCGCTCTTTTCTCTCTTTATCACTCTCACTCACATTCTCCACTCGGTATATGCGTACGTATGTAGTTACGCAAGCCTCTCTCTGGTACATACAAATCTCGGAGGTGATCTCCTCGAGTTTGCGACCGCGTCGTCGCATATCCTCGCTCGAGAGAACATCTCACAGTGGATCCCCGTATCCTCGAATCCAAAACCTCGTCCAGAGCTTTGTTGTGCTCTAGGAAGAGCTCTCGTTGATATTAAGTTCAATTTATATGCGAGGCATTAGGCGAAATTGACTTTTTTCGGTGCTTGATCGATGCGGAATCGTCTAACGGTCTACAATGTGGAGAATGAAAAAATTTTACGATTTATTATTTTTAGCCTAAAATGATAAAAATCTTTTTGTTTTTCACCTCCAGTCGCCCAATTTCGCTTTTATTTCAACATCGAATTCTCGCTCTGCCTGATTTTTCATATTTTTCAACGATTTTTTATTACAAAATTTTTCCTTCTATTTTTTCATACTGCAAAATAAAATTTACTCCCTTTCGCTCTGAATTCGAGGTAAAATGACCCGTATAAAGTTCACTCGCTATATCAGTCCAGAGCCCATCCTATACCACGATTGGACAACGATGCACACGTACACATTATACGTACCAGACCCCCGGAAGTCTATTGTTGAACTTCGGAGAACAGAAAATTACTTCCTGCCTGTTGAGAGTGCAACTTGATGATTTAGTATCCTCGTAAAAATGTCGAAAAAGTATGAAAATTGTGATAAATTGTTGAACCCCGAGCTTTTCATCAGGTAAATTCATTAATAGTCCTTTTGTTCGATATGGAAAAGTTAGCAACTATGGAGCGAAAACAAATGATAGTAAAAATAAAAAGAATCGGCTGAGTTTTACCGCTACTTTTTCCTGAGGGAAACATTTTTGTTGACTTGTTTTCGTAAGAGAAATACTTGACGCGATATACATGCGAATAGAATCGTGATTTTAGGAATGATATGATCAAATTTATTCGTCAAAAGATTGCTGGATAAAGAAAAAAAAATGGAAAATGATAGAATCCATTGAATGAAACGATTGCGAAAATATGTTGAAATTTTCATAAAATTTTCGTCTCTCAAAGAAACGTAGAATGGTTTGTTATCTCGTGGCTGATAATAATCTATCATTTCTGTGTCAACGTTCCACTGATATTGGCGAAAGATTATAATGAAAGATCACAACTGTACGGTCAGTGAATTCGCAACGACCAATCGATTCAATTAATTCTACAATCAATTAGGGAATACCTCAATTAAAATAATTAAAATCATTGAAAGAGTGGGTATAATATAATGAATGAGGACAATTCAAATGAGGAACAATAGAATGTCATTAGTCTCATACATAAAATATAAGGATGAAAATGGCTGTATAGTTTAATTTAGCATAATGATATAGCTAAGGGATTCATAGTAATTTTGATTCGCTCATTCAGGCCATTCGAGATAATCCATTAATCCGTCAAATCCGATAATCTCCGTAGAAGCATTTTAAGAGTGGTGGATTAATACGACTGGATGGTTATTTCTTAGCTCATCAAATAATTATTCATCCATTGATTCTCTAATGAAATATTTATTAAGTGAAGTACAAAAGTTCTATATCATATGTATATTTTTTTCATACATTCGGTCTCGATGAAAATGGGTTTTTTGAGATTTTGATTCGCAGCTTTTTCCCTTCGTTTCCTTCCATTCATCGTCTCCTGGTAGCAAAAAGTTGCTAATACATTCATATATTTCTTTTTTATTTCGTAAATATATATTCGTATCTTGCAAAGTCGTAAGAGTGAGAGAGAGAGATATAGGGAGAGCGAGTGAAAGAAATAGAGAAGAAGATGGGGAAAGGGAGTTTGAAGATTAATGTACGGTCATAGGAAAAATACGACTGACGTCTCGACGGAGAAAACTTTTCTCAACGCGCTTCTTCTTCTTCGCGATCCTCGAGTTTCCGTGTTTTAAAACGAGTTCCCTTTCTCCTTCGATCCCTTTTTATTTTTGCTCTCGTTCTTGCTACTCTATTTTCTCGCATTTTCATTTTTTTTTTGCTTTCGTCCTTTTTTCCATTTTTTTTTGTTGTTTCTCTATTTTTGTTGCTTTTTTTTTTTCTCCTTATTTTTGCCTCGTTCTCGCTTTTCTTTATACCCACGAAGTATTCGTGAGAAATCCCCTCGCACTGTTTCTTTCGCTTCGTACCGAAAACTTCCATCTTAATTGTTAAATTATTCAAAGAACCGTGACGATAATGGCCCAAGAGAGAAGTGGAGAAAACAGGAGGAACCCATTGCTCCTCTTCGACGACACTCCTCATCGCTTCCCCCCCCCCCCTCTCTCTCCCCACCATACTTTTCTTTTTTCACCAACTTTTTCTCTTCTCGCAGAGTCCTCTCGTTATGGAAACGTTTCAATCATCTTTTTATGGCCTCGTAGAATTTCTACGATATCCAATAAACCATAACTATATTAATATATAAAATCGTTTCATATTGATTCGGAAATTGGAGAAAATTCGCTTTGCCAAGAAAATATATATAGCAAGATTGAAGATTCAGGATTATTCTCAATTCTCTTTTACACCTGTGTAGACTTTATTAATGATTTTGAAAAATTCAAATGGAATACATTTATAGAGGCATACGTTTATGGATGATTTGAAAATTTTGCCCTATTTTATGCTGTCTGATGACTCAGTAGTTATCGTCGCTACATGCATTCCGAATTCTGAAATAGAAGTCTGACGTCGAAATGAGTATCGAACGAGAAGCAAATGAATAAAAAAGTGAACCACTTTCCAGAGGTTCTCCCCCCCCCTCTCTCTCTCTCTCTCTGTTCCTCTCTTTCTATCTCTTAAGCTCTAGATTTTAACGTCGTGGTCGAGAGCAGCATCCATCAAGATTTCAGTCTTCTCTCTTTAGTCTCTTTCTCCCCCATCCTTTTTTTTTTCATTCTGTCAATCCTCTTCCTCTTTCATTTCTTCTTATTCCTTCGTGTTGTTCGTTTCACCTTGTTTCTCTTTCTGCTCAATTTTTCTCTTCGTATTACTTTTCCTTTTTTTTTTCTCGCTTTCAAAAATACCCCTCGAAAAACGTATATTTTAATTTCCGTTATTCCCTTCGATTTTATTTTCGGTTACGTATTTTCGTTATTCTCGCGTAAGATAGCCGGAATATGTTTGGAAAAAATAGCGCATATGTTGCAAAAGTTGACTCGTTGACCGTAACGAGGTCTTACTATAAGTAACCCGTATCCATATCCTCGCATTGGATCGTCGTATCGTAAAAGAAATTTCCTCGCTCCTACGACGTTGAACAACACGAGGATGGAGAAAATGGTCCGGAACGGATATTCACTGGGAATTGTATTAGAGTTTTGGTCAAAGTTTTCTCTTGTTTTGATTCTATCGATTTTATGTGTATACATTATATCGTATCTATGGGTATAGACGGAATATTTTGCGACGTTCTTACGTTTCGAAACTTTCAAACGATTCGCTTCGATCTTCATCGTTTGAATCTTCGTTGTACTTGTTTTGTTTTCATTTTATTTGAGAATTTTTCATTCAAAAAACAGTGAAGGAATTCACGATTATTATTGATGCAGCAAAAAAAAATTATGTAAAAATAAAAAAAAAAAACGATCGAATGGAGGCGAAAATTTTTTCGATAATATTAAGAGTTCCAGAGTTTTCGTGACCGTATAGACAAGAGCGGATAATTTCGTGCTGGAAAATAAGGGAATAAAAGTCCTAGAAATAGAGATGAAAGATAAAGATGTTAAGGAGAGAAAAAGAATCTCTATTTTTGAAGGGAGAATTCGTCGATCCGGAAAATAACCTTCGCCAAAACAACTTTCTTCTTTCATCCTTCATCCTCTATTTTGGTCCCCTCGTATTATGACTCTATATGCGTCTCGATCCAGCCATATATACATATTAAATATCTTTCCGCTCGTTCGATCTCGAAGTCCTTTCGAATTCCAAATTTTGCCCACTTGTTTTAAATTCTGAAGCCAATCTGTCCGTGACCATACATTTTCGAGGGTGATCTTTTCGCAGTAGGGAGTGAGAATCTTATTAACCCGAATTCCCTCTTTTTCTCTCTCGTCGTTTTCCTGAAAAAAAATAAAAATGAAAATCAAAAAACCAAAAGAAATACGTGAAATTTCGTAATATTTTAACGTTTTTCTTATATATCGTTGGATATCGAGCAATATTTCAATAAAGATCCATCTCTCTAGTGAAGAATAATTCAAATGGGGATAGAGAAATATGCTGCATGGATAAGAGACGAGAGTAATGGACGTTCGAAGCTCTCCTTCTCCTCTGGGCTAAAAAGGAAGTCTGACTTGTCTCTTTCCTTGGGGCACGACCTGGATTTCGATAAGAACGTCCTGAACTTACCCCTCGTCTCTGTAATCTCTCTTCGTATATACATATATATATATATATACATTGAGAAATGTAGAAAGAGGAAGACTCCTCCGGTACCACGTATCTCAATTCTGTTGGAGTAGCACGGGAGCTTCGATACTACGTGACAGACTTGGCTGATGATCGACCCTCGAGTTCACCCTTTTCTTGCGGTAAAAAAATCCTTTTACTTCAACTCCTTCGAATATACATATACGTATAAAGAAAGTTTATCGTTATATATATATATACTTGAGGAAATTCAGAGTTGAATCACGAGCTGAAAACTCCAGCCAACTTCATATTTGCGCAGCTAATTTGAGACGAAAAAGAAATTCTTCAACGTATTTACGTATATATATATATATATATATATATACGTGGGGGAGTGTGCGTGTTTGGCTGTGTATTCATAATTACACATTGCCGCGAGTTTTTTTTTTTTCTTCCCTTACCGTTCGCGAACGCTCGGTTAGATAATCAGTCGAGAATTTATTCACTCGGTATATTTTTAGACGTCAAGACTCTCAGAGCCATTCTGTCGCGTACGATTGATTGAAAGACGAACAAAAAATAACTTGTTATAGACCTTTAAATTTAGACTTATGGACGCCAAACGTGCCAAGGGGAAAACGAAACAACACAAAAAAACATTTGTTTTTAGTTAATAAATCGTGACAGGGAAGCGTGGGAGAGAATTTTAAGAGGCACACAGTCCAACAACTTTACGATATTAATATATTTCTTCATATTAATCAATGAAAAACTGACAGCAATTTTGTTTATACGGTCATTTGAGTACATTCATTAGATTTTTCTTAATTTTATTGTTATTTTTATTATTTTACAAACTCTTATTTCATCAAATAATCATTGATCTTGTTCATGTACTCCTACTGATATATAATTATTGTATCATTTTATATCTTCAGTAAATTACATCGCTGTTTTTTTCCTTTCTTTGGTGTAGCATTTTTTTTTTTCTACCCGGAGTGTTTATAATAAATCGTCTTGGTTTATTTTCAGTACCAGTTTTTCTCACGGTCTATAAAAGGTTCACATTTCTGTCTCCCACATCCCGCTTTCCTCTTCACCTCTCAGCCTCTCTCTCTCTCTCTCTCTCTCTCTCTCTCTCTTCCCCTCTGCAACGAAAAAATTCTCCTATCGACAGGCGACTAATGGATTTTTCATTCAGCCTCGTAAAATCGTTTTATATTAAACCGATATACCAACCCGGAGAATTCATCGAAGCGAGGCTCGCCCAACCAATAGTTTGGCGACGCCGAGCGTCCTTCCTCTTCTTTTTTTCTTCTTTTATTCTCGTGTCTCAGCTCTCGATGACGAGCCATCTTCTGCCGCGACTAGGCCTCTCCCTCTGAGGATAAAATGCTAGCGCCCCTGTGAGAAACCACAAAAAAAAAAAATTCTTCTTTCTCTTCCGGTTTTCTCGCCCGCAAATATCCATTACGTTTTTCTGTACAATAACGCTTCTAAATTCTTTTAACAAATCGACTATTTTTTTTCGCTCCACGAATCTACTAAATCTTCAAAGACTCGTAAACGAATTTACAAATTCCGACAATTATTTTTCACGTCAATAATATCTTATTCGGATTGATATAAGTACGAACAACTCGAAAAAGTGATGGAAAAATGTTTGTCGAATGATAACATTGATTTTTCTTGGGTATTACGGAAATCAGGACTTGGTTAACTGAAGCTATACTCGTTTTCTCGAATGATCAACCCTTAAACGGCGTTTTAGGGGCGAAAGAAAGTCTGTACTGCGATTGCAGCCCCTCGTCGCCTTTCGCCAAACGGCGAATGAAGGTGGGAGAGGAAGGGATGGTTTTTGAATTTGTTTCTACTCGATTAACTCCGATATCGTTCTACCCACGTACCTTCCACCTTTTCTTTGTACATATCTATACATATATATATATATATATATGCGGGTACACATGAAGAGATAAAGATATACATGCATATATATACGTATAGATAATAAAAGAAAAGGAAAAAGAGGGGAAAAGAGGAATCAACTGCGCTTGACTTCGAAAGGGCAAATATATCCTACGCTGCTCTCGTTCTTCACGAGATTATCCATTGGCCAAGTCTCCCCCTTCTGGAGAGTATAGCTCTGGAAATAGGACTTTGCGATTCTGCAGAGGTACTGTAACCCTCGTTTTACTATTTCTCTCTTTTTACCCTGATTCTCTATTATTTTTTTTCTCTTTCTCCCTATCTCTCTCTCTCTCTCGCTCTGGCTCTTTCTCTGTCTACTCTTCCACTCACAGCCTCTCCAAGCCAAGCGCGAAAGTATGTGATCCGGGTTTCCGATCGTCCGTTCCGTTTTTGTTTTCTTTTTACATTAAACCGTTATTCCCCAATGTTTTTTAGTTTCCAGTCACGAAAGAGAGGGAATCAAAAAAAATGTGAAGAGCTCCGACGGTTTTTTTTTTTTTTTTCAAGCCTTCCTGGCACAGGCTTATTGCTCCAGAAAAAAGTGTATATTTTTTCCAGAACTAAATTCGCTCGGTAGAGACAAAAAAAAAATCATGCGAGGAGAAGAAGATACCACAGATTCAATCGGTTTACATAATTCTTCCAGTTTAACTCGAATTATTTATGAAAGATTCGACCTTACGTAGCCGAAGATGTTCGAACTATTATGAATCTGGATGAAACACGAGTTAATCTACCGGTAGCACACGATGACACATCCGAACTCTGCGCATGGATAAAACTGCTTTTCTCACGAGGAATTTTCTCTTGATATATGAACAAAAATGTTTTACACTCTCGTGCTCTTATTTTTTGTTGCTTCATATAGCTATAAGCGTGTCTAGGCGTTTGCCTGAGTATACATATGTCATGGCTTTCACAAGCGAAACAGCCGTTGTCTCGTATGACGTGACCGGGACACACGTTTTCAAATAACATTATACGATATGTGTTTTTTCACGGTAGAACGAATTTTCCGGCAACGGTTTTCTATATATAAGCCTCAACGAAACGTAATATCGCGATTGGAGGTGAGTCGGGAGTGCTGGAATGGTCGAATGAGTATACTCTACGGGGGTACGAGCAGATTTTCGGCTTGCAAAATCGTCGAAAATCCACGAGCTGATAGTCCAGCTGAATAGTACGCGTGTCTCCTATCTCGGTAGAACCCGAATTTCGTACATTTCAGGTAACTACCGTACCGCATGCTAGTCAAATGAGTGCTAAATTTTCATAGTATTTTTGTACCCGGTTTAATCCACTGATTGAAACATAGTCGAGGTGCCTTCTTCGATCTAGAAACATATTAACAACGATAAATTTGCCAAACCGTCAACTGGTTAAGCAATTTTTTATGATGACGTATTTTCATCAGGATTTCTCGAAGAATAATCTGTATTTTTGGAACAATCTTGCAGCACCACGTATTGGCTCGATTCTCAAGTGATCTTCGACGAATTCACCACTCAATTTTATCGTTAAATTCATCTGTTTGGAAACTGTGGCAATTCGTTGATGAATGAGCTTTTTCGCTGAATAAACGACCAGCTGAAACAGTAAAACGATCGAGCTTAGAAGATATTCATGTGCGGTCGAATTGTGGAGAACGTCTTGAGGAATGAAACGAGATGCGGTCCATTACAATCGGTTTTAAATAACGGATAATCCTTTGACAAGACCCAATGAATATGTGCTTTCATGGAAATCTGCATTTATCGATCAGTGATTTTGCAAATTCATCGCTTTCATTGTTTTTCTCCGTTAATAAGCCATGCTGTGATAGAAATCCACTGAAACTACGTTCGATCGGTTCATTAGACTTGGCCCAAAACGATTGTGAATATTGAGCACTCATATGACTAGCTTGCGGCACTGAATTCGACTCAACATCGTTGTTCCCGTACAGGATGTCCTGGCAATCGTGGCAAAACCGTTTGATAGTCAGATCGCATAATTCTGGAGAGAAAAGTCTTTGTCTAAATCTATTCTTCATGAGATTCGTTAGTGACAGCCGCCGTTGAATTCAATGCACCGTTCGCGGTCTTCCCACTCTGATCTTGCCCTGCATGAGACGCCAAAATGACTGGCGTTAATTCTTTGACATCTCGAGCGCTGAAGCCTTCAGAAAAAAGTGACTAAAGTCTTTTCTATTCGAAATCTCATGAGCTATTTTAGTGTTGAAATTTTGAGATTGAATTTTTAGACACTCCGTAGAGTGTGTGTATCGCTGTTACCAGAATATTCGACGACCTCGCCTCAGTCCCGTACACCCCCCCACGACCAAAACCACGAGTTCACGTTTATCGCCTGAATTACGAGTGAACCAGGGGCTTGTAATACCGCGAACGTTATAGGAGAAAATTTTGTTTATCGTAAAACATAAACACCGATAAATTTAACGCTGCGCCACCTGTTCGCGGTACGATGACTCGTTTTTTTGTCTCCTTTTTCTTTCGGTTTTCCTTATCATTTTTTTGTTGCTTTTTTGTTTTCGTTTTGTTTTCTTCAATGCGCTTCAAAACACCTCCGCCACGTGTGTCAATCCGCGAGAGTGGTATAAAATTGAGGAAAACATAGGGGAATGCGTGTTAAGTATAAACACCGAAGAGAAGCGAGCCAAGTGGACCGAGGCCTTTGATCGATGAGTCCTCTCCTGCCTCTTCACTTTCATCCGAAAAAAAATATATATATATATAGGTTAAGTCTAGAGGCTATGAATCAAAATTTTGAAGACACGAAACTAAACGATCGTTGCAATTTTTAGAATTTATTCGATTTCGAAATCTTTCGATCACACACACACATTTTTTTTTTTTTTTTTTTTTCACTTTTGCATTTTCAGGGCTGTCAGATGAAAGGTTCAAAAATTAAACGAATTTCTGTAGTTTATTTTTGGCGATTCATTAATTTTATTCAATCGAAACTCGAGTCCACCAACTTTTAATACTTCAATTTTTATGCACTTTTATTTTGTTTTTTTTTTATCTCCATAACCCTCATTACTCGAATCGAAATATTACCACTGTCTTTCATATGATTTAACGATCTCTTTTGTAAATGCTTTTTGTCACACCTGCTGCGTATACTATAGACAGTTAAATTTCCTCTGCGGAACAGATGAAAATGGGAATGAAAAATATAATGGGAAGAATGATATATTCACACTGGGGACATGAGATTGAATGGATGATGGGACACGCGTCGAACAGTTGAACAGAAAAGGGAACGGGAGAGTATAGGGAGGGCGTCAAGTCCCGGTGGAAAATATTAATTGTTAACGTTTCACGGAATAACATGGAAAATAGACGTGCAAACTGGACGAGGACGTTGAAGAGTAAAAATATACAGGGTGTTCCGATGGTGGATACGAGAAACTCATAACAGGATTTTCGAAGCAGTAAAATATCGTGATTTTTTTTTCTGTATTTATTTTTCTTTTTGTAAAATTGATAGAAAATAAAATGCTCAAAAAAAAAAAAGTATTTTCAACGTGTAGATTTTATATTTCGAAATTTATAATGATAAACTTGTACAAAACAAAAAATTATTTCAACATGAATCGTTGAATATGAGTTATCGAAAATCCAGTCACCTCGTAAATCATATTTGTCAGAATGATTTTTTTTTCTTCCCTTTCTCTGGGATAACAATTTTTATAAATTTTGATATTGATAGGTGACGATGGAAAAAAAAACAAAAAAAAAATCAGGATATCGTGACGGTGCAATAAAATACGAGCTAATTAGATTCGATAATTCGTCGATACAGCGATTTCGCAGTCCCAATAGTATTTCTTCCTGTTTTTAATCCTCTGACAAATATATTGAGCTCACGAACGATTCAATTGTCATGAGTATATATACGTACGAGCTTTCCGTTAATGTTTTATTTTTCAGTAACCCGTTGTATCGATCCTCCGAGCTTTTGTGCTTTTCTACTCGTCCTCTTATTGCCCACTCTCGAACCTGTTACTGATGAAAATTTATTAATCAATTTTTTTTTTTTTTTTCTGTATTCTCGCGCATGTGAACGAAGCAAATATTTTAAAGTATTAGAGATTCTGATACGGGTCGTTCCGTGTGAAACGTGGCAAAGTATTTTTCTCGTTCATTTTTGTGTCTGATCAATTAAGTCCATTTCCACTTAATTTTTTTTTTTTTCAGCATCTCTGGAGCTTTCTCATGAAAAATAATAATTCTAAACATTTTTCTTCAGTGTAAAAGATGGAAAATAAAATATTGATTATTCTCGAGTTAATAACGACGACGATTTCACATTGAAATTCTCATTCACAACAAACGTCCACGTCGGGAGTAGGATAATATAGAATATATGCAATATACGATATGAAAATCTCGCATGAGCAGACTGTCCGTTCGTTTCGGGTGCTCCGCATATTTTATATCCAATATTTCGTACGTTTTACCCATTTTCATGCATAGTGCTTTCCACATTTGCATTCGGGATTTTGCATACTTTATGATTTTTCTTCCTCTCTCTCTCTCTCTCTTTCACTCACGCATATATGCTAAATATATGTTATGAAATCTTCTTTTTTTATTCTTGTACCAGAGCTTGTTGTGTGACACACAGTGCAATGCTCTAAAAATGTATCACCCCGATAAAGAAGCGAATCTACTTTTTTTTTTTCTCGAGCCCACAAAATATTTTCCCCTTAAGAATTATTCGCGTAAAATATTCTCTAGAGATATCTTGCATGAAATATATTATGAACAATCACGTTTTCTATTATTTCAATAGAGGAAGAAAATGGATGAAATTAATCGAACGAATTATCGCGAGATTTTCGAACCGAGAAACGAGGAATTCGATTATATTTTTCAAATTTAACGACTGAATCGAACAAAAATTTTCGAACGAAATTCTTTTTTCTGAAATAAAGTTGAATGAATAATAATTCATATTCACGAAACAGACTAATTATTTTCGTGCACCGATGAAAAATATATAAGCTCAAATTAACCAAATTCATTTGAAATATTGAACTATATGAGAATTCGCTAATTCGGAACGTTAATTGTTGGAAATATTTCAATAAATTCGAGCACATTTTTCATCAGTGTATTCTCGGAACGGAATATGTGATTGAAAATCGAAAAAATTTCATTTTAGTTACATTTTAATTGAACGTTCACCGCATATTCGGAATTCATTCCATTATTCGTAATTCTTCGGCGTCCCTCTCTTCTTTTCCTCCAGGCTTTGCTACATAGAATTTACGTAAATTCCACGATGATTTTCCACGAGTACATATACTCATATTCGAGCGAGAGAGAGAGAGAGAGAGAGAGAGAGAGTCGATGTGATATAATTTCGCCCACTCGGCAGCTGTCTCTCTCGCGTCATGTGCATGCGTACCGATTTTTCAAGTCCGATTCATGGCTCTCTGATCCGAGTTTTTCCTCTGCAAAATGCTTGTAGTACTCTCGCACTTTGTCGATTTTACGAACGGCTTGCCAATGGAATATTACTCAATCTGTTTCTGGGATCCACGGAAAAATGTACCCTTGGCCAAAAAAAAGTGCCTACACCGAGTGGAATTTTAGTTGCAATTTATTTCATTTCATCTTTCGCTCTCTCCTCGATTATTTTCGAACGGAAAATTTTGACTAGTTTGTATAGCAACCCGAGAGACTCGTTTCGATCTTCGAAGCGAATATATTTTCATCCTACAAATTATTTTTTCCGCATGCCCTTGTGGAATGCCTTTCAAATATGCTCTGTATACCATGAACTCTCGGTTTGAAAATATTCACATAAACTTCGAATACCGATCGACCATTTTTCTCTAGATTCGAAATATTCACTAGATTTTCTATCCAATCGACTTCACTAGGATAAAAAAAAAAATCCACTCTTTTTTCCAACCTTTCGGCAATATCGTTTACTCGCTGAGGTCAAAATGAGCTCTAACGAATTCACGATAATAAATAAAGTCTCTTGAAAAATATTAGTGATTTCTCATACGAGAATACTTTTTTTTCTTCTAAACAGGAAAAAAAGAAACCGCAACGGAAGTCGTGTTCTTCGAACACAAGTGCTTCGTCATTTTCTTCATTTTGTAATCGCCATAGCATATATAAAAAAAAAAAAAAAAACAAACGAACAACAGCTCAACCATATTCCTCAGTATCATGTTCCTCCTCTCCTTAAATCACAGCGGAATATTCTCGAAAGTTCAAAAATTACCATAAAAAATGATAATGGAAAAAAGGGTGTTTCTGTCGTGACCCAAATGAGCTCAGTCCTTTACGGGGGTAGAGAATATCCATAAAATATTCTTTAGAAAAAGGCGTAAGACAAGCATTCGTTTAGATTCCCATAAGCCCTTTTGGCAATAAGGGATTCTCATGTATATGATCTCGGACATATTCTACGCGGAGGTCGTGGATTTTGCAAACTGCTTTTATATACCTGGTGAAAGTCGGGCCGCCGTGTACTGGTTGCCTCGATGTGGTGAAAGCTCGTTCGTGATGGCCGCCATTACATACACGTGCGAGCTCGCGTTATACCCTGCAGAATATTCTCTCAAACGAGAGTATACCAGCATCAAAAACAGCCATATATATATCCCTATATATTCCCATATTAATGCATACACATAGATATAGATATATAATATTATTTATATATGTATATAAATTTAAAGAAGGACGCGAGAGGCCTTAACGACCCCCGGAGGGCTTGGCGAAACAAGAAAGCCGTTTCTCAACGAAACACTGTTGGAGAGTAAAAGAGCTAGGGATAAAGAGGTCTAAGATCTAAGTAGCAAGGCAAAAGGGAGTAAGAGATGAAATGACCTGAAATCCCATGGGCCAATACTGGCCCCAGACCTGCCTCACGAGCCCAACTGACCTTTTTTCTCTTCTCCATTTTCTGCTTTGAAACCTCTTGTGTGCTCGACATCTCAAATCTTTGGGTTGGAAAGTGGATCATTGGATCAAATTTTGATGCAAATTCACATGTAATAATCTCGGATTGATTCGGGTTGAAGAAATATTGTGCAAGAAACAATGAAGAGTCGAAAGAACTGAAAGTGCAACTTTGTTTGCAAAAAAAAAAAAAAAAGAAATTCATTCAACTTTTAAGCAAATAAGATAAACATTCTACTGAACCAAGAACACGGTCGAAGAGTCGGAGAATTATAAAAATCGTATATGCATGATGTTATTATTCCAGAGGCCTCTGCTTTAGATTCAGAAATTCGTTGATAAGAAAAATGCGAGGGTTGAGAAGAGAGATGGGAGCCAGGAAGTGCCGAAGTTCAATAGACAAATTGGTTATCTATCGGCCGCAGAAAAGGGGCCGAGCCCCATGAGCTTTGTGTTTCAAGGGTTTTCTCACCCCCTACAATACCGTGACGCAGAGGGAGGTCCCCGTGTCTCTCATAATGGAGGCCATTAACTATAGTATACGCGCCACCGACACGTGCTGCTTCTGCCAATATTTTTCATCTTTCGTCGTTGCTACGGAGCCCCATTTTTCAATAAATAAAAATTTATCTATTTCTATATGTTTTGTGTCGATCATCGTACCAACGAAATTCAACTGTATCGATTTGTGACTCGTATCATATAAGATATTTACATATTTTCGACCTTACAATAATGATGGAAAGAAAGGTGTGTTCATCGTTTGGAGTTTCTCAACTGTATATAGGTCATTCCACCAAATACCAAATTATATTGTGACGGGGGATCTGAACCCCCCGTACATGACAAAGTACATGACAAACAAAGATTCCATGATTTTTATCCAATTTTTTCGTCAAGCTCTTTCGAAGTTATGGTAGTTTGAAAATTCCAATATTTTCAATTGTTGACATTTGGTTTTGAAAATATCAATCCCTTGATATTATCTATGAAATATACGATACGGTGATTTTTATGTAAAAAAAAGTCTCAGCTTTCCGATAAAAAAAATTTCGATTTTATCCAGCATCGGAAAGAACCCAAAAAAATTAGGTCAAAATATAAAAATTGTTTTTTCTATCAATTTATCGTGTTTTATTTATTTATTTTTTTTAAGTTCAGACTTTTTTTTACAATATAATAGTACTATCTCGTTTCGGGATTATTCGAAAATGAAACAGATAAAAATCATTCTGAATTTATGTTACGAATTACCGGTTCGTGTCATGCGGGCCTCACCGCGGTGTCACATCGATTATCAACTCAAATTCGAAGATCTCAATAAAAGTCGAATATGGGGCATTTCATGCTTGGGACTTCCAATTTCGTCAATTTTTTTTCTCTTTCCCCGGCACAAAAATGAATTCGTTATTTAGTCGAATGACTCATATACATATATCGCTGTTTCATTTTATCAAATAATTTTCCGGCCGATTATTCTCTTAAAATAAATATCGACTTGAAATATTTTTTTGCAAAATAAAGGGATAAAAAAATATTTTCGATAGAACAATGTATTTTTTGAGAAAAGATGAAACTTATCGAACAACTGGAGTCTGAAAAATCGCGTCGGGTGTGTGACATCACGTTGGAATCACGTGAAAGAAAAAAAAAAGAAGAAAAAATATAATAATAAATTGGTCGGAGCAAGACACAAACATGTCAATCTTCCTCGTGGCATATAAAGCTTTTATAATTATGATCGGTGAATGTATTTGAAAATATGTATACGGGCGGCTATACACACGGAGAAGAAGAGAGTATCTCGAATTCCATCGGGGTCTCTATTTTTAGTTGACGTTTTTGCAAATTGGTCGCTCGTCCTACAGACACTGCTCTACGTGTGAATACGTGTGTACACGCACAAAGATACCAGCGGCTGTGTATACGTATAGTTATAAAAAGCTTAGAAAATGCGTCTCGACGTACGAAACAAACGGAATGAAATAGAGCGAAACGTTAAAGTCTTTGGGTGTTCCACGTTCGAGCGATTCCAAGTTCCGGATGTCTGATTTTCGTCGGTGCTGGCGCAAAAGTGTAGTGAGCTCTAATTCGTAATCCTCCGGTGAGGCTTGTATAGAAACGGAGAAAAGAGCGAGTTTCTCGACGCCGTCGTCGCGGGGTGTTTCGTAATCGCAACAAGTCGGTGCATCGTGCCAAGAATTGAGTCATCTTCTTCGGCGTTACTCTCGTATGCTCGCGCACATACTTGCTCTATGTTCTTTCTCCCTCTCTCTCTCTTGCTCTCTGCGCTTCCTTTTCTCTCGTTTATCTCTTTTTTTTTTCTCAGACTCCATCGCTCTTGCTCTCTGAGCTTGAAACACCGAGTGTTTTTTTTTCTCCCTTCCTCGAATTAAACCTTTTTATTTTCTCTTTGTCGCGACCCGATATTACGGACATTTGTGTTTACGCATTTTTTTACGTGTTGAGACACACTCGTTAACGAGCGAAGTCGTCGACACCTTGAAGAAAATTTCACAATGAATATACAAGGGAAGAAACGAAGCGAAGAAAAAGACGTTTGTTGCTTTTTTTTGGTTAACGGCGAATCGTATTTTTGTGTAAAGCATTTTAGTCGCCATGAGCTAATTTTTTATGTACGTTTAACCGAAAATTTTCGACAGGCCGATGATTAAAGATTGTACAACGGTGATGCGAAACTCACGGAAGCGCACATGAGAAACGAAATGGAGTTGACAAAACGTTGAATGTTTTTTGACGCGTGCACACACACGAAGGCTAAAATCCTTGAGCGTTGGGAAAAATTCAGCATAAATCGTGGGTCCCACGACGGTTGTCGTCGCCACGGATTTATATCCGTCTCCACGTGGTACGAATAAAATCTGAGTAGAAAGAGAGAGAGAGAGAGAGAGAGAGAGAGAGAGAGAGAGAGAGGGGAGAGAGCAGAAAAAAGGAAGTGAGCGAGATAGAGGGACAAGGCGGTAGTCGGATTGGTTCTATGGATTTTGTAAAAAAATCAAAAAAAGAATGTGTAGGCAAAGAGAGATATCGTCGTTGAAATTCAGAGTGGAAAAGGTTAGTGGAAAAAGTATTGTCACCGGGGCATGACGTTACCAATCCTTAAGATTTTCTTGAGTGCGCCGAGTCTGGTACAATGATGGCGACGAAAATTCGAATGGATTCCCGTTTATATTTCTCTTCTTCTTCTTCCTCTTCTTCGATTTTCCTTTTCAACCAACGTATGACAACGTTGTGGTCTTTTTTATCAGCTGGAAAAATTCTCGATTCTTCTCACGGATTCTGACGCATGTTCCATTGGAAAAAGATTGATGGAACAGCGCAAGAAAAATGTCTCTCGATGATACTTGACGAATGGTCATGCTCGCTTCCTATTTGCCCCTCCTTTTTTTCCTCTCTCCAATTGTCTACGAAGAGTATTGAAGAAAACGAGATCTACATCCATCAAGGAGAAGTCCGATTCGAATTTTATTCTTTCCATCGAGCTCGCACATCAGCTGCCATAATTTGCCAATTTTCAAGCCCACTATTTTATAACTTGGTAGATCGATGTGTTAGCCTCTACGATTTTCATAGATGAAAATATATTTGCTGTAACTTATTATTGTTGGATTCGAACGATACTCTTTCCATAAATGGAATCGAATGGCAGATTTTGCTGGTCTTCGTACGCTGCATCCTCATTCATCGAACTAGTTAAATCATCCGGCTGTGGGACAAGACTCGTTCACTCCTTTCCGTCCTCCCCCATGGTTTCATCTTCCATATCCCCAGCCCTTGCTCTCCTCTCTTTCCTTCATCTACCTCATTCCAGAGTCTCACGGGTGACTTTAACGGATTCCGGACACGTAGCAGGAATTTATTTGGGGCGCGTGTATGCGCGCCTCTCTGCTTGCCTCTGGATCTAGTACCTGGACCAATATAGTTATATGCAACTCGAGGCACATATCTACGAAGGACAAACGGAGGGCTTCGCGAGTTTCCGCAGAGTTTTCCTCGCTATCGTTCAGCATCGTCGCCAGAAACGCTACCATCCTCCCTCCACCCCGCCTCTTTCTCTCTCTTTCTCCATCTCTCTTCGGTGTGATATGCATCCACCAACTTTTCTCCAACCAACCAACCTCTCCGGTAGTTCTCCCGTGCGGGCTACAAACTCCGTATATTCCTTAAGCACAGCTCACTCCTCGTGAAACTAGGATTCACCCGCAATCGGTTGTAGTAAATGGAACCAAACGAGCCACGGAATCCAACCGATAACGTGTCTTCACCAAACCTAGTTGCTTCGTTTCTCAGTTCTTCTCTCACTCTCTTCCCACCCAGCTCTCTCCCTCTCTCTCTCTCTCTCTCTCTTCTCTCAGCTCTCTTCATCCACACACGATTCTCTCAGAACGGATCTCTGATGAGGAGGGGTTACTCGAAGTTTCTCGAATGGACAGCTCATCGGAAAGTCTCTCTACGAATAGTCTCATTCACTTCCCTCACATGGCCCACTCTTCAAAGCGTCCATCCTCTTTCGAATAGCAATAGACAGTGATGAAAACTTCTCTCGAGTTTTTGATCAATCTCCCTCCTGGACCAGTACATATACGCTGACATGTTTTTCCAACTAGCCAAATAAATTTTCTCCAACTTTTTGTTTGTTTTTTTCCATTTTCTGGAAACAAGTCCAGCTAAATTTCCATAGGAACGTATGAACAAATGTGAACCTCAAGAATGAAGCTTTACTTGATAAAAGAAAAAAATGATTACAGACACACGAAAGTTATCTAGAAAAAAAAAAAACAGATAATTCTCGAAAGGGCTTTCCAATGGTTCCATTTTCTCTTGGTCTATGACCACTGGACGAGGGATTTGCGACGCTGTCGGCTGGAAAATGTGCGGCGCACAGGATTTTCACGAGTTTATGGAACGGTTCTAGACTTATATACATATATGAGTACTGTAGGTTGCAACGAAGAGTAAAGTGGAAGGCGATTTGTGCTTGGTTCGAAGAAAAGACCGCGGTTGCCATTCGCAAGTAAAACAAAATGTAATGGAGAAAGCCCGGAGAGATTCTCACAGTTCGCTGCTTTTTCAACGTTGAGAGAAGTCGCCCTTACGCTTGACAGAACTCAAAACTCTCTCTCGCTATCTAGATCTTTACTTGTGCAACATTTTGTCCAACGATTCCCGGAAGACTTTCCAGATTCAACTTCCGGTTGAATCTTTTTCACAAATGAACGCGACTAAGAAAATATGAATGAAAAGTTTTCTTCGCTGCTGCAAAAAGTTTATCACGAAGCAGCTAAAACCATGAATCCAAAAGTTTCGCACAATCATTTGCTCCAAACATAATCAACTTGTATTTCGTTAAAATAGATTTTCTTAATGTAGAAAAAAGAAAAGTTATCGAGAGATCATTTCTCATTCTCAAAACTACAGCTCCGGATTGGTGGTAAAATTGGAGTTTTCATTTCGTCGAATGAGTCGAATGTATTGAAAAAAAGAAAAAAAAAAAACTGTCAGGAATAACCTCGAAGTCTTCTGCACATTATTCCCTCGGGATTGATTGGAATAAAATAAAATCGAGTGAAAAAATCAGAAGGTGGTTCAAGGAAGCTTCAATATTGGAATTACGAGACAGTTCGTTATCCCAGCGACCTGTCTTAACCTAGCAGTGGAAAATACTCACAAAAACCTCAGCCGAAGCTTTGAAAAAAAAAAAAAAAAAAAAAAAAAACGAAAAAGGAACTTCACCTTTCCTCTCGGGCCTTCCTCCGACAACAATCCCCCTTATTCTCTCATTCCCTCCTTTCTGTCCCCCATTCTCGTTGGTTTTTCTCAGCTTCTAACCTATCTCGTGCATTATGCAAAGCCGATCTGGCATTCGAGCTTCCGGATGTCTTGTCGGCTTGACGTAACTTTTTCGCAACCATAGCAAAGTACGAAGGTTTTTACAAGAGATGGTCCTTTTTACTTTGTCACCTTGAGGTAGATGTATACTCATACTTAAACGAAGAGGGTAGTACATGAGCCAGGAAACGTAGTTGACAGGGGAAAAATGAAGTTCTCTCTGGTGTTTCTTTCTCCTCCTCCTTTATTTTCTTTCTTTCCCTCCTCTTTTTCCCACTCTCTCTCTCTCTCTCTTTTTCTCGCTCTCGTTTCTCGATCCATCACTCACGGAGCGGCTTTCATTGGGTTGTAAGGGTTCCGTAAACATTTTGCATCTCTTTTCATTCATACGTTGAAATTTTTATCTCTTACTCTGCCAGTGAAATATTCGATATATCATATGGAATGTGATATTTCACAACGAGCATCTTTCGCACGACTGTAAACATATCGTTATGCACGGAGAGTCCTTCGGAATATGGCGAGCCCGTACAGAAGTTGCATGGAGAAAAGGTGAGCGGGAGGGTGGGGGGGGGGGGGGGGTAGAATGAATTGTGATGACGTCATAGCGGTTGGAAGAGGTGAAGGCTGCTGAGGGCTATGAAAAGCACGAGAAGGGAAAACCAGGAGGGGGGGGGGGGGGGGGCTGGGAATCATCGCTCGAAGGGATGTCAAGGTTCAGGTGGTGTACCTGAATCCTTTGACGTTTCCACGTAACGATTCACTCTTTTTACCCTTCGGAACACCTCAAGGACTTCTTCCATTTTTGCCTCAATATTCCAGCCTCCGTGGTACCGATTTATAAATCGAAATATCACTAAGACGTCAACGCGATTTCCCTTGAATTCGAAAGTATTCCCTTTGCAGCGAGAGAAGTTATACGAAAGAAGATTTTGTGATTTACGTTGCAGCTGTATAGGAAATATTACAAGATTCATACGCGTGGCTTTTTTGTCTTTTTTTTTTCCTACATCCATTCTCGATTTTTCATTTCTATTCTTACGCGAGGACGCTTTCACCTAATTCGGACGTTTCTCATCGTCTTTTCGGAGAGCGTTTGTGCTCTCGTGGCTTATACAAGGCAATGTCAAGAAACAAGAACGTAAAGAAAGGATTTCGTTCCGTCTTTCTCTCTATCACTATTACCATTTATAGTGATTCCCGAACCACTCAGGCAACTTATACATTCCAATTTCTTCCTTTTCTTCTTTATTTCTCCCGTTCTCGTTTCTCCCTTTCTCTCTCTCTCTCTCTCTCTCTCTCCCTCCCTCTTTCTTTTTCAACATTTCTCTTTCGCTGTTTTCCTCTTGCACAAAGCGATCACCTTACATCGGAACAAACACACATACACACATTGCCACCTTGTAAAAATCAGCAAGGATGGAAAGACGCCTTTGCACAGGCGCGCTTTTCCAGGATATGCTACCGTCGGCTCAGCCGGGTGTGCTGATTTATGGCCTTTGTCATCCCTCCATGATGCATCCGCGTGTGCCGCAAAGGCTCTTCTGCTGTTCCTACACCATACATATACATTTGTATATGTATGTATTATTTGTGGAATAAACCAAGCTCAATTTCTTAACGTTCTTTTTTTCTTCTATTTTCGTTCCCTGTTTCTCTACCCCCTCCCCCCCCCTCTCTCTCTCTCTCTGTTACTCTATTTTTATGTCTTCGATATTTCAATCTTCAATTCTATTCCCCGTGCTCTCGTTACTCATCCGCGAGATGCATGAATATCATCGGAGCGTATCATAGCTCTTTCTTTTTTCAGCATCCACTCAAATTCGTGACGAATCTCTCAAAATCACAAAATCTTCAGCTCTCTGCTGCTCTCCCACATATAAACTCTTCCAACTTTACATTTTCCGGATTGCAAAGGGCGAGCAGGGATTTGAACTCGGCGTTATAGACATTGCCAAAGCCACGTGATCCGAGTGTAAACTTTTGCCATTGTTTGTTGAACACGGGAAGAAGCCTCGGGCTCAACTCAGCTCGCTTCCGCTTATTTTTTCAAGCTTCTCACCCTTTTTCTCCTCTTTTTTCTTTCTTTTCTTTCGCGTGCATGCGTGGAATCGATACACCTAGGATATGCTGCCATCTGCCCTTATTATAGTTTCTAATTGAAAAGCCTCCACACTTTTCACCCTTCCTTTACTTTTTGTCTATCAAGCTTACAGCCAAGCCACGTGCGTCGAACTGCACGAAAATGAAAGCACGAACGTCAAGCTTTACGGATTCCTCTCTCTTCGGGATTAAACTCACATTGTCAAAAATCTGGCTCCATTATTTTTTTGTATTTTTTATTGTCACGCCTCTCGTTTTTGTTGTCGAAAGATTTTCGTTTGTATGTCATATCGTCGCTTCGACCAATCCATTCTTATTTCTCGCTTTTTCGTGGCACTTCCTTCAATTTTTTTCTCCAAGAAAAAGAAGAAAGGGGGGGGGGGGGTAGAGTTTTGCGACGTTTTCAACCCTTTGCAGTGGAGAAAAGTTGAGGTTGAAATTATTTTGGATCAGTAAGTGAAGATTTTTTTTAAGAGTGACTCGAATGAGGGTAAATTTTTTTTTTTCTCAATTTTTTCACGTTTTTGTGAAAAATTTTCTACCCTCTTATCGGTATTCAGAAAGGGAAGGAGCATTCGAAATTTTGACCTTTTGACATTTTTTTTTTTGAATTTGGAAGTTGAAAATTGTCGGTTATTCGTGAATTATCCTCTTATTTTTCGGGCGTTCTCATTTTAATAGTTATTAGAGAGAATTTCACACTCTCGAATCTCCGGTGAGGGATGATTAAAGCTGATTTTAATTTATCGATTTTTTTTTCCCATCGTCAATCTTTTGACGGTTACGCCCTTTCGTAATTCAGAGTGAAATGATAAATCAAAGGCACACATTGAAACAAGGGGTCTCTCTTATTATATTCGTCGTGTCTCGGCTCTCCGATACCGAATTTTAAACACGCCATTACGCAAATTAACTTTTAGTGCCAGCGGCGAAACGAACGTCGAGCCTTTGGCCAACTGCCAACGTTTATTTGTTCATCTTGCTATATGCTTGTGCGACACGCGATGATGAGGACAGTGGATAGTTTCATTTTTGTTCGACTAAGTGCGGAATTCATTTATTTTACCTCGTATTAATCCTTTTTTTTTTATCTGATCTTATTACTGAAAAGAATTATGGACTTGAACTAAAACTGGAATGTTGAAAATCACTAATAATAGTTACAAATTTTTATTTCAACTTGGTGAGTCAAAGAATCAGGTTTATTTTTGTAAACGAGAATTTCATTCTGTTTATAAAAGAAAGAAAAAAACACAATTCCCAATATGAGTAAATAAAATTCGAAGTATTGAAGATAATTATTATGGTTTCTGTTGTTTTTCGTATGATTTTTATTGTAAGTTTAATAGCTGTTGCCAGTGTAAGTATTTAAAAAATTAATTGCTTTTTTCTCAGTTCTCGTAAAAATACCGAATTCCATTTAGTCGTTTTATCCATCAAAATATCCCTTCAGTGTTTCATCGCTTGTGAACTTTTGCTTCGACGTTTTTCTCCTTTTTTTGCTCCTCATTTTTCCGTAAAACTTTTTGCTCTACCGTGGCATTTCAGTACGTCAATATGGCTCTTTATACTTCTTCTTTTTTCTTCCTTGCTTACTCGAAGAGTTTCCACTTGTATTCATCGGCTGTAGGATTTCGAAGAAGGAGAGAGAGAAAGAGAGAGAGAGAGAGAGAGAGAGAGAGAGAGAGAGAGAGCCTCATAGCGAGTCTTTCGTTCTCGCAAACAGCGATATTTCTTCTCACAAGCAAATTATGATGAGACCCTTCGCCGTTTCGTTGCACTTAATTTCACGATCGTTCCTGTTAGAAACTCAACGATGTCGTTAATTTTCAACAAACGAGATAAAGAAGCGGTCTCGTGTCAAGTTTTCATTCATAAACCTGCATAAATATATAAATATATATATTTTATGGATGTGCATACAAAATGATTTCACGGGTGCATCATCCAAAGAAAATATAACGCCACGAAGTATTTCGTCCCCTGACTATTTCAATACTCGTTTCGCAAGACGTAAAAATACTGAAAAATCGATTCTCACATTTCCCCTCTCAAGCGATAAAAATACATTGAGCAACGATGAAGAATAGGAAAAAAATCATGCTGAAAAAACATAGAAAATAATGTGAATCTTTTTTTGGGCCTCCACAAGTAGCTTCTGCAATCCTGGTATACTGTTCTTTGGTATATTTGTTCGCCAAAAACAAAAATGAACTGATCTGTCTTAACGACCGTCAGACTTGAGGTTAAATATGACATGAGAGTACGACACCCATTTTGTATGGTAAACTCTAACAACTCATTTTTTTTTTTCTGTCTTTCGAGTACTTTCGTTTTTCTCTAACTTTTTTTTGCTATCTATATGTCTCCACCATGTCCTCCTAAGCTAGACGACCCTGTCTACCACGCAATTCTCTCGTTCCCCGGGGTGAATTCTGTGAGCCGAGAAAGCCCTTATCTTTCGTTTGCCCTGCGGGCTTGCTCCTCGCTCCTATTCTCCACCGTTTCCGGTCTCTCTCTCTCTCTCTTTCTCTCGATCTGTCTTTCTTTGTCTCTCTTTCTCTACGACTATATATAGGTGGCAAACTGCTATACCGGTGACCAACGGCAGACAATAATTTACCAGGATCTATGTCCTTTCCCCTCTTCTTCTCCCTCTCCTCTCTCTTTCTCTCTTTACCATCCCTTCCTCGCACTTTCTCTCTTCCTGGGCTGTTCCTCTTCGCGTTTCTCCTTGTCTCTTACCAGGCCACACAGTTAAATATTCCCACGCGAATACGTCCTGCGGGGTTGACTGATGCCCGAGTGTGACTAATGCAGCATCCCAGAGGAGATCCTCTGGGATATTCTCTCTCCCTCCCTGTCCCCAACACGCGAGACTCCGGTAATACAACTCCGTACAGGTATAAGGGACAATTTCACTATCGCTCGACCCAAGGGGCAGAAACTCGTGGTTTTGAACACTTCACAAAGAAGAACAAGAACGATTCATCAAATGGTCCATTAAATAATTAAATTCATATTACGAGCAATGACGTAGCTGCATCCGTTATTTATTCATTTTTTTTTCTATTTTCATTATAAATTTACTAATGCATGGTCGATGGTGTACCTACAATTTCTCCAGTTAAACGAGGTTCGTCATTATGTAAATTGGCTCGTTTTACATGATGTAACATGGAAAATAAAAAAAAATCCCTAAATTGTAGAAGAATTTTTCAGGGGTTTTGCTTTCTATCAGGTGTTGCGCTACGAGATGGCTTGTAACAGCTGCATTTTGAAGCTTCGGCTATTCTTTTCTTTCTTTTTTTTTTCCACAAACACTCAAAAGTGTGTCACGCATTCTTATCTCGGCGTTGGCTTTTGTTACATTCTTCTCACTGCTTTTATTTCTCATCTCCTTATTTCTCCGTTTCACGCTTCTCTACTCTTTCTCCCCGTCTTTATTCTTTATTTTTTATTCGTTCTCGTATTTTACACGCCTCGCCTCAACGCCGAAATGTCTTTCGTTATCATTTTTATTATTACCAACGAAGAGACTGAAAAAATTCAGAACGTTCGTTCGCGGAGAGTTCTCTCTTTCCTCGTAGCTCAAATTGTGATACTGAAGAAAAAGAAGCGAATATAGAGAGGGGGGTGGCAGAGGAAAGAAACAAAAATAAAGCAGAGAGTAGGAGAAAAAGGATCTTCTTTATTTCCGGCGAGACGAGACGAGAAACTGTTGCCTCGAATTCTTCTCGTGTCATTCTCATCTCGAAGCTCAGCTTCACCATTCTTATATTTTTCACTTTCTTCTTTCTTTTATTTTTTACCATTTTTTTTTTTCTAACCATAAGATCTTTTTCTATATATATACATTCGCCCAGGAGACGCGCGTATAATTAAGTTAAAAATATTCGTCCTCGTCTTCTTATCACTAGGGAGGAGAAAACTCCTCTATATACCTTCGCTCGGAATTTCTTCATTATTTCCTTTTGTTCAGCTTTACCCCTGGGGGAGCGAAGCCTCGAGCTTTCTTGACGCACTTGCGATATAACTTTTTTACGCATAGATAACAAAATTTTGATATAAAACCCCGGTCGGGCGTTCGACATCCCGACTGAGTTTGAACAAGTTGAGAGCTCACGACATTGAATTTCCAAAACTCTAGATGCGAGAACAACGCGTCATTTTTTCACGTATTCTCTTTTCATTTACTGAATATTGTTTTCTATTATTGTATTTTTTTTTCTTCCAACGGAATATTCGTCCCACCGATCGAATCAAATATACTCGTGATAAATCCGGAAAGAAGTAAGAATGGAATTGCTGTACCATTAGCACGTAACGGAGTGAGTTAAGAAGACCGCGCGAGTGTTTGTTTTTTTTTTCCTTTTTCTTTCAACCGTTGCATTTTCTATTGGTCTATACGTGAGTATACATATGCGAGGGTGGAAAATGGGCAGAGAAGAATTGTATTCGATGTTGCTTTCGTTCTTTTTTTGTTCGTTTGCCTCTTTTTCACCATCTTGTATTTCTTGTCGTACCGGCCTCGCGCATGCAGCGCGGAACTGCAGCATCCAAACTCGCACACAGTCGCAAAGTCACAGAGGTAGAAAGACGCGAAAAATTTCAAGGAACGTATATATACATATACGTTGAGACAAACACTTGGTTTATACCGAAATAACACCAATAGGACGCGGCAGGCCGCATGTTTATTCAAGAGCCTCACGTACAAAAGATATTCCGCACGGAGCGTTACGTGACGCGCGGTTGTCCTGGTGGTGGAAAATACGCGGTCCGCGCCTGAGGGTGGTTGGGGAAAAAAAAGGAGAGGGAGAGAGAGAGGGTTGGAAAAAGAGGGCAGCAGCCAAGCGTCGCAGTTATTTTACTCACTTTTTTCTTTCTAACTAACCGAAGACTATACGTAGAGTCGTGAAAAAGTGGGGGTGGGATGAAGGTTGTTGGGATAAAGCGGCGTCTCGTCCGTTTCTGATGTACACTTGGCGACGGTGGGAGAGAAGAGCCAGGGGAAAACGTGTGAAAGAAAAGAAAAGTAGATGGAGAATAAGAAGGGCGAGGAGAAAAAGAGGCGGGAGAAGGATAGAAATAGAAAAAGGTAGTTGCGCACCCCCTCGAGCATACATCCGCATAGCGAGAGAGAGTAGTACACCCACGAATACGAGGTACGATGAGAGTAAAGCTTGTAGGGGTATGAGAATACCGAGGACACACGGTAAACCGGAAGTGAGAAGGAAATGAAAAAGTTATGTATCCCCGTTCTCGTCCTCGTTTCTCCATACTTTTTTTTTTCTTTCTTTCTTTCTTTCTTTTTTTCACCCGTCACGGTTACCCTTTCTGTATCCAAACCCCTGAATGAAAGCGCTTTCTGGCATACCGTTTTCATTTTACGCCTCCAATTCTTGTACCGAGGTTCAACTTTGCAAGCTGTAAAATTCTGTCTTATATATATATCGAGATATAAAGAAAAATACTTCTGGGCTAAGCCTTTTCGATTGTGAAAGCTTGCTGAAAGATTCCTTCCCTTCGCACATCCAAGGTGTACCTTCTAAAAACACCTAAAATCGACCCCCCCCCCTCTCCCGTTTTCCCTTCGCTACGCGGGCTCTTGGGTGTCGTAAATTTGGTCCTTGTGCAGAAGCTTTTTTTTTTTTTCGCCAATGTACGTAAACACGGCGTCGTGAAAATGGAATTTCGATTTTTACAATCTCTGAAGGTTTCATGGTCGAATGCATTTTCATTGTTGTTAATCTTTTTTTATTATCATCATTTTTTGAATAGCGCTACTCGTTGTAATTATAGTTATGTTTTTTTTTTCTTCAAACTTTATCGCGAAAATAACCTGAACGACGAAATAACGGAGAGGATAGTGTATTCTGTGAAAACTCATCGCAAAAAACACACACAAAACACCTACGACCTTTAGCCATTTCCCGACGCATTATCCGCAGGCTGCTTTTTAAGATTTTCTTTTTTTTTTTTTATCTTTACGAGAGATTCGACGTTATCCACATTTCGAGGAGAAAACCGCTCCCGAAGACATCGGAAAAATCTGTCGTCTCCAGAGTCTCGTCGACATAACACTTCGAAGCATAAGTTCGACGGTTTCGAAGCCCGTTTTTTTTCGCTCACTAAAAGGCCTCAGAGTCGTGGTAAGAGGCGATAAAAATTGAGGGAGTTCTTGACATAAATCATTCGAAATAAATTTCGGACGATTTGCATGCGATTTCGGGGCGATGAAAATGTATGTTTTTTTTTTTTTTTTTTTTTTTTTTTTTTTTCTGGGAAGAACTATAAATTGATGAAGGATTGAAAAATTTCTCCGTTTTTTTTTTTTAAATATTCGATACTTGTTGGTATACTGGATCGTAATTGCACTCGATCGATTTTCACGAAATTCGTAAGGCCTAAGAGAGAATTTCTGATAGCCACAAATCTCATCCATTGAAGGATTAAATTTGAGAGACTGGCATAAGTGCATTGGGCAAGCACTTTGGCAGGCACTAAAAGGGTTGGGAGCAGAAGAGTTTCTGTATTTCTCTCTCTCTTGACCTGCTCGCAGCTCGTAATGACCATCGACCGCAATGGTGAGCCTTAATTCCACCCCAAGCAAAGGGCACCAAGCCTCTCCAACGTCGAGCTTAAACTATCCACTTCCCTCTCCCCCCCCCCTCTCCCTAATACCAGCACTTTCGACTTTGTGTTTCACCCCGTAATTGCTTCGCATTATCACTAATCATTCTTTGTACCCCGAGCTCGAGTTTTTCTCTCCTACATCGTCGAACATATCAGGAAACATTTATTTCAACCTCCTTACATCGTTATTCGTTAAAAAAAAAAAAAAAAAAAGAGTCGAAAAACACAAGAAAAAAATATCCAATTCACCAGGCTCCGAATTACGAATGAGTCCAACGATATTTTTCTAATTAATGTAAAAACATTTCGAAACAACCTTAAATTATGTTTGGTACGAATGAGAAATCCTAACTTTCTGACGTAGCTTTCCACTCTTTCATCTGCTCAAACTCGAACACGTTTATCCTTCGTTCGAAGTGTGCTCCACATATTTTACCGCAGATCTCAGGTTCGTTTGCAGGCTGGAAAGTCGGAGAAGGGCTGAGTGGCAAAGAGGTATGGAACAAGAACGGAGTTTTTCTGGTTAAGGTATACAAGGACTGAGCCGAAAGGTCGAGTGGGGTTTCCGTGTGGTTTGTATGAGTTGAACGCCATTTCGGAGCAACGTGTTTCGAGGCTCCAGCCGCCTGTGTGCTTATGCGACTGTTGGGAAAGCTCTGTAGGCTCTGTAGTAACTTTGTTGGTACGGATTTATCGTTTCAGAATATACCGAAGGGAAGAAGCGAAGGAAAAAATAAAAAAGTAATATTCGAATTACAATTCATTGAATGATGCTGGTTCAAACTCTCCGAAGGAACAAAATTGAAGATGAAAAAATATATGAGGATGTGTCTGATCTCCAGGAGCAACCTCAGACAGCTGGAGTGATAGTTTCTTTCATCACGAAACTATATATTTGAATATATATGTACTACAGAAAGGGGTGCGGAAGCTTCCAACGAGAAAGATACGAGTGCTTCTCTCGGTTGAAGAACGAAAGAGAGAAAAAGACGAGAATGGTTAAGCAGCTTTCGTCGCACAATTCTCCGAGAGCTCTCTCCCGTTTGTAGCGCCAGTTTTCGTACTAATATTTGCCACCCGAGCCCACCTACCTTCTCATTCTCTTTCAACCCCCCCTCTCTCTCTCTCTCTCTCTCGTACACCCTTTTCTATCATTCTCGTGAGTTTTGGAAAGAGAAAGACAGAGGCAGATTTCTCGCTTGTGGTTTTACTCACTCTGTACTACTTCCATTCGTCTCGTTCCTCTTCCCTTCATCTGTTCAGACCGAAAAGTCTTTCGACCCTTCAAAGGCTCGAATTCGAATTCCCGGGTCATGCATATAATTCGTTTACTCGTAATTATCTCATGGATAAAACAGCTCGTCAAGATTATCGTTTATTTTTTTCATTATTTCAATTTTTTATGGATTCTTTCATCGACGTAAGCTCAGCAGTAATTTTTTTATTTCATTGCGAATACGGTACGTGGTCGGAAAAAAAAATGCGCTCGATGCTTCTGTTTTTGTGATTTTTCATTTTTTTCTGTATCATATGCCGATGGGCATGTTTTTCGTTGCTCTCGATTCAAAGATGCACGAAACGAGTATATATTTTTTTTTCTTTTGTGTTTTCGTCATTGTACAATTTTAGTATTATTATGATTTTCGAATCTGCATATTCTGAAAATGTTCGCGTAGCTTTTGTAATGATTCTGATTCATCATTGAAACACGGCCAATAGAAAGTTACAGAAAAGATGGGTTGAAAAAAAAAAATCTCGTTTAAAATTTATACGGTATTATTATTATTATTAATCCAGAAATATAATGGGAACTCTTCTGTTTTTGTTTTCAATTTTATTTATCGCAATATTCTATACATGTTGAAAGCTGGGGTTTTGTTGATAACGCGATAAGCTGATATAAAATGAAAACAATTTTTTTTTTATCCTGGAAAAAAGATTCGTTCGGAAAATAATCCGGGTTTTTAAAGCATATTTTCCATTTACTCGCGGACTATAGAATATCAGCGTTAATGCCAGTTTTTCAAGTAGGAATTACACAGCTATTTCTGTGAAAAAGAGTAAGAGGAGGTTAAGAAAAAGCGAGAAAAAAAAAGGAATAACAAAGCTGGGAACGTGTTTTATGCGAATAGAATGAGGGTGGTTGGAACGAAGCTGGAAAAATCAAAGAAATGTTCTGCGTTCGTTTTCACTCAAGAAGTGTAGAGAGTTAATATAACAGAGCCCTTCCTCCCCTGGCCTCTCTCTCTCTCTTCCTCTTACTCTTTTTTATTTCTTTTTCTCTGTTTTTGAGCCCTCTGCAAGCTGCGAGTTCAAAAAGACTGCAGACTCCAGTTTTGCGAGGCCAGGAGAAGGATCGACAGAGGAGAAAGCCTCGAGTGAGAGTGCAAAAGAGTCAGAAAACGTTGCCAGAGAGTTTTGAGTTCAGAAAGAGGGAGAGAGAGAGAGAGAGAGAGAGAAAAGGGGGCTTCCAGTTCTCTCAATAATTCTCAGGATTTTCTCCGGATTAATACATAAATATTAATACATTCGTGTATTCATAATAGAGAAAAATTGGAAAACTAAACTTAATTACCGACGATTCTTTGGGCAGCGAAACAAGTGGCTCTTCAACAGCAAAAACATCGCAGTTCCATTTCACTCGCTACACCATTGGCGAAACCACAAGCAGTGGCAGATTTCTCAGGTCGGCAAAATGGTGGCCAATAAAAGCGAGTACAAGTCTTGGGTTCGTCCTTATACCTACTGCTGCTGCTGCTGCTGCTACTTCTTCTACCTATTCCACCTTCAAACCACTCGAGTTTCAAAGCTTGAAATTTCACCTCACCATGTCCGACTCTCGTCCCATTTTCTTTCCTCTTTTCAACCATTTTTTTTTCGTTCAAAAGTATTCCTCACAGAGAGAAAAGAAAAAAAAATATTGAACCCGCAGTAATATTTGTCTGAATAAATAAAAATTGGTTAATAAGATTTTGTTTGTGTAACAGGGAAGCGTATATCGATGCTGAAACTTCGAATAAATGAAAAACAATATTCTGGGTCACGCGTAATTGGAGAAATGATAAACACATTTATTTTTAATTTGTTGTACCCCCGTATCTTTTCTCTCCTGCGTTTGAAACAAACCGTAAATGTAAACAGTATATAACGAGATGTTTACTGGTACGAATTATCCATCTCTCGGGCGAGTTCACCTGCGAGAGCTTCCTGTTAAAGTTAGGGGTGAGAGGATAGCAGAGGGGTGAGGGGGTGCAGGGGGGGTAGAGGGAGGAGGAGAATAGGGAAGGTCGTACGAGAATTATCGATTTCCCATGACGCCCGCGCGCTGTGTGCTCGAGATACAGAGTGACTCGAGAGTCGCTGCTCGCACTGGTGATGCTGCGAGAACCACCTTTCCTTTTTTGCGATAAAATATTCCACCGCGTTCAACCAGCGTGCCTGCACTCTTAAATTATCTCCGCAATATTGACCGGAGCGTATTTAACCACTCCAATATTTTTTTTGTTTTTCTTCAGTTTTCCTTTTTAAAAAGATTATCAAATTTAATATTTCAAGAATTAAATGCACCTCTTCATTTATCCTCATTATATTAATTCCTTTTCTCTCATCAATTGTTTTGATCAAGAGGCAAAATTGTATTTTCTCTCCAAATAGCTCTCTCTCTCTCTCTCAAATTGGCTCCATTGTTCCTATCGACGATTCTGTTGGGAATAAGAATCTTGGAGAAATTAGAGCTCGCGTGTAATGGGAGCTGCGTCATTAACGCGCGACCCCTTCCAGATCGATGAATTTGATAAGCCTTTTGTTACCTCGTCCGAGACAATGACCCGTCAAAATATTTGACGGTGCTGACTTACCTCCAAATATATATTGGCTCGAGGAACTGCGCCTGATCCTCCTTGTTTCATGATATTGAGCAACAATATATTTCTGCTCAGCGTCCAATTATGGATTTACATCTCTAAAAACATTGTAAACTGGCTCTCGAACCGTCCGACAAATTTATCACGACAGCAGGATATTTCCAGTAGAACAATACTGCTTCGAATTAACTTGAATCGCGCTGCTGAAAATAATAATTTTAATTAAAGACGTTCCGGTCTCCACGGCAGTACCAAATTATCTTTCAATTAGTTCGAATACGATTTGAAACGCCACGCTACACTGTCAAATCAATACACGTTCTTAGTTTATTTCCATTTCGGTACAATTAAGAGAAACTGACGGAATTGACACGCGTCTGATTCAGCCTGGAGGATTGACCAATGAAAAAGGTGATTAAAATATAGGGACGAAACGTTGGGTGTGTTAATCGACTAAAATTTGCGCACAGAAGCCACTATGGAGGGGATTTTGGTCTCTCGCGCCTCGCGGACAAACATAATTTCTGCGTGGAAAATATCACGGTGGCTTATTACAGGTAATTGCGAGGGAGGTTGGCCAAAGTTTCGGGAACATACACACCCTCGGTATATGTATATATATACAGGGGAGCAGGCGAACGCGTTCTCTCACGTGAGCTGCTCTGGACGAGTTGGTACGATGTGGTGGACCACAAGCCCCAGCAACAGCAGCGACCCCACCGACGAACATTCTGAATAGGCGAGCTTCGAACTACGAGGGTTATAATTTATCGGAGCGATATTATATGGGCTGTTTACCGTTCAATCCCGTTATTAACGAATATTGCGTTTGGAACCATGCCTGCTCGCTCGTTCAAACGAACGCTTCTTCCTTTCACCATGAAATTTATATAAATATTAATAATATATTCATTTATTCAATAAATGCTTGTGAAAAGCAGACATTTTGGAGAAATAAACAGGTTTCGCAAAGTTTAGCTGCTCTTTCGAGCGTTTATCGAATGTTGATAATTGTTGTGAGCATGATGAAAAACTTTACGGTTGACAAGCTTCGGGTTATAATGTATATTTAGATTTTTGTGATCTTAACGATTGGTAGTTGGTCAATAATACGCTTTTTCGTTTGGTAATGATTGGTATAGTTCTTATTATGTTTGTTGGTAAATTTTGTCAATTTTAAATCTATGCTAATGAGGAGAGATAAATAAATTCGGAATGACTGTTTATTGGCATGTTAAAGGAAGAATATTTGGGATGAAGTGACGACGTTTCACTTTCTCTAAGTTGGAGAATCGTTGTCGCCGCGCTGGTTAATTAAATGCAAACATCGATTAAACATCTAGGGAAGCTCGATATTGAGCGAAATAGTATTGGGAGTAAGGAGGGCGAGAGGTTAGGTACGCCGTAGACAAATAATAGTACGGGAAAGGATGATGCAAACAAATTTGAGAGCGTGGTACATTGCGAGTATCGTTGATTCTGCAAATGTAAAATGATAGATCGAAGGCTGGTGTGGAAGGGGTGGTTAGAACGAACAGGGTTGAAGCAGAGATGATGGGTACTCGCTTGAGATTTAAATTATAGGATAGTGAGAAAGAGCGAGTGAGAGGCGGAGCTTGAGAGATGAAGAGTTTTGCTCGATCGTGAGAAGTTGAAACTCTCGCGGCAAACCCCCGTGGGATTAAAGCCAGTGTATTTTGCAGCTGACAAGTGAGGGTAGGAGATAGTCAAGAGTTTTCATGACTCCGGGGGCCTCCGTTAACTCAGATTTCTTGTTCTTCTCGCTTGACATATAACCTATCACGTGCACACAGATTGTTTTTACATGAAAACGCTTTTGCAAATGTTCCATTAAAGTATGCATAGACCTGACGGATGATCGAAAAAAAGAAAAAAAAAAAAAGAAAAGAAAATATGAGTGTTGAAAAACGAACAGTGCTTCGGGTCTGAGCGTTGAATACTTTTTCCACTTTTAATCTCCCAATGGATCATCGGATATGTACTACTCGGATTTGATTGCCGCACGAAAAAATTATTACTTAAATTCTTCTATCGATTCGGGCTTTTTCATTATTGTGGAAAATAATGTTCTTCAGCTGTTGGCTATTGACGTAGCCAAAGGTCTGGTATAGATTAATAAATTTTAAGTTTCATCACGAAGAATTCGAGCGAGCCGAATTTCTTGGCGTCTGATCAGTTATGGCTTTTTTCACTGATTTCTTTCTCATTCGAACAAATCTGACGATTCAGGATAATGAAGAAAAATTGTAACTGATGTTGGATATTGAATTTGATCGGGTATCCGATGAATCTAACAACTCGATACAACAATCGATAATGAAATTTTGTTCGATCATCTTTGATGAACTCCAGACAGCGCGCTGCTCTCTTTTTTCTTTTCGACGATGCTTTATTCGCTCGTCATACTTTTTTTCTTTTTTTCTCGCGACGACCTCCATCTGGCGTTCTCCTGTCAGCAGGGGCTGTATGTGTCGAGGCGTTAGCGTTTCGCACGTGTGAGCAAATGGAAATTCATGCCTACCCTTAGAAACCATAGAGCTGCGTTTCCCAACACTCTTGGAGAATGACGAAGCGAAGGTGGATATATGAAAAGGGAGGAGGAGAGAAGACTTCGTCTTCTCGTTCCACACCGTATATTACGTGCACGACACGGTCACGTGTTACATCCCTTATAAGCCTCATCGTTCATAAAACTCGACTCACATCCTCGAAAGCACAAACTTCTACATACAGAGGGCTCCTCCTACTGTGTGCTTTGAATTTCCCTTACATACAGAAACTTGTAAGAACAACGTTTTATTTTTTCACAATTTTCTGAAATTGCGTTATCGAGAACGCGTGTTTCGATATAATAACTTTTCGATTATATTTATAGAGAGCGAATAATATTTTTCAAAAGTTGTTGAATTATTTTTCGATTTTAAAAAGTTACGATAAAGTTTTGAACGAGAGAAAAAAAATGCATTAAAAATGAAGAATATTTTTTGTGTACTTTTGATATAAAAATAGTATTCGAACAAGTACGATTTTGTTGTAAACGCTGACACGAGTTTTAAAGCAAAAGTCTTAAAGATATGAGAAAATTTTCTTAACTTCAGCTAAGAGCACTTCGTTATTCACAAAAAAAGAAGCTTATGGCTTACTTACGAGACGATGTTTTTTTTTTCTCCATCTCTCTTTTCGCCTTTTTTTCGTTCCCGCGTGCTTGTTGCTCCAGTTACTGTTGCCTTAAAAACGTGAAAAAGGTTGGCTCGCTTTATTCGTCACTATGTACTGAAACGCTGAATGTTAAAACGGGACGGAAAGAAACGTCATTAGGAAACGAGAGAGACTTTTCCTCCTGTGTATATGCTCACTAACGTAAACAAGTGAAATTGCAGTGGTAGAATATACAAGTGCTCTCCGGGTACAGTGTTGATGCTCTTTGGATGCTCTTCTCGAAGCCACTTACGTATACACATTTAAAAAAAATACAGAAAAAAAAACAAAACATCTCAAAAATAAGCATGAAAAAATGGCAGGTTTCGTGATTGTAGATTCGAATATCAGATTATTTAAATATCATTTTCCTGCCATTTTTTTTCCCTCCAGAATTTCTAAATCGTATTAAATCTTTCATTTTACCACTGTAACGTTTAGTTTAATTATTGGCCAAATATCGATCCTGATGAAATCATTTGATCGCGTCTCGATTGAACAATAAATAAAAAAACAAATGAGTCAGAAATATATATTTCGTACGCTTCAAAAAAGTACGTATACACGCGACACTTACTCGTAGACGAGCTTCGATATTTCGTACTTATAATGCGTGTGAATTTAATAAAAATGAAAAATTTTAAAAACTTTTTTTTTGCCGCAAGACTTTATTGAGATTTCTCGAGCTTTTAATTGCATGGAGAATGTATTTTTTTCGCTAGTGTTCTCATCTAGAGGGAATTAAAAAAAAGAAAAAAATTGTTTTCCGGAAGCATCAAAGTTATTCCCTTAGCTGTCGTGAATTTTCTCACCATCTTTCTCGCTTGCGGCTTATACGTTTCACGCTAATTTCATCCTGAATTTTCTCTCTCACTCTCACTTTTGCCTCATAACATTTATTATTCAATTATCCCTCGTCACCGGCTCTGTTTTACAAAGGAGTAACTCGTTTACCTCGGTATAGGCTCTCCGTATACATGTAAATCATTATGGGCAGACACGAAATTCGCCAGCACTCGTTAAACTCAACGTTTTTAAGCTGTTGCTTTATCTTGATATTATATTTTTTTCCTCCTCGTAACGAAACTACATTTTTTGAAACCACAACCACCACTTCTTTCGACTCAAATAACAACGATGTTGATTTACGAGTATTGCACAAAATGATCGAAGAAAAATCGCGATGATGATTGGATGGGAGCGTCATCGATTAATTGACTGAATTTATATATGATTCCGGACAAGATAATTCATAGAGTTCGAAAGTGTCGTTAAATTTTAGCCGCGTAAGCATTTTTCGTTTCCTCTCTTCCTTTTTCGAGATGTGCTGCGACGAGAAATTTCTTTCGCAAACCGCGCACAGAACGAAAATTGCTTAAACTCGCGAAATTTCTCCGATCGTTTTGTTTTTTTTTTCTTTTCTTTTCTTTTCTCTCTGTCTCGCTCGGGTTATTTCTCTGTCTGGTGTGGCCAACAGAAAAGTCAGGTCGAAATCGTAAATTCGAAAGGATCCGGGCATTACGTTGAATCCAGAGACTCTTTACGGTGGTTGGTGGCCACGAAGGCCGGAAACTGCTGCCGGGTAAGAACAAATTGCCGCTCTTATACCGCTCGAGAAAAATATCATATATTTTCACGACGAAGTCGCTCTCTAACGACGCCGAATCCTCTCTGCCGTAGAATTCTGCGTCGAGGCGCGAATCTTTTCCCCTGCCAGTTTCCATGAAAACACGAGAAACACGAAAAGGGACGTTAAGCCGGAGGGGCAAACCCTCTCGTAACGCTCAGCCGAACAAGCAGGCAACCCTGAGGTTTTTCTTTTTTTTTCTAATTCCAATGCATTATTACAGTAATTATTTTATTGCAAGATTTTTTTTTCACTAACCCTCTAGAAAATAGAAATCCATAGTATTCGTTTCATCAAAAAAAGAGAAATAGACGGTAATAAAATTGAAAAAACAAAAATCAATAGCAACGAATTGAGCATTTCCAAATTCGTTACTTCTCCCATGCTCATTTTTTCTTAATATTATCGACTAATGCAAATCACCCGAGTGACCGAAGAACTCGCAACGCTTCGATAAAAGTTTGGGCGAAAAAAGGAAGTGCTGAGATTGATCGAATCGAACAATACATGGGATAACGTATTCATGTTTCGAAGCTGAAACATCGAAAAAAAAGTCATATATCTGAAGTTCTCGCGGCCTGTCCAGGGGGCCGTTGCTACAAGTGTATATGAGATTTAGGTGTTGAATTTTATTTTTATGTTTTTTTTTTTTATCATGTTTGTATTGCAAGCTCTCCAGAATTCTGCACGTATGTGTGTGTGTGTGTGCTGAATTCTGGAGCTTTTGCAACGGTAAATAATGCATTCGGCTCTCTGTCCCGCACTCTCCTCTTCTTCCAGCCTCTCTCTCTCTTTTTCGCTATTCTTTTTTTCCTCTCGTACTGTTTTTCAACAATAATTCATCACCGGACATTCCGCTTCGTTCGTTCCACTGCCACGACGTTCTTCTGCTTTTTTTTCCACTCACAAAGCTCCCCTCTGGACGCACCCACACCCCTCGGTCACCTCGTCCCTCAGTTTGTATTTCATTCGCGTTTGAAAAACGAAAAAATAAAAAAAATAAAATGTTTTATTACCGATCGCGCTTGCGCCCACTTCCCTCGAAATCCTCAGTCTCCCTCCTCTCTCTTTCTCTCTTCTCTATGTCACAATGTGATTTTTTTTTTTTTTTTTTTTTTTTTTTCGAGAAATAACACCCTCGACACACTCGGATTCGTTTGAATATTATCGTGACGCGATATAACTCGAAATATTTATTCGTCCGTGCGCACACTTCGCGCATTCTTGTGTCCGGCGTTTCGCCAATTTGATGAACGGTGTTTTTTTTTTTTTTTTTTCTCTCTTATTGTTTCCAACGCGAGTCGCACGAGTGATGCTGAAAATTCGTTCTTAATTGAGAATTAGATCGTTGGTTTTTCAGAGAATAACAATCCGAAGAATCAGTTGAGTTCCAGTTCTCGAAGAAGCGAAAACGAAATTTTTGTTTTTTTTTTATTCTAATAATCTTTATTCTTTTTTACTCGAACTCGTTGAAAATAAGCGACGAAGCTTTCGTGGAATTGAATTTTTTATTATCACCTTTGATACCGTTTGGTTCACTCAGAAAGAGACAAAAACTTTAGACACGAAGTTAAAAGCCTCGTAGAAATCATGATACGAGAATTGTCTTTTGAAATATCGGCGTTGTTTGCTCTCTCTCTCTCTCTCTCTCTCTCTCTCCGAGTAACGTTACCTTGTAGACGAAATGAAATGGTGAAATGGGCGTGTTCCGGTAAAAGGAAGATGCACAAAAGAGAGAGAGGGAGAGAGAGAAACATATAAAGATGGTCGGTTATTTCGTTAAATTTCGCATATACACACAGAGTCATTAAAGCGAATGTTTCGAAGTAAACGAAATTGCTCGGAGAAAGCACCAACGAGAGTGACTCAACCGGCGTCTCCCTTCTCTCTTCGAGCTCACTTTTACTCCACACTGTGGGAAAAGCTCTTCCGCGTTTAGCTCGCGAAAACGGACGAGCCGTAACGCCGATGCCACAAGCGGACCATAAATTTCCCCAGCGAGAGAAACGCAGGACAAGCCAACGTTTTACATACATGCGAGTCTATGTAGACTTTAAAGATATATTTAGAAACAAGGTGTCCCAAAAGTCGAAAAGAATTTTTAAACGATTCGTCGATTTCGGGATTCCGAACCGCGATGAGGCCATTTTTTTTTTCCAATCAAAATATCTGTAAAAATGAATTAAATGTCATTTGGGACAATGAGAAATTCGATGGAGTTTTGAAGTGGGCGGAGCACACTCCCCGCCTCATCCAGCATTTCTCGGCGTCGCGATGAGCTTTTCACCGCGGCTTTCACCGACTAATTAATATCCAAATACATTATGAACAGAAAGAGAGAAGCTCAAAGGCGAGCTTCTCTCCTGCAAAATTTCAATTTTCACGTTCTCGATATAAGTATTATCAACCAATTTTTCGTAACACCCTATATACATTCAGGATTGTAGGCAAGAGAAAAATAACTCTTCTTGTATGTGTGCTCGACGGTTCTGGGAGGATCGCTCTTGCGCATTCATACACGAGAGACAAATGTGCGGCGGAATAACGGGAGATAACGCCGGAAAAGTGAGGAAAAATACACGAGTGAAGGAGGCACACGTATACATGGGGATAGAACGAAAAGGAAATGAGAGCTCATTTGCATTTTCCACGAGTCTTTGCAAATGTTTATGTACGAATATAAAATATATATATACGGACTATGCACAGATAGATGGATAAATTAATGCAATTTTCTCAGGCGTTTGTTTTTATGTCTCGTTATGCATCGCTTATTTTCTTTCGATTTTTCCCAAGAAATATTAGTTCGTTAAATATGCATTTATGCAAAATCATCGTTACAAATTAAACATTTGTCTTTAATTATTCGAATTCATTAATATTAACGCTATTTCAATTCAATCTCTCTTGATTGAATCTTTTTTTTTTTATATTTTGTAAAAACACTTAACAACGTCATGCACCTTTTCTGGAAAGAATAATAAAAGGAAATTGTTTCACTCCACCGAAAACGCGCGTTAAATACCAGATTCAGTCGAGCATAGACCGATTTTTTATTGACGTTTTATTTCATACTTGGGGTAGAGTAGAGTTATGCATGAAATGAAGAGACGCAGTTTGGATATCGGATTCGTGTGAGTTTGATGGAAAAGCTCACTCTCGATTTGACCAAAAGTTGTAAACTGTGCTTCCGGTTTTTGGGTTGTTTGTGTCACTCCTCCTCGATCGTTCACGTTTCTCTGTGTATGTGTGTGTGTGTGTGTGTGTATGTCGAGAAAGAACTTCTTCGACAGGATATAGATTTTTGGCGCCAGTGTTGTCCTGGCATCTGGATGCCAGGACAACACTGGCTCCTGGGAGCAACCCTATGACGAATACATACATAAATATATATATTTGCGACGTAATACTCGCTGTATATCGCTGTGGAGTAAATCGTCCGACTCCACGAGCTACTGAGACTCCTTTAATATATTTTGCCCGGATATTTTCGTCCACAAAGCAATCGTCAAGCGTGGAATGGGCGCCGCAATCCTACAGAGAGCGTTGATTCATTAAAAACACAACATTAGAAAAAAGGTTGAAGAAATGATGATGCATCAAGAAAATCTTTTGGGCGATTCGTGCAATGAAAAAAAGAGTAAAATTCACGATATGTACTCACAGAACTGAAAAATATCTTATTTATTAGTAAATCCGTATCCGGTGAAAGTAGCATTCGTCTCAATCATTTTGGCGTCAAGATAAATTTAACTTTGTCCAAAAGAAATAGGAAGACCGAAGGGAGAGGGTTGAAAAAATTGTGAAAGAGCCAAAAAATGGGGGGAGAAAAAAAAACACAAGCCAAATATTTACGTGGTGGAGACACTTGGTGCCAAAAGCAGAAAAATTGTGGAGAGTCTTGAAACGGGAACGGTAAACAGCGCTGAGCACTTGAAGAAGAAAGCTCGTAGTCCTGCACTCGCCAGCCAGGCCTCTTTTTCTCTCTCTCTCTCTCTCTCTCTCTTCTCTCTTTTTCTTCATCTCCTTTTCACTCAGTTTATTTTTTTTTCTCCTCTCCTTCTTCCACTCGACTTTTGCAATATCGAGTGCCGACTCGGAACTTTCCTACCCCTTTTCAAGAGGGGATGAAAAAAAAAGAGGTTGAAAGAGGATTTTCACACTGGGTAACTGGACGAAAATACATGTTACTAACATACGGGAAACGCAAGAGTGGACACATTCAAGTATCGTCTTTTCAGAGCTTTACACACTCACATTTATATAGATATAAGAAAAATCTTGAGCAACAAAAAAAAAGGACTAGAAATATATATCCACCCTTATTTCGTGTTTATGGTGTATTTTCTTGGACACTTGGGTGCCAGAAAACTGGAAGTGATATTCTCTCGTGTATATGAGTGTCTCTTCACTGTATTATCTCGCCAGATCTTTGATATTATTTGTATATTTTTATGTACAACAACTCCTAAAAGTCAGACCTTTGACGAAAGTACATTACATAAGAACACAAAGATTCTAAAATTTTCATATTTATTCTCAAATTTCATGGTTTTTTTGGGTTTAAACCAAATGATGAAGTAGCAACTATCAAATAAGTATTGATTCGAGTTTTTTTTTACCAGATTTTTTTCTTTTGATACGAAAAAGAAGAAAAAAAATGAAAATCTCGATTTTTTTTTTCCCTACGATTTTGTATATTTTTCTCGCGACGATGTTTTTGTTTACGAAATCAGGATCGTAACGTATTTCTCGTTTGCTACTTGAAAGTGACGAAGGTGCTTAGTAGAGTATAGTCGCGAGAAACTCAAGTTTATATTCCCCTTTTGTAGTGTTGTTTGCCTCCCCAGAGTCTCGTTTCGCGTCAAAGTGCCGCGGACACTTTGGATCGTTTTCTTCTCTCTCTTTTTTTTTTTTTTTTTGCGCTTCTTTTCGCGTTTGTTGTTTTATTTTTTCTTCACGAGCTGCAACATACGCGAAACTCGAGAGATCTGCAGGATCCTCGTTTTCTCATATACACACACGTCGTTCACGCAAATTTAACGAGGCAATATCGTTTCAACGACGATTCTCGAAAACGTCCTCGTATTTTCTCGTGTATTTTAACCTCCAGGGAAAAGAAAAATAACCTTTTACAACCGAGCAAGTTCTTGTACTACGCGGTATGATTTTATTAATGCTCGCATTTTTGAAATTATAAATCGCATGGAAATGAAGCGAGTCTTCATATTACCGAGAACTCGTTTTCTTTTTCACTCTATTCTGGACCGTGGACTCGATTGTAATGAAAGTAATAACTTTTTTTTTAACGAAAGAAAATCTATAATGAAGTATTACAATCGAGAATAGAACGTACGTAAAAAGCATTTGTTATTTCGTTGGTTTAATTCGTCGAATATTATGTTTTCGTGCAATTTCTGATATGAATCGATCGATCGGTATATATTTCAGACACAAATATACTCGGCCGATGTAAAATGTTATTTGGCTCTGTGTACGCGATGTGTAAGAGGGGGGTTGTATTTTCGATCGACTCTATAGAGAGAGAGAGAGAGAGAAAGAGGCAAAAAAAAACAAAGGGAAAGAGAGAGAGAGAGAGTTCAATCCCATGCACCATGTTCAAAGGGCCATTACGAAAATGGCCATTAAAATAAATTACTCTCATTGCGCGCGCTCACCTATACTTGCTTTCTCTCTGAACTCGTTCTCCTTTATCGTACTCTCTTTCTCTCTTTGCTCCGGTATCTCTCCCTTTTGGTCAATACAAACACGACCCAAAATAGATCGAATATTCCTGCAATTTTTGCATTCAGTCAGAGAGAAAGAGAGAGATAGAGAGAGAGAGAGGGGCAACTATATACACAAAGAGTATTTCAGTTCGAAATCATTCAACTATATACATTCAGTAAATATACGCGAGTATCCCGTAAATAGATTTAGCAATGCAAATCAATTTACGAAAATAATGGGCCTACAAGTAAGCCACACTTTTTACCTGATCGTAAACCCGAGCCACTAACAAATGCTCTGTTAATTCAAACTCGTTTCTGGTTAGAAGAGGTCACGAAGAAAAGAATTTTAAAAAATATAAAATTGAAATTCTTTTGTCATAAAGCATCGAGTGCTGAAGAAACAGCGAAAATAATGAATAGCTCTTGAAATTTTTTGATCGAATCAAATTCATCGAAAACTTTCATTTCGACATTATATATGTACTCTCCGCCGGATAAAATTTGAGCGAATATCAGTCGATCCATTTTTGATATTATTAAAGTATCAACAAAATCGTGTAGCACAACAAAAACGCAGTAATTATATTGCTGGTCTCGTCGCATATATTGTGTTTACACGAGATTCATAAACGTTCGAATAAAAATGACAAAACTTCACAATTTTGCCATGAATCTCCACAAATAAAACAACAAATCTCTCCGCAAATAAATTGTATTCGCACCGATGAGTTAAAAATACAGGAGAATTCATGATATTTTTAATAAATCTCGTATTTCACGAATCGTTGAACATTATATACAGCCTCGGGAATAGTAAACCGTTGTATTGTTTATTTTTCATTGTGTGTGTGTTGAAAATAGACGAAAATACATATTGTCCGTTTTTCGTCCCTTTTAATCAGTCCGCAGTACAGAGTTTGTTGAAAATGAACGATGAACATGAGAGATAAGAAAAACACAGACGAGAAATGTATAAACATGAAAATATTAATTGTTACTGATGGATCATTGGGGTTTTGTTATTTCAAAAAAACTGTCGACTAAAAGGAAAGATAAAAATGCAGAATGAAAATAAATCTCCAATGTAATTTTACATTCGTTGAATACCGCACAAAATAAAATGATGACGAAACATGAGAGTCTGCTTTCTGATTATTCCAACAAATTTTTTTCCGAATAATATTCACGTTTTGCTCTCTTTCAATATCCAAACTTGATATGGCGAAGCGAACGCCGACTATTTTTCTCTTCGTAATTTACACTCAATATGTTTCAAGAGCTCATTCATTTTTTAGCACATTTTTTTTTTTTTATACATTTTTTAAATCGAGTTTTCAGTTTGATATGAACAAAGAGACGGCGCGGTAAAGCCAAAGTACTGCGCAGCTCCGAAATACACTTTTTCAACGTGTTGCACGAAAATTCCATAAATAAATGCAATGGCGAGTTTTTGTTCGTTTAACAATACGATAAAAAATATGACGTTTTAAACCAATTTTTCTCATGCCTCCCTCGTGTTTAGAGCTTTTCTATAGGAAAGTTTTGCATTCTATTGGTTGAAAAAAATCTCTCGAATATATCGTCAAAGCGATTCGTTATCAGTGTCGCATTTCCGATCAAGAGAACCACCCGGGCAATGGGATACAAAATACCGAAATGAAAAGTCTTTCATTCACGTTTTTGCCATATTCGAAGTTTTTTCATCTGACGTTTTTCGCGAATCGCTCAATACACAGCTATATCCAATTATTAAAAAATAAGAGAGAAAATGATTAAAAATTGATAAAATGCTCTAAAAGAACTTTTTTGCAAAACTGACAAGTTCGTGCAAAAAAATTGAAATTTGAAATTTTTTTACAACGATGATTTGATTGGTATTTTTTTTTTGTATCATTAAAGGGTCCGGTAGGAGAAGTTGGCGGCGTGAGGCTGCCTTTACAATCGTTGCATGGATACGGATCGGTGTTCATGTATTCGGCCTCAACGAGTCCTGGAAGTGGTGGTAGTCAGGGCGGCGGGGGCGGGGGTGAAGTCACCCTTCGCCTCCGCGAACCCGAGGACATACCGGAAGAGGTTTTGGCGCGTCTCGAAGACACGGCAACGCTCTCGATATCGTTGCAAGGTGACGCTGTTCTTAGGCTCGGCACGGCTGGCTCTGGTAAGTCCCAATTTCCATTACTATTTCGATAAAGTTTTGATAAAAAGTCATCTATCGATGATGAAAAGTCGAAAGATTTTTTTTATCATCATTCAAAACTTGTTTTCATTTTTATTTAAACGTGGACGCAGCAATAAAATTCCTGTGTTGAAAAATGTCTGTCGATAAATATCGAGAATTTAATATCTGAGATATTTTTTTGATTTTCGTATGTGCGACGATGAGAGTCGAGACCTCGAACTAACGTTTTTGGAACTGTGACCAAAGAGGATCGTCCATTAGAGAATTTTCGAAATTTTAGTGATATATCGTAACCATAAAAAATAGTACGGACATGAAATAAAGTTTCTCGGTCCATAAATACTCGGATTATTCTAGTGGACAGCGGCAGCCCACCCCCCGAGTGGGGAAGAGAGGGAGAAAAAGGGGTTGCTCTAACTCCGACCGATCCGCTGAATTTATGATAATGGGGATGATCCCTCGTATTTTTAAGGATAGCTATTAATTAACGCCTTTTCGAAGCGCGTTCAAGGACACAACGACATTGGAAACTTGACTGTAGAAGTGATGTAAAAAAAGAGGAAAGAAGGAGAAGGTGCTGGAGAAGGAGAAGAATCGTGGATCAGCAGATTAGATGAGATTCACTTGGGATTCTGCCTACACGAAGCTTCACTTTCTCTCTCGCTCTTTTCTCATCCTGTTTTTGCTATCTGTGCCCTAAAACACAGGCGTTAATCCCTCCTGGATTTTCTCTACCATTAGGTCAGTCTTGATAAATTCTATTTTTTCTCTTTCTGCTTTATTTCGTTCAAAAAAAAAAAAAATTCAAACGAAATAGCGATAATGAAAAACAACGTTTGGATAGTCACAGACTCTCTTTGTCCGGGCTGCCTTACTGCAAAACTTGTGCAATTATTCAACCAAAATTTAAGTTTCGCTTATTCCATACATCAGTAAAAAAATCAAATCTTCTCACTTCGGCGTTTCGAGGTCTTGGAGTCTGCCTTTTTTGGCATTAAAGTTACAGTGTTAATGAAAATTTTTGCTAGCATTTGCCAAGTTTCACAATAGAGTGTCTTGATCCAAAAAACGTTCATTCTCGAGCGAATGGAATGTTTATCTTTCGGATATTTTGCTTGCTAGACAGAAGAGATTTTTGGTATGAGCCCAAGCCACGAACATAAATGCATACAAAATCTAACGGAAACATATATATATATATTTATATATTATATAAATGTGGATTTTGAAAGATTCGCAAAGGCATTTAGCATATCTGGAGGGTTGAATCTGCACGCCTGGCCTGGCCTGATTCGGCACAGCTTTGTTACGGAATCGCGAAAGACTAGGGGATATACATATCTTTCCGGACGATTTGTCAAGTCACAGTGGAGGAGGAAAGCCGCTTGTGTCTAGGCGTCTATGCGCCATGTTTCTCTCGCTTGGATAGCGTCGTAGATTCTCCATAAATCCAGGATTTTCATAAGTTTTACGGGTCTTAACATTTTTCTCATTCTTTTTCGCTGTCTCGTTCTATACGTGTGCCGCCACCTTTAGCTATGCAGACACCAGAAGTCAAGCTTCTTTGAATGAGCCCACACGTTACTTCGACCCTTCTCGCTCCATCCATTGTAGTTTTGCTTTTGGTGAATAAAAATTGGCAGGCACCCCTCATATGCGATCGCTCCAAATCCTCAATCCAGGAACAGCCCTTAACGATGTAACGGAACACATTTTGACGTGTCTGCGCCCAACTCATGTTGAATCCCTGGCACAACAGCATTTCTTCGTAATGATGTAATGCTGGAATAACGAGGCAGCTGTCAATGACGTCCTACGCATAAACCTCCAGGCGTTAGATGCTCCGCATTGTAACGTTCAATTGTTAACCAGCTGACGTGTGCTTGCTGAACATATTCTGATGACGTTGCAGTACCATATTTCGCAGCCCCTCTCCTTGGCCAGAATTATTCTGAAGCTTTCAAAGGGATGAATGACGCGTGAAGGCTACTACAGCATTCGCTCGGTGTAAATGAAATGCCCTTAAATCTGACAGAATCCAAAGCGTGATTGGAAGACGGTTAACCAACCCGGGTGCATTCCCGAAGCTGGTTTAAGGGACTTTCAAGATCACGTCAGTTATCGTAGCCTCTCGTTTTGTCTGTTCTGGTACTGGTTTTTGTTGAAAAAAAAAAAAAAAAAAAAACATGGCAGCAACATACAGACGGGATTTAACTTAGTTCGCAGTAGATAAACGGAGGTGGTAGGCAAAGATTCATCAGCGTGGAGAAACTCTCCTCCTCAGGAACGTCCCCTCGGGCTGCTTCAACTCCAAATTACTGGCTCTTGCACGATCGCCCGAGCATGCAAGGACTACACAGACACGAGACAAACCAGCTTTGGATACATAGTTATAGTATTCTTATAATGGCGATTGATTAAGAGGGTCTCTTCGCATCTTACTTGCCTGAGGAAACCGAACCAGTACTCTGTATCAGTGCTTGAGAGAGATGGAGGACGTTTCTATCCTGCCAACTCCGGACGTTCTACAATTGTCCTCCGGCTATTCCTCCACGATTTTACTTCAATGATGAAACGAAGAACTCGCCCGTTCTCGAGTACCACTTAGCTTCGTACTTTCTCAACTTGTTATATCGAATCTCTGGTATATCTCGTCCGGGACATCGAATTACGTTTTCACTCGATACTTTCATTTGAAACTTTTCTATGATATCGATTATTCCGAGATCGTTTATTTTATTGGTGTCCTATGACAAATTCCAATTCGAAAGCAGTCGCTGGAGTTTAGTCAGATTAATAGACAAATCTGTATATTTTGTATGTGTTCAGTCACTGTATTCAGTGGCTTCTAATTCACAATCCCTTACTCTATTTTCGTATTTGAAACCTGTAATTTTCTTCAATTTTCCGTACACGTCTACCACGTTTCCGTATTAAACAAAGACCTTAGCTGACAATTGATTAAGAGACTCTCATGTTCGTGACATCGCAATTGCTCGCTTTCACGGGTACACGGTATCAGAGAAAAGGAAGAGAAGGGACTAGGATGAAAATACTTCAGCTACTTCAAACGTCACCTTTTCGCCTTGAGGGACTTGGAATGGCGACAACGACAACGACGTTTGAGTGCACTAGGGTAGGGTGTGAGAACTACGAGGCAAAGAGCAAAGGCGTTACAAGGGTCTTTTCTTTTCTCTCTCTCATTCTTTCGTCAGTTTTCTCGACACGTGTGGATGCCAGCTTCAGCTTTCCAAGGGTAGTTATGGCAAAAGGGTTTTGCAGAAATTCAAGTTGAAGGATTCGCTACCTTTTCCTCACCGAACCTTTGCCTTTCTTCCTTTCATTTCTCCGTGTTCACTGGCGTCAAGTGGAAAAATGTCAATGTGACACGTATACACACCGATGAAGAAAGTTGCGGTAACGCAGAATGAAAACATTAGAAAACTTCGGCGACGAGGTCTTTTGCCATTTTGCCACACCATTGCACATCGTTCATCATTTGAACGATTTAAGAAACCATCATCTCCTACCTCTCTTAGCCTCTATCCCATTTTAACTCTCGGCAACGGTAGTAATTAAATTTAATTGGAAACGCTTATTTCCGACTGTCGACCTCGTTAAGGTCGAATGAAAATGAGGATCGAGGCCTGCGAATGTAGAAACGTTGCTCGATCGACCGATTCATACCCTTTCCCCGTAGCCGCCCCTCTATAACCATCGATGACACGTTATCTCGTCGCGCTTCGTTAAACGATCATTACATTCTTTATTTCGTTCGTACACGAAATTAAAAAAAAAAAGGTGAAATAATGCCTACATTGACCGGTTCAATCGCGTGAATTTTATCGCAAATCGAGTTTAATAAACTCTGTGTGAAGTATCCAGATATGAGAAAAACCACTCAAGTTATTCTGTCAAGTTTTTCCGAATTGATACCGAAGAAGCGATTTATCCGGCGAGTAATATTTTTTGCATCTTTTCAACCGCTTTTTATCTGTTTCTCAGAGACTTTTTGAGAAAACTTGAATTTCCATGGGGATCGTAGAAATAAAAATTGAAAAATACTTTTTGAAATTTTCACCCGGAAACTCGACTTGGTCAATGTTTTTTTTATTTTATTTATTTTTTTTTAAATATTGTTGAAGAATAAAATCCCTCCATTTCCCATAGTTCTGAGCGCTTCACCGACACAGTCGCTCGGTTGATTCGTTTTCGAAGGTTTGCCAAAAAGCTAAAACAATTTTGAAGCTTGCTTTTTTCTCATTTTTATTATGTACAGAATTAATTAAGTTTCTGTCAAAGATACGATCGAAATCAGATTTGTTTCCTCCAATCATATTCTCCAAAAAGGATGAGCCTCTGGCAGTGATGACGTAAAAAAAAAAACGCATTCCCTTTGAGGTTTAATCATTGTCGACAATGTATTTTTTTTGTGTGCTCTACATGATACCTGTTGAAAGAGCGGTGATGAAGTAAATCCATTATTCACTCTCTTGCAGGCAGGGCCCTATTGATATGAAATTGATTTTGGTTTCGGTCCAAACAGTTTGAACACCGAAAAAGTAAATAAGCGTGGAAAAACCTATTCAGGATGCGCTTTAGTATTTGGGGAATAAAGAGGAATGAGGGGTTGGGGATTGTACGAAATTTCCAATTAAGCGTGCGTGACACAGAGGAACAAGCGGGACGATATTCATTAGCATACGCAAAAATGTAGAGAGCGTGTATATGCATCACGTATGCTTGAAAACAGTGGAAAAGAGGATGAGAGAGAGAGAGAGAGAGAGAGAGAGAGAGAGAGAGAGAGAGAGAACAAAACGCTATGCAAATTAGCAACGGCCTAACGGTTATGGCTGTTATACGGAATGAACGGTGCGGCAAAAGCTTCCTCCCTCTTGATCTTTCTAGCTCTCTCTCTCTCTCCCTCTCTTTCTCTTTCTCTCTCGCTTCGGTAATGCTCGTGGTGTGTACGATGATGGTACATAGACACGCGCGGATCGTTCCATTCTTTACCGATAGTTTCACGAGGCCACAACGAGAGATGGATGCGTCATGACGCACTCCCAATACCTTCAAGCTTTGTTAAATTTTCCATGAACATCAATTTATCTGTATATAGATATAAATATTGAAATAAATCTTGTACGAAGATGAATTGGGGCAAAATGGTACAATTAATAATGCATTTTTTGCCAAAAATAAACAGCGAATCGAGTAGTTGCTTTTTTATACAGGAATAGTGCACGGTTATGAACACACGAGCACGTGTGTGCCTATATGTGTGCGTGTGTGTGTGTGTGTTTTTTTTCTCCAGCTTTCATGGAATTTATATACGAGAAAGTCCCGCTTATTTGCAGTCTACACGGAGTTGGTGGCGTCCTGGTTTTTTTTTTTTTTTTCCCTCTTCCGCAGTTTCGCGTAATGTCCAAGCGAGCGGATGGCAATACCGTAAACCGGAAATAAACTAAAGCCACGGTACGCTATAAAAGTAGCCTAGAGACTGAGCTTCGTTCCCATATAACTGTACACACGTATATACACACACACACACACACACACACACACACACACACACACACACACACACACACACACACACACACACACACACACACACACACACACACACACACACACACACACAAACACGTCGGTACATATAAATATAAAAATATATATAATCTTGGTCGGAACTTGACAATAAGTCTGAAATATTTCGCTGCATTTTATTTCTTGTTTCTTTTTTTCTACCCCTTTTCACATTTTCATATATGGGCTCTCTTTCGTGAAAAATTATTTCAGGCACCTCCTCGCTTCTCCATTTTTCTCCATAGAAAAGAATGTAGAAAAACTAAAAAACACTTCTTATTAATTCGTCACTGAAGATCGATAGTCAATCGATAATCGGACGAAGAATTAAACTCTTTCTAGATTTTACAAATTTTTTCATCAATACGCTCGCTACAAATTTTACAAAATTGTTATACTTTCGAAGAAAAATTAAAGAACAAATACTCTTTCAAATTGTAACTTTATTTTCTTTGAACGAATAGAGGCTCGCAATAATGGTCCATTCGACACGAAATGTCTCATACTTATTTTCATATTATACGAGTAAGAAAGCGCGGGGGTGAATAAACACGTGTGCAAAAGTAACGTTGGAGATTCGTAGTCACGTTAATGACGTGCTACCATGAGAACTGGAAAAACCACGCAGGGTTTCTCTCCACTTCGGAGAATAATGGCCGTGAGCGAACTATAAATGCTTGAGGTTTTACAAGGGCTGGAATTCCACACGGTACACAGTGTCGAGTATATGCGTGGACATTGCGAAAGAAAAAAAAAAGAAAAACGAACGAGTAAAAAGAAATTCGAGAATTAGAGGAAAGAAGCGTAGGAATAACGAGAGAATAGTAAAAGATCAGTAGAAAAGTTAAAAACGGCAACAAAGTTGACGAAGAACGAAATACGCAGTCGGGCTAAAAACGAGACGAGAGGCGAAATAGGATAGCGCACAGAACGAAAAAGATTTTTTTATTTTTTTCAAAAACGAGTTGTAAAGAAGAGAGTCCACGAAGAAAAGACAAAATAAGGGGCAGACGCGGAAAGCAGAGGAGAAAGGGAAAAAGGATGAATGGAGAAATGGGAAGAACGTAAGAGAGTTTGGCCAAAAAACTGGAGTGAAGATGGAAGAAAAAGGCCCCGGGAGCACACGTAACTTACACGAACAACGCGGGATTCTCATTCCAACGTCGAAAGCGAATATGCGAAAGTTTCGTGAAAACTTTTCGCCGAGAGCAATTCTCGTTATAACTTGGGACTGTGAGATGGAGGCCAGGCATGGAAACGAGTAAAGTAATATATATATATATGTATATATACATGCATACATCTATATACGTGCAAACATATAGAACTATTTAAAAAGTGTACATAGATATAGACATATACATACGTATTTAAGAATACACGTATATATGCAGATTCGCAATAAAAAAATATGTGCAATAATAAGAGACGTACGTGCACATGTGAAAGTAGAATGAAGAAGAATAAGCATGAAACGGGAGGAGAAAAAAAAAAAAAAACTTGAACTGTCGATCGCATGCAAAACTTTTTTGTCTTTTATTTCGCCAATTCTTCGCCACATGTGCCCATGCTCGATGCTCTTTATATTTCGTACGTAGACGATGCTTTCGTTTCTTTTACTTTTCCAACACACGAGAACAACTACTGAACTTGAAACAAATTTGTATTTTTACTGAGATAAGAAACGAAATTGCTGACGATGGGGAAAAAAAAAATAAGAATCGATCATGATGCGCAATGAAAAAAGTAAGAATATTTGTCGGTGTGATATTTTTAAAATTATATATTTTCATTCCGTAAAATCGGTCCTTATCGCCTCTCGATGATCTTGAAATCTCACGAAATTCCGTACTTATCCGACCGGTTAAGGGGCGCAGAAATCGTTGACGACACGTACGCGCCAACTCTTTGGATTTTCCGCGCAGTATGCCGGACGACGAAATTGTGCGAAAATATGTATTCGCCGTACAAGCTCGTTATATACAACTTCGTTTTCAACGGTGTGAGATCTCAGCCGCGAAATCTCCCCTATTATCCAAGCGTCACGTATTTAAGACTCGCTCGTAAGGGACACGTACGATCCACACCCCACAACCTTCTGATGCTTTTTCCTCGTATATATTTAGTCCTACGTGAGCGCGCGAGATTCCACAGATAAACGGGAATAGGGGTGGAGAAAGGGTTGCCGCATGAGGGTAAAAAAAAAAAAAAAAAAAAAAAAAAAAGTTTCAACAATAAAAGGAAAGTACGATCGGAATCGTTGCGGCTTAATCGAAATATTTATCTGAAAATATTTTTATTCTATTTCATACAATTACAAATTGTAACGCGTGATTCAATTTAATTGATATTTCCACTAATGAAAATCTTTCACCCGCTCATTCATCGGTATACTTTTTATTAAGGTATTTTCAACGCCGTAATCATCTCCGAAATTCAAATAGACTCTGGCATTGAACAGCTCTTTGAATAATTGAGATATAAGAAGAAAATTCTCGTAATAAATTATGAGGAGACAACGGGAAGTGGAAAAGCAAACGAAAAGAAAATGAGAAGGGAGGCAAGAAAATTTCTGCTAGGTGACACTCTTCCGGTGCATACTCTCCACTGACTTATCGCGTTCATTCTTTACTTCAAGCATGAAGAGATGTATAAAAAAATTTGCAACGAACAAAATTAGAAAGAAAAAAAATAATAAAAAGATTCTACGAAGGAGCAAGAAAAAAAAAAGAATTGACGAACAGGGAGAAAAAAGAAATTGTAAGCATTTCTCAACAGTACGTATACGGTCATATTATAAACTTTTTCATAATAATATACTTCTAGCGGAATGTGAATGCTATTCACTAAGAGACTGTGTAATTAATTTGGAGTTTCGCAATATAATGCTCTTTCTCTTCCTCTTCTTGTGAGGAGGGAAAAAAAAAAAAAAAAAACAAAAAAAAATTGCACACGAATATTGTACATACATATACTTCTCGAGCATATTACAATTCTCTTCAGCTCTGGTTCCTTTGTCCCTTTCTAGTGCTTGAGTCTTTGCGAAAAGAGATGGCATTTTGTGTCGAGCAAGGAAATATATATGAAGGTCTGGGGACGCTCCGAGTTTGTTTAATTGTCTCAAAGGGATGACGACACAAATATCAAAATGTCTATGATTCATTTTTTATTAATAAAAACTTTTCATGCGGTCTGAAAATCAGTCAATAAATCAGAGGCAAAATAACCGTCTGTTAACGAATATCGAGAAAATATATGAATAGTTTGGTTTTCGTCAAAATTTGAAAGTATTTTTTACAATTTCGTTTTTTTTTTCATTTTACGTGATTGAATTTCATTGATGTCGCGGAGCCTTGGATACGTTGAATTAATAACATCGAAATAAATAATGTCGAAAATGGAATAAAGTAAATAAGGTCGACGACAAGAGAGAGAGAGAGATGAAATTCATGGTATGAAACATGGGCATACTCGGTAACCAAAATCGTCATGAATTCGAGTGATTTAAGGGATGCATCTAGCCAAAATTGAGTAAATGAGAAAGAGGGTGAAGGGAGTCAGAAAGAGGTAAATGAAGATAGAGAAATAGAGGGAGTGACAGAGAGACAAAGATAAATAGAGCATTACAGCGGCAGGAAGAGAAGAGAGCGAGAGAGAGAGAGAAAGGAAAACAAGCAGGCTGGAGCTCAGGAAATAATTAACGAAATGCATCGTTGGCCCGTTCGCCATAAATCGGGGTGTTTTCCGAACAGTCGTCGGTCTGTGCCGTTGGCACGAAGCACCACCGAGCATTTCGATGCGATGTGGCGAGAACAGGAGTTGAATTCATAATATCACAGCAAAGCTGTAGAGAACGAGAGAGAAATTGAGAGAGATCGAGTCGGAGAGAAAGAGACAGAGAGAACAGGATTGATTGGTGCACGAGAGAGAAGGAGAAAAAGATGGAGAGAGAGAGAGAGAAGCTACATACAGAGCTACAAAGCAATGAGATGTAGGAATGCACACTTCAATAAAATTCGCGAATGAATACACACATGTGAGAATCTAGAGGTTATCCGGACATCCATATATACGTAGCTGGTGAAACACACGCGAAGTTTCGTAATACAGAGTGAGAATATATGGTACAGGGATGGCGAAAGCTCCGAAGAGAGATAGGAGAAGAGAAAATATAGGGGAGGGAGAGATGCAGGACTGAATCGTGCCTCCGGCCACGTATTACACTGTCATACTAAAATTATTGTGATACTCTAGGGAAAAAGAGAGACAAAGAGAAGGTTGAAGGGGAGGAGGATTTTTGGTGGGAGAGAGATAGATCGAGGTAGAAAAGGGAGAGTAGAAAGAAGGAGGAACGGTGAAGAGTAGGGAGGTGATGGGAGAGGATAGTGAAGGGAGTGAGAAAGAAGGAAGTAGCGAAGGAGAGAAAAAGGAGAGAAGAGGAGAGTTGTATAGACAATGAAGAACAGAAAGAAGAGAGAAAAGAGGAGTAGCGGGAGTGAGGAAGAATGAAACTGGTAGCGCATAAGAGAGGTAGAAGGAAGAACTGAGCGAGAAAACGTGTGCGAGATAGAACGAGGAGTAGGTCGAATGAGCTGCGGAGTCCGGAGAAAGGGAGTAAAAGCGGTCGTGGATGCTCGGGTGTGCCCAGCCACAGACGAAAGTACGTAAATTATGTACGCCGTTTGACTTCATGCCAGCTATACACCGCACTACTGGCCTTCTCCTCCCCTTCGACTCCCTTTCCGCCACGCGAATAACCGGTAACCAGCAGCCCTTCCGCGAGCTCGCCCGCGACCCACTGAGAATAAATTTTCATGGGGCGAGAGATGCATCGCTTCCACATTCTCTTCCCTCTCCCTCCCTCTCTCTCCCTCTGAACCACCCTGGTGCAAGTTCTCTTTCGCCATCGCGCGGCGTTCCTACAACCCTCGAACATATGAGCGTACTATCAACCCCTTTAAATTCATCCCTCCTTCCGGTTATAATCCGCACCTCCTCACGAACCTCTCCCGAGGTACCTGGCGAGCTTTTCTCCAGGTTTTCATCCCCCAATTTCCCTGTATCGAATTCCATAAGGAAAATCGTCGATTTCATGCAATTTCGTGAGTACCAAGTTCGCCCTCTTTACTTTCTTTTTTTTCCAACTTCACGACTGATATTTTATCATCCCATTTCCAAGCTCGAAGAAACAAAAAAAAAAATCCCAGCCTCGTCGATGCGTCAGAAAAACTTTAACCCCCATTATGTGCTTTCGCCCTCGCGATGCCCGCGTCGAAAATAATAAAGTGCCCTCTTCCTAGATCAACTTTCTCCAGCAACATCATTCGTGTACGATGTATCATCGAACGCGTCCTGCATCCGAGGGATATTGATAAAAAAAAGCTCCCTTCTTCTTTGGTGGTTTCACGGAAAAATTCATGGACCAAAACTCGGTCATACATATAATATAACATCACGCACACATATATATATGTATACAGACGTTGGTACATGTACATAAAAATCACACGAAAGAGAGCTTGTTAGAGATCTTTCGCCGTCTTTTACCTTCTTCCTCTTCGATGAACGACCGAGCCATTATCGCGAAAAAGCTTCTTTTTTTTTTCTGCACCTAACGGAAGAAACTTTTTAACGAAACATTTATCTCCCGTCCCTCTCGCTCGGGCGAAACGAAAAATAATGGTTTTCGTCCCCTGCTTGGAGGGGAAGGAGGTTGAAAGCTTTACGAGCTTTTTATCGTTGTAGAACGCGTTCGACGTCGATGCGATTGGGTGCTAAAAATTGCCATTCTTGCATTACAGGTTTTGTAATAAATGATCAATGCGACTCTTTTTTAAATACTAAAAAATACATCGCATTGATTCTTTTATCCGTTGGAATAATGAGAAAAAATCAATAAAAAAATAAATAAATAAAGACGTAAATGAAAAATCTTGATTCATAAATAATGATAAATAATAGAAGACCAGAGAAATTGAGAATACGGAAAAAATGATTCGAGCATGCTTTTGTTGAGAAGAAACTCGAGTCTATAAACAGGTCAATACCAACGAAAGTTTGGAGCTTACACCCGGGACCATAAATAACATTAAATTACAATTAAAGCAACAGAACCGTAAGTCGGTTAGTTGGAAGGGAAACACCCCTCTTCCCCTTCTTCCTCTTTTCTAACCTTCAACAGACGTGCTTTGTTCGAAAGTTTCAGTTCCTTCGGGTAAGCCGATTCCAAGAGTTGCTAGCCATAGCTCTCTTTCTCTCTATTCCTCCCCCTCCCCCCCCCCCCCTCTCTCTCTCTCTTTCTCTCCCTTTCACTCGCTCATCCCCTTTCGTCTTCGTCTATTGCAAGGTTATCTCTATATATTTATATATACCTACAATTTTCGTCATATATATGCACGATATCGGTGCACTGGGAATTGGCAAGCCAAGAGGGATCGAGAGAAGCCTTTCTCAGTTTGAGAGATAGACGAGGAGAATGGATAGAGAAAACGATATTATATATACATACGTATGTGGGATGTAGTTTGTGGATTTTCCGGAACAATTCCCCATTGAATTCCCGAGATAACGATACACGATACGTACCCCAAACAATACATCAATTTCAAAAGGATTGTGAATTTGAAAAATTTCATTCATCACGAATAAACGAGAATAAAATGATAAATAATAATGAGAAAAAGTCTCAAATGCTAATAAAATAATTGCGTACCATCAGTATCCGTAATTCCGACGATTTTATCAACCGAATGAAAAAATAAACTAACGGAAGCCTACAAAATATCTATTCACGATTTTATCTTCGAAAAATAATAATAATAATTGGTTGATTACTCTCTTTTTGCTGTTCAAAGACAACGAAAAATATAAAAATAATGATTCTTCATAAGTTTCATGGGTTTTGTTACTGTATCATTATTACATTTTACAAAGAGATACATTTTCTTCATCTCTCTCTATGTTTATTATTGTTATAGTAGTCGTTAGTGTTATTCGAGATTTTTGTGGAGCATTAACTATGAAAAATCCCTTGAAGAATAATGGCACGTTCACGTTGGTAGGAGGGCAAAGTGCCTCGCAACCGATAAGTTTAATCCAAAAATAACGAGCCGCCGTAAGCCTCTCGACCCTTCGCGAGGATTTTCACTTTTCCCTGTCTCTCATCCGTTCTCCGATCCTGTAAACATCAAAAATATATATACATACACGCTGACGTACAAATTTCACGTGTATTTTTTCTCTACACAATAGATCTAGGCTGACGTTGCAGCCTACACAGAAAAAAAAAAGAAACGTCCTCTTAACGTATCACTGAGCTGCAACTCGACTTATATATCCATTTTCAATTCATTCAAATTTTCTAACTAATTTCATTCTCCATGATCGTTTACATTCGTGCAATTGAGAAATCATTTATTGACTATGGAAGAAATTACGTTATTACCGTGGTTTGGGGCTCAATTCATTTTGTTTAAAACAAAAAAGTCGTCATATCATTAAAATTCAATTTGTGAATAGAATATTGATGCATGAAAAAAAAAAAAAGTTGATGAAGCGATAGACTCCTGCTCAAATATTCATCATATTTGCTTTATTTATCATTGGAAAACATAATGGAAACCCTAATACATTTGATATCAAGAATAAATTTGTTGATTCGTGGTATAATGATAACGTGCCGAGAGGACTTCAGGGTTGGCCGAGAAGTAAACAATGAGAATTGTTTGCAGAGTGAGGAATTCTCTTTTGGTGAATAAATCCCACCAGTTTCACGGTTTCTCGTGTTGGCTGGTTACGTTTTCATGAACAAACTTGTGATATCCAGGTATTCGTACGTTCGTATCGTTCAGCCAAACTGTTCTAACGAGCTACATATATATATATGAGAGTAGGAGATTGGTGCGAGAAGTGACCGTTGATAAAAGGAGAGAAAATGGTGAGACAGTTGATACGATATATAGGGGTTAGGGGGAAGAATTGTTTTCCCTGTTGGTTGTATCATCATCATTATCATCATGACCGTCCACGTAACGATGCTTCCTACACCCCGTTCAAATTCCCTTGTGAGAAGAGAAGCTTCTCTTCAAGCTACGACTACGACGACGACGTTTCCCGTATTTACCGAAGCGTCTCTTCTTTCAAGAGAAAGAGAGAGAGAGAGATAGAGAGAAAGGATACACCGATGTCAGCACTATTCTCCAGTTTCCCCAAGTTTATCTCGCACATACTCGCCCGTTAAACCAGACGGAAATATCCACAGTAGATTCGACGCGAGACAAACCTCATGAAAATCTAAACACGTGAAACTACTTTTGACAATTTTGCTTAACAACTACGAATACAAATAAACTTATCGATATGAATTATAAATAATAATATTAGTATCAACATCATTGAAGAACGAAAGTAACTTCATCTCTTTTTTTTTCTTTTTAAACCCATTTACAGGTTTCTTTCGACGATCTAGTGAATGGTTTTATTCAGTTGATAATTTGATATGGTGTAACATCTCGAATCTATAGAGTCACGTTGTAAAGAATTTTGACTGAACTGTCAAATAAATGTATTCGAAAGTGTATGAGCAAGATAGAACGAGGAAATTGCTCCTATCTTTATACATTTACATAAATTATATACGAATTCGTGTATCCAAGCATTCGACGATCTTTCTCTTGAATGAATCGAGAGTGCGATGAAATTCAATGAGAATTCATGAAGCATCAACCTCTGTATAATAGATTATTGACACGAGACGAACACCCCTGTTGTATGTCAGTCGATTGCAGCGCCGGTTACCAATCAATCTGTTATTGTTGTTCAATCAATCGATTGATTTGTCGCGTCGATTAACCCTGGATAACATTCAATCGTTACAAATGCATATCAAGAGACACGCCAAGTATTAAAAAAGAAAGCTTGCGCGAGCCCTGCCGCACTCTTATATACGCGAATATGTCAGTTTTATGACGTCATAGAGCGTTTTCAAATTGCTCTCACGAACGTTTTTTTTAACGTTCACTGAATCGAGAAAACGATTTTATGTTTCGAAACAATAAAATTATCTACATAAACGTACTAATTTACTGATTTTTTCAATAAATCGAACTCACATCATTTTCAGTTATAAAAAAAGATTGATTATCTCAATTCGATATTTCAAAAATTCTTCCAACTTCAAACAATTATTGATAGATCTATATCGTTGAGTAATTTTTCTGAAAATGAATGTTCAACGTATTAAATACCATTTCGTATGAGCTATTGAGCTTCAAAGGATAGACGTCGAGCCCGATTGATTCGCTCCTCGATGGGACTCTGTGAGTCTGATGTGTGTTTGTCCATTTGGAGTTACCAATGAGCACCGACAGATGCTCGCATTGAGAAATGTGCCAGTGAGTGAAGCATTACTAGAAATTCACAGATTGCGATGCACCGAACCGAGTGACTGATTAATCAGACGCGGGAGAGCTGCCCTGCTGCCTCCCTCCTCCCCTGGTTCCCTTTTGCCCCTTCCGTATTCTCTGGTCCTACGTTATCGGTACTACTATCTTGTATGCATACAGACTATCTCTCGTATGCTCTACGAGTTACATGTATATAGTACCATACAGTATCGTAGAGATATATACGCGAGAGAACGTTCGTTATGGACCACAGCATCCATGTAACGGCTGTGTTCTCTTGTCTCATTACGAAGTCTCGAAACCCTCTCGATCCTCCATATACAAATATATACAATTAAAATAGTATGAAACCTTCCGGTACAAATGAATTTGTATGATTATGAATTCGTCGAGTGTGATTTTACAAAATATCGTAATTGCAATATTATTTATACTCTGGATCGATCAATTTTTCTTTGGTATTCAACAGCCAGCCTCGTATCCCGTAGATTGGTAGCAATTTTTTTTTTTTTTTTTTTTTCAATTTTAAATTTGCATGCTCAAGTACGAAGAGTCGAGTAAAGAATTTTTTTCAAATTTTTCTGTTTAATATTTTGGTGCTGGAAAAAATTGAGCGGTTACGAAAATAGAACATTTATCTTTAGAACGGAAGAGAATTTGTGATGCAAGTGGTAACGGTCAGTGTTATATCAGACAATAAATCGACGAAAGAGACGAATGTCAGATCGTTTCCCGAGAATGGTAGAATAGTTCAAGCACCCTTAAATTCACAGTAAATAGTACGACTAAGCTTTATTCGTACATGTGTGCTCGGACGTGTGTGTATCTGTGAGCAGAAGGATATAAACATACATATAGAATGAAAGCTTTGGTTGTCTCGTGACTTTATCGTCGCGGGAATTGCCGGCTGTCGCGATTACACGTAATACAACGATTTTGCGAAACGATTGAACGATCTCGGTGTTGTTGGTCGAGTTTGTCGTCCGTACGAGCAGACTACACCGCCATTTTGTGAAAAGCCTGTAAATATGTTGTGGCTCGTAGTATGGGGAAAAGGTATGGCCAGTTTGCCGTAACTGGTAATGGTGATCAGAAATGGTGGCGGTTAAAGATAAGTTTAGTGTTCACGTGATAAAAGTAGAAGAATAAACGAAAGCAGCGGTTAGCTGGAAATTTTGTACGCTACGAAATTTGCAAGAACGAATGTTTTTTTCACATTTTGATTAATAATAAAATTTTTTTTTTTTGTTTTCATTCTTTACTTTGTATTTCTACGGAGTTTTCATTCGATCGTTATGACCAGGCGCTTAATCGAGTAGCGCGCAGTTAGTACATGAAGGGTCCGTGGTCTTGCTGGTAGGCTTTTAAATTCGAATTAGCCGACGTTCATATAAGAGAGAAAAAGCGAGGTAGAAGCTCTCGTCGTTGAACAAAGCTCTCAGGGTAGATATTAAGCAATTACGAGGAGGAACGAGAGGTTGATTAAAAGCCGCCTCTGGCTTGGTCCTGGGAGAGAAAGAGAGCTCGAAGTCTGCTCGCTCGTCCCAGCTAGGTAAGCAAAAGTGAGCTTTTTTCGGCTGCAGGTGCGGCGAACAGCGAACATACGATAAGAGAGAGAACGAGAGATCTGCTCGGGAACGAGGCTGAAGAGAAAACGAAAAGAAAATAAAAAAAAAAAAGAAAGCCAAGTTTGGAGAGCAATGAAAAAGGATAAAAATTGACTTGGTGCGCGGAGAGGAGGGGGGGGGGAGCAGAGGGAGAAATGAACGAAAAAAATGGTGGAAGCGTTATCACGCCTCTCGGAGATTTTTTTTTTTTTCATCCTCTTTCCTCGTGAATCCTGGAACGTGATCCGGAGCGTGGCGTGTGCATGGACGAGCTTACAGATATAGCTTTTGCTTCTGGAAAAGCAAACGAATGAAAATTTATGGCTGTTCGATCAAGCTCGTCCCGTGTAGAGCTGCCAAACGACGAGCAAGAGCGAGAGAGAGAGAGAGAGACAGGGTTTTCCTCCCACGTGGTCCTTTTTCTCTTCCTCTAGTTTCACCGCTTCCTCGTCACAGCTTCTATTTTTTCTCTGTCTCTCTTTCCCCCGCCTCCCTCAATCTCACTCTCTCGCACCCCTGTGAATCTCTCGACTTCTGTGCTCGCGCTGTGTACGCCTCCGGTTCGGATATAGGCGGCGTAATTTATTTACGATGCAAAAACGAATGTTTCCGGATCATAGAAGCGCCGATATGACGTGAAAAATCTAACGCCCACTGACACATACTCGTGAAATATGTGAGATTCCATCCAACGGTTCCCGCATATCATTTTTTTTCCTGCTGTGTTGTTTTTTTTTTTTTTTTTATTCGTCGTTGCCTATTTCGTCAATGTCAGTAAGGACAGATCGTATCCTGTGCTGTTTTGTGGTGAGAAAACAGACCCTGATGTCATTGGCAAAGATTTGTCAATCTCGTATAATACTCTTCCCTATGAACATCTGTATTTTCATGGGATTTAGATAAGAAAAGGAAGTGTCAATCCGTGTTGAAAAAAAAAAAAAAAAAAAATCATAATACAATTCAATTCAACACACTATTTGAGTTGAAAGTTGAAAGATTTTGTTTCTCACCGTGAATGTTTAAGTGTGCCTGGGACAATCGTCGAAAGAGATGACAGTGGTACGAATGAGAAATAGAATTAAAGTTCCAAGTGTGCGAGCGTGCATGCGAGTGTCTATGTGTGCGCGGGTCCGTGCGCCGTCGTTGCTACGGGTATTCCCCTCGAAATCGGATTACGTCGAATATAGACGGAGCTCGAGGACGACATGCCAAATCGATCACAGTCCAAATTGCGTAGTCTCATACTCATCCACTTTTCCAACACACTTCAAAACCGACATGCTATTTCGGATATCTTTTGATAAACGAAACGACGAAACGTTGCACAAAACTGGGGCGGGGATTGACGAAAATAATTTTGTGGCATTTGCTGGGGTTTCAACCGCGAGATATATGAAACCTTTTCATAACAGTTACGTGTATATGTTTGAGCGTGTTTGTCCATGCGCGCGTTGGTATATGGAAACAGAAAGCTTGGACTTTAATTTGGAAGAGAACGCGGGACCGGGGCTCAGGCGAACGCATCAAAGGCATTCCATGAACTTTCTATCGCGCAACACCCCCCTACCACTCAACGCTATTCACCCTTCTTTGTATCCCTTGCCGATTTAATTAGTCCACCCTTTCCTCGTCACCTTTCGAGCTACGCTTACCTCTCCCCGCAGCAGCAGCAGCAGACCAAGAGCAAAACTCTCCTACGGTTGAAATAGAGCTATCCAAAAAGGAAGTGCAATGGGATATAGAAACTTTTTGATCACTATACGGTTACCACTTTCATGCATGTAGCAATTAAAAGCATCCATTTTTTTGGGGGAATCGTTAATTTTCCCAATCATCCATGTTAACTTTTATTTTCTATGGACAAATGGTAAAAACGATGGAATACTTTGGCACATTTATTCGTTGTCAAGAAGTTCACCTATATGAGGTATTTTACGGAGATGCTTTTTACTTTGTGACTTTTATCCAGAATATCCTCTCGACCGATCCGCTTCGACTTTTCTCTCTCTCTCTCTCTTTCCCGATCGGCAAGTGTAAACTGTCAATGGATTCTCATCCTTCTCCATTACGATCCATTCGGTCCTCGTTCAAGTTTATCCGTCCCGAAGCCCTCTCATGACTATTACCCGTAGGGGTTTTCATCCACCCTGACGACCCTCGGCCGTTAGCTCACTTGGTTGAAAGGAAGAAGAGTCGTCGTCGTCGTCGTCGTCGTCCCCCGGTCGAAACGTTGGGAATTCAAATATTCGGGAAATCACCTCTTTCAGTGAACACACATTCGCTACGTACAATGTTCTACTGGTCTCTGTTTCTCCTGTAGGTTCTCGGTGACGTTTTCCCACCCTCTTTCCGATCAGTTTAGCATGGGAAAAGCTATTCCGACGTTCCATCGTCCACCAAGGCTCCTTCTCACAATTCCTCTTATCCTTCCTGACGTTGAACGACCCAAGCTTTTATGACTCCTCCTAGACGATTGGTTTGTCATGCATGTGGTCATTTCTAAGCATCACGAGAGCTCGATACCTCGATCTCACTAGCATCTTCTGATGTCTTTTCGAGTCATCATGCTCGTGTATCTTTAACCATGCTTGGCGATGAGCTGGCTCCTTATCCTTACGAATATCCTTATCAGGTCGGGATTAAAACAGAAATATAACACTTATCCATCCAATGGCCTGGACAATCAACTTTTCCGCTCGGTTGATCACTACTACCATCAACTTTTCCAATTTCCCGGTCGCAAACTCGTTTCCTCTCCAGTTTCCCCAGCAACTTTTGGATGGATAAAGGCGCGATATCAGGATTGGTCGATCCTATCGGTGAGATCATTGGAAGCTCGATGGTTGGACAGTGAGTTCGTTTGGTCATTGATTCACCCAGCTGCCTATTGGTTGACACGAGCTCTGCATCGGTTGCTTTCCATCATCGGAGCATCGATGACGAGGTGGATAAATATGAGTGTCTACAGAATGGATAATGAAAGGAAGGCCTGGCAATCTACTGTCGTTTCACATCCCAGTTTATGTTCATAGAGACCAAGCGAGCTTCATCATCCACGCTAGCTTCGAATCTTTCGTTTTCCAGCCACATTCATCCGTGTGTATGTCCCACGGGTGTATACGTTGCATATTCGATTCACTTCATGCTCTTTATACAAAGAGGTGGAAGCCTCTCTGATGCAACGCCGTGCACAATTGAAGCTTTCGTAGATGCTTTTGCCCAGGCGTATAGCGGTAGTATTAGTACGAGTAGTAGTAGAGCAGGCCACTTTATTCAAGCCAGAAGCCATCCTCTATAGAGAGTACAAGTACGTATAGACCATAGTACCACGATGTGTATAAACATACTCGAGGTCCATACATAACTGCGAGTATAAACGCAGCAAGCCACTTATCTCGTAGCAAGCCACTTCTCTTCTTCCTCCCATACGTCTCTCCTACGTTTGCCCTCTTGTCGGGTCTCTTTCTCTTCCTTCTTTCTCTCCTAATTGGCCTCCGCTGCTAGTCAGGTCAGCTAGGACCTCATAAAACCTTTTAACGTTGCTGGAGCGTGCTTCAGTGAAAAGTTGCCTGCGTTCGAGCCCCGTTGCTTCCGACGAATGCACGTTGAACAGCATCTAAACAGATAATACGGGAAGCACATCGATGAAGTTTGCTGTTATGGTCTTCCTCTATGGTCTCCTTTCCTTATTCATTTTCATTGTAAAAGTTTTGTATTTGGTATATTCATTGTATCTCGCTGGGTTCGAATTTCATTGCGATTATGTGAAACAGCGGGAGGATAGGGAAGGAAAACGTAGATGGTTGAAATCGTCCAAACACAAAACTAGCTCGGGGGATAAGCTCCGACCATCGGGTCATCAGTTTCAACCTGATGGCAAACAGAGGTTACTTCATGGTTCGCTATAGAACGTCGAGACCGTTACACCGGTGGTGTAAGTTTCCACGATGTTACTACACCGCTAGCTCGCGGGCTAGCCGAGATAATAGCAAGGATGGCTAGCAGCTTTGGAGGTAGCAGGAAAAGCAGAAGTAGCGGGGTTGAAGGCTTATGCTTATAGAAACGAGCTTCAGCCTTCCACCGTTATGTTCACTTGGTCTTGTGGAAGAGCGAAACAGGGAGCAGGGAATGGAGGATGAGGAGGATGAGGTTGGACTCGTAACGCGACACTTGTGCTCTACGGCTTAAGTTTCATAATACCACTCGGGGCAAACTGCGATACCAGGGGGTAAAGACATGAGGATGAGATCAGCGGCCTCGTGCTCGACCACCTACCCATGTCGTCTTCCTTTGCTCTTGGCTCTCGTATAATTTGCATGATCGTCAGCCAGCATCCCTTTCACCGATTCTTTTTTCTTTTTTCCTCTTTCTCCTCTCTCTCTCTCTCTCTCTCTCTTCCTCTTTCATTTTCATCCTTCCTCGTAGATCCATGTAGTCTCGTGTGGCCCAAGAACAGACCGGTGTGTTACGTTCACCGCGGGAAATTTTCCTTCGCATCCACCCAGCAATGTCAAATATAAACTCCGAAGGCTCCGAACTTTCCGTAATATGCAGATGCGGCTGCCGCCTAACTACAATATGAGGGTGGCAGGCGTGTGGATTTAGGATGCTATTCGCTTCAAGAAGATGGCTAAGTAAACCCTTGGGGATGCGATAAAAGTCTTAAGGTTTTCAGTAACAGTAGGTCATCAACGTGGTTCAACTTTTGGTCCAGGTTCATCGAAGAAAATGTCAATTGGAAGGTTAAATATCAAATGATACCCAACGAGTTCCAGAATTTATTTAATAAGAGAATAAAGGCCATGTTTCATTAATTTTTGGCTAATTCCGTTGTATTTGGAGTGAAGATGGTCTGATGAGAAAGAAAAATAACGCTCAACAAAATGGCCGCTGAATTGAGGGGGACAAAAACCCTTGAACCGACGCTCTGACGTCCTCGACAAAGTACACACCTCCGAATAACGAATCATCAGGAGGAAAGGGTGAAAACGACCGCCGCTAGGTTCTTGATGCTGTAAAGCAACGCCTCTCCCAGTTGAGAGACTCATCCATATACATCGAGAAAATTAATATCACCAGCTCCTCGGTCAGGCTCCTTCGCGTGAGGCCTGAATAAACTTTGTTGATGTATAGAAGACTGAAGAGATTCCACTGCTCTATATATACACTCATCAATTATATACACTCATATCCATAGACATAGAAAAGAGCAGCCATTGAAAATTGTTGTTCTACGTGAGCAAGTACTTTATCTCGCACCGAGAGTCACGTACATACCTCAGAGTTTCTTGAATCTCATCTCATGCATTCAATCTTCTTTTTTACTACTAGCTGAATAAATATGCATCTATGTAAATATTTATAACTAGTTATACGAGAGAATTATTATTTCGATATCTCGAAGTAATTTATAATTAACGAAAAAAATTAGAAAATTATTCCGAAATCTAATCATCCCCGGGGTAATAATATTTATCAAACAACGAAATGAGAAACTACTGGAAAGAGCAGATATCCATTAAATCCTCAAACTTTGAATGCCAATTGAAATTCTGATTAAGTTTATGGATGTTATTTCACCGGAACTACACACGTGCGACGAAATAAACTCGTAAACTTTCGACAATTCTTGTTATCGTAGATCTACAGTGGAACGATTATTCTACGTGTATTAGTCTGATACAACACGAATTTCGAAGCGTCAAATCTCGTGAGAATTCGAGCTTAGAATATACCCTTATCATCACAATAGAGACCAGAATCGTCTGTGTCAGCTAGCACGCACGATCTCAATGTTAGTTGGCGTGTTCTGTCAGTACTGAGATTACTAGTAGAACGTGACGTTCATGGACAGACACGATTTCCATTCAAAACCATTAACGAGGGTCAGACGCCCCTCTAAGGATGACGATGACTAAATATAACGTAAAGTTTTCGACGTATTTTCTCTTTCCGATATGAATGAAAACTCAAAAAATAAATAGGACCTTTACAATATCAAAGAAATGATATTTTTTATAACTTTATTTTGGAAAACATGTTACTTTTTTTTCTACAATATATTCTCGTTTCTTTTACCAGGAAACAGTAATTTGGAGCTATTCGATAGCGAGAGTGGGCCAGACCTTACGTTATCGCCTCAGACATTTACGTCCACGGCCGAAGCCTTCATCAACGATAATAGCGACAGTCTGGGAGTGCCTGGTGACAACGACACCGGTAAGTAAACATCATAAATTTCTCATGAATTTAATTCCTAAAAAATGGGCTGTTAGATAATAAAATGACAGATTCTTCTATCAAGAAAACCCGTGGAGACATTAATGTGCTGAATTTTCCTGTCAACGAATTGTGAATTTAGGTCGGTCAATTCAAAGTGAGAAAATCTATGTGAAATTTAAAGACAGTAAATGCTATAGCGAATGAGCTTCCGGTTTTCGGACGGGAGAGGATTTCCAAAGGAGGCAGGGTAGATAGAAGAATAAGGAGAGATAGAGAAAATGGACTCGGATATTGACGAGACTATAGAGAGTTTGGTGAGCCAACTTCTCGTTGGAGACTTCATCAAATTGTTCCTCGATTCTCGACGTTCCAGCTCGAGCATTCGTGCTCCACCTTTGTCTCGTTCACTTCCGATATTCTTCGTTCTTCGTCTGGCCAATCTATCGATGCTCTCGCTTGCTCTGCGTTGAATCAACGTGGTAGGCATATATACGGTGAAGGAAGCAACGCCAAACTGGTCTTCACTGGTGTATGTGCGAGCTGGACGAATAAAACGAACGCCAGCCGCTCTTGCCAGAGCCAGAAACTTTGTCTCCGTTGTCTGTGGAATATATACGTGTATGCATGGATATATAACACGAGGTGGAGACTCCTAAGTTTGTTATAATTCCGCAGAGGAACAAGTTTCTCTTCCCCGTTGGTGAACGTCCAAAAATAGATACAGTAAGTTCGAGAAATAAACTCGATTTACGCGGATATTTATCTGGGACAATGTATACGCCCATTTCTGACAATCTGCTTGATCAGATGCATAGTTCAGCCATTGGGGATGTACCTAAATTTTCTAAGATTCTATGTGCACTTTCGAAACTTGTGAAATAAGTGGAGCATCAAAAATAGGGCATCGAAAAGCACGATCCGACGATTGAAGGAAATCCTGCTGATAGCTCTGTAGGGCTTTGTCAAAGTCGAGCTTTCATCCTTAGCTTTCGAAGAGAGTTCAATAAGTCCATTTTGATGAAATAGAGAAGCTTTGTAGTTGAACATTGATCGAGATTCCCAATTGTCTTGGAGTTTTGGTCCTGCAGTGCGAATGGTCAGCTAAAGCTATTCGGACCAAATATATCCTTCGTCGATGACAACAAAGTCGTTTTGAGTTTGGTTCACTTGGAATTGGGATCGAGAGAGAGAGAGAGAGAGAGAGAAAGAGAGAAAGAGAGAAAAGCATGAAAACAAGAAAAGGGAAAATACTTGAGAGCGATCAGCTGACGCGTAGCAAAGATTTTTCTCCTGTTGTTGTTGACGAACGGAGAACAAAGGGCGATGAAAAAAATACTCCAAGAATTTTGTTCTTTATGGGAAATTCTCTCGCAGCATTCGTAGAGATGAAAAAAAAAAAAACTGAGGATTTCTCTTTGAAACGTGGAAAAAAAGCGCACGTTGATGGTCCGAAAATTACACACACACATACGCGCAGACGTATGCGCTCGTGTAAAAAACGAACACGTTTTTACTGTGAAGAACATTGGCTCGAACTCGCTGAAAGGAATCCGCAAGCGCGTTCAATCGGACATGGACGTTGGACGAGATACAGAGATGAAGTTTTTTTGGCTTCGTCGACGGGAGGAAAACATCCGCTTGTAATGTGTTACTAGTTTTCCTTTCTTGCTGCACCAAGCTGCTTAATATTGTGGAACAGAAAAGGAAAAAAAAAAATGTGAAAGAGAAAACGATAGCTTTGTAGTTGCTTCGACGTGTATTATTTCGAAGGATATATGTCCCCTATTTGTGGCCGAGAGAATCTAATCGAAAAAGAAACCTTAGCCAAAAAAGTCGAATCATTCGACTCTCAACTCTATTACCTTAAATAAGAAAAATAAAACCTGGGATCAAAGCACACTTGATACACAACGAAAAAATCTTAATTTTCAAAGCACATCAAAGTCCAAAAAAATCTCGGAATTTGTTCGAAGTACTATTTACGGAAAGGAATAGGAACAAAGTGCGAAAGGATGAAGAGATAAGCCTCGATATAGAAAAACAAGGCCGTTTTTTTTCATCCTCCCCTTTGCGTAGAAAGTCACAGTGTAATATACACGTGAGGGTTGTAAAAATAACGTTGGCGATGCCTCGAGCATTATTTCGTTACAAAACAGGGAAGCGCAAAAATATACAAGGGGTCTCGAAAGTCTTTCTGCAAGTTTTACCAGATAGAGATCGTGTGATGATCGAAAGAAAATAGTTCTCATACATTTTTACCTTTCATATGTATCCCAAATCAAAATTCTACTCGATTTAAAATTTCGTTAAGAACGTTATCGACAGCAACATCGATAAGATTTTTTTATTCTGAAAATTTCTTTATCTATTTATCTTCAAAGTTCCAGGACCACCTCTTTTTAACGCCCTATATGTATTCTTTTTCTCCCCTTCCTCTCGCTCTCTCTCTCTCTCTCTCTCTCTACTTTTCATATGACGCAGAATCATGAAGACAGGTATGCAAAGCACAATGTGGCAGCAGCGAGCCTCCGAGAGATGGGTTACACGGTTTAATTTCTGGAACAATACTGCGGCGCGCGTTCCTCCTGGGGTTGTTGCACGCCCTCAGCTATGAGAAAGGTGTGTAGAGAAAGAAAGGGATCGAGAGAAAGCAAGACAGAAGTGCTTTCGCGCCACGTTTCAACCTTTATCTCCACCGAGGCTCCCAACGCTTTTATACTCTGCCACATCTCAGTCATTCCTCTTCTTTTTTATTTTTATATTCTCACACCGCCGAGACGTCGAATACCGAACGCACTACTAGGTGTAACTTTTTATGAGAATGCCTTCTTCGTTCGAAGACACAAGGACAAGGGATGAACAGAAATTGCGAGGGATAAACTGCCTGACGTGTCAAAAATATCACAGAATGTATCGAGCGAATGAGCAAAAAATTTCAGTTGATTTTTTTTTTACAATTTTTTTAAGCCTTCTTTCTCTCGGAAGATTGAAAAAAATTCTCGTAAGATACTACATTTTCGACGATGATATTTTTAAAGAGAAATTTGTTTCATTATGGTCAAAAATGAAAAAGTCATCAAAATTCATGTGAAACGATATCAATGTGTGAGGAAATTTCAGCTCTGAACGAGACGTGAAATTGAAAATATCCAATACGAAAATCTTGCAGCAAAACAAATGTCTATTTCGACTCAAATGGAGTCGAAGTGAATTTTCACGAAAATGCAGGTAGTATTAGGAATTCCGCCGATTCGATGGAGTAGAAAATCCATCTGTTCCTGGTAATCTTGTTGTATTACCTAAGATGAGAAAATTGACCATCATACGAGTAAAACTCTTTAGATGCAATTAACTCGAAAGTTTGGTTGAGACGCGCGGGAACCAGGGTGTGGTCGGAACAGCTCGAAGGTAACATGGCAAAAAAAAAAAAAACAACAAATAGAATTGGCAGAGAGGTGCGGTGAGACGGGGTAGGGGGTTGACAAGAACGGGGTTTCGCTATAAGCTGAAGCTCGAGGAGAAAGCTGTAAGATAGGATGGAAAAGGATGAGAGAGGATCTAGCTGGAAGGGTAGAATATAGGTGTACTTTCATCTCTGGTCCATGGGAGGAAGATAGAAGGAAGCGCATGGTTGGATAAAACGATGGTACAACCTCGTTGGCTCTAATGCGGGCTATTCAGCTCCCACAATACACTAGTAATACGATTTCATCGTGGCAACTCGTCTACCACCTCATCTTTTTCCCTCCGTTTCCCTCCTTTTTCTTTTCTTTTTTTTTTTTGTCATCAGTCTTTCTTCCTTTGTCGGTGTGTGTCGAAATGTCTGCTATGTTTATGTATCTGCGTTAAAGAGAAATAAAGAGTTTCCGAATAGGCAAATCATGAAAATTCCAGCAGAAAGAACTTTTCTTCACGATCCATCGTTTTTTCAGATATATTAATTTATTAGCGAGAGCCAATATTATGCGCCGATAAGAAGTTGGAGTGACCAGCGGTGTATCTTCAGCTATTCGAAAAAGCTCTTTCTTCAGTGGGCTGTCAGTGATTAATTAATATCTTGACAACGGTGCATCGTCAGAAAAAGTAGCAAAGGATTTACCCTTTAAGAACTTCGGGATTTATCTACTCTGCGAACGGCTAAGCTTTTGATCTATTTTCTCTAAAAAAAATTCCTTCCTTCAATTTACTGTCCATTCCATCTATATTCTTCATGCATTTTTCATTATTTAGAAAGAAGAAAATCTGTGTTAAAACTCAAAGTTACAATGTATACTTGGAATACTAGCCGGAAGTGGATGACGAGATCCGTTCGCTGTTTCTTCCTGGAAACAATCTCACAAGAATTTCTATCCCGTAAACTTTCAGTTCGATGTTTCTGCTCTCTGCTCTTTCCCATCCAGTGCTATTGACATGTTTTAACAAAACAAGGATGTTTTCAATGCATTTGACGTCAAAAAACTAGAAAGATAGGAAAAAAACAACTTTATTTTGTATCAACGAACGAATATAGCTTCAAAGGTGTCGGCTATTTCCGTTGCTTCTCTCATTGATTATCCAAACACTTCCGAACGCGAATCACCATATGACTTACCATCATTTAGATCGATCGACTCCAAGATGGTTGAATTAGAAAAAAAAATATTATCCCATTAGGAATGATCGCTTGAGGTATTCAACGTATTCAGAGAACGAATGCGCATAAGTGTTCACTACTCTCTGCTATTAGGCTTATGTCGTTCAAGCGCATTATATACATATATACATAAGTTTCGAGATTATCTCATCGCGTAGGCACGAACACTTCAATCAAGGGGTTTCCCTTAGGCAAGCTCGATCCTTTGATCGGATCTCGATGCCTGAGAAAAGGTCGTTCAGGGTGTTCAAAGGTGGTAGGTGCGTTCTTCGTGCCGTGGGCCTCAAAGTTAAATTGAAAGTGTCCTTCACAATGTACATGACACTTTGGAGGTTGTGAGGCAGGGCTGTGAGTTGCGAGACGTTTTATATATAGAGTGAAACCCTTGGGCGATATAAAGAGTAAATAGCCGAAGGAGTCATTCAGGAAGAGAGTGAGAGAGACGGAGAGGGAGAAGATTCGAGGATAACAAAGAAAAAAAAAGTGAGAAAAAAGGGTTGAAGAATGAGAGAGAAGAGAATTGAAAAAAAAACCGGAGCTGTATAGAGGACAAGAATTTTAATAATCATCTGGAATTAGATAGCGGAATTTGATGCTCTCGAAAATCCAACCGAGATTAATGAGACAATTGCCACTAAATTAGTTCCAGCATATGAGCAAAATGTATAAAAATAGAGAGCTCTTATCGCACGACCCGTCGATTTTGTTTTCATCATTCGAAGACCCACTCATCCGTAGATTAATTCATCTTGATGCTTGTAAATTCTATCGTGAGAAAACTTCAGCCAAGAGAATCTTTTTCAATTGAGTGCCATCAATGATTTTATGGCAACTTATCAATCGCTCTTCGACAGCACGTGCATATGTAACCGATTAATTAAGGGGTAAACCGCTCTAGAATCAACAATAAAGGCCTAAATTTGATATATTTTTATATTTTTTTAGAATATCGGTAAAGGAATCGGGTTTCTTTTTTCAGGGTTCATTAAACACAAAATTAAGTATGTAAAAAAAAAAATTATTTCACTTTTTATACAAAATAGCGACGACACAGCCAGTCTTCAAGAATGCCTTTTTTTCGATGGGGGCGGACGTGTAACTCCGAAAGTATAGAAGCCAGAACAAAAAAAAATCATTTTCTCTGAATCTATATGTCTTTGGCTAGAGAAGTACATTGGGTTTCTTTTTTTTTAAATAAATTTTTACGAAAATGGCACAAGTTAAAAAAAAATCGCATCTTTTCAGCAAAAAAAAATTCGGTCAATTGTTTATAAAATTAAAACTTTACATTCAATCGAAAAACGGTTTCATACTTCTTCAGATTATGGGATTTTGAAACTATAGTCAAAATTTCAAAGCAATTCATCGATCGGTCTTCGAGCAACGTTTCCGCCGAGTTTGAAAAAAGTTATTTAATCGAAAACGCGTTTAAAGTTTTTTCAAGTTCCTGTACCTATCATATATGTGTATGTATATCATGATATTATGGTATTTTGACCATAGGACCAATTGGATATTGTTTTTATGACCCTAAAGTATAGTTTGAGCAAAAAAGAATAAAATTCGATTTTTTCAAAAACCTAGATTCGTTGGACCCCTTAATACAGCATCATTAATAATTATATTGACATTTTTATGTACATATGCGTCAGATAATACAATATTGATTGGTGGTGGCACGCGTCCACGATTTCCAATAGCACAGAGTCAACAGGCTGGTACAATCTCATGAATCGTCTGTGCATACCTTTGCTTCAACATCGAAATGGATTCACACGCGAGTGTGTTACGTCGAACGAGAATCTTCTATGTACATGCGTGCTTGTTCGCCTTCGTGTTCATTCTTCTGCTCGCGTTTGCGTGCTCCCAGCTCTATTCGTGTGTTTGTGTTCAAGCTCCTGTACACATTGGTGTCTCTGTTCGTGTGTTCGTATCCGTGTATATATTTGCACAGAAACGTGTATGTAGGAAAAGCTCTTCAGTAATGTTGATGATGATCGAGCCATCCACAATCGAATATATGTTTGTGTGTCCCTACGGATCCATGTTCACACGTGTTCCCATATATATATATATAGACAAAACCGTGTATAGGAAAACCCTTTTAGTAAGGTTGATGATCAAACTGTATACAATCGAGGGTGAAGTACGAACAATGGGAATGGATTGTCAGTGTTCGTTGTTACGGCAAAGTGCATCGTTTGTAATAAGAGTACCAAAGAGACGAGAATTGTGAGTTCGGGTAACTCGGATCGTTTCGGAGCGTGCTAGGCCCGAATGAATATGTTCGGAGACTAAAGTGATTCAGGACTGTTAACGGTCTCGCTACAGGGGAGAAAAAAAAATCACGTGTCATCGATAACTCCCATTCAACTCGACTAAACTCCGTTACATTTCTCTGCTGTACGATTCAAAACGGTGGACTCCGAATAAAGCCACTTTTGAACAATTTCGGTTTGGACCAAATTTCTGACACGCGTCATACAAAAACATAAGCATTCCAACGTCATTGAAATTAATCTCGAAACGCTGATTCTGTAGATAGAAATTTTTGAAAATCCTGGAACGTGCCTGTAATCGTTATTTCTAATAGATTTCTCGCTACCTTTGGATCTCACGATTGACAAAAAAATCATGGTCAACAGTTTTTACGTGAGAAAGAAAAATCTTTCATCAAGTTTATTGTTTCTCGTTTCTGAAATTGTTAACGCCTTCAGCTTATCGATATATATTTATATATTTGCAGGGAAAAAAGTAAGGCAAACTCAATTTTCTTTATTTGACTTCATTTTTTTTTTTTTTTTTTACCACAACATCAGGAGTTAGCCATCTGCTTCTCGAACTTCTACCCTCTTCTTCATATTCCATAATAAATGTATATTCGTAGAAAGGATGGGAGGGAAAAAATTGCCCCTTCAATTTCGTCTATACATAAATACATTGGCACTGTTGAATTATTTTTTCTCTTGCTCTCATTTCAAAATTCCTCCATTTTCTTAATACAATCCTTAAATTTCGCTACTTTTATTCTTCATTTTATCCTGTATATTCCTTATATTCGGGTTTTACTTGGTGATTCTCGTTTTGCCAATATTTCCGCAATTCGTAATACGATGAGAAGATAAGAATACGGAGGAAGCGGGGAAAGTAGAGTATCTGCGAGGTTAGGAAATTGTTGTAGATCGTTTAGCTCACTTTGCCTGGCAATCGAGTGTACGAAATTGTGGATGTGGCGAAAGAAGATGATCCGGGAGATCGTACAGGGGTGGATGAGGGTGTACGAGCGCGGATGTCCGCATTGGACCCTCAAACCGCAATTTTCTTTTCGTCTCTTCTTCATTCGATGTTTGAGAAATATATCACCATTCACATATTATTTATTATATCAACATATTCACATATGATAATATGGATAGGAGGGAAAAAAGTCTATAGATATAAATACATGTATTTAGCATCTGAAATTCGGCGAGGGGATTTTTTTTATCCGCGACAATAAAAAAAAAAAAAAAAAAAAAAAATGAGTGTCCTTGATCCACTGAGAGGACGACTGTGAAAAATGTTTTAATGTGCTTATTCTCTCGATTTTAATAGTATCATGAAGACGCTAAGAAAAAAGTAGCTTTTTTCTCTCGTTTCTTCTCGTTGAGTGTGGAATCGTTAATGACTTTCCTGGCATAGTTGGAAAGAGTGAAGAAGGGTAGAAAAAGAATAAAAAAAGAAAAAATAAAAATAAAATGAGAGAACAGTAGTGTACACAGAAATGCAGATATTCTTTCGCTTCCCTCTGACACCCCGAGGACACGAGAGCCAGAGGAAAGAAAGAGAGAAAGTAGGGTGTATAATGGATTCAACTATAAATATGAATTTCCGTGAGATGCATTTAATTATTTTTTGGCTCGGGGATTTTTTTTTTCTTTGCCACCGCATTCGTTATCTCACCAGCAAGAGGGTCCCTTAACATTTTTTTTTCTTCTATCTCCCCTCGCTCTTTTTTCTTCTTCTCTTCTTTCCGGCACGCTCTCTATTTGCTCCGTTTTTTTTTTTCTCTTACTCTATCTCGTGTCTCGTGTGACCCTGCTGCTGTTTGCCTTCGGGGTTAATGAAAACGTCACAAAGATTTGTACAAATCTGAGACTACGAGACTCGTGAAAATTCAGACTATCTTTGTACCTTTACACAATCTCGCTAGTGAACGAATTATTATTATTATTTTTTTTTTCGTTACACAAATTTTTCACTGCATTTGTGTAAAACGAATTGCACATTCGAGTCAACGATGGATGATTCATGAAATAATTTGCTTGCTGATGAGTCAGTTTTAATGTTTATTAAAATACTTTCAATATCCATATTCAATAATACATACCAGTCCATTCGGCTAAACTCTCGTTAAAAATAAATGTTGAATAAAAGCTTCACGAATGGTTCAAAGATGCTTCAGATTTTATCCTAATTTTGTTGGAACCAGAAAGAGGATAATATTATATATAAAATTCGCATGGGAAATAGTCGGCTCTCTCTCTCTCCCTCTCAAGCTCAGACGCATTTGCTGACCTCGCTGCACTTTGAAAGAAGCTTTGCAACGAGGAAAAAAGTAGAACATACAGTTATGGTGACTCCGCGGGTTACAGCGAAACAGGAAGGAAAAGAAAATGAGAGAGGATATAGCTTTTCTGTGACTAGCTTTGTTCGACCAGGAGGAAACCTAATACAACGATAGGGACGTTACTAAACTGAAGAGAAGCTTTTGAAGCTCCTAGAACTGAAGCTCTGGCACATTTCCTTCCTTGGCTTCATTCACCTTATGGCTTTGATCAGTAACACTCACTCCTATCCACGCTTATTGGATACTTGTCTCTTTTATACTTTGCAATACATTTTTTTTTTTTACCGATGAACAATGAAATGCTGATTGACAACGAAAAATAATTTATTCGATATATTTATTTTCGTTCTAATTTTTCGCTCATCAATGAAAATCAGAAAGAAAAAAAAAAAAAAAAGTTTCAACACATTACTGTGCCAGTTGAAAAAATTAGTTTTCCTTTTTTATTTCAGTGTTGAATAAAAATTTAGTAACGATTGCTGCCGATACTACTTAAAGCGGTTTTATCAATTAATCATCAATTTGAAAATCAGCGGACTAATAAAAATTTTATTCTTTTCATCATTATCTTGGATCAGTTTTTCGACTGTTTTCTTGACGATGGAGCACGTGAATTAAATTGAAATGACTATTTTCGAGGTCCTCCATGTATACCACGAGCTTGGCTCGAGTCCCGAAAATTACAACGAAATATATAAAGTGTACGAGCTCAAAGAGTGGCGAAAGGACGAGAACAATATTGCGAATGAGGGACTCTCGGAATCAGAGGCCAGTTTTCACTTGGCTCTGCTCCACAATTTTATTGTTTTATCTTCCGTGTTTACTCGAGACATGTTACGATCCATATTTGTATGTGTTGAAAAAAATTTTTGCCCCTCAAATTAACTGCCATTTTTGTAGTGAGCAATGTACCAAAATAATTTTCAAAAAATTCACCATTTTGTACAACATATTTATATTTTTCTCTTTCACTCGCGCCAAAACTTTAAATAACTCGAGTAGAAATTCTTGGCCCATCGAAAATGTTCTTTAATGGTTATTTCTTTTGGATTTGACTCAAAAAAAAACTCCTTATCGAAAAATATGAGGCAAAAAATTGTCCTCAAAATCTCGAAGCATCGAAATATTTTCTACCGAACGATGTTCAATGTAGTATACTCGAAAGAAAATTTCAACACTCTATGGCATAGAAAGTGTTTCCGGAAAATAAACATGCAACGAATAAAGTTAGTGCCGGCCACGCGTGTTGGCATGAAAAACGTAAACGTATAAACACGAGAGTTAAAAAATATGATATTCGTTCCAGTTGGGCATCGCTTTTAGCGAACTTTTTCATTTCACGATTTCATCCACCAGGAAGAAAAACTTTGTGCTCTGTACTTTCAGGGAAGTGGAAGCAGGAGGGAGGCAGAGGTTCTTTCTCTTTTGGAGTAAAAGTCACTCGAAAGCCACGATGCAAGGATATAAAGTACAAGGGATGGGGTTGGTCCTCTTGTCCGGACGGCTGACCCGACGATGGACCACTCCACTCGTGAACAACTATTCCTATGCTAACGTCCTCTCCGAGCCAAGTGCCCACTCGTGTCTCTGATCTCACTCTCCTCCACTTTCTCCTTTCTTACCATCGCTTCTAACGAATTTCTTCTTGTTCTCTCTCCCTCTCTCTCATTTATTTTAACTTTGCGTTCTCGAATCTGGCATCTTCCTTTCGCCCAGTAACTCATACCGAGCGACGGACGAGTCCAAGACTTTTTCATTCTTGCGTATAGACTTTTCATCGTTGGGCTGACTACACGTTGAGCTTTTCTACTTAAGAGCCTTCCAGTAGCTCAAAAACGATGCAATCCGACTCTGAGTACCAAAGTTACCGATGTCAAAAAGTAATAGGATATTGGTCCTCTTTGATAATTTTATTCAATCTCGAATCAACAAGAATAATAAAGAAAGAAAAATAACGACAACAACTTTAATAACCGGACGATATTAATATTAAGAATAAAAAGATAAAAATAGTTAGGACGAATCTAGTCTTTTCTAGCAGTGACAATGTCTGAAAGTCTGAAATAGAATTGAGACTAAATAATATCTTCGATCGTTCTCGTCCGTCAATGATAAATAATAAATAATGAATTGTCGTTGAAAATCGATATGAAACGTCCACGTGCAATTTGTACTCATCTTTCCGGAAGTTGAACCGTGATATTTCCGGTAGAGTGTCCGACGAGCTCGTTAATCGGAGGTCCTTTTGAAAGTTTGTTAAACTCAGGAAGCCGGAAACACAAATCCCGAAGTTATGTATCCATATGGGTAGCGAGTTGGAATGAAAAAGGCGGTGAGAGCTCTTACGAAACATTGATTTTACGTCGTTGAGACTTTGAGGCAAAGATTGTACAAGCCACAGCACAGAGGATGATTGATCGGAGTAGTCGAGAGCATCGTTTTTTCATCCGCACACAGCCACGCAGTCAAGAACGTTCATGTGTGTGTGTGTGTATTCTTGCAAGAAATTTGAGCAATTTCGATGTTTTGTAGGAGGACGATGATATTTGTTGAAGATGTAAGTAGAGACGAGTAGAACCGTAAGGAAAAGTAGAGAGGCACTTTAACGGAGGGCATAATGCTGATTGAACATCATAAACGACTTTCCTTCTGGTCCTTTCCCTTGGGATCAATGTATACGTGTATAGATCGTATTCGGAAACTTAAAGTCACAAAAGTGTATCGTATGTTCCGAAAGGGAGAGTAGTACGCCCTTTCAAGGACGCAGCATCACTGCATATCTATAGGAAAAAGAGCGTAGTAGCAAACGAATCGATTCTATGCTCGTAGAAAGCGGAACTCCTTGCGCGCCCTCTCGCGGTTACCTCCTGGAATACTCGCGCCCGTAAAAACCCTATCTCGCGAGCTTCGCCGAGCGTAAACTTCTGTAATCCATCTATAAAATCCAACGAGTTAGAGCGAGAAGAAATAAAGCTACAGGAGAGAAAAAAAAAAAAGAAGTCCATAGCCCAAGAGGGATAAGGAGAAAGAAAGCGAGACTCAAAGCGAAGAGCACAAGAAGCGGAAAATAGAGTCAAGAAAAATCGTAGAAATGGCTTCGTTCAAGGGATGGATGGAAAGGGAACAAGAAAATTCTTAATATACGAGAGTTTATACGCGTTTGTGTAGGGTTCATATTATGGAAAAGGGCACACGCTCGAGTGCCTTATGGTCGCTGGTTTTTTTTTTTTACTGGATTTCTTCGTTTTTTTTTCGTTTTTCCTTAGGGATGATTGGATAAATAGGATTATCGAGTAATAAGGGTTGAAAAAGAGACTGAAAACTCACTGGACTAACCTTAGGGACGTTATTGTTTTTATGCCTCGTCCTAAGCCCTCTTCGCCCTTTTTCCTTTATTTTTTTTTATTTTTATTTTTTTTTCCAATTTTAAACTAGCTGCACTTCCACCAATCTTTCCACTACCCTGGCCAATTTCATCCGGAGTCGCCATGAAAATATATTTCAAACCCCCCGAGGGACACCTCGCAAATATATTTTCAGCTTCAATCTCTGATATCGTCTATTCGTTTCGACGCGTCTCAAGTACTTTTTTTCTTATCGAAAAACTCGCGGAAAAACGAATTACCATATATGACTGGAAATGTGCGCATCGGTCAAACAAGTTTTCCAGACGAACGCTTTACTTTTTCACACGTACCGTTGTCTCTTACATCAGAAGGGATGAAAGAAAAAAAAAAACAAAAAAATCTTTGCATCCTCGTAAAAGAGGGTTTATGTATTCGAGACGAGAAATTGTGTGTCTAAAGCCAGTGGGGATAAGATATTTTAACCATGCGAGATGAAACTTTTGCCCTCGGAATCTTCATCGACACTTCGCCGACCATTTCTGGCTGTGTAAAGTCCACAACATTTTTTCGAGAGTCTTCTAAAAGACTGACAAAGTTATATCATAAGTTCGCACGAATCAATCGTTTTTTTCCATGAAAACGTTATTTTCAGTTGAAAATCTGATAGTTCTCAAAATACAATTAAAAAAAAAAATGAAAAAATAAAAAAAAGATTGATTTAAGTCTAAAAGAGGCAAAAGAATTTAATCTTGCAGCTTGGACAAACAAAGAGCTTTGCTGAGGTTAAGCCGAGCAGGTAAAGAAGGAGAGAAAGAGAGAGAGAGAGAGAGAGAGCTGAGAGGATGAATTTCTGTTGGTTGGAGCGTTATAGCGAAGAGCTATTGAGTATCGATCCCTTATTCTAGGTACTTTGACGACGTAGGAATCTCGTATCTCGCCGGAGCACTCGGTTTAAGAGCCTGTACCGGGCTCTGCAGAGGGAGGTTGCATCTAACTCTGGAATCTTAGAGCATTCTCCGACCCTTATCGTTTTCGCCCCTCGACTATGACGACTCGCATGCATGCGTGTAAAAGTGTGTAGATGTAAAAATGGTCAATGTCTTAGTGTATAGTGTGTATACGCGTGAATGTTACGAGAGGGAACAAATTGACTCGGTCGGAGTTAGCCCCATCTTGTTCAGCGAAACTGCTGGACGGAGCTATGGGGAGCTGGGTAGTCAGGGTGGGTTTTAAGTCCGGACGCGAATGTCATCCGCACCTGCTGCCCCAGGATGCCCTACCACCAATGGTAGCTAAGGAAAAGTGGGTGTGAGAGAAAACTCACCTACTTCGTAGAGACGTATAACGATTGCAACTGCTGTGCGAGCAAAGAGGCGTAATAGATGTTACTTTACGTGTTAAATTGTAGAGTTTAGGGCTTTTGGCTTGATGGTGGCCCACGATATATAAGTAGTTATCAAACTTTTCTTCTTATGAGTGTTCATGCTCGTGCTCGCCGATTTATAGTTTCCATCAACGTAAATCCTGCAGCCAATATCCGGTTGAGAGAAAAAAAAATATCAAGTTGAATTCTTCGTCCAGGAAGAGCATCAGAAGTATTGGATTCTCGAGCAGGAAGTTTCCCAAATTTTTATGGGGTCTCGTTTCTTCCGAGGATCAATCAGTGCAATGACACTCGCTCCACTATGACTAAATGTTTAGAAAACTCCCCCATATAAATTGGGAAGCATAACATTGTTAACGAAGCAAGTGGGCACGATTTTGCATCCTCAACCCCTCAGTCGTATTTTACCCCATACACACACTCTTATGTACATGTTTATCCATACATACAGTGTATATATATATATATTAATGGCACATACACTGCGGCCACGTATATAATCGCATATATATATAAACCGCGGGTGAATGCAATTACTCCCCGTCGAGGCCGGGAAAACGTTCATCCGCGAAAGCGCGAAAGCGCTGGGTATGCATAATTTAGTGGCATAAATTAATACGTTCGTGGAAATCTCGGGACATCTCTCCCAAACATCCCTTCGCTTCGCTTCCTCTCTCTCTCTCTCTCTCTCTCGATCTCCCTTTCCCTCCCCCCCCTCTCTCTCTCTCACTCTTTCTCTCTTCCTGCTGTATACAGACGACTCTCTCAAAATGTCTATATCTACATGTATACAGAGTGATGTATGTATACATATTTCCTTTTCTCTCTCTCTCTCTCTCTCTCTCTCTCTCTCTCTCTCTCTCTCTCTCTCTCTCTCTGGCGTCAGCTCGCACAATTAGACAGAGATTAATTAAACCGAATTCAACATTTCGTCGCGCGGGCACTCCCGCGCGCCCGCTCGCACGCGGTTACCTTTCGCTCAGTACAGCGCTAGGGTTGAAGAAGATGAAGCAAAGAGAGAAGACGGATAAAAGAGGGGAGCCAACGAACCGATTGCCACGAGAGAGAATTGCGCTCGAGGGAACACCAACACAAGAGAATTCCAACGTACTAACATAACCCCTTGTTCTCTGGAAAACTCAAATCGAATTATCTGACGCATTAACGGATTCACTTCGTATTCACTCGATGTGTGTAACTTGCGTACCCGATCTTTCTATATATGCCACTATTATACAACTTCGCCTTACTTTAATTATGCAACATCTATATATGAATTATTCCTTAATCGACAGAACTTGCATTCCCTTTTTGCATTTTCAATCGGTTGAGTTATGAAAATCAGATAAATTAACATGATCACGTGCTGCTGTGACTTGAACGTCAATACAACGTCCTGGTACTGACATTAACGTCGACATTTTTAACGGTCAGTGGAGAAATAATTAATCCAGTGATTCGATTTTAATTTGAAACAAGAAAAATGAATGAACTATTTTATTCTTTCAGTAACAATGAAAATGTGAGATTGGAAAATAACATTCACTGTTTTTCAGTAAACGGACGCGCTTTCGAGCGTGAATTCAAATGTATTTAATGTTTTTATGTGTAGCAATTTTTAATGGGGGGAATCAAAAAATATATGCCGGCTTTAACCGACTATTTTTCAGTTTTTAATGGCAGTTAAAATTTTTTAACGCGTAATAAAACTTATTAAAAGTATCAACTACTCTTGCCTCTGTAATTTTTATTTTTTTATTTTTATTCTAAATAAAAAGAAAATGGTGGCTGTAATTTTTTTTTTTTTTTGATCGCGAACAAAAGACGAGGCGAAAAAAAAGAGCTATCTCCTGTCGAAAGAGACAACTTTTTATCTCTTCCAATCTGCAGCTTCGAATTTATGGTCCATAAGAGCGAGGAATCATGAATTCATCCCTTAACCCTTTTTTTTTCAACCTTTTTTCGCGATTCCTCTTCCTCGTCATTCCCCAGAGAGATTTTTTTTTGTACCGTTCTAACTTTTTTTTTCAGTTTACTGTACAATACCGAGGGTACAATGTTCGGGAATTGAAGATGCCGAAGGGGTACGAAATAAAATGGATTTCTTCGATAGAATTTTCATTCTTACCAATATATATACGTGTACGAAGTGATACACGAAAATTCTGTATCGCACTTTCTCCCTTCTATTTCGACCGAGGATCTTCTTTTTCTATTCAAAATTTTATCAAACCTCGTTCACGTTCTATTATCATGACTCTGTTTCTGATAACAGATATAATAATCAATTATCATTTCTAGGTCAGTCAACATTTTTTTGTTTGTTTTTTTTCGAAAAATAATAAAATTATCCATAAAGGACATCCCATGTATATATGCAGATATATTTATCCATATAAATGGACGTTACTTGGTTCACAATGTCGTAGCCCTCGTAGCTTCGTACCTACGACAACTTCTTAATTAAACCATTATGCGTTATGGCTTGAAGGCTTTATTGCTGGGACGACGATGTCCCACGAGTATACGAGACCAGTTAGGTGTGGAACGTGGGCTGCTAGATACGACAGAGAACGAGAGAGGTGGAGGAGGAGAGAGACAGAGTTTGGCCATATAATAGTAGGATAGAATCTTCTTCGACGAGTGAGCCCCACATGTAACATATATATGAGAAATTTTGCACTAAATTGACAAGGTCGTATAAACTTTACTGTCCCAATTTTTCTTCTAATTTTACCCAAGCACGTGGGTAATTAATTTTTCAATTATCCTTTTATTTTCTCCACTAAATTTTCCACTGAAAATAATTCACCGAGTTGGCATAAAATTCGAGAATTTATTTTTCAGTTACCAATCAATCTCATTGCTCGATTCAATTTTCTACGAAAACAGTTGATATAAGATTTGACTGTGCTGACTAAATCACATCAAAATCAGCACTGTATTTTCGCATACGAAATATCCGACTAGTCGTCAACGCCAATGGATTTTGTTCAGAAAATCATTTACCACACGATTTTTTCCATTAATAGAATAAAAATTAAAATATTTCGGTGTGTGTGTGTGTGTGTGTGTCTTTGCTGGGGGTGCCGCAGCCAAGGAAGCTATATCCGAACGAGTGGAAAACAACACGCCGCCGTCTCGTTGGGAAGAAATTTTTCAATAACAATGGAGCCCTGTCGATATCAATTGGTTGATTATAAAATCTAAACAAACGGTTTTAAATGAAATTTCACTACAATCGTGATCAAGGATACAAAAATATCTTTTTCATTCGTCCAGGAGGTCAAATCTAGGATGAAATGATGACGGAGCATATCAGACAGTTGTATACGTATATATATATCGTAGTAGCTTGGTTCTCGTGGGGTTGAAGGTCGCAATGGTCGGACAGGATAACGTTCCTGCCCCTCTCATCTCGTTCTCTCTCGTCGACTACGGCATGTAAATTCGTGATAATGGAGAAGAGTAGGACGTTTGCCTCCGTACCGCCTTTTACCCTCTCCCTCCCCTTCCTACTCCCTCACTCGCTGTCCCTCCTTTTTCGACGTTCCAACCCTACACTAACTCCTCGCTTTATGACTTAATAACTTGGGTTATCGGGAAATTCACCCTGACTTCCCACTCTCTTTCTCGCTCTCTTCAACCCTCTCTCACTCGTACCATCGTCCAGGGACCTTCTCATTCGCTTCTTCATCCCCCTTCAATCCCTTACCGAAGCAACCACCCCTTGACAAGTCTTATCATCACACTGGCAAACAGGGGAACGAATTTATGTCTGACGCAGTGCCAGTCATCCTTCAGAAATATTTCAACCCCCAAAATTTTTCAATGCTCAACTCCTCCTCCCCCCTCCCCCCCATCCTTCCGCACGAGCCACTTTTCAACCCTTCAGAAATTTCAATCCTCCACAACATGGCTAATCGCGCCTTCTCTAGCGACCAAAATTGTTTCGATGCATTCGTGATCAATTGACCGTTTAAATAAAAGTTAACTTTCGTCGAATAATCGCTGATGAGAGTAAGAACAATTTTACCCATTTATTTTTTATAATAATTTAATATTTCGCAAATTTTACATTTTTTCGTTTTTTTTTTTCAAGGAATTCATAGCAGTGGATGATTCGATATTTACAATGATATCGAACATTCAACGAGAAAAGTACAGAATTCATGGAAATCCATTATTTACAGAATTAATAGAGCCTGAATTGAATTAATATAATCCCTTTCGTATAATTTAGAAAATGGCGTTTTATCAAGCAAATACAAAACATGTTTATATATCATCGACCATGCTTTCGATAACCGGAGTATAATATTCCAATAACGATATCAATAAATTCATTCTACCTCGAAATATCCTCCCGCTATAAACCTAAAAATAATCGTATAAATTCATGATTCTTTTTCTTTTTTTTTTTTTTTTTTTATTATTTCGTCCCACCCACATCATTTGTCCATAATTTTATCGATCGATCTCATGGCCCTTGCAAATTTCTTACCAAATCAATATTATTCATCTTCTGGGTCCTGTTATTTTTTATCAAGAATATATTTTGGTAGTTTATTATGCATAATGTTACGACAATGCTGCATATTTATGCGTGAATACTTTGACCACGGTTTTCCCATATTTTTTTACATGTTCTTCTTTTTCTTTTCCTTTTTTTTTTTTTTTAAACGTCCATTACATCGTGACTGCCCCGAAGCCATCGTTGAGTATATTTTGCAATTCATAGCAGTATACTTTGGTGCTTTACGTATCTACGATACTGATTAGTTTCGTTGCCCCGAAGGGATGGATCGTGCTCTGTTTTCTCGTCTGGCCAACGGACTATGTTTCTGTATTACATCTCTATATACATACATATAGATGTATGTATATGGACAGGCTTTCCTCTTCATCGAGAAGCCACCTCGATTTCACTGGCCACCAATGTTCGCTGTAGGACTTTCGTGTTACTACCAACCCCCTGCTATTTCACGTTTACGCTTCAAAATTTATGTACACACGAATTCATGTACGATATATATGTGTACGATGAACGCTCTTGTAAGGATCTTTACAAATACGTGTGCGCGGAGTATTGAAAATCTCGTCGTAGATTCCAATTAATTTATAACTCGCGTGTACCTGTAAACCAGTGAGTGAATTTCGAACAAAAATACGAATCTGGTTGGCTTCCTTCAATTTCATTGAAGCGAAAACATCGCGGTTTGAATATATTCGAAAATATTTTGTCAGATTAATAATGGCCAGTACATTTTGCGCGTGTAACCGAAGAGAGAATATCGAAGCAAAAAAAATACTGAAACTCATTCAATTTAGTCTACTCTCATTTCATTGAGACTCGCGAGACGAAACAGCTTGCTCTGAAAATAGAAGAAAAAAAAAAAAGTAGATTCCAAATAACGAAAAGTTTGACGTGTATACGAATAAACAAATATTGATTCTAAAAATATATCAACAACTACCGAAATGAAAGGAAATAAATTCATATTTTCTCGCACCCCTGTTCCATTCGTCCTCGCAACTAATTTCATGGACATCAAGTATTAACACAATTAAGGGGGTTAAATGAGTGGGAAAAGTTGGAGAATTTATGTTGTCGGGTTCGCAGTATTGAGGAATATAGGAATAAAAATATAAATATACCTATGTTTGCATCGGCTCGTAAGCACGGATATAATATCGATATCGCAGGACTCGATACATATACGAGAGCGTAAGTCACGGGCTTGGATTTAGGATCGGCTCTCTTCTCCGGGTGTGTTCCGTTGCATTGTACATTTTGTACTGTGTGTGCTCGCTCGTTTTACTATGGGGCAGGTGGATTTTCCTCGTTTACCAATCTCCTACAAACACACGTACACAGAAAATGGCACGCTGCTTTGGATCCCCTGGAATTCCATTATCGGCTAACGGCGATAAATATTATAAATTGGTAGGCACCCCGTTATACTCGGTGGCGGCCTTTCTCCCCGCCTATATACATGCATTACCTTCGACTATACAAATTTATGTATATAAAAATACTCGGCCTCAAGCTGTTACCGCGCTGTCTTTTTATAATATACATTTTGCTTCAAACATAAGAAAATGTACATGTGAAAATAAATACTTGATATTCAATAATTCATTCATTTTATATATAAATAAATACGCAGTTATGAAAACAAATGAAAAGAAAAATGGCGGATCAAATATGAGTATTTGTATTGGATGCTACGAGTTCAAATCTTTTGTTTGTTAGCAAAAGCATGCGGAAAGACATTTATATATACAAACAGTTATATTTTTATAAGCGTGGTTTATGTACATATAGCGAACGTATTCGACCACAGCGAAGAATTTCAATGGCCACCCACAAATGCTTTTCTTTCGCTCTTTTACGATTTTTTTCTTTTTATTCATCCTCCGAACGAAGCGGATCTCACCCCTTTACTCTCCCTTCCTCCCTCGCCCCTCTCTCTTTCTCTCCCTCTCGGTTAGTTTTCGTTGTGCTCGACAGAATTGCGCGGTTACTTTTTCTTTTTTTTTTTTCTTTTACGGACTCTAGGGGGTTCTTTCTTTCTTTTCTTTTTTTTTCGTTCATTCTCTATAAGCCCCAAACGATAAATCTACGCGGGGGATAGTTTAAGCGTTTCTCTAACCGTCCGAGGGGGGTTTTATCCCCCATCCAATAACGATTTCTTCGCATTTCTACGGTGCACAAGCTTCTCGGAGCAAAAGAGAGCGAGAGAGAGAGGGAACGATTATCGCACCACGATATCAAAACCCTCCGACTGGTATTTTACTTGATTTTTTTCTTTCTTTTTGTCTTTCGTATTTTTTTTTCTGTTTCTCGTTCCATCTTTTATAATTTCTTTATTTTCTTTCCACTCTTCTTCTTACGCTTTTCCTCTCTCTCTCTCTCTCTCTCTCTCTCTCTCTCTCTCTCTCTCTCTCTCTCTCTCTCTCTCTCTCTCTACTTCTCTTTCCATTTTCAACTCTTAAATATACTTTCGTTCTTTGCTATCTATTCCCCGTGAATCTATCGGAAAGCTTCCGTCCTTGCCTATCTCGTCGGTAACGATTGCTTCGTAGATTACATTTGTTTCACCCTATTCGTAAATACCATTCAAGCCCATATTCCTGTACCATTCGTCGATAATAGTATCAGAGGTTGTTTATGGCGAAGGGATAAAAAAAAAGCTTTAAAACCCATCGTTTTTCGTAATGAATAAGGATTGAGAAACTTCCATATTGGACATACGAAATGGTGGAAGCGAACCGTTAACCAACGAACATAACTTTCGAGATATGCTTTAAAAAAAAAAACACGTTTTTTTTTTCGTAATTATTGTATATTGATTTGTTTTCGAATTCTTAAAAATCGAAGAAGTCTTAGATTCATTCTTCGATATTGTGTTGAAATATTTTCAGTTTCTCTTAAATTAGAGGGGGGTGACGTTTCGATAAGTTAATCTTTTTGTTAATCAAAATTCGTCGTAGCAATTTCAGTTTTTGAAAAAAAAAAGAAATTTATTTCGCGCATGGCTATATCGTGCCAAGAGTTACGTATTTGAGGCTGGAAATAACTCGAACATGTATTTTTTTATTTTTTGTTTTTTTTTTTGTATGCTGGCGTCAACGCCGGTTATGGAAGGTGCTCTTGGCATTTGTATAGTTAGAGGGAGAGGCAGTGTAACGGAAATTACGAGATTGCTCGGTGGTTGCGAGACGCTTGCAACGATTTTTCATGAGGGTTGCTTTTTCTCTCTCCTCTCTCTCTCTCTCTCTCTCTCTCTCGCACACACACATCACGCCGTGTTCGTTCGTGGAAAAATAGAAGGATGAACTAAATGGAAAGACCAGCAGAGCGAATGGCACAGATTTATTTCTCCGAGAATAAGTTTATACCGAGCGTAACATCAGAAACGTTGAAATTCAATTCTGAAACTCTGGAATATCGGTAATTAATCACGATTTTATGAAATATTTCCCGAAGCTACATTGACTGATTAATTAAAAAATTGTCATTGCATTGAAACAATCAATAAAAAATTGTTTACTTCACGTAATTGATTCCCGCATTGTATCGATGAAATTCCTATTCAACGATGTAACAACAACAATCAGAAAGATTTTCAACCATTGTGGAAAGTAGACAATTGAACGAACATATCAAAAACAATTTCATTACAATGAAAATTGAAATGATTTTTATGACTTTTTCCCTTCTAATTGTCAGTAAAAAGAAATGTCTAATGTCAAGGATTGAAACCAATTTGATTTTGAATTGAGTTCCCTGTACACGAGGTTCGGTAGTAAATTATAGAAGCTACATAACCTTCAAAGTTTCGCTAGAGTCCACAAAACAACTGGATGATTTTGCGGAGTAGTAAAGTTGAAAAAGTTCGTTCTTCTTCGTCTGAGAAACTGTACGTATTTTATATATAAATACATACTTGATTGCTGACGATGAAAAGGTCGTAACTCTCTTGACTAGTGTCTTAAAACGCGAAGAAGTAGCGCCATTTTGTTGACAAGTACTTCATTCGTGGACGTGTCGGCTTCTAGGAGCTACAACATAAAAAGAACTAAACGTGACGAAGTAATGCACAAAGTTTCGATGAGTTGCGACCTTTTGTTTGTTGGCATTCGAAGCAAACGAAGTATATAAGATGCGAAAGTCGCAAGTAGCCTCGAGGATTTAACGACTAACGGTCGGCCGCAAAATGTCTTCGCGAAACCCGTGAAAGAGAGACAGCAAAAACAAAAATGTTGCTGAAACGTTTCTCCTCTCGAAACCCCTATTTTTTGTTGTATCTCGAGGCTGGCAAACGTTCAGTTCGTATGCACTGCCGCTCGTACACGCCGCTTAGAGTCTTTTGTGTTTTCTTTTGCTCGTTTAACGGTCACCGCGTGTATTTTCTAATTCATTTTCACTGGTTGGAGGAACGAAGGAAAGAAAAAAAGAGTCAGGGATAGGAAAGCTCGTCGGGAGTTAATTAAAGGGAGAGGATAAGAAATGAAGAAGAGGGAAAGTTACAGACGGAAAAACGACCATAGAATAAGAGGAAGGAAAAAGGATAATCGAGAAAATGGGGAGAAAAAAAAATGGCGAATGAAGGAACGAAGGGAAAAGGAAGAGAGCGGTGGAGCTGGACAGGAGAGAAGAGAAACAGGAAGGAATAACGAAATACGAAGAGCAAGAGAAGAAGGTGAACAAAAATAAAAACAACGGAGAGCGTTTAAAAGAGAAAGAGGTTGAACGAAATAGGAAAATGGCAAGAGAGTTAAATGGGAGGAGAAGCGGAGGAGAGAGTCAGAGTGAGGGAAAGAGAAAGAGATTGTTGGGCCAATTTTCTCTGGACTTGCTCGGGTGACCATAAAATTTATGCCGGCATTTTCTGAGCTTTATGCTCGCATCCGTACACGAATATATTTGGAAACCTCTCTCCCTCTCCCTCTCTCTCTCTCTTTCGCCCACCAATACACACACTCTCAGATCTGGAGAATACTTGTGTATATATGTGTTCGTGAGAGTGTGAAAGAGGAAAAGAGAGAAAGAACGTACAGTTTCATCTCTTCGCTTGTAAAATACACACTCTCGCATGTATAGACTCCGCGAGCTTACACTCTATGTAGTACGCTGTTATAACAGCCAGTGCATGTACACACGGTACATGAAGGAAAAGAAAGAGAGAAGGGGTTAATACACGACGTGGGCTAGGAAAATAGAGGCAAAGTGTGCTTCTGTATAATTCGAGCTTTACGACATCAAACTCACTATGTTTATTTCGTTTTTCTTTTTTTTTTTTTACTCGTCGATCGAACTTAACGTCCGATTATTCAATTAGTACGATAATTCTTAACGACATTGACGAATGAATTATTATCACTATCGAAATAGAATCTTTCGTATTTGAATAAATATATTAATTATTTTTTATCAATTAAACTCATCGCTTTGATACCAAATGATAAAAAATCATTGAATCGCTTACGATTTAAAAGACTCGTCGATTAGAGGCTACCGAGGGAAAAGGTGCGGAAAAAAAGGGAAAGATAAACGGAAGTACACACATTTAGAAGTAAAATAATCCATTGGAGTGTACAGAGAGGATTTAACGATAACACACCGCATAATTAGATTCCTGGACTAATGAGCGTATTCGGTCGGATGGGTCGAAAGATTGTAAGGGATGAGAGAAAGAGTGAGAGCACCGAGTATAAACGTTATCAGAGTCGAGCAGATAATTACCGCTGCTCGCGAAATTACCTATTCTCCCTGGAAAATATATATTATTATCTATATCTCGCGTTTTTGGTCCTGTTGGGGCGAGAGAGAGAGAGAGAAAGAGAGAGAGAGAGCTTTTTACCAAGTTTACACCAGTCGATTATCCGGTTTTCAGTCATCTCTATACCGATATACGCACGAGCTGTACTTCCCGAACGCATTAGTTTTTGTCCAAATTTTATTGCACAAATTATCTTGACAATGGCAAAATACACTCGATCGCTGTGAAAGCTCAGGAATCGAAAAAATTGCTGTGATTCTATAGAAATTCAAATATCAGTATAAATAAACTACGATTTTGTTACTTTTTATATCAGCTGTTCGGAGCATTTCGCAAAAAAATTTACATTCTCAACGACTCATCTTTGGAAAAAAAAACGATGAATGAGGAGCTAAAATAGTCGCTTCGTTCGTTTTCGATGTTTTACCGTCGAAAAATGTCATATATTCATCTGCAAAAAACTTTTTATCATGCTCAAAGGTTCGACTTTTTTACTTCGATTTTTTTTCATATTTACATTTTTCGATTTTTTTCATACTTACAGAAACTTTTTTTGACAAATAAAAATAGATAAGATCTTGTCATAAATAGAACGGTGTCAAAAATTGTTTCCATTATTCAATTATATGATTGAATGTAAAAAATGCTTGTGAATAATGTTAATAAAAATATAAAATATTACACTTCGCAGTGGAATACAAAGCCCATCATTCATGTGTGTGTGTGTGTGATACAGGTGAATAAAATTGTATATATTTATATGCTTGAATACGAACAATTTCGTCTACCCATTTAAAAGAATAAAATGATTCACGGGAGTTCAGACCGTGGCTTGTTTCCAGAATTTCTATGAATTCATGTTCCGCAGTACACCGTACTGGTTTCACTTTTATTCGCTCGAGCGAAACCCAGAGAAAAAAAATCTTTTAGAATCGACGGTACGTTGAAATTTTGCGTATCCGTTCTGAAATAAAAAAAAAAAATAAAAAGTTCAACAATGGACACCCACATGCGCGAAATATTACCCAACGAAATAAATCATGAAACAAGAATTTCGTACTTTTTTCGTATAACAAGACTAATTGCTACGCTTTTCGTGTTGCACCCAGTTTATCAAAACATTTCTCTTTGCGGGAACAAATTTTTCGTGACTTTAAACCATTCTTGAAATTCTTGTTTTCGGAATTAACACAGTCGGCTACATTCGGCTATTTACAAAGCACAAAATTTAGTTGATCTTTCATTATTTTTAATCAAATAACATTTATTTCGACGCATTTGAGCCCATGAACTGAAATTTTTATTGAACTCGTAGTTCGAATCTGAACTGTTTGAATTTGTGAGTAGAAATATTAAAAAAAAAAAAATTATGAACAACTCTCTAACAGTGAATTTGATGTTTGAATGATTTCAGGAAGCAGCGAGGAGTCAAGAACAGGGACGGGAGATCCAGCTAAGCTGGGAGTTAAAAAACCGAGACCCAAAGCATCATCGCCCAATCGCCAAGGTTCCCAAAGGTGCCAGGTAAGAAAAAAGCAGTTATTAAAAAAAAAAAAACCAAAACTGATTACGACGAAAGAAAAATCGAAAACTTAGGATTTTTACAGCAGATGGATTCTGGACGTTATGCAGGGCTTTCACAAATAATATATCAATCTGAAAATGCCCGAGAACGAGAGAGAGAGAGAGAGAGAGTATCTTTTTCCTTCTCTTCTGTGTAACATCCACCCCTTGCGGTATAATTTATCCTGTTTCTCCGTCCTCCCTCTATGCCACATTTTCGTTTAACTCACAGTTGAACGAAAGCGGAATTTCAACTGACGCTAACGAGAGTGACCTATTTTTGGCATGCGGTATATAAATTTATTATGTAAATATACTCGCATTAATATAAATAGATGCGCAAGCGTTATTGGAAATTTGAGATAAATAATACCACATTTTTCTCTCTTTTTTTTTCCTTCACGTTTAACATCAACGATACATTAATTCGAAAGGGTATTTTTCATTTTTTTTTCTCTTCATATTTAACATCAACGATACATTAATTCGAAAGGGTAATTTCCCTCCCTCCCCTCCCCCTTAAACAACTATTACTTTTATAGCATCCAAAGAAACACGTTGAAAAACTACTGCTTCATCAATCCGAAAATTTTGCGCGTTAAATTCCAAGAGATATGTTCTTATTTTCACCCTTTTAACGTTTTCTACACAACGAATACATATATATTTACTAAAAATTCAACGGTATCGTGCGATAATACGATACTGCACAATGAGGAGACTGCATTTACGAATATATTCGGGATGAGGGTTGAGTACGTGGTAGGGTTAAAAATATATATGTATATACGTTTATAGTATACGTATATTCACATTTAGGTATAGAAACGGACCGGAAACGCACTAGCCATTGACGTAGCTATATATAGTGCGAGCTTTTCCGGTGCACATTTTCCCAACCGAGACGAGTGCGAGAGCGGGCTTTTATCGACTCTCTTTCTCATCCCTTCCCTTTTTCCTTCCCTACTTCTCGTTGGCATCCCTTTCACCCCATTCCCATACCAGACTATGTACCCGGTTGCTGCTGTGCGAGTATACCCAGTTGCAATTAACGATCCCCCGATAAAATAGAATTTATATCCACCCCCCGAGGGTGCGGTGGGGCTTCGTTCATGGACCGGTAGCGAGAAAAACTCAATCTATAGATACAGGGTGTCTCAGGTTGAATGTTTAATAATGCAGACTCTAGCACAGGACCAAATATCAAGGCCCTTCACCATTTTTTATTGGATAATTCTGCTTTGGACACCTTGTATATTGTTAAATAAAGCTGCGTATAAAGAGGTATCCGAAAACCCTTCTGTTCGGGTTATAAAGACTTGATTATACACGTTTCATATTTTCTTACTTTTGTATATTTCACTTCGGTTCGCTGTGCAATTACGTTATTTTCTCTTTCATCGTTGATTCCATAAATTGCACGAACACCTAAATTCCGGATCAGAAATTTTCATAAATTCTTTATTATACACGTTTTGTCGAACTCGAAGTCGAGTCATCGAGAGATAAATTTTCTTCATGTATATCAAAATTTTCGAGATTGCGAAAAAGCTCGAGAGAAGAAACAAAAATTTCAAACTCGTATCGCCAAGCCTCGGACTTACTTTTCCGGCACATGTAGTACGTCGATGCACAATTTTACTCAGCTACAATAACCTCCGCTAGCTTGAATACGAATTTCATCCATGCTTGGAATCTTGTGACCCTTTTTAAGATTCTCCCGATAACTTGGGACAGATGCTGCCAGGATTTCCCGTGCAATACTCGTCCTTCAGGACTTCCTGATTATCTCCAGAAGCCTGGAAAGCTACAGTGGGAAATTTGGATATGAAAAATTAAGATAAAAGTCAGAGGAACGAAGGGATGATGTTAAATTTGTTTCATAATTGGACTAATTTTAGTTTTCATTATGAAGCTAAACGAAGTTGTTATTATTTTTGAATAAATTTTTGAATTATATGATTAAAGGAAATTCCAACCCTGGATTTCAGTATGAAATTTACCTTATAATCTCTGCTGGGTACCTTTGAGACGTAAGATTAGAGAGATCGAAGATAGAGCAAGAATAGTGTAAGGGTGTGTGTGTGTGTGTGTGTATTTCATGCAAGGTGCTTTCAAAGAACGGCTTCCGGTCTCTGGGACAAAGGCAATGGAGCATCAATGTTGTCTAATCTTACTGATGGCACCGACTCCAAGGCTACTAAGGCAAGAGCTTGGCTCGTTGAGTTAATTAATTGACCAACAGACTTTAAGCTCGAAATGTTACATTCAAAAGGACGTACATTTGTCTAGCATGCTCTTGGCGTAATCTCAAGCGACGCCTTTTTGTTGTAGTAACGTGTAAGATGGTCTAAAATGTGCAGGAATAGTAGTTAACACCTTCTCAGTATGGCTGGGAAAGCGTTGAAGCCATCTTAAAAGGGAATGGGAAACTCGACAAGGTGGTCCCTTTCGCATGCCTCCCATCTTGCCAATAATGATTAACTGCAGAATGATGAACTTCTGTTTGATGCTTCGTCGCCCAGCATATACCATAGTTTAGTTGCCCCTTCGCCCCGTATGAACTGCTTATATCGACCTCGTCTTTGTCGTACCCTGAAGAGCTTGTCGAGAATTTGACTTCTCCGGATGTTTGATCATCGTATTGCTTCCTCGTTGATTAATCACGTGAATAAGTTGAGATATGTTCTCTTCGAACAGGTCGTCAAGTCTGACCTCGTGGCCTTTGAGTTATGGAAAACTATGGGGCATCCGAGTTTTTACATTATCATTTTGCTAAACAATTCCATTAATCGTGACAAAGTCTTTCATTGATAGACACGAAGGAGCATTGTTTGTGGACATTAAAAATAATTTTATTCCACAAAAACTATAAGACAGCGATGAACGAAACAGGTTTTTGTTTACAATCCCAATACAGACTTCTCGCGTTACACATTACTTCAAGTATAGAAAGGATTAGCATGTATTATGCAGTCTGTGCATGGAGCATTGAATTCGACAGTGGCCTCGTGTCCCCTGTCCCGGGTGGTTCCACCTGGTGTGCTTCGGTTAGATGTTGGAAAACCCACTCCTAACGAAGCATCGATGTTACCACTAACGGATTACGTATTCAAGAACGGTAGGTGTACATTGGCATCAGCCGGTGGGTTATCGAGAGAAGGGTAAGGGTTCGACGACCGCAAAAGACCGAGAGATACACTCAGAAACAGAGGAAATCTGGGGAGATACAATAGTTGGCAGTTGATCAGAGATTGGCCATTGATTCTTCGGTATGAGAGGGTTGGACGAAGAGTATTATTGGCTTTTGGGAATTCGGTAGATCGTGAAATCATGTTTATTGAGATTATTTCGTTGGTCCAATAGGATAGAGTTTATACAGTCAAGAGAATATAGGAAAAGATGAAAAGGCAACTGTCAGAAAGGTTGCCAATGCCTGGGTGAATCCCTTACATTCCCAAACCGGAAGGAGTCTGATAGTAATGATGTTTGTTTAGCTTCAACGAGCTAGTCACCTATACATATGTATCCAGGGAGAGAGAGAGAGAGAGAGAGAAAGAGAGTTTTGTTTGCGTGTTACGATACATGTCACGTGGGACGCACTTGGCATACAGAAAATCGTATAACCAAACGCAGCTGAAACCCTAGAAGGATAACATCAATGAGAGAGTCCAAGTACAAAGGCCCACGTGGGTCTCTTCATGTCGAAGGTAGAGACGGTTCACTGGGTTTCTCCATCTGGATCTCATCAGTTCACGCAGGATATTGTTCCATTACTTCAAGAATATCTTTGCATCCCTCAGCAACCCTATTAATTTTCTCTCAGCTCTTCCTTCACTCAAAATCGTCTTTACCTTGCTTCTCTCACTCTCTTTAACTAGAAACATAACTCTCCTACACATACTCACGTAAGAAACTTTGCCAACTGAATTGTGAAACGCGGCGTTGGTGCATCCATGGTAGACTTGTCAGTGGTACTATACCATCAAGATCCATAGGAGTTAAACTACGCAAATTAGATTTCCTGCCTTGGCAACGAACCTACGACAGTTTTATGTGAACTCATAGCTCCTGCGAAAACCTCCACGTGTTCTATGCTTCATTCGAAAGAACAACTCCATGCATTCTATGCTATGCTTCATTCGAAAGAACAACTCCATGCATGCATTCATATATCTCTTAATCCCTTCGTAAATAGATGTGTGTATGTCTGTGTGTTTGTGCGTGTACATTCTTCTCCTTGTGAAGAATCCCTTGCTCTATCAGCGTTTCACCTTCTATCAATGAAGTACTACATCCTCTGGTGGAGGAAAATGAAGAGCTCGGAAGCCGTTAACAGAAGGATCGAAAGATCTTAGCCGTTCACTCAATCTTGAAAATAGAGAAGTCTTTCTCTTTCCCTTTCTCTCTCTCTCTCTCTCTCTCTCTCTCTTTCTCTCTTTCTCCTTGCCAAGGATGAAAGACGACGAGTATGCAGACACGAATCCCAGAATTCACTCTCTACTCGTACCATCAAAAAGAGATTCCTCTCCCATTCTAACTTCAAGTCTCTCTTCACTCTCGTCTCTTGTAACACGAAATTTCTCTTAGTTCCAAAGCACAGTCAGAATTGCACGTGCTTTATCCTCACCAAGTCTTTTACCTCGTGACTCAATGTAATGCCTGACGTTCCTCCTGGTGCAGCTCTTTCGTCATTTTCTTTCGTTCCAATAAAAAAATTTGCAATTTTTGACTATCCACCGAAAACATATGGCCTTTCGGGAAAATTTTCATCTCTCTTTAACACTATATACTCTCCATTTCATTGACTCCCATGCGGATATATCACGTTCCATACGATTTTTCTTAATTCACATTGATTCTTGAACTGATTCGAAATTTTTTGAAATTCCTATTTACAAATGAAATTAATTCGATATTGATTGAATCGCTAATTTGCAGTCTAACACCATGAAAATCTTAGGGGAGAAGAGAGAGAGCGCGGATGTGTTTTATTTTTTGTAAAGTTTGAACTGTCCAATGACAACTATCATCATGGAAGAAATTGCTTTTCTTTTTTTTTTGTTAATTTCGTCGATTCTTCGACAAATGGAAAGTTCTCTTCTTGACGCTTTTTTTGTGTAAAATCCATTTCGAACTCGAGTACCAAGAGAACGCAGCTCTCCGGCGTGCGAACGACGTTGAGGATGAAAATGGTCATGAGAAAAATCTTGCAGAAACGTGAAGAAAGAAAGAGGGAGAAAGAGATAAAAGATTTCCGATAATGGAGCTTGGAATCTCTGGAAGTTTTTTTTTTTCACAGGGACCAAAGGGACGAAGGTTCCTATGAGAAATAAAAAGTATACTCCGGTTGGTCCTCGTCGAGGATAAAGACGAAGGAGCTTAACGTAGTGTGACCAGGGCCCCAGGTGTATTAGAAATTAATTTCCATTGAACCGGAAGTCTCTTTGCCTCGAGATGCGAGAGCGAGGAAGAGAGAGATAAAGAGAGAAAAAGAGAGAGAGACAGACCAGACAAGGGTTTGATACATCGCAGCGAAAGAAGATTAAAGTTAACGTGACCTTTCTGTTCTCTCCATCATCGGACCGTTTCCAACATAAATAAATGTCATTCTTTCATCCGAGTGAATCATTATTCACCCTAAACTTTTCGTGAAATAAGTATTCGAAAAAATAAGCCATCCAAGCACATCTTATTTCAATTGCCGACGGAGAAAAAAGCTTTATTTTCTCAAAAAAAAAAAAAAAAAAATTAATAATCAAATCTATCGTCTGATAATAATGGGCAACAATGCTAAATGAATTCGAATGGAATATACGAATAAATTTATGGGATTGATGAAAATTGAAATGTAATTAAGATAGTAATACTCGACTGCTGGGCACAAGCTTTCCCATGCGATTATTATTCTCGTGAGCTTTTTAGTAATTCCAAGAAGCGAGGAGAACCTTAAAAGCTTCGTGTGAACGCACGTATGACTGTGATTAATCATCATTAGGGTTTTGTTCCCTTCATTACCATACATACAACTCGCTATTCCATATCCCTGGACAATGTGCTTTTCCTCGTTCTGGTTCCAACTAATCTAGGAAGGTCTACGCCTTACTCTCCAACATCGGTATATATATATACATATATATTCATATGATCGCGTGTCGTACGTGTTCACATGTGAGGATACCGAGAGCTCAACGTCCACCGGGGACAAATGAAAGCTTAATAGGCCGATAAAACGCTCGTAACGAGAGACCAACACCGTTAGCACGTTGAATAAAAACGAAACAACTATACTATTCGCTCCCCCCAAGTCCCTTTCCGGCTCAGTCCTTCCACGACATTCTTTTGTTTATGCATTTCATGAATGAACATCCAGGGTGTCTCAGGAATTGTGCTCGAGCTTTGGAGAACCGTTTGATTGCGAAATTCTGACGAGGATAGTTATTCGTTATTTCCTTCTGCAATCTAAAGTTGATGAAATAATAATTTATTTGTTTCTACGAATGCCTGATGCACGAATAGGATCGACTGGCAAGGGAAGAAAAGCTCGGCCATTCTCCTGTCCCACTCGCGTCCTCTATAACGCTCCGAATCGGCTGTCTCTAATTAACTATCTCATTGTTGTCCCTTGCAAGTAAATCTTTTTTTGCGCGCGAAAAAGTATCCGGTTTTAGGGACACTTTGTATTTATATTATATTTATACGTGTGCATCTCTACACGGTTTATTTTTCCCACGATATTTGTTTATACGACCGCAGATTGCTAACTACGAGGAATCATGTTCGCTCGTAGTCGTTTCCTAACCAGAACAGCGTTGTTACTTACGTTTTCCTCATAACGAGAATTTTCGCTTTATTCACCGTTGGGACTTGAGGTGTATCCACGAAGAGAACACGACGAACGTGACAACAACGAGCGAATATCCTGCTGGAATCGTGTGCGATCACGTATTTGTCTTTATTGCTCATTAACCTCATAGCCAATTAACTATTTTAATGATACGACACTGGGAAAAGCTTTGGGACATAACGTTTCTCTCTCACTGCACAGAATGCATAAACTTCGTGTGATTCTCGTAAAGAAATAACATTTGGATGCTCTTTTGACGTGTTACCCGATTCATGTAAATCAATACAATATTTGGAGTAGTTTCTTCCTAACTGTCATTGAAAAGTTCTGAAAATCATATCGGTTATTTGAATCTTGATCATTCAATAATCAAATCAATTTCGGATCTTTCATTCCCTTCGATTATGCTACTTTTCTGTGCGATTATAATTGTTTTTTTATTATCTGATCAATGAAGTTTGATTTTTTATACCAATAAAATCAGAAATAACTGACGATAAACTTTATTTGTTCACAGGTTTGTCGAAAGGCGTTCAACAATGCTTCGGCTCTCACGAAACACAAGCTGACACACAGCAACGAGAGAAAATACGTGTGTACGATGTGCGGCAAAGCGTTCAAGCGACAAGATCATTTGTGAGTTTCATATTCAACTCAAATCAAACGTTCAGAGATCCTGATGCTACTCTCGAGTGGGTCGCACTGAGGATTTTATAAGATTCTTATCAAGATTTTTATAGAAATATGAATATTTATGAAAGAATCTTTTTTCCTGAGTTTTATTTCATTTTTTTTTTGTTTTTTTTTTTTGTTTCGTCAAATTCTGTATTCCGTACAGAGTCGAACACACAATGAAATATCAAATTGGACACGAAGGTGTGTGGATGATAGGAGAAACGTGTGGGGGGTGAAAAGGAATGAAAAAATAAAAAGATGAAGGACAGTGTAGCGGATTATAGGGGTTGGCGAAGAGAGGAGCTGGCAAGGGGATTGAAAGGTAGAAAAAAAAAAAAAAAGAAAACAGCAGGTGGCGAACGCTAAAAGAAGAAGGACGAGAAGGTGGAAGAGGTGAGAGAGAAATATAGAGGACTTGTGGGTCGTGGAGGATTCAATTCAATTCTTTTTACGCGATTCCTGTAAAGAGAGGGGGAAAGAGTGCAATCGAGGAAGAGAGAAAGAGAGAAAGAGTGAAAAAAATGCTGAGAAAAAGTGGTATAAAAAAGAGGGGAAAAAGAAGGTACAGAGAAAAGAGGAAATCGATATGGCTGAGTATCCTATATGTATAAAAGCTATGCTGCATTCTCGCAGTGAAACAGATAAAGAAAATGGAGAAAGAAAACATCGAAAGACATCCATGCTTTCTATCAAACGAACTACGGACATTGGGTCACGCTGTATTTTTCGTCAAAGACGGATTTCTCTAAACCCCGTTCCTACTTTCTTCCACCTCCTCTCTCTCTCTCTCTCTCTTTCCCCTCTCCCTTTGTCTTGTTCTCATGATTCAGCTCTAAGGAAAACTGGCAACTCTACCGTTTCAGCCAGGAAACTATATTTCTTTACTTCCTTTCTCTCCTTCTTTTTCTCTAGCCTTTTCATCTCTCTCGATTCCCATTTCGTATATCCTGTCAATTGTCACGAAACGAACATTTCGACGCGAGCAAATTTTATCCCTTGTCCAATGAATTCGTCGACGCGTACATCTTTTTGATGAACGTAGCCATTCAGAATATGTATATCGAAAAGAAATTTTCTTTATGAACTCAAAATCATTCATCAATCTTTATAACCGGTTAATTAAACTTTATTTTTATTAATTCATTTTAATGTAGATTAATTGTTTATAAAATATTTACAAAAGGCTTTTCATCGAGGATTCATTCTGTGTTATGCTCGAAAAAGCCCACTCGTGGGTTCGGAAGTTTGAAAAAATTTTCACAATTGTCACTGGTTCTCATTATTTTTGACATTCTGAGTTTTTTTTCTATCAAATTCTATCAAACTCAAGATTTTTTTTTTTTTCCCCGGATATGTACTCCTGGGCAAGGGAGTGGGAAAAACTCATGAGGGAAAAAGAAAGAGTATTAATACATACGCGAATTATAAATCACCCTTTGAACTGTCTCGCGAACTAATGGAAAGCCCCGAATAATAGAACACAAAAGTCGATATCGCCATCCGAGATGTATCTCGTTTCGATGTAATATATATACATATATAAATTGAAAAAAGAGCACCCGCCTCGATACCGTCATTGTTCGTGCGTCTACGCGATCGCGAAAAAGCTCGGATCCTGCTGTTCCTACTCCCATAAGAGAGACTTTGTTCTCTCTGACATTCAAGCCCCTTTGGTCTTTTTCGTTTCTTTCATTCGTATCTCGTATCTCATTCATTGTACGATATCCTTCGTGCCTCATTATCAAAAGCGCATTTTTATTCACTTTTTCGTTTTATTTTTTTTTTATCCTCTGCTCTCTCTCTCTCTCTCTCTCTCTCTCTTTCTCTCTCGGAACATAGATTAGTATGTGAAGGAAAGAATCAAATTAAAAATAAAATAATCAAACGAATTTATTATTTTCTAAAGATTAATCTATTTTTAATATTCTTAGCACGAAAAATCGAGAAAAAAAAAGGAATAAAAATTCAGCTTTACGAGGCTTGGTCATTAGAGGCACTTTAAACTTATTCGCATCGAATCGTATTTCCCCAGGATAAAAGATAATAGACGGTGCAGAACAAATTAGTCTCTTTCTTTCCTCCCCCCCCCCTCTCTCTTTCTCTAGTTCGAGGAAAAGTTTCGTTGTGTTCCACCAAGTCTTTACAATGAGAAACTCGCTATTGGAGTATCGATATAATTAGCGAGTCCCCGGAGAGTTAGTTTTGCATTGGAATTTATTTTGATTTTTTTCCTTCTTTTTTTCGTCGTCTTTTCTCTTGGAAGCTTTTGCTCTCTTGTCCTCTTTATTATCCATTTACTGCTCTTAATCCACCATTATCCAATAGTTGGTAGTTTCCTCCCCTTTCATAGGTCCTTACAATTGTAACGTAATTCACTCCGATCGCATATGCATACAGATATATATGTAGTTACGGAGTGAAAGAAAAAAAAACCAAAAAAAAAGCATATATATACGTGTCTGGAACAATCATTTATAAAGGAACGAGCGATCTAAATCTACCGGTAAATATATATAGATATATGTAGATCCAAATCTACATGTAGGTACACTTATCCGTAGATATACACGAAGAAGTTAAGCCACGTTAAAAACTTCAGGAAATTAGCTTTTACGAATTAAAGCCATTCTCCTTCGGTGGAAGGGTCAAAAGAAGAAGGTCCCTTTCGAGCGTTTTTTACAAACTTTACGAGCTCAAGCGCGGGGGCTACAGCGTTCTCTGAGCCCCCCTATAACAGTTTAAGAGGATATTTCCTACCCCCTAGAGCATTTCGTATCGGTTGCCCATAAAACTCTTCGAGAAATCTACATCACGACTTTGTTTCGAGTCTCCTCTCGGTTTCTGAACTCTCGCTTTTTCTACAGGGTGTCTTGCAGCGAAAAAAATAAATTTTGAAATAATGACAATTATTTGAAATTTTGTCAATTTAAAATTGACGAAATGTACTCGGAAATAAATATCGAGATAATCGAAGTTAATAAATCATTATATCAGTAACGTCTTCGTTTTGATCTGTCAACGAATAACAGAAGTAAAATTCAACAAAGAAACTTTATTAAAAAACTTGAAGCGATGAACACCCTGGTATGGATACGTGGATTTTTATGTATACAACGAAGCTCATTTTCGATCTCTTTTTCTGCTTTTGAAGCCAGACAGAAAAAGATAGGAAGAGAAAGCGAGGAGAAGGAGAAAGAGAGAGGGAGGTAAAGTGAGGTAGCATCAAGAGAGTTGTTGAAATTTACTGAATACGATATATCCCTCCCCCGAGTAGGACAACCGAGGGTTCGCTCCTTGAATCGCCAAGCCCGGAAACCTCTCACGGCTGCCGCTGTACGGAATCCTAGTAAAATCCAGGACGTACGAACACGAGGTTCGAGGCTTGTCTGGCCAAGAATAGAAGGGATATATTCCCGTTGAATTCTCGACTCCGAAGAGCTAACTTATGAAGCCAATTATGAGACGAGAGGTCAGAATCGTGAAGAGATCCTTCCGATTGGTTGGCATCATTCGCAAGAGGAAATTCTCCTTCTCTTCTCTCGAAATTCACAATTGATTGTCTGCTGAATTTCACTTCACTTTTTCGTCAACTTTCTCTGCCTCACTATTTTTTTTTTTTTTTTCTCCTTTTTTCCTCCAAATATTATCAAGCACAATGATAAATCGGTTATATATCCAGAATAATAATAAAAAAAAAGCTTCGAAGCCTCCTTAATTCGAAGAATACGAAGTCAACTGCTGGACTTTGATGAAATTTCGAAATTCTCTGAGATAATAAATGATTACATCCAATTATTCACCTGCCAGATTATTCCAATATAGATGAAGCTAGAAGCAATTTATCGACAACATCTCGTTGAGCTTTTCTATGATAGTAATTCTTGGATTAATGCAATTAGGAATGAAGTTAAGGCGGTTACTTGAACGAGCCACGATCTTGAGAGTTCTATGTCTATGTGTTTATTGGCTTCTCTTCCGCTTAATCTTTCACCCCTCTTTGCATCTTATATTTGCTTTTCTCTCTCAATCTTTAAACCCCGATATACATATATATACATATATATATATAGAAATGTAAAGGCAGACTGTGAAATTGGCCTGACTACTTGTTGCACGAAACCAGAGAAGATGGAGCCCAAAAGGCCTCCTTTCTCTTTCACTTTCTCCCTCTCTCTCTCTCTCTTTCTCTCTCTTTGGAACACAAAACGCCCACTTTTTTTTGTCATTCAATGAGACTTGACAGGCATTTATATGCGTGTGGAAGGAGAGTGGGAAAAATGTAGAATTCACCAAACACACAGGTACAGAGACGAGAGTCCTCTTTCGCGTTTGCTCGACTGCCTCGCTTTTTTCTTTTTCGTCTGTTTCTTTTTTCTTCCTGTTTTTTTTTTTTTTTTTCCATCCATTCCACCGTGTCAATGCGACTTTCCATGGCATACGCCGCTCGTCCGTACACGTACGGGACTCGTTAAGAGTCCAATCTCCATATGGCTTAACCAGCATCAGAAATCTATGGAATATCGCGATCGCCGGAAGGATTTAAGAAACGAAAAAATAGATATATTGAAAAAAAAGATAAAATATTTTTATTCTCCAAAAATGCCATTTTATCGATGACTTTTTGAAATATTTCGAATAACATATCTGAATCGTTTTACCGTTTTTTGACTGCCAACAGAAATGGCCACATGGTAACACACAGAAATAAAAAACCATTCGAGTGCAAAGCGGAAGGTTGCGGTAAATCTTACTGCGACGCAAGGAGTTTGCGACGTCATACGGAAAATCATCACGCCGGTAGTAAAGTAAACGAGAGCGTGAGTCCCAGTAGCCCAATAACTGGGCCCCATACGCCAAATACACCAAGCAGCAATCCCAGCACACCAAGTACACCGGGTGCACCGACCACTCAAAATGGTCATGGACATACAGCCCTCAAACAACTTTTGTCCACCGAACCAACGCAAGTCCAACAGCACAAGGTATGCTTTTTCTGTTGAAATAAATTGTTTTAAATATTTCCTGTAATATATTGAATGGAATGTAGATTTATGAAAAATTGGATCGAATCAGTTCAACTTTATTTTCTAGATTCTCAAGATTTCGGGGTCGTAAAATTATGCCACGAAAAATGAAATGTCTTTTTGTTATTCGACGAAAAGGAATGATTCGAAAACTTTAATTCTCATTATGGATGGATCCAGGAATACTTCGCTATTTATATGTTTCTTATTCGTGTGAATCCATCTTCCTTGTCTCATTCGCGTCCCACCAAAAGGAACATTTGATAATTACCCGTTGAAGAAGAGAAATGAGGAACGAAGAAATTGCCAGAATTCAGAGCTTCGCTGATTTTCGTTTCACTCTCTCTCTCTCTTCCTTTGTCTCTTTCTATATACGATGAAATATCATAAATCATAACGTTAGCGTGCAAACGTTGCCCTCTCTCTCTCTCCCGTCTCACAAAAGTTTTCATAGTGTTCAGCACTCTGCGATTTCTCTCTTTTTCTCTATCTACTTTCCCTCACGGTTTAATACGTTTCCCTCGAGTGGGCGCTTACTCTGGGCCTCTTTGCTTCTCGTGCCACATTCTCATTACCAAAGTTCCTTGGTCATCAAATTTTATTAGTCCTACTTCGACGAAAACCCTCTTCGTTTTCTTCCTTCATCTCTCTCTCTCTCTCTCTCGCTCTCTTCCAGTATCATTCCTCGGATTTTCCCTTCTCGCTTTCTAACTCAATATCGTAGATTTGTAGTCTTGGTTAACTACGTTCTCTCCATTTCCCTCTTTCCTCAAACCCTCAGTACTCGCTCTTTCTCTTCTCGTCTGCCTCGATCCTTCGTTCCTTCCCTTTTGCTCCTCGTGTTTTACAGCTCTCGATATTTGCTTTTTCATGACAACGAATTTTCGAGCTCAACCTGTACAATAATAAAAAGAGTTAAAACATCGCGAGTACCTGCTTTGCTGAATTTTCGAAATTTCTTTGCAAATATAATCCTTTTCTATTGATGATGAGATCAGCTGTGTTGAGTCATTGCTCCATAATTTCTTCGTATGAATAACGATCTGTAAAATCGGATATTATAAATATTTCGTATCGAATAATTGTACGATTTTTTCTATGAAACTTGAAAAAATAGGTTTTGCGAACTAAAAATGTCTGAGAGATTCACGATTGGTGGGATGCTCGTTAAAAAGAGGAAACATTCGTAGTTTCTGCGTGAGAGTTTTTCTTTTTTTTTTTTATTGTTGAAGAAAAATGTGGAAAAAGAAGTCTGCGAGTAATGACAAAAAAGAGACAGATTTTTCAAGAGCGCTTGAGATAGAAATTTTTCATATTTTTTGTTGGACCCAGGAATAGAGAGAAAAACGCGAGGAAGGAGAAAGGTAAAGGGACTCGAAGGGCGGGGGTGTAAACTGCCAGAAAAGCAGAACGTCGAAGGGAGCTTGCTATAATTTTTTCTCGCTTCACCGACGAGAACTAATTTTCATGCTTTCCAAAAAGAAAGCTCTCGCACGCTATGAAAAACCTTTTCGTTTTTTTTTTTTGTTGTTTTTTCCACCAAGAAAAAAGAGAAAGAAATAGTTGTCGGTAGGTTTCACCGTACTGTATTTCTCGACTGTTTCCTTTATCACCCTTCGTGTGTGCAATCGCGATTCGAGCTACGAGAGGGCAATACTTTTTACGTTTCTCGTCGCACGGCTCGAAGGACACGATGCGAGTCTACTTTGGTATTGCAACCAGCAAGAGCTTTCGCCAATAATCCATGACTTTTCATTCCCTTCATTTTTTTTCCCTCTTTTTCGTCCTTTAGTTCCGTTCCTTTTTTTTGTCCTTTACTCGCTCTATCTCCCTCTCCTTTTTCCGTTTTCAACCTTTCTCTCCCTTCTCGGCCCTTTTTCTCCACTTTTATTTTCTTCACCCTGCTTTTCAAAGCCTGTTAAAAAAAATCGTACACATTTCGAGAGTTTTCAACCTTTCGCTCCCTTTTCAACCCTTTTTCTCCACTTTTATTTTCTTCTCCCTACTTTTCAAAGCCTGTTAAAAAAAATCGTACACATTCCGAGAGACAAAAATATGCACTCGTTCTATACGAAAACAGAGCAAAATCCACCCTTCATGTACTTGAACAAAAAGAAATATTCTTATTTAGAATTTCCCATATTTTCATCTGCAGCCCAATAATTCAAAATATTTTCGTTCCTTTTCATCGCCTCCGCCACTCCTTCTACCATTCGTAATTCACGAATTTTGAAGTTAATCTCCATCAAAAAATGAGAAGAAAAATCGAATGAATCCTCGGATCGTATCGAGTGCAGGATTATTTTTTATTTTTTTTTTTTTTTTCAGCCCTTGACAAGGGTTAAAAATGGCCGATAATCGCCCACCACCGGAGCTTCGTCTCTTTTTTTCACGTTAGCAATTCCACGTAGCACGTCGACATCCACAGATATATACATATATATTTTTTTTTGTCACGAATTGTGGGTGGATGAACACCAGTTCTCTCGCACCTGCAATCCGAGCTCTTTTTTTTTTTTTTTATTTTTTATTCGAAGCCCGCGTCCACACCGGGAAAGCCCTCGTTATCGTCGACCTTTAGTTGCCGGGCGAGCACACAACCAGTGTGTTAATACCGAGAGGTAGAGAACCGTTTTGCCACGTCATTAATCCGCGTGAGAACGTCTACTGACCGCGACTGTTCACGAAATTGACCAAACTAGTGACCACGACGATCGTCTCGTATTTCATCCATGATCGCTCCTTTTACATCTATGTTTCATATAAATATAGGAATTACGTTGGTGACACGAAATTGCAGCTCTAGATTTCTAGACTCTCATCCCATTTGAAAATAAAATAAAATAAATTCTGCTTACTTGAAGAATAAAAAATGGTTTCGCAACAGATTTGAAGAAATTTGATAAATACAATTATATTTACAATATTATTTATTCATTCGTGTGCCCCTAAATGAATAATAAAATAGCAGCATTTAATGCTTGTTATTAATGATTATTTTCGATGATTAAAAAAATTTTTTATCACGTAATTTTCTAATCCGAATCGCTGTAAAATAGATCGGTAAGATACCTCGAGATATTCGTATCGTCTCAGAGCGATAATGACTATTTCCCGATTCTCAATCTTCTCTCATTCACGATTTTCGAAGCCGAAGATTCCGTTAAACGTCCTCGCACTATTCAACGTAATTCTACAAGGTTGGATAATCCACGAGAATACAGACAGAGAGAAAGGGGTAGAGAGAGAAAGAGAGAGATGAACAATTTCTCGTCGTTCTCGAGGCCCGTTAAAGGCAATTAAATAAATCCAACGTTCCGATCGGATAAGGAGATTTCCCATTTGCCCTGAGAATCGTACAAGTAACGAGGCGCACCTTGCCGAGGGATAATTTTCTCGAGTCCTCATTTTCGAGCACCACGTAACAGTATATTTTCCGGCTTAACCGCTAACACTCTATATGCTTAATGAGCAAAACTTGAGAATTTAATAGAAAAATAGTCGAGTATGAAAAAAAATTAAAATGTACAAAATTAATTATCATTCCGCAACAAGACTCGTAGTTATTTCGCTAAGGATCTAATTAGCAGATTTTTCTTTTTTTTTTTTTCTTCAACTCCAAGAAACTTTTCGTATTAACGTCAACGAGAGAAATTCTTTGCTGCTCGCTCGAAATACTACTTGAACGTGATTTTTTTTCAGCGATTAGAACTGTTTGGTCTTCCTATTTCGTTTATTTACATTTTCTCCTGTCAAGTATTTTTTTTTTCTCTCGACGATTTTGAAGAAATAATCACGATGAAAATTCTTAATGAAGAAAAAATTTGCTCGAGTCGACCGATCCTCGTAGGGACTCCAAACTGTTGAAGCAATTGCTTAATAGGGAGAAAATTGTTGGAAAAAAAAAAAAAAATCGTCCAACCCTTTTCATCCCTTCCGTTTTACTTTTTTTTTTCTCTCTCACATTCCCGACTCGACCAAGTCTACTTACGTTCTTCGCTCCACTGTGGACTCGGCTTTTGAAGGCTGTCTGCAGAAGCTTTCAGCAAAGAAATTAAAAAAGAAAAAAAGAAGAAGAAGAAGAAGAAGAAGAAAGTTTTTTTCCTCGGTCTAAACTCTGAGATGTATTCGGAAAAAAAAGCTGAGAGATGAGAAGTTTATTATAAATTTATGTAGAATCAAGTAACGTGCACATAAATATATATCTTTGAAGTTTTCAACGTAAATTGGTCGTCTCGTAAGAGGACTTTCGAATATCGTAATTAATCCTGTTTAATGAGAGAGTAAAACGAGGGGGATAAAAATTGAGTGTAAAAAAAAAAAGAAAACGAAGTAAGCGTGCAATTTGAAAAAAGAATGAGAGGTGAAGAAGGAATTGAAATACGAAAAAAATCACTCAATTAATCACGCATTCGATAAACAAAACAAAAAAATTTCAGTAATTTCATTACCAGTAAAAATATATATCCAGTTAATCAAATAATGTCAGACTTGTTTGTAGTTTCGATGTGATATTGCTGTTTTAAAGTTTATTACGAAAATCTCCAATTAAAAAATTCCAATCGTGGCAAGCAAATTGGTGGAAATGTTGAAATTGAAAAAAGAAAGATAAAAAAAAAAGTACAATAATCACAAAGAGACCGAATTGACGAGATTTTAATTCGTCCCTTTGTTTGCTCCACCATATACGCGTCGTAATTTTTGGTTGATTGTCTATCCTAATTGAATGAAGTCACGGATAGACTCGCCGAATTAGCAGAAAATACCATGACCTCTGGGACTGTTGGATTACGCGTTATTTTGCCAGAACTCGATGCATGATTCGTTGAACAAGCCCTGCCATAGATATAACCATGGACATCCCTTAATATACGTACATACGTGTAGTGATGTACCTAGCGAGAGGAAAATCCATATCCATGGGATTTACCCATATGTACCTATAGATATACTTGTTTATTGATGAAACAAAAAATGCTCATACAGGGTGCGCGAGTTCTCGAGTCGAGTGAAGCTCGATCTTTGGCATCTGGATGATGAACGAGTGCATGTTTCGACTATTTGAATTCTCATCAATCGCACGAAAAAAACAAGCCGATAGAAATTAATTATTTTTAAAAACAAAAATTGAAAAAAATTTTCAAATATTTTTCGAATATTGCTTTTGTAAAATTAGTTGACTTTTGAGAATCGTTGTGAATCATCCTCAAAAAATGATCCAAATTTGAAGAACCGCTGCAGACATATAAAAATAAAAATAGAAACGAGTGCTGGAACCTTTGAAAAAATCGTTCTCGTTTGCACATATTAGTTCGCGATTCGGACACCCTGTACATGTAATATGATATAGGTTCGAGCAACAGACACAAACACACGGAGTTTAAACTCGACATGAACTTCTCGCGTATTCCTCGTTCGGTATATAAACTAAATTCCCTTCGAAATTGGTATATCCCGAGCTCAGTTAGTCGACCATTGGAAAATGGAAACGAACTCCCTTGCGATATAGGGATATTGTACACGTTTACCCTTAGCTGAGAATTAAAGGGACACATGTCTCGTAATTTTGAGCATTCAAACCTGTAAATTAGGTCCCTGCGTTTCGTAACTGTTGCATTTCGGTTTAAGCTCGTGTTCAAGTAACAGTGACAGCGCTGTATACGTATATAAAAGTTATAACAATACAATAACAGAGTGATAGGAGTATTAAAAGCAATTTTGAATATCAATAGAAACCAGTCATCGGAGCTGCTTTCTTTTGCATGAAAAAAAAATGAGAAATAAAAAATTTCTATCGGTTTTATCGAAATTTGTAATTGAAGTACTAGAGCACGATATTGAGAGAAAAAAAAAAAGATCGAAAACTCGGTTGCCCGAGACGAAGATTGCTGGAAAGAAAAGAAACGACGAAATTTTGAGCAGCAGGGCAGAAACCTGGTCGACACCCTTTCAAAGAGGAAGTAAAAAAGAGTGAAGTGGAAGAATTGCAAAGCCCTGCCACGAGAGAGCGTGAGTTGGTAGTAAAAAAAAGAGGAGAGGGGGGGGGGGAGAAAAAAGATTCGGGAGAGAGAATAGAGCGCGTTGGTCATTTCGTGAAGCCCCGCAGGGACTCGGCTATTCCGAAGCACGAATTTATTCGAAATCGAACAATGCTCCATCCCCGATTTTCATCGTTCTTTTCTTTTATCTATTTTTTGTTTCTTTTTTTTCTCTCTCTCTCTCTCTCTCCATGTTTTTTTTTTTCCTTTTCATCGTGTGACACTCTATTTCTCTCCTATCTCTTCTATTTTAACCATCCTCTCTCGATATCCGTCAGTTTTCGAACGAGAAAAAAAAAATAAATGAACGACGCGAAAGTCGCGGTATACAATTTTTAACGGTGCTACTGTTTTTTTTTTTTTTCTTTTCTTTTGTCTCGTTCGCAACGAGACAAAATGAAGGAAAAAAAAAACAAAAACAAAAATATCATAATTCTTTCGTCGTTGTTGTTATTTATAACGATAAAAATGATTGAAGTAAAAATGTGATAAAACTCGTTAGCGATGTGGAACCGAAACTGCTGCGACTCGCGCGACTCTGTCCATTTATTCTTTCGATCCAATGAACCGATCCTACCATCATCTCTCGGCTAAGCACCGAGTTTACTGCCGTTGACACAGCATGTTTTTTTTTTTTCGTATCGACGGAGCTCATCTCGACGCGAGTGCTGAGCTCGGCGTTTCGAGGCGTTGTACAAAACCACCTATATATACCACCACGGACATACTTCCGGATATCACGTTGTAATTCATCTTTTAAACGTAACGAAAGAAAGAAAGAAAGGAAGATCTGATAACATAAAAATAATGAAAGTTCGGTAAATAACGGTCATAAAAAAAAAACTATTTACGTGTCATGTTTTCTCGCAGCTTCGAAACTGACTGTTTTTCACATTTTTATACTACACTCATGCTCGCGCTGAAATAAAACTCCAAATATATAAGCCACACGAAATCGACTTAATTCGTGGTGATAAATTATTTACAAAAAACCAAAAAAAAATTACGAGCGTCCTGCTTGCATCCACGTAAATATCGATGCACGGAGAAATATTTCAGCCTCTCGTTTTTAAAAAAAAAAACCGTACTGGATTTCAATCGGGTGGTCTCTTGATCCGATAAAATAGACGTGTACGAAAACCATTCGGTGTATATACGAATCGAGATGAATAAATATATATACATACATATGTTCACGGGTGTATTACACACATACATTATTGGGATGGACGGTGAGGATGAAGAATGGCTTGTTCGTCCTCGATCGAGTATGTGCACTCGCATAAAGTGTACATCGGGTATACTCGCTCGTCCGCACTTCTTCCCTTTCCTTTTCCCCTTCGAGCTTTCGTATTCGCATGCAAGACTAAAAAAAAAAAAAAAAAAGAAAAAAGAAAGAAAGAAAAAAAACAGAAGAGCGAAGAAAAAAGGAACAGAACACGCGTCTATACACGTATGGATGGTACAGAGGGAAGCGTGAGTGAGAGATGGATAAATGGATTTGCATATTTCATGGAAATATATCAAGAATAATGAAAGTGTACTTGAGAACCGTAGAGATGCACTTTAATAGAAAATACGTCGGTAGAAACGAGAGACAAAAAGGAAGAAAAAATTGAATGAAAAAAAAAATTTTTTAAAAAAACATTTCTCCTATTCCGAAATATTTATGGAATTTTGCGATTTATCAGGTTGATCCGTGTGACGAAAATATATGAGAAAAATGCAAATGCAACAGATAAAAATTCGTATTTTCATAGACACGTGTATTCGGGACGCATATATATATGCAAATTTTACAAACTCGAAAATTCAGTCACTATATATAAATCGAGTCTTTCTCGAGACAGAAGAACGTAAATTTGCTCGATTTCGTGGATAAATTTTACTCAAGTACGCCCTTACGCTGAATATATGATTCGTGTTTAGATATTTAACTATGTAAATATTGTGTCCGGTATATATTCGTTCGTGGATTTACAAACATCGGAGTTCGTATGGCGATGACCAACCGATCATTTAGAAACGCGTTTCTCCCTCCCGCCAAATCGAGCCATGTATTTCCGGTATACTCGAGCTCAGGATCGAGGACTCACTCTCTCTCTTTCTCTGTGCGATCCTGAAGCGAGATGCTCCATAAACCACTCCGAATCTCCCTCGTACTTGCGTCTGCATTTTATTTTTGTTTTTTTTTTTTTTTTTTTACTTCTCTTCCATTTCGAACGCAATCTTCGGCGTTTTTATCATTTTCACGTAATCAGAGAATCGATTAAAAAAAAAAAAGTAATAAGAGCGGATCTGCTGAAGAGAAAGAAACGTGAAGCGAGAAAATTTCGCGATTATAGCTGATCATCGATCAATGGAGTTTCAAAATTTGACGAATATTCTTCAGAAAATAAACTTTCAATCACTTTTATAGAGTACGAAAAAGAAGAAAAAATAATAAGATTTTCACGAGTATTTATTTTTAGTTGCGTAAAATTTTCTCGTTCCTTCGGAAAGATCGAAAAATGTCACGTAAATGTTAAAAATAAAAAAAATAAAAAAAGACGCGAGCTGAGGGTGGCTGGGCAAAAGAAAAAAGGGAAAAAGAAAGGAATGAAAATAGCGGGAAAGGTAAGAAAGAGAGTCGAGGGCGAGTGTGAGGAAAGAAGAAAATAAACCTTCATGCGGAAAACTCGTTTCATCTCCATACAGAGGTCTCTACGTGTTCACTCGCCTGGTAGAAAATCGTTCCTCTTTCTCTCGTTTTTTATTTTATTTTTTTTTTTTTTTCATTTTTGCTTTTTCACGCTCCTGCTGCTCGCTCTCTGAGTCGAAGTACCACGAAGTGGATTTAAGGGCCGTGTTCCTCCCTTTCTTCTTTCTTCCATTCTTTCTTCCTCCTCGTCGCATGCGAGATGGTCTTTTTGATTTATCGCTCGTCATCATATATATATATATATATATATCTGTATATATGTCTCCATATACATTTTACACTTTTATTTACATAGTCCCAACGATATACATATTTGAGTACGCGTAAAGTTGTTCATATATTTACCTTTTAACCGCATTGCCATCGGCTTTCAACGGCGAATATTGAAATTTTCACATTTTCTATTAATTTTCGCAAAAAAAAAATGCCACGAACGTTATCCCTGAAGTTGAATCAATATTCAGAATTTCCGACCGTTACAAAATGAGCATAATTCATTTTGCCATCGATCTGCTTCAATGCAAAACAGAAGGACAAATAATAAAAGCAATTTTCACTGAAAAAAAAAAAAACTGCCTTACCAACGTTTTTCTTCATTGAAAAATTCAGAAAAATATGAAATTTCGCATTCTTCAAGCTTTTTCTTTTCAACCCTTCAACTCTTTAACATCGAATTTTTCATCCTTGAGGATCCATGGCTTCAATTCGCTAGAAATTAATTATGTGGGACTCGAGCGCGTTTTTTTTTTTCTTTTTCTCTACTTTATCGATGACGAAGAGACACAAGATAATTGGCCTGTCGACTTGCCGATATTTCAGTTCGAATATACCAAGATATATAATTTTCTAGAAAGACTTCCGACACTTGAATATATCGTTTAGTCCTGCACGACGTATTGCACGTCTATATATATATATTCACGTGATCGGTAGAACGTACACGTACACTACCGTCGGAAAGTTTCCGGACAAAAGTCGGAAAAAGTTGCCACACTCTTTTTCATGTTATTCCGTCGATAACGTGGATAAATTAATTTAATAAACGGCATTTTAAAGGGGAGAAATCCCATTTCATTTTGCTTTTTTTGAAAAATTTTTGCGATTTTTTTTACGACTAGGACGTCATTTTGAAAACGACCATTTTTCGTCTTTTTTTTTTCCTTTTTACAGAGCGACCGCGTTTTCAGTAGAAATTTTTTTTTCAAATTTCTTTGACCGGATCTTGAAAAGGCAAAACTCAAGCTTCAATTTCATTTTTTATAAAATGCGTTACGATTTTTTTTGAAAAAGTTATCATGTTTTTGGCGAAAAAAGACGGAATTCAGAAATTCCTGCGTAACACGAAAACTATCACATTGAGAAAAAAATCTCAAAGAAGTGAAAAGTTGCCTTTGAGATTTTTCTAGTCACTCGATTTTTTTCAGATTTTTTTTCTGAAAATTTTTTTTTTCATCGATTTTAGTCGAACTCCAGGTCTATCAATTTCCGTAATTTAAAAACTATGGGTTTTTTCACTCAAAGTCCAAGGACAAAAAAGTTTTATTTCTTCATTTTAAAAGTTTTAGAATTTTTTCAGATTTTTTTTCGAATTTTTTTATCCGACGATGTTGACGATGATGATGAACATCATCGGAGAAAAAAAATCTGAAAAAATTCCAAAATGTTTAAAATGAAGAAATAAAACTTTTTTGTACTTGGACTTTTGGTCAAAAAACCCATAGTTTTTAAATTACGGAAATTTATAGACCTGGAGATCGACTAAAATCGACGGAAAAAAAAAAATTTCGGAAAAAAAATCTGGAAAAAATCGAATGACTAGACCAATCTCAGAGGCAACTTTTCACTCCTCTAAGATTTTTTTCTAAATGTGATAGTTTTCATGTTACGCAGGAATTTCTGAATTCCGTCTTTTTTCGTCAAAAACATGATAACTTTTTCAAAAAAAATCGTAACGCATTTTATAAAAAATGAAATTGAAGCTTGAGTTTTGCCTTTTCAAGATCCGGTCAAAGAAATTTGAAAAAAAAATTTCCACTGAAAACGCGGTCGCTCTGTAAAAAGAAAAAAAAAAGACGAAAAATGGTCGTTTTCAAAATGACGTCCTAGTCGTAAAAAAAATCGCAAAAATTTTTCAAAAAAAGCAAAATGAAATGGGATTTCTCCCCTTTAAAATGCCGTTTATTAAATTAATTTATCTACGTTATCGACGGAATAACATGAAAAAGAGTGTGGCAACTTTTTCCGACTTTTGTCCGGAAACTTTCCGACGGTAGTGTATATATATGTAGATATACATATTTGAGAGCGCACATATATAGCGATGTATATACGTAAGAGAGGGTGAAATAACCGAGGCGAAAATTGTGAAATTGAAAAATATTGCGGATAGACCGCAAAACGTTGGTCGGTGGTTGGAACGAACGTGAAAGAGCCGCGAGAGGGCGCCGGGTTGTAAAGCAACCCCATCGATCGTCCAATCGAATCGGAACTCGTTACCGCTGACCCTCTCGCGTTTTATCCCCATCTCTTTTTCTCCATACATATACATATACATCGACATAGATATATATTTATGTTGAAAACGTACGGAAGCGACTGACAAAACCCACTGGAGAGTTCGGGGAATTACAAAATGAAGGTTTAATAAGGTACGGGAGGGTGAAAGATAGAGAGAAACGGAGAGATCCTGTCTGCTGTTCGCAAGCTCGTTTGAAAATCAGACAGAGAGAGGGAAAAATAGTACGACGGTTGGGATGGGAAGAGAGAATTAAAGGGAGGGAGAGAGAGAGAGAGAAAGAAAGTGAGAGAGAATTGATGCTGTGCCAATTTCCCATCAAATTTATAGATATATTATGCTGTATCTATAAAGTACGCGCGTGTGTATGTGTAATTTCCTCACACTCTTTGTTCATCTCTCTCTCTCTCTCTCTCTCTCTCTCTCTCGTTTTTTTTTATCTCCCTCATCACCGTTTGGTAATTAACGAATCCAATTTTAATCGTCGCACGAATTCGTCGCCCTGCCACAGGAAACCCGACGTGTATCCCACGAGCTTTCCGCACAACCAAATTTTATATTATTACCCCCGAAGTGAGCTTCACAAAATCATTTTCCGCCAGATTTCATTGCTCATTGAAATTCATTTCAAAGTCCGCTTTTGACGGACGAATTAAACAACAAAAATGATCTTCGCTCTATTAATTTTCAAATTAGTGCTTTTCGTTGAATAATTCCTTTGTTTAAATTATACTTCAATTTTTTCGAGTGGAAAACAAAAAAAATCGAAATTCTATAGGGAAAAAAATAAAATAAAATAAAAATTGCGCTTCATCGCATCGATTCTCGAACGAAACGAAAGTTGAATTCGAAAATTGGTTTTTTATCAAAATGGACTATCAATCCATTTTTTTTTGTTTGTTCTTCCGATCGATACATTGTTGAGCGTCGAAAGTGAATTCCATGAAATATGCATTTACCTTTCACGTAAAATGATGCTCGTCGCTAACGAGGCATGTTACATTCGAGCTTTTTTCCATTTTTAACTTTTCAACTCTCTTTCGATGTTCATTTCACCACTCTGACGTTAATGAAAATGCAATTTCATCGAGGGCGCTAGTGCGAGTAGCTCTTTCTATTTGATTGACAAATGGAAAAGCATCGATTACATTCACGAGGAATTAATGACAAATTATAATAATTATACTTTCAATCCTTTCCGCTTGTTTTTTTTTATTTTTTTTTTTATCACAATCGATTTTCTCAACGAAGCGCCTGAGCGATTTAGTTTTTCGATCTTTTTTTACATTATATTTCTACTTGCATAAAACGAACGGAAATATTTGTTTTTTTTTTTTTTTTTTTTTTTTTTACTTTTAATTTTATTTCTTTTTATTTAGGGAAGTTTCATTACCTTCCCTAACGACCCCTTTAACCCCCTTGATATATTAGCCCCATCAATCGTATATTTTGTAAAAATCGTATATCGATCTAAGAGTCGTCAAATCGTTTTTACCGATCATCGTTCGTAGACGAAACAAAATAATATGGAAGTATGAAACTATGGTTTACAAGAAATATTAATAAATCAGGTACAATCAACCTGTCAGTAGGTTATCGAAAGAAGTTTCGACTTTCGTCTTATTTTTTTTTTTTTTTATTGATTTGAAAGAATTTAATTGCGACACCCTGTATACAGACCGGGTGAGAAAACGATCAAGCTCTATCTCTCTCTCTCTCTCTTTCTCTTTTTCTCTGGGGGGATGCTGGGAAAGGCGACGTGGCGAAACACGAGCAAGGAAACGATTAAGCCGTGGGCGTCGCGTATCGCCTTCGTGCGAGAGTAGCAAAAGCGGATATCCATTGTACAGGGGTTCCTCTCCTCTCTTTTTTCCTCTCTCCCTTCAACCTCTTTCATTGCCCCGGGGGTAAAAAAAATAGAACGAATAAAAGCCCTCATTTTCTCCTCTGACCCCAAGGACCTTGAATATCAGAGATTGGGACACTATTTTCCTTTTTTATCATCAACGGGACAATAAACTATTCCATACAGAGGTGACTCTTTCAATGAATCGTGACACTTTTTTTTTTTATTTTTTACTTTTTATTCGATTTTATTGGATTCGAGGCATGGAGCATCAAGAAAATTGCGGCTATTTTACGACTCATTTGAATTTTCGAATTTACATTTTTGACATAACCGGTTTCAGTTACTCTCATACAATCGATTCAAATATCTAATAATTGTAAATTTTTATATTTCATCGATTTAACGTTCAGTCATGATTATTAAAAAAAAAATCATTCCTCGAAATGATATTGCAAAGAGAAACGAATTATTCTGGATTACAGAGCGCAACGTCACCGGGCGCTAGCAACGACGGTCTAACGAAACAGCAGATCGAGTTGATTCAACTGATAATGCAACAAACGCAACAGCACCAAAACGCTAGTCCAGCAGCAGCTGTGGCAACTCAAACATCCAAGAGCACCAAACCGTCCCCAAAGACCAGTTCAACCTCTCCCGCGTCGTCAGTCTCCGCATCCGGTAATTCAACGACAACGGCTAATCCGAGCTCGAGCCCCAAACCAAAAGTATGGACTCACGCACAGGTGAGTTTTCTTTCGTTATTTCTAGATGAACAGTGAATCAAAAAATGAAATGAATGGTTCAATTATTTCATTGAATGACTATAAATTTTTCAATTCCTGTGACGATGGTCGTGCTTGATAACGAAAATAATTTTTTTTATCAAATAAACTAGCCGTGATCGATGAAAAATTTTTATGCATTTGCGACTCACTCGACTTTTAATCTTAAAAATAATTTTACCATTTTTTCGTGTATCTCAATACCGAAAAAAAAAAAAAAACAGACTCAGAGTCAAGGGCCATTAAAATTTATTTTCGTCAGAATGAATATATGCATCGATCAGTTGAAAAGCTGAAAGAGTTTTTTATATCGAATGTCGTATATACGAAATAGGTTTTTCGAGTCAAGCAGAGTTCTTGAACTACGACGATAAGGAAGGGTATGAGAGGGTCCGGGGGAGGGGGGGGGGGGGCGGCAGAGAAGGAGGGATGAATGAAAAAGTTTGGTCAATCGGAGAAACGTCATCTTTTCCGGATTGCAAAAGAAATCGCAATCAGCGATAACGCAGTCGGTGAAAGTGACTTGGACTGAGGACTCGGGAAAAAAAAAAAAAAAAAAAAAAAAAAAAAAACAAGAAAAAAGTACGAACGAGAGAGAAAAAAAATGGAGACTCTGAAAGTATACGGCCTTTCATGTTTAAGCTTTCATCAGGCTTGATTAGTTTTCTTCGCTGAGATTTTCTCCATGCTTTTTCACCTCCTCCGTCCTAGATATACGAATCCTCTCACGTTATCCGACATTTTCAACGAATGACGAGAGGAAATATTCAAAGAAACTCACTAAAATTATTGCCAAAGGACCATTTCATTTATAAATCATTAGCAAACGTGAAGAAGAAAAAAAAAAGAAATCGCTTATTCTTGCTCGTCGTTAAAAGCTTGATGGCCGAATTGTCAAGGCAAAAATTTGAGTCAGCGAATCTTTGATCTTACGAGATCAGCATCTTAGCTTTTTCACATTTTTCTCTCATTTCCTCCCTTTTCCATCCTCCCTTCAGTCCCTTTCTTCTTCTGCTATCAGGACTTTGACATTTCATAATTGAGCAGCTGTTATTCACCGTAGCAATTGTCATAAAGCGTTATGATTAAAAATTCGAACTTTGGATATTTCGAATTGAACAGAATCCGGATTTTTCGTATTCATTTATCTCATTGTTGTGCAGTGCCTTGTCTACGATTTTTGATAAATCTTCAAATTTGGTTGTATGCCAAAAGACGATAGTCCTAGCAGGGCCTCAAATAAACAATTCCATTATATTCTCTCTCTCTCTCTCTCTCTCTCTCTCTCTCTCCTTCTCTCTCGTCTCGTCGCCCAACTTCATTAAGGTAATGGCATAATAACCAAGTCTCGTATTGCAACCAACTGGAGAATCTTCTGCAGCCTCCACGCCATCTGTGTACACGTACGTGTACCATATTATCCAGTTTCAAGCACCCCATGTACCTAAATAGACTAAGAAAAGCGATAGAAGGTTATGCACCTTCACAAACGTATATTCATGTATATAAAGGCAGCATGTGTGAGGCTCTCGTACCTGGAGTATATACATGGATAGTTGGAGCACGAGAAAATCGATCGATTTCTCATTAATATGTATGAGATCTTCGACGCCGTCGATGATGCTACAATTTCTTCTCTCGCCTGCCTGTACAAAGCGATCGCCCCTCTGCTAAATTTACCCGCAGTGAGATAAAGCGAAACGAGAGAGAGTGGATAAAATAGCATAACACTCGTCAGAGTGCTAAAACACTTGAGAACATCACAACGTGTCATCGTGTCTCGATTGATATATATTTTATCATCCTTAACGAAAATCCTGCTCAAATGACTTTTTTTTTCTTTTCTTTTTTTGGAGTACTGAAAATCTAGCATCGTTTTTTTTTTTGCTCCTTTTTTGTTGCAATACGAATTAATTGATTTGCTGGAAATGTCTGGTGATAAAATAGGTAACAGTTGGAGAAAAAATTGGTTGATTTATAAACAGAAAGACTCGCGTAAAAAAAAAGAGTCTTCTGACTGTTTCCGAGACTCTTTGTAAATCTTGACGCTAGTTTAGCAGATATTATTCCGGAAATTTTTTTTTTCCTCTGGGAGACAATCTGAAAAACTGAATTTTCTAACGGTGCTGCGCGAGAATTTTGTGGAGTCTCTCAGAGATTTTTCTGAAGAGTTTTTTACCCGGTGATCCTGGGCTGTTTGTCGAAGACGGCTGCGATTAGTAATGAGAGAAGAAATGGGCCGAAAGTTTGGAGGAGCTTAAATTATTCGGATGGCTAAGTGGAAGGTGAATAATCGTTGATGTATACACGTAACTGAATATTTGTGTTTTTATACGGTTAAGAAGAAAACGAAAGATCGATCGATTCTTCATTAATATGTATAGACTTGTCTCGTTATCTTTGGACCGGGAAGCCCGAGGTCAGGAAACTTTTTTTCCTCGAAAAACTTTTTTGGTCTATGTACTCGCTCGTTCTTTCCAGTATATTATGAGTCTGCATAAAAAACCAAATATGTACATGGATAGCAATCTCATTTCTTTTTTTTTTTTTCTAATTTTCTTCGTGGTTTTTTTTGTTCGTCCTCTTGATTTTCTTCGGCCTGCCTTTTTCTCGATTTTTGTCTTTGCTCCACTGCCTCTGTCTTTCCTCTTAGAATTTCAGGAGTTTTGGGTCCTAATGACGTTAATCGTTTTTTAATTCTCATATTTAGAATATGCATTAAAAAAAAGGCGCTCGCTGCATCTATTTATTCGTTGAATCTCTCGATTGACGCCATTTTGTTTTTTGGGAGCTCGCAGACGTGCACAACGCTCTGGTCGACGTACCTACTCTTATTTGTATGAGTACAACGCCGCGCACGTCTGTTAGCTTCCCCGTTACAACGTCGAGTCTAGAAAGTAGAAATAGCCAAAAGGGAAGAAGCAAAAGAGAGAGAGAGAGAGAAGAATGGTGGAAGATGCTGTAATAGGACAGATTCATTTCCGTTCGAAAAACGACAGCGGACTCATCTTTTCTCTTCTTCTCTTTATTCTTCTTCTTCTGCTTCCGTTGTTCTCTAGAAAATTCAGTGGCATATTCCAACGGCTATTTCCGCACAAAACTACCTTTAAAACACATTTTACTCCCTCCTCTTCTCTCTTTTTCTCTCTCTCTCTCTCTCTCCCTTTCTCTCTGTCGTTTCCGATATATGTTGAAACTCCAATTTCACCGATAAAATCTTCAATGGCTCGCCCTCTAAACAAATATCCACCCCTGGATCTCGTTATACTCGTAATTTATTGAAAATTCGATACCCCATCGATGTATGCTCCGGAAAAATGATTTAATATTTTTTTTTTTTTATTTTGTACACCCGACCACTTTCGAATGTTTATTCGTTCGATGTTAATGAATTTTTAATTCACCTCCAATCGGCCAATGCGTCGATCAATTTCTCGCTCGAGGGGTAAGCGTCGTTTTTAATAGCCCATAAAAAATATTTCACGATTCCATCTCGTTTGATTAGGGAAAAAAATCCGGCTTCTACCGTAGAAATAACGAATTGGTAATAAAAATTTACCAGGAAAATCAAATATTTGCTTTATCGTACCTCGAACGCTATAAGTAATGAATTTATTAATGTTTTAACCTCTCAAATTCATTTTTTTTTTTTTTTTCAACTCGTTTCCATCGAAATATTATTGATTAATGTTTATAAATATTACAACCACCCGAATGATTACCAAAAAGTTTGAATGATAAAAAAAAAATAGCTAAACAGGATTACTTCGGTGAATGAATCGATGAGATTTACGATGTGTACGAGCACGTGTGTTAAGTTTCTTCACTGGGGGTCTTAGCACATATCTGCACATAAATATACATATATAAGTCTGAATCTAGTCCGAGGGAGCCTTAATTCGCAGGGGTCGACGGCGAGAACGAGTTTCGCGTCGTTGTATTTTTTTTTTTTTTTCCATCCCCCGATGTTTGGTCTCTTTCGCACTAAAGTAAAAACGAGCATTGATGTTCTTCACAACGTATCTTCTCACAGTAAACCTGTCAAACGAGGGGTTATATAATGGAAAACGTTTCTCGGTCGTTTGCCGGTGCGAGAGAATGGGCTAAGAAATTCGGGGTTGAAGACGAGTCGAGAAGGACCCCCAATGAATTCAGCCAGCTAAGACCCCCAGTAGACTAGATCTTTTCCTCTTCCTAGTCATCGCGGAAGCGACAAACTAACGCAGAACAAAATTATACTCTCAAAAATTTCATTGTGCTATTAAAAAAAGAAAAAGAGAAAGAGTGAGTGAGAGAGAGAGAGAGAGTAATGGAGGGATGAAAAGGAGGACGAAACAACTGGGATAACAGTTGTGAAGATCCAATGGGAATTTCCGGGATTAACGTTCGTCCGGAGTGACCAATGGCAGAGCTGAAAATCTATCCCAACAGCTTTCGTCCCTCTCTTCGAAAATAAAAAAAAAATAAAAAAAACAAACAAACAAAAACCCACATTTTTATCTCTCGCTCTACACGTAAGTAACGTGAAATAATATGATTGGTGAAAGCATCCTCGCGGTTTAGAAGACAGCTGCGGATTCTTATACTTCCTACTCTCGTCCTTTTTTTTTGGAGGTTAGAGGGGGAGGCTCGTCCTCGTTTACCCTCAGTGCTTCCTGCTCCTCCGGAACGTACTTTCAGTACGTTGCACGCTTTTTTCGAGTGTCCTTTTCTTACTTTTTTTAAAGGGACAATCACAACAGAAGCTCTTTTTCTCGTGGCACACGTGACGAGGTCACGTTTAAAGGGGAAAAAGACTTTTAAAGGGGTAGCAAAAAAGTGACAGTTCTTCTGACGATTTATTTGCGATTCTTTCTCGTCGTTGTTTTCTTTTCTTTTCTTCTCTTTTTCGTTTTATCCTCTTTCTTCTCTCTTCATCATTGGGATTCGAATGGAAAGAATAGATATCGTCAACCGTTATGACGGAAGTATTTCGAGAGGGTTAAAACACCCTGAAAAACGTCCGTACCAGAATTCTCTATAGTTTTCTCCTGGTTCTCGTTTACTCTTCGGGTTTATACACATAGCCATAGCAACGCGCCAACCAGGTGCTCCGCGAGCCAGGAATCCGGAAATTAAATTTCTATTATTGCATTCCTGATACACCACGCAGGGCTCATGGAAGAAAAAAGCCCTTTTGATGCTCCACTCGTAACTTAGCAGCCAATGATAACTCGCTTACCACTTTTTTTTTTTTTTTTTTTAATAAAACACGATATTGTTTTTTTCCTGTGCATCTCCTGTTTCATTCAATCGATTCAAGAATTTCAACGACCGTAAATCCAAACACAATATGCGATGAGAGTTTAAAAATTGAATGTTGAAATTCTTGAAGGAGCCAACTTTATAAATGAGTTTTCATCAACCGTTTCCTTGGTACCACATAAATCTCGTAATTTTAAATATTTCTGTTCTCGAACTTAATGAATAACGATACTTGAAAAAAAAAAATCTATTACACCTTAATGCACACGGAATATTTTTTTCGTTTGATATATGCGAATAATTTTTATTGGAACTTGATAGATTGCCATTCGATTTCAATGAATCTTCACTTCGACTGAATTCTTTCATTGGAGTAAAACGGGCTGAGAGGAAAATTAGTTCGCTTTGACTCTAATTAAATTTTCTTCGAAACCAGTGAGAGTTGCTCTGCTCGATTCAACGATTTTTTTCAATGAGGATTTTTCATTTCATAAAGAAAGTAAAGAGAAAAATTTCAGAAGAAAAATCCTCAAAGAGGATTCTGCGTTAGGAATATTCGAGAAATATTAAAATATAAATATTTCATGAATATTACATCATTCCTGAACAACGAAGGAAGAAGAAAAATGTAAAAAGAATGTAAAGATCGATCGAATTATTTGGATGACGTAATTTTCGATGCGGATACCGAGTAAATAAATTCTTCGATAATGTTGAACGAGCTTTTCACATATTTTCTCGAATTCTTGAAATAAGGAGGATGTCTTTTTGCGAATTTATAGAACTATGTGTGTGTCTCTCGTTTGGTTGAATCCTCGGGAAAACGAGAAGCTTTTGAGTCGTTTTGAAAGGAGTTGGAAGGCAGCAGGAGAGGAGGTGTGGTAAGCTTTCTGTACGGGGTGGACAACGAGTGCACACAAGGGTGGATTGTTCATACAAGACGTAATTGGAAAATACTTGGCGAGCCTTGCTTCCTGTCCAACGTTGGATATTTCTGTCTCGTTCTCTGGTATTATGGCTATATATATCTTATTTCTCGCTCGCTCTTTCATCCCTTAGAGTTGTTGAGGATCGGTGAGCTTTCAGAGAGATGCTGTGAGCAGAAACGACATGCTCTGAAAATCCTCGTCGTTCATGTGGGTGTTCTCTTTTACCCTCACTCTCTTTTTTCACCCCTTACAACCCTTACGTCAATTCACCCCGTGTTTGTTTGCTCTACTCATCTTTCTACCATCCTACGAAACTTTGAGCTCTTCCACCGCCCGGAAAGGAGGCATCAGGAGAGAGAGAGAGAGAGAGAGAGAGAAAAAGAGTAATTTGAAGAATTCACAGCGATGACCAGAGTGCGGACAATCCAGCGGGCTCTTCATGCCATAATCCATTGAAGCACGAACTTTGTCGTGTTTTCTAGGACATTGGATGCCCTAGAATTTCATATTTTATTCTCTTTTCTACGAAAAGACTCTGCTTTGACAGTCGTAACACGTGAATTGAGCCCTTTTTATTTTCGGTGCTTGTTACGTGTTTTTAAAAACCATCACAACTTTTCTCGTGCTATACGTTTCACGAACGCACCCCCTAGACACGAGAGCACGTGTTTTATAGCAGGATTCTCGTTCGCACAAAAACGAAAGTGGCTTCTCGACATTCTGTTGTCCCGGAGGACATTGAAATACATACTCAAAATTGCGTACCTTTCGGTATTTTTTATTTCTCTTTTTTTTCTACTCTGCTATTTTTTTGACGATTCGTTTTCAACCCCAGCAACGCTGACTGCAAGTACTTCAAGCCTCTTTACGCGTCGTGTTTTCATTTTGTCTTTTTTAAAAACTCAAGCAGTGTCCCTTTGACGTTGGGAACCTCGCTATAAAATGGCTGAACGTTTTCGCGGTTAAGCCAAATTAAAATTGGCCCCATTTCCATCCTTCGCTGCCATTTTTTTTTCTAGGGATTTATATATTCGTACACGCAATACGATCCTCCCGTTTGACCAACTTTTTCTCTGGCTCAACGGGAAACGAACGATTCGCGCGAATTACGGAGTGAATGAAAATGTTGGCAAAAATATTTTTTACCATCGTATCACATCAAACTTCAAAAAAAAAACGATATTGCTCATAAAAATGTGTTGAAATTCAGAAGAAAATTTGGATTTTCGTCTGTCATTTTTTAACGACGCCACCCTTCACGAAATATCTATTTGATCGAGCTTATTTGCTCCATCCGCGTCGTTTCATCCGTTCTACCCCGTTTTTTTTTCAGCGTTGCCAATTGTCTGTCACTGATCAATTGACGCCTCATTAAAATGTCAGCTCGTCAAGAAAAATGCCAAGCAAAGAGTTTTTCACTTTTCAGGACTGCACTCCGTTGATCTGCACCTCATTTTAAGCATCAAATTAAAGACACATTTGTACGTCAACTAGATACTACCGATGATCTTTGTATAACGATAGACATCGCAGCTGTCCTGCAATCAGATACTTCCAGAGGATATTGACTTACAAGAGTATATTATGCCTCAGAGAGGATAAAACTATTGTAAACGAGAAAGAGGATTTTGCCTGCTCGTAACACCGAGCACGTGTTACAGCCCTGGACTTATTTCTTATAACAGCCTTGAGCTCGTATCACTTGGAAGTGAGTGCGAGCTCCATATCTCATTCCACGTATACGAAATGACGAGGTAAAGTCTCTTCGAAACATGTCAAAGTCTCTACAAATAGTATTCACCCCGGAAATTTCAATATACGACCTACGCGAAAATCGAAAGAGAAGAAACAAAGGAGATAGGTAGGGAGAGGGAGGATTTCATAAATCGAGCAACATTGACTTTCGCGTATAAAAACCGAAGGAAAGATATTTTTCCAGGTTTCGCATGACATAAAAGAGAGAGAGAGAGAGAGAGAGAGAGATAAAAAAAAAAAAGAAACATCGAGTATATTCGCGCAATATTGCAAAATTGGAATGAATGTTTTCGAAATAATAAATATAAATGTAAAAAAGAAAAACATCGATTCCGCCGCGCTATTTTTATCATACAGGATTATATTTTGACGAGTAAAAAAAAAAAAGAGGAAAACACATATAAAATCGTATCCGCAATGGGATGCCATCGCGTGTTTACTTACTCGCGTTCGTTGGATATTTGTTTTATGCGTTTATTCTTTGATGCGTATATATAGATATATTTTTTTCGCAATATATAGCTTTTTACGATTTTTTTTTATATATATATATTTCTGTTGAACAGGATATGCGATCGAGTGCAATCCTCATTTTCATCGTAGTTTCGAAAAAATTTCAACGAGAACGAGAAATTGGAGGAGAAAAATAAACGAAGCTAAAGTTTGATGCAAAAAGAGCCGAAGGATGGAAACGGGATGATCTTTACGCGGTAGCATTTTTTTTTTCTGTTTATTTTTATTTTTTTCTTTTTTTAATCTTCTGGAAAAACTATTTGGTCGTTACATTGCGAGGATGAGAAAAGCCAGGAAACGCTTTCGCCTCGTAGCCGACGCGATACCTTCGTGGTCGGATTCAATTAGCCTTGTGGAAAAAACGAAAATGCATGGAAGCGAAAATATGATGCCAAACGCTTCCAACCGTGTTTCCTTGTCTCACCCGAGCCCTTCCCACCTTTTTTTTCTACCCTTGTTCTATTAGCCTCTGCGGCGTGCCTCATTTTCTCTATTCTCTCTTGACGAAGGAACGTTCTACCTTTTTTTTTTGTTTAATCCCTCTCTGGCAACGATCAAAAGTTCGTCGTATAGTTCAGGTTTGTTTATTTTATTTTTGTTTTTTTTTTCACATCACGATGAAAGCGTTCGCGAGATAAATGCCAAGTTTTTACTACTCATTTTGTTGAAAAATTTAATTTGAATGGAAAACTTTTGAAATTACTTAAGAGCAAATGCCACTGCGATGGACAAGAAAAACGAAAATTTTTGCATTTTTTCTCACTTGTGTGATTAAATAATAATTATCTAAGGATCAGATGAAAGTAAAGGAAAATAAAATTGTCCATCGTCCCCTCATAATCTTGATGCAGCGTTGCTCGACAATGAAAAATAAAAAAATTGAATGGTTCTGAGGCTTTTTTTTCGTCGAATTTGCGTGATCGTTTGCAATATTTTTCTTCACTTTTTTCGACTTTTTCAATGAGTTTAAAATCGGTATTCAAGTACTCGCAGCTGGAAGGACGAAAAGAGTCGATTCGAGAGAAAAAAACTTCGAAATTTTTTGTTTTTCGATTTGTAACTTTATAACTTGTATAAATGATGAATGAAAATGTCAAAAAATGTAAAAATTTTTGATTCGTAAGAGCGGCGTTTGTCCTTAAATTATTTAAAAAATATAATTCAAATCATTCACCATTGATCAATGAGATTTTCACTTTTATTTATCAAGATTCATTGTCGTTTGACACACTTGTCACATTAAACGTATTTCACATCGTTCCTACTCCGTGTCCAGTCACGAGATCTTCGTGTATAAATATCAAACCCCTTTTTGGAGTCTTTGTTGGCAAGGATTCGAAATAGGAAGGGTAGAGTGAGAAGGAAATAAAAAATAAACCCTTGACGACAGCGAGACACCCAAAACTCGTTTTTCATCCCTTCGTCTTCGTGCCATTCTTCTCTTCAGGAAGTAAAAGTGCGCGATCATTGTCCGTCAAATTCCTTTTAGCCTCGACTACCGGGCAGGAATTCATCGTCTTTTCTATTCACTCTCTTTCAATTTTTTTCTCCTTCTCTCTCCCTCTCTCTCTTTCTCATACACATGGGTAGTTAGCCCCATAAAAATCAACCCCTTCTCGAAAATCTTTCGTCTCAGGCCACAGGGGGGGTTCATCGACATCGCGAACACTTTCCCGCGACCCCCCATGAACCGAGAGACCATGAAACACCTTGTATAATAATCAAAGAAAAAGACCAGTCCGGTTCGTCATTTTTTTTTTTTTTCTTTTCTTTTGGTATTTATTAAAATGCCCACACGTGTGAAAGATCTCGGTGAAGGCGAATGAAACTGTTTCACGCTTTCTCTTCATTTCGATCTTAATCGTTTTATCAATTTTCGCTATATTTTTCATTATATTTATATTATTTTATCAGAGAGCTTGGATGGAGATGAAATTGTTGAAGAAAAATCTTCAATCAAAATAATGATCATTTTTGTAAAACCCGGAAGAAAAAAAAAGCGAATTCATAGAAAAAGATTCAAACCGATGTTCGAGAGTAAAATTAAAGTAGAAAAAAGATAGGAGCATCAGGAGAGAAAAAAAATATCATTGTCGAAATTGTCGCGAGTTTCCCCTACTCATTTTCGAACGAAACTGACCGGTCGAAAGATTTATTCGGGGAGTGGGGATGGCGCCCCTTGTTCGTTGATCTGGACGACCACCAGCGAAGAATCTTAGACTCGCGAAATTTGAAATCATCGACTTAGTCGACTCGCGAACTTCAACTTGTGCAATACGATAAACAAAATAACCTCGCTACCAAATAAATCGCATTCATTCGTTTACCAAAAAAAAAAAAGTTGAGCCCGACTGAAAAACGCTTCAACGAACAGCAAGCCTCTTGACAATCGCTGTAGAACGTCAATAAAAAAAATTAAAAAGTTGGAAATTACTGCAAAAAGGCACAAAAATTCCTCCGATAATTGTCAATCAAATTTTCGTGTCGATTCGAAAGCTATTCAGGACTATTAACGAAATAACCAATTAAAACAAAATAAAATAAAAATCGTGTCCCAGTTTCAGTTATTTCGGACCGAACCATTGTACAATTAAAACCAGACATTTAATGTCGAGCAGTATTCGTCAATGATAATGCTCCAGCGCTTCTACTAGGATCATCCCGACAAAAGTGCTTCAATTTTTTTAATCAATCCAATATTCCCGAGCAGCGATGATACTTTTAATTTTTATTCTTCTCATAAGAATACAACAACAATAAAATTAATGGTGATGAGTATTGATCTAATAACTAATATCACTGTTACGTGGATATATAGCTAATGAACAAATGATAATTATTCTTTGGAGTAATCAGCATTTACTTTTTCTCATACGACAGTATCCCAATGTCCATGAATTGATCCATTATGAAAAATCAGTTGATTATAATTCGTGAAATAAAATCGTAAAGTTTCGTCCTTAACGAGCTGTTGAAGTGTTTATCGTGTATCGGAAGCGTTTATCAACGATTGCTGTACCAAGTGGCATAAAGATCGTGAAGGATGTGACGTTTTTTCGTCAACTTTTGTTTCTCGTGTGTCGTACGAGAAAAACTTTTTTCTCTTGTGTCTAGCGTCCCTGTGACGCGTGGTAGAGAGAGAATACAAAAAATAAAGAGGAAGAGATAAAAATCGAGTATCTCGTGAGTGTTTGAAAAAAAAAAACAAAAAAAAAAGTCGTTGATTGATCTATCTCCGAAAAATAAAAGCGGTCAGGGGAGGAGGTAAGAAAAGTTCTAGTGCTTGTCAACGGAGCAATGGTTCCGTGATAGCAAAATCCTGGATAATGGAAATAAAAATAAAAAACGATGAGTGAAGTGTCACATGAAATAGTGTGTGGAGCATCGGTGAGTTCTGAAAATCGTGTGTATCGTTGACGAGAAAAAACGAGACAATATTTTTCTTCTTTTGTCGATTTTTTTTTTTTTTTTTTTTTCACTCCTCATCAAGTTGTTGATTCAACGTTGGACGTTTTTATCGTTATCGTATGATTGATATGTTCCTGATCGATTTTATATCACGTACATATACGAATGTGGACGCTGGAGAAACAAAAGAGAAAACGGACATCTTGAATCTCGAGACGTTCCAACTGACATGGATGGATACGATCAAAGCTGGTACCAGCATCATCACAATCATTACGATCAATTATTGCATCATCAAAATGATCAAAATAATTATCAAGATTACAATAATCATCAAGAGCAGCTTCCTCATCATATTTATTACAATCAAATACCACAAAATCCTCCGGATCCAATCTACCAAAATCATGAACAGCAAATCCATCAACATCAATTACAAACCGTTCATCATAATCATCATCAACAGTTTCATCATCAATTCTATCAGCAACAGCATCGTCAACAGGACTATCTATATCGATTCTCCTTGCAGGTATTGATCCGCAAATTCGTCATAAAACGTACGCGAACTTTTAATCTGAATCATTTCAAAGAATAATTCGAAAAAAAACTTTTTACCAATATCGTTGAAAGTCCTATTTATATCGACACCTTTGATAAATCTGTGCGCGCAAATTCCCTTTGAAATGAGATATTTACACAAAAATAATTGACGAAACTGTTATTTTGCAAAATTACATATCGCCCGTACTCGAAATCAACTGTCTGGCCAATTAGCATCATCCCTTCTGGCTTCACGAGCTCCGAATATAACATCGATCCTACTTTGGTCACGCACGCAGTGTTCGCGTCTATGGTATAGGCATGTGCTTTATGGTTTATACGAAACGCGGTGGAAAACGTGGGGAACGGGAAAATTTATAGCGAACGTTTCTTATCGGATCACACGCCATGCACCAAAGTGGCCTTCTCTCTCCCGCTTACTCTCTGTTTCCCAATGCAGTTTGAAGTCCGATGCACCTCTGAGCTCCTGGGGAATTAATCAAACTCGACAGTACGTACGTGTTTCCTGGTGATTTTATGGTTCCCGGATTTCACGTACATATTCACGTTCATTCATATACACACACACACACATCCCTGGATGCATGTGTTTGAGAGGTGTGAGAGAGGCCTTTCGTATATACTCGAATCAGTAACTTTGGAATACGAACCTTCATCCCGAGTGCTAGCAACGTATACTCCGACGTAAATCCGTTAGAAAGAGCCAGATTAAATATTCTCTAACCCGATTCAAGTCCAAATGGAGCAATTTGATCACCAGAAATTCGACTCTTGGCTTTTGCTATGTTTAACATTTATGCAAACTTAAACTATTCCCATTGAATATCACGTTTTATATATGTTCAGAAAAAAACGACACGTTTGATATACACCGTTCCGACATACTTTCACGCCTGATTATAAATCCATTTGTTCAAGATGTGGATCGAATTTACGTGCTGTTGATATTCCGTTTGTTTCTGTGGGATTCGATAATGAATAAGATTGGGAGAAGAGCAGGGCACTCGCAATATAAAAAAAAATACAGTGTTCTCTACTAATGAATTATCGAATATCGAATGCATCATCAATAGTACATCGTTAATTAACAGTAATTAATACTGATATTATCAAGATTGACGGTCAGAATGTTTCAAGCTCTATGAGCACGCGTATATTCAAACTATTGACAGGTGTATTTCTATGTACACGGGAAGATATATCGTCCTGTAACTTTAGAGCTGCATAGAAGCCTCGTACGAGAAGGGTGCTTACTCACTAGTTCTCCCGGAAGCCTGTGTTTTCAACGATAAATGATGAATATAGACACAGGACGAGAGAGGAAGCGCGAGAGGAAGGATGGAAAGCAGCGTAGTCAGAGGGTTTCGGAGGGATGCCGAGGAGGAGGGAGGGGGAGGAGGTAGTTGAGGCTTGAAAACGTGAACTAAAATTGAACAGGGAGGAAGAAATATAGGAAGAGAATTGTTGGAGAGGCTGCCTAAACAGCAAGAGTAATTCGTTCACTGACAAAAGGCTTTACTCGGAACAATGCAGCTCTACTCGTCTCTTTGCTTCCTCTCTCAAATGTTACGACTCTCGGTCTAACGCGTTTCAACGTTGCTTTTCCCGTTCACCCTCATCCGCTCATCTTTTTCTACCAACTCTTGTAAATAATAAACCTGTACAATGAATTTGTCGAAATTTCACAAGCTAAAGGGTGAGAGTCGCATTCATTAATGGCTTGGAAATTTTCGAATTACGCCCTTTTGACTCGGAGCCATTTTATCGTTGTGTTCAACATTCTTTCTCCTCTGGTTCACACACCATCCCTTTTGTCTTTCTCGCAAACGAATTTTTTAATGTGTCTTTCTTCATGCGCATGTGCGTGTGTTTCTATTTCTACTTTTCTTCTCTCACAATCTCTTTGTCTGTTTCTTTTTCTTTCTCTTATTTGACATCCAAAACTTTTCCTTTCTCTGTACTTAACAGACGCAACCATTTTCTGTCCCATATTGCACTGCTGATTGCTTCGCTCTCATGGGTTCCACGAGTATCGAATGAAAAACGGTAATTGCCGAGGCGCTGAAAATCTCTTGTACTCTTTTTTTGTCGACGCCGTGTATTTTCTAAAGATATACATATATTAATGAAAGAATCCTAGGCAAAGCGATTGATGATGTGTATATATGTAGATGAATGTTGACTGCACAGTCGCGATCTCGACTCTCGTACCATTCGGGCATCCCATTCTCTTTGGCATTCTCTCGTATATTCTATCAAGAGCAATTGTCGTTGTACGCGGCAACACGAAGTGGGTAAAGAGTCTTTTCTCTCGCTTTATACTTGTCAGAAGAATGGACCAACTTTTCCATTTATAGAGAAGCTCATTCAATTCGATTCGCAAGCTTCACCTCTACGAGATTATACGAATCCAGTGAATATGTATAAATATATATATACTTGGTTTATTTTATGGGACCGTAGAGATTGCAGAAACTCTCGTAGAGATCGAATGAGAAACATTTTCACGAGAAAGCAAGAGTGAAAGAGGGAGAATGTGCTTTATACGCTTTTGCATTTGTCATACAAATGACATTGAACGTAACAAGAGAAATCCCGAGCGATTTTCGTGCGGAGAAGAGAGAAAATATCGTTGCGGAAAACGTCAAACGTTGTCGCGACATTTCCGTATCAGGGAAGAAACATAATGTATGAAGGATGCATTATCGTATATGCCAGAACGTGATATGTTGCTGCATCACGAGTCAGCTGTTTTCTTTGCGGACTATGCAGATTATCCTCCCGCTGTGCCTTGTCTCTAAACTCGACCTTCCTCTCTCTCTCTCTCTCTCTCTCTCTCTCTCTCTCTCTCTCTTCGCTATTCCACGCCTTCGTTCTCTTCTCCCCTGGGTCATCTGCCAACGACAACCACCAGAGAAACTGCCATTGCTTCTTCCCCTTCCCGCTCTTTCAGGGAGTACACGCGATAAGAAGCTTGTATACAGTAGAACGTCTCATATATAGCTCGAAGATAGCTTGGATTTATGAGACACTACGGCCAAAAGTTGAGGCAATAAGAACCTGGCTAGCGAGATGAACTGAGAATGATGAAAAAATAATTAAAAAAAAAAGTCTCGCTGCTGCAGCTTTAGTAGCGCCGCAAAAGAGCAAAACGCTCCTTCGTTATCGGTCCTTGAAAGCCACTGACAACGTTCATTTACGCTCAGGGAAGCCAAAGACCACAAAGAAAGCGTGGCAATTCCCAGTGGGCAAATCTTGTTATTTTATAATTATATTTGACAATGAAATATTGACAGTATCGGTATATTTATGGGTGGAATCTGTAGCAAGATTAATAGAGGTTTCCGTGGTATAAGATATTCACATCACTCATGAAGCTTTGGACGCATACTGTCTTCTACGAGATTGAGCCGTGAGCCGAATGTTTATGAGGGGGCCGTAATTACCGCGTTGCTGAGGGGGTGCTCCGACCATACTCTCGTATAACGGGATGTTTAAGGAGGACGAGGGGTAACGGACGACTAGACCAACAAGCAAGGATTCTCTTATATATAAGTACAAACATACGTGTATACGCGTGTGTATATATATATAAACTGTATTGGCTATGGGTGTATAGTTAGTGGAATATACACACACGACATCACCGGCTCCGTCAACAGGGTTATTGTTCATAAGCTCCGGCGCCATGTGTTCGCAAAATTTATGTATTCGCCTGAGCTAACGGGTTTCACTGGAATCTCGAACCGAATTAAAATATGGCATCGAGCGTATATAGTGGGTCCTTAATTCGGGTTCAAGCTCCAGGGACATTTGGATTGTTGAATGAAGGAAGAATCGCTCTTTTTTTCGACGACGCACCGACGATGAGACGTCGATGAATTCCTTGCGATCAATCCGCTGCTTCGATTAGTTGGCGTAACCAAGCGCAGAGCAACCGGAAGTCTATCCATAAAGCTTCCTTCACTCGAAGCTTTTGATTGTCCGTTGCTCAGTGTTCGAATGATCACGTTGACCGGGTGATCGGGACAAAAATGCTTACAATTAGAGCCTGATTTTTCGGACACCCGGTTGAATAAAATGACGGTAAAGAGCCTCAGAAATCCTCAAAGGATTTTACGGTTGATAAACGCCGAAGGTGGAGGGAGAAGAAAACGGGCCAGTCGCACGAGGTGGCGTATAGAATTGAAAGGAGTTGAAGTTTACGCGGAACGAAGCTTCTTCGGTCTTTCACGTTTGAGCAAACCCGCAAATTTCTCTCGTCTTTTGCCTCGTTCCATTGCCTCATTCAGTTGAGGAACGAGCTAGACGATTGAGGCGTAACGAAACGACCTGAAAGCGACGAATTCAAGTCTGCTATCCAGACGAAATTAACCTGGCGTTAATGTCACCAACCAATGGTGTCTGACGACCTTTGCGCAATGAAAAATAAAAAATAAAACAAACGAAAAAAAAAAACAAAAAAAAAATTCTCTTTGATTACCAACGCTTTCCTTCGCTTCGATAAATCAACGAAAATCTGCTTCCAATCTCCACTATATCAATGAACTCTCGTCCTAAATTTCATCATGCAAATTGCAAATTCATCAAATTTCAAACACTTTTCGCAACTAGAAGAAAAACTCAATATTATTTATTATCCCCCCCCCTCCCCCTAAACGTCGTTCTTTATTTCGAAAAAATATAAATTTCAATCTCTCCATGTGCTCCAATCATCGCTATTTTATCCATTCTCTTTCCTTCTAAAAATTTGCAAAAAATTCTCCCATTTTTTTGTGGATCAAAAAAAATCTTCTCATACAACATTTATGGCTGAAACACAATTATCCGTTTTCCAATCGTTCTTCAGGCGCCCCCTACCAGCTGTATTTTATTTCGTCGATGCGATGCGTGTGTGTGATAGCCAAGTTTCGATTTTCCTCGTTTCAGACCACATTAATATACGCGAAAACCGTCTACACCCACTCATTTGTAAATATATCTATAGACGATAGCGTAGAAACTAGATAGGAGAATGCAGGTAACGCTGTAATACGAGCTATAAGCGAACGCGAGAGAAACGCGTAGTTATTGCTATCCCGGGAGCCCTAAACGACCATCGGGGATTCCCCAAGCCCCTTGCTTATATTCTCCCTCTATAGATACCGCACAGCATGCATACACGTGTGTGTGTGTGTGTGTGTGTGTGTGTATACGTAGGGGTTATTTCACAAGGATGGAGAAACGACGACACGACCTCCCCTGTGCTGATTCCACCGAGTGCAATTTCGAATTAAGCCTGTCCACGTGATACGCCCGGATTCTCAAGAGCAACAAATATGATAACGCAAAAAACAGAGAGCTCGATTACGGGAGCCACGTCGAAAATAAATGAAAGTATTCGGCATGGAAATATTCTTTACTTTTTAATGGTAACGTAATTGTGGAAATTACTGATAAGTACACGATTGCTGGGGAGCAAAAAAACTCGCAGAATTCACACACAGACACACATACAAATTCTTTTAAAAATTTTTCCTCAGGGACTTGAAAGATACGTTTCAATATTTCGATAAATTTTAGGTTGATTTTCAGGACACCCGGTACTGGGCGAGGACTGAAACGAAATGGGGAAAAAAGAAAAACGTTTAAAAAAAAAAAAAAATCATGAGCTAGGAGAAAATGGCTGGTTAAATAAAATCTCGGAGTTTTAACGACTCGAGAGCAGAGTGAGAGAGCGAGGCACAAAAGAAATGGAAAATTGTTGAGGAAGGGTTGTTCGAGAAGCAAAAGGGTGGGAGGAAAAAGGGGAGAAAAACGCGGAAACGAAATCACGGAAATCTCGGAGTAGAAGATTCAGCGAGCCGATTTGGTGTAACGCGGGTACGAAAAAAAGAAAAAAAAAAAAAAAAAAGAAGAAAATAAAAGTTTGCGCTGGAAGAATATTACTGTTTCTGCGATGTGTAGAACGGCAACCAGAACTCCGAACCATCTGAAGCCTCGTTGTCCACTTCAATGTGTGTACTTGTGTGTGCGCATTTTTTTTTTTCTGCATGAGTTTTTACATGGACGAATGAAATTGCGCCATCTGTAGATAATGCCATTGTTATGTCCTCCGTTCTCTTTCTCTCTTGGCCATGCTCGCTATTCCCATCCGGAATCGCGTGCATTCTAACAGCTGGAGTTGCGTTTAACCTCGCTCATGAAATTTCAAACCCTTATTTCCGGTCTCACCCTGCATTTTTTATCTGTAAAGAAAAATACCGTGTTTCTCTTCTCTTATCTTAAACTCATGCCTATCAAACTCTTCGATCGCTTGCGTGTACATTTACTCATATGGGCCAAACACATATGATATATATAATTTGAATTTATTCTTTTGAAATTTCAAAGTCTTTTAGTCATTTTCTTTGTAGAATTTTTCTGAAACTCGACTGATTTCGATCGTTATTGATGTTCTGGAGATCTCTTTTGTAGCTTCGATCCAAAGACGATGAATATATTGAACAGGGAATTCAAAGAGCATTTGTTCCTGATTGGTTTTTATAAAAATTCTCCGAGTAATAAACAGAAAAATATTAATTCCTAATGTTGATCGCGATAACGCCGAAATTTTTATGTGCGAATCAAGAAAGTTTTTTCACTCAACAAACTGTGAATATTCCAAGCTTTGATTTATACTCTTATGTATGTATATTGAAAGTGCAGTCTGGTTTTGGCTTTGCTGGTTTAAAGAGTAAACGATTGAGATGGTATGAGAGTGAGAGAGAGAGAGAGAGAGAGAGAGAGAGAGAGAGAGAGAGAGAGAGAGAAAGAGAGATTAAATAGGGAAGTGAGAAAGTTTCCATTTCGTCATGAAGAAGGAAACGAGAGTCTCGAGGAGCGATCGAGTCGTCTTTACCCACTTCCGGATCCTGTGCAAATCCTGATTTCCATCCAGACTCATCGACTTCCGGCGTAGTAATTAAACGTTGAAGGGAAAGATGACATTTGAAAGGAGACGAGACGATAGACGAAGCATGGTTTTAGGTAACAGCTGCTGAGGATGAAAGATTGATGGAGAGGGATGAAGAGGGACTGAAGTGAGAAGGGGTGGAATACTTGCACTCGAAGGATTTACCAGCCACGAGAATTTCGTGGTTCCATCTCAGGCTTCATACACTCCAAAACTCTCAAAGCTTTCCTTTCACTTTTTCGCCTTTCATCCTCTTTACTCAATGAGAAGAGAATCAAAATCGATTGTGAATGCACACACGTTTCTCCGATTCTTCTCGTTGATGAAACTCAGCCTCTCTCAATCGAGAGATAAGACAAAGGTTGAAAAGATTAAAAATTTTTTTTTTTCAACATTGGATGAAAATGGTGCTTTCTAAAAAATGAGGTAACCTAATTTTTTTTCTGGATCAAAATCATCCTCCTACCCTCAAAAATAGAAATGAAAAAATACAAAAACGTATGAACGAACGGTATTATGATTATGATACAATTGATCCGAAAAAAAAAATGATTAAATGAAAAATAATTGACTATAATTGAAAATAAATTGACTTCAATCTCTCGTGCTTAAAATTCGGAGAATGAAATTCTAACGATTCTCGATATATTGTCACATATCGAAATATTCAATAATTATTTCAATTGATTAGGGTCCTCGTGTTGCAAAATTCTCTTCAAATGAAAAGCTCCGAATTACATTCAAACTCTAAAATCATTGCTGAGAATAATTGAAAATGGATGTTAAAACTTTGGGGGATGAAACGTCGAGTGTTCGATTCCCAATATATTGGCTTCTATATATCCGTACTTTTCGAGGACCATCGTCGACCCTGTGATGTCCTCTCGAAATCATGATGTACACGGTTCCATTCGTTTATATACGTATAATATACATATAGATAAAGTAAAATTCCGAGCATCCCCTTAATTCGTATCAAAGCAAATTCGTAGCGTAACCACTTAGCTATACACGAAAGTGCGTTTTCCTCCCTTCTATACGGTTCGTCCATTTCTACATAGATCTCTGTTTGCTGAATTCCCATCCCATTTCTCTCACTCTCTCTCTCTCTCATATGGCAATGGAAATTCTACGATAGTGCCAGAATTCGAGGGTAAGCGAATCGACGATGGCAGTTGCGGCCTTGGGACTTTCCCACCCTTATCCATCGCTCACTTTCTCCTTCTCCCTTTATCTCACTCTCTCTCCCTCTCTCTCTCTTTTAAGCTCACCCCTCAAGCTCGACTCTCGAGCGAACGACTCGAAGACAATGCAATTATTCGCAATTACCGTCGTACCGTCCGCGTCGCGAGAGCTCAGGGAATTATCCCATTCTGTTTCCATTACTGGTGACGACGGCACGATCGGCTTGTCCTCGCGAGCATGCTCACCACCCTAAAATATAGGGACTCATATACATACCTTTATTTATATATGTATATATGTATGTATATGTATGTATATGTCGCCGTACTAATTTATATATATATACATATACGTGTATGCATAGTTTCGTGATGACGTTGTACCGGAACACAAGACGTCATCTCGTCGAGTGTGTCTCATCTCTTAATTCACTCGTGAACGCACGTCGACGAGTAATTAATAGATCCAAAATGAGCGAGTTCCGAATATCCGACTGCTAGTAATTTTCACGAATATATATATATGAAATCCGATGTACAAGCTCAAAGGACCAATTAATCGTATATTTAATTGCGATGAATGTAGAAAAAAAAATGATTTCAGAATCAAAGGAAACACCGGTTCATTAATAATTCATACTTTTTCGCTAATTATCAATCTTCATGGAGCTTAACGTTCCCAATTTTTAATTGATATAGTTCTTACGATGGGAACACAAATTATTATGCATCACGATATATAAGCAGTGAAAGGCAAAAGCTGCTCGGGCGCGAGCTTGTTATTCGCTACTCATCCCTACATTCGTTTCGCGCTCAGTATTTCAGGAGGCTCGCACGAGTTTACTCTTTTTTAGCTCCGCTCCTTTATTCAGAGTTATTTAAAAACTCGTTATAAAAAAAAAAAAAAAAAAAAAAAAAAAAACATTTCCTTCCCCTTCTCGTATGATTATTTTTGTTTCCTTTATAAATGCTCGGTGCCTATTATTTACTTAACAAAACACGACGTACACGTATGCATACACATGGCCTAAGAGCCGTGTTACCATTAACGAGAAAAGTTACAAGAAAAAGCTTTACAGAAAGTACGATGCACGCACGTCTGTACAATTGTGTACATTTTTCAAAAAAATATGTATCATTATCAATGTAAAATAAAGGGCGTAAAAAAGACGTGGAGAACGAAAGACAGAAAGAAAATAAAAAAAAATAAAATAATACATTAGCGAAGCTTTCAGGCCAGTTTTACCAGTGGATATATAATTTACAATGTATCTGTACGCCTCGGAGAACTGAAGCGGGTCGAATGAGGGGGTTGAAGAAAAAGGTTGGGTTTCGAAGAAGGGATCGTTGCTTGGAGGGTCGAAGGGGGTGGAAAGGTGGCGCGTACTGGCTAATGTAACAAAGGAAAGTCGACGAGGGGTTGGTGCGAGCCCTCGGATGGTGCTGAGCGACGAAACGTAATTACGAGAACCATCCCCCACCTTCAGCCCCTTACGTTCTTCCACATTTCATTCCTCCCTCTCCTCGATCCCACTCCGTCGTACATAAGCCCTGACCCGTCTCGCGAGCAGCATCGCGCGCTCCTGTTTTATCCCAAACGAGCCCTGCGACCTCTTTGTCTTTCATCCCCTACGCTTTAATCGTCCTATCACTATATACATTTTTTTTTCTCTTTTATTCCCTATCTTCTCTCCTGTTTTTTTTTTTTTTTTTTTTCTCTCTCTACTTCTATGCTTCTCCACTCGCCCTGTCGTCAAACGCACGTTTTATGACGGAGTGTCAGCGCTCCTGGAAAATGAAGCTTTTCCGGTTTCCCAACTCGAACGTTACAAGAGATACTTTTTTATACAATCTCCCCACCGGCCAGCCCCTCTCCCTCCTCCCGCCTGCTTCTCTCACTACGATTTTTCTACTTGGAATTTGGTTTTCTTTTTTTTTTTTATTTTTGTTCTTTTTACCTTTCCCTTATTCCCGTGGTTCGTTATGAATTTATCGTTCACCTGAAATAATCTGATTCTTCAATTAGCAACGACTAATTGCTATCGCTTCATCGTTATTTTTGCCTGTCTATAAAGCACCGCCTGAGTGTTTAACATTTTTTCGAAACATCGATAAACTCCCCGGCAATTAGATCGATTTTTTTTTTTTCACTTCGATACAACAACGTCGAAGAATATCTTGTAATTTTTCTTTCATGCTTCATCACATACGTCTCACTATTTTCCAACAAATTATTCCTTTTATCTCGACCTCAGTCAATTAAAATGACAGAACATGAAACTCGTGGAGAGGAAAAAGAAAATTAAAAAACAAAAATTCGTCGAGAACTCGTCGACGTTTACGGAGCAAGCTTCATTACAGGAATTTCGTGCTCGGGAAAAGGGCCAACGGAAAATCGTCGCAAGTAGCCGCACGACCAGAGTCGGAAAAGCCACCAAGTGTGAACCGAGTGTACAATTTGTCGCACCTGGGACCAAAAGAGAGTTCCACGCTCGAGTAATAATTTAGAACAAGAACGACCACCCGCTCGCAAAGTGCACTATAACGAGCTAGCATAATTTTCCTACTGGTCGCGCGTATTCTGAAATTTCATAAAAATTGCTATTTGATGCAATCGTGTGATCATTCGAAAAGCATACATTGACAAAAAAACAAAAATTCTGCAGTCACATGAAAATTGACAGTCTGCCACTTTTCTTCGAATCGTATTACTTTATTTAAAAAACGCGAATCAAAAGAAAGTATCAGGTTCGAGCTCTTCCCGAGTTCCTGAAAACGTAAAATTTCGCCAAAATCGATTGAAACTAAGAAAAATTTCGTAATGAATACCTGTTCGTGTCATATTTCAAGTAATTTGAATTTGAAAAAAAAAAATAATAAAAATTTGTGACATTCCCCGCGCGTATCCTGAAATTTTGCACCTTCCGTTTGGGAATTTCTGGTCATAGCTCGAGCGTGATTTCTCGGCTTCTGCCTATCGTCAGTTATTTCCACAGAGGTTGTAACATCTGGCGTTTGGCATATCCTCGTTCGGCCTTTGCATACTTTCGCTCTACTAGTTTTGGTTATATATCGTCGGAGGCTAATCGACGCCAACCGGCGTCGTTCCCGTCCATCCGCTTTTCACCGGTCCACCGGGAGAGGAAGAGAACGAAAGAGAATTGAAAAATTAATATGAACTTTACCATTCGAGGGGGGAGGGGGGGAGGGATGGTTGAAGAGTCGAAAGTGTTCTCGTCATATCCAGAAACCCCAAAGTTTCAGCTTCTCTGCGTTGAAGCGCGAGACGACTGCTGGAACGAAACGCTCGCTAATAAATTTCGACCCCTGTCCGGATGTCACTATCGTCCTTTTCATTTTTCGTCTCTTTTCATCAATGGATTGCGGCATATTGAACTGGAATAATTTTCCGCCAAGCAAATAAAAAAAATTAAAAATTAAAACAAAATCCTACTTCAACTTAAGCGAAATACATTTTTTCTGTATTAGAAAAATTTCGATTACATTTAAAAATAGAAACCTAAAAACTATTTTATTACTATGTTCCCTTCGCGCCCCGACGGTGGATGATTGAGAAAAAAAATGGTGAAGCTATTAAAAAGAAGTCGTGAAGTTTAGTTATTCAAATGTAATTGAAAACTTGGATTCAGCATATTTCTTTTGGGTAAAAAAGAAAGAAGAAATATCTATATAAATTTAAACTCCGGAGGCGTTGGGACATTTGAAATTCACCCCTTATGAATAATATATTCATTCAGTCGAGACAACTATGGGTTTTCGATCTCTCCTTCTCTCTCTCGCTCTCTCTCTCTCTCTTCGTATTTCTCTTTTTCTCACTCCCTATCTCTAGTTCATCTCGCTCGAGAGCGTCTTGCATAATCGAGTTGGTCACGCGGCTCTCTTCTCCTCTCTCGGACCCTCCACAGTATTCAAACTTCCTTTCGCGGTGGTATATTCCACGTTTCTCTGATTCCCAATGGGAAATCCATGCGGGAATATTTCGCCGCTTCTCTCTCTCTCTCTCTCTTTCTCTTTCCCTTGAACAAAATCGTTATGTTTCGGGACTCGGTACAGTGTCGAACAAGAAACTCGGAAACATCGTGAATTCTCGTCGTTTCCTAACCGTACAACCTCCAACTTGCCACGGTGTGTGTGTGTGTGTGTGTGAGTGAGTATAATACCTACAGTCAGCAAAGTTATTTCGCGTTTCACGAAACGGCCTTCACCGGCGTATCAACTCCTAAATACGACTTCACTGCGTACACGTATGTACACCCTTCGCTGCTGTTTTCCCCGAGGATTAGTCAGTTTCGAAATTCCGTATAGCATCGAGATCCGATTAAAGCAAGAAGAAATATGAAGCATCCCATTTGTTAAAAATTAATTAAAAAACGAAGATATTCACTCGGATACGTGATATTTGAATTACATTTAAAAAGTAAATTTTCTCGAGGCAGAGATGTTTGTTGGCTAAGCTCGTCTTTCACAATTAAAGACGCGTTTTGGAACGTTGCAAGAGGTTGAAAGGGGTTAGATAGACTCTGTGATGAAAATCTAAGCGCGCGAGAAGAAGGAAATGATCGAGTTGAAGAGGAACAAAAGAGCACTTGGATCTTGAGGTTTCGCCCTCTTTCATCGTTCGAGTTGTATCGCTTGATGACTCCTTGATTCAAAATCTTATGACAGAGAGGAGAGTACACGTGTGAGACAGAAATTGCTTGAATTTACGGGTTTTGTAACAGTATCCACATTGTAGAAGATCGAGAGGTTGAAAAGCCTCGGTGAGATCCAACGTTGATAAAATTGCCATATTATTATCGTTGATTCGCAGAGTTTCGTGTCGTTATAGCGGTAATTTCAGCAAATTGTTAAGACCGAACACACCGAGAGAATGGAAATTTCAGCATAGCCTAAAGAGACACTGAAAATACGAATATATATATGCAGCGAAGAGGGAAGAGAATCAAAATCGAACTACTAACGTCTAAGATGATACTATATTATATGGGTGTAGAATAGATAGACGTAAACTTGGGCGTGAATTCGTGCTTACCTTCTCTTTGACGAGATGGAGCTTTCGAATAACTGTACGCCTCGTCGAATAGCGAAATAGGAGCTTCCTGATATACTATCGCACGAGAAAGCTTAATTATTTTCCTCTTCGCGCTGTCTCTCTTCCCCGCATTGCTCATTTCTGAACATTACTAATTGTGAAATTATTTTAAAATTATTGCCATTATGAATTCGGTTATACCGTCATTATTATAAGAAAACCTGTACTTTGTCGATGGCATTTTTGTCCTCTGCCGCTTCACTACTGCTGCACAATGGATTCAGTAAACTATCATCATTATAAAAATCTCTCATCGCTTTTGCCTATTCATCGCTTCTCGAAAACTCTCCCGAGGTCTCTTATTAATAACATCTGTTATTCGACCCACGCCATCGTGTATATCAAAGACTAAATCATAAAGAACTCGACAGTAAACGATTTATTTTTAGTCTCAAACATTTGAACATGAATAGAAAACATTTATAATAAAAAAAAAAAAACAATATTAGGAGCGCAAATCGTATTTGGTAAATTGCGAACGTTTGAGCCGTCAAAGAAAAGTTAATATCAAGATTTTTTTAATTAAGTTTTATAAAGCGAGGGTTCATTTTGTTTGTCGATAATTGCTCAGCGATGCTACGAGAACGATTATTATTTGGTTTACAACCTTACGTTACGTATGAATTCATTCATTTTCATAAAAAGAAATATTACGTACGCGCATAAATTTTATTTGCGAATCAACTTACCAAAGAGAAATTTCCTCTCGAATATTTCTCATGAGATAAAAGAAATAAACGGAAAAAGAAGATAAAAAAATTGCAATATACATTGCAAACAAATGAAATAAGGAATTCAAGCTTCGACTTTTGCAGGAGTTGAGAAAGGACAAGAAAGACGATGACGAACGAGAAGAAGACGACGGAGCGGCTCGCATTCGCGTTTCTCAGAGTAGTCTTTGATAGAAACTTGCTGTTAGTGTATAGGATCACGAGACTGTACGGAGTTTCAGAATTCACGAAACTTTGCGTAATTAAGGTAAAGCTCCGAGACGAGCGAGGTAGAGAGGATATATAGGAACGAGGGAGAGTCCTTTGATGCCGGTCCTCCTTTACTATACCCGAGTAGAGGATCCTATTATGCTCACGTTCCCGCGGGATTCGCGAATCGCGGAGTTTATCAAATTCCTCAACTCATTCGCGATGATACAACCGTCAATTATGAACTGAATAAAGTCGTATATAGTCCTTCGTAATTAATTTTTCGTAAAACTTTATCTTCAATTAATAATTACATTGATAAATATCAATATGAATAATAATGATTTTCGGAAGTTGCCTCGAGTGAGAAAAAAGACAAATGTTTTCAATATTTTTTTCCATTCATACGTTTTTCAGCTCCAATTTTTGTGACAAATATCTCGAAACACGATTCTTCTAAACACTCTCTGAGCATTATCTTACAATTGTGGTTACGAATCGTTGTTTCAGCAGCAGCAACAACAACAACAGCAACAGGCTCAACAACAAGCCCAACAGCAACAAACGCAGCAACAGCAGCAACAACAAACGAGCCAGGTACAACAGGGCCATCGAGCTAATTCGCCCGGAAGCGGAAGTGTGGGCAAGGGCAGTCCGGCTCCTGCAAATTCGTCGTCACCGGCGAGTTTGGCCACCACGACACCCAACAAACCACAAACTGAATCGAAACCGGTAGAGTGCAATCTTTGCAGTCGAACCTTCAAAAATATTCCTGCCCTTAATGGCCACATGAGATTGCATGGAGGTTATTTCAAAAAGGTAAGTACATCAGGATCTTCGGTCATTCAAATATTTCTATTCGTTGAAAATACAGAAAAAAATTTTATTGAAAATTTTCCAACATTAATTTTACCTTTTTCGTCTGAATACTGCAATAATTATTTTAAAAAAAGTAAGAGCCAGAAATTGTAATAATCTACGAGAGGTTGAAAAAATGAAAAATCAAATGAAGCGTTAACTTACAAGTCTTTGTCGATGAGTTTGAGATCGTGGCCGAAAGAAAAGCAGAGGATCAGACTATCGAGGAAAGATCTCGGTTTAAAAAGAGCAGAAGTTTCGCCAGAGAAAATCAAATGAAAGAGAAAAAATGTAAGAAATAAAAACAATCGGTCTTAACGAAGGGCCGTTGAAGATTTTTCCTCATAGCAGAGGTTTTCTCGATGTTCGAATAAAATGGGGGCAGAAAGACCGAAGAATGTCGATGAAAGAGGTGGTGGAAGGCGGGATAGAAAATGTTGTTCTTTTTATTCGATTTGCGGGTGAATAGATGAGGAAGAAAGCCAGATTCGAGAGGGTTGATGAAGGTGTACAATGGGGGATGAATTCGAGGAGGAGATTCGGTTCCAGGTTAGAGAACTGTGGCAGTTTCCGAAAACATTGGATCCGTCGGAGAAGGGGCAAAAAAGCGCCGGAATCCCGGGGGAATAGTGGGGAGGAAAAAGATCTTAGGATCTAAAGATGGACGTTAGGAGATAAAGACCGTGAAAGAGAAGGAAGAAGGAAACGAAATAAAAAGGGGAAGAAGTGAAATTGAAAAGAAAGTTATAGCGCGGAAGGACATGGAGAAAGGGTGGTGGGTACGAGGGAGGGTTGTTGAAAAAAGAAAATGGATGCAATCGCCGCAGCGAATCCAGACTGTAATGTTCTCCGAGTAGTGTCTCTATTTGGTGAAAAGAGATAGAAAAAGAGAGAGAGTAAGATTCGTAAAAACGAAAGCAGCCTAGCGGGAAAGCTAGCCGAAAGATAAAGATAGAAAATAAAAGGGGGTAGAAAAAGATTCGTAAAAAGAGAGGCTAGAAGAGATCGAGGGAGAGGCATAGTACGAGAAAAGTTTGCAAAAGATGGAAAGATAAGACGATGATCGAATCGAAGTAAACCCATTAACAAGCTCTTTCGTTCAGGCTGGCTAGGGGTGCGAGGATGGAGATCGAACCAATCCAGTCTTGCGAGCCAAACGGCTGCTTCAATGCAAGAGAGGGTTGCGAAGGCTCGAGGTAGGAATAGAAGGAAAAAGGATAAGCTCCAGAGATACCAAATCTTGCTCTCTTTCTCTCTCTCTCTCTCTCTCTCTTCCTCCTGCTTCTCTCTTTCTGGATAGCATTGAAACCCAATCCAACTCTTTCCCCATCTCATCCCAAGTCGTCGCTCCTAGCAAACATTGTCTTGAGCTTTATCCATTATGCAGATTGAATCTGACTGTGGTTACCCTTTTGGAGGACTTTCCCTCGAGCATCCACACACGTGTGTATAGCTCGCAAAGCCTTCATTGTGAGCCTTATACCTGACCGCGACTTCTGCAATTGAAAGTTGGTTAAAATATATTTTCTCCGATAGATCTAAAATTTTCGGCTTTGAACGGTAATGGATTGCTTGGATGAATGAATTTAGAAATTTGAAATTCGAACAACGTAACTTGAATCCCTAGCATCAAAACTAAAATTCAAATACTAAAACTTGAATCTAAGTATGAATATTCCAAAACAAACTCCAATAAGTTGGATGCAACCGCTGAAACTTTGGATCCACGTTCAAAACGGAACGTAATAAATCTAGGAATGCCCAAAAGCCAGTAAACTTGCATTGACGATCGTAATTCAAGGCTCTCCATAAATTGTCCATCCGCGAAATGTCGTAGGGGACATTAGGCTGGGATCGTTGATTCGAGGTTCGATCAATCTCTGGAACGAAGGCGCGTGTTACATTCGATATATCCGGAATTAGTGTCTCGGGTATGAACGAGTTGGCAATCCGGGTTTGCGGCACGGTTATGTTGGGCTCGATGTTTCGGGATATAAATGGTATTGATATACGTATATGTGTGGATGCGATGACGCGAGAACAGATCAGCAAAACCGTGGGGAAGGGCGAGCGGGAGAAAGGGTTGGAAGGGAGAAAGGGAAGAGAGTTTTGGATGGAACATTGAGAATCCGTCGTCCAAGTCTCTGTATGCACGGTTCCGCGAACACTGGATCGTATTGATGAGTGCTGATGGGAGTTTTGGGTTGGAGTATGAGGAGAAGGGTTTGAAGGGGGTTTCTCTTGCCTAGATTCGCAATCAATTCTACACATTAGTGTCCCGTTCAATATTCATGAAGCCGCCGGTTAGATAGTAGCTTCGGACAAACTGGCGGCCCATGTAGCGTTACGAAAATGGCCACTGAGCAACCGTCTACATCACACACACACAAACACACACACGTGCGCACATATATATACATATATGTACGTATATTAAGGTTGGAGACACGTAGGTAACGACACACGACGATATATAACCACCGGTAGGAACAGGAGCGTCAAAGACAGAGTTCAATTTCGTATATCACGTTGATGTATCGAACTCTGACGTAGGAAATTGAGGTTGGCTCCCGATCTCTCCCTCCTTTAATCTGTCCCAGTCTCTCTCCATCTCTTCCTCTCCTGTATCTCTATGTGTTTATGGCTGATGCTTCTCGGCTTCCGGAGTAAGAGAGTAGAGAGAAAGGGAGAGGGAGAGCAAGATGGGGGAGAGAGACAGAGGGGAGGGGGGGATTAAGGGATTCTACAGCCTCTTGCGTTGAACCCAATGAACGTACGTTGATCAAGCAACTCACGAAGAGATGGATATGTATGTAGGACAGGACGTGATTGAAGGATGCAGAATTACCTACGTTCGAAGCCTACTTGCTCAACGGTATTGTCCATTCTAGAAGCATCCAATTGGACTTCCGGTTCTGAGTCTCTCGCTCTCTCTCTCTCTAGCTCTCTTTCTCACTCTCTCTTGGTCCCTCACTCTCTGTCTTGTTTCCTTTAGGGCTGCATCGTGCCTGAAACTTTGTCGACGCCGATGTGATCCCTTCTCGACAAACGGACTGTTCAACCGTTTCGCTTGACAATCACGAACCTTGATTCGCCAACTCTCCACTGTTTCTATGCGTCTCAATTTCTATACACACACCCACATATATATATAGAGAGAGAGAGAGAGAGAGAGAAATAAACATCTATATATGTATGTATCCTGTAGAATAGGACTCAGACGAGATACCAGAGATTCCATCACAGGCTAATCGAATGGGAGTACCTCGATTAGCTGAGGCTCAGTGATTAGCTCGTGTTTCGCGCGCGATCGCCAAGCGTATCAATTTAAGGGGGATATGCTCTGTAATCCGCTTCTCTTGTATGTATAAATACTGTGGTTTCCGTCTCACATGAAAAGCAACGTCTGAATAACTGATTCAAATGTTTAACAAACTCGTACAGGATTACATTTCAAGTTTAAGCTCATTGACATTCATTATAAACATAAGAAGTTCGCCACGATCTAAAACCCCAAAGAACTTTAATGAAAATTTGTAATTTTCGATGCGAATGGTTGGTTGATTAGACATTAATGTCAGTTCCGTTGAATCTTTTTCAAGGATTCAGATAAATATAACCCTGTATTCAACCTCAAATGTTCACCAACGACTACAAATGGGATCCTAAGCCCAGGTGCCAAAGTCGAAGCTTCTAATCTATGCTTACGGTTGCGGTCATTTGTTACAGGACGAGAACAAGAAGACGGAGAAAAAAGAAACTCCTGGTCCACCGTTACAAACTGCTTCGGTCAATGTGAGGGCTCTCATAGAAGAGAAAATCATACAGAAGAGAACTACCGGTAAGTCAAGTTCGTATTATGGCCATTTTTTATACTCGTATTCAAAAAAAAATAAGAACACGGGAGATCGAGGGAGAAAGAGAAAGAGAGAGAGAGAGAGAGAAAAAAAGAAGTGAGTAAATGGAATGAGGTCTTTTGAGTCTTGAAAAATCGTGGTGTTACAATATAAAGGGAGGAAAACTCTTGGGTGCTTATCCAGCCTTGTATTGCTACGATTTTTCTTGCTCTTTTTTTCTCTTCTTTTCCTCTTCCCTCTCTTACCCTCTCTCTCTCTCTATTCCTTCCTTTTCCTCTCTCATCCATGCAATATTTCGTGGACTACGCGGTCCATGGACTGCCGAACAACGGGACTGTGATTTACGGAGCTCGCATGCCAGAATATTTCTCGTATTGTCCACGCCGTTGTGATAAATCAAAAGCTCTTGCCCGCTATACAAGCTCCTTTCTCTCTCTTTCTCCGTTACTTGTATGTGTGCGTTTCATTCTATTCTCGGGCTCGCTCAACTGGTCCCATAGACACTACGATTACACCAACTCGTATATATACATTCGTATAACTTTTTTTTTCACAATCAGAAGGACGGATTTATCCAATGAAACAATGAAGAATCCGGTTCTATGACTCTCACCTATCATTACGATATTTTCCTTTTATTTATTTATGTACGACTCAGGCGAAATACTTCGTTAGAAAGTGCACGGATAAATCGTACGATTTATGTCCGATTTTCACCGAAACCTAGTGTGGTTTCGATTCTGCCAACTTCGAACTATTAGACCATGTATCAATTAATAATCCGTAAAATATTATATTCGTTTCTAACGATAGAGACCTGCAGAGAAATTCGGCGATTCTGACGTTGAAGTAAATCCACCAGTTAACTAACGAACTTTTCTCGTTAGTTTTGTGTTAATTACTTTGCGTTGACTTTATGTATATCAAATGAATAAGATTCGTCGCGAAATTTTTTGAGTTTTTAGATCAGAAAAAAGGTTTCAGCATGTTTCGCGTGTATAACGACCAGAAATTCTATTCATAGAATTTATGAGTTTACATTTTTCAAAACTTTTATCGAGATTCGTTGAATAGTGATCGTTGAATAGTGACTGATCAAATAACGTTTAATCCAAACTTCAATTTTGTATGATCGACGGAAAGTAATGAAAAAGAATAAACTTTGATTCGATAACCGAAGGAATTCATTAGTTCAGAGGTTTTATCGTCAACGCTCGATCGAACGAATTTCATGGTTACAAAAGTTCGATCATTACGAGAGCCCCCACGCTTTCGAAACAGAAAAAAAAAGAAAACAACACCAAAATGAAATTTAGTAAATTTTATTACCCAATTAACTTCGAAAACAAATTCTCTGCGAAAGTGAAGTGGTGATCAATGGTTTATTTTTTACTTTTTCTTCTTTTTTTATTCTTTTTTACTCGAGAGACTTGCCGATTCGGGTCGATCGAGTGAGGCTTGAAAAAACGCTGGAAATTTTTAAACCAAACCACTTTTCCGGCTAGCAGGTTTTTTCGTTCGTTCGACCCTCACTCGATCTTCTGTGTTTACGTACGAAAAGCCCTCTCACGCGCTTATATCATCCCGGGTTAGTCTCGGGTACGCGTTTCCCTAACAGAGGGGAAATCGGGGCAATGTGAAACTGTGGGGGAAAAATGGTCCTCCTTCAACCATATCAGGCAGTTCTTGAAAGACTAATTCGATTTTTTTCGACTACTTCAACGAAAGTGATCACATCTCTGCGAAATAATGAAATTTATTTGATTTTTTTTTTTTTTTTTTCTACGGAAAGCTAAAAAAATTGATTTCGTTGAAAATCAACTCACGATTTTTTCTTCGTTCCATTTTGCCCCGACCTCGTCTACATATATTTTCAAATGTATATACATATATTCATATGTAGACGAGAAGTGACTGCGTTCTCTTCGTGAAAGCAATTTGCCAGGCCGCAATCGATGATTGCCAATTTGTAAAAATCCCGCGCAGCTTAACGACCGAACGACGCGCTCCAAAAGCATCCTCTTCTCTCTCTCTCTCTCTCTCTCTCTCTCTCTCTCTCTCTCTCTCTCTCTCTCTCTCTCTCTCTCTCTCTCTCTCTCTCTCTCTCTCTCTCGATCTCCCCTTTTCCGATTCTCTGTCTCTGTTTCGCTCTCTCAAACCGGCATGGACAGAAAAACGTCCATGGACGAACCGCGGCTGATTTCGTTCGAAGAACCAACCTCACCCTTGTCCCTCAATCAAACCTCTCGCTTTTTATTATATCTTTACTTTTTTCTCTCTCTCTCTCTCTCCCTCTTTCTCTCTGGCTCTCTCCCTCTCTCACTTTCTGTTCGTTTCTTGATGAATGTTGGAAAATTAAAGCTCCGAGTTTCCCAGATATAATCGGCTTGGTAGTTTCCACGTCGGATAATCCGATGGAAAATCAAGAGAACATGAACGTCCGCTTCTCTCAACCATGAATAATTTCAAAATTTTTACTTTCTTTTTCGTCGTGTGCGTCGACGCTCCTGAACAGATCATATTCCCTATTAAAAAATCAACTTTTTTTTTTCTACTACGTTTTTTTCGTCCTTACTGTATTGCTGGAACGAAATTTTTTGACGTCCGAAAAGAGTTTATTAAAAATTCTTTCGAGATTATTACCGGAGGGTATTTGAAATAAAAATAATTAGCCGTATTCTCTCGAAATACAATAATAATTAATACTCGCTTCGTCAGTTTTATTCAATGTTGAGCTTAAAATTCTCCTCCATTCTACTCGACTTTTCATTCTCGTCCATTAGCAGAATTTTTCGTTAATATCTTTTTTTTTTGTCTCCTTTTTAAAATATCCTTTGGAATATACAGCAAAAATTAAAACCATGTTATATGCTTTTTTGTGTTTGACGAGAAAAATCCATGGTAAAATCTCTCAATTACGATCGAGAATTTTTTTTTTTCGATCACGAAAAAAATCACGCACTTTTCACTCCACTCTCGAGTATGAATTTTTCTATTCAAACGCATTTCTCTCTATTCTCTCTTCTACCAATTCTGCGATGCTAGCATATTGATTTATTCCGTGAATATATAGAAATCAGAATTTTTTAATTACATTAAAATAAAGCAGAATTTTTGCCTACGAAACACATTGAGAATCGGAAATTCCGGAGAAAATGCAAACTTGGCAGAAAAAAAAAGTTAATTAAAATGATGAAATCTGTCGGTTTTTGATTAATTGAAATTTCAATTTTATAAATGTAACAAAAATATTCATATTTCTCTTAGTCTCGTTAAATTCGTGTAGATTTTATTATGTCTCCTAATTCGCTGTTTCTTTTCATTCACCATTTTTTGTTTTGTTTTATGCCGCTGGCCCTCCCACTCGATTAATCAACGACACCCCGATGGAAAACCCTCGAGATCTATAATGCCTCGTTGAAGAGTTCGCGACGACGAAATTCAGTAGAAAAGGCACCTTTTGTTCAGACCTCATTCTCTCATGACAATCTACGAGCTTTTTTTTCTCTCTCTCCCTCTCTCTCTCTCCTTTCAACCAGCATCAACCCCATCGAAAAGGGGTGTTTTTCGACGCGATGTTTATTCCACCGGATGACTCCGTGAACACTCCCACGGTTGACGCGTTGATTGAAAAATGAACGAGAGACCACCTCGTCTCGTCGTTAGTTCGCTCGTTCGCTCCTTCCTTCATTCCTCTTTTTTCTTTATTACCCTTTTTTTTTTGTTCTCTACCTCTCACACTCTTGTACTCTCGAAAGGGAAACGATGCATTCCCGTTAAACGAGCAATTATACACCAAAGTGAAATTCACAATGAGCTGTTAATTTACCATCGAAGCCTTTCATTCCTTAGACACTTTTCAACGAATCTTGCATGCCCTCTTGATACAACTTTCAAGCAGTTTTTCACTCTTCAATTTTCTATCACTTCATATTCAATCGTTGAAATTCATTGAATGACAAAGCATCAGCGACTGCGCCTTCCAGTGTTGAGTGTCTGTAATAGTGGAAAAAATTATTGAACCAGAAAAATGTTTGAAAGAAAAAAAAACCTTTTTTTCAGCAACAGAAGCGAACAACAGTAATCAGGCACGATCGAATGCGGTACCGGGGAATCAGAACGATGGATCGTCTCACGGTATCGGTAAGACGAGTTTCGCTGTGCCAGCACCCCCGCCCTTGGCACCGGGTGAAAAAAATCGGAGGCTCTCGGATACTGAACACTTTCGCCAGCCCAATGTCACCGTCGGTGGTCATGCAGCGGTCCAAAAACAGCTTCAGGAAGCTCAGACCCAGGCACAGGCACAAGCACTTGCCGATATGATTCTCAAGGTAAAAAATTGAAAATGAAAAAAAAAATAAATAAATAAAAACCATTTGGAAACATTCATTTTATAAGCTTTGTTTTTAAAAATGCACTATTCGAAAATTTTTGAAAAAGTTCATTTTTATTGGGAATTATATATTAAGATCAATGATATTATAAAATTCAGCTCTGTTGACGATTGAAAAATGTATTTTAGTTATTAAATAAAGTTCTTGGATTTCGTTTTTAACGAATGCACATAATCGCTTTTTTTTTTAATTTATCAAAAACATTTGTTTAATGCAAAATTTGTGAATCTGACAGGGAACGACGAAAATGGCTGTCAAACGAGCGACCCCGGATCCAGGTCAGAGGGTTCAGCTAACTTACCAGACTTCAGTAGCACCAACGACTACTGGACAGCAGCAACAGCAACAACAACAGGTTCAACAACAACAAACCAGCCAGACGGAAGCTACCACTCAATCTACAGTCTCGGAGAGTTTCACAATGACCGGTTACTCCGAGGACGGTGGATACTTCAGTCCGAGTTTACAGGATGAAGTTTTCCAGCAGGTCACCGCAGTACCGGACTCTGTTTTGCTTCACGCTACACAATTGGACTCCATACAAGTAAATATCTCTCGAATAATATCTGAGTGGAATTCTAAGTCTTCATCTTGAGATTGAACAACCCAAACAATCACTGTCTGTTCTTACTATTAATAAACAGTTTTTTTTTTTTTTAGTTTGCTTATGAAACAACTGAAGTTAGAATCAATCTTATGTCACTAACAAATAATGTCACAATTCTCTGTGGCATTTACATTGCAATATTTCCAATCTGAGCATCGTATCACTTACAGAACGATTAAACCCTCTGGGAAACGAATTGAATCGCGGTTCAATGCTTTTCGATACACGCGAAAATGTAATCATTCTAAGTAACATAGAAATCATACTTTGAAAACATTTTATTAAATGTAGGGAACGCTGATGAAGCAGCATCAATCATAATCCATTCGAAAAAGAAAAAAAAAAATCCCAAAAAAAGCTGCTTTTTCGATGAGAAACACGTAATTGCAATTTAGAAGAATGAAATTTTATCAAATGAGGACGCGCTATTGGTGGAACAAATAAAAATATAATTGATCGAATGATTTTGCAAAAACAGTACGGATGAAAAAAACAGACAAGATCGATACGGAAAAAAATACCACAAAATAAATAAAGGAAATAAAAGTTTTAAAAACGTGGACATAGATAAAAAAAAAAAAAAATTTGTTCAGTTCCAGACGACTGGTCTTCTGCAAGAGCAACAGCCAGATCAACTACAAGAAATAACATTGGAGGATCGTTTCACGAGTCAACACACAGTGAATCCGGATTTGCAAGCCTTGGTGAATTCTCCATTGCCGGATTCGTTGGCGGAGTTTAGTACGTACGGAGCTCAATTTACGGAGAGTCCGCACACGTTGCCGACGCAGTCGCCATTGGCATCGCCATTGACGAGACACGATAGCCCGAGTTTTACGTATCCAACGCCACCGGCGAGTCAGGAAGGACTTTTAACGGGAAATTTACCGTTGTTGAGTCCTCAAGAAGAGGCGGATACGGTGAGATCTGTGTCGTCGCCGTTGTCGGCAGCGTTTTATACGACAACGATGTCGTCAGCGGCAGCGGTCGAGGAAGCGTTGAGCGAAGTACTTCCGGGAGAATCGGAAACGGATGCTGATTTGTATGGACCAGGCTCACCGAATCCAAACTCTCCATTGCCGAGTCCTCTGTCAGCGACACCAGCGCCATCTCCGCTTTCCTCGTTACCGGCATCGTCGGTTTCGTCGCCAGGCCCGGGAACTTTTTCCACTGGATTTCCAGTGTCACCGCATCATGCGTTGCAAAATCAAATGATGCCAAATTCGGAAGATCCTCTGTTATCATCGAGCCCGAAAGACTTTATCGTTGGACGTCGCAAGTTCGAATTCCAATCGTACAAACTAATAACGAGCCAAAATTTGGTTGATTTTGGTCTTGGTAATGGTAGTCTCGCTGGTATCGTCGTCGACAACAATGGCGAATACAAGCTCATCCAAACAGCTGGTTTACAAAAAGCCAATGTTCTCGTACAATCGGGAGCTCTGAGCCCAGCTGCTCTGACATTCAGAAAAGAGATTCGTCTTGCTACCCCCAAAATAGAGCCTGGAATCGTAAACATTTCGAGCCAATCTTTAAACGTTCAAACACATCAAACTTTTCCAACTAATCAACTCCATCAACAAGCCATTAATCCCGCCAAATTTCTCATTCAAACGACAAACACTAAAAGCATGAAACACAAAATAGCACAATTGCCTGTACCGGTCGAACACATCAAGGAAGAACTTTTGGACAATGACATTTTTCTCAGTCCTGTTAACGTCAATACCAATAATAATAGTCCTGTTAGACAATCGAGAAAACGACCTAGAATCGAAGGACACTATGCCAACTCGTCCCATTCCTTCCCATCGCGATTGAGACGCGCCTGCGATCGACACTGGGATAGCAGCTACACTCCACCACCTATTCTTGATCCCTCCAGACCAGGATCTGGCCTTTACGCCAGGTTACATCAGCACGAACGTGACAATGAATTCACCTCCGACGATTCCCAAGGCAATGATGGCCCGCCACCGAGAATCAACATTGATACCAGATATCAAGCCACTATTCCACCCCTCGGATGCGATGGTGATCGCGGACGAGGAGGACGCGAAACTGATCATCCACTTTGGGATCCTGGCATAACTAATCATCTCACCGACACTGAACGTAAGTTTCTTCTTCTCCCCCCCCCCCCTTTCCCATGTCTCCCAAAACATTCAAAACTTCTTTATCCACATTTCAAATACTTTTTCCTACGTTCAGAAAAAAAAAATAAAAATTTCCTGCTAAACATGAAAGAATAATAAGAAAGGAATGGTGATTTTATTGGTTTATATCAAGATTATTAATCGTCGAAAAAATGTTGAATGTATTTTTATTTTTAGAATAAATTGCTTTTTTACAGTCGAAATGTATCTGCAATTCGCTTGCTGTGCTGCGACACCAGGAGGTGGGAGAAACAAGGAATATGCACTGCATCTGTTACACATGTGCAGAGGAAACATTCACGTAAGAAACTTTTTAAATAAATTCATCGTTTAACGAATGTTTTCATTCTTATTCCAGGATGGATTCTGAGTTCATGCTTTTTCTTTTCAATTCACGTTTCATTCGAGTTCCATTTTGAAAATTGTTAACAGGAAGCGATGCTTAAACTAATGAGACCGACCCCGACACTGCCATTGCAACATCCATTGTTGAGCTACGAGTGTACCGAATCGGATCGTTGGACGTCCCACGAGATGGACGTTTTTTATCAGGGTTTGCTCGAATACAACAAGGATTTCGTAGCAATATCACGCGACGTTGGGACAAAAACGTCAAAACAGTGCGTGCAATTTTATTACTTGTGGAAAAGGCTCTGTCCGGACGAATACAAGAGGCTAAGAGCAAGACACGGTAAACCAAAAATCAAGAGCGAATTCAGAGATTACAGTCGCGACACGAAGGACACTAAGGAACTTCGAGATGCTATTGCATCTGTCACGGAAATGGACTTTAGCGACGAGAAATCCATACTTCATCGAACGCTCGTGAGTTTTTTTTTTTTTTTTTTTTTTTTTTTTTTTTTTTTTCAAAACTTTCATTCTCAACTATTTTCAAAATCTAAAACCACCGTTTTCTTCAACGATTTAGCATTTTCAATCATTCGAGTATCAGTAATGAGAACAGGATTTTTTTGTTTCCTATTAAAATTTAAAATAATGATAACATCTGTCAGTTTTTTTTCATCGATACAATAAAATATTGAATACTATTATTGCGAGAATGAAAAGTTATGATTTTTCAATTTCGAAGCAATGAATAAAAGTTCAATTAATTTGTTCCTCGAATGAAGAAACACATTAATCATATTTTCAAAAATTGTGTCAAAATCTAGTTACAGACGAACGAGAGAGAAAATTCGGCGACGCTGACAACGAGCGAAGGAGAATTGAGGCTTTTCGCCTACGACTGTCCCGACGTGAGTATCCTAACAACGTTTTATCTCTTTTCACATTTCCATTAACTTATTCATCCCGCTTCTTATTCACAAAGCTTCGTTACACTAAGTGTGTGTCTATCGTGATTGTTTCGTTCGTTCGTTTTGTCCCCAATTTTTCTGATCAACGTGTATTGCCTTAAAAATAATTTAAGAATTAAAAAAAAAAAAAAAAAAAAAAAAACACTCAAACAATCGACAGAATAAAAATTGTATTAAAAAAAGCAGTGTAGAAACGTAGCTGAAAAAGCGCGTGTAAATAATGTGATTTACAAAAAATATACTAATAAATACACATATTTATATAATATTGCCTTAAATATGCCAAAAATGATGAAATGCCAAATTTTCGTGTACTTGTGAAAGTTTTAAATGTCGCATGTCGTTGTGGAAAGCCTTCAAATTTATCACTCAACAAGAACTGACCTACGCTTTATCAAACACTCCTCCGAGGCTCACGACAAATCTCACTTCTTTATAACATACATATAAATACAGAAACTTATACACCGAAAGAATCACGTATAAAAAAAAACTATGAAGGCACGGGAAATTGAAGTTTTTACAGTGAAACAAGTTGAAAAAAATTTCCTGAACGTCGCAGGATTTCTACTGCGCGAAACAATGAAAATGCCTGCTCATTATTTCATTGGAAATTCAGAAAATTGTGTATTCTGTTTCTGATATAGATTATTGAAACAGAGGAACAGTTGCCCAGAATTTATCTGCTAAATTTTGATTTGAAAGTCTCTATTGAATTCTTTCGGTGCATTTATCACGTTTATATGTATTTTGTAAACATGTCATCGGCCAAACACGATTTTAGGCTAAACTTGTTAAGAACAAATTACCGGTTTAGATCTTGAAATCGGGTTTCGACTGGCAAGATGAACATTCAACCGTGACAAACGTCTCTGTCTGGATCGTTATTTCGTGCTTTTTTGTCGTGTTATTTTTCGTTTTTGTTTCTCGTGTCGTTGTGTTGTTTATTTTGGCTTTGTGTTTTCTTTGTGTTGTCAGAGCTTTAGCGGAAGCGTAACAGTTACGATGGCCGGAATCAAGAAAATCGGCAACGCAACGGTCAACAACAACTCAAAAACTCACATTAGTTCTGAGCAACAAGTACCCGTGCCCACCCCACTTCACTACCCCTGCAAGATTTGCGGGAAGTAAGTCACTAAAACAAAAATCTCTAAGGCTAAAAAGAACCACAACAAGAACGAGGACAGAAAGATAAATCTTCGTGTCACGACGAATCAAGATTTCGTCAATGATTCACTCGTTTCCTGAAAAAATTCCACATCCGGAAATCGACACGTTCAACTAGTCATTATTTTTTCATTTTTTTTATTTTCGGAGCAAAAGCATAAATTTGCTTGAAATAAGTCACTGAATTAAATACATTTGCCCGATGAGCTTTCATTCATCCTCACATTCTCAAATAACAATCACTGATCGTCAGGCTTCATTTTTTTTATATTCATGGTTTTCTGGTGCAGGAAAATCACAATAAAAATTTGTAAAGACGGACCACGGAATAGCGAAAAAAGAGGCTCCCAACTAGTGCACTAGTGGGCCGCTAGAGGTTCCCTGTGAATTGCAATTTCACGTGTTTCATTTTTCATTTTTTTTTGTTTGTTTTGTTTTTCCAATTCTTCTCCACGAAGAATGATTCATAACTTTTTGTTTTGCTCATGTATCTGTCACTATCAGTGTTTAGTTTGATGATATTTGTGTAATTAACTGCATGAAAAATCTACGAAATATTCTTGTGTTAATCAACCATAATTATATTTACAAAAATACAATGAAAAATTAAATAACCAGAAACGACACAAACATCCAATATCCAATTGGTTGCGAGTTTTAATAATTCGCATCTTCCAAAGGGACACCTGACAAATTAGACACATCTTCGAAATGTCGAAATTCAATTTCAATCATATTAAATCAAAATAATGATCACTGATCGTTTCGTCCTATGGTCGTCTCACTGGGATTTTGAACGAACGGATTTATTGACGAATAAAATGTGTAAAAAGTCCTCAATCGAGTATTACATGTATAAATATGGCTGATGCGATTTTTCTGCTTGATCTTTCGTTATTTCACCAAACAATCGTTCTAAATGTGTCATGCATCTGAATATGTCGATGTAGTTCCTCTCGATGTCGACTCCAAAAGCCCTCATTTTTTTAAAACCAATTATTTAACTGAAATATCGAAAAAATATTAAATGTTTATACGTATTTTTGATTTTTTCAAAACAGAGTTTTCAACAAGGTGAAAAGCAGAAGCGCTCACATGAAATCCCATCGGCCAATACCCTCGCCCGATTCAACGGGTCAAGAATCTAAGAGGCCCTTGCAGCAGCAGCAGCAGCAGCAGCACCAACAGCAACAGCAACAGCAACAGCAACACCAACAGCAACAACAGACTATATTACAACAGCAGTTGAAGCAACCACAGACAAATCATCAGAATAATCACCAGCAAACAAACGGCGGATCGAATCAGCAAGAATATCAAAATGGAAAATTGTCGACGAGTGTGAACGAGCCTACGAACTCAAGCGCCAACAATTTGTGGCACAATCCAACGAGATTGAGGCCACCATAGAATATACGATTCCTTACACTCAAGTTACCTTAACGAAGGCTCAAAACTACGAGCGTATAAAACAATGAAGAATAAAAAACAAAAGTAAACAAGAGAAACAAAAAAAAAAGAAGTATTTCGAGAGAAAAATCGAGACAACCGAGTCTCGGTCTTCGATCGAATTTTCATAGCTGAAGAATTTTCTCTGTACCGGAAGTTCGATTAGAAATGGCCTAGTGAAATTATTCTTGAATGATCCATTCGAGAACTTAGGTATAACGAGCCCGAAAATACACAAAAAATGAAACGATACTCGTGAACTTTGATGCAGAAACCGATGACAATTTTTTTTTTTTTTTTCTTAAATTCCATCGAGCCTAATCTAAATCAATGGGTTCGGCCAACTTGTCCTGAATGAGAGAGCGTCGGTTCGATATCAGCGCCACCACATCAAATTTCCCAGGATGGCGTTGCTGCGAAACTCCTCGATCGTCCAAGAGCAACAGGGTTAATTAAACAGAAATGTAAAATGAAAATGAGGTCGTGAATGATCGACACAGAAAAAGGCAACGAAGGTTGGCCCTTTGACTCGCAGGATTCGATGGATAAATTAACGTTTAACAAACGAAATAAAAAATACAAATAACAAGAAGAAATATATATATGCTTTTTTTCGTCCGGCAGCCACATTGTTGAGGAACAAATTTATTTTTCTAACTCAAAGAGAATCGTAGCTTTCAGTGAGAAAATTCAAAATGTAAACACAAAAGCATAGCTGTAATACAGAAAAGCTGGAACAAAAAAAAAAAGGAATCTCGCCAAAAAGATACAAAACGAAACGAACAAAATATCGCTCTCATATTTTTATTCCCTGAAAACTGGACAAACGACGATGCAAAGAAAAAAAAAACACACACACAAAAAGTACAAATATATATTTCTTAACAAATGTACCGAATAATTGAGGAGACGACGAATAATGGGGTCAAAGGGTCAAATCTTTTTTCACACGTGGATTACGTTGCCATTGATAAATCCAAAAAATATATATTTATCTCGACAATCTTTGATATCGACCTTGGAAAATGATGATAAAATGGCATAACGTGAAAAAGACTCAAAATAATCGGTGATTCCGTCAATTCTTTCTACGGGCCTAGCTGAAGAAATCGTTTGATAAATATGCGATTTTGAGCGTTTATACGAATGCGGAAACGCACAAATCAAGAAAATCCATACCGACGATTTCACCGTCTCTATTTTTTTTCTGTTTTCTTTCCTGTTCTCAATGTTAATAATTCATAAAAACAGAAAAAAAAATATGGTGTCTGGACGATAGTCAGAATACTGAGAAAAAACGTGCCACAAAAAAAACGCATCAACGTTAATTGTTAAATAATTCACACTCGTAGAACATTTCTTTCGTCAATCTTTCTCTTGCACATCAATGTACGCTAATTCTAATTATTTTCTACCTGTATTCTCATTTCTACTCGAACAGCCTGAAAAGCTGTTTCGTAATGACGAATCGAGGATGCGATTGGCTCGAGGAAAGACTGTAACGAATTTTCCAAATTAAGTTCTCTAATGCGAGACGAAGCGAAGCACGTAATTTTTTTGTTCCATGACTACAAAGTCAAGCGTTTTGGCAATGAAATCAAACGAAAGAATCCACTCCAATCTGTCCTCGAGAAAAACCAAAAAAATAAAATAAAGGAGCAAAGAAAAAAGCGAATAATTTTGCTCGACGAAAAGTAGTTAATTGAAGAATCAAAGCGATCCATTATGGCTGTGAGTCTGCGACATCCGCTCTGATCGTGACTGATTTCCTCGTGATAACAACTGATATGGGCTTCATAAACGAAAGAAAAAAAAAAAAAAAAGCACGAAACAGATAATCCATTAATCTTCATAAATCGTCGCCACGGGCGTTCGAAAAGAAGCGAAAAACAAACCGAAACCAAAGAACACAAAACCAAACAAAATCTCGAAGGAGCGTTTCTTTTTATCGCTTCCTCCATTCGAAAAGCCTAAATTATCGCACATACGACTCGCACATTTCTATCCTGCGAATAAAAATTAGTTAGCCATGAATAATTAATATTAAGGTGAAATCGAAACACGCAAAACTAAATAACGAAAGCGATTTTTGCCATCGTTGTTAAATTCATCGAGTTCTTCTCATCCAATTTCCTTCCTTACGCCTTCTTTCAACCACTCATTCAACTTAATAATCGTTACTCTCGTCAAACAATAGAAAAAAAAAAGCATTGCGACGAACGAGTGAAAAATTATCTCTCGTAAATATCTTGTCGTACGAGTTTTAGGATAAGTTAAACAATGTTGAACTTTTTTCTCTCTCTCTCTCTCTCTCACTCTCTTTAAATCAAACTTTAATGTCAATTTTATTTCTCAATATTTATTATTATTTATTATATTTATTATAATTCTCATTATCATAATTACCTGTATTGCTACTATTACTCCGATTATTGTCATTATTATTATTATTATTATTATTTTGGTTAGGATAGTTGCATAGCTCACTAAGGGAATTGTTGAAGTTTCAAGGCCTCGAGCTTTTCGACCACGATCGATTGCTGGACAGCGAAGTGAAGAAATAAATATAAAAAATAAATAAATCGAAAAAATAATTACACATATAACGTATTTGACAAAGACACAGAAAATTAACAACGTCCTATTCGAAAGAATTGAATGAAAAAACGCGGAAAAAGGGAAAAAAAAAACTTACAGCTATTAATAATTTTCATGATTATACATATTTACTCGTGTGTACATAAATCTCCTGTACATGATTGTACATATAAGTATATATGAGTGTGTGCGCTTGCGCGTGTATGTGGGAATGTCCGTATTGTACAATTGAAGTGAATTTTACGCAGCGAAACAAAACAAAAAATGAGAAATATTATGAATAATAGGGATTTTAAGTTGGTGAAAGTCGTGGCTCTATCGCCAGGATGGTTCGATTTATATTTTTTATTATACATATTTTAATGTTTGTGAAAATTTGTCAAGATTTTTGTTTTCTCGTTATTTCAAGATTGCAAACAATAAATGAATGTTTCGTTCTATTTATCCTTGAAATTTTTATGAAAATCGAGAAAAAAAAATGATTCTCCCGTCATTTTATTTAAGTTGTTCTTTTTTTTTTTTTTTTTTTCTTCTTCAATGCTCATAAACGAACCACCCTGGTCCACGTACGTATTTGTAGATTTTTTTCTACCTCCCAGAGTCTACGTGGCGAGACTCTTGCAAAAACAATCCGCTTGACGCGCCTATTTTTGTTCGCCAAATTTTCCATGTGCCAATGAGGAATTGTTGCATTTTCCAGTTTTCGTTTTTTTTTTTGTTGTGTTTTACATTCAACTTTATTTCTAGAATTTTGTGAGCTCGTTAAAAAAAGGTTGAGAGAAGTCTCGACGGCCTCGGGGGAAGGCCTAAAAAATGCATCGATTACATCAGCGATGATTTAACCTGATTGAGCGGAAAACTCAATTTTCCGCTGCCAGAGATTCAAATTTGGATCAAAACTCGATATCTCGAGAATAAATAGTTTGGATGAGAGGAAAGGAAAGGGAGGACAAAAGAGAAAAAACAGGCTCACACGAATTTTTTGACGGGAAAAGAAGAGAAAATGGAAAGTTTCGCTTCGAATTGAAACTCTAAATTGTTATTCAAGAGATTTGCCAATCGTAGAAACTCTGTAACTCCATAAATATTTAATATATATATATGTATATATAAACACATACATATATACATAAATATATATCTATACATATATATATTGTTATATTCACTGTTAACGGATCGTCTTCTAATTAACTTTTAACGTATTTGATTAAACATAATTATAATCGTGATGAAAGGAAGAAAAGAAGTGAAAAAAAAGCCAACAAAAAACACGTCGCTTTACAAATTTGAACTTTTTAACATTTTTTCGATTCAAACTTTCGAAAATTGGGATTAAAAAAAAAAACAAAAAAAGATACGAACGAATGAATATTCATAACGTAGCGTTTATATTAGCTTCTGATATTTCAACCTGTTCGATGTTTGATACGCCGAACTCGCTCCTCGTCCGAGAATCTAGTTCACACACTCACACACGTACACAGACTCTTTTTAGATACTCTAAACTTTCGAATTCGAGACTTTTTCAATCCTTCAATCCATTTGAAATTCTGCCTTCGTCATAACTATCGATTTACTTGGGTAATTCAAAATTTTCTGATTTCATATAACGCAACGAGTAACGAAATACCTTGAACTGAAAATCAAACGGTCCGGCCATAATGACAAGGAGACGAAAAATAATGTGAACTCCCAAATCGTACGATTAATTTACAGACAATGAGCTTCGAATAAGCATTTTCGAGAGTTTACCATTTTTATTTTCCACTCTTTATTCGAAAAAAAATTTGTATTTATAAAATTTTGATAATTCATCAATAATGCGTTGTGCTACGAATCAATTGGGCGAACAATGATTTATTGGATGGGGGAAAAAAAATAATAATAATTCTCGAAAGCGCGGCTTCGAATTTGCATCTCAATTGAGCGTAAAAACGACGAGAATTTTGTGCAACAGCCTCCAGCGTGAAGAATGATAAATAAAAAATGAAACATGTAACATAAATGAGGTCAGATGGACATGAAATTGACCTCCGTAAAGGACAAATTAATGAGGATAAAATTTGTTACGAATGTATCCAATGATGACGAGTCATAAGGAAAAAAAAAAAACGATGAAAATATGAAAATAAGTAAAAGTGAAAAGAGAAACGAAAATTTGCAGACATATCATTTAAGACAATACCACTTGTTACGGAAACTAAGTTTCTACTAATATAGTTAACTATTCTAACGTAATTCTAACTCTTGAAACGAAAAACTAGTGAATCGGGAACGAACCCAAACGAGAAAAAAAAAAAAAAAAAAGAAATTAAATAATTGGCTCGTGAACTGAAACGAAGGGAGACGATAAAAAAGAGTGTCTCACGATTCAGAACACGATCTCGATCGTGTTTTACTCTCATTTTGGCCAAATTTTCTCGTGATATAATAGGTCAGGACAATCTTGATTTTTATTCGCGAAATAATTCGCGATCGTGTTCTGGCACAGTGAAAATACTCCACGAAAGGTGAGCACTATAATTGGAAAAAAATAAATAAACGCTGGAGGCTGTTCAGCCAGAAATATCAAAAGGGGAAAAAAAATTGATGAATCAAGACGAACGAAGCAATGAAAACAGTCACGAAGACATGCATGTATTGTACAAACGAGTCCCTCCACGTCACAGAGAAAAACAAAAAAGAAGAGCAAAAACAAACAAAAATTACGACTTATATGAAAAAAAAAAAAAAAAAAAAAAAAAAGTATATATATATATGAACATATATATATACGTACATATAAACAAAAAAATGATAAATATGTGATGTATTTAAATGGTATGTGGTATACGGTATTACATATTTGTACATAGGCGGACCCGTGCCATCAACTAATGAGTTGTACCGATATTGTACTGCCACAAAACCAAAAAACGAATCAAACATTTAAAACTCTCAAATAAATAAAACGTAACATCGTATCTCGAATCAACACACATTTGAACAATCAAAAAAACCAATCGTACAATCGCTCTTTTCTCAATCTTTTATAACCCAATTGTTATTAATTTCACTATGAAAGACAAGAGGCCAAAATTTTATATTATTTTCGAACGAATTCGATCTTTCGATGAGTTTCATTCAAATGATTTCCATAGCTTAAAATCTTTCGATGAAAATTCAAATGTCCGAATATTAAATCATTTTATTTTCATGTTTTCTTTATTGACGAAGAGTGAATGACGGATAAAAAGAAAAAATATTAATAAACAGGCATATCGTCGTGATGTATCGACGATCAAATTGAATATATATATATACATATATATATATATATATATATATATATATATTGGTACAACTCGATGAGGAAAGTGTAGCGTGGTTATACACCTGAGGAATGTGCTCAAAATACTGTATTAATGAGAAAAAAAGTCTACTAATGAATCATCAACGTTTTACGCAAAATTATACTCTTAAATACATGGAAGACGAGAAAAGGAACGTAAAGGAAGAGAGAACAAGAAGAAGCTTGAAAGAATGAATAAGTGAGGAAATAATTCGTTTTATTATGAATTATACTGTATTGTAATCTCTGCTCGTCCTTCTCTACGCTATTTACCTAAAATTTAATGTCTATCTCTATATACACACACGCCAAGCATGGTTCTTTAAACTATTTCAATGTTACTCCTTATTCTACATTAAATTCTACAATCGAAAATCTTGTAATTTTAATAGAAATTGTATAGAAAATGTCAAAGGCCAGCTGTAGTTTAAAAATCTTAAGACGAGAAGGACACAAAAAAAAATATCTAATTCCTGTTTCAATAATTGTGGAATTAAAAAATACTTTTCTCCTAGCTCAATCTTGTTGAATACATTTTTAAAGCGTGAAACTAACAAAATTTTAATGGCGCAAATTTTCATAATTAACAATGAGGTAACAGTAGAAAATAAGTGAATCAAAGGAAACAAAAAATAAAAAAAAAAAAAACGTCTTTAGCAATATCATGACAAAAAATTATTTCATTATTTTTTTTTTTTTTTTCTCAATCCTCTAATTCTCTTCTTCTGCTCAATTAGGTTAAACTATTAAAAACTATATTAACGATCTAATATTTTCTCATATTTATTGGCATACTTATAGCCCCTAATGACCCACTTCGTAAAAAAACATCTTGCTCAAATTAAACGATGAGATATTTTTATTCCTCGCTTATATTTGCATCCAGAAAAAAGAAAAGTCTAAAATTGATTAACAACCCGAAACTAATAATCTCAGTGAAAGAAATGGAATCATTTTCCAAAACTACTGAATTCGGGGTTGAACAACGAGATTTTTTTTTTCCTGGATGTAACTATGAGAATAAAACTGTATTCGCTCAAACAGTTGCCACGAAAGCAATAAAATCAATATATTTCTTCTCCCTTAAAATAGATCAGGCTGACCTGCAGCTGGCCAAAAAAAAAAAAAAATAGTATTTCACTACTATAAGCAAACCTACTCATTATAATAGAATCTCTCATTCATCGGAATAAAAGAAAAAACCTAATCGTAATCCAAAAAAAAAAAAAGAGAATCACAAACTCAAAAAGTGATGTGGGGTCGTGAGTGGAATTTTCGAAAAAGAAAAAAAAAAGCTCCCGAAGGAAAAAAAACCTCAATTTTTGGTATTCCATAACGTATAAAACAAACTGAAGCCGTTCAGTCAATATCAAAGTGTGAAGTGTCGTGTCTCGAGTTGCCAAATGAATAATAAATAAACGATGATAAATGATTTTAAAAAGCAAAGGCTGGGCCTGTTACAGAAACATGTGGACGATCGTCTCAATTAACATTCGCTTTATCGATTTTAAGAGGTGAACAGAAACCACTCGCTTTATTAATATTGGCCTAAAAACCGATGAGAGTGATTTTCGAAAAAAAGAATAGAGAAAAAAACAAATTTAATCTACGAATTTAAAGACCACGAAATTTGAAAGGTGACAACGGAAACATTCAACCGGGGCAACGTGAGCGTTCGAGTTTAAGTATTATTATACGTAAGCTAAATATGCATCGATACATATTTTTCCGTATTGTCACGAGAAGTTCAACGAAAAAAAAAAAAAAAAAAACTTTTTTTGGGATCGAAATTTACGAGCCAAAACGACTACAATCAGAAAATGGACAACCGTAAAGTTTCATTTAAAAATGTCTTCTTTTTTCGATCGACCCGACGTGTCATTTCATCAAGAGCCGCGGCAGCGTCTCGGTTCGATAAACGTATAAAAATTCCGTATATGCGTAAATATTTAAAAAAAAAAAAGGTGTGAGAGATCATCGAGCTATCGATGAATCTCCATTTCCAATTACCTTTCTCCCATTTTTCCGGTTTGCGATCGATAAAAAAAAAACAAAACAAAAAAGGTTTGAAAAAAACGTCCAACAACAGAGGCCTATGAAGAAATCGAAAAGAAGAAATCCATAAACCCGCATAAAATGTACGAACAATGCGATAACAAAGAAACAAAATTTAAAAAAAACAAGAAAATTCAAAGTTACTTCGACAATGAAATGACGATTGAAAGCTCCGTCGTCTGTCTGACGCGATCCTTACTTTTTCCACTGATTCTGCAAATCGCGCGAGCATAAGCCCGTAGTTGGAGATCAACATTAATAACCGGTAGTGATGAAAAATCGTGAAACAGCAAAAAGCTTATTTGCTTTGTGAAAAATCTTGAGTGAAACAATGTCAAAAACTAACGAAGAACAATGATATGGAGAAAGAAAAAAAAACGTCTTAATGCTCGAAGTATAAAATGAGACGATTACCCTCTAATCGTCGTTCGCCAATGAATATTACGTGACGATAATTAATTGATTATAATGAAAAAAATGATATTATATATTAACATGCATAAGAATATATATGATATAGTATTATTATTATTATTATTATTATTTATATCCATATTATCGTATTATAATCATCATTAATATTATTATTGAAGTATTGCATAAATAGTAAACATACGATAACACACTCGCACGCACACGCACATACACACACACACACACACACACACACGTATACACACACACACACACATACACGCATCGCACATATATATATATATATATATATATATATATAAATATTTTCTTCTATGGATATTGTGGATGAATGTGGTTGTGAGTTATTTTGATGAAAACGTCTCTGGACGCGCTGCGATCGGCCCGAACTTCTCACCCACCTTTCATCCCCCTCTCATGTGTCTTTTTCTACTTAATAAATTACGATAAAAAAAAAATTATATATATATACATATATTCATATTATATATATATGTATAAAGTAAAAATTAAAAAGGAAAAACAATATGATAAAACAAAACATTTTAAACTGCGCGAATTCCGCTTTAACAAATATAATTCCCATCTCGTGTCAATATGAAAAAAAAATATATATGGGCAGATTCATTACTTCTATGATAAGCAACATTTCTCTTCTTGAATCTTGTATATTTTCAAGAAAAAAAAAGTCGTTTTTCATTCTAAACCAAAAAATTATTTATTAGCTGGAAATACAAAAATCGTGGAAAGAAATACCGCCTCATTCCAGTCTTCAAGCCTCAGAGAGCTCGCGTTAATAAAATCGTAAAATCAACTGAAAAAGTTGAGTTTTGAAAAATTTGTTGTGTTTAATTCAAATTTGCCCAAACCAAATTGCTGCTGTCCATAAGTAATGGATCTCTCTATGTATATGTATATATATAACGTTTTCATGTATATGTGTTGCATACATAGGAGTATATGTACATATTATATACATATAGCACTCGTGTCGAAAGCTTATATATGGCGTCGGAAAAAAAAAAATTATATTGTGAATGTACCTCGCGCGTAATTAAGGCTCGGGGAACCGGAAACAGCGCGTCCTTCCCTAATAATAATAATAATAATAATAATAATAATATGGAACGAAGAAAAAAAAAGCTATACCTAAACTCATCTTCGACACACCGAGCTATACCAAAAATACTCGAATAGCAATGAGATAAAAGAAACAGTGGAAAAAGATTCAAAAAATAAAATGAAAAAAAAAAAAAGGAAAAGAAAAAGAAAGAATCACTATAATGTTTAAGCCAAGTGCCTTGTGTTCTGGTAACTAATCGTTGAGACTTTTAACTACGATATTAATGAATGATATTACGATGATGGAAAATCGAAAATTTCATTCGAATTAGGAAAACTGGCCCTGTAACTCGAGGGAGAAGAAACGAGAAAGAAAAAAAAACGGTTCGATGAACCATGGATTGTTTATTTGTCCACTTTCTTCTATACTTCCTGACTAATGTCCTTCGCAATGCGTTACAGACGACGCGAAAACACACACGCACACACACACACTCTTACACACAGACTTATGATCAAAAATTCTTTTTATTGCTTGACGAATTTTCATTTTTTTTTTTTTACCTCCAAAAACTCAATTTTATTTTACCATTGTTTTTTTATAACAACTTTTGCAATTTCTGTATTATTGGAACATTAGTGTGGGAGCTTCGAGTGCAGCCTGATTCGTTCGAATGCGGGAAAAAATGTATGAAATCCGTCTTTTTGCACTCGATCTTCAACCGCTTAATGAAAAATCGAAAAAATATGTGCCAGAAACATTAATTTTTAAAAGTACAGCTCGAATGCTACTGATTTTTTGTCGACGTTAGATCAAGCTTTACCTTCACTGCCCAGAAAAATGATTAGAGACCAAAGTCTGTCACTCTGGGACTGACTGAATAAAAATTAATTGAATTTTCAGTCGAGGCTAATTTTTCGTTTTTATATACTTACGCGTCTCTGAAGCGCATTCGAATGACTAAAACGTAAATCGATCTTCAATACGATTGCTGTTTATTTTTTCAAAATTTTCAAACATTTCTTATTTCTTCGAGAATGAACGAAGAATTTTCCCGAAATCTCAACGAATAAATTTCTTTGAAAAGGAAAACAAAAAAAAATCCTGTCTACAAGATGAAAACTTCGATTACATTTTGTTCGCAGCGTTTTGTGATACCTGAAATGTGTCTGAAAACGATTAAGGGGCGAGGGGTTGGGGGTGGAGACGGAGATGGGGAAAAAGGAGAATTTTGAGAGAATGAAATTGCAGCGATTTTCAACGAGCTCCTTTCGTGCTCGTGTTGTTTTTTCTAACGAATCTATCGCGTAGTTTAACTCTAACTAAATCGTATTCAACGTAGCTATCTCTCTACAAGGAATTGATGTAAATACGTAGGATTCGATACTTATGTATAGTTGCTCGATGGAAAAAAAAAAATAAGAAAAGAATAAAAAAAAAAAAAAAAATTTAATGGACTACCGAAGGCACTCGCGAACTCAAATTCAAAAAATCACAACTACCAACGTAAAGAGAATCCCACGAGAAAATGTAAGCGATAAGGAATAAAAAAAAGATTTCATGTTTCTTGAAATTCGATTATCGTAAATTCGACCATCGTATAATTTGTCTTGAAAGGGATTCATTTTTCGGCTCACTTGACTTTCGAGAATGTGGACACGAAGAAAGTATTAATCTGTAAGGACCATGAGAAAAGCAGCATATGTTTTTGGTCCCCTTGCAAAACGTATTTAAAATAAAAAATAAATAAAAAAAAAACAAACAAACAAACAAACAAGTATTCTCGTCATTCGTAATAAGTGTCTGTACAAAAACTGTTGTATTTTGCTGGGATTTCTTTCGGTCAATTCAAATGAATCACTATGTTACCCTTTTTTTTTTAAGAAGAAACAGCTACGATTTTTCCTTTACGTGCTTGTATCGTCGCAGAAAAACAGGAATATTTCATACCGTTCGTGCTAATCGCCACGATTCATTTGTCATGAAACAAAAACAAGCACAATTTTACTCAAACAATAAACAATAAAATTTGTGCCAATACTTCGACACTCGAAGGACAAATTAATCAAATCTCTCGATCAAAACGAGCAAAAGAATCTCGTTAACAATCGCGCACGTTGAAAAATGAAAAAAAAAAAAAAAATCGAGTGAAGAGAGAGGAAAATGAAAAACATACCCCGCGAAACAATTTGTTCCTTCGAAAAGAGAAGAATAAATCGAACAATAACTGAAAAAAAAAAAAAAGCAAACGATTTAATTTCCATTACTTAACGAAAAACAAAATCTCTTATTCAACGTCCCAGAAACAAACTGTCACCTGTAGATTGTAAAGATCCGTTTAAATTATAATTAACTAAGTAACATGATAAACCGTTTTAAATAATAACATGGCTGAAGCTACAAATCAAAATGGTAATTAAATAAAACGAAAAATATATACATACGAAAGCACACATACACACACACACACACACACACACATACACATGCACGAACATATACGCGCGATAAAACAAAAGTCAGAAAACAAATGACAAATGAAGATGAGAGAAAAATAATGGAAGTGAAACCATGGGCGCGGGTGCCGAAAAAACGCCACCTCCGGAAGCTAATTCGGTGCTATGAATAATTTAAACACGTAATGTACTTTTAAGTGACTAGCAAAGAAAAACAGTATTAAAGTAATTTACAAGAAAACAACGTGACAACGTAGAGAAAAAATTCTGACGCGTTTATGTAATAGATATACACCTTGGAAGAGCACGTGTGACTATCGAGAAAATCAAATACTCATCTCTAGGGCTGGACAATATTTTCTTACGAAATCGAATTCAAAAATCAAAGCGTCATATGAAAACAAACATACAAAAAAAGGCAAAACAACTTATTCCCCTTTTTTTCTGTACATTCCCGAAATGTAAATATTAAGTGTTGAAGGTATGCATATTTTTATGTATGTAAAAGATACCCTTTGTAACCGTCGAATTTGAAGAATTATAGTACTCGAAATATATTTATACATATATACATACGTACTTGTGTAAACAAGCCATTTCATCAAATTTTTATCATTCGACTTGGATTTTGTTTTTTTTTTTTTTTTTTTTCATAAACAGTCCTCAAAATTTATCGATTGAAAGTTTTCTCTCAAATTTATTGATCGAATTCAATAAAATCGAAACTTCGAAAATGTAATTAATCAATGAAACCACTGAGATTTTGATGTTTACCGAAAAATTTCAAAATTGAGATCATGGCGAATGTACGAAGTGTAATCGATTTTAAAAAGGCCATCAGTATTGTAAAAATAAAAATGTTTTGAAATTTTTCCAAGTAAAAATGACAAATACAAAATTCTACCAAGTGGAAGAGACGAAAAAGCGATGATTTAAGAAAAATTTGATGAAATTGCTCACGTATACAATTTTAATATACAATAGAAAAATCGATGTTAATTGTTCGGTGTTATGGCATTGATAAACGAAAAAACGAGGCGTCTGCCGCGCCATTATTCTTCTGCTTCTTTAACGAAAAAAAAAACGAAAAAAAAAAAGAAAAGAAAAATCCACAAATCACGTACGTCATCTTGAAAGTCCAGCCCTAAAAAACGAACTTTCGAAGCAAAACTTTCGAGCTTCTCTTTCGTTCACAGCATCGCTGTATCCTTGTTACCTCTCTCGCTATCTTAATCCTTCTTTCTTTCTCAATTTCTCATTCGCAGACAAAGAAAACAAATATTTTGATAATAATCGCTCGACGATTCGTTAATTCGCTAAATACATAAATAAATAATCAAACGAAAATACCCACAGACCCACACACACACACACACACACACACACACACACACACACACACACACATACACTCTTCGACATATCAGAGAGAAAGATGAGAAATAATAAATATGCGATATATTTGTGTCACCTGAAACGACGAGCAATACGATCTTTTTAGCTCAATAAAACAAAAAAAAACGAAAGAAAAACACTAAAGAAGAATAGTGTGATCCTTCTTTTTCTGGAGTGTTTAAGGTAACTCGAACATTTGAATCTCTACTTTAATACGTATAAGAGACTCTCGGATTTTATCCGTCTATACACTAATAATCCTTTGAAAATTAAAAGGAATAACGAAGAAAACAAAAAAAAACATCGTGCTCACATTCAAAGGGGTACCTAACTCAACGCGTCGATCTTAAAACCAAAGATCGTTCAAGATTCTTTCTCCGGCTGCGAAATTCTTTCGAATTTTCGAAAACAAACATTTATTTATTGTTTCACGAATCATAGAGAAAAAAAAAAGTAACGAGAAAAGAGAGAAAGAAACATAAAGAAAGGAAGATGAAGGGAGAACGAAATCGAAAAGTCCATTTAAAAAATTGTGAAAACGAATATCAAAAACCGATCCCAAAGAGAAACAAAAAAAGAGCCAATAAGACAGAGAGAGATGTTAGTGCGAAATAAATATACATATGTGAAATTTACATTTGTGTACATAATTCGCATTTTCAAATATATAAAGCAAAATGGTAAAACTTTTATTTATTAATGAAACTCTCGATATTTGCATTAGTGAAAATAACGAAATTCTCGTAATCGTTGAATATTAATTATGTAATAAAACAAAATGGAAAAAAAAAAAAAAAAAAAAATGAAAACGACACTCGAGACAAAAAGACCGATCGCTCGTGTACGAATTCGTACAATAGTACAAGATAAACAAATGAAAACAAAGGAATAAGAAAAATAAAAAATGATGATGATGATGATGACGATGACGATGGAGAAAAAGGTTTGTAAGATATCGAAATAAGTTCTGGTAAAGTTCACTCAGTAGTAGTACGGCAAAGACAATGTATATGTATGAAAGAATTTTAAAAAACAAAAAATTCTAATTCTCCTCCCCTTCCTTCCTCAAACAAACCCCTCTCTATTACTACAAACCCCTAAAACTTCCCCTCGCAAAATCGTCCCTCTCTTTCCTCTACGAAACAAGTGTATAAAAAAAATATATATATAAATGAAATTAAATAAAACAAAATATCATGTAATTAACACCGATTAATATATATATATATATATATATATATATATATACTTATATATAAATATATATATTACGACAAGTGATTGATTGTGAGTCATTTAAATAATTGTTATATGTATTTTCTATATATTATGGTAACTAATACAATGATATATGTTGAGATGACATTACGATACTATTAACTAAGTGTAGTAATTATAGATAAGTATAAAAAGTAAACGAAACAAGAAAGAAAAAAAATGAAAGGGAGTGAAAATGAAAGAACATCGTGGAAACTAAAAAAAAAAGAAGAAAAAAATATTGATACGCGCAAAGTGCACACGAGGATTTTCGAGTATTTCGTTCTTTTTTAGAAGCATCGACGATTTGTGGCTAAAAAGTTTTGAGACAGAAATTTTTCACCCACGTGTAAGATTTAAAAAGAAAATTCTTTGGCACTAACTGAAAAATTGTCAACAGCACGAATTCGTACGTCGATCAAATCCTCGTTCGTCCCGGTACTATTGAAAAATATAAGGAAAAGGAGGAAGATAAAGAAAAGAATATACTCGAGTGTGAACTAAAAATCAATGTGAAATTCGCAAAATCTAAAAAAAAAAAAAAAAAAAAAAAAAAAATAATAATTAACACAAAATGTATTTTCTCACTCCAACTGCGAAGTGAATGTTCATCGCTACATCTTATTTGGAACGAAAAATAAATAAATAAATTTAAAAAAAAAACCTAAATATTATATTATTATATAAAATTACTGTATAATTGTAACGAAAATTGTTTTTCAAACGATGTGGTATTTTTATTGTAGATATTATTATATAACGAATAAATGATTCATTGTAAATGATGTTTTTTATTTATTCATCAGACCTCACAGTTTTTTTGCTTTTTTTGTTTTTTTTTTTTTTTTTACATAGAATTACCATCGATCATTTTGATAGATTTAATTATTTCTTTCAATTCCTCGTAACTACTGGATTGACACAAAAATGGATTTCCAAGGATCGTCAGTTCCGACAATTTGGTAAGTTTACTCAGATGAACCAGTTCGTTTTTATCCTGAAAATGTACACAAATGTTGTTGTAATTTTATTTAAAATTTTAGAGAATCACAGGCACTCTGAAATCTGTATTGATCGATATTTTACTCTTCACGTATTCTCAACGTGTCATTCCATTAGATCATTCTGTAGAATTATCAATATTATCGATATTGTAGTTTTGGAAATTTTGTTAAGCATCATAAGTCTAGCAAAAACCTGGAGGTTTTCAATTTTCAATTCAAACCTTTTTGGTTGTTGCGAAAATTATTTTTTTTGTCAACTAATAAAAGTTATATTTTGACAGCACTGTGACAGAGTGTTCTTGAAACATTGAACATTTACTTAGCGAATTATACAGCAAACTGAATATTTTATGACAGAAAATATGGGAAAAGAAAAAGCCTTTTTCTTTGTCGCTCATCAACGCTTCAATCAATCCAAAACGGATGAAATATTTATTGATGATTCACCTCAATTTTGTTGCATGCCAAAAACAATTTTTCGATTTTATCCAAATTTTTTGTAAACTTCAAATCTGTTAAACAATTGTCCTCGAGAAAAAGTGTTTTCAAGCAATTGTTACGTTGAAATGAATTTTTGAGGATTTTTTCAATTTTATTGTTGTCCAAAACCGCGGTGATGAGACGTGGAAAATCCTGTAAGCCTGAATCATTTTTTTCAAAAATGAATTCCATTAAAATGATCAGCAAAACCTAGACACATCAGTCTTTTTATTTATAATTTCCTTCGAACAAATAAAAAGTTACCATTTATGTCGTCGATTCGATTGTTTTGTAAAAAAATATATTTCAACGATGGCATTTTTGGAAGCGCAGCATCCTCGATGGACCTCATTTCGTTGTTGTCTCCATAAAATATTTTCATACTCGGAAATTCTGATTTTTCTAAATTCGATGTTTTAGCAACTTTTTTTTCGCGGATACCGATTTTATTCTGACTGACACAGAGTGTATGCAACTTCTTCATACCCCTCAATCCTTGCATGGATTCCAAAAGATTCTTGCTCAAATCCAAACTCTCCAATTGGGGCAAAAATATATCTGCCAAATTTTCCTGATAGAATCAAGACAATTTTCGAAAAACTCGTTAAAAATATTTTTAAATAGTTGAAAAGAATGAAGCTATTTAAAAATAAAGCAATTATTTAATGTATCGAAATTGGAAGTCGAATATTATTGTAAAATAAATAGGATCAACGAGTAAGTATAAAAAATAAAAAAAAAGTGTCACCTGCAAAATCGAGCATTCGACAATTCTGAGATATTTTATGTGGAAGAATTCATTCGAATCGAAGACTCTGGAAAAGAATCTCAAGCCGAGAGATCTGTTGTTCAAACATTTTTGCAAAACTTTTGCATCGAATGAAATTTCCATTCTGCAATAAAGCGATGAAATAAATGATTTTCGTATGTGTAATTCGACACGATATTTTTCGTCACTAAAATAAAAATCTGCATGCTTCTGAGAGTCGTCTTTTTCCTCTTGGCCGATAGGATAATAATCAATTTCTCGAAGATTGGGCAAACGACGTACGAGAAATTGACGATAATTGAAGTAAGTATCGATCAAAGGACATTTTCCATAAACGGGATCGTTGAATTCGATGCTTCTGAGGCTTCTCAGTGAAAACAAATCTTCAATATCCTGAAAAGAAATTTAAAGAAATGAATATATGTACAACGAAAGAGTTAATGAAATTGAAACAAAAATTTTTTTACTTGAAAATCATTTATAGGATTTCCAGATAAATTGATATGTGACAGCTCACACTTTGACGAAAATACTTTGATAATTTTGTGAATTGCGTTGTCAGCCACGTTGAGATCTCTCAAAGAAATTGCTCCTCGAAGACCCTGAAGAGATTGAAATTCAAAGTAAAATATTTTTTTAATCATAAAAAATAATGGCTCAATTATAAATAATTAACTGCAAGATCAGATATACTGTTTCTCGCCAACGAAAGAACTTTCAGTAGTTTCATATTCGACAGATCAGGTAACTCTTCTATTGCATTGGAATACAAATAAAGTTTTTCCAGCGATTCATTTTTGTCCAAAGACGTTACGTCCTGTAAGTAAATTGGAAAAATGAATTTATCATTCAAATAAGAATACGTGGCTCGTCTTTAATAAAAATTATTTTTAACCAAAAATCAATTTTATATCGCTATGAATTTCGTGTTACCTGTAAATTGCATTCAACGATCCACAATTCTTTGAGATTATTCAATTCAGCGATTACATCTAGAGAAGTAATTTCGGATTGGCCGATGACAATCACCGTATGCAATCTTTGTTGCGTAACCGAAAAGTCATTTTTGAAACGTAATGAATCGTAAAAAACATTTAACTCGCAATCTTTATCCGATTTTTTATTCCTCTTTCGTCTTTCTTTAACAAATTTTTTGAACACTCTTTGCTTGCCGATTCTTTTCATCTTCTCAATTCAATGAATATCCAAACGTCAAACGTCAAATGTCAAAAAAAATTAAAACTTTGAACATCTTCACATTTATATTACCGATGCTCACAAAAAAAAATGATACTCGCATGAAAATGAAGTAAAGTAATAAAAACGATTAGGAATATAAAACAATCAGAATTGTCTGACGAAACATGTTTAATATTAGTTTATTTTTCGACATTTTAGGATGTATGGACAATTATTACATAATAATTTTATATAATGAGATATTTTCTCTTAGTGGTAGTTTGTAAGGTTTCGACTTGTGTTTAACGTTTTTTTTTTTGTTCCTTCTTATTTCATTTTTTTTTTTTTTCGTTTGTATGTTTTCTTTTTGTTAGCTTCCTTCAAAAATCTTACAGATCTCCACTCTTTCTCGAGACAACTGAATTAATCATCGAACTATAAATGAATCATGAAATACGTGCGCTCTTGATTAATTAATCGTCAATAAAACTTCATTGTTGTTGTTGTTGTTGTTGTTCTTGTTGCTTCTTCATTGTTTCCTTCTTTATTTTATCATCCTTCGATCATTATCAATATTATAATCATTATATTACCATTAATTATTATAATTACGATATAACACTATAATTAATTTTTTTTTTTCTTGTTTCTTTAGTTAATGATTTTTTGTTTTAAATTCATTCATAATGATAGAAAGTACGATACGACGCCGTGTATAGCGAATATTGTTCGGTTGAACTGACAATCCGTTTTCTGTGAACACACACACCCACACACACACACACATGCACACACCGCGTCGCGACACGTTAGTCTTTATTTTAATTTGTTTTTTTTCTTCTTCTTTCTTTTAATTTTTTATTCTCAATTATTTTATTCGGAGAGTTCACGACTCGAAAAGGTGGCAAAATTCTTTGACCTTTGAAGCTTCTCTCCGTGCGCTTGTTATTTTATTTATATGAAGCCCCAAATTCAACCCTCTGACGTCACCCCATCTGGATCCACGATTTTCGACGCCCCGAATCCAAAAAATAAGCTTTTCTTGTTTTTTTGTTTTTTTTTTTCGTCCGGGATCAAGAGAATTGAGGGTTTCTACGGTTGGGGCAAAGTGGCACACACAATCATTTTTGACAAGCAATTGGCAAGATACGAGGACTGAATAATGAATTTAAAAAAAAAAAAAATATAAAAATTCTACAAAATGTATCGGGAAAAAAATGTCGACTAACAGACTCTTCGAAATGATCACACGAATGAAAAAATACATGAAAAACTTATGGGACAAATTGAGGCGATATAGAATCAATGGAAAAAATGAATTAAGTCCAGAGTAACTGGGATTTTTCAAAATTTATACTTTGACCCTTACGAAAATTGTTAATATCCGCAGTGAAATTTACAATCACGTAATATTCCGTTTATATATATATTTATATGCACTACGTTGACGCAGTTTTTGTTCCCTTTGGTGTGTCTCGGTTAATATTTAAAAAAGAACGACTAAAAAAAAACTCGGGAACTGAGGCTTAAAGTTGAAATAACGAAATTATCGAAGCTGCCCGATTAAAACTCAGCCTTGAATGGATCATTTTATTAAAACCAAAATTTTTTCAACAAGAAGTCAATGAAAAATGGAATTTTGCCACCTCTCTCGCGCACATTACTTTTTTCGCATTTAGAGCTCAATCCAGTTCTCGCCTTTCGTTCAAAATTCCTTCGACTTCGCGGATCAGCCACAATATACTTTACATACGCGAAATATTTTTTTTTCTCCATCAAAAACGAAAAAAATAACAGCGCAATTATCAGGAGGGAAAAAGTAGCGACGTGAAATGTACGAAAAGATAAAGAGCCGTAAAAAAAAAAAAAAAAAAACCGCATCGGATTTTGTTTTTAAAATTTGTGCTGATTTTTTTGAGTATGAGTGCAAGATTTATTTTTCAATGCGCATTTATGCTTCCACTTGGACTATATGACTAGAAACACAAATATGTTCGACTTACGTAGAATAATAATAAAATAGTAATAACAATAAAATATTTGATGACGACCACTCTGGTCTTTCTTCGTTAAGTTAACTATTTTGTTGGACAATATGGCAACCTCGATGACGTATTAAAATTAAGAGTAAAATTAATAATACTAGAGATATTGTTCGTTTCGTTTTTCTTATTTGTCTCTCCCCCCCCTCCCCCCCTCTCTCTGTCTCTTTTTCTCTCTTCGCACTTTTATTCCACTTAATTATCATAAGTGAGTAATTGAAAGAAAAAACGAAGAAAAAAGTCTGACGAGAGATTAAAATGTAGAGATTCAAGGCTAGAACTCTCATGTACGTAATTGAACTGACTCTGTTGAAGAAAAATAATAGAATATAATTGTACACGATACTGGCATGAAGCTTAAAAATTAATTTATATGGCGTTACGATCACAAGTTAATCGGGAATCTCGTTTGAAAAAAAAAATTTTACGAAAAAGCATATCCACTCGCTCATGATTTTTTTCTACAATTGTTCTGTTTTTTTTTTCTTTCTTTCACAATTTATAGATTTCGAAATTTTTTTTAAATTCGAGAGGCGCGCAAGAAAACGAGCAACGATAAAAGAGCCAAAAATTTCCAAGGCGAACGGAATCGAATCGTTTTCGACTAAAAGCGTTAGGCAATAAGCTATTTATCTTATTTCAACGTTCGAAATTAGTAGCTGCTTCACTCTCACCATTGTTTTCTTTTTTGTCTACATTTTATCTGATAAATCAATAGCGAGATTGTTGCAGCAAACGATCCTGGCACACTTTAGTTTCTTTTTTAATTTAATAATTTTCTCTTTCTCGTTTTGCTTTTTAAATCGAAGCTTTTCGTATCTATGTCTTTTTTTTTTTCGTCACGCGCTTACTCACAACATTGTACACATATATACTTGAACAATGCTCGCCAAGTATACACACAGAAACATATCACTTATACTCTCATTTTTTTTAGATTTTTGTTAATAATATTTAATTTATTATTTTTCTTTTTATTCCCTTTTCTTTTTTATAAGTAATAACGCGGTGATTTTCGGTAGACTCTTACAAATATACTCTTACTTCGATCTATCAATGTTTTTTTTGCCGTTTTATTTTTATCGGTTTTCCTCAATCGACACGTAGGTTTTGTGTCTCATTGTTTTTTTGTTTTTCTTCTCGTTTATTCTTTTTTGTTTCCTCAAATTGTTCTTTCTCGCTCGCTCGCTCGCTCGCTTACTCTCTCTCTCTTTCTTTCTTTCTCCTTGTCAGTGATTTATTTTCGTGTCTTTCAGGCTCGTGACATTTCGCTGTTTTTAGCACTTGAAAAAATCGTTTCAACTTCCCATCTCGATAATCGAATAAATAGGAATTTTCTACGATTTATCGGTTTGTTATGTTGCCACATCGACTTCCGGTGGAAAGGCCTCGATCGAATGTTCAACGATCGATTTATACGGTGTTTTATTATTTTTAATCTTGTTCCTGTTTATTTGTTTTTATTTTTATTCATAACCCTCAGCGATTGAGGACTTTTTTTGGTTTTTTTTTTCTCTTTTTCATATTTTTCGAAAATTTCGTCAAGCGTTCGTCGATCGTTTCACGATTGGGTCTCGAAAAACAAATGAAAAATAAGGTTTATGTCAAGAGCGAGAAAGCGAGAAACGAAGATTAAGAATACGATTGTGCGCGATGATTTTTTTCTTTGTCGGCGTGACCTCTTTGCTTTTTTTTTTTATCGTTTTGTTCCACATTTCATAACGTCAATATTCGATCGATACAAGTTTCACACACATTCGTTCACAGCGAAAAATCTTTCATTTTATCAAGAATTTTGGTACTTCACGATTCAACACAAAATTTGTTCTTCTAACAGCTTTTAACAACCGCAAAAATACTGAAACCAGTACGAGACTGTGCAAAAAAAAAAAAAAAGTTGTGGTTGAAATGACGAAGGAGAATGAGGCTCATTCAAAGTACACAAGAGTGTTTTTACGCAACATTCGGCACATGCGCATTCCAATTCTTTGCTCCGAAATTATTGACAGAAAAGAAGTAAAGAATTCAAAACTTCTCAGCCATCAGAGCAAAATTTGGGATCAAGAACAATTGGAAATGTGAGTCACGTATCTTCCCCGACGTGGAGTAGAACTGCCGTAGAAATTCATCAACGTAATGAAAAACATTGTTCGCAGGATTAATATTGGAAATGGGTTTCAGCCCAAAGTCCGAAAAACACGATAAACTTTATACAGGTTGAGTTTAAGATGAAAAAAGAAATGAAGAGAGACCGAAAAGAAATATGAAGCGGAAAATTTCCGAAATGTCAGGTTTCTTCAAATTTTGATGTCGATTCAAGAAGTATCAAAATTACGATGAAATTAATTTTCCGGCAAAGGAAAAATGTGTAAAAAATCGGTTCTGATCGAGTCAGAGGAAAAAAAGCAAAGAATATTATTATAAATATAGACAAATTAGAACGAGCGACGAAAACAAATGAAAAATGTAGAAAAATACGTATTTTTATGATATTTCGCGTTCGTGGTGTGTACGTGCCTCGTTACCAACGAATATTCCTTATTCCGAGTGTATGTGTGTGTGTGTGTTCGCTTGTGCGTATGCGTATGCGTGTAAGTGTATTCTGTCGCGTTTGAATTATTTTTTTGGTTCTCACTCGTTTTGCTTCCTCTTTTCATAATTTAAACTTTACGCGATGACATAAGTCCACGTAAAGAATTAGCCACGCGACTTTAGGAGAGCGCCGCAGCGATGCGTGTGTGCGTTTATTAAGAACGATTGTGAAGTTTCGACAAATAAAAAAATAAAATAAAAAATATTGATAAAATACAAAAAAAATTCTTATACAATGTTAAAAAAAAGATCAAATAACAATGTTTTCAATCGAAGGCTCTCGACTGAATTTATTTTGGGGAAACGGGAATGGGCGTGATTCGAAGAAAAGGGAAAAATCGATGATTTCAATGTAAAAAAGAGACGATAAAGTTAATAAATCGTTACGAAAAAAGAGGAAAAAATTCCCCATCAAGTTTCCTAATACGGTTACGATATCGTCATCATTTCTTTTAGTTTTGTTCTCGATGGAAAAACAACAAAATAGAAGAAATAATTGAAAAAATATGTAAAATATTGTTTTTCATTCGGAAAATGCCCAACTCCGATATGGAATAATTTCATTTTCGTCGTACGCTTGTGCTCTTCTGACTCTTGTCGCTTACGATCGAAAAACCTAATATATAGATTTATTATTATAATAATCACGAAAATGCATCTTTGGATTCGAACCGTAATTTCCTCCACGCAGTACGAAATATAAAGTTCGAGAGGATCTTTTTCATTCTCGTTAGTACACGAGGCAATAGAAAAAGAAAAATATATCGAAAGAAAAAAATAAAAAATTCAAGAAGAAGATCGGTGTGCGAATTCGCCAACGAATGAACCATTTTTTTGAGACCGCGAAGTAGTCGTTTGGGTGGAAAACTCTTTCTCTTATTGTTGGCGTTGAAAACTATCGTGTTTTTCATTTTTCTCGATTATTTCGTTGGCGTTTATTGTGCCGTGCTTTTTTCGTTCTCGATGGTTTGTTCCTCATTTTATTTTTTTTTTTTAATTCGCCTTGAACGAGGCCGGAGAAAAAGAAGAGTTTTGAAAGAAACTCGTCGACGAAAAAGACTTCCGGTTCAGCAAAATTTGTGCCCCTTTTCCTTCTCGTTTTTCATCCGTTTCTTTACCGCTGCGCTTTTTCTTCCTCCTTTTAAACTTATATTAATGCGACATAATTATAATCATAATAATAATGATAATAATAGTCTTCGAAATAATATTCTCAGTAGAGACCGCAGCCGCGAAGATTGTTGGCTATAATAACGTCTGTTACGGCGTCGAACACGAATTGTATGTTGTTTGTGTCGGTTGCGCAGGTCATGTGGCAGTAAATCTCCTTTGAGGCCGATTTGTTCTTCGCCTCGAATTGCGCCTGGATATACGACGCAGCCGGATTGTATTCCTGATTGCCTGTATGAAAAAAAAATGATCCATTATCAAGCATACCGATCGAAATATCCAAATTTCGTATCATTGAGTTACTCAATTTGTTTTTTTCTATTGACCGACAGAGGCAGTATTTCTGAGTTTCGGAAATTAACAACGTGGAAGAAAACCGGAATTAGAGCGATGGGATGGGCTCGTGAAAAACGAAAAAAAAAAAAAAATGTAAGCAGAAACATACAAAATCAAATTTAATTAATTAATGAATTGATGAAAAAAGGATTTACCGCCGTATTCGGGGAAGCAAATAGTGAGGGGTGATTTGCGAATTTTTTCCTCAAACAGATCCTTCTTGTTGAGGAAAAGAATGATGGAGGTATCCGTGAACCATTTGTTGTTGCAAATAGAGTCGAATAGCTTCAAACTCTCCTGCATACGATTCTGCAATGGAAAAAGAAAACGATCAAATCGATTGGGATACAATTTAACAAACAATTTTAAATTAAAATGAAAAATTTATCGAGTTGAGAAATTACGACAGTTGACGTTTGAAATGTCTGCTAGTATTTACTCCGATAAAATGTGACTCTCGAATACGAGAAACGAATTGTAAAATCCATTGGTGTCTCGGTAATGTTAATTGTTTCGATAATTTCGTTCAATTGTCACATTTGACACGAGAGCATGAATGAAAAACATTCTTTCGATTCGTCACGACGCGTAATTCTCTCGTCTCGTCTCTCATTCATGAGACAACGAAATTAAATAAAGGCGCTTTCTTCCCACGTGGCCTGACCCTGGCAATTGAACTCTTGCGTTTAGCGCCTTCTACTCGTCTCTCGTTACGACTGTGAGATCCATTTTTCCTCGATTATTTGCCTCTTAATTCCTCTCTCCATTCATACTACGAACATTCTTTCATTCATCATCTACCCACGATTTTAACACTTGTTTTAATGTCTCGAATAACATTTTAACGCCACTTGAAATATTATTCATGAATTATAAGCAGCTTTTTTTCTCAATTGGAAAATTTTCATATTCGTTGTTTTTTTGATTTTTTAAATGACTTTCATGGCACTTTCGTCCCTCATGAAAGTGATTTTCGAGCAATCTTACCGTGGTCTCATCCTCGTGAAGAACCTGATCATACTCGGACATGGCAACGCAGAAAATGATCGCCGTTACATCTTCGAAACAATGTATCCATTTTTTACGCTCGCTCCTTTGGCCACCAACATCGAACAATCTTAAAGAGAAAAAGAAAAACAAATTTTACTCGAGATCTGCCAAAACACTTTTTGTGCAAATTAAAATTGAATATTTAAGCAATTGTTCATCGAATATTTCATTGAATTAATATCGCCATTGAAAAAATCGTAAATTTCATTACAACAATCGCTCAATTATTATTCGATCACAATTTTTGTATGAATAAAAGTCATGCTCTGATGATTATCAAAAGTCACGAACTGCTTTAGCGTTCTATTTACCGAAAATCAAACAGTCACCTTGTTTGCTACATATTATAATTTCGGAGATCAAAAAGATGAGTGAAATATTCGAAAAATTTACTATGGAATTACTGACAATGAAGAGAAGGATTTATTTCTGTCGTAGATGAAGTCGTACGTAATTAATGAATCATGTTGTTCGTCAGAAAAGACTCGTTGGTATATACCGACAGTGAGTTCGAGAGGAAAGAGGGGGGAAGGAAAAATGAAAGAGTGGGAGCTCGCTTTTAGATTGAAACAATGAGTAAGCGTGCATAAATTTCTCTGTCTCTCTGTACTTCTCTTTAGGTTATTATACTACAGCATAATGTACTCTTCGCGTTTAGTTTCCGGTTCACGAACGAGTAAAACTTAGCTTTGAACGCGCACTCGTTAACTATTCCATAAATTCATTAGAGAATTAGTGTCGGTACAGTCAGGTTTCACAATTTGTGATTTTTCTTCAAAACTTTTTCAACTTTTCGCCACGAACTGGAAAATAATTCTCATGAAAGAATTAAAAATCAATTTTGGACAATGTCGCACACGAAAAATACATGAAAATGTAGAAGAAAAAAAATTATGGAAACTAAAGTATTTAAAACAGATGAATTCCCTACGAGCTCGAATGAATAATTCGTAGGATTTTGGAACTAAGAATAAGGCACGAAAAGTGATGATCATCGTTTTTTTTTTTTTATACTCAAAAAAAGATAATCATGGTTGTGGCAATAAGAAATTCGATTTGATCTTAAATTCTAAGTGAATTATTCTTTTTTTCGATCGGCTAATCGAAGACTCACTTGAAATTAAGATTTTTAAATGAGAAGTGAACTTCTACGATTCCAGTCGTTTTTACTCGAGTTCTCAGGATGTCTTGTTCCGTTGGTTGATAATCCCTCGCTCCTAATCGATCAAGATCGTCGAGGAAACTGGAAAAAATTAAAAACAACAGAATTAAAAACCATTCGTACAAGCATTATTCATATTATCACTGAAAAATAAAATGTCGAGAGTCAAATAGAAATAACCGAGAATAGAACTCGAAAAATGTTTTTTCCACCAGTTTCTATTGTTCTATCATTTTTGCAGTATGTTAATGAACACGAATCAAAACTGAATACGTGAATAGTTTTATAAAAAAAAAAATCAAATTGATGCGGGCTCGACTTTGTTCGTTGCTCCGATAACGAGAATGCAGCAATACAATAAAATGTGAATTCATTATTCTTATCGGCAATCGCCATTGGATTTAAGGGGGTGGGTCGATGAACGACATTGACCTCTGTAATTCGATCATTGTTATCAAACCCCAGGAGATTTTTTCTCCACACATTTCTACAAATAAGAAAACACCTTATTCAAACGAAAACCGATTTAAAAAAATGTCGATTAGCAAAAAAAAAAAAAAAAAAAAAAAACAAATAAAATTCAACAAAACAGGAATCGATGACGAAATGAAATCACTTAATTTTCACCAAGTATTTCAGTATGAGAGAAAAACCAAAATCATTTTTGTTTCACCGAAAACAAATCGAGAAACCTAATTTTAATTGAAAACTGAATTCAGGGTCAATATCGCAAGGGTTGGAGTTTGGAGGCCGCGATATATATATATTGCTGAGAGAGCTAAAAATGGATGAAGTGGACGAAGAGCTTGAATTTCGTCCGGTAAGAAAGGTTTTGTTTGACAGTGAAAAAGGATTGTAGGAAATGTGTAGTTCGGTGTGTTCGCACGTACAAATTCGTAACGGACACGAATGTAACGTGTTTCGTGTACAAGTATATATGGACAATGTATATAAAAGGGTGGGGGCGAGGGAGGGAAGGGAATGAGAAACGCGTGTGTGGGGCTGGGCGCGGTTCGCAACAAGTAGTCTGAGACAATAGCCTCGTTGCAAGGTCTTCGATGTTCGAAGCCAGCAAGCACGTAAGCTCGCTCTCTCGTTCTCTTTCTCTCTTTCTGGGCTAAAAGGTGGTGTGATGCACACTTGGCGTGCATGAACCCTGAACTTGCGCCGGATTTATAGGGCCGGGAAAGCTCTCGCAAAGTATCGAACCGGTTCAGTGCTCGGAGTCCTCGACACAATCACATAACACATATATAGAAATATACTAATACATACAAATCGCAGGGATTTTGAACCAGTGTAGTGAAGGCTTTGAAAAATGTTGAAAAAGAAATTTGCACATCATTTTTGTGTAACCAAAAATATCAATGATTCCAAAGTATAAACGAATTCAGTGTATTTTCGATCAAAATTCGAAAATACAGAATTGTAAAAGCCTCTCGAAATGTTATATTAAAAAAAAAATTTTACTGGATATAAAAATTAAAAAAATGTTCCCCCCATGACGGACAAATGACACGTGCAACCATTTAACCCACTTAACATGATAAAATACCATTTCATTTTTGTATTTATGGAAATCCTCGCAGATTCTATTTATAGCAGGATGAATTCATGGTGGCATGATTTCCTTGCTTCCAGCTCATGATATCCATGGATGGCTTAAATATATGTGCACTCTGCATTCATACAAGAAGAGAGAGGGGGGGGGGGGGAGTCAAAGTAATCGATATCGGGTCTCGATTGGCCGAATTACGGCGTTATAACCATGAACGATATTCGAATCTCGTACGAAAGTTGTGGACAGAGGGAGTGACATGAAGAGGTCTTCTGTTTGGACAGATCTATTATGAGAGAACTACTTGTATATACGTGTGTGCACATTCATATATCTTTGTAAGTGTACGAAAAAAGGGATTCACGTGAATCATAGAGTTTATAAATAGCGGAAGATTCTATACACAAACAAAAAAAATGAGGATAAAAACAATTAAAAGAAAAATATTTCCATAAAAATGTCTGTGATTTAAACGCTTATCAGAGACTCAAATGTGTTTATAAGACGTCGCATGTTTTCGAAGGGGAGACCGGACTCTCGGAAAGGGTGGTAAATTTTTCTGTATGTTAATTCAAGTTTTTTCAACCATTGAATATTTGTCGAGGACCCTCGAAAAAAAAAGTTCTTATTCACAATCGTTTGTTTTATGAGCTACGACGAGAAAGGTCAGAGCCGAAAGGGGCGGTTTTTTTTCGAAGGGGTCGTCATAAATTTTTCAACATTTCATGAAAATAGCATTTGTTTGTGCTATTGTGCGAGCTAGTATGTACTTTTGGAAGGATTTTTCCGAAGGTGTGCCGGAGGGTGGAGGGCGAATGTGTCGTCTGGTCCAGCGGATTTAACAGCCACTTTTTTTTTTTATTACATATATACGTATTCGCGAAAAATGGACGGATCCGTTTGTGCCGGAGAAAATATGAGGGTGGAAGAAAATGCGCGGGCGCGAGTGAACACGTCCCAGAAGCCTGAACCGGCGTGCGACCAAACCCCTATTGCTACTTCCCACGATCCGCCGCCATTCAACATCCCAAATCTCTATTCGCGTACATTTATTTACAGAATGTGTAATTTTTATTGATTTTTTTTTATCAGAAAACACTGGAGCTTCATCTCTTTTTAGTTTTCTTTTTTTTTTCAATGCGGAGACAGCTTCGAAGGAAGCTAAAGTAGACGATTCGGAGTGTGATTTGAAATTTTTGGAACTTTAGCTCCAACGTTTCTGATGCCTGTGAAAAGGCCAAGGGAATCGATGAGTTTTCAATAAATTTTTTGTCGAGAGCGGTGAACAGGATGAAAAGAAACGGGACGGGGGTGGGAGAGAAGAATAAAAAGCTGAGAAAATCGAAGAGAAAAGTTGGGAAAGAATAAGATGGAGGAGGAGAGTAGAAACGACCGAGGGAAGGGTCGACATCCGGGAAATCCTGGAAGTCTGAGTCTCCCAGGAGCTCGGAGTCAAAGCGAGAGAAAGAGAGAAAGGGAGGAAAAAGGGCGAGGGAGAGAAGAGAGAGAGAGAGAGAGAGAGAGAGAGAGAAAATTTTCACGAAGAGTCGTCGACGCGAAGAGGGGCGCCTACGAGGAACGTCGGCCATTTTCCTCAACCACGTGACACGGGCGTGGCGTGACGTCACGACCGATCAATACGACAAGAGAGAGAGAGAGAGAGAGGAACGAGAGCGGGACAAACGAGCATGGACACTCTTCACCACTCTCTCCGGACGTTCCACATTCTATGTACATATGTGAGAAGCTCGTACATATTTTTTTTCCCTATGAGCTAACCCCAACGGTCTTTTTTTTCCAACCCCTATGGCCCGGCCGCAGAGATCTTCTCGTTTCTCTTCAGTCGTACAGAGGTAGCCCCGTTTTAAAAAATACGAAAAAAGCGCTATTCTCAACTTCTTTCAAAAATGCTTTATCTCTTGTTGAAAATATTTCGTTTAATTGATCTTTGTTGATTAGCAAAATTTCGAATAATCAACAAGTCTTTCAATATCTAATTAAAAACAAAATTAATCGCGGAGATTTTCTCGTTTTTCTCGGTCTTATAGTTGTAGATATTTTTTTTTAATGAAAAAAAAAAAGTTTGTTGTTAAATATTTCGCAAAATTTTACATTATTCATTGTTAAAGCTTTGAATTTTTAAAAAATTTACCAGAAAAAAAAAGTTAAAACCAAAATTTATTACATGTTAAAACAACTGTTGTTATTTCTTAAGAAAAATTTATTGTGAAATGAACATTCGAACGGAAAATAGTGAAATGCCAATTGATGAGAATTCACTCCAAGAGTTATTAAAATCGATTGGAAGCGTTGATGCAACTTTTATTGCCCCCTACGCTCTCGTATCACTGACAAACTTTATAGAATAATTAGAAACGAAGTTGAATTTGTCTATGCATACGAAATTTCGTATAGGCGAAGAATTTTAACTTGCAGTTCGTGTTTAAAGTGGTTCTGTGTGTACTCCCCGATCCATATAACGTCACGTGCATGCGGGGGTTGCTGCTTATCGCTATCGACCTCGTATATGTATACGAAGATAGTGTAACGTCATGATTTGCCCGTTAATGCAAGACGAGATAAGTGACGAAGAAGCGGGGGATATAATCGGATCGAATGAACGAAAAAGACTGTCAGAAAGGACGAAATTCGATGGAGTTTTCTTCTGTCTCGACATTCGGACGACACTCTTTTAACGTCTTTTACGAAATTTCATAACAACGAGGCCAAAAATGTTTTGTTCAAACGCTCGTTTGTCAAATGTTCTGTTGAAAAGTTGAAGATTCGATTGCAAATGAGAATTTTCTTTTTTCGAGTATTTTAGGTCAGGTGTGTTCTCGTCGAGAGAGACCTTCAGACAGGAATTTAAATGTTCGGTGACTCGTTTTCTTAAACGACGAGTGCAAGAGAGCGAAGAAAATGCGTAACCACTTTAGGTTGAAAGGTCGATTTACCTTGACCAGCTCAGACCCTTTTTATTTCACTCTGCTTTTCTTCTCTCCAGGCTCTCCATTTTTTCCTTCATTCCCTCTTCTCTCGTCACCATCAACATACTTTTATGCTCATGGAGAGTTATTGAGAAAAAGGAAAAGAAGGAGAAAAAAGCCTTGAGGAAAATCCAGACGAGGCCAGACGCTAAATCCCCATATTTTTTTCTCCAATCCTTCGATAAACTCGACTTTTTTTCTACCCTTTTTTATTTATAATTCAGTTACTCGCTGTAGGCTCTCTGATTGAATGCAAGAACGATTCGGTCTTTTTTTTTTTTTTTTCATTACGTTTCAATCTCCGTGGAAATTGCATCGATTTTTTTCTTTATCGATAAATAAAATGACCACTTTATTCCATTCAATTTTTCAGCTCGATAATCCCATTTTTCCATTTGATCCTCAGACAAATCGTTCAATAAATCCACAAGCTTCGTTGGAACGAATAGCGACTCACTATTTTGCTGAATCGTTTAATTGGTACTCGTTACTCCTGCCAAAACATTGTTGAACGCCGCTGTCAGCCCACAGCCTCTTCATCGCGGCAACGAGCTCTTCGCTGAACGATTCCGTGTCTTCCATTCGCTGAATTACGTCGAAAACCATTTTTGCGTCCGTCTGTAAACAAATATTTCAATATCAATACAGTTTTGTACCGTGAATCGATAATCGAATCAGAGAGAATCTGAATTCCTCGAGTTTCAACGAAACACACAAATTTTTTTTTACAAATTTGCAATAAAAATAACGAAAATTTCAAAATCGAACTTAATTCATGAGTCCAAATTTGCAATTCCACATTCAAAATATCTCAATTACTGAATCATTCGAAGCTCAATGAAACATAATTATTATGCAATTAATTTCAATGTTATTTCACTTGCAAATCCATGCAGATTTTTCAAATATTGAAATTCCATTCCAATCAGAAAACGAGCATTGAGATCGTTTTATAATTTTACGTAAAAATTATCCACTCCCGAACGATTTTCGATTGGATAAATATTTAAAGAAAAAAAAATATGAATAATTTTTCGATCGTTTGGCGAGGAGTTAAAATTGATGGGAATCTCTGGATGGTCAGGAAGGAGGATGCGATTAATTATCGAATTATTCGGACCAATGGTCGTCTCTGGGAATTGATCGTACGTAATTTACCGTGTGGCATAAACTAAGAGGACTAAATGTACGCTCAAAGTAAAAAGTGCATATACTGCGCTGTTCATTTTTTTCATCTTCGCTGGACTCTTTTTTTTTTTTCATCTTCATTGGACGTTTTTTTAAATTTTTTTTTCCCTGTGGCTTTTTTTTCAAGTTGTTTCTCTCGCGTTACGAAGAGACTGTTTGTATGTGTATACGATTCGTTGACTAGTCATGTGAACATTCGAAGTGCGCTCCACTGAATGTGCTTCATTCATGAGATAATCGTTGAACCGTGGTAAACCACATCCACAATGGCACGCAATGTCTTCGAACCTTTCTATCTTTCTTTTGAAAAAAAAAAAAGAAAAAAAAATAGTATACATATATATTGCTATGTTAATCGATTACTGTATGTCGTAACGACGTTACTTTCGTCTAACGTGCTTCGTAACCAACAAAAATTCTGTCTTTTATAATCTGTTTTTGTAAGGAAACATTTTTCGATGTTTTTTTTTTAAATATTTTTTTATTCAAATTTCAAGGCGTTTTGAATTTTTTCTTTGAAGTTTGTTCTTTCAACCAAATTTCGTTTCTCGAATAGATTATTGAGCAAACGAATCGATTCTTTATTGTTCGTTTTTTGTGAGTGAAGAAATTCTTATGGTTTTTCGTAAATTTTCATCAGAATTTCGATCACATTCGAATAACTAGTTTTAAACTTTCTTTTTTTTTTTTTGAAATTCAACTAAAAATGTTGTCTCTCGAATCGATCGCAAAAAAAAAACTCGATTCTTCAATGTTTGTTCGCCGTGAGAAGCAGCTTTCGTAGTTTTTCTCTGAAATCGAGAACAACTGGACTCACCTCTCTTTCGTTCGAAGAATAGCTGATACTCAAATTTGGCATTGCTCTCAGTATGGCGACTAGAGATTGTATCGTATTGCTATAAACGACGGGCCTGTACTGCTTGAAGTCCTCTGGCGTGAATCCACTCTCGTGAATAATTCTGGTCAAAGAAAAAAAATAGATTGAGCATCGATCATGAAAATTGGTAAATTAACGAATGATTGTTTCTCGAATAACGTGTTTCAAAAAATGATAAAAATTTCAAATCGAAGAAATTTTTTCTTTTTTTACCGACTGTGAAATCATTTTTTTTTTTTTTGTTGTTTTTTCGAAGTTAATTGCACAGATAAAAAAGGTTGGCACACATTTGACGTTAGACCGGATGCTGAATGTGAAGCAATCCCTTTGTGGGTAAACGTGCTAGTCCCGGAATATGAAAAGGTCCCATTCATGACACGAAATATATTAGCGAGCAGGAAGTCTTAAGGGCATGTAAATTTATATTTCTCTTCTTCAATGCACCGGAAGTCAAGGATTTCGTTGTAGAAAGAACGAAGATGTGGGGATAATGAACCGATAATTATACCGCGTGTGAATTTTGCTCATTAGCTCATCTTTAACTATTGCGAAAAGTGCGACAAACAGAAAGCAGGAAGTGTGAGCGATTCAGGATTCTCATTAAACGTAAATTCTTGAGAAAAAAAGAACAAAAAGATCGAAACAAATATGAAAAATGTCAGATTCTCATTTCTTTGTCGATTTTTGTATAGAAAAAGATCCAAATCTTTGAGAAACTCTGAATTCTTTTTTTTTTCTATATTATCTATTCTTCGCGGCAGAAGAGTTTTGACAAGTCGAAATAGAAAAAAAAAAAATTAGTTCCGTTTTAAGCGTCTGGAGAGATTGTCGATGAATCAACAGCTGACCGACAACTTCCGCTTCTGTGTACATCGCATCGAGTGACCACAATTTTGATCAAGTCGAAAAAAAATTTTCATTCTTTAATTAGAAAAAAAAAAAAAAGTTCATACGGATTTTCACTCACTTCATTTGTTTCACAATGGTACTTTTCCCGGATTCTCCGGCACCTGCGAACATAAAGAAAAAAATCTACGATTAACCCAAAATTACGATTACGAAAGCAGTTTTTATAATTTTCTTATATTACGAAATATATTCCTATCGGAAGTTCGATGCATGTTAAATAAATATTTGCAAACAATCTTAACGAAATACTCCAAAAACACCAAAAACAAATACGAAAAACGACGAAAAAAAAAAACATGAAAAACAAAAATAATTCTTTTCTGCACCAAAAATGAAAACCACAATTATTATTATCGAAATCTGCAAAGAAAAACTATCGAATAACAACGAGAATGAGAAATTCCGTGTATTTCTACAAAATCAAAATACTCATTGTCCCTGTTGACCGAAAAAAAAAAAACGAGAAAAAAGAACGAATCCAACGAACGAAAAAAAAAAAAATAAGACGAATTCCCAATGATTTTCGCTCCTCGAGTCCAGATACGAAATATCTCATGAATGGGGGAAAAAGTGAAAAAGAAAAAAAAAAGACGATATCGAAGTTTGAATGCGAACGCCCGATGAGGGACGATATGAGAATTAAAAAAAAAAAGAAAGAAGAAGAAGAAGAGAATAGATAGCGAAATTGCGTGAATGTGTGTTAGTATGATCAGCTGCTGAGTGAAGGGAATGCTCGTTGTTTTATAAGCGGATATGACGTGTACACGATGGCGGAACTTGCTTTTCCTGCTTACCACGGGTGGCCCCTCGCGCCCCTCTTTTTTTAAAAAGCTCTTTCAGCTAAGTAGCCGCCTATAATAGTCATACACTCACGCCTCTTGTTGTCCATGTAAAGCATGTGCGATCCTACCGACTTATATGTACGTGTATGTACATATACATATATAAATATACATTGCTTGTATCCAGCAGCAGAGCACGGTTTAAGCATCGCCCTTTGTACATTGTTCCAGCGCTCCCCAACCGAGAAGTAGAAGATAAAAAAAAAAAAAAAACGTCAACCTAATAATCTCCGAGAACGCACTTATAAAATACTCTGCTTTTATCGTTGTTTTATGAAATAAAAAAAAAATTTTTAATAACCCAATAAACAATATTAGCTGCAGCTTTGGAATCATATTTCAAAACTTCATTTTCTTTACATTTTCATGCCATTTTAGTGAACAATTTTTCTCCTTGTCGTTGTAATTTCAACGATATCGTTGCCATCGACGTTATCAATCGATGAAATCGTAAAAATTGATCGAGAAACGTTGAAACGAAATTCAGAAAATTGGATCACTATTTTCGTATTTTTTCAGATGAATTTCACAGGATTTTCGTTCGAATCAAACTTTTCTGCTGATTTTTTTTTTTGTTATCGTTCAAAGGAGTAAATTGCATTGAGAGACGAAAGAAACAGAGTGTTCAGGAAGTTGGATCATCGCTGTTCAAGTAATTTTTGGATGAATTTCACAGGATTTTCTGACGAATTGAATTTTTCGTTGATTTCTTTCTCTAATTGTAGCAATAATCTCGGTTAAGATAATGAGGATGAATTATTCAGGGAGGCGAAAAAGGTCGAAGGGAAATCCGATAATCTCGAATGTTTTTTCATCTACCATCTGAACGATTCTTTTATCCACTCGATGAAATCATTCGCGACTTGGAAAAGTGCGAGAGAGAGAGAGAGGGGGGGGGGATTTTTTTCTGCCTTTTTTTATCAGGCAAACGTGAGAGGCGAGCACGGTCATGGACACATACAGAGAGTTGGTACATTTACCGAAGATAAGTCACGGTATAGAGCGTAATACTCGGTGCTATGATAAAAATACATCGCGGAGATAATACGAAACTGACACCGATCCTGGATCACGTTTGCTCGCGAGTCAAACGAGATCGTGTCATTTTGCATATGAATTTGAAAGTGTGTTGGAGAAAAAAAAATGTGATAGTTTAAGGAGTTTCGGTACAAAAGGCAAAATGTTAAGAAATTAATGAAATTTGGTGATAATGTTGTTCAACATCAAGTACGAAAAGACAAATTTTGTTCAAAATTTTCTTCTACTCAGTTATCGAGTAATTATGCATTAAAGCAGATTTCTTATGCCCGAAGTGTATACCTATATATATGGAAACGCTATGCTTATACACGTGAACTTTAGTCTCCAATTACTCGATAACTGTGTAGAAGAAAAATCTGAAAAAATTTGTATTCTCAAATTTGGCACTAAACGAATATCTTCACCAAATTTTATAAAATTCTTAACTTTTTGACAATTTTTTGTGTTTTTAACATGGTTTAGCATGGCAAAATTGTATCGCCTGTACCGAAACTCCTTAAAAGAATCGTTATTTCAATGAAAAATCGAGAATAAAGCGACGAGTTCGGATTCGTTTCATTTGAAAATATTATCTGAAACTTGGGGTGAAAAAAAGGAAGAAAAAAACAAACAAAAAAAAAAGGCGTTTCATCATTTTTATCTTCGACTCGGAAGAACTCTAATTTCGAATCCAACGGAATTTTATTCCTTCGAGGGCATTCGAGGAGGATAATATTTTATGCTCGCGGGGAGTTTGCAGTCGAGGGAACGTCGTTTACTTGGTCGATGACGTCGGCTCGTAAGACCAATAAGCAGAGAGTTATATATTTCCTACGAAAGCGTCGATGCAAAGACTACGAGAATTTGGAGCTTTGTGAGAAGGAAACTCGTGTTTTTTTTTTTTTTTTTTTCCTCGGTCCCTTGTCACACGTGTGCAAAGGCCATTATGAAAAATTGTCAATCATTTGAACAAACATAGAGTGAGGCCAGAGGAGAAAAAACAAAGTGATAAAAAAATATAACAACGTGGGAATTTGAAAATTCGATGATTAAAGATCGAAGAAACGATCGTTCGTGATTATCGTACTCGATTTGAATGAGTATAAATATTTTTAAAAATCATAAAAATAACTGTTGAGACTGGTGGAATATTATCGGAATAGAAAATCGACGAGAAATGGCTCAATTCATCAGGGGGTCGATGGAAGGAGCCGAAAGTGCGAAATGAGAAAAATCAATGATCGAATGAATCGATAGATTTTTACAGACGCGTGAAAAGAAGGAGGAGGAGAAGGAGGAGAAAAAAATCGAGCCATAAAGGGTGAACGAATGTCGAGAAAAGTCTCAAGCACACTTGGAGTATGTTGGGAGAAGGCAAGGAGAGAGTGTGCCAAGAGAAAGAGAAAACGGCGCTTAGTCAGTGTGCCAACGAAGCAACAGATTCGTTTATTATTATTATTATTTTTTTTTCAGGCCTTTTTTTCCGTTTGTTTTTCAGCGTTTTACATTTTTTTGTTCGGCCTCTCTGTCGTCACATCTTTTTCTGCTGGGAGTAAATCACGTGTTAGGATTTGTTGAACCGGAAACACTCGCGACATTACACATAAATACGCGTGTGCTCTTCCTTCGGAGCAGCGATGTCTTTCTTCTTCGTTTTTCAAAACTCTTTCATGACACATGGCAACAGCATGTGGTTTTTTTTTTTTTTTTTTTTTTTTTTTTTTCCTCAGTACCTCGAGTTAGTGGCGCGGAGATGAAGGAAAATTACGAAGATGAAAAAATAATATGATCGCAGGAGAATGAAATTCGCACGGAATGGCCGAGTCAAGATTTATTCGAAAAAAAAATCTCGATTTTCTTCTTCAGGCCTGAAAATCTCCTTCATTTTCGTTCGCTGAATTCGTCGAAGAGTGAAGAAAATATTGAGTGATTATTTATTGAAAAAATGTTCATTATTCAATGAACTCGCTGACACAATTTTTGTTTTCCGAATGAAAATATGAATCTTTTATGCAAAATTTTCAAACGTCACACGTCTACAGGGACACAAATTTACCGATAATTTCGATAAATATTTATCTTCTTGTTGAACCTGCTCGAGGAGAATGATTCTGAGAACCACTGAGAACATATAGCAGGTCGGGTGAGAAGCGCGCTCGATTATATCGTTGCACAGAAGGTTTCGAGTGTCACGAGCGAGACGAGATGTCTTTTATGCATATATACGTATATATATATAAGTGTATAAACACGTGAATCCCGAGACGACGAGCTCTCAATTGACTTTTGCATTTAAAAGTCTCGCAAGACGAATCATAATATTAAAATAGTCAAGGATCCCGAGAAAACGGTGCTTCCAGCCTCAATTAAACGTCGCTATCAATTGATACGAGAGACAATAATCATGTTTCACTGTATCGAAGGATCAATTTGAATGGTTGTCAAAACGATTATTGTTATAGAAAATCATTTTCTCGTCTCTGAGTACTTCGACTTTTTGCATTTTCTATTTTTTTTTCTATTGCTCTACATTTCGATTGAATAATTGAAGAATTTTGAAGAACGACACACCCAAATACGTATTACGTTCGTAAAAGAGAGTGAAGATCGTCGTATCGTACGACTTTGATCAATAAAAAACAAACTATTGCGGATCAATTAATATTTGCATCGATATTTGTAGAAAAAAAAAATTCTAAAAACCTTCATATTTCCTTCGACGTGTGATCGAAATATAAATACGTATATACATGTATTGATTGCCAAGTTCTCAGCTCGCAAAACCAATGCTATATTGGTCAACTCTTCGAGGAACGTCGTCAGGAGAGACGGATCAATATCATTCTTGGATTCTTGATGCCCCATCTCAACATTTTCGTCTCCCAGTGTACAGCATCGACATTTGAAAAACTTCTCGAGACCTGCGACAAACTTATCGAATTCCTTCATAAGAATATTCGGTGTCATCGCGACTCATATGTCATTTATCGATTTAATAAAAATGGGCGGAAGAAGAGGAAGAAAAAAATAAAAAATATGACGAGAATTTCATCGAAAATAGAATTAAAAATGAGGAAAATTGAAACGAGGCGGAAATTCGAGGAACGAAAAAAAATATTTACGAATTTGAACGATTAATTTTTACATAAAAATCATATTCGAATGAATTTTATCAGATTATTCGAGAATTTAGATGTTTGATTCCAAAGTCGAGATTCAACCTCTCGAAATTTGTCGAGTCCGGAGGGTTGATTTCAATGTTTCGTTTTTTTTTTTTTTTTTTTTTTTTTTTTCATCTCACCTCACCCCTATGAAGCGAGATTCAACGGTAATAAATGCTGTACGGATTTGGCAAATTGCCAAAAATAGCACGGAAGAGAGACGAAGGGGAAGGGGAGGGGGGGGGGGGGGGAAGTCCACCCTAAAATCCGCCCAAACTCGGGCACTAGAAATTTATGATAGCGCGGACGATCAGGGGTGCGACAACACGATCATTTATTCCAAGTGCTTTGTCATTCCGTTTGGAGATCCCAGCGGTTACGATTAAAATCTAACGGATTTATCGTTTCAGCTAATTTTCCATCTGAAATCTTGATTGAATTATGTTTCAACCGGCCACTTGTATTTTGTTCATTTTTCTCATTATGAAATCACATAATTGGATAATTGAAGTTTAATTCGTCGAAGAATAGAGAATTTTTATGATGAATTATTCTCGCGTGGCATAATTATGTGAATAAAAAATCGATTAGAACTACGAAAAGTCACGAAATAAATCGATTCTTTATAATTAAAAATAATAATTATCGTCATCATCGAAGTCTGCACGAATGCAAGCAAAATCTGAATAATTTTATCACTTTTGAACGAACTCTTATCTCCCAATAAACGAATCTCAATTATCGTGTTTTTTTTTTTTTTTTTTTTTTCAAATTACGCCAAATGTCTAAAAATCGAGCGAATTTTAATATTTCTAAGTAAACGAATCTTGTCGTGTTGCTTAATTACATAAAATGTCGAAAAATGAGTTTAAATAAGGATAAGAGTTGGATAAAACGACGATTTTATTTCTGTAAAGTTAAAAATAGTTATTGCTGTGAAGGAAATTATTTAAAAAAATAATTTTAAATGGACATGAGATAGTAATACAGAAATGGTGAATAAATAAAGCACGCAGTGCGGATAAAGGAAATGACTTCCGGTAGTTTCAACCTGGAGAGCAGGTCGAGCCTCGATAACTTTATCGATTTTCATGCGAGCTTCCTAGGTAAAAGCTCTCTTTTCGCTCTCCCTCGTTAATGTTTTCTTTTTTTCCCCATTCTTCGTCTCTCTCTCTCTCTCTCTCGCTCGCTCTCTAAAACTTCGTCGATTGGTGCCAGCACGAAGAAGTACTAACATGAAGTAATAATAAAAGCATCGAATAACTCGAAACAACGTGTACAACTTTCTGTATATTCGTGTGTCGCCATTGCGAGAGAGATTCGAGACGTCACGCAAATTTTTTCACACACGCGAACTCGTCCCTTTAATTTCATTTTCTCTCTTTCTCCCTTCCAACCGGCTATTTCGTACTCTTATGATCCGAGAGAGAGAGAGAGATTCTTTAATTTTTTTTTTCTTTCAAACTTAAACAACGAACCCTCGACATTGAGTGCGTGATATTTGCTCTTCGATTAATTCTCAGCCCGTTAATTACGAATCCTCTCGAATTTTTCATGACTCTTTCATCAAAAACAAAAAAAAACTCGGAATTTCCCAGCCAACTTTCATTACTTATTTCCACTCGAGAATTTAACGAAAATTATTTTCTCTCTTCAAGATCTCAAAACTGGTTTTCGTTTGGCAGAAATCGATCGTTTCGATTTCGATCGAATTTTTTGTAAAAAAAAAAAAAAAAAAAAAAAAAAAAAAAAAAAAAAAAAAAAACATTGGTTTGCCTGGCGCTTGTGCAAGCTTCTACTGTAAATATTTCCATAGATATATGGATGACGGAAACGAGGAACGATAACCTCGTTCGTATGGATCTTTCTCGCGTGGTTGAAAGCTGCGGGAGAATTGGCCGGTGAGTTTGTGCTACTTGTGTGGGATCATGAGCCAGAAAAATGTGAGGAAAAGAGTGAAGAACGACGGAAGAAAAGAAAAAAAAAGTAATGAAAACAAAGAATAGAAAAGAAACAGAGAGGAGTTAGAAGAAAGGAGCAAAAAGGAAAAAGGCGGGAAGAAAAATAATGAGTGAAAGAAGAAGACAAGAGGAGAAAGGCAGAAAACGCTAAAAGAGAAGGAGCAAAAAAGGGAAAAGCAGTTGAAAGGAATAAAAAGGAGGAAGAAAAATAGAAAAATAAGGCAAAATATTGAGAACGGAGAGAAGAAAAAATAATAGAAAGAAATTAGAGAAGCAGAACTAGAAAAAAGGAGAGAAAAGTAGTGGAGAAAAGTTGAGAGTAAAAAAAAGGGAAAAAGATCCAATCGGAGGAAGAATGAAGGAACAGAAAGAAGAGAGAAAATAAAAGAGAAAGCTGAGCGCGTTGGCAAAAATTCTCTCTCGTTTTTCCTCTCCCTCTCTCGCATTGTTTCGCGTCAGGGTGAGGCCCGGCTCGAGTTTAACGAGGCCATTTGACTAATTGAAATTAGTTCGCGGTCCCTGCAGCAGCACGAGCCCGCACGAGACAAGCGTTCGTTCTCTCATTTTTTTATATTCTTCTCTGAACACGAGGCTTCAAATGCTGCGTTAAATTTGTCCCAACAATATCGTATCAACGAATAAAAAAGAAGCTCGAAAATTCTCAAACGATTAATTATTTATCTTTTGTCAACGTAGTGGTAACGACGTAATTCGGGTTAAATAACGTCGATTCGATGTACCGAGTTCTCTGATTAAGAGATTCAATAAAACTTTGAAGAACTCGAGAATCGACACGAAATAAAAAGCTCAAAACCAGAGGAGACTAAAGATAGATAAAATTAATCAAAATCACATCGCCTCGAATCACTAAAAGAAAAATCGATCAACCTGTTTTATCTCTTGATAAAAACAAGAATATATAAAAAGAAGAGAAAAAGAAAAAGAAGATTTTAATCGCGAACTTACCGAGCAGCAGGAGTTTGATGTCCTTGGCCGCTTGGATGCCATCCTCCTTGAGATTTTTCTCGATCTGTTTGCTGCGGGCCAGAGCGGCCCGCTCTTCCGCAGACATGGCACAGCCCATCTTGCTACACGTTGCCTTCACAAACGCCACCCCCGCCTCTTTTATTTATCAGGCCGAATCGCGGGAGGGCAATGAAGCCACCCGCCACTCTGCTCTTCCTAAGCACTATAAGTTTCGCGAACGAAACTCCAAATGAACGCTATACGCGAACAATATTTAAAAAAGAAAAAAAAAACAAAAAAAAACCGTTCACTGCAGCAAGAATTTCATTCGATTATTTATTTCAAAAATTTTTTACTCTTTTTCCGTTTTTTTTTTTTCAAGTTTTTACTTTCTGTCTTCCCCACTGACGACGATTGCACCGAATAATGCACAAGTTTCTTCTTATTTATTTACCTTCTTCGACTCTTTCACCCTCTCTCTCTCTCTCTCTCTCTCTCTCTCTCTCTCTCTTTCTCTCTCTTTACTCCACTCGCGAATCACTCAACGACTCCGATCCTCTCCGTTTACACTCCCAACAACAATGCTACCCCCCTTTCCCCGCCACACCGTCAACACTCTCAACACACACACCCACCCTCACTCACACGTACACAACCCTCGTTAACTCTTCCTACGTCCTCGTACACCGCGCCCTCCTCGGACCACCGAACGACGCCGCCACCCTTCCGACCTCAACCCTTTACGAGCTCGAATCTGCAACACACCAAAAATACAACACTACACTTATTAACCATTCGATATAATTTTACCTTAATCAACGTTCATCCATTCTCGGGGGCTGCTCGTTTCTCGGCCCAAAATTTCTCGATTTCAAATACTCTTTTTTTTTTTTTTTTTTTTTTTTTTTCATTTTTTTACATTTATTTTTGTACGAATTATTTGACTTTAGCGATTTTTGGGAGAGATTCTGAAAAAACGTTTTTTTTTTCTAGGATTTCTCACTGAAAATCCTGAAAAACTGAAAAAATGTTTTTTTATTTAGTATTTCCTGATGAAAATGAAGAAAAAAACGTTTTTTTTTGTTTTTACAACTTTCGTCGTTGTTGATCGGCTGGGAGTCGAAACCTTTGGCAATCTTTTGGAAAGATGATAGAGAGGCGGAAAGAAAATCTTTTTCTCCATTCTACTTTGGCATTTAAAGTTTTGCTGTTGGAGAGAAATATTTGAAGGTTTCAAACCGAATGAAAATATGTTTTGGACGGTGTCGATTTCTGAAAAGATTCGATCTAAAAAATGTAATTGCGATAACGATGACAGTTGGAGACTGTTATGAGTGACTAATGCCAAAAGAAAAAAAAAACAATTTCAGCTCTTCAGTATCAGAGTTCGATCCCTTTTTTCTCGACTCGTTATATATCTTCTCGTAAAAGCTTTATATGTGCAGCTGGGATGCATTTATACAAACGTGTATTTATACTTTTATCGCTCCTCGAAAGAGTTTTATGATTGCAGTTTCGTCACGGAGGGAATGCGTACTCGAATTTAGTAATTCAATGAAAAAAAAAAAGTTAATAAAAACAATCGTTGAGGAATGAGAAGAGATAATATCAAGAAAAAGAGCAATTTTTTTTTTTTCTCGTCCGAAGGAAAAAGCTTCGAGAACTTTGACGTAAACACTTTTTCCTCAAAATTCGATTGAAAAAGGTGAAAAAGAGTGGAGAATTTCGAAAGCATAAAACTCGATCTTCGTGACTCTTTCGTAGAACCAAGATTCATTCGAAATTGGCAAAGATCCTTGGAAACTTCCGGTCTCTCCCCGGAAGTTTCACCGGAAACGAAAACTCTTTTTACTCCCTCCCTCAGCCTTTGACCCTAGAATTTAGACGATTTGATCTATTCGACCAACTCTCACGAACGAGCAAATAAAAAAAATAAGTTTGCTCTCTTGTTCGAATTTTCTTCGTATCGAGTTTCCGGTCGCCTCCTTAAAAGATTACTGTACTTCGGTACTGGATTTACGAGAGAGGAGATGAGAAATTCTACCCGGAAATTTACCCCGAGATTTTTCAATCTCGTAGAAAAATTTAAAAAAATAAAATAAAAATATCGATCAAACAAAATAACGAAAAATAAACAAAAATAACTGTAAACTACCATCCAAAAACTGCAGTTTTATTCTCGAAATTCCTCGAAAATAATTGTCTCGAAAAAAAAACACTGAAAAGCGTTAGATTCTTAATCAGTTTGTACCGTTTATCAAATCGTACAAAAATGATAACGAGAATCTATCACTCCGTGTACGATTGCTCCAAAATTCATGAAAAAAAATGCATCGAAACTATGGAAATGTATGAATTTTTTGTTTCTCCATTGATTTTTTTATTCTGCTTTTATTTTTTCAAATTTAACGAGAATCGATCACTCTTTACGATTTTTAAAAATTTCATGAAAAAAAAAATCCATCGAAACTGTGAAATTATTTCAATTTTTGTTTCTCCGTCGATTTTTTCAATTGTCCATATATTTTTATATTTTTAAATGAATCGAGAATCGATAACTCCGTACGATTGCTCCAAATTTCATGAAAAATATGAAACTACTGTAATTTTAGTTTCTCCATCGATTTTTCGGTCTTGCGTCACGAAAAAAAAAAGTCCTCGTTATTTCGCTCGAAGAATTTCTTCGTAGTGCTCGTGGAGATGGAAAAACTGGGTGTAGGCGTAGACTCTTGTCCGCTTGGGTGAGCGAAAAATGGACCAATATTCGGAGTCTGCGCTCCTGGGCAGGATTCGTTTCGACTTCTTTTTGTGATGCGAAGTACTGCGCGCGAACGTCAATCCGCATCACGTTCTCAATTTTCAAGGCAAATTTTCGCGTTTATCGCGTGTCTACCGAGGACCACGAAAACAAAAGAAAAAAAACAAAAACAAGGTGTCGACGAGCTTTTAAAAATCATCGAATCCGTTGCGCAGTTTTTTTTATCCCGTTGCGATATCGTTCATGTTCGACGCTGGCAAAGGCATTTTATTTTATTTTTTTTCAAATTTATCTGAAAATTACTCAAAACGATTTAGACGAAAAAGTAGGAACGAATTGAAGTAAAAAAAACGTTTGAAATTTTGATTGAATTCGTTGAAAAATTTTTAAACGCGCAATTTTGAAACAAAATTCATGAAAATTTTGAAATATTTCGAATATCGATCGTTCAATTATCGAATTGAAATGAATATTGAAAAAAAAATAAAATTGGATTATTTTCCGAATAAATAATTTGCGAGCGATTCGAGGCGATTTTCACGCGAAAAACGATGAAAGAAACGAAAGATGACAGAGCATCCGAAATCAATAATACGATCTATTTATTCGAATGTGAGATTTACAGTGAAATTTTAATTCGCGTTGTGACAAACACGCGGAGAGAAGCCTCGTGTGAATTCTCGATGATGAATAACATTTCGGAATCTCTATTATAAATCTCTTGGCCAAATAACATTTGTCAGTTTTTTCAATCGAAAAGCACTGAACCGATTACGATAAATCTTTCGCGACATCAGAGATCATGATTCGAATTGTGTTCTCGTGATTTCAGGACATCGATTGGTTTTTACAGAAATGCAATAAAAAAAAAAAGAAGTTTAACGATTTCGTTGAAACTTCAAATTTAAAAGCTCATCGGTAATTAATGAATTGAAAAGTTAAATTATCGATTAAAAAAATGTCTGTAATCGATCGATGAAAAAAAAAATTGAATTACCGATTTAAAGATAATTGGAAAACGAACAAAATGAGCGGTGACAGGGTTACGCCAGTTTGGTATAGAAAAAAAAAGTAACAGGATTTTTAATGAAATGATGAAAATTTTTTTATTTCACCTTTGATTGATTAATTCGTAAAAAAAAAACCTGAAAAATCATGTCCGAAATTGAAAAAGAATTTAAAAAAGAGATTTTACAAGTGAAAATTTGTAGAGTCCAAATTTGTACGAGTGAAAAAGCAGGCTCTGGATGCCCCTGCTAAATGCCGCGAGAAAAGCCCGCAGGCACAGCTATAGTGTACAGATATATGAGAATTTAGGAAGAAGGTACATTAGTCTATCAGGCGAAAGCGCGTTCCGCTTATATCAGAGAGATTCGTGCTGAATAGTCGAGGATTTCGGAAAAGATTAAAATAGCGCATGTTACGCCCGCGCTCTAGTATTGAAACAATAATCTCGGTTAAGCGAATTCGTCTTTACCGCGTACGATATCATTGAAATTTATGAAAACTCACAAATCCATAAACGTTTGAATTAAAAACATAAATAGATTTGTATTTGTGCACAAATACGAGAAAAACAACAAAAAAATACAACGAGAAACAAACAGAATTGAAAAAAAAAATAACAAAATCTCTTCAATTTCCTGAATTTAGAATTTTTTTTCCTGAATTTTTAGGTTACTCGGAACTCTCGGGAGTAAATTTTCGTCCGAGCGTGAAGCAGGCGTTCGGAGAAAACGGAAAAGATAAGCCTTTCGTCGTCGTCGTGCCCCCCCCCCCCCTCCCCCATCCGCTCACGGCGCTACCACCAACACCGCGTCGTTTTTTCGTTTTGAACGAAGCTTCGTCTACCCCAATTCCTATCATCCTCGACTCTTGGCTCTCTCGACTCTCTTACTCGTTCGATTTTGATATGAGCTGGAGATGAGAGACGAGGGGGTGGAGAATGAAAAAGAGAGAGAGAGAGAGAGAGAGAGAGAACCTTATCGTTGCTCGAGGAGAAACATGGTCGAGGGAATCCGTGGACGAGAGGAGGTTGAACGATCGACGAGAGGACCATTCTCTTATAGATATATACGTATATTTACTTCCCTTTCCTCCAACGCCCACCACTTTTCCCTCCTCATACTGCTACGCTTGAGGGTAGAAAGCGTAACGGGCCTGGGAGGGTCAATATTATAAACGAAAACGACGAACAAGGGAGGGCGAAAATAACGATACGAATTTTCAGGTTAAAATACTCGTTTTTGCCTACACACCAATTTTTTTTGGTAACAAACAACGATTTTTTTGTGATAAAAATCTTTTTTTAACAAGAACAATTGCTCGGAGCGACGAACGAGAGAGGCGGAGCATAAAGATACGCGTTCCGGGGTTGAAATAGTCGTTACGGGATACACGACACGTTTTTTTTTTTTTTTTTTTTTTTTTCGTCGAACAACGTTTTTCATGGGAAAAATGCTTTATTTAACTCATTTCGTTTCGTTTTGATGTCAAATCGATTTTCGAGAACGAGGCAATTCTTTTTTAAGGATAAAATCGTCTCTAATGAGGTGAGTAATTATCTTTGCGGTACGTCGTTGATTGGTTGAAATAAATAACGAGGAAACGGCGATACTTGCACGAATAAAAAAAAAATAATATAAAAAAAAGAACATAAAAATGTAATTTTTTCAAATACTTCATCATAAAAAACAATTCTCTCCGAGTTTCGTAATCGAAAATTGAAGAATTTTTTTTCATTTTTTTTATTTTTTATCAATTTTAAAAATAGCCCAAGATGTTTCAAATACTGCATTCCATAATTTTGAATATGCCATCTCCCGACCCAAAATTTTCCGGGTGAAAAGAAACAGACAAGGAGCAAATATGCGTATGAAAAACTGGAAGGTTTAAAACTATAAAAAAAGCACACATCTTCGAAAACGGAAAGATGAACGGCAATGAAAATCCTAATAGCAATAAGAATCACTCGAGAAAGTGTCAAAATATGAGAGCCTGAAATGATAGGGGACTTGAGTATATAAGGGAGTGAGTTTGGATTGATCGAAGAAGTTGTAGAAAAACTTACATTCTCAAAAAAAATTCGAAGCCTCCCGTATCGACGATCGGCTGTGCTAGGTATCGGGAAAATCGTCGTTGTCTTCGTGGATCGACATGCACGTTGAAAATGTTGTTCACCGAATTTGATAATCACCACACGAGAGAGTAGAAATAAGAAATATGAAAAATTCACGATTTTCTCATGCCAGTGGCCAGACAACGATCGAAGAATAACTGAAGCACACGAAGTTTTTCGTCACTACCACTTGAAGATTTTAATAATCACTTCACGGCACTTTTTGCTTCTATTTTTTAATTTTTTTGTTTTTTGTGAAAAAAGCACGCTCTTTTTACGAGAATTGCTGTCTATATATTTGATCGATAATACGCAGGAGAAGCTGCTCTCGTGTTCCGGCACAGCCCCGAAATTCTGTTAACGCCACAAGTATATTGACGTGTTGCGTATATATATGTATACTATATTATATATAATATAATATAGATATATATATATATATATATATATGTGTGTGTATTTGTAAATATAAAAGCTATAGAGCCGTATCGAAGGTATATAAGGGAGTATAACGTTGACAGAAATAAAAAGGACACAGAGGGAGTAACACAGTGTATCCTCCCAGGGCTAAGGGGATATTAGAGTAACGCGCGCCAGAGAGCAGTCGAGTCGCGCGCGCAATCTCGACGTTTTTCCTCTCTTTTTTTGCCCCCACGAACGCAGGAAGAATTTTAATATGCGACGAAATAAATTTAGGATCGAAGAAAAGATAATATGAAACAACACTTATTTAATAAAACAAATTTCCAGCAATAGTTGTAATTCATATGAGAAAATAAATAATCGTCCTCGATTCGTCACTCTATTGTTTCGTGTTTATATACATTATTATATAGAGAGCAATCGACACAGGGATAGATTTCGAGCCGGCTCGAAAAACGTTCGATATTTCGGACGCTATTATTTTTTTTCAATAAATAAATTGTACTATCGCTGTAATAATATTAAAAAATTGACGAAAAATCGTACGAGTCTCTCCCACACACGCACACGCGGGGAGCGGTTGTAAAAACCCGGGACAGCCGCTCCTAAGTTGGGAGAAGAACGCGCGAGTGAGATATGCTCACGACTCACACACAGGGGAAGCGATACAAAATCGACTCGTGAACTTTTGACAGCGCCTTGTGGCTTTCTGCGTCCAGCGCGCTTTACGGGCAAAACTGAAAGCGAGAGTGGCGCCCTCACGCCCCGCCCCGACCCGGCGACGCCGACGTACTAAAAGCCCCTCTCTGCCCGGCCAATACGAACCCATCGAAACTTACCTCGGTACTCGGGGCACGTACAACCTCGACATACGCGTTTCTCATGTGTATTGAAATGGGGGAACTACATCCAAAGCCGGCAAAACCATCCTGATCGATTTTCCACAGCCTCCCTACCCCAGACTCTTCCGTTTTTTTCCCGTGAAGCTGCAGAATGAGTTCTGTCCCCATGAAACGCTCTAATGAAGCGTCTGTCGAGCTCTTCCAACCCATTACCAGCTACGAGGCTCTCTACGGAGTTCCCAATCGCGGTCGATAACATACCGACCGAGCCCATTTCGTAATTTTTCCAATTTATTTCACCTTGGTACAACAGTTTGTTATATAATTTCATACATTCAATATTCACTCTTCTTCGAATTATATGTATTAGATTTGAAAATTATGCAAATTGACGCTTCATTGATCATAATTTCCTTTTACCGATTGAGTCACAAATTTCTACTCAGCCGGTAACTTAGCGACTCAGTCTCAGAAATATTCGTTCCATACAGAAATGTTTCCCGTGTTTTCCAGTAATGGATAATTTTTGTTAGTTCGAGAGTTTGTGTTCTAATGTGAATATTAGTCACTTACCTCCGAGTCGTTGGAGTTGGACCCTGGTACGATGTTTGTCAACAGAAAAACCGTATTTGGTGGATCGTCGATCGTTGGCGAGGTTACTTCTTCAAACGGTTCATTAAAAATTCATCGAAATATTGCAAAATTTATACTTTTAGAAAATCATTTGTCGTGAACGTTTGAATTAATTGGACCTGTTCGTAAATTAACGATTCACTAATAAAAAAAACAGTAGTAAATAATTGAATAGCGCAAAGAAACAAAATGAATAACGAAAGGCATTTTGAACATAATGCCATCCGAAAACGTTCACATTCTACTGTATATCAGGCTCATGAATATCAACAGTATAACCTTATATCGTTATGATGTATATTTTTGTAACACAATTCATCATTCATCATTTTTTCCTCTCATTTTTCGTTCAACCACGTTTCGACCACATAGCATCTAATTTTAAATCACGGACAAGGGATTATTGGTAAATACATAATGATTATTACGAGCACCGGTCTTTCCTCGCAAAAAAGACGTGTGAAATTTCGTCTCGATCGCAACATTGCGTACAGAATGCATTTGCGTGTATGCTTTTTTCTCTCTCATCTGTCATTTCATTTTCGTAAAACATCGTGACGGTGAGATGAGCTCAATCATAATCGCATAATTTGTTTGTTTTTTTTTTTTTTTTTCCTTCTTTTTCAAAATATTCTCGTCAATTCTGTAATCCTCTTACACGATTATTAATTTTCACGTAATATTTACACGTTGAAATTCTACTTACACGTTAGATGCCGAGCATTGAAAAAATTATTTCGGATATTATTATTATTATTATTATTATTATTGTTATTGTTATTTGAAACATATGCTATGTGCATTTTGCGGCTATAGATTGGTCCGAAAGTCCGCACTACGTTAATATATCGAATTATTCTCTATCGATCGTCCAACAACTCCGGATTCTCCGAAATTTTCAATACTTGTCGCGTTTGTGATTTTAATTTCTTTACTTATTTTCACCTTCATTCCGCGTGCCAGAAAAGCTGACGCGACAGCAACGACTATCGGACATTTCTACAAACCGCGTTGTTCGATTGAAAAATTTGTTGATTCATTGTTTAATTTATTATGTTTTGTTTTGTTTTTTTTTTTCTTACCCCAACGACAATTATACAATCGATCGATCGTTCGATTAAACTCACGCAGCTCGGATCCGGCACACGTGATTCTGGGTTAAGAGTACAAAAATATGTTTGTTCTTGTCTTTTTTTTTTTTTGCTTTTTTTTTTCATTTCTTCTCGTTCTAACGTGAAAAGTTTTCGGGTTCCTAAAAACTACCAATTTTTTGGTTTCTTTTTCGTTTTTTTTAAAAATCGTTCTTTTGCTTCTCGTGTTTATATATTGCATCAAAGTTTTTCTTTTTTTTTTTTTTTTTCTGTTATTGATTTTAAGAAATTGAAATTCGTTTGGGTTTCTTTTTCGTTTTTTGTAATCTCGGATTCGTTTTTGGCACGAATTTTTCACGAGGCACGTTTATCGTATTGCCTTTACAATAATGTTTCCATTTTTGTTCGCTCTTCAATCACACTCAGCTTTATAGTGTTCGTTTTGGGAATACGCACCACGGAAATGGGAAAAATCCATTATTATATCACAATTTTTGATGAGAGCCTGAGTTCAACTCTATTTCTTTCGTTCGTTTTTATGTCTGTGGATTACATTATTGCTGAAATTCTTAGTTTCACAATCCTCTCGGGATTCTTCGAAGAACGAAAACTTTATAAAAATGTTCGTTTCAATAAAAAAAAAAACGTTATGAATAATGAAACATTTTTAAGACTCATTTCCATAAAATCGAAACAAGAAAAACAATTTCTGTAGCAATTGGTTAATTTGAATTTCCAAAATATATTTTTTTTTTTTTTCTTTATAATCGCGTTGCAAAATACTCAAAATTTCGGTCAAACATCACTTTTAATTGGGATCCACAGGGAAAATTCACAGAATTCTGAACTCAAGTTTCATGTCAATGAATTATACGAAATTTCTCAAATTCATTAACCACCAGGTACTATTACTATAAACATGAAAAAAAAAAACGAGAATTTTGAATTTAAAAAATTTTTATCACATCGCAGAGTGTTGAAAAATTTTCAATTGAACGTTACTTTTCGTTAGGATTGTACGGGCATTCGATTTTTTTTCCTACTAATTGGACGATAGGAATTGAACTAACAAACGAGAATTTTAGGTGCTCGATCAATGAAATAAGGAAAGAGGAATAAAAAAATAATGAAGCAAGATCCGAGATGCGTGGTCGTTATAAAATACCAAATAGACAAAACCATCGACGAATCAACCCTAAAGACCTACGCAACATTTATATTTCCTAATACGAATATATATATATATATGTATATATTTATGTTTTTTTTTTTTTTATACTCAATCGCACAAGCTTCGATTATAAAAAACGTACTTGCCAAAATCACATATTCACACACATACAAGAGGCGTTTAAACGCACAGGCTACACAGCAGCGACAACGATGACGATATCATATTCGAATCGATTTAAGAAATTTATCATTTTCTTATCGTCATCGAAAAATTTATTCGCGACACTATTTATTTTCTTATTATTTTATCGGCGAATCTTTCGATCCACTTTTTTTTATTTGAAAACAATTTCTACTAATGATGTTTCGATGGAAATATTTTTACGCCTGAAAGGTTTGAAAACCTTTCAATTGGTTATTTTTTTTTTTTTTTTTTTTTTTCCCCGAGGAAATCACGAATCTCGCGCGTAAATGTTGCTGAGAAAATACTTCGAGCAACATTCGTGTTGTTAACTTTTGAGCAATTTGCTGCCAATTCGGAAGAAGCGGGAGAAACAATCGAATCGAGGATGGAGAAAAAGCATTGATTCTTTCGTTGAATTAAAAAAAAAAAAAGGTTTTTTTTCGTTTCATCGTTTTTTCGAACGACAAAATTGACAAATTTGCAAAAAGAGGGAGAAAAAAATGAGGTTGAGAGTGGATGAAAAAAGGTTTTTATCATTCGAATATTATAACAAAGTGCATGATGTATTTTGATTTTTTTTTTTTTTTTCTTCAAATAATAAAATTGGCGGAAAAAATTGTACAGCATTACGTGAGCGAATAGCGCGATTCTTCGGCTCAGAATTCGAATTGACGATTTGAAATCGTCAAAAGTATAAGCGTCGAAAGTCGCTCTCATTGATTTGACAACAAAGCGATAAAGAAGCAACCGAAGCTTTGCAAATTTTTCATTTATTTCTACAGAAATATCAACTGTTAGATAATTGCTATTCCAACAAAAAATATGCCCGATCGAAGAACGAACCGGAAGTCAGAGATCGCTCCCGAATAAATCTGGATTAGTGAAATTTCGAAAAAAATCTGTCTGATCTTTTGAAGAATTTTTTTTGTTTTTTTGTTTTTCGGTAACGAAGTCTTGACTTCGAAATTGCCAGGGTAGTTAGAGCGTCCATAAAACGTCGTACAAGTTCGTTGTTCCTTCCGTACCGGAAGTGGGCGAGAGATCGTAGGAAAAAAAGCATAGAATTAAGAAAAAACAACAAAATAAAAAATGATAAAAAATTCCTCTTGTCCAAATCATTGCTGTATTCGCTCATATCATTATCGTAGCATCTATCTATAGTACATAAAACATAACACTAAAAGTTATTTGTTTGTTTGTTGTTGTTTTTGTTTTCATCGATTCCAGTTACATCTATTGAATTTTCTGTGGTTCTTCTTTTATCGTATTTTTTTTTTCTCATCTTTTTCGTTTTCTTTTTATCGTTTTTTAATATGATTTGTATATATAGTAAATTATTGTATTTAAACGCACGCTTACGATCTAGCTGCATACGATTTTCTCCTCTGTTACTTCTTCTCATTGTTTTCTTCCTTTTTACTCTTCTCCTTCGCATCGACTTCTTTCGTTTTTTTGTTTATTTATTTTTTAATAATATATAATATAATAATATACTATGTCGCATATAAAAAACAATTACTTAGTTGTAGAGTACAAGATCGTTTCTTAGTTAAGTTCTTGTTTTATTTTTTTTTTCTTCTTTTATCTTCCTCTATTCTCTTCTTTTTATTCGTCTCCTTCTTTTCCTTTCTCTTTCTCTCCCTCTCCCTCTCTCTTTCTCTCTTTCTCATAATTATTTATATATAAACGTGAGACCTCGTCCGTTTCTTGCTGCTTATTAGTTTGTTTCCTCATTGTTATTCTCTCTTTGTTTGGATTCTCTTATTTTTATTTCGTGTGTCTTTCCGTTGAATTCGAACGTGTTCCCGCATTCCTTCTCTCCCCGAGGTACGTCAGAAAAATTTCGATCAGGAGGATCTCCTCTAGGATCCCGAAAATGAACGTGACCGTTTTTCCTTTTGTTTTTATCTTCTACACACAAGATTCTTCGTTTCTTGCATAAAAATCAGTATTTTTTTTCTGTTTTTCTTTTCGTTCTATAGTTGGGCTAATTCTTTTCGCGATGCATCGGGTTCAGTGAAATATGACTAAATTCGCGTGTCTTATTGCACAATGCCGAAAACGAGAAAATTGTGGCTGATAGATTGATCGATCATCGAAGATTCAGAAGAAAAAACCAATTTTTATTTTTCTCTCACAATTTCTTAAACTGAATATAAAGAAATATAAAATCGAGTTTCGAAAAATAGACTTGAAATAATCAGTTCAATTTTGTTTCATTTCTATTGAATTCATTGAAGAAATATTGAAGGCAATTTAAAAATTTTGACGCCTCGAATTCAAGAATTTTTTTTTTCTTCTAAAAATACCGATTTCTCGACGAACGAACAAGTTGAATGTTTCTCATGTAAAATTAATCGAGAACCGACCACGGAGTTATTGCACATGTATTACGAAAAATCGGAGATTCACAAGATTCGAAACTGGGGTTTAAAAGAGAAAAAATAAATCGTAGCAATAAAATAAAATGAAGATTGGGGGTTGAGGAGAAAAAGGGAACGAGGGAACAACGTTAACCGCAAGCTTGCGACCAAATCGTGACCTCCAAGTGTGCTCATATTGATCCAGGGTTGAAAGAAAGAAAAAAAACTCGCCGATCGTCCTTGTTTGCTTTTTTTTTTCTGTTTTTTGCATTTTTTTTCTTTTCACGATCTTGTGACTGGCAGGTCTGAGCGTTTTTTACCCGTTGTATCGTGTGTAGCTTACATTTTTTTGTTTTTTTTTCGTTCTTTGTGGTGTGAGATCGGTCCGAGTAAAATCACCGACAAAATATGGTGTTTCAAAGTTTTTTCGTTTTATGTTTCTCGCATTCTCGCTTTACGTTTTTTGATTTCTTTTTTTTTTTTTTTTTTTTTTCCACTAGCTGAAGATGGAGTCTATATCGCGACGTTGCTGGTTCAACTGTATCATCTGCTCCACGTTCCGTCTCCGTATCCTAAAAGATCCTGCCATTGAAAAATTTTCGTCTCACTTCTCGCTCATTATCCTATTTTTTTGGACTCGTTTTAATTTTGTGTTTTTTTTTTTTAATTTTTATCGTGAATTAAACACTCGCTAGAAGATTTTGATTGGGGGAAACAGAAAAAGAGTAGAGAGTTTAGAATGAAAGTTGTAAATTTTTTTACTTATTTCTACCGAAAGTTTGGATGTTTCTTTTCATCGTCTTAATTCAAGAAAAAATGGTTTCTCTCCTCACGATTCCCGATTGAAAAGAAATTTTTTTTTTTTCGCCATTTTTATCTCCAATTGAACCAGGGCATTCTTATTTTTCAGGCTCAAAATCAAAACGCTAGGAATTCGCTCGTACGGCTATGAATTGCGAGATCCACGATTTAGCCAGAAGAATTATTTTCCAATTTTAGCTTTTTATTGCTCCGCCGTTCGACAGCGGTTGTTTTTATTTTGGGAATTTTGTTTTCGTTTATGCTTGTTTTTTTTTTTTTTTTTTTTTTTTTTTTTTATTTCAAAGTGGCATCGAGAATTAATTCGTTGCTGGTCGAGTCCATCGAGATTGTCAGGCACTTTCCCCGGGATAAATACGAGAGCACTCACCACACTCGGGCAGGTAGAAGGGGCGCTCGTGGCAGCAGAGATAGGCACCGTCAATATTGAATAATATTGTCCACTACGGCAAAACCACATGCACCGAGACCGGCGCTCGACATTAAACGGACCAATTCTCGTGCGTGCGATACCGCTACTTCGAGTGGTGGTCTACGAGGAAGATTGCTCGATTCTGTATCCAAAAAACATTATTCCATTAATAATTGAATTTTGTTAAAATTTGGCAAATTTAAAAATTCTTAAACAGTCATGAACCAGCTGCTGAAAAATGTACAATTTTTGGAATCATTGTTGCGATATTTTTAATCTTCCATTATTTTTCTGTCAAAATAAATTAAGAATACTAAATGAATTACAATAAATGGATTTACAACGTTTTGGCCGATTAATTTCATGAACTGTTACAAAATTTGAAATTTTTCGAGATCGTCACGATCGAATCGAATTCAAACGTAATCGATTATTTTTATTCGATTTCACTACGAATCAGCAAATTTTCATAGCTGTATTTTCAAAATTGTAAATTTATGATTGAAATACCATCGAATTTATAAGGAATTTTACCCATCGATTGCATGCAAATATTATAAAATTTCTCGAATTTTCAAAACTTCACAGAAGCATTGTTGTTACGAGTTTAGTACTGTTTTCAACTACAACAATTAAATATTTGAGTGAAGAGTGAAAATAATGACGAACCAAGTATCGCGGAATTGAGCCTCCCGCAAACGGTTTCTCTCTGCTGAGGATCCAGCTGCCATCCAACGGGTGAATTCCACGGACTCGAATAAGCAAGTAAACTAAAAGCGTCTTGAAGCATTTTTTTGTTCGCCTCGTTCTTTCCGTGTTGCTGTCGTAAATGTATCGATTGTGAATACAATTGTCTTCCGAACTCGAGCATTTTTTCGATCGCCTGTTTGTTGCCGCCGCATAATTGTTTTTTGCTACATTTACCACTCGGCGTTTCATTGTTTACGCTGCAATTGCCATTTTGTTGTTGGTTCTGATTGGCACTGTCGATTTCTAAAGATTTTTAAAGAAATTCAGTTGTTTGAAAAACAAAATTCAAATCTGTTTACACCCTTTTTCTTTTTCACATTGAATCGTTCGAATACGCTTTTTCTTTTTTGAATTTTGAATGAAATATTGACTGAATAAATAAAAGAGAAACTAACCCATATCAACATCCTCGCCATTTTGACATTTGAAACCATTTGAGCTTGGATTACCGTTTTGATAACCATTGGTATTATTTTTATTGACACCGTTAATCGTTGCGCTCGTAGTGTCTTCCATATCGACGTCCTCCTCAATTTGACCATTGATAAATTGTTGATCAACGCTCGCAGCTCCGTTGATCGTGTTGTTGAAATTCATCTCTTCGACGTTACCGTTCGAGGATGCTTTCGTGTACGTCTTGGTGGATTGTATAACGCTCGTTTGATTGTCGTTCGTACTTTGGCAAACTTCGGAATCACTGCCGTTAACCATTTCGACGAATTGACGACATTTAAGGGCGAACATCAAATTTGAATCACGTTCGAGAAGACCCGGATATAATCGACTCGTTAATTCTATCGCTTCGCCCATTCGCCCGGCGAGCACGAGTTTCAAAATTCCTGTAATGTCAAAAACTTTGTATCGTGGTCGAAGAAAAATCATAATTATTATTAGAGGAACTATGAATAATCATTGAAATAATGAAAAAAAAAAAAAAAAATTATAAGAAAAACAAAAGTTTGTCTTTAAAAGATCAAACTCTTTGCTGATAAGTTGATAATTAGTAAAGTTGGAAAGACTTCCACTCTTCTATCGCACGTACTGCCGGAACGGTTAGATATAGAGCAAAAGTCCATAGGACCAATCTCGTAGAGTATCAAATTTTCTACAAAAAAGTCCCCGAAGGAATTTCTCCATCTTCAATAGTTTAGTCCTAAGAACGGATAAGAAAACGTTTGGTTTTCGAGGGTGCATGAACGAACGTTTCGAGAAATTTTTTCGATCAGCTCTCAGTTCTGAACCACTGAACATATAGAACAATGCTGCCGGAGGATTTTTTGTAGATAATTTTATGCGCTACGAAATTACCATTTCTTACCATTTCGCGTGTATACACGATAAAAGGAATTTGATTCAGAACCCAAGTTATGAAAATTGCCATTAAATTTGCTAGATTGATGAAAATTCTCATTTTACGAGTAACGTTCCAAAAGAAATGTGTATATCGGTGATGATTCAAGATATTTGGAGAAAATCAGAGAAAACTCGAAGAAAATAACGAGCCAAACACTTACCGATACTTTGCGCCAAAGTCGACCACCGAGTCATATCGACCCGGTAGTGACAACGAAGATATGAAAAAATTAGTAAAAAAATAAATAATTGTGTTGAAAGCTTACTTTGTCTATTTTTAATGGAGTTAAGATCTTCATCGAAGGTTTGTCCGGTACTGCTGGCGAAGGCTTCGGCAGTGGCGCAGTAGCCGTGATGGACGAGATACGTAGAGACCATTCTGTCGAATTTCGTGGCGTACGTTATTCGTATTGTCGATTCTTCGTCGATTTCATAAACGCCGTTAAGGATATCGCGTTTCTTTTTTTTTTTAATCTAATTTTCATTCGTATTAAATGCTAATTTTGTTCGTTAATGACAGATCTTCGAGATGTGTTGAAAAAAAAAAAAATTAAAAAAAAAAATTAAAAAACATGATGGATATGTATTCTCGTTGGAAATCTTGCTAATTTCGAATTCGAATCGCCCAATGTGAAACTTAATCGTAAAATGAAATAATTGACATTTCCGGGGATTCTTTTCGTTGATTTTTTGTTTTTGCGATAACCTTCAACGGTACGTACTTGTGAAGTACAGCTTGCCACTGTCCCTGCCCGTGATCAGGTGTCGGATAATTTATAATCTGCAATCTCGTTCGTACTCGCAACTCGTTTATCATGTCACCGATGTCAAAAACGAATGGCGCCTGACCGAAATTGGCATCGACCATCTCACCGGGTGTTTGGAGACCCACGGTCGGATACAAATTTGGCTGGAATTAAAATTTCAATAAATATTCATTTTTTCATTCTCAATTTTATGATTTTCAAACTGTATTCACTGGACACTAAATTTCTATTCATATTTCATTTGACGTTTGGTGCTGATTGAGCGCTGTCAATTAATTTCAGTAATGATTGAACCAATAAATCACTTTTGAAAGTCTAACAATCATTTTATTTCGAATAATATATAAAGGTTTTGTGATTATCAACAAATTATTCATGAAAAAAAAAAAAACAAACTTTTTTTATGTCAGATTTGAACGCAAATAAAACCAATGAAATTGGTTTGCCAAATAAAATTTCGAAAAACAATATAAAATTTGGAATTTCTCAATGAAAACAAAAGATTTTTGTTTACCGGTAAATCTGTGAAGGCGATACCGAGATGATGACCGTTCTTTGTGTAAAATGCAGTGTTATCAACGAGATTGACACCGCAGCCGATGACGTCACCGGTCGTGAACGTCGGTCCGTAAGGTTGTCCTGTGCCGGATGAGCAAAAGCTGTGACCATCGTCGCCGTGATAACCGTAAGAATGTTTGTCCCATCCTGGAAGTCTGTTGACGTTAACACCGTGTGCCGAAAGCCCAATTCCCATGTAACCATCTCGTCCTTTGCTCACTATTTTAACCTCGAAATAATAGAGGCCACATGCGGCCGGTATGGAGTGCGTTGTGCGAACACTGGCAGCGTCTTTGTGTGTCTTTCCATAACCTTTTGTTAACAAATAATAAATATTTATTATTATGGGATCAGTCATAATTGCACAAACTTTTTGCAGAATTTTCGAGGCGATTTTCAACCAATTATCATTTTTATTTGAGTCAAAATGAGGGCAGATTTTTCCCTGACCCCTGCCACTTTGATTCATTTTTTTCTGTACGATTAAAATGTTTTAAAAATCTGAAAAAATTTCCAAAATTTCGTGATTATATGTAGAACATTTGAAGCTATTATCCGTAGTGGAATTATGATTTTTTCGGTGTTTTACGAGCCATCGACGTCAAAAAAATTCGGAAAAATTCGTGAACCACTTACATCGAGATGATGTTTAAATATTTTCGTACGAAAATTCGAAATTTTTCAATATTGATAGTCCGCGAAACAATGAAAAAACCACTTCGTGCAGATACTCAAATATTATGATTCCTAAAATTTATTTTTCTGACAATTTTTGAACAATTAAAAATTTTTTTGAAACCTTTAAATATTTTATCGTCAGTTTATATAAAAAAAAAATAATAAAAAAATGAATGAAATTGGCAGGGATGAGGAAAAAAATCCGCCGGTTTGTAACGCTTCAAATACACTTTTAATCAAATTTTTCAATTATTTTTATCGTTATAAACGTTAACGCTATAACTAAATAAAATAAGAGGAATGGTAGCTATGAAAATATATTTTTCTGCTATTCTAAATGTGAGTTATAACGCGTTCCCAGGGGATTGCGTGAAAAATTCAACCTCTCAAATCACATCGTACGATTCGGAGAGCAGTCGAAGCGCAACGGAAAATGCAAATTAAGCAGATATAACAGCACACCGTTCAAAGAAGCGTTTCCTTCGCTTTGCTCCGAGTTTTACATTTCTATATCCACGAGCATCGTGTGTATACCGGTAATAATATTTCGGCCCAGATGTGTATTCAGACATTCTCGATCCATATATATATATATATAATTTAACATCCGGCTCAAAGTGTTGTTCGATCGGATCAAAAATCACGAGCACTTTCAGTCTTTCGATTATTCTTTTTTAACACGTTGATGTAATTTTTGTCATTAAACAATGTGATCACCGAAGCTCTGACACACATTCGATAAGGTTTCAATTAATTCGATCAAACTCAAGAGGTTCGAGTGAAAATTTGAAGCAATCAATCCCAAATTTTCTCACTACGTTTCACAAAATATATTTTTTTCTTCAATTTTTCTCCAGTTTCAATGTTTTTTTCTTTCTCTTTTTTAACGAATCAACTAATTTTAATAAAATCGATCGAATCCCCTCGATTTTCTCAATTTTCATTAAAAAACAATTGAATTTTTGACAACTATAGATTTTTCTCATTTGGTGATGAGAGATTAAAAGAGAAAAAAAAAAATATGGCCGTTCCAAGTCAAGATAAGTTGCGTGCAAGCGATTTAGTGATGTCACATCAATGAGGGGCGCGAGGTGACCCAGTGACCTACTACCTTGCCAGAACTCCCTTCTCTCATTCTCTCTCTCTCTCTCTCTTTCTCTCTCCCTCATTGTAGAATGGAAGGACGCAGCAGATTTGCCTAATCTCAACTTCACTCGCGTTTTTTTTTTTTAATTTTTTTCTATAATCCTAATCACGGTGTCTCTTGTCCCCTCCTTTCATCGTCTTATCATTCAGGCTCGATCGTAATCGACGCCAATACCACTCTGACTAATAAAAACAATAATATTTTTATTGAATCGAAGAAAACGCGATAAATCGAGCAAGAATTCAACGAGTTTATCGAGACTCGATGTCCATTGGCTTTTCTAACGACTGTCGAGGATTTTTCATGACAAAAAAAATTAATCGAACGTTATTTATTTGTCCAATTGGTTTATTCGTTAAATTCTGACATTTCTCAATGAAAATTATAACGAAAAACTGTCACCTCGACCACGGAATAATTCAGCAGCCGAAGAATTTTTCAATCTTCCGCTTACAGTTCGAAAATAGACCGGAAAAATAATGACGTCTCGGAAGTTCTGGGCTTATCGATTTTCTTATCGAAATTCTTTCTCTCTCGGGCTCTCAAGAAAACGTTCAAGCTTCTCTCGAAACGCACACAAGAGCACAGCGAAACGGGAGAGGAATATTAATAAGTTTTTGCATGCTCGATGCAGACTCGAGAGAAAATATTACTTCGATATCCTCGTGCAAGTTGTATTTATTTTTTTTCTTTTTTCAAGATCAGTTCGAGGTTCCAAGGGAATCGATTTCTCCAAATAATTATTCGTCCAAATTCAAATACTTTTAAAAATCGAAAGAAAACAATAAAAAAAAATCAAAGAAATTGAGAAAAAACGATTCATTGAATTTGTAAAAATAATTTTTTCATTTTCTTCTTCAGAATTCAGCAGAAAATGATGTTGAGAAAAAAAAACTGGCTTTTTGGATGATTTCGAAAGGCTCCAGATGCCATTGAGATATACACGTCAAAAGGTTCTCTCTCGCGTGGCTTTATGAGCGAATATATAAAATCGTGCTCGATCGTGTCTCGGTTGCATTATACATCGTGTCTAGATGCGCGTTGCATATCGCTCGTGCATATTTGCGGACCTCGAACGTCCGCACTTCTATTATTACATCCTTGGTTTGCTTGAGCTAGGCATCGCGCGCAAAATCGCCTAAGATTTTATTGCTCTCGATCCATTAAGCATATAATGAAAAACGAAAATGGTCAAAATCCAATTGATCCTGCGATAACTGATCCTTTTTTTTTTTCTTTTTTTTTCTATCGCAGCGTGTCGCGAATGAGAGTTAATAAAATTCGTCGACGCTGGTACACAGCCCGGAGGAAAATCGGCTTTAAAAAGACGCGGAAAACTCCGTGGATCGAGAGAGGTGAAAGTTACCTTCGTTAAAGTTTTCTAACGCGTTAGAGGAACGTTCGTGTTCGAACTTTCGTAAACGAACAATGGAAAAAAAAAAAAAAATAAATAATCGTTGGAATGAACTCGATTTAATTGTCGAGCTCGAAACACTTTTTTGAGGAATGAATATCAATCAGATTTATTGACACACGATTGTATCGATGAGATGAGAACTTCGATTGGAATAAATCGTTGATTTTTCGAGTACGAAATTTTTCTTCATCGTAATTAGAACTTGATCGATGAACTGAAAAAGTTGAAAAAAAAAAATGTGATTTTTCTTATAACGTTTGTTCCTGCGACTCGATTTCTTTGGCATCGTTTCTGACGCCAGATGTCGTCGCATTTTCTCGATCTATTTTACCGGCGCGATATAAGAGAATTTATCTCGGGAAAGAAGAAAATTTATACGAATATTGAAGATTTACTCGAATGGAAACTCGAGGAGTTTGCAATGTATATATGAAAGAGACTCTGGCAAGGTTCTTGGGCTCTCTCGGTGTGCGATACCGCATGGCGAATCGATCGTCCGAGCGAGGGCTCGAGCACCGAGAGTAACGATTCGTCCATAATGGCCCTAGCTGTAACTGAAAACTAGCTGAAGGGCAATTATTTCCAAAAAAAAAAAAAGGAAAATAATAAAAAATAAAAGAAAAAAGACGATTATTTTTTTATTTAAATCAATATTCGTAATGACGAGTGATTGTAATGATTCGGGGTGAAATTTATTGATTATTGGTGACGTTCGTGAAGTCGAAAGGATCAACGTTTCTTGTCGATAAAATTGATTCATGAAATGTAATTTTATCGTTTTTTTTTTTTTTTTCGAATTACATTTACGAGTAATTCGTGTGTAAAAATAAAATAAATTTGAGTTTAATTTTTATTCAATAATCGCAACGAAACTTCGAGCGATTGAATGACTGCAGAAGCCTGAAAAACATTTTGCAGTAACGAGAATCTCGTTGAAGCAGTTTCGACTGCGGTGAATCGTCTTTGTTATCATTGACAGAAGGAAACGAACGATCGAACTTTTGTTTGGAAGGTTATTTTTTTTCATGCATCAACAACTCCGAAACGAACAATCATTTCTCCTTCTCTCTCTCTCTCTCTCTCTTCCTTTTCCTTCTCTTGCTGTAGCTTTTTCAAATAAATATCGTTCCTGTTATATTTCCTGGCACGAGTTTTTCTCGCGTATATATATTAGCCTCGTTGGATCCTCGTTAGTATATCAGGAACCAAGAGAGCGACGTGAATGATCCAACAAAGAATTTGCCTTCCAGGTTTAATGAAAACTGGTGCAGAAAAGTTTGTTTTTGTTTATTCATTTTTTTTTTTTACATTATATTTCATCAAATTGTAATTCTTTCTCTTTTTACTTTGAAGTTTAACGAGAACAAACTTTTTTATCCCTGCTCGTTCTTCTGTGCTCTCGAACGTTCGTTTTTTTTTCTTTTTTTTTCCCTTTTTATAACCGAACGAAACATTTATTTCCACGAGTTTTTACGTTAACGCAATACTTTTTTTACTCATTTCGCCTCAGGGAGGTGGTAAAAAAATTGAGAAAAAAAAATTCATTTTTTTCGCTAACAGCAGTTTGATTTCTCGATCTCGGAATTTCGAACAATATTTTTTTATTTTATTTTTGTTTTTTAATAAAAGAAGAAGAAATCTATTTCGACAGGATTTCTTCGTTATTTTCTATTCATCGACGACTTTGTTAAATGTTTATCGAGTTTACAACTCTCGCGGTGGCATACGACTATTATATAATTAGACTTGGGAGTTGAACGAGGAAAATAGAAGTTTGCACGAGGGAGTAAAAAAGAAAAGCTGATTACGGTGATTTCTGGCTTTCGATGAAGGAGTTATACGCGTGGGTGCTCTGTTCCCTGCTATGAAAACCTTTTATTTGACGTTACTTTTTCTCCCTTTTTTTTCCTAAACACGAATATGAAGACGGAGGAGAGAGAGAGAGAGAAGGAATTATCCAATATTTTATTCGCAGCTCAACGGTATTTGGCAATTAATTAATATTTTTTTCTCTCGATGATATGAAAAAGAGTGGAAAATTTGTTGATGCTCGAAAATCCAAGATTTTTTTCGACGAGCCTCTCGCACGAGCGTGCTCGCGTAACGACTCAACTTACAGAGAATAATTTACATTTTTACGAGTCTTTTTTTTTCCTTCGGTGCACATTCGTGTCAGAAAAAAAAAAATCGACAAATGGGAATGAAATTGTTGGAAAAGTACTGATGGGCGAGTTTAAAAATGATGGAAACTCGATAAAATGTTAAAAAAAAATCGGTCCACGGTCCCTGAATATTGATCGGGTGACGACGAATATTTATTTTTACAACTAATCGTTATTTCCTCAAAAAAAAATAATTCGAAAAAATCTACTTCGACTCGGAAGAGTCAATCTAAAATCAATCAGAAAATTATCGACACAAAAGAGGGAAAATCATTGTTCAACGGAAACGTCAAAAATCTAAAATTCCGCTCGAGAGAAAAAGTGTCGGGAAAAATCCGAAAATTTTTTAAACGAGTAAAAAAACAGGTTAAGGTGGTTGGCTACACACAACAATGTTGCCATGTTAAAAGCATAGAAAAATTCGAAATGATTAGAATTTAATGAAATTTGGTGAGCATATTCTTTTGGATTAAATATGAACATACACATTTTTTAAGATTTTTCTTCCACATAGTTTTCGAGTAATTTAACACTAGAGTTTACATCCGTAAGCATAGGATTCTGATATATATAGGTATATCTTTTGGATATTGTAAACTCCAATTATTCGACAACTATGTAGACGAAAAATTTGAAAAAATTTGTTTCATTGCATTTGATGCTAAAGAATGGTATCACTAAATTTTATTAAATTCTCATCATATTGTCGTACGTAGCCACCCTCCTTAAATCGAGAGCTCCGAGTTTTTTTTTTTTTTTTTTTGCAAAGTTTTCAGTCAAAAACAACAATACAAACAATTTGTGTGTGTATGCGTGTACATACGAGCGGGGTTCCGTTTTCTACCTGGATCGATCCTACGCTTACACGAAACCCGACAGCCCAAGGGGTCTCTCCATTGAACATCGGAGGGCATGGCAGAAAGTGCATGAGTATGAGAGCGACCGAGACAGAGAGAAAGAGAGAGAGAGAGGGAGGGAGGGGGGGACCGAAGGCGGATGGGATTGCGAAAATGCGAGTGTGACAAAGGAGGGGGGGGGGGGGGGAAGATTTGAAAGGGGGACGAAAAAATGTGCAAGTTTTTCCACGTCGAGTTATCACGCATGGACATTGTTCTAAGATTGAATAATTCTATTGTTATTAAGATGAAAAAAAATTAAGTAAAAAGTAACGGTGGAATAAAAACGCTCGACTTATTTTTTTTCATACAAAAACTTTGACATTCGACCGTGAATCAAATATTGAAAAAAGAAAAAAAAAAATGAATTTTAATTCAATGCGATGTTTCGCCAACAATAAAATTACCTCGATATGAAGAAAAAAAAAAGTGAGTGTTTCGAATCCTACTTAGCAGAGGATCCTGAGAGATGGAAGAATTATTCTCTCGACGACGTTTACGAGCTAAATGAAATTATAGAGAGAAAAAAACAAAACGAGGAGAAAATTCGCCAGATTGCAAATTTTTTTTTGAAAAAATCGAAATTTTTCGTAAATTCAAATAAAAAATGTGTAAAAACGTTATTTAAAAATGTTTCGTTTCGTTGTGTATTCGAACAGAGTAAATTATATTATTCATAAATGCACGAATTAAGAACGTTCGCAAAAGCTCGTTAAGATATTAGCATGTCATTGATAAACGTCAATAAATAGATAATTATAACAATAAAGTATAAAAATAATAACAACAACAATGGGAATAATAGTAATAATGATATTAATAGGAAGACAGAGGGCGTGTGTGTGTGTGACTGGTGAGTTAATTCAATCGTCGATTGCTCAATACTTCATTTTTCCGTGTTTCACTCCAGAGGGCTTAACCTCAAAAACGATGGTTTCGAAAGATTTAAAAAACTGACGATTTCGAAAGAAAGAGAAAAAGAAAATAATGTGAGACGAGAAATAAGGCAGGGGCTTTTTCTTTTCGAGCAAAAAAGGCATCGTGTATACTACGAGAGTGAAGCTCTTCTTCCCCCCCCCCCCCCCCCTTCACTCGACGACGAAACGTCCACGCGCACGACGAACAGCTGTCATTGACATTGTGCCTGCGCGATGTACGATCTCGTGTGCTACTCTTTTCCCCCAATTGGTCCTAAACGCCATCCCCCCCCCCCCCCCCCACACACACACATATACACACACTCGAAAATAGTTTGTTTTTCTTTGTTCCTTTCTCCGGGGGATTTGGAAAAGCTTCGATAAAATTGTATGAACTAAAGATAGAACGTAAGAGAGAAGAGAATAAAAGAAAAATATTCGAGAAAGATGGAGAAAAATGTATATGAAAGCGAGAGAGGGAGAGAGAGAGGGAATAAATAAATATGGTGGATCGACGCAGAGAGCGAGCGAGAGAGAGCGAGCTCGCGACTCGATCAGCTGATTCCTTTGTTTGGGTCGCTGACACATGCGAAAAAACGGTTCTCGTTTGACAATTTAACGAATCAATAATACGTGTATGACAGCTGGATGATTTTTTCCTTGGTAGTAAATTCACCATTTATATGAGGAGGTATCGGGGAGAGGGAAATGTTACTAGGATCGTTGAATTCTTTGTGTCAAGTTGACGGTGTATTAGAATTAAAACGTATTTCGAAGAAGGTCGCACGCGTGATGTTACGAATAAAGAAGGAGAGAAAAAGAAGTATATATTTACAAAAAAAGAAGGAGAGTGAGTGAGAGAGAGAGAGAGAGAGAAAACTACAGCAGCGCGCGCCTGAGGTCGAGGAAGTTCTATGTCTCTTTCTCACTCCCTCTTTTTCACTATCGCCTCTCCCCCTCTCTCTTTCTCTTACATAGTGTTTCAACGTACCTTTGTAATTAACTCGAAGATTATTTAGGGAAAGTCCTATGTAGTTGTACTTGTCCTTAGGGCTCCACGATCTCGGTAACGGTGTTTCCTCTTCGTTTACCATTGGATATAACATCTTGAGACGATCGACAGGCTGATTTTGTTCCGAATTTGTTCTCGAAGTCTCCATAACACTCCGTTCCTCGCTGGTGGCGGCCATCATTGTCATCCGCACTGCCCTTCTTTCTCTCTCACTCACTTCTCCCACCCCGCCACACTCCTCTCCCTCCTCCTCCTTCTCCTCCACCCTCACTACTCTTTAAAGTCTAGTTTTGCCCTGCCTTTTGCCCTGTCTTGCCTGCTAAACTCACAGGGTCTGTCGTCTCCCTCTCTCTCACTCTCGAAGAGCGAGAGAGAATATTATATGCGTATGTGAATTTAACAGCAACGCGCACAACCAAACGCGCATCCAGAAAACACTTTTTTTTTTCTCGCTCTTTCTCTCCCTACCCCTTGCTTATCCGTCACTGTTTTTATTTTATTTATTTATTTTTTTTTTATATTTTTTTTCGTTATCTGACGATAATCACAAATTTATTGAATCGTATAATTTTTCGATGTTTACACACGATCTTCGCGATCCGATGGATCCAAGTGACGGCTCGTGTTCCTCAAATAATGATCCGTTATCCCGACGTTTATCGTTTTTCAACTGGAGCTTTGTGCTGCTGACTTTTTGCATCGCTGCTGCTGCTCTCTTCTCTCTCTCTCTCTCTCTCTCTCGCTCACTCTCTGCTGAGTCTCCTCTGCTGATGCTCCTCAGCGCTCTCTGGCTCTCCTATTACTGATGAACTGCGATGTGTTGTACTACAGCGCCACCGTCTCTATCAAAGACGTTCATGAAAGCCATGCACTAAAAATCCCTCCCCTCCCAATATGAAATTTTATTTTCATCCTTTTCTCTTTTCCTTCTAATCTCATATGAATGACAGAGACAAAGAAACTTCCAAAACTCTTTGTTCCCGTGGCGAATGAACGAACTAATATTTAAGAAGATGGCCGACTATGAAATATCGAAAGCACGTGGTGTTGGATGACACTTCACAGTTTTTATTCTATTTTTGTTTTTGAATTTATATGGACTCATTCGTTTTCAATTATGTTGGAACTTTTCTTCAAATCTGAAACATCCAAGGTCTGAAAAAATTTGATACAAAATGTGCAGTATTAATGAAGAGTACGACGAAGCACTGGAATTTATACCAGAGGAGAAATGTCAACTTCTGTGAGTTTTATCATTTTTTTTTTCCAAAATTCGCATTTTTTTCCTGTTTCGAATCAAACGAGTTTGCAAATTTTCGTATCTTATCTCAGGAACTTCAAAATTTTGACTTGTATTATGTTTGATATAAAAATGAGTGAACCTAACCTCAAGAAATTTTTGAAACTCGGAATATGAAGGGTTTTTAATTTACTCTGTATCAAGAATCATGTTTTTGAAATGATGAACGATATTTTTTCTCCCAAGTTAGGTCAGGATGTAGCTGTAATAGTTTTCTCGAGTTTTCACCTCAATAATAATGAATTTTTCACTGATTTTTAAAAGAAATAATCAAAACATCGCGCGCAATGTTAAAAACAATTATTTTGCAATAAATTTTCAAAGGGATGATGCACAGTGTCAAAAATGCAAAGTCGAGAAAGCACTTGTCGTGCTACGAGGAAAAGATGTTTACTGCAACGCCTGTTTTTTATTGAGCGCAACGCATAAATTCAGAGCGACTCTTGGAAAATCAAAAATCGTGAGACCCTCTGACAAGATTCTTGTTGCTCATTCCGGAAAATCTGGATCAACCGCTTTACTTCATCTGATTAAAGCTGGAATGCATGAATCTGTACATAAGAGACTTGTTTTTGAGACAAAAATTCTCTACATCGATGGTAAATATTCATACAAGTATAGAAACGCAAAAATGTGACTAAAAATTTTAAATATTTGCATTGTTGCAAAAAAAAAAAAAAGAAGCGATTATTCATCGTAAAGCTAATCACGAGATATTGGATTAATTTCAGAGGGAGCAATAGAGGGAAAAAATTATGAAGAAAGGTCAACAAAAATTGAAGCAATTAGGAACCAAATTGCTTATCTTGGTTTCCAGAGTTTTGCCCAAACACTGAGCCAAAGTCTAATCAGCGAGGAGCCAAAAGCATTAACATTAGAAACATTATCCAGCAGCTTGGAAAGTTTCACAAACACGGACGAGAGATTAAGAGAAATTTTCTCAAAATTACCAGACCGAACGTCGAAGCTGGAGCTTATTAACAGATTGCGAAAAAAGCTGATTTTTGGTGCGGCTCGAAACTTGAAATGCAACAAAATATTCCTAGCTGACAATTCGACATCTTTGGCGATCGATATTTTGAGTAACGTATCTTTGGGACGAGGAGCTCAGCTTTCATTGGACGTTGGTTTTCTGGACGATCGTTTTTCCGACGTTTTAATTCTTCGACCAATGCGCGATTTTTCCCGACACGAGCTTCAAACTTATTTGAAAATTCACAATCTCAATATCATCTGCGAGAACGAAAATCAGAAGTCAAAGACGCTGGGCTCGATTCAAGAGCTGACAGAAAAATTCGTGACTGATCTCGATTCTCAATTCCACGGAACTGTTTCGACGGTTTTTCGAACTGGAGAAAAAGTTTGTTCGATTTCTAATAGGAATCAGAGTGACAGCGATAATTGCGCTCTCTGCGATGCACCTCTCGACACTGAAGCTTCGGACAACATCATTTCTGCGATTCAAGCAACGTCTTTCTCGAAAATACTATCTTCGCAAGGACCCAATGGAAATATTGAAGGAATTGAACAAAAAGTAACAAATTTGTCCTCAAAAGAGGAAGATAAAAGTGAAAAATGCGGAAATTGCAATGGCGCCTGTGCCAAAAATCCAGAAATCTTAGAAACCCTCGAAACTTTGAAAAAATTTTTGTGTTACGGATGCAGACTGATTTTTCGAAGTTCGCAAATTCAGGATGTACCTCAGTGCATTTTGGACAATGTACGACAGAGAATTTCGTTAGAAAACATGCGAGAGGAAATTAGCGATTTTTTATTGTGAAGCATTTAATTTTTTGTTAAATAAATGAAAGATTCATTTGATGAAATTGGAAAATTTGTTATCATTATCGTTTACTAATATCTTTACAAATTTGGGGTTTCTTTTATTTATATCAAATGTTGAATTTCTATCGAAAACGAATGAAATTTGTATAAACTCTGAACATCACTTTTTTAAAAATATCAACAAAAAGAAGGAATGAAGAAAAACTGAAACAGTGTTTTTCACTGTTTTTTTTTTTTTTTAAGTAAAAAACGTCAAAACTATGTCGAATTTGTCAACATTTTGAACAATAAACGTAAATTTGACTAAAGTCGTAATATTTCACTTGAAAGATAGATGGCGCACGGGGGGGTGTCTTGCTGAAAATTATTTTTCTTATTGGAATTTGGCAGTATAATTGTAGAAACTGGAAACATTGAAACTTGTTAAAACAAAGTGAGTCACGATCGCTAAACTGTTACAAAATTCTACAAAACTTGTGAATAATGTATTTTTAATGAAAAATCAAATAAATTGAATCTCGATAAGTTACATAATAAAACATTACCAAATTGAGGTTATGTTTTTCAAAATCCATGATTCAGAATTTTTCAAATGAAGAACATATCCTCATCTTGAAGGGTTCATGAATACAGACGATGTTGACAATTTCTCGAAATATATTGATTTCTATAATAAAGCAAATGATTCGAAAATCGAGGTTATGCCTGTCCAAGTTGTCAAATTAAACTTCGTTGTGGTTTGTCTATCGAAAAAACATTCAAAAAGAATTTAACCAGAGTCAATGAAATTTCCATCCTAAATTCAATCAAATTGTTTTAAAAACCGAGATCATGTTAATCGAAATAAAAAACTCAAGTTCTGAAGCTTCTTTTTTATTTTTTGTCATGATCGATTGAAAAATTTCAGAACGCAATGACGAACTTGCAGCCTTTTCTCCGTACTCCGTTTACGGACATATTTGGATCACTACTGAATTTCCAAGATCATCCGGAATGTGCCCCTTTTGAAATGCGAGTGGTGGACTGCATGGAAGCTTACGGAGTGCCGAGAGGAAAGGAAAAGTGCAGATTGCTGCTGGATGATTTCAAGGAATGTGCTTACAAAAGTAAACAGAAAGCACGTGTTGACATAATGTTGGCGGAGCGTCAGAGACAATGGGAAGCTGGCGAAAGAACAGTTCGCTATGGCAATGATCCACCGAACGACTCTTATTAAATTCCATCGCAGTTGTCAGATTTTCTTTGAAGAATTGGGAGCAAATCTTTTAGTCACTTTTTCGAGATGGAATCAAGTCCTCATGATCGAAACACAATCTTCAGTTTAGAAACACATGCGGAATGATCTTGTAATTAAATGAATATTATAAAATATTGATGAAGGGAAAACTGTGTGCATTATTTCTTCTTCTATCCAGCTTCATCTATATTAGAAATGTTATTTCAACTATTGTTCTTTAAATCGCGAATTTTCGTCAATTACCTCATACATCAAACTTTATGGCCATTCGAATTATACTGTCTAAGCCAGAGAGTTTCATGTAGTTATGAGATTTTCATTACAGTCCCAATAATAATTCCTCAAAAATAATTCCATTTTTTTTTAATACATGAAATGAAATACTTCATTTTTCAGAACACTTTGATTGATCCAAAATTTTATTCCGTTTTTCAATTCATCTGTGTAGAATTATTTATATAACGCACTAGAACATTCATGAATTTTCATCAAATTTTTTTTTCGCTACGTATTTTGGCTAACAGTGATGAGCTTGTAAAAGTAATCCTCGAAAAAGTAACTGAATTAGAATAATAAAAAAAGGTTGATTTTGGTTACTTTCTTCTCGGCTTCAGTGAAACACTTTTTCTCAAAAACTTTTGAGGTGTTTTAAACCTTAAGAATGTTATTATTAATATCGCTGTCTTGAATATTTACCAACACTGTCGACATATTTCATATGTTCATAGTCAACATATATATATATAAAAAATAACAACAACGAAAAAGTAAATTAATTATTCGTTTGAAGATAGTAAAAAAAATGAATAAAAAATTGAATATAATGATCGAACATAATTTTCATAACAAATAAATCAAGAGACTCGGTAGAGTTTCGGAATAAATACATTGACAGCTCTGTCGTCTGCTGGCCCGAGGTTGATCATTTTTCGATAATATAACACGTGATAGTATCGAGTATGATCGAATACGACAATCGTACTAATGTCCATAAATACGTGGTTCGCTGGGACACTAGAAAACTGTGGAATAGTTCTTTCTTATCGACAATTGCTATAAAAGAAAACTGTTTTTTTTTTTTTATCAGGCCGGTAGATGGCGCGACTGAGAAAATTCGCAATTTCGTATCACATTGTTTTTTTTTTTGCACGGTAGGCGCACCTGTCTGTCATTCACCGCCGACTGTCAATCTGACTGACGCTAGTGGCGCTAACCACGCCGCGTTTTTATTATTACCATATCGCGGTGTGTTGCTGTTTATCTATCATTTTCCATTGGTGAAGTTTTTTTAGTGGGAGAGAGAAGAGAGGACAAAGGGGTAAAAAGAAGAAAAAAAGAGTTCCTGTCAACGGTTGTAAACAACACGAGGGGTGAGGATAGAAAAAACCGCGTCGCGAAAAACATTTTGCCGACAGGCTTATAATTGGACTGCGGGCTTCAAAGGTAAGTGCAAATTTCATTAATTTTATTTTACTTTACGCATTTTTCGCTGAAAAACAAACAATGATAACGTATGTCGCGTTCTCGTGTGTTTATTTCGCGTTTCGCGTCGTTGTCTCGCCGGGCATGGACGCGTGAAAGCGTGCATGGAAGACGCGCGTGGTCCTTCTACCGAATTATGAAAAATATTCATTTCTTTTGTTTTATTTTCTACTCAATCAATATTTTGACGGCTGTTGTCATTTTGAAACTTCGATAATTATTATTTTTTTTCCTTCTCAATTCATAAAAATTCGCGTTTTTTTTTTCTGTATTCAAGTTTCCTCCTTATACCGCGAGCGCGTCTGTGTGTATACGTACTACTTTATTGTATATTACGTTTATACGTCTCTGTCGCCTTGGCTATCACACCAACGTCGTTTGACAGCTCCGTAACTTTCAAGACGATTGGTAAACAACGAGGGGACACCGTCGGCCTGGCGCGAACGGACTGCGTTTACACGGCACTGCCGGCAATGGATCACCGAGTCGGTAAGTTTGCACATATTTCAAAAATAAAACCTTCAATTTCAATATCACCATATTTCGTATCTAATATTTCACGTGCTTCGTAATTGACGGCTAATAAAAATGTATCTTAAACGCGCGCGTCCTTATCTGTGATTACAAAAAAAAAAAAAAGAAATATTTGACATTGGTTTTTTTGTACGAAAATTTCATTTATTTTTCGCTAAATTTGGAAAAATCCAAAGTTTTTGCGTTTTTTTTTTGTCCCTATAAACATTCGTTGCAATACGTTTTTTCCATAAAATTAGACGCCACGAGCACGTGGTGTAAATAACATCGAAAAAAATTTTGACATCTTTACGAAAACTTTTTGTATTCACTTTTCGTGTAAAAGATTTTCAGCGCCATTTTTTTTTTTGTGGATAATCGTGACAAAGCTTACTTCGAGCTCATTTTCCACGATCATAAGACTTTTCAATTCGTAACTACGCTTTTCGAGTCGCGGAATATACTCGCTTATGTATACGTCGCTGTGTATTTTATCATGACGCTAGACGCCACGGGCACGTGGTGGCGCGGCGCGGGCTTTGCACACGCCGTTTGCGCAGCCTCGCGGTCTCCGGGGTTCGCGCGTCTCATCGCACGGCTCTTTCGCTCCTTCTCTCTCACACTCATGCCAATTCCCCCCTCACTTATCCAACTGTCATTCTCACAAGCGTGTCTCTTTCGAATCTGACGTTTCGTGAGATTGCGCTCTTTCGTGCTACACTTTTCTGGACGGGTTTCGTTTTTAAGTGTAATATTCAACCGCGATTTCCGTTCGAAGTATTACGTTTCCGGCTGTAGCGAAGTTTTCACGATTAGCCTGTATATTTTTGCAACACCGAAACATCGCTCGACACTCGCGTTCGGGAAAAGTTTTTTTTTTTTTTTGTTTGAAAACACGTGGTCTTGCGAAGCGGCCTTTGTTTCGCTTGTACCTCAGTACCTGCGTCGATCCGACCTTTTTTCCGGGCCTCATGGCGCTGCTGCAGACTTTACAACACAGTAAGTTTTATTTATCATTTTTCAAGCATTTATTTATTTCTGTCTTCGTAACGAATTTTTGTTGATCATTTTTTATTCGCGATTCAACAAAATACATTTTATAAATAAGAAAAAAATTGAGCTGTTGAAACACAAATTTCGACGGCAATTATTTTCATTTATTCGGATAGAAAAACGTTGAAAAATGCTTTATACCCGATCGAGGCCACGCGCATCGATAATGGCTTCAGAAATAAAAGTCAACTATTTATTTTTCCATACTGATTTTTTACGAATCGAAGATAAAAAAAAAAACGCTTTTCAATAAAGTGTTATGCAAATTATTTGCAATCTGATTTTCTCTCTTGCTCGCGAGGACGTGTGCGTGTCTTTTTTGTCACGTAGACCTAAGATTATTTATGCTGTTGCAACGAGCTGGAAAAAAAAAAACAAAGACGAGGTTCAAGCCTTTTTGCAACGGAACAAAAAAGAATGAACGCCAGGACAAAAAAAAACACGAACTTGGAAAATGGAATAAAAAATATTGTGTCAAGTTAACTCGTTCAATATTATTTTATTATTATGTTTTTATTTTGAAATAAAATGACTTTACGAACATCGTCAAATGAGGACGAAAACTACAATCAGCGGAAGCGAATATTACACCTGTTGTGCACTCGCGTCTTATTGCCCCCCCCCCCCCCCCTCTCCCTTGACAGCTCGAGTGGAGAAAAAAAAATGGCCAATTAATGAAGAACTATGTCGATGGCCAGTGACTCGATCAATGTTGAATAAAAATTTTTTTTCTCTTTTCTTTTATTCATTTATTAATTTTTTTCTAATCGCATTCTTTACCGGGTGCAACGACTATCGTGATGTGAGGTTAAATTTCTATTTTCGTAACCTTTGAAGATAAAATTTGCCCCATTTCTATTCTCGTATCCTTGCGAAGTCAAGTTTTTTTTTTTTTTAATATATTTTTCATTTTTATTTCTGCCTCGACCGGGAATGATTGTTATTAGAAAAAAAAAAAAAAAAGTATCGCGATTACGAATATATATTTTTTTTTTTTCGAAAGATCGAGTGTTTCCGGCTTCATTTTCGAAAATGTTTGAGGTTAGGCGAGAATTTGATGTCGAGGATTTCCGTATTTTTATGGGTGGTGAGCAAAGGGCAAGAATTTTTGGTCAAACGTCCGTAATTCGATTCTGATCAGGATCGATTTTATTTACCATCACTAATTCGCAGCCGTCCCCCCTCCCCCTCTCCTCTCATACCTCCGAAGCTAACTTAATTATGGTAAACACCGAACGATCGTATCGAATTTTTTTTTCGTTTTTTTTCCATTTGAAGCCCTTCCTGTGTCACGATTCTTCGAAGATTTGGTGCTTTGACCTTCTTCAGGGTTATCTGAAACGAAAATCACGTCCGTCTCTGTATTGCTTATTCCTCGTTTATCGTTCTCTGTCATCTGAAATGTTTTTTTTTTTTAATTTTTTTTATTTGTTTTGCCACGTTTTTATTTTACGTTCAACTTTTAATGCTTCCCCGGCTCGTCAACAACCCTTCACAAGCTTATTCGATACAGCTCGTCTATGATTACTCGACGCACACATGAGAGAACGTGAGAGTGAGAGAGAAAGCAAATTTTCTTATCTCTTAAGACTCCCCGAATGATGATGGCTCTTTGCTCTGCTCTTATCAATATTATAGTAACATCTCATTCGTCAGGAATAAAACGAGAGATCCGTCGCCGCTCACGATTGTGCGACGAAAGATTTTTCAAACACGAAATCAAACAAATGACGCCAATTACTTTTCTTACGGCATTTATTCGAAGAGATAAAAAGGAGCTTTTCTTTCGTCAGTTGATTTTCGACGAATGTTATTTTCCATTTTTTTTTTTTTTTTTTTTTTTTTTCGATCTCAATCGACATTTCAATTTTTCATTTTTGCTCAATCGATGATATTTTTTTTTCTTCATAAAAAAAGTTCTCCGAGATATTGAATATCGTTGTTGAGTCATGATAGTTGATTTGTTTTGTTCTTTTTTCTCGCCTCAGTAATTTTTTAAGCTTGACAATATTTGGTAAAGGAAATTGAGAGGATCTCGAAATCGTGGAGGCGTTACAGCGTTTTAAGTTAGTGCGAACAGGTGCCCTCACTAATGCTATAATAACAATAAGTACGAACGTTGTCCCGTCTATTTTCGTACCTTCATCCGCAAACTCGTCACTCTTTGGCTCATTTCTCTCTCTCTCTCTCTTTCTCTCTCACCCTTGCGCTTCAACGAGCTTCATTGTTGTTTGTTTTTCTCGGTATTTTGGAATTGAAATACAAAGTTCAATCGCTCTTGTCCTTAATATCGTTGTACCTGATTGTTTATTTTTACAATTTGAGAATCTTTGGAGCTTTTTATTTTATTTTATATTTTATTGAAGGCTCTTACAGAATGGTTCTATAATCCTTATTCTTTCGGGAGATTTATTTATTGGCTCGTAATGTGTTTGTTTCTCGACAGGAAACGACGCTTCGAGGAATATATATGGCGCGATGAAATCGTCGAAAAAAAAAAAAAATTGTCGTAAAAGTTTAACAAAAGTGAGGAAATCATTTTTAGTGAATAAATAATCGTAAAATGATCTCAATATGATCGGCTTACTTTGAAACAAGAAAATATTGTTTGTAAATTAGTTGAAAAATTGTGTGTCGAATAGGTTTAAAGTTTCGAGCCAAATCGCTCTTTTGGCGTCTCGTGAAGACGCTAAATTATCGAGTGTCTAAAAAGTGATGCTAGAAACGGAAGTAACGTGAAGCCCGTGAAATTCTGAATAGAAAAGTCCTCAGCGATTATTTTCTCGGACGCGCCGTTCGTGAGATATCAACCGATTGGGGTAGAGCGAATCAGAAAGGGCTCAGCCACGCCCCTTCAGTTTCGACGCGTCCGATTGGCCGTCGGATGAATCGACGAATATCTCGCGAAGGAGTAATCGTAGAGAAAACTTTTTGAGGACTTTTCTCTTCAGAATTTCACGATCTAGCGATCCTCCGTGGTTTCAAACTCTTTCTCGGAAGAATCTGTAGTGCGGTGATATAAAAATAGGCTCATCGAGTGAATCGAGACTGGTTTGCATCGATGCAGCGTTTATCGGCGCCAACAAAAGTGCACGGAGAGATGAGGGGGCGAAGGAGGTTCGCTATGATTGGGGCCAATCGAGTCGCGCTCGAGTGCCTATTTAAACGATCGATACAATCGTTGGCCACCCAACAGACTTTTTATTTCTAAATCAATCTAGCTCCGATCTAACCAACAACAAAGTACTCCGATGCGCCGATTAACCGACGTTAGAACTTTGCTACTTTTTTTTTTCTTCCCCGGGAGGCTAATCACTGTGATCGAATCTTTTCCAATCGTCTTCGCGATGTCGAAACTCGTGCTTTCAAAATTCCTTCGATCTGTGTCGTACATTTGGCACGTCTAATTGCGGATCATTTCTCGAATCTTCTATCCCATTTTATTTATCCTCGTTACATCCTTGTTCAATTTTTTTTTTTTTTTTCATCGGCGATTACGCCTTTTAAATTTTCATAGCGTTGCATAGATCCGGAGGCCCGAAAAAATAACTCGTTTTCATGAAATTTTGTTGATCGATCAAAATCCCATTTAATTGCTCAAAAAAATAGTCGATTCAACCATTTTTTTTCAATGGCAAATGATTTCATTTGTTTAACAAAAAAAAAAAATAGTTGGATTCAGAATATTTTCGTTCAACTAAACGGGATTTTGTTCGATGAACAAAATTTTTTTTATCGGTCTACGAATCTTGCACTTATCTGTCAATTTTTCTGCGAATCTATCGATATTGATGGTTTTTTTTTTTTTATACATACCGCCTATGCGGTAAGTGTCGAAATATTTATGAGAACAGTACGATAAAATATTTGAATATTATTTATTTTTGACGGGATACAAAGGAGCTTGGAGCTTTCCCATAGCTTCATTCTTTACATTGTATTTAGCATATCTATTCGTGCAATTATGCACTCCGACGATCCGATGCTTTGATACTTTTATTTTCCTTGCACTCCTCGACTTTTTTTTTACTCCATTGTGATCGAAAGGAAATAGTCAATAGAGGTCTCTCCATAATTTTTCTATTTTTTTTCCCCTCTTCTCCCTCTCTCTCTCTCTCTCTCTCTCTCTACGTTGTTCTTTCTGTTTCCATTCTCATCCGTCCTTTTCACTGTTTGGTACGAGCGTCATTACCATCAGAATGCAATTGGGTCGTCGAATGAAATAATGCATCGGTTAGTTTTTATCATATGTTTGCTTTTATGCATTCTCAATATTCGACGTTTCTTAACCACGTTCGATCCTCGATTCGTTCGAACGAGAATATACTGAAAGAGAAAATGGAAATTTGTGAAAGCGTGTAACGCCCTTTGGAATATCGATTTTTACCAAAAATTTACATTTCACCCTCCCTCCTAATTTCGAAGTTATTCAAACTTTTCGAAAACACCATATAAATAGTGTTTATGAGTCTAATTTTAGCGCTATCGATTACCATCGCATTTCGACCACCCTGAAAATTCCCTCGATTTTCTACCACAAAAAAACAAAATTATCATTCAAGACTCATGCTCGTCCCAATTTTCGATACTTGTAAAAATAATAGCTTTCAATAAAACGAATTTGTCCCGATCAAAGATCGGTTATAATAATTTGTATGTTATTAAAAAACTGAAATAGTTGTTATTTCAGTGACTGGCGTAGTACTCGACCGCGCCGATACGCGAGGATTTATTCTCCTCATCTCTAAAGTGTCAAAACATCGTTCGATGCCGGGAAGCTCCATTCTTTGTAGTAAACAGAAAACGCGTTTGTTGAAAAATCTTTAGACGTCTTTTTCTCGAAATTTTGACTCAACGTTTTATACGCGCAACTCTCTTACCCAAATTAGGATATTTTTCATATTTAAATAATTTCTTATTTTTGTCAACAATTTACAACAACCAAAAACACGATTTTTTTTTCAAAGTTCCCCATTTTGTTATTTATGGATAAAAACAAAAGATCCTAGTTCAGGTAATAACGGCAAGCCTACTTAACGATAATCGTTTTGATTTTTTTCAAATTCAGATCATTACAACAGCCTCCAGACCTGTACCCCGTCATCGTTGTCTTTTTTTTCTAAGGCTCCACTTTGACTGTGTAAATCAATGACTAATTATTGTAAAATTTACTTTAAAAATTTTTTTTTGTATGTTATAAGATGTCGATATTAAGGAGTTTCGGTACAAAAGGCAAAATGTTAAGAAATTAATGAAATTTGGTGATTGTGTTCTTCAACATCAAGTACGAAAAGACAAATTTTGTTCAAAATTTTCTTCTACTTAGTTATCGCGTAATTACGCATTAAAGCAGATTTCTTATGCCCGGAATGTATACCTATATATATGGAAACGCTATGCTTATACACGTGAACTTTAGTCTTCAATTACTCGATAACTGTGTAGAAGAAAAATCTGAAAAAATTTGTATTGTCAAATTTGGCACTAAACGAATATGTTGACCAAATTTTATAAAATTCTCAACTTTTTGACAATTTTTTGTGTTTTTAACATGGTTTAGCATGGCAACATCGTATCGCCTGTACCGAAACTCCTTAAAGTATAAAATTGAAAAGATTGAATTGCACTTTCTTATTGAATGAGAAAATTCATCAAAATTCTTTGGAAAAAACGTGCTTTACATAGGAGTAGTACCTTAAATCTGGTTTTTGCAAAATATCTCATCGATCTTCACTGACATATATATATTTTTAATGACCGAAAATCGGATTTTCCTACGTTCCCCTAAGAATCCTTCACGGAGAACACCTAACCACTTTTAATTATTTTTTTTCTCTCTCAATTGTTCGATAACCGAGTCTGAATTTTCGTGAGAACAATAATTGATCTACGAAGAAAGAAGGGATTAAAATTTTTTTCACGCGAATAGGATTACCTCAACGAAATTTTTCAATTCCAAATCACGTCTGCTTAGAATTCCGGTCGAGAATCGTCGGTGAAAAGCTCGAAATTCCACGGAGTCAAAAAACCAGCCTGAAAAACCAGTGTCCGGAATGGAAACAAGAATGCGATTTATTATTTTGGAATCCCGAGAATTTTCCGGGTTAAATAACCCAGAAATGAAGTGTCATAAAAAAAAAAAAAAATAAATAAAACCAGATGGACAAAAGAGAAGGAAATTGAGAAATGGGCAAAAGGAGGAGAGAGGATTCGGAAGGGTATACACGAGTGGCAGGTGCTGTTGCGATAATTTCGTTGCGGCGAAAGAGCCCGAAACGTGTCTGTGCCGTCGTTGAGGCTGATCTCGTGGCGTTGGCGGCGTCGTTAAACGTCTAAATTCGTGTCTTCCCGCCCCCCCCCCCCCTTCCCAGCAATAATGTACCTCCAGTTTCTTCCTCAAGCAACACACTATCACTTTCTACGACTCATTGTGTTACAAGAAAACTGAGGAGGTTGTCAAGAGTCTCGGGATCCGTTACAGAGCCTCGGACTTTCGAGTACTGGGTGTTGAACGAAAAATTTGTGTTTTTTTTGTTTTGTTTCGAGAACAAGGTTAATTAATTATCGAGAGAAATATGGAGCTAAAACAGTTAAGGAGTTTGAATCATTTTTCAACGTGAAATTTCTCATGAATGATACTTCGTTTAATATTATTTTATTGAAACAAGCACAAAAATCACGTTCACGAGATTTACACGTTTGACAACGTGTCATTTAAAAGTACTCGTAGCCGCTCTCCTGATTGCCAAATGCGAAATGTAAAATCGCCTGATCGAACAAACTTTTCACGTACCTCGAATCTATTCGATTAGCAACACCGCGAGAAGAAGCTTTTGACGCGTACTCGAATTGGGACAAAAGTTTTTCAGGTCTCATGTACTGAATATTCAAACCTCTTCCGAACATCGCTTGCGCGCTCGCCCCCTTCACCCTGCCTCTTTTCTCGCAGTTCGTGAAACTCGCGAGGTACGTGAAAATTGTGGTTTCGTCTTTATTGACGGTACTTGTCACGAGTAAAATACTGATGGGTCGTTGATACGTGAGCCACTTGTTTTTCCTGCTTGAAACACAAGCGTCTCGTGTATCGTGAATTTTTCATTGAATCAAAGTAGTAAAACACGTTTTTCATTCGATCTTCGAACGTTTTTTTAATTTCTTTGTACAGATAAGATTTGGCTCCACGTTTTTATTGCATCAGACATTCGATTTTTGACGAATTATTTCAACGAAATTGAAGCGATATCTTTAGTCGTTCGTTTGCATTATAATCTTGAAAAAAATTGAAAAAAAAACAACTTCAAAGACTCTTCGATTTTTTTAAAAATGTCACCAGCACTCGCTACTCGCGTCTCGCACTGTTTTCTTTTTCCTCGACTCGACTCTGCTTCGTAGTTTCTTTTTTTTTCTTCTTCTTCTTCTTCGATACTTTTACCTTTTTTTTTTGATTCCTTGCCCTTTCGTTTCTTGCTCCCTTTTTTCGATGTATGGAAAAGTCGAGTTTAAACTTTCTTTCGACAACCCCTGGCTCGCAGCTTCGTGGAGGAGAAAATTCTTTCAGTCAGACCTTTTTTTATTTATTCCCTTCAACGAGTCTCTCTATTTAGTCCTCTCTCTCTCGCTCGGTTCATCGCCAACGAGTGAAAAGAGAGTAAGAAAAGTCAGGGTAGAAGAAATGGTCACCCCATGCAGGGATGTGTCTTGAGGGTCCAGCTGTCTCTCGATTTCTCAACGATATATTACGAACACGTAAAAACCTGAGCAAGTTATCTCACAACTCGTATTCCTCTATATTTATATCTTTGGCGTTCGGGAGAAACATCTTAACTTCTAAAATTGCATTTTTCTGTTAAAACCAGTTTTATCATCGATTCTTATGAACTTTATAGTAAGATCGATCAGCAATGGCGTTTTTAACCAACTTCGTTACGTTCTTCTTCGCGTATGATTCGCTCGATATTTTGCTCGCATAATTTTCTGGGATCGTTGATTACGAATCGGTAATGAAAAATCCGAAATTTTTCAAGATTACGCCAAATTCGGTTTTCCCGAGGGACGATCGCATCTTCAGTTTTTTTTTCACGAAAACCACGAACCGGAAAAATTTGAAAAACTTCGTTCGTAGTAGATTAGTAAAAAAAATGTATTTTCACACGAAGAAGCATACGAATTTGACGTTTTTTTTTTTCAACATCGAACTTCTCCATTATCGAACAATGGATTTAGGTTTTTTTTTTGCTACATCGATGAATTTTCTTGAAAAATCAGTACGCTTCTTCTACCGATACGCGTGAAGATCCAGTTCAGCGGAAGGATGAAAATTTTTACGAAATTTTCAGCATTAATGAACGTCGATAACAAAAGCGATGAATTCTTCGACAAATTGAAAAAAAAAAAAAATCGATCCCTGCAAAGCGTTAACAATAAACTTTGATACAAAAATAATGAAAAAAAAACGAAAATCGGCAAAACAAAAATCAGATATTCGTGCAAACGCTTTTCCACGGAAAACGATCATTTTTGTCGTGCACATTTGATTTTTTTTTTTTTCGCTAGTCACGAAAACGAGGAATAAATGGAAAGAAGGGAGAAGAGAAAGAAAGACAAAAAAAAAGAAGAATCGAAACGCGACGAGAGTCATAAATATTCTGAAACGTACCGACGTCGTCTAATTTCTAATTCCGATTTAATTACCTATTCAATCGTTCCATATTTGAGTCCGTATAGATACATATACATTTTTCATACATATATAGACGCGTATGCATATATATATATATACATTTATGAGTGTATAGTTAATTTCCGATAATGGAGCTCTCGCCCGTTTACGCACGACTCTCTTTCCGATGCGATAAGGGTGCCAAGAGTTGAACGTTCTCCTCGATAACGCGATGAGTTACGTAAAAAAATCGCACCCAGAAAGAGACCGAGATAGAGAGAGAGAGAGAGAGAGAGAGAGAGAGAGAGAGAGAGAGAGAGAGAATTGCACGCACTAAATAATTCACTCTCATTGAGGCGCCGATCGTTTCCTCGCTTATTCAAGAGTCATTTGAACGATAAGTATAACGCGATTGTACTATTGCGATTCATTGACAAGTTTGCCTCGAGTGCTGCATCCATTCCCAACTATTTTTTCCCCGGTCCATTTAATCATCGTTTACGATTAATATATACGAAACGTACGATGATCGATCTCGTCTCGAGACCAAATACACGCATACGTTTCTATACACTCGTAGCGAATTATAATTCTCATTCCGACGTTTCTCGATCGTTCCATTTTCACAATCATCGTCTTACCGAACTTTTATTTTTTCTCTTACAAATTTACCAACGATCGGTATTCGCTCAGAATTTATTATTTAATATTAGAATTTTGCCACATTGCACTCGAATGAACAAATGTTTGATCGAATTCTCTGGAAAACTTGCTCCTTTAATAAACGCGATCGAATCGTTACTTTCGAGAATTCGAGACTTTGACGAAATGTTTGAAGTTTTTTTTTTTTTTTTTCTTCTTCTTTTCGTACTCGTCCAGTGTCAAAATAATGTACACTCGAGAGAACGTGTATCGGTGTCTCATCGTCATTTCTCGTACGAAGTCAATGTGCTCGGTAGTTGAGGAGAACACAAGTGGTCCTAATCTCGAGGCAGATGGTAATTATGTCAGTAGATAGTGCGCGGTTTGCCAGGCAAGCGAGTCTTCGTAAACGCTCACATTTACCGAAGTAAGAAAAAAAAAAAAGTAAAATGAAACATATATAATTTCGAAGCTATGTAGGCTATTTGATAACCTTCTCTGTAACTAAACTCTATATCTGCCACACACGTGTATATATATATATATAAATCCATCTTGAATCTTGAGTCGTCTAATCGTCGAGGCATTTCTCTTCTGTTTGCTCTATACTCGATCTAACTCTTTCTCTCTCTTCCTTTTTTTTTATTTTTTTATTATTTATTCTTTACTTCACTCGTGTCAAAACTTATCCTATCTATTTTTGCTCGTCAATCGTTATCGAGCGTGAAAAACATGGCTATTTTCATAAATAAACGATTCAATGTTTGAGGCCTGCGATCGCTGATATTCAACGAATTCGTAAGAATATTAATGATTCTCATCATAAAATGGAGTCGCAGGCGCAAAAATCTTAATGGCAAATTCGAAAATTTCGCATTTCAATCTGAATAGAATGAGAAAATCTCGGTTTATTTTTATTTTCGTGACAATGAAGATTTTTTTCTTTCGTAGAAAAAAATGGGCGTGAATTATTTTTTTTTTTTTTTTTTTCAAAATAGAAATATTTTAAATCGTCGTGAGAGATTTATTCGCGAATAAAATCAAACGAATGTGAATAACGATACTCGAGCTTTCGTTCATCTCGACGTAGAATAATTATAAATATATGTATACTCGCAACGTGATTACGCAACGGGTTTAGCGATTTTAGTAAATCTTCCGAATGAGATTTACTGTGATAATATTATTGCGATCGTTCATCGCGGTTTAGCTCGGATCGGTTAACGATGGGTTAAGACAGGAAGCGTGAAAAATACGAGGATCTCGGAGGCTCATCGCGACCACACGCGTCGCGTGAAAATTACGTGTTGGAAAAACACGATCATGAGACCACAACGAGGGATGAATTACCATGCACGTGTTGTTCCAGGGCTTTTTTCAGCACGCCTGATACAATCACTCTGCCATGAATTCTGTAACGATCACTTATTTTCGAACTTTCAACTTTTGCGAAATGTTTTTCTATTGCTTATTCGAGAGTTGAAGAAAATTTTTTTAAAAAATTGATATTTTAAAATCAAATTTTGATTGACATCGATCGATGAACGAAGCTGAACGATTCGTTTTTTTTTTATTCGATTTTGATTTTATTTTTCATAGAATAACGAATTTTATCGTCAGAAAATTTCGGTTTAGGAAACATTAATGAAAAATCAGATGTTTGAAAAAAAAAAAACGAAGAAAATCAATGTTTATTTCGGGTCTAAATGGCTGGGCTCTCGTAACGAGAATGGATGACTCTACCATACGCACCTTTGATCTCGTCTAAAACCGTTGGGGATGGGTCACGCCGCTTCCGCATAGTCTCGTCCAAATGAGGTGATCTTTTACGTGTGCTCGATTTCCTACCAATCTCTCTTCATTAAATCGACCATTTTTGGCGCACTGCGACAATTAGTAGGGAGAATTGAAAAAAAAAAAAAAAAACAAAAAAAGAAAACTTATTCGTCAAGATCCAATTAATTTTTCTGGCTACACTATTGACGTAGAAATCGTTGAATTTTTTTTACGTCTGTTTTTTTTTTCGATGCCAAAATATTTCTTGGATCGCTTACATTGTTTGAGGTTTTCCTCGCCATTTTTGCTCGAAGAAAAATGAAAATATACGTGATTAGAAAACTGCGAAAAATTTTCAGTGATTTTTTCATCGCTCTTCGAGTTATTCGTTCTTCTAATTTCCAATGGAAAAATAAAAAGGATCGAAATTTTGACACAACGAATCCACGTGATCAGAGATTGTGCTATGCCAAAGAGGAGGCTTGATAAAAAAAAAAGAAAAAAGAAAAGAAAAAAATTCAAAGGGGATTGTTCGAATGATTCCGGCTGGCTAAAAACGTTTCTGACCGATCAGGAATGCCCTGACATTTCGTTTGGTACAAAGTCCTCTAGCCGATCGAGATTTCGAAGCAGTGAAAATCGCCATGTTTCTTTCTTCCCTCCTCCTTCTCCCCCCTTCGTTTTCGCGAGGCTCAAAGGCTTGAAGATTTTGTCTCATCGATATACCGAAGACACATTTTTCGAGCGTCTCGCGAATCTTCAACTTTTGTTTTTTCTATCTCTTCCTCGTCTTCTCTTTCTTCTCTTTCTTCTCTCCTTCTCTTACAAAAACCTTCAAAATATCGCCAATTTTTATCTCGAAATAGCACCCGATATTTTCGGCCTCCTCCCACACAATCGTCTCGTCAGAGTGAAAATTATCTCGCGCGAAAATTCTCTAAACAGTCTCCGACGCTATTAAATATTCGGGATTTATTAATCTTCCCAAGAAATTATTGCCCGCTCCGCATAATCCATGAAAACAAAAATTCTTACAATTTTTATATTTATTCGTTCCAGTGTCACAACATCCCACCAGCACAACCACCTTTCGGCTCAAAACATTTTTTTCTCCGATTCTTTCGTCGCACAAAATTCAAATTTTTGGCATTTTTATCCATTCCATCTTTTTTTCTATCATCTATAAAATCCTGAATTTCTCGTTTGCACTTTTTTTGCCGGCTTTTCATACGTTTTTCTCGGGGAAAAAAAAAAAAAATCCATTTTCCGAGCTTTAAAATCGCTGCAAAAAAAAGTTGATCAATTTTTCGAATTTCATCCTCTTAACCGTTCTTCTATACACATTCGTACACTCGGCTGCTTTCATCCGCCGAGTAAATTAGAGACACGATCTACCCGACGTCACGAAAGCATCGCTAAGTTTAGTCTCCTCGTGTCTCTGGTGCGTTGCCTTTCACACTCGCATTCGTCCCCGACTATACGAGAACGTAAATATAAAAATGATTTTTTAAACAACAAAAATTTTTACATCACAACAAAATTTGACAGGAAAACAATGAATTGGAAATGATTTTGAATTTCGCAGATAATGATCCCCGATTGATCGATATTTTTCCAGCGAATGTTGTTTCCTAAAAAATTTCACGATTTTCGTCATTTTTTTTTGACGGATCATTACATTTTTCAATTTTCTCCCAAAAGTTCGATGAACTTTTAGGAGCAGAAAGTTGGATTTGGACGAAGCTAAACTCAGCCTTTTTCAAGATTTTTTTTTATTCGTGTTATTTCTCATCGATCAATTATTGTTTCAAACTTTGAAGTCTACCGCTACTGTTGGTGTCGATTTTTTTTTGAGTCCATTCGACAAACGTGGAAGTTGGACGTAACGGACATTTATATATCCGGCGTTGAGAATACCTCCAGCGTTGAGACTCGTATTCCTACTCTCCTGGGTGAGCCTCAGCGCGAGCGGATCTCTTCTCTTCCGCATTGACTTTCTCTCTCTCTCTCTCTCTCTCTCTCTCTGCTGCTCTCCTCGTCGGAGCTTTTCTGCTGAAGAATTTTTGACTCGTTAAGAGGGCTAAAATTTCGTCGATAGGATTATCGGTCACGGGTACCGGAAGTTCTGCCGGAAGTTGTCAGAGCGTTACACCGATCAAGAATATTTATAAATAGTGCACAACGATCTTCGATAAATGGATAAGAAAATCGAGGCTTTATCTCGTTCCTCGAATCTTCGTGCAATTCCCTTTCGTTTTGTTTTCGCGATTGTTAGTTATGAATTTGGGACCAGAATTTAACGAGAAGAAAAAAGAGAGCGGAGAGGGGGGGGGGGGCGATGGACGATTATTATTTTTATTTCGACGTTTTTTTTTTTTGTTTTCAATTATGAGAAACCACGAATGCCATGTTCCCAGAGATCGTTTAAACTATGATGATGTTGGCTCGTTTGACATCCGTCCCCGACGTCGATTTCATCTGACACTTGATCGTATTCTCGTGTAACTCTGTATAATACCGATTAAAAAATTGTCAAAAAAGTATGTATATTAAGGAGTTTCGGTACAGGCGATACAATGTTGCCATGCTAAACCATGTTAAAAACACAAAAAATTGTCAAAAAATTAAGAATTTTATTAAATTTGGTAAACATATTCGTTTAGTGCCAAATTTGACAATACAAATTTTTTCAGATTTTTCTTCTACACAGTTGTCGAGTAATTGAAGACTAAAGTTCACGTGTATAAGCATAGCATTTCCATATATATAGGTATACACTTCGGGCATAAGAAATCTGCTTTAATGCATAATTACTCGATAACTAAGTAGAAGAAAATTTTGAACAAAATTTGTGTTTTTGTACTTGATGTTGAAGAACATGATCACCAAATTTCATTAATTTCTTAACATTTTGCCTTTTGTAAAGAAACTCCTTAAGGTGCTTCAAAAAAAAAAAATCGATATTTTTTTGATCAATCTGTCAGGGAATAGGAAGAAAAAAAGGTTCAATCGTTCAAGGGACCTCTAAATTTTTCTTTAAAATCCCAAATTTTGACCGAATTACTTTTTTTTTTTGCATATATACTAAACGTCCCTCTTCGAGCCACGAATAAAAAAAAAAAATATCGATTTTTTTTCGAAGCAGCCTAATATACGTATTTATCTATTTGTACGTGACTGTTTGAATAATGTATTATGAATGTTCCGAGTCATTGATAAGTTAATCGAGCTCATGATTTATCGCACATGTATAAAAAGAAAGAAGAAATTCTCTGAGACAATTCCTTTCGATTTATATTCGTGCCGAAATTACCAACGAATTTCTTTCTTTTTTTTTTTGACACTTCCAACGAGCGATTAAAACATCTGGCACTGTCGTCAAGCCGCGAAAACAATGTTTGCTCGAAAACTTTATTTCGTTTCGTCGAGAATTCTCCAGTTTCAAACGTTCTCGTCTCCTATTTCTCAAACAAATTCTTCACGAGCTGAATATCGGTAGCTTTGAAATGCTCTTTTTGAATAATAAACACGTCACTTTACGCGCGCGAGAGAGAGAGAGAGAGAGAGAGAGCGAGAAAAAAAGAATATTCTCTCACGAGAAACGTCACACGTGCTCGAATTCATTCGACGAGGGATCAACTTTTCATTTTATTCCGTTGTTACATCCAGAGTCGATTAATTGCTGATTTTAAAGCATTTGTTAATTGACCCGAAACACGGAAAATAACTTTTTTTTTTTTTTTTTTTTTTTTTTATTAAATTTCCTTTTTATATTTTTCATTTGAAAAGTAATTTTGGATTTGAACACCATTTTCATTTGCTCCACGAAAAATAGAAGGTGCGACCGTGAACGTGAGTGAAAGTAAGCTGAACGAAGATAAACTCGAAAATGAATAGCGTTGATAATGAAAAAATAAAACAAAAATCATTCGTACTATCGTTTATCAATTTTTATCTGTCAAATTTCCCAAAAATATTTATCTTCGCCTCGAAATTCTATCGCGAGAATGATAACCTTCAATTTGTTTACTCCCCGGATTGTTCAGGTAGTCGCAGGTAGAAAGGAAACGATCGGAGACGAGCGGGAGGGACTGGAAGATGAGAAAAAAAGAAGAAGAAAGAAAAATACAAAACATTTTAGTACTCTGATATCGAAAGCCCTTTCAGGCTCTCAACTTTGGGTCTCGTTTACTCACAGGCGCCCCTGGAAGCATCCTCTCTTCGGACATACCCAACGATCTCCTTGCTTATTCTCTCTCTTTCATTCTCAAACAACACAATCTCTTGGGCTGATCCATCAGAAAATATTGATTCAGCGATTTATATACGAAAAGGAAAAAAAAAAAATTTTTGCCCATCTTCAATATTTTTTGACACATCTTCTCTCCACTAATTCTCAGCCAGCATTATTCGGAAATTTGTTGATCCGCAAGAAAAAATTCTCGAATTGGACGAATGAAAAAGAAAGTGAAATTATTCTCATTTTCATGGTAATTTATTTTAAAAATGTATGCACCAATTTAAATGATATTTTCCTCGTTTGATTTATCGAAATTTTTATTACGAATTTCAATCATATTTTATTCGTTCGATTTATGAAAAAATTTCGATTAAGAATTTCAATAATATTTTGATCGTTCGATTGATCGAGATTTTAATCGTTAATTAATCTATTAGAAAAGTATATTGAACGAATGATCTCAAGTATCGTGTCAGCGAATTAATCGAAATGACGAATGACTCGGTCTTATGAAGTAAATTTCAATTACCGATAGAAAAGAATGGAGCTTTGCGAATGTCTATTATTCGAAGCTCGATGAATTCCGGTGTGTTCCTCTTCTAGCTTAGCCAGACGAGATTAGTCCTCAACGTTGCGATCTTCGTTCCTCGAAACGTCTCGGAACATCTTTCTCTCCCTCTCGCTCTCTCCCTCCTCCCTCTCGAGAGAGAAATTCCGGACAATAATGGTTGAGGAAGGAGAGAAAGAGAGAAAATTTTGGCTCGGTGCCTACGTCGACTTGTGCCTCGGGCATTCGGCACTGATCTTTACTACTTTGGGTTCCTGCTTGGTCTAGCTTTCATTCCCTCGAGTTAACGGCGTCTATCGGCTTCACTCTGTACCAAGGAAGAGACCCGGATTCTGGATCCGGAGCTCACGTGATGGACGTACCTCGTCTAGACTATGATTTTTCTTCATCTCGACCAACAAAAAGACGACAGTAAATGACGTTTTTCTCTCAACATTTATCTATTTTCGTACCTTTCATAATTTCCATATATCTTTCATGATTTTTCGTCGTTATTCACAAATTTTCGTACATTTATTAGCGATTCAATATTCAACTAGATTTCATAGAAAAAGTTTTGATTGCTGCAATTTCAAAAAAAAAAAAAAATTCGTTGGTTCGATGATTTACTGAAACTTTTAAAACGATTTTAAAGATTTTCTTGCGTTCAGGGATGAAAAATGAGAAAGAACATCGAAAACAAAACGACTGTAAGAGTACGAAATTGAAAAAAAAATTTTTCACGAGTAAGGAAAATCGAAGACGAAGTGAATTTTGAATGAAATATATTTCGGTTTGTGAATCAGTTAGAGCCGGGACGAAAATGAGAATCTTAAGAAACGCACACAAGAACGTGATTTTACGAATGGGACCGAGGCGTCTTGAATTTAATTGCTGATTCGTGCGTGAGCCAAAAATCTAAGTGCCTGCGTGTGTGTGTGTGTGTATTTCTTGGCAAAATATTTCTGTCTTTGAATTCCAATTACAACTGACTTATCCATCTCGAATATTTTCTCCTCTTTCTCTCTCTCTCTCTCTCTCTCTCTCCTCTTCTCTCTATTCTGGTGTTAGGGTCACGAATTTTGAAGACACATTCTCGAGACACATATTCGCTCGATGTGTTGTTTTGCAATGGCGATGACTGTGTGCGATTGTGAGCCAAGGCAAACGATATGCCAAGAAGTCAGAGGAGTCAATGCAACTTGACGAACCAAACATATTCTTATTCATTTATTTTTATGACTAAATCTAAAAGAATTTGACACACTGATATCTCAACGTTGTAATACTTTTCATTCATTTTTACTTTCATTTTTTTCTTCTTTTTTTTTACAAAAATAACTGACCTCGATAGATCAAAAACATTTTTACAAAAAAAAACGTTTTATTTTCGAAAATGTTGCTCTTCGAACGCTAAATAGATTCTCACTCATCGAAAAAATGCCTTAAAAAAGTCAATGAATTGAAACGAATGAAAAGAACTGACAACCCATAAAAATTTTGGATTCCAAAAATGCCACATTCGATAGAAAAAAAAAAAAGCGACATTTTTAAAATCATTCAACGAACTTGGTTCGTCTGGTGTGTAAGGTGTAATTTTTCGTCCTTGTTACAATTAGGCCGCGACGACATGTGGCCTAGCTGGTAAGGGACGAAGAGAGAAGGAGGAGGAGGGAGGGGGAGGGGGGTGGGTGGGAGGAAAAGAGTATTACAACTCGGTTGAGTTCTCGTTCGCGAGAAGGAAACCACTTGGCGTCGACGGGCTAACGAGCCGGGCAAACTCCCTCGTTCGAATAGTGAGACCGAGTGAGAGAGCAAAAGATTTACACAAACCGTTAAAGGTACCAGGAGATTTCCGCGCAGACGAGAGAGCACATACGAAGATTTATGCAAGTTATTTAGAACAGAGACACTAATTATCCGCGATCTATGAAACGAACTCTTCTTTATCTTTATAAATAGAAGCATATAGAAGAGGAGAGAGAAAGAGAGAAAGAATCTTGAGCACCAATTGCTCCTGTGAAGATCTATTTCTATTTGCACAGACGGTACAAATTATTTCGAAAAAAAAAGAAAGAAAATTAGCTCGTCTTCTTTAATTCTCCATATATTTCGGCAAACACCGAATAATAATCGTCGAGTCTCGTTAAATAGATTTTTTCTTCTCTCGCGTTTCAAAATTTTTTTTTTCTTTTTTACTCCTAAACCCAACTTTATTTCGTTCACAAATTTATGAAAGTTCAAAAATTTGAATAAATCGACAGAATCTCACTTTGTTTCGATTAGACCGACGGTCTTTCTGTCCAAGAAAATAGTTTCACGAACGTGTTTTTTTTTTTTTTTTTTTTTTTTTTTTTTCATTAACGACGATTACTAAAAATGTTTATTATTTTTCATCGTTAATCGATGATGTCAAGTTTTTGTAAAATTTGAAAAATGCATTCATCATTTTAACCCTCATCGACACGCTCAATTTAGATCTCAAAATATTTGACAGTTATCGCAGTCTGTAAAAACGTGACGATCACAAGAAATAAACGGTCGAGACGTTTCTTTTTGTTTGGTTTTTTAAAAGTTTTTTTTTTTTTTTTTCTTTCGCAGCTGGTAATAACCGTCAAATATTGCGCGAGCGATAAAAATTGTTACGAGAATAATTTACGATGTACACGAGTACGTATATATTAGTAAAAGGATTTGTATACGTATATATTAAGTAGCATCTTTAGTCAATGCCCTCCTGCGAGTTACTCGAAGGAATGCGTAACCGTCGGTTTGTCGCGCTCTTTTTGTCAGTCTCGGGTGGAAGAATGAGAAGCAAGGAGGGAATGACGAAGACGAAGACGACGACGACGACGACGACGACAACAACGAGGGGGCAAAGCTCCCGAGAGGCAGCAGCCTCTTGGTGGCTTGCACACCGGGCTCCCTCGTCGAAGATGCAAAAAGGAGGGAGGTGAGGAAAGGGGCTAAAGATTTGCGGGCAAAAAAAGGAATTCCTTTTCTTTTTTTTATTTAAACTCCATTGAAAGAGAGGCATTCGCGAACTGGAGAGATACGCGCGTATTTCTGTGTCGTATGGAAGGAGGTGAAAATAGGAGCAAAGAGAAGAAGGAGAAAAAGAAGAAAGAAAGAAAAAAAGAAAAAGAAAAATACGCGAAAAGAGTGTCGTGCCAACATCTGCCCGGTTTCGCTCCCTCCATCTCTTAAACATTTTTATTTTCCTTCTTTAATTTTCTCGTCGCGCGGTTGCGTTTTTGTCTTAGCGCATTTTGTCTACGGGCTCCTCCGCTCGGTGAATATGTTGCAAGCGTAAATTCATGGAGTACGAACACCGACCAGTATGAAACGAGATCCGGCTTCTACTCCGCAGATATTTCGTATTTTTCTCTCTCTTTCTTACGCGCCTCTGTTTTTTCAGCCTCTTTCTTCCTCGTTTCTTTCTGCTTTTTTTTTTATTATTTTTTTTACGTTTCTTTTATTTATTTTTCTCGTCTCGCACGTGAGACGCATAACCGCGCTCGCACGATGCACAACTTCCCGAACTTTCGTTTTCTATGTCTCTTTCGTAATAGCAGTGATCGTCAAAGTCCTCAAAACTTTTATTATCCCCGTCCCAAATGTCCGTGGCGAAGTCTTCTGACATCTACTTTCGGTCTGCAGCTTTGAAGCCGCTTTCCGAACGCCCCCCTGTCGAAATCCACCTTTCCTCTTGTCACGTCGCGTAGATCATGAAATTCTGAAGACAAAAGTTCTCTGACATTTTTTTCTAGTACCAACCGTTCGTCCGATAACAAGCGCCAAGTAGGTAACCAACGGGACGCTTGAACAGCGGACACTGGGCGGCGCCCACTCGCGCCACGCCTCCCTCAGCCTATCCACGCAGCGCTCCCCCACTCCGCCCCATCAACCCGAGCGCGCATCCCGTTGGTTATTCACTAAAAATCTCTTATCTCAGCAACCGTTGATCCCAGATGAAAATGCCTCGGGACTTTTCTCTTCAGAATTTCCAGATCTATCTGCTCCCAGAATTTCGAAGATGAGTTTTGAGACACTGAGTAGAAAACTCTGTATATGCTATCTGGCAAGGGTCGCGAGTACTATTTTCGTACGCGGTGTTGTTGTACTTTGGTAGCTCGAGATGAGCTGGCGCGAAGGTGGAAAAGGCACAGAAAGAGAGAGAGAGAGGGAGTGCGAAAAAGGAGGAACAGAGATGAGAGAAGGGTTAGAAACGCTTGCAAAGTACACGTAATGCAGGTCGCGGTTATCCGCGACGATGAAAAAGGAACGAAACGTTCGGGACGTCGGATGTGCAGCAGCGATGCACTCACCCATTTACTCTCTCGTATGTACATTCGTATATACTTATATACACGTACATAACAAATATTCTCGTCTTTCTTCGCCCCAACTTTTGGCGCGGCTTCGAGCTAAACTTAGACGACGAGCTCTAGCTCTATCTCAACCCACGAAACGACTCGTCGAACTTGGATCAACGTACTAAACTGAAAACTTGGCTGGCTTTTCCTCTCTCTCTCTCTCTCTCTCTCTCTCTCTCTCTCTCTTATCCTCATTACAGAACATAACACATAACAATTTATTCATTTATTGCAACTGTTGCGTTTCCGTTACTATGAAAATGAAATCGAACATTTATTATTTGTGACTTGCGACTAACGTTCTTTTGAGTCGATTTACTTTTTGTCGTTGATTATTAAGCGAATCCGAAGAAATTTTTTTCGATAGTTGTAAGCTTTCGAGAAAACATTTTTTCAGATTAACCCATTTTCTTGAAAATTGTGTAGATTTTTTTTTTTTATCGAAAAATCAACCGTTCCATCGTAAGTTGTTTGTTTTTTTTTTTTAATCGATTTAAGCGAATTAAAAACTAGAAAAAAATGGTCGAATATCAAAATTGGCATTAAATCAGCCGGAAAATGTGTCTCTGCATCAACGTTGACATTAAAGAATTCGATCCACGTATATACGAATCGATGTTACAACGTCACGCGTGTGTGTTCCTCGCCTCGCTCGATTAATATTCTCGCTCGACCGTGACGTCATGTTGTTCTATCCCCTCTCTCGCTTTCTCGCGGTGTTTGGTCAACGATTTCATTCATGCGAAGCTTTTCTGGAGGAGAGGAAGGGGAGGGGCATTCAGAAGTTTTGAAAACGTCAGAGAAATCGTCGTCAAAGCGGAAATAATGAATGAATTTATTTCTCTTTTTAAATAAGAGAAAGTTACGAACTCGCTTTTTTTTCCTCATTATTTCTTCAATTCGTTGTTTTTTTTTTTTTGTCATTTATCTTTCGTCGCATCGTTTCATATACTGAATACGGATAGAAGAACCCTAAATATTCAAAAATAAATGTCAACTTAATAATCAATTTGATTCAATTGAATGACAGTAATTAGTTGAATATTTTTAACGTTATTGAAAGCTTCGTTCGAAGCTTTTTACATAAATAATTATCTGCCTTGAGTAAATAGATAAAATAGTACTCGTATAAATCGATTTTTCATCAACGTGTATATCGGGACTCGCAATCCCGTATCTCGCGACTGCGAGCTGCATTCCAGGGCGCAACAGGTTGTCGGTTCTTAGCAAATTCTTCAACAGACCTCGAACAACTTCCACCGCATTTATACACAACGATAACAATATTAATAATGATACACATGAACGGTAAATAATTATTTATTCATCGTCGAAATAACTGATCAACGCGCCCGCGCGCAGCGTAATCCATTCTCAGGGCGACCGTTTATCAAAATGAATAAACCGATAATTCGAAATGCAACAATACATTTTATTGAATTTCAAAGCTTTGGGATGTGCTGGACATTCCGAGGAAATGAAATCGATGAAAAAACGTTTGAAAAATACACGATAATCGAAATGATTTTCAGAACGATCGCGACAATCATAAATCGGTTATTCTTCATTCACTCCATTCGCTGTCAGCGGACACTAAAAAGCAAGTGTAAAAAATAGAAATTTTGAGAAGAAAAAAATCAATTGTTTACACAATAAGTTGGCCATTTTTTTTGGGGGCTGATACAAAAAAAAAAGAAAAGAGTTTTCGACCTGTAGCTTGGTGGTAAACTGATAAATCTTTCGATCGTTGAGTGCTTGGTATACATTCGTCTGTGTAAAATTGTGTCCGTGGATACTTTAATCATTTGGAGAGGCCACGGATGTTGTATTTTCTCACTTCCTAATCTATCTTTCTCCCTCCCCCCCTCTCTCTTTTTTCCTCTTCTCAAGACTCTTTTAATCTTTGTTTCTCCCCTTGGACTCTATCGCGATACTCTCGTGAAACTCCCATAACGCTTTGCCAATCGTGTTCCCACCGAGCTCAAAAATTTCTAGTCTTCGAAAGGATGTCAGACTCAACTGTAAAAGAGAGCAGGAGAGAGAGAGAGAGAGAAAAAAGGGAGGAGAAAACGATATAATAACTTGTCTCAACTTTATCGTTTGACGCTATCCGAGGAGAACTTATCTCGAGTTTATCTTCTCGTCCGCGTCTCCTTCCTCAGTTATCTTGAGACGTTTGTAAAAAGGATAGAATCATATGTGTGCACATCATACCCATGTATATATTTAGTGAGAACGAGAAAGAGAGAGCGAGAGAGGAAACGAAAGGAGATAAAAAAATCCAAACTCAGAACACTTGGTCCTGCGAGAGAAAAATCGTTTCTCACTTCAAATGCATGAGTAAACTCACCATTGCCACTCGTAATAAAAAAGACAGAAACACGACGAGATAAAAAAAAAAAGCGAGTAATACCGAAAAAAAAAAGATGATTTATCTTGAGCTACATCGCGGAATTAACAAGTTTTGAATCAGAGCCACGATTTACGATCTTTGCTCCGAGCTCAATTTTCCCGGACTCCAAAAAAGTCATGGCGCCTTTCAATATCGATTTACAAAATCAAGTTCTCGAATCTTGATACCGATGAAGATAAGTCGATCGACTCTATAAAAAAGGGATCGTATAATGGCGGAACATTGAATTTTTTTTTACACATTTCAATCACAAATCGAATACGTGATAGTTATGAAAATCTGTAATTCGTAAGATTCCAAGTTAAAGTCACAATTTTGTGGTTTTTTTTTCAACTTTTCATGAAAGAAAAAAAAACAAACAATTCTTGGGAGTTGTCTTCCCTTTTTTTTTTTCATCGTAACAATTAAGTCGTAATTATTCACACCTTTTCCGACAGTCATGCCACTATTTACTTTTCCTCGTAAAGACGTCATCAACTGAGAGACGCAAACACGAGCTTCTTGGTGGTTTTTCATTGCCCTCGCACGTTTTATCTCCTTTTTTTCTCTGCTCTCTCTCTCTCTCTCTCTTTTTTATTGCTCCTTTTTCATGAAATTTCTCACCCTACGAATCTCCCGTAAAACTCGAGTGCAAACATCGTGCACTTCTCGTATCTCTGTTTATATTGCAATGTCAATATATATATATATATATGATACGAAAGGGAATGGAAGTGACCCGAGATGAAAATGGCAGTGATTTCGTTTCCTGTTCTCTCAGCAAACGAAAGTTTGTTCAAAAGCTCAAAAATTTTTTTTCAATTTTCTTTGTTCCAAATGCTTCGATCGATTCATTATTTTTGAGAAATGAACATGCGACCTTTTATGTGTCAAAAAAACAAAAAAAAAAAACAAAAAACAGCGTTAACAGATTTGACCGAAGTAAAAAAAATCTTACTCGTTCTCGTTCAACTCGTTAGAAGCAATTATAACGTGCCCGATGGGAGAAAAGGTGCTAATTGTAACTGAGAAACAAATACCGGTCGGAGTTGTCGAGTTTTAAAGAACAACCGAAAATTCGAAAGTTTCTTCGAAAATTGCACTTTCGAGATAGCGAGATAAAAAAGAAAAAAAAACATTCTTTCCTCAAACATAACATACTTCGGTGCTAATCGGTCGATAATTTTTAACTCATGATTTTTCAACGATCTCGAAAAAATCATGTTACCGGACGAGCGGGAGAGCAGCATAATATTTTCTGAACTACTGAATATTTGTACGAAATATTATCAAAAGCACAAATCACACAGAAAAATCTATTCATAAATATCAATAACAGTTGAATCGTTGAAGAAACGTCAGCGAGTGAAATTTGATCGAAAAAAAAAAAACAAACGTAAAAATGATTGAATCAATGGAGCTTCGAGTAATCGTGAAAATTGCAATTTTTCGGTGACCATTGATCGTCGTTTAGATCATCGGAAAATCTCGTGGATGTAAACCGGTGTCGTGACACACGTGGTGGAAGGCGTTGATGAACCGGCAATGCACTAGGATAACATGAAACTGATGTCGGTTGTTAAAAGTAGCGTAAATGTGTGTTCGTGTGTGTGTGTGTGTGTGTGCATATCGAGCTCTCGCGAGGCCTCAGACGTCAAGACGAAAACATCAGCGGAGCGTACGTATCGCGTATTGCACTCGTGGTCTTCGTATACTTGGACGTATGCACCGATGCAACTCTTCGTCGTAAATAAATTGTTTGTACCAGAGACCCATAGCGAGGAGCATAGTTCAGCGACTCGCTTCACTCCCAGCTCTCTTTGTTTTTTTCGTTTTTTCTTTTTCTTTTTCATTCTCTCTTTTTAATCCCTGTTGCATAATCGTACGCTGCACATAAATGCATATTGACGTTAAGGCAGTCCTTGGTTACGGATGAAAATAGTCGAGGGCTTAACCGTTTTAGCCACAACATTGCTTTATCATTATCGATAACACGATATTACCATTTTTTATTATCCATTTTTTCTTTAAAGTAAATTCTAATTTCACGTTTTTTTTTTTGTTCATTTCTATGAATTTGGATACAAAAATTGTGGCAATTTCGATTTCTTATCGATTTTCGTTGTTTTTTTTTTAATTTTTTCTTATCCTCGTTCCTCCTGCGAGTTTTTACGACTTGATCCCATGAATTTGAACTCACTTAGGTACGATTTTCAGTGAGTTTCATAATTTTTAGTACCAAAGATATGAAAGCTTGAAATCCTTGCGTGCATAATGGTCCATTTTATGTCCCGAGTTCGCCTCGAAGCTTGCTCAATTTTGTCGCATTATCTCTCAGCAGATGTTTTCTCAGTCTTCTCCCCCCCCCCCCCCACCCCTCCTCTCTTTCTCCCTCTCTCTCGCTCTTCTTCAACGAGCAGTTATTTCGGAAATCGTGTCTCGGGTAACCTGTCGCTCATATGTGAGATTTCGAACGGTCCTGGAACAGGTTTGAATGACCAACGAGGAGGTATATTTCGCGTTCGTATCTACACGTATGCGAGAGTTTCTCTCTTCTCGTATGAAGGATAGAGACAGCGAAGCATAAGCGTTTCTTTTTCTTTCTATTTCTCTAGCATCCGACTACAGAAATCGTAAATTGTAAATTTTTCTCATTCTTTCTCCGGAGAGCTACAGAATTCGTACATTTTTCATTGATAGGAAACAACAAAAATGTACTCATTCGTTATTTTTATTTATCGTTACTTTGAGAACTTCGCGAAATGCGAGAATGAAAAAAAAAGCATTCCAATCCGTTTCTAACATTTTCATTTAGATTTTTTTTCTCGTTTTTTTTTGCTGTCAATTCTCAAAAATAACGATTCGACCCGCTCATAAATATGATTTGAAAAAAAAAAATGTTCATTTCACACGCCAATTAAAAGCGACCCTTTAACCATTTTTTTTTTCTTCTTTTCGATCTCGCCCTTCGTATAAATTTTCCCATGACGTTTTCTGTCCTGACAGGTCCGATTAATTCGAAATCCAACGTTTCGTCGAACGATGGATTTTTCGATTATCATTTTTTGTTTTTTTTTTTTTCGTACTTTTATTCCCAGGGCTTTTGAGAGGTGAATGAATCCGCGAAGGCCAAAATTTTAGTCGGTGACCTCGAAGCGGTCGAGCCTCTTTGTCGGAATATTGGTCGTTTTATCTCTCGACAGCCTTCGAGACTTTTCTAATAAACGTCAGAAACGAGAAAAAAAAAAAAAAAGAAACAAAAATGAATGAATACTCTTGTAACTTTTCCGAATTTTCAAGCTGTCCCCAACTTTTCTGAATATTTATCGAGCCGAGGAAGACTGGAAAACGAAAATAAAAAAACTCGATTACATATACAAATTACGATGAAAACGAGACACAGACATAAATCAACGAGATTTTTTATTTTCATACGATTAAATTATTAAATATTCGCTCGATGTAATCTCGAACGTTTTGCATAATCAAAATCACATCCTTTCCCAATAACTTAATCATTTTTATCGACTTTTGATAAATCTTCTCTGTTCCAGTCATTATTTTTTCACTCATCACGTTTTTTTCTCGTTCATCAGATTCTCGATATCAGAATAACACATATTTCTGTAAGAACCATCGTAAAACATGGGAGGCGCGCGTTTTCTCGACGTTTATCGTGCAATTTTATGGTCACAACAAAATGTCACTAGAAAAAAGAGCGATGAGTTTCTCCAGTACTCGCTGATGGCCCATTTTCGCGAACTTTTTTTTTTTTTTAAATTACAATTTTTATTTTTTTTTGTATCGAATAAATAATAACAAATGAATGATGAAAAAAAATAAAAATAAAAATAGCAATAATAATATCCCGTAGGCTACTAAATTAAAACGAAGACTTTTGCGATCCGGTGACAACCGGTGTTCCCCGCGATAAGATAAAAGGATATTCCTCGTTTGAGACGAAGCACTGAAACAGACGTTGGAGCAACGTCAAAAGAGCGAATAAAAAAAAAAAAAGGAGAATAAATAGCTGCGACAGTGAGTCGCGACTAAATAGTTTAAGAAAGTGTACACGCGTTAAAAAAAAAAAAAAATGAAAATAATATCTTTATCTCGTGACCAGGAATGTTTTCGAATGATAATAACGCTGACAAAAGCCGGCTAAAATTGCGCTCAGAGCTTTTGAGAGAATTGACCAATCGATTAAAATTCGTCATCTTCTCTCGCTTCAGCGTCGAATGCCTGAGAAAATTATAAATCCTACCGATTCGCAGTGACCCTCATTGCCCACTGGTCCACGACACGAGCAATAAAATTCAGTTTTCGCAATGCGGAATCCTGACAAAAATTTTGTCTCACCTATGAATCAATTTTTGCCTCCTAAGACCACTCTTTTTCATCCGGCGAACAGATGAGAGAAATTCCACAGATTCAACGGTCAATCATTCTCGTATTCGGTTAACAATCCAACGAATCACTCGTTTCGACTCCTCCCTCCCCATATTCCTCGTTTCTTTTTTTTTTACCCGCACTTTTCACCTCTCACCTGAATTCAACAGACTTGAGGCGTTCTGACAGAAAGGAAAAGAAAAAAAAAATAATAATGATGTCTCGTACTTGCAATCAGACGTGTGTAAGCGCCGACGAAACCCGATAAGGCCTCAACGCCGATCGATATACCCGGTTAATGACCTCTTCGCTACATACTCTCTCGTTATAAGATATATATATATAGGTACATGCATATATTTGCAAAAGTATTTCGTCCGTAGTTAATTCTTGGGGGTTTGAGATCGTTGCGAATAACCAAGTTCGTCTGATGTAAAAGACACGCGCACTACGTGGGGAGTCTGACTGAAAGTAGAACGCGAAAAATATCGGTCGACTCGTATCTTTGTTTCAGTTACGCTTTTGATTAACACGCTTCTTCTCTGCCCTTCATACTTTTTCTTCTTTAAGGAATTAGCTGGGTTTCGAAGGCTCAAAAAAAAGCATATTTTTACTCATTTTATTTCTAATATATCAAATGATATATTTTTTATTCAAACAATTTGATTTTTGAAGGAAAAAGAAAAATTTTAATTTACATTTTTGGCGAATTTGTGAACGAAAAGTTCCATTTTTTGGTAAAATTTGCACCACGCATATTGCCTTCGTTCGAGCACTAAATAATCTTGTTTTGAAAAAGTTTTCAATATTTGAACAAGATCGGTTCATAACTTTTTGAGAAATGATGAAAACCGACTTCGAAAATGGAGTTTCGAGAACAAACGCGAATATATATGCGACACGCCGGGCTAACAAAAAGGCCTGATGGGCTAAACTTTCGAAGTTCTAAACTCTTGGAATTTAACTCCGATGGATTTAAAATTTTAGGAAAATGTTCTAGACGTATTGTACTATTCAATAAGACAAAAAAAAATCGATTTTTTTTCATATTTTCAGAACCATCTAGCCTCTTTGAATATTCAATTTATTAATACTTATATGGAATTTCGATGCTTTTCTATGGGATCAAAGGACTCGAAGGTTTTAATCGCTTCGAATCTTTTCAATTTCGATTTTCTTTACTTATTCCTCTCCATACATATGGATCGTCCCACCCTTTCAGACATACAATAAATAAGATACTAATCGAGGATGAACTCGTCGTCGTTTGCCGCAAACGTCGAGGATGGTCAAACGCTGAATTCTCTTTCTTCCTCTCCCTCCCTTTCTCTCTCTCTCTCTCTCTCTCTTGTAATTCTGATCATATCGCTCAAAAGGGGGTTCTTTCTCAATAGAAGCCAAAATTCGACCGCGACGATAAACTGAGAAATTCTTTTTCGTTTATATTTTCACTAAAAGAGACACAAATATTGAGCTTTTCGTATTGAAAAAAGTAAAAAGGTATGTTTATAAAATTTGTCGTTGAATCGAGTTCTGTTCCTCCGAAATTCTTTATTCGTATTTCCTCAAATTAAACAATTAACTTTCCTGAGGTCTAATTGCTCGAAATTCAAAATTCTTGTCAGATATTTCTTTTTTTTTCTTTTCAAGTTTCCACTTCATCGCTTTTTAATGATTCTTCTCTCTATTCTTTCAAACTTTCTCCCAGGGAGTAATGGGAAAAAAAAAACGTGAACAATGAAGGGAGTCACGAGTCATTAGATGACACATGGCAGACCCAGAAGGATTTTGCCTGCTTATCTCAACATCTGCCAAGCAACCCTCACGCAGATCTGAAGACTCGTTCTATTTTTTTTTTTTTTTTGTTTTTTTCTTGTGTCACCACTCGAGGCGTGAAAGAAAATTTTGCAATGTGTTTTCACATCCTCCGTTCGAGAACTTTCAAAGACGATTTTGAAATTCATCGGAATTTCACTTGAAATAAATAAAATATTTTTTTTTTTTTTTTTTCAAAAGTTTCATCGTTTATGAATAAACGAGTCTCAGCTCAAAGCTAAAGTATGTATATTCGTACTGAAAAAAAAAAAAGAAAAAAAAACTTTTGAAAAGGCCCGAGTGTGCGCGAGAGGCAAAGTGGAAAGATCGTTTGTAACATGAGAATGGAGGAAGATTTTGAAAATTGTCGTATATGTGAAGAGAGAAAACTTGTCTCTTGGAGCGACTCTAATGAAATCCGTAGCCCGCATGTGTCTTGAAATTTTCTCGCGTTACAAGCCCAGCAACAACCCCCCTCGTGTGCTCGGTTGCAGCTCGAGGACGAATAACCGAGAACAAAATCGTTTTCTCACGATGTTGTCGCATCGAAAAAATGGCAGTAAAAAGAAAAGAAAAAATCATCGATTAAGGAACATTTGGATTTATTTATTTATTTTTTTTGCTCGCAATTATCATCGAAACGAAGTACCTCGATGGGTCGAGTAATTTTTTTTTCTATTCGCATCTATGAATGAAACTCGGAGAAGGTCACTTCTAGCGATTCAATTGCCACGCACACGCACCCACACACACACGGGATGATGCTGCGTGTGAATTCTCGCGAGAGATTTTCCTATAGGAAGTTACGAAGCTGTGCGAGACCGGAGAAGTTTAATTGCCGGAACACGATCGTACGATCCGATAAAAAGCGTCCCTTTTGCATCCATTTTATCCCATGAAAATGAATCTAAGCTAACTGCGTAGGAGAAGAAACGAAAAGAGCAATCCTACACGATTTATTATCGTAAATAAAAGTGGTTTGATTAATCCGAGCAATAAAAAAGGCGTCACTCATTTTCTATCTTGAGGGGAGGGTCTTGGAGATGAAAAAAACGATTTTTTGACCATTTTTTCAGAGAATATGGTTAATGCGAGTTTATTTACATAATTGATACATGATGAGGTAACATCTGAAGAATATTGTGTTAAATTTTCATTGAAAAATATAAAGAATTGAGCCAATGGGCAACAAATCTTCGCGAGCGCCTCAAAAAAAAAAGTTGTTTTGCGGTGTACCGCATAACTCAACACTGGATCATCTGGCATAAAAAAACCAAAGTTTTTTCATTAGTTAACAAGTTTCTCTAGGTAGCAACGGTGTTTTTTGTTTTTTTTTTTTTCTTAATTCTTCAATTTTTGGTAAGACTCGGAACTGAAAGTGGCGATTTTCGAGTAAAAATTAGCCATTCGTTATTGTAAAATGAATAAAAATGATAAAGAAAAAAAAAACTCGACGTTGCTACCTTGAAAATCGTCTATAAAAATAGTGTACGAAATTTCAGAACGATCGGTGCAGTAGATTTCGAGTTACGAAGTACACCGGCTTCGAAAACTTTGTTTCGTGGGAAAAACGCGTTTAGAGTTTTTTATAATGCAAAATCACAAATTAAACGTTAATAACATAGTAATGCCAGACCCATGAAGTGAATAACTCCGATTTACAATGTCCAAAGAATCTCCAAGACCCTACCCCTCTCCCCCGCCCCCTTAATTCTGATTTATTGTTTTGTCTCTTTCTGTTCAAATATTCCCCGAATTATATCCAGCTTAATCGCTTTTTCTCTTAAGCATCGAACACGTTCAATGATCATTCGTTTGAGAATATCTCCCTATTGAAATCACAATTTCTATTTTACTCGGGGAGCCTCGACGACAACCGACTTATCCTCGACGATCGTTCCACTCGCCGATTACTTTAACTCGGTGGTTCCGTTCATCGTCTATTGGCCTCGCGAACCTCCTATATTTTCATGCATAACACACCCACACACGCACACGGACAAACACTCGAGTCGCTCCACGATATTAAATACTCATGAACACATGTATATAAGCGTAACAGCCAAGATTACAGCAAGATCAAACTCTAAAGCGATAGGATTAGCCACGATATTGTATCTTCATTCACTCGTGTCTATACATAAAATCGTTTTCGAGACACTCGTAGTTCCGAGATGGGCCGAGGAGAATTGAAAATATACGCGGGAATCGAAAAACCGATCGAGTTCGATCATTCTTGTGACCGATAAGCTTTCACACGTGCATGCACTCGAAATAGAAAGAAAAAAAAAAAAAAGATTCATCGGATTCGATCGTTCGATTTGGTTGTTTAAAAAATCGACAGCTCGATCGATAGATTCGATTTATTCGACTAAATTTTTCAACAGTAAAATCGCGATTTCTAAGCTGCTTCCTAGCACCCGAGATAATTTAGTAATTCGACATCGAACAACAATCGACAAATCCGCTCGAAATTGAGGCTAGAATCGTGCTCTCAGGCTCTCGTTTGCTGTAGAATAAAACTCTCGAAATATTTTTCCAGCAATCATCCGTCGATTCGCAGTTGCGACACGAATGTAAAAAAAAAGGAAAAAAAAAAAAAAAAAAAGAAAACAAAGCGTTTGTCCGTGCGAGTTCGTATTCGTGTAAAAGAGCGAATCAGTCCCGGGTGGTACTTATTTCGCGTAACATAACGCAGGTAGTTTATATTCCCCGGAGAAGCGCCATGGCTAACGCAGAAAACAAGTGGCTTCCGCTCCCGCTCGCGTTCGCTCTTTCGTGGGCGTATATAGACGAGAAAGAGAGAGAGAGAGAGAGAGAAAGAGAGAGCTGTTCATTCATAAAACGCACTCTGGCGCACGCGGGATCGAACCGGCGGCAGCGACGGTGGCGGTGGCGGCCCCGGGGCCACTCTCCTTCTTCGCACATTACGTATAGCCTGTATAGTTTTACTACATTGCTCCGGTACTGCAGACTGTACAACAATTCATTGCGTCTGCCTTCGACGAGCACGTAACACCGAGGAACATTCGTATATACACGCATGTGTTGAGCTCTCTCTCTCTCTCTCTCTCTCTCTCTCTCTCTCTCTCTCTCTCTCTCTCTCTCTCTCTCTCTCTATTCCAGCTTAAACCTTCACACCGACATAGATATTCTCGTCTGTAGAAAATCGTGTTACTCCGTATACGAATGTTTATGAAACACAAAGTATTACGAGTTAGAGTGTAACTCACGAGTTAGGGGGGGCGAGTCGACAAGGACGCGTCCCGTGCACACTTTGCAAAGAGCCATTGTTAGGAAATAACTAAAACCGTGAAAGAAACGTTTTATAGAAAAGAACCGAGAATATATATTACGATTAATACATTCGTGTACATGAATGAAAAAAATAAAACCCTTTTCTCTCGTTTCTCGAGAGAACGATATCATTGTTCCGTTAATCTGTGTGCCAAGCTTTCGTGGAATCGATACACACCGAGAAAGGGAAAGGTTATTGTCCTGCTGCAGCTCCGCAAAAGGGTTTAGGTTCTGGCCGCGAATTCTCCTGGAAACACGAGCTTTTCGTCGGAGAGTCAAAGCAGCAGGAGTTTTATAGTAAACTCCTGCTGCAATAAACGTCGAGCCTTTTGAGAGCATTGATATTGACGGAAAAGATCGATAATTCGACAGCTTGAGATCTAAAAAGATTTTTTTTTTTCAATCGGGTTTAATATATCGAGAGATAAATCAATTTTTAAATTATAGCAGTTTTGAAAACTGAAATTTTACCCTCGAGATACAGTGCCCGAAGGAGAGAGAAGATCCTGGTCAAAAAAAAAATAGAAGGAATTTGAAGCAAGACGAAGTTCTCATGACGAAAAAATCGACAGGATCTACGATCGATCCGGAAATCCACTCGCCCACATGCGAACTATTCCATCCACACGAGACTTTATCGAATAGAAAAAAAAAAGAATAAAAAAAAAAAAAAACAGGGAGAGATGCCCAAGAGAAAAGTTGCTCGCGCTACAGCTTCAATTTAATTCGTAATTGAGGATGCAACCTACCGATAATTGGCCATTACGGAAGTCTATATTGTTCTCCTCGTACGTAATATGCACGTGCAATTTTCATATTCATATTTTATAGCCGAGCCCCCCCCCCCCCCCCTCCCTCTCTCCGTCGTCGAAGCTTTGTGTCCAGTGGCTTTTTTCAAACTTTGTTTTATCCATTGACTATTTATGTATCGATACATAAAACTCGATACCGGCTCATTGATATCGTGACTCGATCGATCATCCAATTTTCGAAAGATTCATTCTCTCGAATGCGTTAAATAAATGAATTATTCATTCATATGGATGGAGCTCGGTACCGTTGGGGAGGAAACAGTCGTTCCGTGTCGTCTTTATCAATGGCTCGCAATGTCTGACATTTTTTAGATAAGCAACGAAGTACATCTCGATATATAAATAAATGCATATAAACGGTGAGTAAATCAGTGAAAAAGAGCCTTGAAAACGTAAATAATCGTTATTTAACGGGAGCCTCAAGCTCGAAGGATGCAACTTTATTACATACTATTTTGACATTTGCAATTAAATCTATAACGAGTACATGTGACCACGTAGAATATGAGCGACGAATAATACGTGCATTTTGTATCACGAGATCGTCGAGAAGGAATGCCTTGAGCATCGGTTCACGTGTTAACGAAACATATATATATGTATATACGAATATAAAAAAAAAAATGTATAAGTCAGAATACGAAGTTAAAAGATTGTGGGAGAATGCGAATGACAGAAAGAGGAGGAAAAGAATAGCCAGGGCTCTTATGGGGCGTCTTACGTAACACTCTCTTGCACAACTTCTCCTTCTTCTTCTGTTTTTTTTTTTTATATTTCTTCTTTTTCTTCTTTTCATAGTCTTTGCCCTCTCTCGAACAGCTCTTTTTCACCCCTCTTCTTAGCTGACTGACAAACCATCAACATTAATATATCCCTTCTTTCTTCCTCGCCTCGCTATAATCATGTGCATAGACGTTTTTCTTTTTTTTTTTTTTTTTCTACACTCGTATTCAGCTTGTTATCGAAGTACTCGTTCGTCCGATACACGCACATAATAGATTCGTATCTATTGACCCACGTACGTGCATTTCTGGCTATTCGACGGTTTGCGGAAAATACAGTGGTAAGGGTCACACTCGACTCGGAAGACTTTTTTGAAATTCATTCGTACCGGTATCGCAGTGAACGTTTTTTTTTTGTCTTTTTTTATCTGCTTTTCGGATAATTTTTCGAATAATTTGTACGAGTTAGTCGAGAAACGTTGAAAATAATTATTTTCTGAGGTTTTCTCGAAATAATTCGATTTGGAAATAAAAATGATAAACTGCTGTACGATTTTTTTCTATTCAGTGTCAAGTCGCTGGATGAAGCTCATTCGATTTGTGTTGAAATTTCGTGAAAATGACGTTGAGCTTTTTCGATAATGTTTAATTTTTTTTTTCTCTCTCTCTCGACGAGAGATTATCGGAGCGACGTTAAAAATTCGTAATATAATTTTGGCCTGGTTCAGCCTCCACAAGAAACGTTATGTTGTCGTAGTCTCGTGTATCCGCAAAACCACGTGGTTTATGCGCGTCGTGAACGTTCTATCGATCGTACGAAATCGCGATGTTCACGTTCCCTTGCACCGCCCTTCCGCTCTGCACCACTATTGCGAACTTTATATATATATACTTATATATTGCGATGGGTGCATTGCATACCATCCGGTTCGATGCTCTTCGCAGCTTAGCTAAAACGCAGTTTCGGATACACTCACACAACAAATATTTATCAGCTTTTTTTTCTTTCATCAGATAAATAAACGAACGAATTCATTGTTTCACATTTGATTATTATTATTTGACGAATTAACTCCCATTCAAATATGAAATTTCGATCGAAAATATATTTAATCGCGTTGGTTGTTAAATTTAATCGGCGAATAATCAGCTGAGCTAAAACGTTTGGGATCCGCTCACATAACAAATTATTATCAGCTTTGTTTTATTTTCATTAAACAAATAAACGAACGAATTAGTTTTTTGACATTTCAATATAAATATTATTATTTGAAGAATTTATTCTCATTCAATGATTCGATACGAAATTTTGATCGAAAATAAATTTAATCGTTGTTCGTTGAATTCAATTAGCGAATAATCAGCTGAAGCTAAACGTTATTTATCAGCCTTTTTCTTTCATTTGACAATTAAACGAACGAATTAATTGTTTTGCGTTTGAATATTCCTTATTTGAAGAATTTATTCCCATTCGATCGATTAGATATCAAATATTTATCGAAAAAATCAATTAAATCCTTGATTTTTTTTTTTTCAAATCTTAATTGAAGAAGTTAGCTGCTGAATAATTAGTACAAAAAGTTGAATAATCATCATATTTATCGATGATCATATTTAGTGAATTTTCAATTGAAATGTTTGGTCGATAAAACTCGAGAGGCCCTATAGCTCGTAATTTATTACAAATAAATACATGTATACGTCGATAGATTGCGTATAATGGCAACAATCGTTGATAGTTTCATACTCGTATCGTCTCGTGCGCAAATTGTGCATGTGCAACTGTCAGAATGCAGCGAGCAATACTTCGCAATCGCGCGAAACGTGACCCGCGCAAGAGATGATGCACTCCATATATCTCTCCCGATCTTTTCATACATAATGAGAGTGAGGTTCTCTCATTTAATGCTGATATATACGTCAGTCGAGAGTATTAGTGCGCTGGCGCCTCTTCGACTCTCCTGGCTAATGTCCTAATAATTACACATTGAGAGCTTTTTTTTCTTCTTTTTTTCTTTTTTTTTTCTTCATCAGAAAAAATAGAGTCAATTAAAAGAAGAGAGAGCCTCGTTGCTCGTCGAGCACTTAAAATGACTCAACGTTCCGCAACTTCGTGCAATAAATTCCACCGGAAAATTATAAATAAAATCATTCGCTTCGGTATTTTCGCAACAAAACGAAATTCGCGATGAATGAGAAGCAAAAAAAAAAAAACAAAAAGATCAAAGTGACAAAGAAAAAGAATTTTCACGATAAAAAAATGAAAAAGGAATTAAAGGGGCGATGAAAATGTCGACTCCGCGAAAAATCACGGGACGAAAAGAGCGCGGAATCTCGAAGCTGAACGAATTTAGGCACTTTTGAAATTCTCCGCAGTAAGCGTTTGTAAGACACTACTGCCCTGGAAGTGAAAATAGTGACGAAGAACGTGAGCTTGACGTTAAGAAATGACGAAAAATAAATAAATGAGAAAACAAAAAAAGAAAAAAAAAAACTTGACTCGAGAAATGGGGGGGAAACAAAAAAAAAACGAAAATAAACGAAAAGCGCGGTGAACACTCTCGCACGTAAATACAAGATCGCGAGAGGTCAGGAAGGGAGGGGAGACGTTGGCAGGAAGCCTGGATGAGAAAAGGGGGAAGATTCGATCAGGAATACAGAAAGTAAAAGTGCTTTACATCGTGAAACAGCGTTCCAATATCATTTCATTATTATTTCAATTAGCATCGTTATCATTATTATTATCATCAAGATTATTCTCATTTTAAATCATTCTTATCGCAGCAATTATAATCAATAAAATCATTACTAATTCTTACACCGATAAAAAAGTATTTTTCAATGTTTCATCATTTCAAACGGAATCGCGACATTTTTTTATCGTTGTTATACACAGTAGCTTGATGATTGAATAATCCCACTTATCGATAAATCGTCGTCCTCGACGTCGTGACTCGTGAATTTTGTTCTTTTTTCTTATTTCTCATACTCGATCTAATATCGTTCCACGACGAAATTCCTTATCGGTCAATCATTGATAATGTTGAACTCGCTATTTTTCGACGGTTATTCACTCTCCAGTTGGCGACGATTTGAATAATCATAGAAGAAAAAAAAAAAAAAAATTCGATATTTATGCTCCTCGGAACGACGAGAAGCTCGTTTATGTTACTGTTTTTTTTTTTTTATTATTTTTTATTATCGTTTCACCGTAATTCTCTCGATTTTTATTAATCACGATTTACACACTGAAATATGAGGATCATAATAATAGCTCGATTAGTAAGCAGCGCCGAATCGAGCGCCAAATATTGCGAGTACTCGTATCAGTGCGACAACTCGCGAGATCCAAGGTCGTTGTGACTGAAGCTTTTTCCGAAGTACCACGAGAGCGTCTAACGAATACAGGGAATACCGGCCAAATTTTAACCGGAAAGTCAGATTATCAAGGGTTTGGGAATGAGAGATTGAAAGAGAGCGGGAGAGAAGGAGAGGGAACGGAACTTGCGTGGGCTTACGTCATCGTAACGCCAAATTCACTAGCGGGCACGTGGTCCGTCGCGTCTCGGTTTGTCACGAGGACACTCGTAACTTTTTGGCGTATGGACAAAGACCTTCCTTATGATTTAAAACGATTTCAGAATTTAAAACGTCCCCACAATTCCATTTGCATTTGAAAATCGAGTTTATTTGGCCGGATGAAATTCTTCGGGTGATTTTAAGTACGAGTTTATTCGTTTAACCTTCAAATTTGTCAGGTTGTTGAATTTGTCGACTTTGGAGACATTGATTTTTCACTTTTTTTTTATTAAGAAAACGAAAAGTTTGTAAGGCTCGAACATTTTCACGGTTGCAACTTCCGGTCCACAGAATCTGACAGTTCTGTCAAATTCGAGAGAAAAAAAAAAAAAAAAAAGTTTTTATTCGATAAATATTTATCGATGGGAAAAAATATCGATGAAACGTCACGCGAAGGAAAAATGGCGGCTCGTTCGGTAGGTTAGAAATTCAGAGGCCTCGTGGTCGGGTTGAAAGGCTGCTTCCGGTAGTGAAAAGAGCGAACCGGGTCCTACGTTACGTCGCTGGAGAGTAGAGCAGTCGAGTTGCGAGAATAAGAGAGACCGAGAGAGAAATATAAAAATAAGAAGGCCAAGCTTCGTTTTTGGCGGACGAAGTATATTGCCGAGCGGCGCGACCGGCGTACAGCTGTCACGAGATACGTTTTCCCGCCAACGGTTGATAGAAAGAGTGGGGATGAGTTTCGTGGTGGGGAGTAAATTCTCCTTAGCTCGGGTTGAAGCCTTCGGGGCTTCGAGGGGGAAGCGCGGAGGGAGAGATTTTGTCTATTAGTTATAACCTGGAAGACGCTGAAACGGCAGTTCGTTCGGTAGCGCGCGGGAGGGGGAAAGCGAAAGGGGAAGAATGGGGGAGGGGCGGAGAGGGAGAGAAAAAAGTCGCGCGCGTCGAGCAGCGAGTATTCCTTTCCCCTCCTCCCTCTCCCGTCCCACTTCGTCGAGCCGCAGTGCTGCTTCTGTCAAGCCGGCGTCGGCGTGTTCCAACTACGTCCTCAGTCGGGCTCTCGCGTCCGAAGTTGTCTCGTGTGGCCCACTAATATACTCGCGATTCTATACTCGCCGAGAGAGTTTTCTCGGAATAATCGAGTACTTCGGTGTATTCGCAATAATTATTGATAATAAATACGGGGAGGGGGACGGGGCATTTATTTGCCGCGAAAAACTTGAAAACTTTTAGTTCGGTGACGGCTCGAGCGACTCAGCCATTCGCCGCGATCTGTTCAGCCAATTGACTTCGAGTGTGACGAGATAAATAAAAATAAAAAAAAAACGTGCCGTTCACTCTTCTTGTTTTGTTCACGAAGCAACGTTTTTTTTTGCTAAACGTCCCTAGGAAAAACTGATTTTACGAAAGAAAAGAAAAAAAGTGCGAAGGAGAATACCGATGCAGATTTTTTTCAGTGTTTTTCGAGTGACGCCGATCGAGGACGTCTTGGAAAACGTGTACGGCGCGCTCGCAACGTGACACTACGAAACTCGAAGAAACGTTAGCCATTTTTTGTTTCGTGCTGTGAGCCTCAGCCGGCTTTCGAAACTCGTACAGAAGACAAATAATAACACACGCCGGACCGGAAGAAACGTCAGATTCTTCGGTCCGCGTATTTCAGAATTCATTCTCGCACAAATCGAGTTTCTCATGTGTAATACGCGTGTGTGTGTGTGTTTTCGCGGAGGGGATAAAAGGCTTCGAAAGTAGCGCTACGAACGTTGTGACAGTCGAACGGAAGTGGTTGTTTCTCTGAGGATTCGTGTATTTTTTTTTTCGCGTCCCTCGTGGCCGCACGAAGCACAGTCCTCACTGTTTTTACCATTCTGAAAACGTTCGCGCATCTTTGTTTTTGTGCTTCTGGTGGATTTTAAGTGCGCGCCAATGAGAATATAACTAGAAATCTCAAACTCTCAATCATTTTGACGAAAAGTTCGTTTCGATATACCAAATTAATTTGGAAAAAAAAAAAAAAAACAAAAGCGAATTTGAAAAATGTTGCCGCCAGGAGCAATGCATCTCGAGCAAAGAATTAACGGTGATAGCCGAACAGGTATGGAGCATCATCATCATCACCATCATCATCATCATTCGCATCATCTGGAACATCGAAATTCTCAAAACGTCAACGGTGTCAGGGACAATCATTTTCCTCATAGAACCGCCGTTCTCTCGCCAGGTAAGACCCAACGGAATATTCGAAAAGGAAACACGACCGATGTTCTGAAAAAAAAAAAAAAAAAAAAAAAAAAAAAAAAAAACAAAAAAACGTTCTTCGTTTTAAATACAGTCTTGGTAAACCGTTTCGATGAATTTGAAATTTTGACACTTGTATCGACGACACAATTATTCGGTAAAATATCAGCCATTTTGAAAACATCGAAACGCATCGACTCTGAACGATAATAATGCCAAAAAGTTATTTAATAATTATACGAAAAATCGTAAAATAAATAATTCAACAATCAATATGAAAAAAAAATAATCGAAACAAATATTTTTACGATAATAATTGTGATTTTTTCGAGCTTCAAACGATCGATTCGATGTGAATTTTTGTCAGATCGTGGAACGACCAAAATTTTCGTTTTATATCTCAATTCTTTTGCCAAGACATAACGAGAACGTTGTTTTTTGTTTTCTTAACCTGGCGACGAACGTGAACCGCGCTATTGAAGAATCATCGAAAGTTTGAAATTGTGGCCCGAAAAAGAGCCCTTTGCCAGATGTCAGACGCTCTTTTTCTCGCATTGTCTTCAATTTCGTTGGTGTTTTTTTTTTTTTTACTCTTTCGACACATGTCGATTCACGGGGTGGTAGGATTGCACCCTTCCATCTTTGAGTTTCCACGAAGCGGTCAATTGTGCTCGTTTTTCGAGCGTAATTTTTTTCCTCACGATGCCTCAGGTCACTCGATCTTTTGGATCGTTCGTTAATAATAATGAAATAAATTTTAAAAAATCCAACTACGATTTCTCGATCAAATTCTTCGATTTTTTTATATCCTCATCGATTACTTACAGACTTTTTTCGTAACCGCGTTCATTCATATGCTAATGAGACCCGAAAATTGAAAAAAAAAAATAAAAATAAAAAATAATAAAAAATTGATAAGCACAATCAACACACTTTTTTTTACGATTCCACCATCCACACTCGGCGACGAAGCTTTTTTACGAAATTTCTTTTGATCGAACATCACGAGCCTTATTATCCCGCAGCAGATTTCTTAATCGTTTTTTTTATTCATTTATTTTATTTTTTTTTAATTTTTCGCTGTGCAACATACGAACGTTACAGCTCCTATGGCAAAACTACTCGGACTATTTGAACTTCGTACCCGGTCTTACGGCCGGTAACCACGCAATCGTAATAGTCGATTATCGCTTCAAACTTTCCACTCCATCGGGGAAATTTGACAGTTATTCAAAACTCTCGTACGGACGTTTACTCTTCGCTCTAATAAATAACCATTTTTGTTGTTGTTGTTGTTGTCTTTTCGAACTCGATTCGAAAACTGAAAATGTCAGAAATTGTCCAACAAAAAATGTTCATTATTCGATCGAAAGAGATTTTCGACTTTTTCGCATTTTGACAAATGAAAGTTTAATCGAAACGAGACAAAAATCGTCCCCCTCGCTCGATCCTATTCATTCGCTTTTTTTTTTGTATTTTATTGAAATAAGATTGTGTCGAATTCAAAATCGGAGCACAAGACTATTCGACGCCCCTTGCTCTCTCGATCGGCTCGCAGCTGTCGTCATTCTTTTTCTCGACGTTTCTCCCTCCTTTTTCTCCCGCTTCTCTCTGCAAATATATTCCTACACAAAAAACATATCGAAATTTTTACACAATTTAATCAGATGAAAATCTATTTTTAAGAAATACGAAATGAACTCGGCTCAAAAAATATTGAACGATTCGTGCCTTTTTTTTTTTTTATTTTTAATTTTTTCCTATTTAATGAATTACAAAAATTAAAAACAAATTATTTCTCAACATTTTATTCGTAATTCGTGACGAAAAATAATGACATTTTAATAAATAAATAAATAAAATAAATAAATAAAATAAATAAATAAATAAATAAAATAAATAAATAAATAAATAAATAAATAAATAAATAAATAAATAAAATAAATAAATAAATAAATAAATAAATAAAATAAATAAATAAAATAAATAAATAAATAAAAATATCGTTAAAATCTGAATTGCGAAAAAAAAAACGAAATAATTGGTCATCCGTATGTTATTATCGAAACTTTTCTCTTGAGAAGGAATTTCGAGACATTGGAAAATTCGAGACGGTCGTGTACCGCGCTCGACGACAGTTCGTGAGAGAAACACCGGCAGCGGAATAACCGGTATAACAGAAACGAGCGAGTCTTCTCTCTGGTCAGCTGTCAAGAGCTGTTGCACTCTCGACGCCCGCAAAGTCGAACGTTCCCAGGGAAATTCTCTCTCTCTCCTAACTGTAACAACTATTTTTGTATACAGATTACAACTGCATAAATATTAATCGATGGTTTTCGTTTTTTTTTCATTTCACGTTATTTTCTAATTTTTGTCACATCGTCTATCAAGTTCCACTATTTATATTATTTATTATTAATCCGGACGATTGATGAGAGTCAAACCAGAATTTCGACCAAAAATATTTCGAATTTTCATTTCTTTTCTATAAAAAAAAAAAAAAAGCCCAAAGTTTTTAATTTTCGTCAAATATTTCTTTCCATATTTCGAGTAATTATAAATATCGACATTTTTCGAATGAATTGCGATTGAATCGACAAAAATTTTGATTCACGTCAAAACATTTTCTTTTCCATATTTCGAGTAATTATAATTTTCGACATTTTTTGCATTAATTTATACAAATTTGTGCGTAAATTCGTGGATTTTCCGGCGGGATTGGGCGCAAATTCGAAAAAATCTGAATGTCGAAGAAAGAAAATTGGGTGGTCGAGGTCTCTCGCGGACTATCGCATCGCTAGACCTCTCGCGTTTCTGTCTCGCTCTCCTTTTTTTTTTTTTCATCATTTTCAGAGCAAGATAAAAGATGGAAGCACGGTTGATCGATATTCCAGGCGTGAAATAACCGTCGAAACTCTAAAACCGGTCTCTGATACTTTCCGATAACGCGTGCGTCGATTCTGAATACCGCGAGAGCGAGAGAGAGAGAGAGAGAGAGAGAAAGAGATATTTAATCCCGTTGAAAATGACATTGAAAGAGGGTTTTTTTTGTTCGTTTTTTTGATCGAATCGAAGAACGAAAAAAAAAACTGATTTTTTTTTTCTCATCGCTATACAAACTTCATTCGTATTAACATCACAAAAGAATTTCGTAACATTTTTGTCATAAATATATTTCAAGTAAATTCAGATTGAACGAATATCGATGAAAATTTAGTCACGAATTTGCAGTTATTTGAAAATTGGCTCCAGACCGATTGGTGCTTTTGTGTTCCAGGGACTTTTATTCGAACTGATATCGCCGTGTCTCTGTTCCAACGATGGAAATTTTTCTTAGGAATGAAACGAGCGATTATTCCATTCACGTGTGTACGAGAGACTGCTCTGAGTTCTCGCGTGAGCTCATTCGTTAATCGCCAATATTTTCGAGCATTTATCGAGGAAATGAACGAAAAACGGAATTGCTTATTCGTACCAGTATTTTCGTTGCTCGCTAACGAAAAGGCTTGTATACGATAATTATTTGCTTGTTCGGATTATATACGATTAATGCCATTTTGAGATTTAACTATGGTCGCAGCACGGCTGACCGTACGGATTCTATCGGCTCGTTCCATTTCTCTCTATTCGCCTCTTTCTTTCATTCGCTCCTCCGGACGTACGTTTTGTCCCCAACGATGAATAATTTATCGACCACGAGGTCGAATTAGATTTCAGACCAGCAACAACGCTCTTCTATCTCTTCTCTCCCTCTCTCTCTCACTCTCACTCTAGTTCATTTTCTTCTGCTCAGGGAGGAACGAGAAATCGTTAAAATTCTATTTATCGTATTGCCAGTTCTTCTCGAACCACGAAATACTATTTTTTTTTTTTTTTTTTCATGGCAAATTACGAATCAGTGCTTCGAGATTATTTTTTTTTCTCTCAATTCACGTTTCGCCACTTTTTTTTTTTTTTTTCCAACTTTATTCTCATTCTTTTGAATGAGCGAGGATTCGAATGCTCTTCTGACGTAATTGAGTTTCCGGAAAAACTTGGGTGACCACGTGTTTATCGGGAGTCAGGCGCGCGCATATTCTTGCTGTCAACGAGGCTGGTGCGCGGCGTTGCGATCGTAAAATTACGAATTTCTCGTTGTTGGTCCGCTCTGCGCCGAGCAAGTTTCGATGGAATAAAGAGAGCGCGCGAGAATCTGATCCGAAAAAGATGAACCACACACGCACGAGCGTTTTCATTCGCGACTAATTTTAGTTACGAGTTTTAAAACCGTTGAAGATATTCGCACGGGAGAATCGTTCGTTCTCGAAATAGATAAGCGAACTCGTGTTTTTCTCGTCTCACAAAAAAAAAAAATGTACGTATGCAAAGGCTCGAGGCTCGACTCGTTGAGAAAACGCTGCTCTTCGACGTTCTTGGTTACGCGCGCGCGCGCGCGCCCCCAAACCTCTACGAATAACGTGCGTTAAAGATGAACCGTGGAATCGCTCACGGAGACCCCGTAGCCGACCGAGGCATCCAGGCGTCACCACCACGCGCCACGTGGTCTCTCGTCCACGCCGAATAGAACGAAACTCCCGAACCTCCGGATCGAGACTCCTGAACGTTTAAGAAACAAGAAAAAGCATTTTTAGGAGAGAATCAAAGAAAAACTGGATCTTTGATGAAAGAGGAGAATTTGATGAAGAAAAAAATTTATTGTGAAAATTGAAAAATATTTTGTTTTCTAAAGATATTCGATCGAGAAAACAGAGAATTTTGTGGGCGTCTCGTTGGAGAGCTTTGCATCACTGTTTAACTGAAATTTTGCAATATTTTTTGTTTGTTTGTACAAAACGAGGAAAAAAAAGACGACACGTTGCGAAGAATAATGAACCTTTGTGATGTCGAGAGATCGTAGAAGCTCGTGCTTAATATATGAGAGCAGCTCTCTCTCTCTCTCTCTCTCTCTCTTAAGAGAGAGAAACAGGCAGGTTTCCTCTCGATCAAGTGTGAGTGATCGTTGACACACTGACACGAATATATGAATAAACATATAAATAACTATCCATATTTTCGCCTCTCTCTCTCTCTCTCTCCTCATTCGTCTCTTTTTTTTTTCACTCTCCCTCTCGCCAATTGAAACTACGAAAATGTTCTCGTCTCAGCAGACTTTCGAAACACGTTCTTACAAACGTAAATTATTTAATGCTCCTCATTCATCGTCGAATGAGAATTCTGCGAAATTATCTCTTGCCATCTTCGTAGTATATCTTCGATCGATCAACGATCGATTCTTTAAAACTCCCAGAATAATGACGTTTCGATGAAAAATAAAAAGAAAAAATCGTTTGTTATCGGGCAAAATTTTTTAAATGATCGTTCTCGTCGCTTCGATACCGTCGAATTTATTTCGTTTTTACATTCCCTTCCGATATCTTCGCTCCTCATTAATGCTTTTTTTTTTCTATCACGATATGAGTTACTCTTCTTGAAATAAAATCGGCAGTTATTCGTTGAAATTGCGAACAAAAATTTCATCGATTCTAGAGCATACAGTCGGCTCGTTTTTTTTTCGCGCAAAACCGAGTTTATTTCTGCCTCAAAACTTTCTACGTACACAAGAAATACTCACATAAGTAAATAGTCTCGTACATTTACGGATTCGTCGGTGTTATTCATGCACGTTTATTTACTGGACTGAGCGCCGGAGGGCTACAACTCGCTTGCATCGCCGCACAAGAGCCCGCGGACTCGCATTTAATTTCTCTTAATTACGAGAGCCGGTCGCGCGGCCCGATCGACGATATAAACGAGAGCGAGAAAACGATCTCGTCGAGGCCCCTGGACGAGGCCACAGGGCCTGTTTAACGCCCGCACGCGACAATGCCTCCGAGCACACACACGCACACGCACATGCCTATACAGACACGAATACAGTCTTCACAGCTTTAGCCCCGAGGGACCCAGTTCCCCAAGCTAACCTATTTCGACTCCAGTTCTCTTCTCTATTCTCTTCCTTCTCCGCTCCATGCTTTTTCTCCCAAGAATTAATCTCTTTTACCTTTTTTTTTTTAAAACCTTTTTCGTCAATCATTTTGATTTTTTTCTCACTCTTTTGTGACGATTCGAAAAAAAATAAAATCAAAACTTGCATTCGCAAGTTTAAAAAATTTTTTTTAATCGCTCCTATGATTCGATCTCTCGTTTCTTCTGTATTTACGCTCAGACTGGCTTGTTTATTGGTTGGATTAACATTGTTGCAGCTCATGAGATTGCAAAATTGCGAATAAATTGAGCTCGACGATTCAAAAAGCCTTTCGTTTTGTTGCCAACTATTTTCTTCTCAAAAGCCTCGTTTCCACTCTGCTTTTTTACGAGGCGTCACACACCAAGCGGCGCGGCGCCGAAAGATTCGAAATACGAGCAACAATTATCATAAAGCTCTTGAAAATAAACGAATCATAGATTTGTTTCATGCTTATTTTTGCTATTATTATATTCCCGACAATGATGGTTCCTTACAATGTTGAAGTTTCTGAATTATCGACTACCATTTCGCGTTGCTTTCGCGTATGCGTATATACAGAGACAGATATTTATTACGTAAATACATAATTTTACTATGTATATCAAACGTCGTTACGGCGGATCTCGATGGCCTCGGGCGTTGAAAACGTTTCGTTTTCGTTCCGTCCTCCTCTTCGACGATGTCGTCGTCGTCGTTTAGTCGATCGGTGAACATTCCGTTAACTCGATACTCCCTTGTGTGTACCCCGAGCGATGATCGCATTCCATGTTTGCTTTACGAGAGAAGAACCCGATAACGCGCAAAATGCTTCTTAAATATCGCCCAATTCACACCTCCTTTTCTATCCGACAAATTTTGCATTTATCTCGACAGACCTCTGACGCAGCGAATTGCTCCAATGAAACAAAAAACAAAAAAAGTTCCTCCAGTCGCTCCAACGGGAATGATTTCTTTTCACGTTCTTCCTCTGTCCCCCGGAAAACAAAAATTCTGTTACAAATTCGAAATAAAAATTTCAAGGATCGACAAAGACTCTCGAAGTTTCATTCGAGGATTCGTTCGAACCCCAAAATATTTTTTCTTTTTTTTTTAGGAGATTCGTTTTCGAAAGTTTGCTCGATCACACCACGATATCTTCTCGTAGACGCAAAAAAAAGTACGATTGGAAAGAGGAGAAGGAACGAAAAGCCTGGGAAAAACAAAAAAAACATTTCAATCCGACGATTTTTTTTTTTTTTTTTTTCTTTGCCTTCTGCTCGATATTCTTAAGATATTATCTTCGGATTATAACACTTCGTACGTAATCGCGACGAGATCTAATCGCGAGCTTACATTCGTCGAACTATATATCTTTCCGCATTTATTTTCTTTATTTTTCTTTCAATTATTACAAACTCTCAACCGAGTTTCTTGATCGAATATACGAGTATACACGTGTCGTCGATACAATCGACTCGACACTCTCTCGCGATGAAAAAATTATTTTGTTTCAGGATATTCCAACACGTTTTATTCACACATTCTATCTACTCCGCCGGAGGCGCCACTCTACCCTTCCTTCACAGCTTTTCTTATCAATCGTTTATCTATTCGAATATAGAGTCTTTGCATCCACATCGATATTCGTTTTATACATTATACCGATGTTACATCTTACGTCGATGTAATCGATGCTAATTATTTCGAGTTAGACCGCTCCGTTCGCAAACAGATGTCAGGAGCTTCGATCACAGACGAGTCTGCTTCGTATATCTTCCTCCCGAAAACTTGTCGATACGACAGAACACGATATCGACTTTGATCTTATTTGGATGGAAAAAAAAAAAAACGTTCAATTCAGTCTCGTTTCTCGCGCGGTTTTACACACGTTTTTTTTTCTCGTTTCTTCGAATTTCATTTGTATTTTTTCTTTCTTTCAAAAAATGCTACGCGATCGTTCGAATCACATTCCGTTCGAATCCGATAATTATTTCTTTATTCGAAGAAACTCGAAGAAGAATCCGTCAGCCTGTAAAACCGTTTTTTTTTTTTTTTTAACTCGAAGTTTTCTTATCGAATTCGTTCGTTGTTTTATAATCGATTTTCAAAATCTTTCCGGTTATAAATAGATTTTAGGGAATGAAAATGAGATGTTTATACGACGAGAATGCTCTCGTCGTAATGCCCCGTAGATTCGAAGAGCTTCGGTGTACGTTTTAGTGCGTGGATATACGCGCCGCAGTCAAGAGCGATTATTAAGTCAACTGAGTTCAATTACTTTCTTAGTCTCGAGGGACGACGTTTACGGATCGTGGAAACTCGATTGTCACAGACGGAGTAGGAGATATCCTCGTCGTTGGAACGAATAGAACCGCGCGCGCGCGCGCCCGTGTGTGTCTGTCTTCCTCCTAAACGAAACGCAAAACTGTAAATTAATTCTTCTTCGCTTCTCTTTTATTATCGTCAAACTTATCGATTTGATCTTGAAATTTATCGATCGATCGATCGCTCGCTTCGGAGACTCGTAGTTGCTGTCACTTTTTCTCGTATTATTTCTTCAAGTTTCTCACTCATCGTTTCAAACGAAGCAGGACGAAGAAGGGCCCACGAACAATTTAATTTACTTATTCGTACATTTTTCATCGCTTATTCATTCGTGTGTTATTATTTCTTTCTCTCAATTTTCACCATTCAACGAGGTTAAAATCAAGTGTCAATGCGATAAACGCTCGTTCCTTCGATCGGTTATGCACTCGGACATTTCGCAGCGATAATGCGAGGCCGCCGCATGTTTTAAAAATGCTGTGCCAGCAGCACCGCGCTAAAATGTGATACGCTCGTCGCGTTGTGCGATTATTATGCAAGCGAACTGTCACATACATTTATATCGTGAGAAACTCTCGCATTACCCTCCCCGAGCAGGGAGAAAAAAAATGAAATGGAAAAAAAAAAACAAACTTTTGAGATAATAAAGGCGCTCGATGAATGAGAGTAAAGAAAAAACAAAACGATTTTCAATGGTTAAAAATTGAGGGGAAAGCATGAATGGCGGAATTTCATTGTTGAAAAAATCGTAACACACATATACATACAACCGTCGATAATTAATTCTCACGAGATTTAAAACACGCTGAGGAAGATATAATGACAGGGGAAAAAGAAAGAAAAAAAAAAAAAAAAAAAAAATGCTGCAGCGGCGCCAAGTCGTCGAGAAAAATCGATTTATTCGCTGCACTTTTGTTTCGCTCTATCCTCGTCACGGAGATAATCGCCCTTCTCTTACCGGAAACGTCGTAAACCGTGAAGGAATTAGATAGCCTGGCAACGTGTTTCTTTGCTTTACCAATTTACTAGAATTTTCCTTGTATTGGTAATGGAAAAGAAAAAAAAAATGAAAATAAAAAAATAAGTGACGAATGATTCGATCAAGAAAATTTGAGCATTTTCCTTCTAAAAAATTATCGTTTTTTTAAAATACTTTTTCGTTTTCGCCATATTTTCAAATCAATAGTTACTCATAATTTTTTGTCTTCTCCATACGTTTGTTTGTACTTTTAATTTTTGTACAGTTAGTTAGCAAGTTGGCAGTTAACACCGCCCGAGAAATGCAACGAGCGTTGAGAACACATCATCAACTAGCCATTTCCCTCTCTCTCTCTCTCTCGCTCTCTCCGTCTCACTTTCTTTCGTCATACAAAAGTGTCTCGAGAAGAGTCGTCCTCAGCTCGGCCCACATTTGGACTCCAAGCAGATTGAAATAGAGCTTCTAGTCTTCCCTCTGTCTTATTTCGAGTTGTCGCTCTCTGTTAAATCGTATCCGAAGAGACGAAACAATCTTACTAATCCCAGGGACGTTATTGTCGTCACGACAAAATTTATCCGATGCAATTACACGTCAAATCGTTCGAACGCGATATTCTTCGAGTTATCGCTATACACGAAGAGCGTTTAAATGAAAATGTATTCATTTTTCTTCCCAATCCCATTTCAACCGTGAAGAATTTTTCAAACTTTATTTCCTTAAGGAGGTTGGCTACACACGCAACAATGTTGCCATGTTAAAAGCATAGGAAAATTCGAAATGATTAGAATTTAATGAAATTTGGTGTGCATATTTTCTTTTGGATTAAATATGAATATAGAAAATTTTTTAAGATTTTTCTTCTACATAGTTTTCGAGTAATTTAACACTAGAGTTTACATCCGTAAGCATAGGATTCTCATATATATAGGTACATCTTTTGCATATTGTAAACTCCAATTATTCGACAACTATGTAGAGGAAAAATTTGAAAAAAATTGTGTCATTGCATTTGATGCTAAAGAATGTTATCACTAAATTTGATTAAATATCATATTGTCGTATGTAGCAATCCTCCTTAATTGAAGATTTTAATTGAAATTCATTTATTTTTTTTCTAATTTCTCAATCACGAAACATTCGTTTCCAAAACGACGAGTTTCATATACTCGTCGATAATCCTCCGAACTTGTTCATCGCTCTTTTCAATTTTTTCACAAACGATGAAAAAATAGTCAAGCACACCTCTCCAATCGTCAGATTTTTCCCTGTCGAATCGCTGACAGCAAGTAAAAAAGGTGCAGGAGCAATATTTTTTTTGCGACGAATCCTTCCCCCCCCTCCCCCCTTCCCTCGGTGCGTAGAAGCTCGTCAGGCTTCAAATAACAGTTTTGCGTCAACGCCAGTCTCTGTGAAGTGCAGTCGAACGTTTTTATTTGGAAAAAGTCCAATTTCGTTAGAGCTAACAATTCTTTTCATCGAGCTTTTTTTTTTTTTTCGTCGTTTCGTTTTATGATTATTTCTCGTTCGATGGATTTATCCTGCTTCCACATTTCTCGCGATCATTCGATCTCGTATTCGGGATCGAATCCCAACTTATTCGGGGATATATCCAACGATATATTGAGAATTATTTCCTTTGAAAATAAACGCTTTTCGATTTCTCGACTCTGGAATCACGGCACGACGAGATTGAAGTGTCAATTACACAAATATGCGAACTTATCTGGAATAAAATGAGTGAAATATACGTGTGTGTATCGGGCTGTAATGGAACTTCAAGGTTTCCCCATTTAAAGTCAACATTTGCGATTCTCTTTGTCATCATATACATCGAGTTGATCGAGTCAATGTGTCGTAAAAACGGAGAGAAAAAAAAAGAGAGAGAGAGAGGGAGAGCGTCAAGCCCAGTGAGAAAACACGCGAGCACAAGTGTCACTTAAAAGTCGAGGCTCGCCATCGCGATACCGGCCGATTGTATATCTCTTCCTGTCTTAACCTCCGAACCCGTCAAATGGAAATAATTTACCGTCGCAAAGCATCACTCTCGACTTGAATTTATTTACCTGTGCGACGATCGTCTCCAGTGCGACGACATTCGTATATAGAAATACACACGTGTCCTCGTGTCTCCTCTGTCTTCCTTTTCTTTTCTCCAACTATTTTGTCTGCCACATTTCTTTTGACCTACACGTGACTCTTTCGTTTAAAAGTTTTTTTTTTTTTTTTTTTTTTTTTTTTTTCGCATCGTTCGATCTTATTATTTATAGCTAAAATTGATCGATCGATACGCCTGAAAAATTGTCAATTTTTTTATTTATTTTCCCCTGCTCCGTTTTTTCCTGCTCGATTTCGAGTCGACGATCTCCAGAATTTAGGATCTAAATTGATGAAATAAAAGTTCTCGGAATATATGAATAAATCGAGAAATTTCATCGTTTCGGAATTTAGTGCTCAACCTGAGTCAGGGGCTGGTTCGTAAGAAAATTCAAAAGCGTTTTCTTTATTTTTTTCAATTATGGAGTTTCGGTACAGGCGATACAATGTTGCCATGCTAAACCATGTTAAAAACACAAAAAATTGTCAAAAAGTTGAGAATTTTATAAAATTTGGTCAACATATTCGTTTAGTGCCAAATTTGACAATACAAATTTTTTCAAATTTTTCTTCTACACAGTTATCGAGTAATTGAAGACTAAAGTTCACGTGTATAAGCATACCGTTTCCATATATATAGGTATACACTTCGGGCATAAGAAATCTGCCTTAATGCATAATTACTCGATAACTAAGTAGAAGAAAATTTTGAACAAAATTTGTCTTTTCGTACTTGATGTTGAACAACATTATCACCAAATTTCATTAATTTCTTAACATTTTGCCTTTTGTACCGAAACTCCTTAATAATCCATTAAAATTTTTTTTTTTATTATTATTAATTTTAACGTTACTCGAACGTGGACTGAAAGTTTTCAAACGAAACTTTAACTCGCCTCGTCCAATTAATGTTGCTGTCGCAATTCAATAAGTCGAGTACATTTTTTTTTCGTTTCTTGTTTTTTTTTTTTCATTTTCAATAGACTAAAACACCTCGGTCGCTCCCGTGTGCGAGAGACATAAATTTTCCGGTACACCCGCTCATATCTACGTAGATATATATATGATTCTTCGTTATCTACATATATACGCAAAAATATATAAACTTATATTTATATATATATGGGTATATATAGCTTATGCAGGCGAATTTAGGTCGAACGGTCGAATTCACTCTCGTCGCGACACCCGCGAATAACTAATGACGAATAGGCACACCGAGGCTCTCTTCTCTGACTGTCTAGTCTCTACGTGCCTCTTTCTCTTTTTCTATCTTTTTATCTCTCTTTCTCTCCCTCCCTCTCTCTCTCTCTCTCTCTCTCTCTTCTGTGACTATTACCGACTATATTTTCTCGACTGTGCGACACACGATGACGATGACGCTTCGCGTGTGTCTAGCCCAACACGAGGTTGAATCCTAAATTTAATCCTCTCTCGCGAAATTCTACTGGACCTTACGTAATTTAGTGCTAACCAAAAGCAAAATGATGGCAGTCGAGAGTGAAAAGAAAAAATGTGTCTACAGGAAATTGAATCGGTGTAGGAAAAAATAAGTATGGAAGCTTGCGTTGTTCGACGTAAACGTTTTTTTTTTGTTTTTTTTTTCTCGAAACTTGAGTCTCGAGAACTGTCTCGAAATTCATTCACCTTTTGGATACTTTTTTCGAGAATTATTTTTTTTGGGGGGAGGGGGTGGGGGGTCTGTCCTTCTCTAAGAGAGTGAATGATTTTTTTCGAGTCACTTTTAGAGCTTTATTTTTTGTAACGACACTTCCGAAGAGGAGATGAAAAATGAGGTTCTAATTGCGGAGGTGGAGGACCACGGCGTTGATAGATACACACCATGAATTTTAAAAGGGGGTGAGAGATAAAATGAAAATTTCTTCGGAAAACGCCTGTCACAGCTTGAGGCAAAGTGACACTTGATTTTTCTCTCTCTGTCGTTTTCTTCCTCCGAGTCGTACTTCCGGGATCAAATTTGGGGTCGCGTTAAAATATCAACCGACATTCGTAGGACCAAACATCACCTTTAAATAATCGAGATATGTCTTTTGGTCGTTGTGTTTCAACACTTTGGAACGCTAATGTCTCGCAAAAACACATTAGTGACGTTATCTCAGCTTCTCTTTTCTTTCGAGACGTTCGACGAGCTTGCGAGCTTTCAACAGGAGGGAAAGGAAGGGTGAAGGGGGGTGGGGTGGAGGGAGATTCGTGTCGATGAGGTCGAGAGAGGTCGCGAAATGGGCCATTGACATTTGGCTCGAGACTTTTGTTTTTTTTCTCTTTTTTCTCACTCTCCCTTACAAAATAATTGTATTTTTGTTGATTTTTTTTGTTTTTTGTTATCGAAGTATCGATTGACGACAGTTTCGATCAACGAGAAATTCATTTCGATAATAAATCTCTTGAGAAGTTTATACTCGTAGGCAATGCGACGTGCTAAAAAGAAAGGGGAAAAAGGAAATGAGAGAAAGAGAATTCGGATACCACGTGGGGTATTAAATGTCAACGAAGACTCAGTTCGACGCTGACGTCTTCCTAGGATCTATCTTCTCTCTCTCTCTCTCTCTCTCTCTCTATTTCTCTTCGTTGCTTGAATCTTTACTAACGCCGGTCCCCATATACTATCCTCGCTAAATGCGGAACAACTGTGCTACCACTGAGCTTTATTTTGAGAACAGCTTTCAGTGTCTTCATCTTTTTATATTCGTCTCTCTCTCTCTCTTGCTCTCTTTCTCTTGCTCTTTTATCTATCATTTTACATTATCTTTTTTTCTCTATGTCTTTTAGAAATTTGTTGTTTTCCTTTTTCTTTTATTTGTCAATTTCGCTTAATATTTCTGTCTGACGTTTTCTCTTTCTCTTCGTTCTCGTTTCTATTTTTGTTCTAGCTTCCCATTAGGCTAGATTTTTATCTATATATGCTAAATATGCAGCCTGTGAAACAACGTTTCCTCGCGAACAATCTCTCGTCTCATATATTTATACACACTCGTCTTCCACAACCCGAATAGACTCGAAACGAAGAAAAAAAAAAAAAAATAGAAAAAAAACCGAAAGAACAACTCGGGAAGAAAGACGAGGTGCCGGAAACCGCACTTGACACGCGCAAACACTCTATTTCTCTCCTTCAAACGACTCTTTTTCTCGTCTCTTTTATGCCCCCGGATAAGAAAGACAACAAAAAAATGCGATTAATATCGACGAAAATACTGCAAATGCCTCGTTTGAGAGATAACCGAATTCGTCCCATCAATCTTCCCCTCCTTACCTTTTCCAACGTTTCTTGAATCTCTGCTCTGCCTTCCTTTCGTTTTAAATATCAGAAAAACTTTCTTTTTCTTTTTTTTTTTTTTTTTTTTTTTTTTTTGGTACTGCGCGAGTCTGCTTCGTGTCATGTTAATTTTATTCACGAATTTCTCCTTTGTGCTTATCGTTCTAGCATTTTTTTTACTTTATTTCGAAAACGATTTCAGTCATAATTTAACACTCATCGATCACCACGATTTTATCGGAGTAATCAACGTTAAAATCAACGAAGTTTCAGTCTCTCCCGAACAGTCGATTGAGCAAAAATAATTGAGAAGAACTGAAAATAATAAGAAATTTTATTTGTACGTCATAATTTAATTGTTTCAAATAAATGACGCAACTTTCGTACCGGTAGTTTGAGAGCATTAGAGAGAAAATCACCAGTCGTAATTACATTAGCAAAACGTGTAGGAGCATGGAAAATGGAAGAGAGGCATATTTCGTTGGCGCGAAAAACAAGCTAAAGCTTCTCTGGTCGCGAGAGTACACGAGATAGGTTCGCTGCAAAAGTTTTCCCCTTCGAGAAGCACACCAGGGTGTAATGACACTTGGGAGTGATGCCAGAAAATCTTCTTCGTCGACTGCTCGCCGGATTCCGTCCTACGTATCTCTCTTTTCGTTTTTTTTTTTCAGCCCTTCTCTCTCCTCCTCCTCCCCCCGTCCTCGGAGATTTCGTACACTTTGAAACGTTTGGTAGAAGATTCCTGTCCCAATTTGGTACGTCAAAGAGAAGTCTTCCCTGCAAATTTGCTAAAAGAGTCGTTACGTGACGTAGAATCCTAATTATCGACCCAAAAAAATCCATCGTTTCCGGCACGACTTGCCAAAACTTCGGGAAGCTCAATGCTCAACTTCCTTTTCGTTCATTTTTCCAAGATTCTCAATATTGAATATTCTCGAGAAATAAAAAAAAACTCTGCTTTTACGCGAACAAATTTGCTTTCAAATGAAGGAGAAAAAAAAAAACAAAAAAAAAATCACATCGTCTGCCAACGTAATCCGACGGAGAGTCTCTCGTGAGATCGGTAGATAGAGTTCGTCGACCCTGATTTTTTTTTTTTTTTTCGACAATTATACGAGAAACGAGAGAAAGATTTACGAGATGAAAAAAAAAAAAAAAATTGACGTTTCAAATATCGTTTATAAATCAATTTGATAGAAAAACTATGAAAATCTGTTCAACTGTCAATCTAAATTTGGGCTTCTGGCAACGTAACGTCAAAATCTCGTCTTTATCGAAAAATTTGTCTCCCATAAATAAGCAAAAAATAGTGAAGCTTTTTCATTTCAATGAAATCTTCATTCTCAGCTTCTTCTTCAGCAACGTTTTTTATTTATTCAATAGTTATCGTGATTGATAAGTGTTTAGGATTTTTTTGGCTCTTCGAGGCAATTTTACGCTCGTAATACTTTGATATTTTTTTGAATGTGTCGATGTATATATATATATATGTAATTTGTGTAACGTCGATTCGTGTAGTCTCGCCGATGGCCTCGATTGACACACGCGAGTAGAAACGTCAGATTTTATACACGTGCGATCAAACCCCCGTTTCCCCCTCCAATTTCTTGACGTGCTGTAGAGACGAGACCGGCTTCTTTTATCGCTTCGTCGCTCCCGCGAGATCTTATTTTACGTAATGCTCAACCAAACCAACGAGATATTAAGAATTCGACGAATTTCGCATTAATTATTACTTTCCCAATCGAAATTTCATTTATTCGTTTAATCCTCAAGCGTTATAAAAACTCGGTTCGTGCCTCACGATGAATAAAATTCAACAACGTTTTAAAGAGTAATAAAATTAAAAAAAAAAAAAACAAAAAACAAAAAACGACTTCGTTGCTCAATTGAATAGTAATTTTAATGCTTATTTCTGGCAATTTGAAACTGCAGATTTGCAGAGATAATATTCTCCGTGATTGAGTTATCAAATTTCAATAACTTCAATCATTGAAATACCGTTTAAAAATAATTCATTTGATCCATATTTCTGACTCAGAATCTTGAATGATTTTTACCATAAAATAATGAAATAATCTAATCGATTTACCTGAAACTTGGGGGAAAAAAATGTGACGCAATTTTTGTTTCCAATGACGAATAAAGGCGTTAAAAGCTAAATCGAAACGAAAGCTCGAAGATCGATGACGAAAGTCGGCGACGCGTTCGATCGTTCACGCGCGGGGCCAGAGGTCGTGACCTCCCGGTTCCGGTAGCATCGCAATAAAAAGCATTGGAGTCGACTCGCGCGGTGTCCTAACCCCGACTTCTTGGCTCCATTTTTCCATTAACCGTATTCTCCCAATGTTCTATCTCTCTTTTATCTTTAATCTCTGTCTCTCTTTTTTCTCTTATGATCAGAACTCGAACAATTTTCCGTCTTTCCATCCACGCGCTTCTTCCCACCAATGCCGGTATACAGGGGCTGCGAAACGCGAATGGTCCGTGTATCCATTAAATAAAAATTCAAACACCAGACAACGCGAGAGATTCGAGAGCAGTGACGATAAATAAATTCAAGAGAATCACTTCGTACGAACCTCGCGCGCGCGCGCGCGCGCCGAGCATTGTAATATATTTTAGTGTGTTTCCTCCTCCTCTTCGAATAGCCAAAGTTTCGATAACAAAATACTCAAACAAATATCATAAATATCTCAAACGGTAGAAATAATAAAATCGTGAATCTATCGAGAGAATAATATTCCGAATAAATTATAAATTCGCATCAAGCTCATAACCGATGCATCGTTTATGAATTATAATATTTCATTATATATCTCGAACAAGTAATATAACGATGATGAAAATAATAATTAATTTCTCATTTAGTCGCAATCTGCTCGATGTACCCACTCATTAGTCTAATTCACGTGATTTCTGCTGATCCTTGTTACCCCGAACTCTCCCTCCTCAATATATTCATCAGCTCGTTTAACTCTCGGCAATCCAAGTGCAAATCTAGAACAGCGCGTATCTCTTTCTGTGTGGAGAAAGAGAGAGAGAGACTGTTAGAGGTCGACAACAAAATTGTTTTGCACACTGTAGCAACACACTAATATCTCGTCGTTGGAAAGTTTGCAATCTCCCCCCCCCCTCCCTCCTCTCCCTTACCCCGCCCCTTTTTCGTTTTTCTTTTTGTTCAACCAAGTTCTTCGTTGGAAGAAAATTTTGGACTTCAGCTTGAGACACGTTGTCCCATATACAGCCTTTCGCTCTACTTTGACATCGAAACGTTTATTCACATTGACTAACTTTCGTGTAGACACAAGACGATCTATAGAACAGTCAAATCGCGTCACTAACACAAACATTAAACTCGTCGAGTTTTACATCTGTTGGCAGTTACATAATTATCACTCTCTTTCTCCTTTTTCTCCTCTTTCTTTCTCTCTTTCTCTGTGCAAACCTTGTCACGACTACCGCGAGCCAGCAATATTTTTGCATTGATATCGTAACGAGTATGCGTGACGAAGAAAAAAAAAAAAAAAAGAAAAAAGAAGCACGTTAAAACGATCTTCTCCTGCTAAGAAACTGATTTATGACTTCTTCAACAACGTTCCTTGAGAAAAAAATAAAAAAAATTGACCCCAACGCAAAAAAAAAGGTTCCTTGAAGTCGAGGAAAAGAAAAAAAAGATTCTATTTAAAACTTGGAAGCAACCAATTTTAGACGGAATGAAAATAAATGAATGGCGAAATGTCGATGTGAAAATAGAAGAATCGTCGAAACCGTATCATCCTTCTCGCATTGTCGAACCACCAGCTCTACCGTTTTAGAATATTCGGGTCGTCTCTCCCTTCTTCTTTCGCTTTGGCAATCGTTGCTCGATCAAAAAAAAAAAAAAAAAAAAAAAAAAAATCAAATACACTTATATATACCATCGAGTAAACAGACTGCTGGGACACTCGGAATTTTGTTTTGGCATTCTCAGCGTCGCGAGCATCGAACTTTTCCAATTCCAGGATCCTTTGAAGTTTTGAGACTCGAAAATTTTCATTGCACGGTTAACCACACATTTGGTTGTTTCAGTCGATTATTATTCAGTCGTAATCTTATATTCTTATTTGCTGCTTAACTACGGTTACACGATTTAATATTTATTCGCGATACGCGAGTCATTGACACTTTTTTTAAAAACATTTTCAAGAAACAATATTTAAATGATTCTCGCTTTTATGTTTATCTTAAATATGGAAGAGCGTTTCTTCACCATAAATCATTCACTCGTTATTATTATGCAGATATATATTCCAGCATTGTAGGGTTTCGAGGTGAAAAAAAAATAAAAAAATAGAAGAATCTTTTGACGAGTTCGTGAGTCTGAGAAATTTTGCCATGTGCGCTTAAATCCATGAAGAAAATGTTCCATCAATGTCTATTGGAAGTTCGACCAGAATATAACGGTTCCTTTGCCAAAAATGAGTAACAGGCCTTACAAATATTTAGTTGCGGTCGAAGGTTGGGGAAATTTAGTCTGCGAAAATGATACCTGAACTTGGGTCTAAGGGTTCTCTCTCTCTCTGGTCCGCTTTATTTATCGACAATAAAACTTGCACATCTCGACAGGGGATTTTCCCGTTCAAGAATTTAAACGTAGAGACAAACGTGTTCAAAAGAATTGCCAATTTTATTTTTATTCTTCATACTTTCTTGGCTCTCGTGCTATTATTTCCAGGCAGGTAAAGCAGTAAAAATTAGCCAAATATTGCTTTATTATTTTCACCATTTTATCCAGTATTTATTCTTCGCACCCTTAATTAAGTTCGAAGACAATGGGGAAACTGCTTGCTCGACACTTTGGGAATGTTTTATTCTTTTTTTTTTCTTACTCTCCTTCTTCTTTCGGTATTTCTTGCCTTTTTGTTTTCTTTATCGTCGACGTTAATTACACAGTCTTTGATGTGTAAACTCCCCTCCCCCATCTCTCAATGAAAAGAGCCTTTCCTACAGAATACGTGACTTCTTTTCAATGCACTCTCTATGCATTTATGATACCCTTGTGCATTTTTTAACGTGCCTTACACGCGATGTTTTTTCCTCTCGATTTTCACACTTTCTTTGCCTCTCTCAATTTCTTACCATTTCACGTGAGCTTCCATAAATACGAGAAAAAATATGAGTTTTAATAATATGCGATTTGAAAAATTAGTAAAAAACATTGTTTCCAATTTGAAAACCAAATTGACCGGAAATTTTGAAGGTTTATTTCGTAATTATATGATTCAATATCTATTCATAATATTTGATTAAAACGTATGTCAAGTGTCGAATGAATTTTTCGATTTGAAACAACCGATCGATGAACGTGGATATTGCAGTCAAATTTGGAATTTTTTTTTTCATAGATACGAGCCGAAATACGTCGAAAAGCATTCCACTTATCCATTTTATTGGTTTCTATTATTTCTTCACTTCTTTTATTCTCTTTGAATAGAAGAAGGGAGAATGAGCAGGAAAAGGATGGAGACAAGGGTATCGGTACAAACGAGAAATAATTTTATTGGCTCTTGGTAAAAATATGTCGGTCGAGGTAGAAAAATGCCTGTTTGCTTAGCTGGTTAAATAAGATGGAAGATACTCAATTGTGTGCTTTTTCGTTCGAAAAGAAAAAGGGTTTGCCATTGGATCGTACACGTGAACGCTTTTGATCGTTTACCGGACGAGAAGTTACCACAAGAAAAAAAAAACAGCAATAAAATAATGAAACAATTGATGAAATAAAAATGACAGTGATACTCCACGATCTCAGATACTTCGAGAAGAATTGAGATTTATTTAAACTCCAAATTAATGATGATTTTTTCGTTATTCTTTGTGTTATAGCGAGGGAACGTTTCCCATCGTCGAGCAGCACCGACGACGATCAAAGCGGTTCAGACGTTGAGCACGACTCAACCACGATACGGGGCAAAGCTCATTCCGGCATTTTGCATCATGGTGGCACTCATTCGGTTCGTAAACGTCGTGGTAATCTCCCAAAACACTCCGTCAAGATACTCAAAAGATGGCTCTACGAGCATAGGTACAATGCTTACCCCAGCGACAGTGAAAAACTCACGCTCAGCCAAGAAGCCAACCTCACGGTATTGCAGGTACGTTCAAAAATTAAAAAAAAAAATAATAATAATGAAATAAAATTAAATGAAAACAGTAGAAGCGAAAAGCAGCATTGAGAATTCCACAAGAAAATCACGAATTAGATCAATTTTTAAAATCAGAAGGTTCGAGGCAAAACATTATTTTTCTATAGGAATAATTTTGAAAAATCCTCTAACCTTCTTTGACCTGAATTCTCGCGATGATTTCTCGTCGAAGAAAGAGAGACAATGAACAACCCCTTCCTGACGTTGATCCCTAAAACTCAGGTAGAAACGCAACCCTTTCCTCTCGCTATATAAAGTCTTTTGCTAAATGAGAACAAGATCTGTTCCAAATGGTAACTCGACCAACCGAGATCATTTACGAAGCCTAAGCGGTCTCGAAAATATCGTTAAAAAAGAATTCCTCCGCAGCAATATTTTTAAGATTCATAAAAGTTATTTGAATTGAGAACCATCGACGAAATGGGAACGATGAACGTGAAGTAATTGGAACGAAGACAAAAAACAATGAAGCTTTTTTCCTCTCGATCTAAATAACACGGAATCTTTGTGTCTTTTTCTCGCTGAAGGTTTGCAACTGGTTTATAAACGCCAGACGTAGAATTTTACCGGAGATGATAAGAAGAGAGGGACACGATCCGCTTCAGTACACGATATCCCGTCGAGGAAAGAAGATGCCCGGTGGTAGTCATCAGCAAGCGTCCGGTATGAGCCCGAGAACGAATCAGGATTGGGATCCCTTGGCTGGTATGAGCGCACCAAAACGTAGCAGAGATCATGATTATGAGGATGCAGCTAGCATCATGTATCGGTGAGTTTACGAAATTTTCTTAACTTTCAACGAATATTCAAAAAGAATTATCATCGTTTAAATAGAATAATAAAAGCTTCTTTTTTTTTTTTAACAATTAATATTTGGTGAACGTAAATATTTGCTGATTTCGTGGACTAATAAAATTGTTGATATTTGCAGAAGCGAGGAAGACAGTCCCAACGATTATGAGAGCAGTTCCCACAGCGAGGAGGAACGTCCATCTACCCAATGGCCAAGCGTAATCGTATATCCGTATGCGGAAACCAAAGTCGAGCAGACTAATCAATTGAGTTACGGAAATGCGCTTGCACATCCGGCGCGTCGAGGGTAAGAATTGTTCATTTTTGACACAGCTCAAATTTCGAATGATTTCTTTCGATACTGGATGTTCGCAATTGAAAAAAAAAACTTCAAAAATTAATATTTTAATTGACGAAATTGAAGCGAAAACTGAAGAAAGAAAAAGTAATTAAAAAAAGAGATAAAGGAAAAATTGAAGAAAAGGGTTTCCTCATATTTTGTCGTTTTGAACTTAAAATTTTTTATGTTCATTATAGTTACTGTAGCAATGAACAATCTCTGGCTATCTCAAGCTGATCTCAATCTCGATAAGGCTGCTCCAATCACCATAAGATAAACCCCTCCGAAAAAAGAATCGTACTGTTAATATCATACTCGGATAAAAGTTACCAAGAACTTCGAAATTTTGTGGAGATAAAAATGTATAAATTTGAAGAACGGGAAAAAAGTTTCGTCTCCAAGATTAGACCAGCAACTATTCCCTGACGATGGCATATCGCGATCTAATACGTCAGCAATTTTTATCACATTCTCATTAACGGATCTCGCTCATCGTCTTTGGGCACGCCTATGCTATTGAGTTTGTTGACAATATTTTCCCTCCGTAATGATTTTCAACCTGGCTGTGTTTTAATCCTTGAATTTTTTCGTTTGTATAAATAGAGTTGACAAAAAATCATTTTTATCAATTTTTCCGGTGTTGGAAACAGATCCTGAAAGAAATTCTTTGAATTTCTAATTTGTTTGTTCATTAAGAAGAAGAAAATGATATTTCAGTGCTCAATCTTTGACGACTTTTTGAACTTTCTCAGGGACGAAGACGAGTCGACGGTGAGCGAGGCGGCGTACTGGAGTGCACCGAGGCAACATTTGACGACAACACCGGACGTGCAGCACGAGACGGAGGTTTACAGTACGCACAACAATCACAGTGCTCATAACGAGGAAACACCACCGCCGACACCACCGGAGGAGGACAAGGACAAATTCAAGTGCCTTTATCTTTTGGTTGAGGCGGCGGTTGCAGTTAGACAACAGGAGAAAGAGCGCGAGGCGACGGTGCCGGTTTAACGTTGTGCAACATTTGATTTTTTTTTTTCTTTCCTTCGAGCACAATCCTACGGAAAAGAAACAAAGCAGCAACAAAACGGGGAAAGCAAAAAAAAAGAAAAACAGAAATAATACGAACTTAAAAAATCGGTAAAGCCGTGAGCTTCTGGACGAAAAAGGTACGAGCGTGAGAGTTTCGGCCAGTGATCGAAACGGAAAGAGCATAAAAAAGAAAAAGAAAAACAATCTCATTCTTCACCGGTGTTTCGCGTTACTTGAATTATAATTTTGTTTTTCCTCCCATTTTTTCACTCGTCCCCTGTTTTCTTTTTCTCATTGTTATGTCGCTCGCAAATCCGGACAATCCTGCGTGATTTATCGAGCCGGACAGACGAAAAACGAAAGGAATGATGAAGAAGATGTTTGCGCGCACTCTCCGAGAGGAAAATACACGATTTGTTTTTTTTTTCTCCTGTTCTCGAATTCGCTACGAGAATTTCGTCTCGAGCAACAGTGAAAGTCATAAACGTTACGCGATTCGAGATCCCTCTTCGAGTACGTAATCCACGCTAGTGCCAGTGACTTTGTCCTCAAAATGATTTTTCCACATTGTACGAAACGAAAAGAGTGAGAGAAAAAACTTTATTAGATCGAATCAAAGTGCTCAATGAGAATTAATCGCGAGTGTTTCCTTGCGTTCAGGATCCTTTCCTTAGTTTCATTATTATTATTTGTCTCCTTTCTTAGTAATTGCAAAGTACTATTATCCGTCGAGCCAAACTTTGTTATAGTTTGGAAAAGAATAACACTTTTCCTCCAATGTTGGCGAAAGCGGAAATTTACCGAGAAACTGAAATTACCGTTTATTGCTATCGAATTCTTCTTTTTTAAACGAGTTTAAACCCGAGCTTATGAGTACAATCCCCCAAAAAAATCTTGGCTAATCGATCAAGGGTGTCATTTAATATTAGAAGAGAAAACAAAAAACAAGAAGAAAAGAAACAGAAATTTTTGTGAATTCGAGATTATCCGGAGGAACGAGAAGATCCTCCGAAAAATTTTCACACCACTTATTCTCCTTTCATTTGTTATCCATTGCGTTATTATTCTATTCACTTTTTTCGTTTATTTTTTTTCATTCAGCGTTGAATTCCAGGTTTTCTGGAAAAATTGGTATTAGCCAAGTGATTTGATTTACTAAAATTAACCCTTAAATCATCGTGACGTCGGTGAAAGATTCGAGTTGATATTTTTAATTAAAAATTATAAACTAAGATGATTACGATCGTTCGACTTTGATTTATTTTCCTCTGCTTTTTTCTATTTTATTATTATTTTTTTTTAATCCCGTACAATTGCGATGCAGAAACTGACAATTTTTATCTCGAGTATTTTCTCTATCGTTGCGATTTTCCTACGATCTATTCTTTCTTCAATTTCGTTGATTTTCCAAAGCCTCCACTGATCCGAAACACGATGCTCAAAAGATTTTTCTTGTACCTTCACCCTTATCATTTTCGGTTCTTTTTTTCGCCACTTTTTTCTTTCCAACGTTAGACAAACGAAACGACTTTTTCATTCGGCGGTTCGTTTTTTTTTTTTTTTTTTTTTTTTTTAAAGATAATTTTGAATTTCTAAATCGATCAGAAAACGCAATTTTTTCAACTTTTAATCTTATCAATAACTCGAGCAAATCGATGGGATTAATAAACTTGACTGTGAGGCATTTATATTTGTCGTGGCACAATGACAATTTTATTTATCATTTTCGACGTAATGGCTGAATAAAAATTATTGCCTTAAAAGAAAAAAGAAGAAAATAGAAATATTTTGCCAAAAACTCGCTGACATATCGTGGGATCGATTTAGAATTTCGTCGAGAAAAAGAGATCGATGACCATCGAATTGTGAGGTCGTTTGCGATGAATTTTTTTGTTGACAAAAGAAACAAGCGCGTAATCAAGAATACCAACAGAATAAACGTCACGAAACTGTTGTCTGTTATGCGAAAACAAATTGAATATACATATATATATATATGAACATATATATATCGTGGAATGATTGGTACAAACGCCAAAGACTTACTTAACTATTATTAATTAATAATAACAACAAGAAAAAACAAACAGATATCCCGATCGAGCGTTTTTACGTTGTGTGCTAGACGGAACGCGAAATTATGAGCGTTTGTATAAGTGTGCGTATGCGAAGTTGTATTCGAGTGACGAAATGAAAAAATGAAAAAAAAAAAAAAAAAAAAAAAAGTACGAGAATTCAGAACAAATGATCGATTCGGAACGTTTCTTTTCTACGTAAAGGCCATTTAATCCATATGAATCAATCTTTTTTTCGTAAATCAAACACGCGAGAACTCTTTGCAAGAATTAAAAATGAAAAATGACGAAGAAACAAAGTTATCGAGTGTACAAAAATGACTATGGAAATTTATTTTACTATAATGAGAAAACAACAAATTAATGACCTTGGTCTTAGAAATTAGTTTGACTACTTAGTACGTAAGTTGTTAGTTTTTAATTACAGCAGTGAGAGAATGAAGCTGGACGGTACGGAGCAAAGTAATTTTTTTTTTTTTTTCTGACAAAAGATCTAGTTAATTTGTTTTTAGAGAAAGGTGGAATTAAAGGCTCGTACTGCCCGTGCAACAAGATTTACTTAAAAGCCCGCGAGAGAATGATTAAACAACCTTTAATAATCAGCAAATCCGAGGAAAAAGCCATTTAATGAGATAGTGACAAAAAACAAACGATTTATTCGCGTAGAATTTCGTTCTCCGACAATTTTTCTTTCTTTTTTTTTTTTTTTTTTTTTTTTATTAAACAAGAGTGACAGATATATATAAATCTATATATTTTTTTTCGTTCTTAAGATTTGATGCGAGAATCGTTGCTGGTTAAATGTTAGGCTGTTGTTTATTGGTGAAGAATATAAATTTTGAAATAAACACTGTTAACTATTGGTAGTCGTAGAAAGGGCGAAAAATACATACATCTTTCAGTCTCTCAGTATGAAAGTGAAAAAAAAAGGAAACAGTTTATTAATTTTATATATCCTTGAGAAAAAAACAAAAAAAAAACGGAATTTCCTGATTTTTGTGCTAAAATTCATTCGCGTGCTTCATTACTCTAAAGTTATAAAATTTGTTCATTTTATTGATCGCCTTTAAATTGTATCGAAACAAACGAATAAGAAATACATTTATACAAAAAAAATAAAATGGTAAATTTTCAAAAGTTTTTTCGTAACGATAATGTAAGTTGTTAGGCCTCTTCGAATTTTTTCAATCTTTACAAAATTACCTCTCTATTAATTCTCTTTTTGCGTAATTTTTATTAGCGTTTTTTCTTTCGAGTTAATTATTTTTATCGCCAATCCGTACTGTTCGATATAATAATTATGGTATCGATTGAAATGAAAAAAATTCCTTTATACAAACTTTTTCGCTCTCCACAAAAATTCGTTTTAGCATAAAAATCAAACGTATGATTTGCAAGAAAAAAAATTAACGTTTTTTACACACTTCAATAAATGCGAAAATGAGGGTGGCTTGATGCTTAATTAAGGCGATAAAAAGGTCGATTGAGAATTTTTACATAAAAATACAAATACTCGTATACAAATGCAACAAAAATGTCTGAAGTCACAATGTTATTTTGAAAAAATGAAAGCTCACAAGATTTGTTTGTAAAAAATCTTCGATTGGGTCACCCTTACATACCTTATTGAAGAATCAAGTGAAAAAAAATGAAGAAAAATCGAACGAGCAAAAAAGTAATAAAAGATGAGGAGATTGTGTGCAAAATCTTTTTGTTTTTCAACGCACATCTCGAATGAACCAGTGTTCACTGCCGAATAGCGTCCAAAGTGTCTTAAAAACGAAAAAAAAAAAAAATAATAATAATAATCAAGTCTCTCTTCGAAGCTGCCCCATTGTGAGTTTTCTGACTCGTCAAACGTGCAAAAAACAAAAACAGCCTCTCTTTGTACAATATCTTAGAGCAGAAAACAAAACACCACGAAACAGCCTTGCGTTGAACAAATCTCACGAGGCCACTTTCCTCTTTTTTTTAATGCCAACTAAAATCGTTTTAAATACAGACAAAAGCACGGAAATGTATATTCAAAAAAAAAAAAAAAACAAACTAACTAAAACTAGCTACGAGAGAGAGAGAGAGAAAGCGAGAAAAAAAGCCGAGAAGTTTAGTGAAAAGGGCAATCCGCGTTAGAGTTCCTATGCCCCAAACCCAATTTAAAAGAAATTAATAATAAATAATAATAACAAAAATAACAAATAAACCAATAAACATTGTAAATTCTCCATGTACAGAGACGAACCGTAAAAACTGGGTTTAAATACTGAATTCGTATCACCATTTATTCTAGTAAATACATAAAATATACTATTATTATTATTATTATTGTCATTATTATTAGATATGTAAAAAATACGTCGTTTCTCATTTATAACAATAGTGAGTGAGGTTTTTTTTGTCTTGATAGGAACATAGCGCTTAAAATACGTAGATGGGTGCGTTTGAGCGAACACAAGGGTGCCTTGTTTCGGGAGGTGTCCTTCACGAAGCCGACCTCTTCAGTAACGTATATTTTTTAAATTGCGATCCGAATCGTGCGAATTATCCTTCGATGAAGATTTTGCGTAAATTTCGTAGCAGAAAAAAATCGCCTACGTTTCAAGTATTTTGTAAACTAAAGGCGCGATGAAGGAAAAAAAAAATTGACACTGTTTCAACGATGCTCTTCCCAATTTGTATAAAAATCAACGAAAAGTAGAAAAAAAAAACGTAAATGATACAAATAGACACAAAGAGGAAAGAATTTATCAATGCAAAAAATTGTTTTTATACGAAATTCTTCAGTTTTTTTATATCTACATACGAAAATGATGAAAAAAAAAAAAAGATTCTTTGCGTCCGAATGAGGCAAACAAATAATGAAAAAATGAAAATTCGTATTCGTACGTTTGAGTGATACTCGTTGTTAATTGTTAATGATCGAAGGGGAAAGCATGTCCTGGCGTTGTGCCGTTAGCGTAAGTGCGTCTAGACTGTTTTATATCGATGCTTCCAAAACACAACAAAAAAAAATAAAATAAAAATAAACTCACGAGAGCTTGAAACGAAAAGAATAAACAAAAACGTAAATACAAATAATTGATGTAGGTTTAGAAAAGAAGAAATAAAATTAACATGAGAAACTCTCAGCATTTTTTTTACACGAAAACCGCTCATGAAGCATAGAAGGAATAACAATAAAAATTAAATTCCAGTTCATCGACACGAGAGAGCCCTTGCAGTGAGAAATAGATTTTTTTTTGTTTATTCGAAAAGTAATATCACGTTCGCGAAAAACTCTAGAGGGAGAGAGAGAGACACACACACATACTCATGATGAATATTTAATATCTAGTTTACACATAGATAATGTTTTAAAAAAAAAACGTAAAAATTAACGAAAAAGGCCCAGTGGACTAAGGACGCAACTGCGCTTGCACGCACGCTCAACTATCGATAAAACCAATTAATAATACAAATGGAAAAAAAAAAGGAAACAAAAAATTGGATAGTCTGTGAAGAATACTAAGAACAAGGGGAGAATGAGATTTTTTAATTTTTCTTTTCTCGTTTCATTCTCGATCATTATTATCTTTATTTTGTTTACATTATCGAAAATTAGACAATAAAAAGGAAAACAAATTACGAACAGTTGGAAGAATGAAGTATGTTAATTTATCGTTTTAAGGATGTTTTATTTTTTAGGTTAATTCTTCGTATATGTGTATGTACAGGGTGCCATAAAGAAAAAAATGACATACTGTCCTAAACGGTTTATTATCATTACACCACTATTGATTAATCGCGTAATTAATGTTAGAGACCATTTCCGGCCGTCTCTTATTTTCCTTCGTACTTTTTTCTCTCTTTATTTTTCCTTTCGTTTTTATTATTCTCCTCTTCCTCCGTTTTCTTTATTCAATTTGTACACAATTCGTTGTAACGTGCTTGCTATAATCCGTGACTGGACGACGACGATGACAACAACCATGAGAAATGATGATGTCATAGAGAGCTTTTTTCTATTTTCTCCTCGTTATTTTAACTCCGTCGAGCTGCGAATGTGCCAATTTAATTTAGGGACTCTAGGGACGAGATGAAATATTTCTCACGTGTCCAACGTACGAAACGATTGTTGTATTATCGAGTTTATAGAAATTTGAACGAAAGTGCGTGTGTGTGTGTGTGAAAAAAAAAAGACAATTTTGCGATGATTGTGTTCCTTTTTTTGTGAGTGTGACGCCACCTTTTGTTTTTTTTACAAAAATTCCTCGAGCAGAGCTCGATGTTGAGAGTTTAAAGGTTCAAGAAAAAAAAATGAAAAATAAATTAGAGTATCAGAGTCGAAAAAAGTGAGAAGAGAGGATTGTGAGATTGAAATTTAATGATCGTCGAGTGGGTGATAAATTAGCATTATGAAAAATATTCATTGGCTCTCGCGTACGTCGCTTCTTTCGATGAGAATTTAACAACTATTTTGTAATTATATCGTCGTCACCTGTCACGATTTAGCATCATCATTTACGTAATTTTAGAATTACATGGTATTGTATTGAACTATTATTCGATTCGCAGACCTACAATAAAGCATGTTGTGAATTTGAAAAAAAAAAACTCTTCTCGTTATTTCCTCCAAATCCTGATCCCAAAGTTTGTAAATTTTGAGAATCTTTTATTCCTTCCTATCATCTCCTTCTGAACCCCGTTTTTATAATTTAGTAAATTATCGATTTTTCTCACGTTTTGTTAACCTTCACTAGAAGCAAACTTCCTTCAAGTAGATTACAAAAATTATTCATTTCATTACAATCGAGAATTAAAAAAAAAAAAAAAAAAAAAAAAAAAAAAAAAACAATTCGCCAAACATAGGCTGTAGCTCATCGGGGAGGAATAATAGTCCATTGTCCCTACCACGAGCGTCCCTCTGTAGGAACGCTGGCGTACCTAACCTAAATAAACAGCTGAGTGAAAATAACTGCAGTCTGCAGTCAGTGTACGGGTTACGCCCACCCAGAATGTACGCATCGTCAGTAAATTCAATCAAAACAGAAGGTAATTATGAGCAAACTATTCTTTTTCTTCGATCATTTTTGTCACCTATCGCGAACATTTGACCTCGTGAAGAGTGAGATTGAGCTGTTTAGAACGTAAAATCTTGACGTTTTGCGAAAGATGGTGTAGACAACAAACGAATTAATTTTGAAATTCGTCGCATAGGGGGCGTTCCGACATTGGCTGCCGTATTGCCGGCACTCAGGCGATTACACACGGTAGATTTGATGTAGGCAATGAATATCGGAATAGGGCCAGAATTTGATCGAAACGAATGACAAATGTTTCTCGACCAAAAATGTTATTTGATCAGTTGAAAAACTTTGCAGTCGGACGTAAATCGGATAAAATTAAACCGTTTTCGACACTTTCCATCGATTTATTATCAGTAATAATTTCCAAAAGTTATTAAACCGAATATTCTTCAAGAAATAATGAAACATTTTTTTTAACGATGCGTGGAAAAGGCTCGGTGATTCATCCACTCCCATACTCATTCGTTAGAATATTCTCATTTGTTTAATTTATGTAAAAACTCAAAAAAATTCTAAAATATCGATAAATTCGTAAAAAAAAAAAATCAACAAAATCGTTTTATTTGATAAAGAGTTAAAATTTTGCCGACTATTACAGCGCGTATAGCTAATTTGTTGATTGATTATGACGACAGATTTGAAATTTCTCGTTCGTCAAGCCCACGAGATAGCCGACGTGTTTGAGCCTGTAGCTATCGATTTCGACGACGAGGAAAGCGAGAGCGAGAATGAGGATCGTGTCGAGACTGCGAGCGCTCACGAGTCCGAGGAAGACGTCGAATCGGAAGTGGAGCAGCTGGAAGACGAGGGAGAGGAATCGTCATCGAAGCGTCGTTGTAAGAGCCAAGATCGCGGATCGAACTTCTCCTCAAAATCTGGTTTTGTGTGGATAGAAAAGGCTGAGCCTGGCAGTGAGGATTGGCCGGTGAAGCATACCGCTTCCCCGAAGGGCCAGGCTCTCAGCGTTTCAACGCCGCTCGAGTCGTGGGCTGTATTATTCACTGATGAAATTTTAAATATTATTATGACTCATACGAACGAAGAAATCGACAGAAGAAGAGTGATAATAAAGGAAAAAGGTTTGACGATCGCAAGCCACCAAAAGCCTGTAGACCTTCTCGAGTTGAAGGCTCTCATCGGCTTGCTGTATTTCGCCGGATTGCAAAAAGTCAACAACACACATACGAAAAACTTGTGGTCACCGTTCGGTATCTCTCTATTCAGATTGACGATGCAACAGAAGAGATTTCAATTTTTGCTCGTTTCTATGAGATTCGACGACAAAGATAGACGCACCGAACGTAAAATGAACGATCGTTTGGCTAATGTTCGAGAAATTTGGGAAATCTTCATTGCCAATTGTAAGAACAATTACGAGCCTCACACCAATTGCACGATCGACGAACAGTTGCTCTCTTTTCGTGGCAGATGTTCCTTCAAAATATTTTTGCCCGGAAAGTCCGATGGATACGGCTTGAAAATCGTGACGATCAACGACGCCGCGACCAATTATTTGTTCAACGCGATTCCTTACGTCGGAATCGTTGACAACGAGCCCAACGAGTCCGTTCCTTCTTATTACGTGAGAAAACTCTCGGAGCCAATTTATGGCACGGGTCGAACGATCACGTGCAATAATTGGTTCACCTCGATTCCTATATGCGAAATAATGAAGAATCATTATGATCTACGAATGGTTGGAACGATTCGTAAAAACAATTACGAAATTCCTGAAGCCCTGAAAAAACTTGATCCTCAAGGTTCCAACGCTCAATTCGCTTATCACGAAGGAATAACTCTCGTCTCTTACAACCCGAAAGCCAAAAAAATCATATTGCTGCTCTCTTCGATGCACGGTCCTGGAAAAATTGAACGATCCTCTGGCAAACCCGAAATCGTACTCTTTTACGATAAAACGAAAGGCGGAACCGACGGGTTTAATCGAAGGTGTCACGATTATTCAACAGCTCGGAAAACCTTTCGCTGGACCATGCGCTTCTTTTATGGAATGCTCGATCAGGCCAATGTCAATAGTTTAATACTCTACACTCTCTCCGGATTCAACGAAAAAACCAGTCGATACGATTTCATATCAGATTTGAGCTTAGCCCTCATCCAACCCTTGTTAGCGAGACGTTTGACGTCTTCGACATTGAGAACCGTTTTACGAGTCCAAATCGAAGCTCTTTTGAATCATAAAAATGTTCGGGAGGATCGAGATCCTCTTGATTTGACCGGGGAAAATAAATTGGAAAAACAGAAAAGGTGCCGCCTCTGTCCAACGTCCTCCGACAGGAAAACATTTTACAAGTGCTTGAAATGCGAGCGGCCCATGTGCAAAGAACACATCGCTAAAATATGTTGTCGATGTTCTGTCAACGTCGTCTAATCATTATTTTCATTTTTTTATCTGCAATACATTCGTACTTTTGTAATAAAGTTTCGGCCTATTGGCTCAAGATTAAACCGGAAAAATTTTGCGATCACTTCAAAACCTTATGAACCATGTTGATATGGAAAATTATTAAACGATTATTAACCTTTTCAGGACGGGTCTGGTCGAAATATCGACCACTTACTGGTTTAGTCGGGCACTCCACGTTCAAAATTCATTAATATTATGCACAAATTTCATGGAAAATAAAAGGTCTATTTCAACGTAAGAATCCCCGTCTTGAAAAGGTTAAAGAGGGGGGGAGTCCCTTTTCGAAGGTGAAAAAATTGACCATTTCGTCGATTTTTTTTATGTTTTTTTTTTTCTTCCAAAATCGGTGAAAAGTTTGATGTTATTTTGAAGATGAATGTCCAATTTTTATAATTCCGAAAAAAGAGAAAAATGGCAGTGATATTCAACTGGTTCTGGAGCATGTCGACCGGGAACTGGCGAATTGGTGTACGATCTGGCACTCGTTATTTTCATGTGAAATCAATACAATCGATCATTTTCATTTGAAACACTCATACATAGTTCCTCTGTGAATATCGGGAAAATGAAAAATAATAAAAATTTCAAAAATTATACAGGTTTAAAGTAAAAATTACGATTTTCCACGTAATTTTTCACTCAATTTGCTCCGGAAAAATATATTTTTTAGCCGATATCGAAAAACGTATAGTCATGTACCACATTTCGTCAAAATCGGTTGAAAAGTTTTTCGGTGAGAGTGTACGCCAGTTTGAAAATGCTTGCTTGGAGATAAACGCGTTCAAAGTATTGACTTTTTTTTTTCAAATATCCGATGAAGGGAACATTCTGATGAAACTGATTTTGATTTTTTTTTCAACTTTTTGTAGAATTTCAGAAAATGTCGGATTCATTATCGAGCAATGATATTTTTCTAATTCGTTTCGAAAAAACAGTTTTGCTTCAATTAAAATGATTTTAATGAAATTAGATGTCAATAAGACCAGATGGAAGAAGAACGGAAATAAGAAAGTCACAAAAATAGCAAAATTTCAATCACTTTCGCTAACAATATATTCGCTGAGTTCGTATCAACGATAGTTGTAATCCGAGCACGTCTTGATGAGGAAGAAACGAGTGCATAGCAGGTGTTATAGTAGTGCACGAGTAAAATACAGGAAGGGGAGAAAAGTGGCGGTCTGACCGAGTCCGCGTGGATACGAAGAGTCCAGTCAGGAGTCCGCGGTCGAACAGGAATCACGACAACGATCTGATACCAATTGTTCAATTAAATCGTATCCGAGTAATAGAAAAACATTGGTTGTACTCGGTTGATCGAATCGGATTAAAAAAAAAAAAAAAAATCATCGATAAAAATGAGGAACTCGTTAATTATTTCCGTTCAATTAAATATCTAAATTCTTCAAATGAATTATTAATCAATTAATGCGTTGATTACTCGATGTAAGCTTTTAAGAATGAAGTGGTGATTCAATGATCGATTGCCGGATCGTCAAAATCACATCGAAACGGTTGAGATTCGATATCGATGAATCAAACAAGTGAATAATTCAAAGATTTATTAATAAGAGCTGATTTTTTTTTTTCCTTCGATTTCCTGCGAGTCAATCGGTCCGACAAAGTGAACGGTCTTTTTACAATAGTTCTGATGCTGTTACGGTAACGAAGCGAATCGTTGTGATCGCGTGTTTTAAATACATTTGTGAAAACATTGGAAGGATCAAAGGAAGGACAAAATTGAATCAGAGACAAATAAAAAAATAAAAAAAAAAAAGGAGCAATTGAAGGAGCGATTGAATAACAGAACGAAGAGAATATCGCGATAATCGAGGCAAATTGATAAAATTGATTTTTGCCCGGCGATAATACGATTGGAATGAAAAAAGGAAGTGCGAGCCGGCTGGCACAAATTATGCCATACCCCTGTTAACCAGCGTGTGCATCAAAATTACTCTTGGCGTCTTGGATTGTGCACACGACGACCGTCTCAATTTACCCCGGCTTTTCTCGGGCTATATAGCTAGAAAAAAAAAAATAATAATAAATAAAGATAAACCGTTGAAGGTGAGTTCATGAGGATTTTTTTCTTCTCGTCTTTGCTTTTTTATTGTTGTCGGTCATTAGCCGAGGTGTGGATAAATTAATTCACTTCACGGATCGCTCGCAACGTTCGGACAGCCGCTGTTATCTATCCGTTGTTTCATTAATCGAAACATGCAGTTTATATATATATATATATTTTTTTTTTCACTGAACATTGACGTTATTTTGTTGCACGCGAATTAAACTGATTTAACGATTGGATTCACGGTTCTGCCACGAAACACTGGAACGTATGAACAAGTGTAAAATTACTTTAATCTCGAATAATTTTTTTTTATTATAAATTTCAAACTTGCATCGAATGTAAAGGCAACATGCGATTTTGCAGTTTGCACAGAAATACCTGCTCAGGAATTTTTACTAGGCAACACATTAAAATTTATACGACTCGATAAAAGTTCTCAAACACAAAAAATCTTTATGAATAATTTCTTTTATACCTTTCATTTTTATAAATATCGCCGGTGAACTTTCATCTCGGAATTGCACAATGTCAAGTGCTTTTTATCACCCTTCATTTTTCTCAATCCCTCTTTTCCCTCAGCATCTTTCTTGATCTCTATATTTTCTGTACTTCTTCTTGATTGTTGCTTTTGTTATCAGACTTCGCATGTTTATTTTAATCGGAATTTGCATACTTTTTATTATTCATCTCTTATTTGATTTCTTCATCCCCAATTTCCTTATAAACCCGATATTTCTGACCCACTGAGTCTCATTTTAATGTTACCGTAATCTCGTGCTCGATATATTCGTAATTGTCAGCATCTCTCTTATCATTCAAGTGATTTTTCGTTCCGGCAGCAGACATTTTTGAATTTTCTCCCATTCTCATTTTCGTCTTCTTTTCCGTTTTCTCAATCGTGCCAACGTTTACGATTACATCTTGCGACCGTTATAACACCAGACAGAGAAAATGTGGATAAATGAGCGTGTCTGTGTGTGCCTGTGTATGTGTGTGCGTATATTTCGGTTGAGTGCAGAAACGGTGCTCACGCACACGCTCTTCGAAGTGCATGTATATATTGCAACGTCATACGAGTGTCTGGATGCGGCGTTAGAAAGAAGATATCATAAAAATTGAGGAGAATGAAGAAAAAAAAAAAAAAAAAAAACGGAAAAATTATACTTCAGGTCAAAGTGCTTCGGGGTGCCGTCCGGTTTTCCTTGCTCGCTTCTTAGCTCGGGGGATTCCCCTCTTTCCATCTGTACATAAATTTCACCGGAGTGCAACTCTATACGAGAAGATAGTTAAACAAAAAAAAACTATATAGCGAATAACGATTGCACAACCTGTCGTGAGGGACGTTTCCTAACGTCGAGACGATACAGACCGGTCGCTAACGTCTCATCTTTTTTTACTTTTAGCGCAAAAAATTTTAATGGAATCTTCCGAGCCTTATAATCATCGAGTTCTCGTATATAATCCTTATTTATTTATTTTTATCATTCCCGGGTCGCACCCGAACTGTCTATTCACCCGGTAATCAGAGGAAATAAAATTCAAACGATTTTGTCGCCACCATCATTTTCCATCGTTTCTCACGTCGCTCCAAATCCGTAGCTATAATCCTCTTCCTTTCAATCGTTCATATACTCGTTTTTTCAATTTTATTCTTTGATCCGGAATGAAATTAACAGAGACAACTTGTTTAACTATTCTTAATAAAATTTCGCCGGTTGCGAATGAGACAAAAATTTGAAATTAGAGTTGACAATGCCGAATCTTCGTTTAACCATAATAATAATTCGATCAGCTTGTGGAATGAAATCGTTTCGAGACAGATTTTAAGGTACGATGCCAGTGTCTCTTCTGTTCGCTGAGCACGTTTCGATGAGCGAGACCCGTTTCGCGGGCAATCTGCCGAAACTGGAACGGGATCGAGAGAGCATTGTACAAATGTGTGTGTGAGAGGCGAATATTTTGGACCATCGTGTATGATTATTACGTACGTGCAAAAATATTGAAACTGGCATAACAACGGAATACGGAAATATTTCGTTTGGATAATCTTGTGATTTAACCAGAAGCAGAAATTTACCGGAAGTCGTTTTCGTCGTTATGAATTCACGGAACGAACGACAGTGAGAAAAATTAAGAAAAAATAATGAGGAAAAATACTCGATTATCATTTTTTTTTTTTTTTCGTTATTCACGAACGTTTTTTTCATACCGGAAGTCAAAGCTTAATTATCGTATTTGTCGACGTACGTGTACGTAATTTTTATAATTTCATTTTAAATACTCATAAAAAAAAAAATAGAGTTTCTTCAAACCGGAAATGAACGTTGAATTATATTTTATATCAACATTCGTAATTAATAATATGAAAAAAAATGTAATAATTTTGCGAATTAGTGTAAAAGTAACATACGACTCGAGAGCACAGTTCGTAGTTTCGTTATTTATGGGCCCATTCTGGTCGACCGGAAGTGCTCGTCTCACTGACCGTTGTTGCCAACGTTGAATGGAAAAAGTTTCTATAATCGCGTTCCCTTTTAACTGCATGCTCATTTTTGCGAGTGAGCAAAAAATTTCTTCACATTTTTCAGCAAAATTATACATTCTCATACGTACAAATATAGGAACAGACGTGTATGGATGGTCAAGTTTATAGCCAACGATATGTCCCTCCATTAGAAGTAACTTTAACAACAGTGAGGATTCCGAGGTCACAGTTTTCTTCAGCTCCGGTTGCAACGCCACTAAATCAACGTACGGTGCATCCCATATATTTAAAAAAAAATTTTTTATTGCGAACACGTGTCCACATGTTGTAAAATTTCACTTTTTACGAACAGCTCAATCATTATTATTACGATTATTATTGCAGAACGTTCGTCATTCCTGTTCGATCATTTTTATTATTCGTGATTTATTTCCACAGTTCAAAATGATTGAAAAATTATTATTTTTTTTTTTTCCATTCATTTACCTAAAAAATCATCGTTTCTATTCATATTTTGATTCATCCCTCGCGATGCTATTTTTAAAACTGATTAACGTGCTTGTTTATTTTTTTTATCTGCAAGATTTGAAAACAAAGACATGAATATAATTGGAGAAGAAGAGAATTGATAATTTTCGATGCCAAAAGAATTTAGCGATCGCATTTAAGTTTGAGTATAACCCACGATCCTTCGTGTCTTTTGCTCCGTTAGTCGACCCGCTCGTCCCGCAATTCTTGATGCAACTTTTCAGAACGAGCAACTTACGCACGTCTGCTGGGCGTACGCGTGTTAAAAAAAAAGGCACGAAAATATATGTGCCAACGAGCCCTCGGCTGATATTTCGCGGATTTTTTTTTTCGATCTCGAGCCACCGGGGCAAAAAAACTCACGTATTTTTTTTTTTTATAGCTACTAAGCTCGGAGGCCGTTGGCGTTAATGCATAACGACACGTCCAGGAGCGAAAGACACACCCGTTTTGTCAGAGTCAAATTTATAATCGTTTGTATCGAAGCCACTGGGTCATGAATTTGTTTCGTTTGATTTTCTTCACCCAACACTCACCGAATACGTGTTCATCATTAAATTCAATCGTCGCGTATAAAAATTTGATGAATTTACCATTTTTTTTATCTACCAAAAAAGTTGTTTCTTGAAATTTGTTTCGAGGAACAAATTGGGATAAAAATGAAAAATATATAATCGAATGACAGTTCGAGTGGCAGTGTCGAGGTGAAAGATTTGCCTCGAGTTCACGAGCCATTCGCATACCGAGCCAAGAAATTATAGACTCTGTACTCGTGTGTGAAGTTCGCGACTTGAATAATTGATTGATCGATCAACGATCCACTTCGTTTCGCATTCGAATGTTCGAGCTATACACACAGACGAGACACACGTGGCGATTGAATTTCGTGCGTACCACTTTTATCGACTCTTTGCATGAGATTAAGGGGTACGGTTAATTGGCCACTAAATAGGACGACAACAATGGAGCCAAATATTAGTACATTGAAAAACGTGCGACTCATAAAAAATCGTTCGAAACTATTCTGATTTTAGAACAATACAAGAGGAAATTATTTATTCTCATTTGTATATATATGGCCGAAGCAGTTTTCTAAAATTATTTATCCCATTATTCCGTTAGATCCAATTGACGTAGATTCAAAATTCTAATTAATTTTCACTCAATATTCGACTACCACAGTGATGAACTTATGCGTTGATTGAGTCATTCGTAAACGCACGTGCGTGCACACGAGTAAAGTGAATAAAAAAAAAAAAGAACTTTCTACCGCGTTTTTTTTCCATGACCATTTAGAGAATTCTAAAAGTGTAACGACGAGGTGTTGCGGCATGAGAAATGAGACGGGTGATGTTAAGATGGAAGTTTGACGAAGTAATTCAATGACTCATTAATGTTTTTTTTTTTTTTTTTTTTTTTTCTCCAAAAGAAGAATAAGATGGGAATAAATTAAAAGTGAATCGATTGAGTACAATTGTTATGCTTTCCTTTGATATTCGTGCGAATTAAGAATTCAGGAAGCGTTCGAAAAGTGGCGTCAAATTTGAATATTCATCGAAATTATTTTCTCTCAATTTTCCTTCATTCGGAAGAGAATGAAAAAAAAACTAAACTGTTCGTCTCGTCGTTCAACGATCTTTCATCCCGACTGGAAAAAAAAAATCAAATTTCAAATGCCGATCTCGTTCGCGGCACTAATTGCACGACTGTTAAATAGTTCGCGCGTATAAACGAAGGCAGATGGCGCCTTTGCGATCGCGGACATACGCGCGAAGAAAATTCTCATTTGTTATTCACGCGAGGTGTGTGACACGATTGTTACCGAGTCGGTATTGTTTCTCAAATGCAACACGTTTCCTGATTGTCTCGTACACACCTCAAGGATGCTTGTCGTCCGATCAAGGCGACTTTGAACTTTCTTTTAACCCCTTCTTTCGTCAAACCCCTTTTATAAATTGTCACACGCGGTCACGTGACTTTCTCGAGCTCGTGAATCGAATGAACAATGAATTGCGAAGCGAAAAAACAAAAAAAAATTCATAAACTGTTAATTGATTCAACGATTTATCGAGAAAATTATCTTCGAGACACGATTGAATCTATTTTTATTATTAAAACTCGTTATCTTTGTGCATGATTCTGAATTCGTGCGTAGTTGAATTTAGGCAAATGCCTTTTTATGGAGTTTATATGTATGTCTTTATGCATTATCATAAAAATACAAATTTTATATATTTTCTTCTTCATGTCAACTGGATTTACATGTCGCGTTAAAAGTACCCGGAGGACGAGTCGTTTCCACGTTGACATTACGTTCATTTGGGGCATCATAACCGAATAAACCGGCTAAACGGTATTGCCATAAAAATAAAAGATTATTCGTCGCGATTATCTCATGGGCTGAGTTTTTTTTTATTTATTTTTTTTTTTTCGAAATATAAAGAAAAAGATGTAGCGCATTCCTCGAAACCCAATGAGAATGCGGCCGAAATGCAGTAAAACACATACGACGCACATGCTTTCCGATCGACGAATAAAGAATGAGAGAGAAAGAGAAGGAAGAAGATAATTAGTTAACGTAACGGATTTTCACGACGAGGGGAAGAATTCCTCGTGGGATATTCAGGATCAGGATGATTCTCTCGTGAGGACTATCGGTGGAAAGCTCCTCTAAAACATCGATGAGAAAACTACCTTGACCCCCTTGAATCGTGAGCTCAAGGTCAATGACAAAATTATTCGACGACGTAAGGATCGATTCGTCATTGAAATGATCAATCGATTGAATCAACCAATGACGATGATGACCGATTGAGATAAATAATTCAAAAAAATTCTACTGAAACGTTATTGTTCTTCTTCAAATCATTTTATTTCTTACATTTCATCTGTAAACTTTTCTTTCTCATCATCATTTTTTTGTACAGTTATATGATTAGAAATGCAAAATCTCTGTTCAAAGCTTCGAAGATCGAAATTATCAAATGACATGCAATTTTTTTTTTTTTATTTCATGAAATATTTTTATATTCATACGGAGAATTTGGTTGCATTGGAGGGTCGAGGGCCAGAGCTCGCTGAAAAGATTTCAATCAATGAAATCGAAAATGCGTTGTAACAGGGCAAAAAAAATTATCAAAAAGTCCTTCAATCATCCGCTAATAAACGAAGCGTGTTACCAAACCCGAAAAAAAATCTCCTCAAAACTTCATCATTCTATTTTTGTAGCCAATGAACAAACAAAAGTGTAAAAAATTCTTTTTGTTCTTGAGCTAAAAGCTCGAAGATATTGAAAATTAATTCTGTCAATTTTACGTTTGATTAGACCTTGTCGAAAATGAATTGAAAAAAGAATATGGCTTTTATAAATGGAAAAGATGTCATGTATATTTGTATACATATTTATAATTATTATGTATTATTTACTGTTCCTATATACCGTATCACTTACGGCGCCATTAATAACCAGTCGCGAAGATGAGGCATCTAACGGTTACATTACATCATGTATAGTTAATTTTCTAAAAACAAGCGAACTTGTTCATATACCGGATCTGGAAAATCTCGAGGTGTATGCCGTTGATCGACTGGTTGGATCTCGAAGGCTTTAACAATATCGACGATCTGCGAACGTATCATAAATTATGTATGCATAGTTATGACGATAAGGAGAAAAAGGCGTAAAATATTTGAGCTCGTTGAAGTCGACAAGCCGTTCAAACGTTTAGCTGGATTCAAGTATATAGCGTGCAGGGCAAATCCCTGGAGCAAAATTAAATCCACAGGCATAAATCGTTGGGCAAGTTCTCCGGATGCCGATGGATCAGTCTACTTATCGCGATCTTATCGCGGATTCATCAAAGAGCGCCGAGAGCGCGTTTGGCACGCGACTTTTCTCGCGCCTTTTTGTCAATTATTGCGCCAAGTGCGCGTAACTTTCGGTTGGAATCTTTTTTCCGGACACTTCGGAATATTTAGCGAGGGCTAGTCGAGCACGATCGGACTCTGGAACAAAATTACTTCAGATACAATCGTTCTTTTCCTATAAGAATCGAACTATCTGCAATAATAATAATAATGAATGGTTGGTCTTGGAGGATTTTTATATCGTCACCACGCCATAAATGGACTCTTAGACCTGAAGAACAGCATCGGAGCTCGCTAGTTTAACGTTTGTGGTAAATCGCGTGCTTGTGTGGCGCAGATAGGGTCGCGTACGGGTTAGCCGCGCGGGAGTTGCTTTTTTTATTTTTTTTGCAGAGCAACGAGAGTTACCGGTGTCGATCGCTCGCTGTGCTCTTCCTTTATACATATATATATATATATATATATATGCGCTCGTCCCTAACGTGTTATCGGACCATACGCCGCTTTCCTGGAGCCAATACTGTTATAGTAAGAACGAACGCACGTGCGACGTGCGTAAACTGGTCGCTTGGCTCGACCGGCGAACGACTCGGTCATGCGACCAGGTCCAGGACGACTCTCGAAGCTTTTGTTGGGCTTACCGTACGAACATAAATATTGGGAGTTGGAAAAAAAAAATCGTTGAAAATATCGTTGACTCTGTTAGAATTTTGTTGAAATTTTGAGATCGGAACGAGAAACGTTTCGTGAGATTTAGTCAAACGTTGATCTGCGGTCGAAATAAAAGTAGATTGGGTCAAATAGACCCACGGTAGCAACGGCCGAAAATGGCAGTCGTCATTTGACCTGAAAAGCTGAAATAATTCACTGTCTATATTTCTGTTTATTCGCGAGGCATGACTTCGCGTGCATAGATAATTCGCTCGGGAGAAAGAAAGAGACTAGACGTTGCAAATAAGAGCGATTTTCTTTTCGGTTTCTCTGACGCACGTGAGAGGCCGCGATTTCACTCGACGATTTCTGGAACAAAAATTCATCGGAGCTTCGAAACTTTTCTATTTCGATGCACGAGGCTCGCGGTTAATTAATTCATTTACTTTTCATTTCAGGAGATCGAGGATATGAGAAATATGTTACGAAAACGTATGACTTTGGTGTTGATCCTCGCAGCGCTGAGCTTATCCCGAGCTAACGAGGAAAAAGACACGAGGGAATCTCATCATCGACAGAAACGAGTGTTCTGGATCACGAACGATGGCAGAATCGCTCTTCCGCCTGGAACTGTCATGACCATCACTCCCACACTCGCCCTGCCCTTCGTCCGATATCCCCCCTCTGGTTTTCTCAGCAATATGACCATAAGTCTCCCCTTCACGAGTAAGTTTCCATAACCTTCGGTAAAAACAATTTTTTAGCTTTCTCTGTTACGTTTTTCTCGAAATTTCTCCATAAATCTGATTTATGATCATTTTTTTTTCGTTATTTCGTCTTCCTTTTCACGAAGATTTTGTCGCTACTTCCGGTAAAGACGATTTTTTCGCTTCCGATTACGAATATTTCTGAATTTTCAATAGTTTGATCTTGAACTTTTATTGTACGAATAAGGTCGGTACTCCCGCGGCGGCGCCAATAATTGTTAACCCTTCAATTCCGTTTCTTCCGGTTTCTTGTTTGGCTAATTCGATCTTAATCCCTGATTTTGCGAAGAATTTTTCATTCCATCGTTTCGTTTTCAATTTCCAATGAGTTGATCTTGTAATTGACCTTGAATTACGAAGAAATTTTGTCGTCGATTCCCTACCGATGACCGTTCATCTCCTGGTTTAATCTTTGGCTATTTTTTTTTCGTTGGTATTGTTAACACAATTTTTAATTCAACGAAAAATTTGTCGTCGTATTTCTCATCATGTTGACCCCTCGACCCTGGCTTCATGAATATCAAAAGAAGATATTAATTTTTTATTCATCGTTGTTTTTGCATTTTTTTTTTCAGTTGACTTTGACAAATTGGGCTTGACTGACAACGAAAATCCTTACGGAGCGTTGCCGAGTGTGTTCGATCGTGGAATGAAAAGTCGACAAGCCGGTATGTTAATGGCCGATTTTATAGCGTCATTTATAAAGCGACGAATTCACAAGAGGGAAATTCAGGATGCACCGAAAGATGCTTTTCATGGCGGTGAGAGGGCGCTACTTTACGGTACCGCCGAAGACATGCTCAGCACTCTCGGCCTCGATGGCAAAGCTTGCTTGTTACGAGCTATTTGCGAAGTTCAAGGTCATCCGCTCAACAATTTTGGCCTTATCGGTGAAATGCTCAAATTATTCTTCACGTAAGCTCCAATTATTACGTATCATGATTATATGTTAGTCGAATAAAAACTAAAATATTTTTTTGGCTTAAATTGTTATAATTAATCAGATTTTTGTTTTAACGAGAAAAAAAATGAACAAAATATTCTCATTTTTAGAGCGAGTAAATCGCCTTTTGCATACATGCTGAAGGAGTACGTTGAGGCTGAAAATCGAGGAAAAAAACATGGCGAATGTTGGCCGTATTTTAAAAACTGTCCGAAATCACTTTTTTTACCGTCAGACAACAAATATTCGTAAGTATTTCAAGAATAAAATCGTTCCTTTTCAATAATTCTGTGAATGATTTTATTTGAAAACTTCTAAGAACTCGATTAACTCGAAAGCCACAAGATCGACTTTTGAATCAACAGTAAAAATCAAACTTTTAAAGCTTGGAAGAAACTTATGCAAAAAATAAATTGATAAATAATTCAATTAAATTTTTATATTTTTGAATTTTTAGGAAAGATTCGAATGAAAATGATGCAACCTCCGGTATCGACAATGAGATAAATGAAGCTTACGATTCGTACGTCGACAGCGAGATCGACGAGTCTCAAAACGTCAGAAGAAAACACACGATACATCCATCAATGTAGCAAAAACTATAATAATCGTAGAATAGATTTCGAAAATTAAACTGAAAATCAACATTTTCAATATATTTATAATTTGGCATATTTGACGAGAAAGAAAATAATTGCATTACCAGTGAAAGCCAAATTGTCAGAGACTACAGTGAGATTTTTATAAATACATTTTATAAAGATGAGAAAAAAAAATAACAAAATCAATATTGCCTGGAATGCAATATCGCGTGAGAAGCATGATAGCTAGACCTCAGATATATACATGTATATTGTACGTAATATTGTATTTATTACTACTAGAAATTTCGAATAGATCATATTATTTATAAACATCGATTTAGAAAAAAACGTAGCAAAGCTCTCGAAAACAGAGCTATCGCGATTTAAACAATTCTCTCGATACAGCAATTTGTGCTCACGGAAAAAAAACTGATACATTTACGCGTGTATATTTCACTGCCATAATAATAATAATATCAACATTTAAACTGTAAGTGACAGATGTAATGTTTGTTTAGAAATTGTGTGTTGAACTAACGAAAATTGTACATAAAACAGTATTCTCGTAATGTATCGAACGCTTTACATTTACTGCTTCTCCACAACAAATCCTTCCAACTCGTAATGTCAAACAAACAAGACACTTCAGGAAATACCCTCGGCAAATCAATTAACAAACAGAAAATTACGAAAATTTGCAAAGATGAGAAAACCTTTCAAGAAATGACTCAGTTAAAATCTTTTAACCTTTGATTAACTATGAAAGAAGATATTAATGATTTCATTTTGAATCTGTCAACATGGAATCTTATGGGAATCTGTGATTTGAATGGGAATCAAGTTTAAAGAAGATGTAATCGAATATCCAATATCCAAAAACATGTAAAGCTCGCTTGTGTAATAAGAAATAACTAAAAAGAATTTAAAAAACATTTTTGAGCAATTCACAAATGTAGTAATATATACGTCAACAAATTAAACGTGGTTGTCAATTTTCTTGCAGTGGCCAGGGTACTACTGCGGTCATTTATCGATATCTCATCTTAGATATTGCACGCAGAATGACAGCTCGAGAGCAAATCGCACAGACTAACAAACTTAAAAGCTTGTAATTAGGCCCGTCATTTGTTTTGGAGAGTCGAATTCCGCGCATTTTTTTCAGCTAAAACAATTAATTGATGCGTTGCCTGCTTATTATACGTTATTAGCGGATGTGCTTAATCACGAGGTAGTTACTAGAGTCAACGACGTTCTTGGTTTCACAAGATTTGTTTGGAAAACGAACGCTGAGGGAATCCGATGCACAATCGATGAATGCTGATTAGAAACGAATAGAATTTCCTTGGAAAAGCTCATTGATTCGTGCAATGATTTTCTCAGTGTACTAACATAATTACACGTCAGTTTTTGGGCACATACCATTTCAAGATTCTCCAAAGTATTTAACATCATTTTATCAAAGGTTTTCTTTTATGTTTTTATTGAAAATAAAATAAAGATCCAATGATTTATTTATTGCATCTGAATACATTTATCGAAAATTTCAATTGAATCGGAAACGGAACATGTATGCGCTAATCGGTTGAAACACCGGTGAAGCGGACGGTGAAGATATTGATAGGATTATCACCTGTCGTAGCAATAATAGCGTAGAAAGGATGGTTAATACGGAAGTCATCCCGATAAGATATCGTCACTGATATTCCAACTGAGAAGAAAAAAAAATACAAAAACTTAAAAATATGCAACTGATTGTGAGAGAAAAAACACTGTATTTAAGGTAATAAATAAAGGAGAATTTTACCAGCAGATGCTGATGCAGCTTCACTGCCTTTTTCGTCGACTTCTATGAAAGTTTTCTGCACAACTTTATCTATGAAAAGTCGAGAGTTTAAAGCGATTACCGAGGAGCCAGGATGAGGATGAGGTGCTTCGATTTCTGAGAAGTCTGCTCCGTTTTGATCGAACACTTCACCCATGTTCATCTACGGAGGATGAAAAATGTATCGTTTATTTTCGACTCCCAACCGCCCTTTTCTCATTCAATCACAGTCCTATCCCGATCATAATTCAGTTCGATTATAATTATAATCATTTTTTTTTTTTTTTTTATTGCTCTTCGATTTGAAATTTTCGCATGCAAACCACTTTCTCTACCGTCTATGAACATTGATCAGAGAGATTCGATCTCGAGGGAGTTGCACTCACCTAATAAATCATTCTCATACCTTTTATAAATTTATTATCCATTTTATTTTCAATGGATTTTCCCCTCTTTCGAACGGTCTTAATTTTTTTGTTTTGTTTCATTTTTATTCGTTTGTTTTTATCGTATGTTTTGCCCGTATTATTTTTCATATATCAAAGAAATGAAAATACTCGGGAAATTGCAATAAAAGAAAGATTTGTTGTCGAATCGAGAAGAGTAAAGTTGATTTACTTCGGAAATACCAAATTAGCGGATCGTCCTTTTATCGTAGAATCGAAAATAGCAACTTTTATATTTAGCAGAACAGTGCACTTACTCGTGTTAGAGGTGTTTTGAGCTCAAGTTTATTTTCAATTACGAATTTCGGCAGGAAGATATCAAGTTGTCTGTGAAATCCGTAACTTCGGAGTTTTTTGAGATCGATTGTGGCAAAGTTTGCTTCCAGGAAAGCAAAATCGTTGTGCTTATTTGGCAGAATAATAAACATGCTCATATTGTGGAGAGGATCTTGGCTCTGCAGAAAAGAATAGTAAATATAATTTTGGATATTATCGAACTCCGCATCTTTGGAATAAATCAATAAAATCCGCAATTAAACTGCAATCGAGTTGAAATCTTACGATACGAAGAACCCCAATTTTCCGCGAGGTGCATTTCACGCCAAAGAAAAGATCAGGGTGTTTTCAATACCGTTGCAAGATTCACGGAGAGAAGAAGAAAAATAAAAAAGTGTAACTTTCGTGCTGCATAAACGCATTCGTAACGTAAAAACGTAAATACTGGGGTTTATAAGAAATTTGCTTACCACGAATGGAAGTTCAATGAAGGTTGATTTCACTTCGGGATATTTACCGTGCAACACCGTACGTGTTGAGCCCATAGTTGGCAATTTTATTTCCGTACCATTTTCAAGGAAGAAAGGTCTATCATACGTGGATTCAGTAGAGAATGGGAGCTCCCATTTTCCTTTGAAATGCACAGCATTTAGGAGAACAAGAAGTGTATTTTGGTCGAAATCGTCTGTAAAAAAGCAGTTTTTTCGCAGTAGTACTCGCATCCTTTCCTCAATGGAGACAAACTTTCAACCAACAAGGAAAAAAAACTGAAGTTTTGATCGAGTTAATTTCATCAATATCAATTTTTATAATTGACCGTCTTTCAATAAGTTATTGAAAATGAACTGACTTATTTTTACAATAACGTAACGTATCAATATTTGATGAGTTTTGCAAAAACAAATGGTTGATGAGAATTGTTTCGATGAACCATGGAAATTAAATGATTATATATAACGGTCACCAGTTAATGGCAATTATTTCGATTAACCATTTAATTTTCATTGTAGCAAAATAGCAATTTTGGTTTGGGTCAACATGACCCGATGGCAGTTAATAAAGTCTTTTCGGTTACCATAGTATATCGGTAGCTTTTTTTTATTTGAGTTTTTAAATGACCCAAAAATATATAGGAACTGACGATTTGACTTGTTATTTTCGGTCCGCCATTGAGTCATTTCGATCTACGCGTTCATTTCGATCTACGTGAGTAGTTTCATTGCTGAGCGAACATAATGATGCGACCAAGAAAAATGAAATGAAGAAAATGTTTGTACCTGCATCGACAATATTTGTGATACGGTTGGCCGTCTTGTCCGCGCACCAACTGTTTATGGTATTGCTCGCTTCACTCGATCTGCTGAAATCGATGTTTTGTACCGGTGAGTGAATAGCCCTCTGAGTCGTTTCAACGAATGCAGGGTTGACCAGAATGCTTGAAGAAAGAAACGCAGCGTTGGCAATGCTCAGCTGCTCTGCTTTGTAATTCTGATGTAAGATGTGATATATAAATCATGAGTGGTCGAAGAACGATTGCGTCGGTAGAGAATAGTTTTCATAAATTTAGATCTTTTCGGAACATTACGAAATATCGAGATTTACATCCAAATGATTGACCAGTGTCTGGAGACCAAATTTTCTACCATTCGAAAACGGAGGGAGCCCGAGTACTTCAAGAAATACCGATTCGGTGGTTCCTTGTGCTCCGAATGATGCTAGACACAAGACGAGCCAAGCACTGATTGGAGAAATAACTAAGTTTTTTTTGTTTTCCTTAGCAACTTCCTACGAGACAGAAAAAAAAATCATTTCAAATACAGAATTCTCAGTTTTTCATGCCAATACCTAAGATACATGAGTTTTTATCGTAAATATTAGAAGAGAAAAAGCAAAATTATTCAAGTCGCTTTTCCATGGAACAAGAAAGAGTTTCAGTTCAGTTTTTCTTACCAACCAACCTTTATTTTTATTATTCACCATAAATTATTTATATTTATAAATAGAAATTATTCGTTGGACGTTTGTGCTGTCACATTGTTTATAGAATAAATACGATTGCCGTACGAAAGTCAACAGTTAAAAGTTAAAGACAGCATAAATCGTTCAATAACTAATCAGAATTTTACCTTAATAAATTTCCCTGAAAACTGAGCTGCTCCAGTGAATGTTTGGCGTTGAAGGTAACCTCTAAAGAAAGGAGCCTTTGTATATAAATCATACGATTGATCGTTTGACGCTTGTCCAGCCGTAAAAGTGGCGATGATCGGGCTCAAAATTCCCAATAAAAAAACTGAGGGAGAGAATAGAAAACTGTTAGGAAGATTACCAAAGGAAACGAAATGTTCGAATGAACATTTCCTTTCAATGCGTTTCAGAGATTTCGTTTTAAGGTTTTTACTTAAGATATTACTTACCCAAACGCATTTTGATTCGAAAATAGTAACGAAACGGAATGAAAAATCAACGAATGTACGACGAAAGTATTTCAAACGGTCAGAACGTTTGTGAGTTAAATTTCAAACTGATGCATATGACAAAAAATTGCTTTATATACTCAACGTGAAGGTTGAAAACGAGGAAAATCAAGAATCCCAAAGTAGACGATAAACAGTGAGACGTGTAATAGAATATTAACTAATTCCTTCGTGGAACCCGTGAAAGATAATGGATTCCGACTCGTGTCTTTGCATTTTTTTTAAACAATCTTTCGAACGACCCCTATCTCTCGGTAAATTCTGTCCCCTCCGCTATATCATATTCGTGTACATTTTTCTTCTTCTAATATTTAAAAACGACGTCGTTTTTTATCCGTGTTCATTAATTGCTTTCAACTTGTCAACTTCTTCTACTATCCGTCGGCTTAATATGAATATACATCGCGATCCAGTAAACCATTTTGGGGCTGTTTTATTCAAATTAATAAAATCAACGAATTTTCAAATATCTTGAAAATTTCCTTAAACGCCTTAGACCTCTGGGTTCGTCATCAATATTTTCATTAATAAGCTTCCAATTCCGCGATGTGATTTTCAAGATTATTCACGAGTCATCAAAATTTGAATGAACTTTTCAAAAAAAAAAAACGTCGATTCACAACATTTTTCGTCGTAACGACTTTCGTTTTCGTTGTTTACTCTCGAAGATTCTCCCACAGATCCTCTTGAAGATTTTCCTAAAGGTTTTTTCGGAGATTTTTCCGAAGATTCTCCCAGAGATTCCTTGAAGATTTTCTTCAAGATTCTCCCGAAGATCCAGGATTTTTCTCGAGATTCTCTCGGATCATCTTCCAGAGATTTTTCCAGAGACTTACAGATTTACGACGAGTAATAATACAAAGATAATCCCGACAGACTTTTGATTCAAATCTAGAATCGATCGTAATAGAAAAATTCTGCGATCGCGGAAAAACAACGATTTGGATCCCATTACCGTTTCAGGAAAGCGGTTTCAATAGAGAGCGGTGTCATTTGCAGCTATATATTCCCATAGATTCTTATTGGCGAACACAGACAACAAACGAAGAACAATCTTTCGGTCCGATTGGACCGATTTGACAAATCTTTTTATCGAAAGTGACCGGAATGAAAGTGAAATTTTTCCATTACTTCCCATCATATACTCCAATAAGAGGCGATCCAATATTTCCGATTCGCAAAGCAATAGGCCAATTCCGATTTTTTTTTTTCTCTTCTTATAAGTATTTTCATCTATTTATTTCCATGGAGAAAGTCTAGAGGATTTGCATAGGGTTTTTCCCCATTGAAAAAGTCTATCCGAAATGGGCAATTGAATAGGTTATTTCCTGGAAAAATATTACCATTGATCCCGATTAATTTTTTTCTATTAGTTCAATAAGAATTTATAAGTAAGGTTCATTCCAGGCAATGTTCTTGATGCGTTCGTTTTTCGAAAAATTATTTCTTCGTCGAAAATTTTATGATGGAAGAATAAAATTTCAAGATAAAAAAAAAACTAAATAAAAAATGAAATACAGAAAACGTGATCCTGCAATAACGAAGAAAAATATGAATATAGAAATGATAAGTACGACTAACGATTATTGAATTCCGTCGTCTCCGCTATTATTCTTAATCAGAAACTTTCAATGCATTTACATAAACAATTTTGTTATCGTCACGTACTCTTTCAATCGTAATAATTTTCGTTATCAATATAGAAAACTATCAGTACATTTTTATACAGATTTTTGCTATCGTCACAGCAGTACGTGACAAGTATTGAATTCCGTCGTCTGCACAATTAATATTTTCAATCAGAAGCTCATATTTTACGTGAACAATTTTCTTATCGTAGTTTTTGTCAATCGTAATGATTTTCGTTTTCAATAGAAAATTATCAGTAAATTTTTGTACAGATTTTTGCTATCGTCAGAGTACGTGACAAGTGCTGAATTACGTTGTCTGCTGTATCGTCCAAGGCGGGCGTTACAAAAGTGTTGAAAATTCTCACAACTACCGCTTGCAGAGCTTTGTTTACACGTTGCATGGAGCGGGCACAAAATTCAGAAACCAGCAATATAATTTATCAGTCATATATTACAACCCTTTCACGATGTTCTGCAACGTTGTTATTTTTGTACTTTTGGCGCTTTTTCAATGGGCGAGGGCGAGTCATATTCAACGGCGAAATAGATTCAATCCCATACATACACCGTCAGTCCAAAATATTAAGTGTGATGAATAAAATGAATTTAAAATGAAAATGCATTTACAGTGTTTCCGTTTTTTGAAATTCGACTGTTCATTGTGATTTCTTTGCTATCAGCACAGAGAAACCGACTTTGAGTTATCATAAAAGTATTCATAAATAGAGCAACCATAAATAAATGAAAATTATTACGAAAAGTTCATACGAAATTAATTCATCGGAATTTCAATGAATTTATGTTCCGAGTCGATCCTTTGCAATGTTATTGCACTTTCAATGATATTGGCCCTTCAAAGTTATCTTTAAATGTTTCAGGTTAGCCAGCCAGGCTGAGCTCACGGCTCCGATGTTTCCCGTGAACGCAGCTGAAGTAAAAGAAAAATAAATTGTGCGACACCGTGTGATTTGTCGCTTGCTGTAATAATACAGGGATCGAAGAAGTTGATTTTTTTTACCTTTTCGAAAATGAATCAAGCAAAAGTATCGCATTTAGTATCGAAATTAAAATACAAACCCCAGAACAAAGCCCGGAGATTACGAAATATAGATGGGCCGGTTGGGAGAGTTCGTAAAATCCAAGCAACACTGACGGGCTTATTTAAATATGAGAGAATCGAACTGAATTATCAACGTGCCGACGAAGTTCGAGGTTATGCCGAACGGGTATGAATTCTTTTCTTAAACAATTTTTTTTCGGTCGAAATGATGTGTTTGACACTTTGTTCCTGCTGTCGGAAACAATTTCTCCTATTTCAACAATTTCTCGTAGACGAACTATATCTAACACCCATGGAAATAGTTATGTCCACTCGAGAATGTAGTAGTGTCAATTTTCGTCTCGACTACAAATTAAACGTTTTTTGGTATAAATAAAGCTTCCAAGTTTGCAAAATTTTATAATTTTTTGTAGTGACCATCCAGTTTTATGTTCGAAAAATTTTAATGTTGTTTGCCACATAGTTTTTCGAATACAAGTGATCAAACAGACAACAACAACATTTGTTCAAATGCCTTTTCCTTTTTTTTTACATATTTCGTGACAAGATTGCAAAATTTCTGTTTTCAAAAATATTCTTATAAGCATAAGTAATTGAAGAAATAGTTTTTTTCCTATCTTTGGTACCAACCTTTTATTGATTTTACTGAAAAAAAAATAGCTAATATCAGAGGCGATACGGCATGGTCCTGCCCATCAGGAAACAATGGAAATGGCAGATTACTGGATAAAAGAGAAGCAATTCGTCCACAAGCTCTTCAAAGTTTTGGTGCCGAGATTTAATGACCTTGACACAACTTATACAAAACTCCACCGAGTACCGAAAATATATCCCGGCACAAGGAACGAACGAGCAGTTTTGGAATTGCGTGGTAATCCGTATCCAAGTATCGAACAGTCTAATCCGCATGAACCAATGTTGCTACATAATATTTTATTGGATGAGGCTAGACGAGAATTCAGACTCTCAAAGTATCAGGAACTTGCAGAAAGTCTGACAGCACGAAACAACACGAAAGAACCTCAACAATCGGAAGAAACAAAGGCCAATGATTGAATTTTCTTTAATAGCTCGTAATGATTTTCATTTGTGTAAGAAATAAATGTTAGGTACAAAAAGTTGAATTTTAACAAATACATTTAAATTTCCTTGTAATCTTTGAGCGGATAATGCTCTCCGTACTCCTTTAAATGATTCTCCATTGCCTCCATTTGTTTACTGTAACAAAATCGTTGTAATTAGAGTCCCTCTTCGAGTCAATTTCTGTTTCATTATAATCGAATCGTCTTCACTTATCAATTATTTTTCTCTTAGAATTGTGCAAAACAATTTCATCGTATTTTTTGCCAAATTATTATTTTTACTAAATGAGATTATGACCGAAATTAATATAGAAATTTCTGACATACTTAATATGTTGCGGCATCTGCTCATAAACGTCCGTAAAAAGTTCTTTCCAATGCGGCTTGAGTTTTTTTTCAGCTTCGTTAAACAAGGACAAAACTTCACTTTTTGTGGATTTTTGAAGCAAAGTTTCTTCCTCGATGTTCCAGTAACCAAGATTTTCTAAATATCTTCGAAATTTGGATATCGGTGATTGATTGTTCCATTCAGCAATCTCGTCGGAAGATCGATAAGCCGTGCTATCGTCCGACGTGCTGTGATGTCCGACTCTATGAAACAAATGTCGTTTTATTACATTTGAGAAAAATCAACAAAAAACGACTTCTCAGGGAAATATCGAGGTTTTTGAAGAAGGAAATAGAAACTCACCGATATGTCATGGCTTCTATAAGCACAGGCTTTTTTTCTTTGATACAAAACGCTCGAGCTTCACGAGTCGCGTGTAAAGTAGCGAGAACGTCGTTGCCATCAACACGAAGAGTGTTTATTCCATAAGCTGGACCACGAGCTGCAATTCCATCGCCTCTGTACTGCTCGAGTGTTGACGTCGAAATCGCGTATCCGTTGTTTCGACTGAGAATCATAGAGATATTTGCATAAGACAATTGTAGCGGAAAATAATGATTTTTTCGAATTGACCCACCATATAAAAATGATTGGACAATCCAAAGTCGCTGCGAAATTGAACGCCGCGTGAGCATCACCCTCGCTCGCTGCACCATCCCCGAAATAACAAACGATGCATGTATCATTTCCTGCACGTTTTATCGCATACGCAGCTCCAACAGCTGAAATTTTGTTATTCAATTCAATTTTCTTTCATTGAAAAACAATCGATTTCGTTTTCTTTTTTCGTACGAATGAATTTGTTGACAGAAAAGAGTGAAAATTAATACCTTGAGGTAGTTGAGTCGTTAACGGTGACGAGATTGTTACAAAATTCAATTTTTTCGAGCCGTAATGAACGGGCATTTGTCGCCCTTTTCCCCGATCTTCGCAGTTTCCGTAGCATTGATTCATAAATTCTGCAAAACTGAATCCTCGATGAAGGAGAACGCCTTGAAAATAATAACGAAACATAACTAAACCTGATTTTTTTGTTTTATTTTAAAAATGTTAAAAAGTGAAATTTTCATGCAATCTTACCAGCTTCTCTGTACTGAGCATAAATAAGATCTTTGAGTGTGAGCGCTTCAGCTGATCCAATTTGTAAAGCTTCTTCACCAGCACTTGTCATATAAAACGAAATTCTTCCTTGTCTCTGAGATTCGTATAAAATGTTGTCCATCACACTGACACTCACCATACTTTTGTACATTTGAAGTAATCTTTCTTTATCGACCTATAAATTTTGTTAAATTTTTTAATAAATCGCTGCAATTTTATTTTCATGAAAAAAGGATTTTTTTGGCATTGAAATTTGGATCATTGATGCTATTATTATTTTTCATCACTTCTTTCGTCCGAGAGCTTTAAATTCTTTTGTTATTTATCATTCATTTTTCAAAACTTCCAACAAAATCATTTTATACATATTTTTAATTCCGAAAAACAATGCAAATTTCAATACTCGTATTTTGTTTTATAAAATTGTACGAACTTTGACGATATCAGCAATTGTTTTGGCTTCATGCGTAGGCGTCAGAACTCGATAAATTGGTATGGGATCGTACGACTGTTTGTTGATGAAATCGATTTTATCAGTGAATCGACATTCGAGACCCAAGAATTGTGGATCTTGAGCCACACTGCTGAATCTTTTGACCTATAATCAACAAAATGCTAATCGAAAAGAAAATAACTAGATCGAAAAAAAATTGCACCAATGAATACATACTTTTGACACATTTGGATTGCTGAATATCCTCAAAAATCTTCTAACAGCCATTATCATAGAAACAGTAATGGTTTACTGATGTTAACTGCTTCGAGAAAGAGAAGCCAACTAAAATGTACACAACATGCTGTATTTACGTAACTGCTTATCACAAAGTACAGTGTGTTAAACTTGCCACGACATACAACCACAAATCGACTTATATACGTATACATTAACAGTCGAATTATATTTACTTTCGTTTTTCCCCCACGAATCATTATTCATCGATGAATATTTATACATATTTGGGAGGTTAAGAAATGCTGCAAACTTAATCAACAATAAAACTCGTATCTTCATTTTATTTTTTCGTTTATCGTCATTGCATGTGAGAGTTTAGACAAATATTACGATCAAAGTTGTTAGAAAATCATTTTCAAAAATATTCTGATTTCGATTCAACTGAAATAATAGATCATTTTCAGATCCGAATATTTAATTTCATCTGATTCAATAATTCAACAAAATTGAAATGGAAAGTAAATTGAATTTCAATTTTTGAGCTTGGAATATAATTACGAAGCTGCATAAGGATCGAATAAACGTTATATTAGGAAATATTTCACATTGATCTTCGTCGCATTGATCAAAAAAAAATTTATCAGAACGTCTATGATTGGCTGCTGTAACTTATCTGGAGCCAATAAAAAAATACCACATGATCCAGTAACGAAAATCTTTAAAACTTCGTTCATAGTGAAATAATATTAATTTGAAAGAAAATATAGAATTGTAGTATTAATAGTGTGGGAGAGAGATGCCCCTAATGTTTCCGAACATTGTGAATGTGCCTTAAAATTCGCAGTACGAAAAATGACCGATAGATAGGGCTGCGGAGTGCGACACGCTTTCAGTTGCCACTGGACAGCTGATCGTGGCATTTCGCAAGAATGAGTTTAAAAGTGAAACCTTGTTTTTTCAAACCGTCGAATAGTTTAATTTTACAAAAAAAATGCCACCGAGTGGTGGCAACGATTGTTACGTATTGTTTGCAAAAAAAACTTGTATGAAGAGCACCACGAGAGACAAAACGCCATCTGGAGCTGGCAGAGTGGGAGTTTTTCTTGTTTTCGTGTCCGGTATCGCTGTAGCTGTCATCGCTACTGCTATCTCGAAATATCTCCAAAATGAAACACAGATTCAAGTGGCCGGTAAGTTGCTTTCAAACGTTAATATTCGTTCATAAAATCAACACTTCAGTTGTGTAGAGCTTCATTTATTTAGCGAGAAATTTTCTGGTTTTCGGAAACTTTGGGAACTGTTGACAGGTGTTCGCGATTTTTTTTTTCTGCTTATTCTAACAACGATTATCGTTATATTAAAGCTGTGACTTTTTAGTTTCCAAAACGCTAGTTTCATCTTAATAATTTTTATTTCTTGGCGAAGATAATTCTTGGTGTAATGTGAATCGAATATGTACCGCAAATTCTGGTCGTCTCAATTTGAGCCAGTGTTTCCCTCAATGTAAATCATCCATAATTTGTATTTTGTTATATATTGGAAACACGGTAGAATTTTTGCTAATTTGTAGAGAAATTTGACAACGAATTGAGAATTTTTTAATCAAATGATCAGTTTGAAAACTGATTCCTGCCTTGTCAAAATTACATGTTTTGGAGCAACAATACTAACTCTGTACTCTGATTAATAAAAAATTAATTGATATAAGTATGAAAACCCTTTGAAGAGAATTTAGAAACAAAAATCAAATCGAATTTGAATGAAATAACTTTTAGTGAATATTGTGTATTTGTTTCCATTTTTCCGATTGAATCTTTAAAGTTGAAATCACATTCGTATTTTTTTTCTGAACAGACAGAGAAATAAGAAGAGCATTTGCACCTTTACCATCGCAGAACTATCTAAACGTCTACGATGACGGAACACTCAACAGTTTGGTGTTGGCCTCTTCGGAATTACAAAAATTGGAGCACAGCCGAGATGCAGCGTCAGAGGCTGAAGCTCTGTCTTCTTTGCACTTGGCGCTGGAAATGAAACTGGCAGGAAAGCAAAAAAAAGCTATAAAGTTGTTTCAACACGCGGTGGCATTAGCTCCGCACCATCCTGATGTTTTGAACCACTACGGTGAATTTTTGGAACAAACCCAAAACGACGTTATAAAGGCGAATGAGTTTTACGTAAGGGCATTGACTTATGAACCGAACCATGAAAGTGCTCTCATGAACCATCAGAGAACAGCTCGAGTGGTTGAAGAATTGGATCGGAGAATGCTTGGCAGAATCGACGAAAAGAGAAACGCTCTCTCGAGCATTCCCGAAAGCAACGCTGCTCTTATAAGAGCCAAAAAAGAAGCTTACTTTCAACATATTTATCACACCGTCGGTATTGAAGGAAACACCATGAACCTTGCACAAACTAGAGCCATCGTAGAAACCCGCACTGCGGTTGCTGGAAAAAGCATCGACGAGCACAATGAAATTTTGGGCTTAGACGCTGCTATGAAATACATAAATGCCACTCTCGTAAATAGGTAATTAATAAAAAACAATCAAATTCATCTATTCTATTTCTATAAATTTCGTGAAACAATGGTAAAACTTTTTGTTCGAGACTTTTTTTCACTGTGCTATTTTTGACCTCTGCCAAAAGTACTTTTGTGAATATGAATCCAAGGGCTGAAGATATACGAACAAGTAGAACCGATTGAATGTTGAAAAACTCTATTCTGATGCTTCTTGCGTAGATTGAAAACTCCAGGGTGGAACGATTGTAATACAGCTTGTCGTGGCACTGACAGTGAACAGACGTTTCAAAAGTGAGCAATTTTTTGAAAGAATAAGTGTTATAAGCTCACTGGTTATGACAAACTGAAAAATGGGGTTTAAAATAATATTTTCTCTAATTGTCTAATAAAATTGTCCAATTACTTCACCTGCATCTTTGATTGATAAATCTGTGACATTTTTTTCAACAGCGTTGGTTCGATCACGATAAAAGATATCTTGGAAATTCATCGAAGAGTATTAGGCCACGTGGATCCTATCGAGGGTGGACATTTTCGGCGGACTCAGGTCTACGTCGGTGGTCACATTCCACCTGGTCCTGGGGACATTCATTTTTTGATGGAGGAATTCGCAGCATGGTTAAACAGTGATCGGGCTATAAGAATGCATCCAGTCAGGTAAATAAACAAAAAAATCAAGATAAGAATTCATTATTTTTCTATCGTTATTTCAAGATAAATAGTGCTTTGTTTTTCACTTGTATCTTTGGAAATCATTTTTTTACAAAGACGCAACTCGAATTGATGTTGAAAATTAGAATATTCAGAAAATATATTTGAAAATTCACAAATTATCTCGAAGTAATTAAACAAAGAGGCAAGTCTGATATAACTTATAAAATTGCAGATACGCAGCTCTAGCTCACTACAAACTGGTGCACATTCATCCATTTTCCGATGGCAATGGCAGAACTTCGCGTCTATTGATGAACACAATTCTAATGCAAGCTGGTTATCCTCCTGTGATTATTCACAAACAGCATCGTCACAAATATTACGAATATTTGCAAATTGCAAATACCGGTGACGTCAGACCATTCGTGAGATTTATAGCCGAATGCACGGAACAAACCTTGGATCTTTTCCTTTGGGCAACCAGCGAATTTTCACGTCAGGTACCTGCTCTCGGTCAAGAGACATTGGTTAGAGACAAACGTAGCACGATTATTATAGATGACGAAGGCAGCGGCGATTACGACATCGATGATTGATGGCAATCTTAATCATGATAATAGGTCGAATTTTTTCCCAATCACATTTTCCTCGTTATTGAGATTTCTTAAAAACTACGATTGTTAGGAAATTACGTAAAACGAGACGCAATTTCTGGGTGCTTCGATATCCGATTCTCATTAACTGCTGAATATTGGTCAGATTTTTTTCTCAATCAACTTTTTTCTCACTGGATATGTGAAGAAATTTTAAAAAATTGCAATGTCAGCAATTTATGTATTAAACGAAACCAATTTTTGGGATTTTCGATATTTCAGACTAATTTATCGCAAATTTAGAGGCTTACAAAAAACACATTATTTTTTTATTTATCCTATATTGTAAATAGCTGAGGTGCGTCTTAAGTGCGAGTCTTCATGGAAAAATCACTAGGCACGATTTTGTGGCAATATCACTACGAAAAACTCGAAATAGACGTAAATGTTTTGCTTAAAAAATAATGATTGCGTCGATTTATAAAAAAAAATGAAAAATTGTACATAAATAATTATTGATTAATGGTCAGTATAATGTGCGACTGTGAATGTTTCAAGTATGATAATTGAATGAAAGTGTTTCTATAAATATTCCAGCGGTCAGAAATATCGAAGGAGATGTAAAAAGCTGATTTTTCAAGCATGAAAACAATTTCTAAAATTGTGACACAACTAAAAATATATAAAAAATACGAATTCGATGCCAAAAATTGTAATTTTTTGAAGCAATTGAAAAATTCGATTTTTCGTATCCCTGCAACAATGTAATCCTGACTTCCTGTATTATATAATAACTGCGTTGAAACATTCAATATTTTGAATCTCGCATCGTTGGAATAGAGTAAATTTCAAATTTCCGATATTGCACACCTATTTTTCAGAGTAAAAGAAAAATGGCAAAGATTAATTGGAAATTTTGAACCAAGAATCAAAATTCTTGGAAAAAAAAATTTTAATGCCAAAAATGAAAATTATGAGGAAATCTTTTATTGCGTTCCGATGATGTGAATTTCTCTACCAATTTTTTTCTAGTGATCTCTGATCGGAGATTCAGTTATTTATTCGTAAAACAATCAATGCACAATTAACCGAACCGTTACAGTTCGGTACATAAGTTTCGGAGAGGCAGCGCGACTCTCGGCAATCATCACTTGCTGGTCGAGTTATTTATTGTACACAATGGCAGAAAGCTTGTTAATATATATTTACGTGAAATAAAACGAATTTACAAAGAAAAATCTTGTTTTCCATCTACGATATCAAACCAATGCTGGTAAAGATTTTTTCATTATAAAAAATAACAAGTATTATATTTTAATCGTAGGAATACTCGTCTTTTTATTGGATATTTCTCAAAATTAAGAACGAAAGAAATGACCAATGAACTGAGTGAATACTGATTATTTTCGTTTCCTCTTCTATCTAATTGAGAATCGTATTCTATGAAAATATATATGTATACAATGACGTTGTTTCAGCGGCGATATGTTGATTTTAATTAATATAATGCGGTTGAGACGATCATTCAAGCTCATATCGTTTGTGAGAAATGTATTCCTTCTTTTATTTTTGACATTTTTTTTCTCCAAAGTCTCATAGGGAACGATGTGCACATGCAATTTTTTTCGTCGTTTAATATCTTCGCGAAGCTTTGCTTAATCTACGATTTAAAAAATGGTTCTTTAATCCGAGGCGTGTACATGAACAATATACACGAAGGTCCCACAGCCGAAAACACCAAAAATTCCTAAACTACTCGAAATTTTGTTATTTTTCATGCCAATGCATTGAATTTAGCTGGATATAATGAAACGTAATTTTTAATTCCATAGACTATAACGATATTCGAATAAAAATACAATATTTTGAGAAACAATTTCGAATTTTGTTGATCTCCAGCGACGACAGACTTTACCGACGATCATTTTCGATCGACCTGCATTTAAATATTTTCTATTCTCCCAGTAAGTGGATGGAGAGCTATTCGAAAAGTGTGCACCATCCATCGAATGGATAGCGAGTTGTGTGAACGAAAAAAGGATATTGCATCGTATTGATTTGAGGGTAACGGAAACGAAATAAAGGGTCAAAGATTATACACAAAATTTCGTAAGATTTTGGTGATATTTTAGTTACACATGCTTTTCTGTTAAAAAAAAAAAAAAATAATAATAATAAAGAGAAAAAAGGAACAAAAGACAATAAAACAAAAAATAATAATCGAGACATTACAATAATATTATTAAACTAAAATACTTGGATTCTTGGAGAATCCTTAAAGTGTAATTGTTTAAAAAATTGTTTGCTTTCTTTTTTCTTTTTGCTTCATTTAAATTATCGACTAAACTTGTTATCGTTTTGAAATCAGTCGTTATTTGGTTTAATTACGAGTTTCATCGCTCACTGAAAATTACCGATCACGTACATTTACATATGACGTAGAAGAGAGAGAGAGAGATTCGTCGACTTAAGCAATTTCGCTACATCTCCGTACGCTCTCTCCCATTTTATTCCTTTTTCTCGTTCTCCTCTCACACACAAAATCAGTAAAATCTCACACCGAGCATGATTCGAATTGTGCAATGAAAAACAAAAGTATTAATACAGTGTACGAATATCGCAAAGTCGAAAACTAAAATTACGTGTTTATCTTTTGTTCTCGTTTGCATTTACGATGACTAACTAAAAACAAGGCTTTCTTCGATCCTAAGGCAAGTGTTTTGTCAAAATCCGAAACCACGTTTGTCCCAAAGTTTGAAACATTTTCAAGATTTTTTCAATACTTCCGGGCATCGAAGCACGAGGAAAGAAATAGTGAATAAACAAAAAAGCAAAGAGAAATAAATTATAGTGTGAGAATTATCGATATCCGGGAGAAACGAAAAATTTTTTGTTGCTTCGCTCAATTTGTTACAGGACGATTGCGGACGTTAAACGAAAAGTCAATGAGAAACAATAAGGCGGACGACAATGAAGTCCTGTAACACTTGTAATCTTAAAAGCTTCATAACATCGTTATTTTATTACGTATAGCTAAAAACCACTCTTTAATCGGCAAACGTCCTGCGTCTTATTCTCTGCTTCCTTAAGGTCTCTCAATCGTTTTTTTTTCCTTTTTTTTATTTAAAGAAACACTTCATGCTCTTTATTGAATCACCATACCAGTTAAATACACGAACAATTTTATATATATATACTTTTGTTTATTTTTTGTTGCTGTCATTTATTTATATTTCGTTTTCTTTTGAAGTTTCTCATTGTTTTTTCTTCCTCGTGACCACGCACCTTTTGATAAGTTTTGATGAACGCGTTAATCTCTTCGACAGAGACGACAAGATTCGTCGAGTATTTTTCACGAAAAAAAGTGATTAATTGAAACTTTAATCTCTTTATTTGCGTAATTAATTTTTTAACAGATGCTTGCGAAATCGTTTGAAGTTTATTTATTTGCTTCTTCTGTCATGGATGCTTTAAAGTATATTTTGAAAATACTGCAACGAGTTATCAGGGCTGAAAAATGAAGGCGTGCCTCGTCTCGTTTTACGTTTTTTACATTCGCATCAACTTTCTCCTCTATTTCGGTTTCAATCCTTGCAATTTTTCGTGTGCTAAACAAAGCTCATTCCTTCGAATGTGCGAGTGTCCGTACGTTCTTCTCCGACGACTCCATACCCTGTGAGCCTTTTTCTTTCCGCGGGAAGAGTCTACGTTCCACATCGAGATTTCTTTTTTCCTCAACATACTTTTAAGCTACTTCGGACTCTGTTCTCTTGTCATGGATCGTTAGTTTGTAAGTGAATTCGTGCGCCTCGAAAATTTTCCGAGGAAACGTCCATTCTCTCCGAATCCAATACGTTCCGAAACAATTTGTTTTTTTTTTTTTTTTTTTTTTTTTCATACGTCCCAAACAAAAAGAAAATAAGAAAGAAAAATGACTAAGGATTTATCTGATTCACTCGTTGGCACGTTTCCCCGGAGTGAAAAAAAAAAAAAATGAATGTGACACGCGTTTAATGAGTTTTTGTTTGTCGATTTTTTGTGTTCGTTAATAGAAAAAGAAATCCAAGAAGGGAAGAACAAAGAAAAACTCCAAACAATAAAGTTCTCAACGTCTTTTTTGTTGTTCTCTTTTTGGGTTTAGTTTTCGTCTTCTTTAAGCTGTTTTACGTTGATTTAGTTGTAGCGTGGATTACGGGGACGTGTCATCTTCTGGCTGATCTGTTCCTCCTCGAGAAGCTGACTTCGAAATTGACTGACCTGATCCAGGGCAGCGTTTAACGTGTCGCGTTGCGATATCAGCAAATCCTCCCACTTTTGGGCGTACGCTGAAACACACAATATTTAATCCCGTCAACCTAAGGGACCTGATTGTTTGTTTTGGGGTTTTTTTTTTTTTGAGAACGTGAAAAGCGCCCTTCAAGCCCAGCAGTTATCGGGCGTGAGTTGCATTAACGTGATTGCTGTTAATTCGATTTTTTGGTGCAATTTCAAAGCGAAAATCGTGTTTTTCATCCGGTTACATATTTTGTTGACAAAACAAAAAAGTTTTCAATTCTTTTTTGTTTCGTTTTGAATGGTGATGTGCTTACTCAAGTTTTTCTGTGCCAGAATTCGTCTGGGCTGAAAATTACGTGACGTTGTGCGATTAGTGCGTATTGAACGATTAGCAGAGTTTTTTTTTCAATAAGATTTGACTAATACGTTAGATTGCCTGTTAAAAATAAATGTGAAATTAGCGCAAAAATAGTACACACAGCTCTGTTAGGATTGGGGTATCCACAAAAATAACATTTATTAACAATAATTAGATAATTTTACAATTCATGGAAGCTCGAAGATGCAATCTTGTGGGTTTTTAAGCGAACGAAGCTCGATTTATATTCCTTCGATATTTTTGATTCAATTCTTTTTCGGGTCGTTTTATGAAAAGAAACTCCTTCAAATTATTTATTTACAATGAAGTTTTTTTCTCGTTGGGAATACGTGGTATAGAAAACCCGTAGAAAAGATCAAAGTTTGACCTGCCGGAGTTTGTGAGGAGAAAATATTTTGCCATTTAGCGGGTGAGAAGTCAAAAAATATTATTTTTGCGGGTAATTATTTAACGCGAAAAGTGTGAAACGAATAATGTGTTGGTGATGATTTTTGATGACGAATCCAGGGAATTTCCCTTTTTTCATTATTAGTGTACGATCGAATACGTGTATTACAAAAAATGATGCAATTATTTTAGTTTTAGAAATTTTTGTTTTTGCTTTTTTTCGATTCAGTTTAAATATCGTACCGTTGGAAAATTGAATTCTCTCAATGAGACGTCTCGACAACGAGAACCTCCCGTGGTAGGGTGACTCAAACTTTGTTCTTTTCCGTCTCAAATCTGTAAGGTTTTCTGACGTTATAGACTGTGTGAAAAATACAAAAAAGTGAAGGGAAAAAAGAGAAAGAATGAAAGAAAGAGTGAGAGAGAGAGAGAAGAAAATAAAAATCGCAATTCACACGACTCATTTTCGTCTTATTACAACTCAACGATATTGGACAAGCTTTTTTTTTGTACAAATCTTGCCTATAAACAAAATGTATATTTATAACTATCTCGTTGTCTTATTAACGATCTATATCCGTATACTATGGCACAAATAAGCTGTAAATGTAATTAACTAATTATACATAAATATAAATGTTCTTTTTTCGCCAAAATATCAACTACAATGAGCGTTTAATATAAGAAAAAAAAAAAACCACGCGCAGCGGAAAATATCCTATATAACAAATTCATAATTGATTTTATTTTCTTTCGCAGTCGACTATTTTCTACGACACTCCGACACACACTTTGTTTAAAAGCTCAACACACTCAACATGCTGTCATGCTTCGAAAAATAAACGATGATAAAATTAGAAGTAAACTTTCATTTTTTAGTTCGTTGGCCTTTTAGAAAAAAGTACCACGTGCTAGAGAATTATTTAACGTCTTTATGGCTAATAGCAAAGAGGGAATTATGGAAGAATTTCCCAGAATTTATGATCTCCTTTAGTCACCATTCAATGCAAAAAAAAATTTAATTAGTTAAATTGAATTTTTTTACAACACTCTGGATAGAAGATTTTAAGCAGTTATCAACAATGTTCGTTGCTCATCAACAAAAAAACATGCTAAATGATCAGAAACAGCTGAAATTATCAGAAATTATTCGAAGTCATAAGTTTGTATGTTTTTTTTTTTCCCAGAATGATAATAAACGTTTCGAAAACTCGGAGGCTAAATTGAACACTTTATTTAACCACTAGCCATTGGGGGACTAACAACTCGTAGAAATTTTATATTAACAAGTAACAAAAAAAAAAAAAAAAAATAATATTACACAGGTCCCAAAAAGTGTCATTCCAGATGCACTTTTTGTCACCATTATTTTCCAGCACTTGGACAAACAATAACTCAGGTCCAAACCGATCGATTGTTATTCAAAAAATATCAATATCAATCAACTATAATATATTTTTTAAATAACAATTATATAAAAACTAACATTGAACATAAAAATGCATTGTAATTATAACGATGTTTCACTAATAAGTATAAATAAGAACTTCTTAATTCAAGTCTTTATCACTGTCATCGCGAGTCTGAACGTAGATGAAGAAAGCAATGTAGACAGTCGGTAATATCAAGAATAATATCACATTTTTAACGAGGGTGAAGAATGTATTTGTTAAGGTTCGAATGAACGCAGAATTCCGCTTTTTCTCATACTTGTCAGTGTTTGCAGTCGAATTTATAGTTTTTTCGGAAACAATATCATTTTTCTCTATTTCATCGTCGATCCACAAATCAGCTGTACTTTTAAAAACTGGGCTATCTGATGGTGCCTCGATCTCGAAGACTTCGTCATCGAGTTCGATCGATTGTGAAATGATTCTCATGTCTCTAACGGAGGTTCGACGGACTATGGAGTTTCGTGAAATTGAGCTTTTGTTGGAATCGCTGCTGGCTCGGAGAGTCGATTCCGAGGAACAGTATCGAGTTTTTTTGAGCAAATCTATGCCGAATATCGAGCTCCTTCTCTCGTCTGAATTCATGGAGTATGTTTTTCTCAAATTAATCGCATTCTCATTGGTTGCTGTAGAATTATCAACACCCAAGTAACGATGCTGACTATTTCGTGGATTATCCAGAAATAATGTTTTCCTACAATTTCCTGGGTCACTGTTTTCTCCGATGTCCGGATCGACGATGCTCTGTCCGTAGAATCCATTCGATCCGTCGCAGAGAGTAACGTCGGTTTCTCGAACAATTGAAGAATTTCCGGAATGATTTTTCAGGCTGAATACTCGAGCTTCGGTTTCGGAATCAGAGCTATAATAAAATTTTGCATCAACGGGACTGGAAGACCGTGTCAAGCTGTCGATGATCGTTTCGTCGTTTTTTTCTTCGTTCGAAAAAGTTTCGTTGCCATAATTGAAAATGGATCGTTTGGCACGTTTTTCGTTGAAAATTCCGGTCCAACTGTATTTCGAATCATTCTTCTTTCCCGTTGTCGACCATTTGCTTCGCGGAAAGTTCGACGATGTTCTCTTTGTTTTGTAAGGCGAACTTTTCTTCAAATATGTTTTTTTATAATTCAGTCCTACGTTCGAAGATCTTCGTTTATTCGAGGGCGTTTTTTTGCTCGTTCCCGTCGAACTCGCGCTGCTGATAGATCCTCTTTTCTCGAATCTCCAAGGCGATGCCGAATTGATCGAATTTATCCGTGTTTTTACTCGATTAAATGGCTTTTTGTTTATACCGCTATCCGGATCCGTGTCCGACGAGGCATTTAGCTTAATCGACGGATCATCGTCCAGTTCGTCTTCCCAGTCGTTGCTTAACGCGCAGATCGTATTCGATCTAGAGCGCGTATCTGTCATGAAACGCGAGGCACATTGATAGTTGTGTCATCTTTTTTTCTCACGTAATTATGCTTTTTTTTTTTAATTTTACTTGTTTTTTTTTTCTTTTCAATATTTCACTAAAATAGATTACCGCACGGAATTATGGTTGGATTAGGGTATTTTGTAGATCGCGCTCGCGAAGAAAGCCTCTACGTTGGGAACGAAGACGAGAAAGTGTAAGAACTCCACGAGATCGCGGTGAAAATGTATATTTGAATTTTTTTTTTTTTTTTTTTTTTTTTATAAAATTTGATTTACTACGATTTCCTACGAGGATTTGAACCGAACCTTTGTAAAAACGACACGTTCTTTTCGAATCATGTACCGATTTCACCGATATACAAGGCATAACGAGGATCAGTAGGCAAAAAAACTGTGTTTCGTGCTTGAAAAAAAAAGATTGAATGGAAAAATGGTTCCTTACCTTCTGTGTCGTAATCAACTTCGTGCGTAGCGCTAAATACGTTGTGAGCGTCGTTTAAGAAACCTGTTGTATTGTCCATAACAGCTTTGTGGGTATCCAAAACTTCCTCCTCGAGCATTTGCAGTGCTGAGACAGCCTCGTGAAATGTGAAAAGATCCTGCGAGATTTCTCCCTCCTGTTAACGATTTGCAAAGTTAATTGAAACGTACTTTTTTGAAGAATTGAACCATTGGTAATTTTTATTTAAAAACATCGTGAGTAATAACGAGATTTCAATAGTATATTACACTACAAGGGCAGAAAGTTGAGATTCCTGCACTGCGCGTCACAATGCCCGAGGCGAAGCCGAGGGCATTTGACGCGCAGTTCAGGGCTCTCAAACTTCTGCCCGTGTGGTGTATACTATTTTTCTTCATAGCCGGTCGAAAGTACGGAGACAAAATATTAAATGTATTGCATCAAAAAAAAAATTGATGCCTGCCCCCGACATTTGCGGCACGAGCGAAGCGAGTGCTGCTGGTCGGGGGGGCAGGCATCAAATAAAAAAAAACCTATGTAGACAATTAAACATTCTATCGGAAATTTTTAAAAATTTAACAAACATGAAAATTTTTTAATTCAACAAATGTGAAAATTTGTTAATTCAACTAACATAAAAATTTGTAAAATTCAACATGAAAATTTTTCAAATTAAATAAACAAAATTTGTTTGAATTGAACAAACATAAATTGTTTTAAATTAAACAAACGTAAAATGCAAATTAACAATAATATTAATGCGTACATTAGTTTTTTTTATTAAAATATATATAAATAATAAAAAAAAACCAATGTAGACAATTGAACATTTAATCAGAAAAATTTTTTAATTTATCAAACATGAACATTTTTTAAATTAAACAAGCATCCAAATGAATTAAACAAACATAATTTTTTATAAATTAAACAAACGTAAAATTATCAATAGTATTAATGCGTACATTATTTTTTTTCATTTTTACCATGGTCACATGCATAATAAAAATTGTTAATTATGTCAGCATGAAATACGCAGTTTTCGAATAAATTATGTGGATTTTCATTGACAGACAGATATTTTGATTTTTGTCCATTTATATGATGCTTCAAATTATGAATAACCAGCGTAAACAAAAGAGCAGCTTTGACGTCAGAGACAAAAAATGGTTAGGGACAACTGTCACCGGTGACAGTTGCGAGAGCCTCACATACAGCTGTGCGTGGAAAAAGTGTTTGCTCCCGCCGTCATTCAGTTGTTTTACCAATGCAAGAAAGTCGGTCTTTCTGCATCGAAATTGATGCGGAAAGAGCGTACTTTCGACCGAGGTATGAAGAAAAATTTTTTTCACCACACCTGCACAGAAAGTTCACTTTTCCGCTCCGCGAAAGTTGAAATTTCCGCGAAGGTGTGGTGAAAAATAGTATACGCTATACGGGAGTGAAAAAAGACTGATTTGAAATAGTCTACTTTTCCTCCCTAGTAGCGTCATATATTATTAACTTAAAATCGAAAAAAGGAATACAATCCAATGATGAATCGACATAAATTGATTGCACGTACGTTCAATGATCTCAATTGAGCAAGATCGCTGTCCGAGAGCGCACTGTTGTTCGCTTGATCTTCGATTTTCAATGATCTTTCGTCATCAGTCGGTGAAACTTTCATTTCCGTTGGATCAGTAGCAGCGAGTTCCTTGACTCGATCAGCATAACGTAGAGTATTCAAAGAGTGTTCGCACGAACTTAATCCGGGACTTATCATTGCAATCTGTGGTCACGAAAACGATATTATTCATTCTTAGTCACCAAAACTTCGTATCGATCAATCGGCAATAATATTTGTTTCCTCTTTGTTACACCAAAATAAATGGAGTACAAAAGAAAAGTTGCGATAATATTCATATTTTCTATCATAAAAATGATAAAAAGGATCGTTCATGTATCAACGATAAATTTACATTTATTTAAAGGATGTCAAAACATCAACTAACCATGCAAGTCTTAGATTTTTCACCGATAAAGCTGTCCCTGAGTACTTGGGTCAATTTGCTTGCTCTAAAAGGCAGATGAGTTCCCTTTCTTCCTAATGCGCGTATACATTCCTTAAGGGCAAGTAGCGATTTGTTGATCTCTGCTCCTTCCATTCCTACGTAAGAAACCAAAAGAATTGCGAATGGAGACAAATTTATAAAATCGAAATATATATATTTGTAAAAATGCTGACACGTGAATTTTTATCTGAACAATCGATTCGTGTCAGAACAGATATTTCAATCTTTTTTTTTCGTGCCATAAGTAACTCTATCATAGAAAAACTTACGGGTTTGTCTATTGGCCGACGATGTATCGGCCCCTCTCTCATTACCGGCGAGATCGATAAGCGAAAATTTGCCATGAACTTTGTGAGTGGTAGGCGTTCGTGCTATTATCTGAAAGACCGCGTGAGATCTCGAAGAATTTGCGTTCGCGCTCGTTTGTCCAGACGTGCGTGCGCAATTGCCGTGTTGGATGAGCTTCAATACCTCGTCGCAAGTTTCTACCACTTTTTCCGTTAGACCGACTATTTGAACCTGTTGGCAGAATCGAAGAAAAATTAGCGTAAACAAAAAATCGTTTTTTGTGCTACATTTTTCATTCTGAATCGAGATTTTTTCTTTAGATGCCAAATATTTATCAATGAAATTTCAACTACTATGAATGAGGGAACAAAATGAATTTTGAGGTGTAAAAAACAAAAAGCTTCCAAAAGATGAGCCAGAAATTTGTAGTCAGAAAAACTAAGAAATTCCAATAGCATTTGTTGATTCTGAATGAGTAAAAAGTAAATAAATTTCATAAGAATAGTGAGATATTTGGATATTTTGAAGTTTACCTGCTGTTTTCCATCCTCGAGAACCCTTAGCTTTTCTTTATCAGCAAGTAGATCAAAAACTTTGCCGGAATAAATTTCGAAGAAGCTGGCAGAAATGATGAGATTGAGTGGTCGATATTTGGGTGATTTGAGACACTTGAAAACGTCTTTGGCGACCATGGCATAAATGCCTTTTTTGCAATCCTGAGTTTTTCCATTGAAATCACCGCCCATGGTGTGAGTTTTACCGCTGCCAGTTTGTCCATAAGCGAAACAAGTGGCCATGCCGCCTTCGAAGATGGTTTGAACGAGGGGTTTAGCGGTGTATTTGTAGACGATTTCGTTGTTGCAAGTTTCGTCGAATGCATAATCGAAGCGGAACAATTGATTTTCAAGATACTTGGTGAGATCGACTTTGGCTTTTGGCTCGTGTACGACCATTTGATCTTTGCTCGGTACACTAATTACGTCCACTTCTTTACGATTTAATTCTTTCCGATTTAAAGGACGTTTTCTCACGCAAACGGTTATTTGATGATCCTCAACCGTGTCAGTTTCGCGGAGTGGCCTGAAATCAATGTTGCTTTGATATTCTCGTATCATCGCCAAAAATTCCCAATTAGGATTGCCCGGATCGAGGTTCATCAGAGCTTCTTTTTCTTCTTTCAATTCTGCCTGACGTTGTCTTCGTTCTTCACGATTTTTTTTCAATCTCTCAACTTCTTTCACGACGTTCGAACGTCTGCCACGTCCGTTCTCCACTTGCGCAGCCTGCTGCTGTTGTTGGGCATTCACCATCGCCTGTTGTTGTTGTTGTTGCTGCTGCTGCTGCTGTTGCTGGATCGCTTTCTGCTTGTTCAGAGGAGTCGACATCGGCAACGTTGGCGTAGGCGGTATATTTTCAACCTCACGACGTCCCGTCAATCCTGTTACTGTCTCCGAAAGACCGTTTATCGAGGCTGTTGGTGGCATTATGTTCGTTGGACGACCACCTCCTCCTCCCTGTCGTGCTATTTGCCTGTTCGAGCCAGCTATAAATATACATTAGATTCATTTTATATCTCATTCATCGAACATTACTTATCGTATATTTTCTATTTATGAAAAATGTATGAAAAATGAATAAGGGTCAGAGATTATAAGTGAGCAATGAATAGAAAAAAAATGAATAAAATATAAGCTGCATATATAAGTCGATTGACATTCATCTTTCATAAATATACGTTTTTATTTTTCTTGTGACAATATCAAAACTGGAATAAATTGAAGAAAAATTATCTTATCTGTTAACTTGGAAATTAAATTTTTCAACAAAAATTCAACAATCTCATTTCTGTAATAATTCTATCGATGCATTTGACTATTAACATCGAAATGTTAATAACAACGAAGAAATAAAAGTGAATGATGAGAAAAGCGAGCTAAAATTTCAAGCTCAAGTCCAAAAACTTTTATTTTCAATGAAAATAATATGAAATTACACTTTTTCGTTGATTGGTGAGAATATGGGACGAGATTAGAGCACAAATCGGCGATATTTGAAGAATTATTGAGAGTTTCATTTTCCTTAGATGTTTGTGACGCGGTGAGTTTGATTTCGATAACTTTTTCGTCGATTATTTTATTTCTGCGTTTGAAGCAATAAGTCCACGGTACGAATTTCATTTTGGGTAATTAATTAGCCGGAGACGATTCGAATGAGAATTTTAGTGGTTAGTTTTGTTTTAAAAAGGGGTCGAAATTAAGGGAAGAAAGATAAAAGTGAACGAGAACGGGAGTCCGCCCTGCTCGGACCAGCGTACGCGGTGCACTGTCTGTACAAAGTCGGGGTCCTTGCCCTTGTGCCTCTAGCTATGTATATGGACTCTCGGACTTAACCAACCTGGTGTGCTATAGACCGTATGAATATCGATAGTAACACCGAGGGGGTGATAAAATACACACGAGGGTAGGGAGGGCTGCTTTTCGTATTCGAGGACTGTTCGTGATGTGAGATAATTCACGTTGTGTCATGGGCGAACATTGAGCCCGCGAGGGATACACGGAAAAAACTAATGGACACGTAAAATATTTATACGGCACCCTTTTTTTTCGGCATTTCCATATACTTTTGGGGATCAATGACGGTGTAAACGAAACCCTGAAGCCAGCGAGTGAAAAAATAAATCTTACCTTTCACGGGAATGGATGGTCTACTGGTATGCTGAAAAAAAAAAAAACAGAACAATTTACATATTAAAAACTGACCAACAAATGATTATTTACAGAGTGTGCCACGTGCGATTTAACATTATGATTGCACATGTAAAGCGGAAATGAAAGTTTCTAGATCATTTCGTGGTGCAATTTATTCGTGAAGTATTGAAGAATTATCTTAATTCCCAGTGTATTATAGATTTTTAATTCTTCTCGTATCAAAGTGAGAAATTTTTTAACAAAAGTAGTTTGATGACTCTCAGTTACGATCGATTGATGATATTTCTTCCAATTGGTTCACGCGAACTCGGGATAGTTGCCTCGTCGAAATGACTCTCGATTCAGGGGTCACGATTGGGCTCAATGAGTCTTTTTTCAAAATTCTTTGATACCCAATATTCGTAATCCCATCAAATTTCCGAAAATCACCGAAAATTTTATGATTCGAATATTTGTCAATCCTCTAAAATTTCAACAAATTTTCCAAGACCCTGATTTTCAAATATTCGTTTTTTTTTTTTTTCATTGAAACGTGGATTTTCCTTGAAAATTCGACGATTACCATAGACCTGCAAGGTGCATTGAGTACGTGCTTTGCCGGATTCGAGTTAGACCGTCTGGACAAAGATTTGCGAGAAGGAGTGCGACAGGTATGCTGGACAGAGGATATGTACATATATATACATATAAATCGATTGAATAAAAGAGTGTAGCATTGAAAATAGAAAATATATGTATATATATGTAAAGAAGGATAAAGTAAATGCATCGGGCGTGGGTGCGCGTTACCGAAAGACGAGACGTTACTCGTACAGGAAGCGTTGCGGATGTTAGGCCATTTCTCGCGGTGTGACCGCCATGTCGTCCGAGTGAACCGTCCTCCGGATTGTCCAACTCGTCCAAGCCCTCGTCCTCATCCCCGGAAGAGTCCTGATTATTTGTATCGACGGTTTGTTTGTTTTCGGTGATCGTGGGATCGTAAATTAATTATAAATGAGAAGAAGGACAATTTTGGGGAAATCGAGGGTGGGGAAAAAAAAGTGATAATTCATGAATCAAGTGATGAGGAATTACCGTGATTTTTGGGAGGAAAGGATCGACCGGTTGTTCAACGTAAATGGACCAATGGCAACGTTTTTCATGCATTTAAAAAAAAATGTTTCGTGTTTTTATATATTTTCGTCGTTTTATCGATCGTTCAATGGTCCAGGGTCGTTGAGATCCAGAGGTATCCGAAGATCGTAGAGAAGCAGCGTCCATGAGGGAAGCAAGGGAGAACAGACGTTACCAGATTAGTAGCTCGAGCCACGAGTTTAATTTAAGATTCGTTTCGTCTTGTTTTAACGAGAACTAAATTCGTTTAACGCGAGCTTCAACAGCCTCTCCGTCCTTCAGGACTTTTATAATACCCGCGATTGGTAGCAAAGTTTAAACGAAGTTTTCAGCCAAGTTGCAAGGAGAAAATATTTTCTGAGTGAGTATCAACTCTCGGGCGGAAGAGGGGGTAAAAAAAGCACTTTTTTATTTTTTTTTTTACGAAGCCTCGTTAGCGAGTCGTTTTAAATGACGTGTCATTAATCCAGACATCGTGGAACGTATCACTTTTTGCGTTTCAAAAAAAAATATGATCAAAATTGGAATTTGGATTCATTTTTTCTTTGAGTGTATTCACAGTTATATCATTTTGTTTTTGTTTTTTTTTTTCTCCGGAAAGAAAAGTGTTCGATACACGATAGAATGGACACGTTTGACATTCCTGTCACGCGAAGTTCCACGGCTTTTCGTACGCTTATTCGATTCTCTTTTTGAACGATTTTTTTGGATTCTAATGTGAAGATATTGTAATTTTATGAATTTTTGTACCTGAAAAACGATAAGGTACTGGAACATGATCAAGACACACCGCGGTCTGTCGACCGGCACATTATTTCGGACCAGAGAACGATGGAACAGGTTAGAGAACGTTCGTTGTCTGGGGTAACGCGTAAACAATGTTCGAGTCGATAATAAAGTGAGTTTTAAGCCTTGTCGAAAATTTCTTCGCGTACGTTCGCGTTCGTTAGGTCATTGTACCACTTTATCGCGATTGCAATCGAATTCTTTAGTCTCATTCTGATTCATCAAACTTCATTTTTAGTATACGACAAAATTTTATTTATTCTTATTTCAACTTTATTAAAAAAAAAAAAAAATACTTTACAGAAATAACTCAACCGCAAATCATCCGGACTATTCGTGTTTTTAAAAAAAAATTCACTGTGTCAATGAGAAATTTCGTAATTATTGAATTTTTCGTAATCTGACTAAAATTTTGAGAATGAATTACATAGGATTTTAGTACAATCAAATAAAAAGTAGCATTCGATTGTAAAGATTTGCAACGAACAAAAAAAGTTGGATCATCGTAAAAAAAAAAAAAAAACAAAAAAAAAAAGATGGCAAAATCGAATTTGTGGATTTTGACGAACAATTCATTTTCGGAGGATCGAAAAATCTAACGAATTCATTCTAAAAAATGTTTGTTCGTTTTTATCATTCGAAATGTAATCTAAACGCCCTTGTTTCTCGTTCCTTCGTCAAAAACAGGAAACGATTCGTTCTCGTTGATATTGGATTCTTGCTGAATTTGAATATTATTGCATGAAAAAAAGGTTGGATTATGATTTCGATAGATAAAGAAATATTAAACTCACCCTCGTTGATCTTTGGTTTGACAGCATATTGTTGATTTGTGGTGGCGGCATCGACTTCGGCATCAGTTCGGGATTGAGAGCGAGGATCGCATCGATCTCCACCTGCAATAAAGCACAATGTTGTCAACGATCGAAAGTATTGAAGATGAAAAAAATAAAATAAATGTATAAAAATACGACGATAGTTTTACGCGGAAGATAAGACGGGACGCGAATAAAGTATTAACCTTTCGTCGTGGTATCATGCTCTGTGATAACATATCGATGATTTTTGCTCGATTGAGAAAAAAGATAAACTTTTTTTTCTCTCGTCAATATCAATTTGTCGCGATTTCAAATTCGTTCATGACAGTGAACTGTTTCCTGTATTCGATGTTTTATCACTCGAAATTTCAAAGAAGCATTACCGAATGTATTTGAGAGTCGTTAATTGAATAACCGTACGCGATTATGTGTTATTTTATGAATTGTAAATAAAAAAAATTAGAAAAAAAAAAAAACGAAAAACGTAAAATAGATTTTTTTTCTTCTTTTTTCCAATGTCGTTAATTAGGTAGATCGAGGAGCGATTCAATCTCCAGAGGTTCGGCTCACAGATCCCGTCAAACTGTATACGAGTTGCGAACAAGTCCGTCGAAAATAGAATCGCGTTCCCAATCGCCGGGGACGCAGGTTGCCACTCTTTGGCATTGCATAAGAACTCGTGTTGAGTTTTGAAAATAGATCGACGACTAACCATGACCTAGGGGGATCCTCGCGAATGAAATATGAGGCATGAACAAGGAAATAAGCGTGAAAATTCATTGCTCGTTAACATTTTCTAAATAAAGTTATTTCAAATATCGTTTTAACGCCTTTTCAAAAATGGTAACGAAATTAAAAGAGCATTTATTTCATTCTCAAAAATAATTATATAAATTCTCATCAAAATTATTCATCAGATTAATCGATTATTGGATTCAAAAATCGCTCCAAGTTTAATTAAACTTTTTTCTCCAATTTAGGAGGAAAAAAAAAGAAAAAAAAAAAATTATCGAAATGAAATCGATAAAAACAATTAATTTTTCCGTTAATCAATTTTTCATGACTTACCTCTTTCCCCTTCGTTTCTCCTTTTTCGAACCATTCTACAGTCACGCTTCTTTGCTCCCAATTGACACCAGAAACAATTGCTGAGTGGACGCGACCTGAGAACGAATTAATAGTAGAAGCAATTAATATCCAATTAATTTCCATTACGAGAATTAAAAAAAAAAAAAAAAACGTATTGTCAATTAATTATTTTCGCTCGAATATTAAATTAGAGAATGCCATATAATTATCGTCGAGTTATTCGTAAATATATCATTTTTATTTAGCAATTTAACTCGTGTCTCAATCAATTTTTATCTCTGTTACACCATCGAATACAAATTCACTTGTGCTCGTCTAAACGTACACATTTATTTCGAGAAATATGCAGTCATTAATGTCTGGGGAAAAAGTTAATGTATGAAATTAGACATTTTCGCGTAGTTTTGAAATCAAGCGAGATCAACAAAGCCATAGAGAATAATGTAATTCGAGAGGGTCTCGCTGTTGGGTTTGTTCGCGTGCTAAATTAGTATCTAATTTTAGAGGGCATCCCCGGAATTCAACTGTTAAGTGGTTATTCCGTAGGCACGACTCCGTCACGCTTAGCGAATCCGCGTCGGTTTTTATCCTTCGGAATCGAGTACCGAGTTTCGTACGGATCGACGATGTACACGTTTTATTTGACATTTGCTGCGGTTTTTACTCGTTATCGATTGAATGAATTATTTTCAATAGCAATCGGATCTTTAGGAGAGAAAAAAAAATGGAAAATCGAATGAGAATGTTGTTTGGGGTGTTTGTAAACATTTGTAAACGATCGAATGTGAAATAAATATTTTTCTAAATTTTTATTTCAATTTATAAACGAATTTTATTTTATTTTTTTTCAAATGTTTTTCATTGAATTCAATCGGAGTACCATTTTTATCTATTTTTGAAACTTTTTCAATCTTCTTCTCGACGACCTTGTTTCCTCCATGTTTCGTGAATGGCTTAGGGATTTGAGAGCCTGAAATTCTTTTATCGTTATTTCGGGATCCCTTGGAAGAATCCATGGGGACAACGAAACTGCACGAATTCGAATTGATTTTCAAGTCTTTTTCTCTACCATTATTGTGTTCTATTTGATTATCAAAATCCTCAGGATTTTGTGAAGCTTCGTGTACAGTAGAGTTTTGTGATTTTTTTGTTTCGGGTAATTCACCATTTTTCGGTTCCTCGTCGAGTTTCGACTGTTGAATTTTTGGACACTTCGATAAATTCGATTTTATATCTGACGTATTATTAAAATTTGTTTTTCGTCCACGATTTGGTCCAATGATCGGGGAGCTTTGATTCTGTGATTTGTGCGAGATCGACGACCTCGTAAAATCGCGCGAGTATTTCTCATCGTTTTCCGGCTCGTTGAGCCTCGAAATTGTCGTTTTTCGAGAACAATCGTTTTCATTATTCTCGTCGATACATTTTTTTTTATCAAGATCAAAGTGCGAAGTATCGACAATTTTTTCTTTGTGAAAATCGATTTTTTCGGGTTTGCTCTCGAGCTGATGTCCCTTCACGAGTGCCACGAGTTTCGTTCCGCTTATCGATGATTTTATCGCTGATTCCTCGCTCTTCTGCTCCAGATTTTCATCCACCAAATATTTCTCATTTCGTTTTTTACCTCTCGATATTTTTTTCTTCTTCGAGGACTTTTCCTTGCCAAGATTCTGCGAGCCTGTGGCACTCGAGCCACAGACACATTTGCTCAGCCAATTCATGAATCGAGCGAAAAAAAAAACAAAAAAAAAACTTCAACTTCTGAAGCTTGAAAGATCGTTCCTCGACTTTAATTCCTCGATGAGGATATTCGTCTCGTCACCGTTCATTGAACAATTAAGCACGAGATCGAATGTCCAAGAAGTTCGACGAGATCGAATGATTTCTCGATCGATGTGCACACAGTTTTTAAAAAAACGATTCAAACTCTCCAAAAATTCAACGATCGAGAAAGCGATTCAACACTTTTATCACACGCACAATTTCTCAATGTTCGAGCCGAATAATCACTTCCCAAAATTCGTAACGTTCCTTGAAAATTTATTCGAAAAAGCACACAATTTCGTTTCATCGAAGGAATAAAGTATCACGAGGAAAGGAAGAAGTCGACTGTTGCCGAAATAGACGGACGATTATTTCTTCCCTCGTACCAAGAGAGAATTTACGGTGCACTTTTTTTTTCTTCTTGTATGGCTGGAGGGATGGAGAATTCGGGAATCGAGTCGAGACAGAAAGCGAGTGAAAATAAAAACTCTGCAATGTTCTCAAGGAGAATGCGGACCGGTTTTCTTTTTTCTTTGTTTATATACTTTTTCTTTTTTCCACCAGCTGCTCCTTTTCTCGTTTCTTTTTCTTCTCGAGCCCCGATGTATGAAAAAAAAAATTAAAGCGATTTTTCTCTCGATCGGTGGTCCTCCTGATTCCAAATTTTCAAACAAAGTTCGAGAAGAAGATTAAATCTCGTAAATCGACATTTTTTTCTGCCACGACTTCTTTCAATCTATAGATTTTTTTCTAAAATTTGAAATTTGTCGAGTCGAAGAATTCGGAGATCACAGGCGTATTTTATTGCGACGTATTCACGGGTCAAGGCTGTTCGGATATACGAGACGCGGATACGAGAGTATAAAATAATCTCGTGTGACATACACGTGAGTGGATCCAGCGACTGGGCTCGATCGACTGACAGAACGGTCGTTGCGTCGATTCATAAACGCATTTTATTATGACGACCAATCACATCGTTCTCCTCAAGAGATTTCGTTCAAAGTTTCATTTCTCTTATTCTCTCTTTCGTCCTTATCTTATATTTCAAAATAAAACGATTTGAATACACTCGAATTTGTATACGAAAACGAGACTCGTGCATATATTTTTGTATCTTTTAGATTTTAAGATTCGCACGAGCAACGATATATTCTGACTCATCGATTTTTCACGAAATCATTTGTGACTTTTATTTTCATTTAATAAACGACGAATGAGAGTTGCGGATAATTAGACGAGCAAGTATTCCAGTTCGAAAATGTTCATCGAGCAAATTGTTCGGTTGAACAAAATTCGAGGCCGACGAAGCGTCCGAATTCCTCGGACGTTTAGTGCGCCATTTTCGTAAGTCGAATTCGTTGGATCAATGCGACGAAATAGAGACGACGAAAGCGATTCACGAAAAAGGTAAATTCACATTGGCAAAGAGAGAGAAAGAGAGAGAGAGAGATTTTGAGAACGAAAGGCGAGTCCACCTTCGTGGCTGAATGTCGTTCTGTAACTGGCACAAAGTGAACTGTTTCCAGGACGATACGCGCGACGTCTCTCTCTTTTACTCTCTTTCTCCTCTTCGATTAGGTTCCCTTCGATAATAAGACGAAGAAATTATCGCTGCTACGTGAACCTCGTTCGAGTAGTTCGCCAATTGCTTACAACCGAAGACTCCAACTTGAAATTTATCAAGCAATATTTTCACACAAACTTTACTCACGATTTTTTTTTTTCCTATAAAAAGTCAAATTCATCTATCGACCGAGTTCAATGACTCCTCAACTCCAATTCGATTGCTCCCAAGTCTCTGTTACTTTTTTTTCAAATATCATGTAATCGCACGGATCTTTCATAGGATGCTAATATTTCTTATCATGCAGGATCAAACTTCCTGGTCATGTTCCTGATCCATTGATCCATATACATCGCGCGATGTTTTATTGCGACATACGATATACAGCGGACCGCCCCGTCTTACACGTATATTTATTTTCATATATAAATATATCTATGTACATATCTCTTGATGCGTGACTTTGAGGTACGGCCCATATTTATTTCACCGAGAGTCCAAGTCGGAGTCTCCTCTCGTTCCTTTTTTTCTTTTTTTTCGTTACGGTGTTACTTTTCGTTCCTCTCGTTGCAGAGTCCCGAGACTCCAATGACGGATGTGTATCAGTTAATGGCTCTCATTCGCTGCTTTTAGAATTGACAGTTTGAGGCCTCGTAACGGAATTCAGAAGATTTTTATGAGCGATGAACGAATAACAAAATTGAGCTGAAAAAGTGTACAGCAAAACTGCAAATCATTTCAGAGGTAACGCCTTTTACTTTTTTTTATTTATTTTTTTTCGTTTTCATTTATTTACACGAAATAAAAATGCGCCTTCCGGTGTCGATCGCGAATCGTACGAAATGCATTCATAATGGGCACTTTCAGGTTCGGGGGTCCAACACAACAATGTATACGAGCTCGGTCTATTGAGCATTTTATTTAAGCGACAGCATCCTGTCGCAGAATCATCGCTCTCGTACGAGTCTGAATTATTCACGTTTACAACGCATTTTATTTTTATCGACGAATTCTATTGTAATTATTGAGGAATCAAAAATCATTGTTATCGGTACACTGAAATACGTGTAATTCGTTGATTCAAATGATTTTTCTTCGATTCGACAAAACTTTCGTTGTTTCAACAACGTTTTTGTCGCAGTGAGCAATATTTATTTGAACCAAGCGAATCAAGTTATTGGAATCAACCAAATTTTTGTTGATTCAACGAATATCTTTTGTTGCATGGTAGAAATATGTTTTTTTTTTGTACGTAATGCAACTAAAAATTTTGTGTTGATTCCACCATTTTTTTTGCTCACTGCAAAAACTAAAATCGTGATCCTAGTTTTTTTTTTCTCGACGATCTTTGCAGCATGTTGAATGATAAAATGAATTGAATTTATTTTTTCGTTTGAAAATGTTTTTTTTTTTTTTTTTTTTATAGGAGAAATTAAATTTTTTGATTCTCTTGTCGAATGTACACGAGAGTCCGGTATGTATTTTGACCGATTGTATTTCTTACGTAACGCGAGTGTTGTATACAAAGGCATAAAGAAAATGTAAGTAAAGGATGCCAGAATCGATATACACTGCGTACATTTTGCCGGGGAATTTAACACTCGCCACACACAGTATGCAGCGAAGAGAGGTATATATAGTTATAGAATTTATTAGGGGAGGAATATGCAAAACACATGTAGCGAGCGACGAGGAGAGGCGGACGTGTGACGAGGAAGAGATGAAGCATGCACTCAGCCGAGTTTGCGCCGCACACACGAGCAGAGTTTCCTCTCTGTTTCGACGAGGATTCAAGAGTGCCAGCGAATTAAGAGTTAACCTCGTTTGTGTGTTTTCGTGGGAAAATTCAACGATTTTGTTTTCGTAGTTCAGGGCTTTGCGGAAAAAAAAACAGCTTACTGGCTAATTTCAATTGGTTTTCAAATGTTCGCTTGTACGAGATTTTTTTGTGAATTTTGTGATTGTTCGGAATGAGGCCAAGTTTGAAAAAAAAAAAAAATTTTGTGTTCAAAAAGATTTTTTTAAAATTAAAAACAGAATTTCTTCATCCTTTGATATTTTGAGATTCTTTCGAAATTAAAATTCGCAGAGATGATGAATTTTTTGCATTTTCTCATCACATTTGTTTTTCGTTGCGAAGCTCCGTTTAATTTAAGGATTTTCAAAGATTAAGAGCTGCTGCTGCTGCTGTTTTTTCTTTTCTGGCTTCTTCGTCGACGTTGTTTCGATCTCGACGAGAGCGAAATAAAGATAAATAAATGAATTCGGAGGAACGTTTTACACCTGTCCCTGACTCGATCCTTTAAAGGTACTGCGAAATCTTTCCTTACTCGACGTGTGTGACACGTTTTTTTTTCTCCGGTCTCGCGCTCAGTGCACCCTTGACCTTTATTCTTCGAACGTTACTGGCGAGAAGCTGCACCGAGAAATTTCATAATAAGCCTGCGCTCGGGTCGCTCTTGCTTTATATTTAGCAAAAACAATTGAGATTATAAATGTTTTTTTATTCTTTTTTTTTTCACCTCGTTACGCCCGTTTGGAGCATTTGTCTCGATCTATTTAACGCGCAAATTTAACTTATTTATACGTTTTCATTCAGACTCTCTGCCCCCCCCCCCCCCCCCCCCCCCCCCTCGAACGAGACCAAGATTTTTTACTCGCTGCGCAAGAACGGGAGAGCTTAGCCCAAATAGTTCGTGGAACGATCGTTCGGGGCGCCAGTGGACGAGCACGTTTCTTTTACCGATCAATTCGTCAGATCACTATTTTCGTTTATTCTCAGGTACTCAAATTTCTGTTTTTTTTTCCTTCTTTTTTTAATTCTTATCGAAATCATTCTCAATTGAAAAATCAGACTCAATTCATTCGAATGTCTCTGAAATTGAATCGCATTTTTTTTGTATATTAAATATCTGTAATGAAAATGCACTGAGAAAAATGAATTCGTAAATTCAACAAATTTTTTGTTGGTTCGACAAATTTTCTGTTGGTTCAACAAATTTTTTTGTTGGTTCAACGAATCGTAGCGAACAAAATGAAATTTGTTAACCCAAACGAAATTTGGTTCATTCAAATACTTAATTTCTCACCACGACAAAAATATCGTTGAATCAACAAATTTAATTTGTTCGCCACAATTTAAAATTTTTTTTCTCAGTGTGTAATGGAGAAAAAAAAACAATTTTGATGGGAGCAATTAACGATTGACAGTTTCGAGATTAAACAGATTTTTTTTGTTCGATAAATGTAAACGATGTACTCAAATCTAAAAGAAATTCAATGAATCAGCAAGAAAATTATGGTTCTCGATAGACGAGAATAAAGGGTATTGGAATCCTGGACGTGATTATATTCATATTTGCAAGCGTGGTCTCCCCATTGATGAATGAATGAAAAGATCGGGCTGCCTTCAGGATCTTTGTGATTCGTTTATGCTGCAACGATCGGTGATTGTACTGGTTTTCTTGGCCAGCTCACGTGGGCGAAATGAAAAGGATCTAAGCAATGTCTCGCCTTGGATATACAAACGAAACTTAAGAAATTTTCGTACTTTCGTTCGTTCGTGGGTGTCGAATCGAGAGAGGCAGACACGTATCGAAAACTTGTGCGAAAGATCTCTCAAACATTTGAATTTTATAACTCAAATAAAAATGAAAAAAAAATTCAATTAAAATAAAAACCTTCGAATTCGAATTAAAACGAATGATTACTTGATTTTATTGATTCCCTGCCCAGGATTCAGGACTAAATTCCAGCTATTTCGACGTCAAAAATTCAAAACGAAAGAAGCCTTTTGTCAATAAAATATGCATTGGGAAAGGAATTTCGACTCTTTCGAGCAAAATATTCAGTTTGATTCGTTCGAAAAATCATTTATGAGATCAGACAAAAAAGTTGGTGAATTTTTTTTTCACCGAAGGAAATTCGATACGCATGTGGAGTGGAAGGGAGAGAGAGAGAGAGAGCAGAGGGCACGTGAAAACGTCGAACTGCGAAGCTGTGGCGTTTCCTACAAATATTAAGTCGAAGGCTTGAACTCATCAGCGAGAATGCAACTCGAACGTGTCCGTCGAAGCAGAGTGAAGGAAAGAGAGAAGAACATGTGGATTAAAAGACACACACACATACACGAGCATTGTATATATAAATGCTGAAAGACTCCAGAATCGAGAGCCACTCCGAGACAATGCGGTCGGTACTTGAGGTGAATGGATTCACGAAGCAAAAAAAAAAAGAAGAAGGAGGAAAAGAAAAAAAATATATAAGCGAAGATAAAATTTTTGCAGCATGGAAAAGTCACGACTGCAGTCGTCTGCCTACACTCTTTTTCTTCCCATTTCTGTCTCGCTCTTTCTCTCTCGTTAATAAACGTTGCAGAGATCGAGAACCAGGAAGCTGAACGAGCCCGAGACACGAGGGCGTCGAGAAAAATTTACCTCCACACATGTTTTTCGTCTTTTGTGTCATTTTTTCATGTTAATTTCTCTCGCTCTCTCTCTCCCCCCCTATTTTTATTCGACACAACTATCCGAGCCAAAGCAAACAATAAAAATATTTCTATCCTCGAAAAAAATAGAATTGAATACTTTTTCTCGTCATTCCTTTCGTCTCGTAAACGTTGAATTTCGAAAATCCACAAATAAGAAATGATCCTATCATCATTCGATCGAGAAACATTGTCCCCGGAAGATGAAATTTTTTTATTTATCTTTTTCGAATCGAGAAATTTTCCGGCGATTGAAGAAATCGTAATGAATTTATAGTTTGATTTTATATTGATATTAATTACGAATCGTTCGTATAGGTTAATACGTCATCGATAAAAACGACTGATCGCGCGGAGCGACACGATGATAAATAACGATCAACTTGTGTTCAGAGTATTCAAAAGAGGGAGATAAGCATTGAGAAACGAACGATAGAGACGACAAGATCGAAAGAATCGAGTCTGATATTATTACAAGGTAAGAGCAGAGGCTCTTTCGAAGTGTAGGAATCCTTATAAGGGAGCAACGCCCACGTGTTCAACTTGACGGCGAAGAGCAAACGGTGCGTTACTTTTGGACAAGGACTACTCGATTTATCTCTCGTTTTCTCTCTTATTCGTAATTATCGAGCGCGAGATCTCGCCAGATCAAAAGATTTTATGAGATTCGTTAAGCAGGAATTTTATTAACGTAAAATGCCAGTTTCGTTGTGAAATTATGACACGAAATTTTCGATAAAGCATGCTTTTCGGTTGATAAACTTTTGGAAAATTTATTAAACAATTGCGGTACGTAATTCGAAAGCGAAAAGCAGAAGATGAGAAACTTGGAATCATTCCTTCGCTATTCTTAGTGACTTTTCGTACCGAGAGAGAAAAGAGAGCTCTAGATATTTGCGTGGTTTAAATAGAGCAAGGACAAAAATAGATTCGAATTGCCTGTGCAACAGTCCCATAAACGAAATCTCCTACCGAATGACAAGAGTAAACCCAAAAAGAAATCGGGACAGTGCCAATATGTGTGATAAATTTATTTACAAAACGTTTTAAAAAACAATTTCCCTCGTATATTCGACCTCGACAAATTTTTTCATTTATACAAATTCTAATCAATGTCAGTTCGTTAATTGGGCTGCTTAATTTTGACGAGAATAAAAATTTAATGACTTTTCACGATTTTTACACTGAGAAACAAAAGTTATTGGAACAACAAAATCTCTCATTACGGAGTGCCAATAAAATATATGATCATCATAATGTGATAAACCATTGAACGAACACATTAATTTTTCATCAGACTGCACGATCATTCTGCCAAAGAAATGCGCATTTCAATTGACAAAACTCTTTCAATAACGTCAATTTCTATTGAATCAACCATTTTTTTTTCTCTGTGTATGGATTAAAGAATATGAATTTTTTCATGACATTATGAATGAGTCGGTGGTATGAAAATACGAAAATTTGCAGAATTGTAATATTTTGATTGTGCTCTTTGAAAAAAAAAATGTGTATTGTTATACGGCTAACTAAAAATATTACGAGTATCAAGAATTTTTGAGAAAACACAGTTCGTGAACATCGAGATTTAGAATAATCTGTAAGAAGTGAAAAGTTGGATTTCTTTTTTTTGTGTATATTCATTTGAATTTTTTTAGATTTTTTTCTTTTACCCTTTTGTTTTCATAGTTATAGGAAATTACGAGGTTTCCAGGAGAAGAAAAAAACCGATTTTTGATTTCGAACAGATTGGAATTTTTCTCAAAATGTCCATACAAAATAACGAAAACACAAGAATGATGATGAAAACTGCAAAGACCTGCGTAGAAATAAGGTTTAATGATCATTTTTCATGACATTTCATCACTTTTTGAGGGCTAAATGTAATTTCATGACATTTCAGGTTTTTCATGACTTTTCTGATCGTTAGACACCCTGAGAATGTGCGAATTCGAACCGTTGAATGTACGATTTGCACAATTATTTCAGTAGGCCAAAATCGATTTTGTTACCAATTTCATATTAATAATTTTTTTTTCAATTCAACATTCCATTTCTCCAAATTTTCCTTTTTTTTTTTATCGAAACGAACGAAATTTTATTTCGCAACGAAGACTCGGTGCATTTGCGTAAACTCGGGTGTAGCATGAACCCGGGTATCGATTTCGACTGCGCTTAGCCGGAAAAGAAAGCACGAATGGAATAACAGCGTGTTTTTATCAAGGACGCGAATAAATAATTTATGATCCTTTGATCTAACGAAAAAAAAAAAACAAAAAAAAAAACGTCAATCGTATATAATTTTGTACGAAATATTTGCTCGGAATGTTTCAATCATCTTTATTTTTACCAAAAGATTTTGGCTCACTTTTCGTTTGTCCAGTTTCCCATTAAAATGTTCTGTTCGAGTAAAAATTCATTATTTTTTGTTGTTGTTTGTTGTTCCATTCTGAAGCTCGTCAAGAAAGTTTATTCTAATTTTTTAAATCGCTAATTTATCTTCTCCTAGCACGCACGATTCCGATCTCTTATATTTTCATTATTTTTTTTTCAAACATTTTTTTTTTTTTTTTTTCGCAACGCGTTCGTCGAAACATCGGCGCAGAATAGCCGCTTCTGTAGCCGCTCCTATGTCCATAAATGTCGTAACGATTCTATAGCGCGTGAACTTTAGTAAAATCAAGTGCGTGCGTGCATCGCTCGCTGCGTTCCAGTAATTTTGTAATTGAAATGTTAACGCGATGGAGAAAGAGCCGATAAAGAAAATAATTGATAAAATTTAACGTCGATTGGTAATTTCGGATAAAAATGATCAAAAATTGACTTGAAAATTTGAAAAGAATTATGCATAAATGAATGAAACTTTTATTAATTATTTTTTTTTTCTTCTTTTTCCAACAGATTTTTCTAACGAATCTTTTTTGTAACAGTCATTTCTATACTAGCTGTGAACTAAAGAAAAGAAAAAAGAAGTGCAAAAAGTAAGTAAAGATTGGATAAATGGTTGGAATTTTTGTCATATTATTCATCAAAGAGACAATATTTAAATGGAATATTTGCGATCGACGTTGTCGATTTAACGTCGTATAAATATAGCAGTGATTACTTCGTCGGACTCGTGTGACCCCCACGCAAAATTTCAATTTGATCGCACACACGTAAAAAGGCCGCCTCTTTCGTTCATTCTACACGATCCGAGAGATTCTCTCATAGACAAAATCGATCTTAGCAATATTTCCATTCGCTCGTTCTGTATTCCTTCTATTTTATACGCGGAGAGTTTTCTGGCTATTTTTTTGGCTTGATTTTTTCGACGTCATTCGGAGCGATGATTTTTCATAGTTCAACGAGTTTCGATAAGACTTTATCGGGCGCTCAGAAAGTTCCGTTAGAATAGCGGTCGATCGATAGTTTCAAATTCAAGTTTTTTCTTTTTCATTATTTTTACAAGATTTTTTCAACGAATTAGTACAAGAGACAGGAACGATCGATCGGAAGAAAGAAAAAAAAATGCTCGATTCATCATTAATGAGAAAAAAAATTGATAATTCATAGAGAATTATCGCTTTTTGTATAGCCGAATACGATAGAATGAGATTTGAAAGGGCAAACGAAGAAAAAAAAACGTTTTTTTTTTGTTTTTTTTTTTTGAAAGCAGCTCTTCCATGTATTCGTAAATGAACGTGTGGTATGGAAGAGCATGGTAGAATGACGAGAGGGGGTCACTAGGAAACCCTCTCCTTTCTTGGCAAACGCTCTGAGTCATTCGGCTTTACGAAGCAGTAAATAAAATCGTTACCGATTATCTTATAAAGTCCGAACTCAAAGCTTAATTCCATGAGAGCCATGAGAGCCTGAGAGATGCAATTTATTTCGTCCTTGTTAATAACGAGCCGGGAGAATTCGTATGACTGTTAAAAAAAAAAAAAAAAAACAGTGAAAAAGTTGTCGAATTCTCTCGGTTATTGTTCAAACTAGAATATTTTTCGTTAAAAATTTATACAAAATTACAAACATTAGTAGAAGAGATGGAGAAGAAAATTCATAAATTGGGATTAATGGTGTCTGAATTGTAATATTTTCAGTTTGCTCTTTGCAAAAAAAATGTGTATGTTGCACGCTTATAAAAAATATACAAATATTGAGAAATTTTTAGAAAAGGAAACACCGTTCGTGAACAATGAGAGATTTAGAATAATCTGTACGGAGTGAAAAGTTGTATTTCGTTTTTTTTTCTCCTTTTTTTTTTTGGTATAACTGAAAACGAAATTTAGTTGGAAACCTTGAAATATATTTTCGAATACGTCCGAAAAATATTTCGACCACGCAACATAATGTTGAAACGTCTCAAAAAAGTTTCCTTTCTGTATAAAGAAGCTTCGTTGTAATATTCGAAACTTTGTTGCCCGAACAAGAAAAAAAAACAAAACAAAAAACAAATTGTTGAATACGTGCAACAAAATGTTTTAATGTTTCGAGGAAATTTTCGTTTTCAGTGTAGCTAGGGTATTTCTAGTTGACATAAATTTATTTGTCTCGTCGATCTATTGATATAATGAGGAAATTACAAAGTCTCGAGAAGAAGAAGAAAAAAATCAGGGGAAGAAACAAATCTATTTTCGATTTTGAAGAGATTGAAATTTTTTTCAAAACTTTCATAAAAAAATAACGAACAACAAAAATGATGATGAAAATAGCGAAAAACTCGTAGAAATCAGGTTTAATGGTCATTTCGTCACTTTTTCAGGGCTCAATGTAATCTCATGACATTTAAGGTTTTTCATGACTTTTCTGATCTTTGGACAACCCTGTTGCTCGAACGACGAATGATAATGAATCGAGAGCGATCCTCGTTGTCCACGCTCACGTTTCACCGACCGAATAAACTTCAATCAAATTCCACAGACATTTTTACATTCATACAATTAATTGCATGAATTCGTCAATGATGACTCTCAAGTGATCACCATTGCCCCGAAAGTTTTCAACTGTCAATCTTTCGAACCATCGTTCGTGACGAGCCGGGGTCGATTATCGATTTGTCAATTGTTTTTCTTTTTTTCCTCTGCATTGACCCCTCGCGGATTGTCCATTCGTACAGGACAGTTCTGGGAGTTTGGAAGAAAAAAAAAAAAGTTTATAAAAATATTCGATCGAAAGAGTCGACTCAGATCGCCTCGATCATTTTTTTTTTGCATCGTATTTAGCCATATTGGAAGATCACGTGACATTGACATCATTTTCTTCGCCTCGTTCTTTCATGAATCGTTTTTTTTTTTTAATTCTCTATTCCCGCAGAACAGCGCGTTTCCATCGTAATTATTTTTATTTTTCCTGACGAATAATCTCCTCGAATATTTTCGCCTTTTATTTCGTACGTTTATGCGCAATTAGAAAGTTCTCGGTGGATAAATAAACGAAATAAAAACAATTGCGCGTTTCGTTGAATCATAGATTTTGAGGAAAAAAAAAAAAAAAAAACACGAGAAACACCTCAGTGTTGCTAGATTTTTTCGTAATATTGGCATATTTTTCTATTCGTTACGAGCCAATTCGCTTCTTCTAAGCCGCTTTTTACCAAGGCTGGTATGCAGCTCTACGATTTCTGTTTTTTTTTTTCTCGATGGACGATAAGTCGTCGAATTGGGCAATGAGGATCGGGGTAAATTCTATTTTTACGAAGAATCACTAACAAAAAAATGAGTTTGAAAAATCAAATTATATGAAATAAGGAAATTTTAATAATGAATGAAAAAATAAATTACGAAATAAAACGTCACTTTTAAGCACTCGCGAATATTAATTCGTTGGTCAACCACGTGGGAGCAGCACAGGTGAGAAATAAAATGATCAAAATGTCGAGTAGCTAATGCTACAAAAATAAACCTTCGTATTAGTGTAACCGAGCAAACAAATTTATCGAGGGTGTGTGTGCAATAAAGCTCATGAAAGAAGTGAAGGGCTACGCCATTGTTCGCAGCTGGCAAATACCGAGTAGATCAATTATGCTTATACTCTCCCTATCTGACACCTAAGGGTCTGCTTTCGTGCAGAGTTCTTCTCTCGCCATAAATCCTCTGATTCGGGAGGTCGGCGTACTTCGAATTACTTTTGCCGTACGATTATATTGAGAATCGAATAAAAAATATTCGATTTTTCCAGTTTTCTTTAAATTTTTTTCACTCAATTTTTCGATTTTTTAAAATTGGCAAATTTATTATTTTTCGTTACAAGTTTGTTAAATTTCGTTTTTTTTTTTAACTTTCATGTTCTCGCGAATAATTGACCAGCCGATGAGGACGATAATTTTGAAGATTTTATCTCGATAAAAACTCTTTTTTTTTTTTTTCTCTCTCTTAGAAAACATTGTTTCAGAGACTTTAACAGAGCGCGATGCTATTTATTTTCTGTTGAAATTCGCAGGGTTCATTTAACGCGTTTAATACGTTCCTAACGAGGTTTTATAACGGCAAAAGCGAGAACAGTCTTTCGCCTCAGTATTTTCAACAGATCCCTCACTCTTTGCCTGTACCCTGAACCAATGAGAAAAAAAAAAAAAAAAAAAAGAAAAGAAAACACCGAGAAACAGTCGAAACGAATGTAAACACGGAGAAAATCGTTTCGATCGAAATTCCATTGTGCTTTTCGTATTCCAAGGTCATTCGTCTACTTTCGAATGACAACGAGCATCGTTGCGCGAATATTTCAATAGTCCGCGATTCCAACGTTTTCGAAGATCCTAACAGAGTTTCAAATAAATAAAAATTTACGAAAAATATCGATAACGAGAAAATACGAATAATGTTAAAGAACAAAAAAATATCGTGGATTTTGAATCGAGAAGTGACGTTGGCGAAAATTTGTAAAAATGATCGAAAAATTAAACCTTCCGATCAGTTTGGAGACGGATAAGAAAATTTCCCGAATATGGGAATGATTCGCGATCGCAAAAAAGAGAGAGAGAGAGAGAAAAAAAAGTTAGAGAAAGAGAGCGGTATTTCGTATATGAAAAACCGGTTGAAGCCGGTCATGGCGTTTGGGTAGCCCACGCGCGAGTGAGTACCCATACAGCCAGAGAGAGGCCTACAGTTCCAGGGAGAGCCACGGAACAGTGGACTAAGAAAATATCCTGTAGAGCAAAAGTTCTACCGAACAAACCCCGTAACTACTTGAGAGTTTCTACGTAGAATTTCCGAAGTAATAACAGTGCAAAAACAATAATAAAAGTAGTAAACATAATAACAAATAATAACAATGGTGCTCTGCTGTACAGTTCGCACGAGGTGGAGCACGAAACGTTTGCAGACATTCATACACGTACGCGATAATAATAAGGCTGATTTATATGTTGTATCAATTGGTTCGATATTTACGTTTTGTGTCTGAAAATTCTTCCGAAGCGATTCAAAGTTTATTCGAAACATGTATTTTTTTTTTTTTTTTTTTTTTTTTTCGTATACAAAGTTTGAATTAAGGTTATGCGTTCGGAAAAATCGAACGAATGAAATGGAACCGAGGGAAAGTCGATAGGTAAGGCACAGGAATAATTTGACGTGGAGAAAAATGATTAGGTAAAATAAAACAAAAAAAAAAAAACTATAAAATGCAGAATAAAATAGAACTAACCATCGGTCCTTTTGATGTTTATGCTCGTGCCCGTGGGGATGTTGCACATGCCGTCCATGGTCATTTAATAAATTATTCCCACGGCGATAAAATCACCGCGATCATGGAAGAGGTGTAGAGGTTGTTTTCGGGGTTGGCAGGGAAAAACTCTCCGCGCGAGGTGGGAGCGAGGAAGATGGAATCGTCAAAAAAAAGCCGGGAGATGAATAATTTTCACACGTTTTTTTTTTTTTTTTTTTTTTTAATTCTCTTGCTTCTTCCGGTTGGCGAGCGGAAACTGGTGTTGTTTCCTCGTGTCTGCGTGTCTTGGATACACTCGCGGTGAACGGCCTAGCGTATCCGTCAATTTCGGTAACTCGAGAGCGAAAAACAAAATGAAATAAATAGAAAAAAAAAAAAAAAATGGTGAAAAAAGCACCGAAAGTGAAGCTCAGCTGAGCAACGAAGCACACGCGGAATATAAAGGGAGATTTTTATTCATATGTATATACGTAGTTTTTTTATGCACATATTAGCTATATTTGTAAGTATATATGCAACACACACATATATATATAACCGGCGAGCACACACAATTTGCAAAAATCTCCTCCCAATGACCGTTGACAGTTACGAATGCGTGATGATTCAAAAATCCTCCAGTCCCGAACCTCGTCGTTCCCCTCTCGCGCGCGTGTTATATTCCTCCCGAGTCCTCTCTCTCTCACGGGGCGAACTCTCTAACCAAGCTGCGAGAAAATCGCGCACAACATACATGAAACAGCACACACGCACCGACACGTTCAACACAAATGATAATGCACACGGGGTGTGCGCGAGCGCGCAAAACCGTTTCCTTCGATATTATTTTATTCCTCGTGAAAAAGGCACGCCCGACCTTTCCTACAAACCCCCTATTCCCTTATTATTTTCAGCTGTTACTTCAATTTTTGTTAGTCCTGATTTGCGACGTCGTGTTTTTCGATCGAAGGATCGCGGTCCAACCGACACCGTGCGCCTATTCAACTCCTTCGCCGGACACCACAATTTTCTCGTCTCTCTATTCGCTAGAGAGAGAAAAAACGAGTCGGTACCTTTCGGCGAATTCGCTCGCTTTATACCGTTGTCTCTCGATCGCCGCGCACCCGCTCTTCTTTAGACGTTTAGCTTTCTGCCGGGGAACACACACACACACTCGCACACCTTTACTCACACCAACGAACTCATACCCTCATATTAGTGTCCGTTATTGACAACGGACGCGAATTCAACGCCGTCTTGCGGCCGTTGCTACGAACCGACGGGTCCCTCCATCGTACGACAGAATCATGCACCAAGCGCGTTTGAAAAAAGCGGGAAATACGAAATGCGGGTTTTTAGATTATGCAAAATTTTTTTATTTTTCCTGAAAAAAAAAAACGAATGCTTTGGCAGCAATAGGAATTTTTCGAAGTCATCGGTTTTCGCACAAGAAATAAATATAAAAACTATACAGTAGATTCCCGTTCGAGGAAAGAACGAGGGAAATTAAAAAATCAAACAATTTTTTAATTCTCTACTAAAATAATGAGATTCGTCAGCTCGGTTTAGAACAAAGAAATAGCCGAGAATTTAACACTGATTTTTGTAAAAACGTTCTTATAAAAATTCTGCGAAAATGGAAGTTCGAATGATTATTGTATTTTTTTTACAAAAATAAATAACAAAATGTCGTTCTGGTTCGAATCAAAGAAATCACCGGAAATTGACCACTGATTCTAAAAAAATGTCTCTACTGAAGGATTAAGAAAACTGAAACTTCACTTGAGAGTTTTTACAAAAAATAAAAAGAACATTAACGTAGCAGTTATTTTTCTAGAAAAATAATTATTAACGAAAAGTATGAAATACTCAATTAATTAGGAATATCACAAATTGAATTTACTTTGTTTTTTGTTTGTTGAAAATTATTTGCTTTGTGGTTTTCCCGTCGCTTGTCTCACCCACAATTTCAGTTCTTCGAGATCTATTTTCCCACTCGGATCTGACAGCAGTTCCATGATGTGTATCATCCTAAAACAATATGAACGAATTGGAAGATAAAAGATAGAATGTTTAAAAAATGTTTATTTTTAATAATCTCACGTGTTTTCTTCCTCGTCAAATTGCTGTAACGGGGGTGGCAAAGTTCCACGTTTTTTCGCTTCAAAAACCTAGAAAAAAATGTTTTGGACAAGTGAATAAAGGAATATTCCGATTTTCTGGAGCAAATTATAATGCCGAATCACTAGTAGCGTGAAAATTTCCATTTTAATTTTACCTCGAGTGCACGACGAACAACTTCTTCAGATAGGCCAGCGTTCTTCGCTACCGAATGTGCAAAACTACACGATGTTTTTCCATTTATTAGCTGATGGAGAAATACCAAACCGTTTGACTCATTCGACAAAAATTCGAAGGTCTGAAAATGAAAATTCAGAAACTAGTGAAAATTCATCCATAAATATCACGTTTTGGCTTTAAAAATATTTGCATTTACTTTATTAACAAACAATATTTATTATTAATAATGCGAATGAGATGAAAACTCGAAGGAATAACGAAAAAAGGGAAGTTGTTCGCTCTTTCATTTTGTTTTTGTAAAATGGAATATTGCAAAATCCGATTTTATCATGTTGGTAATTTACCTGAGCCTCGATCATTGGACTTTGTGGCAAAAGTTCAACAACACGATGGATGTGAGTTGCCGCAAATATATGAGGGCATTGAATACCTCGATCGTAAAAACTTTTCAAAACTGCTGTTAGCAAAGCTGCTCCATCGATTTCTGTTGTTCCAGCACCAAATTCGTCAAAAATCACCAGGCTGCTGGGTGTTGAGCCGTAGAGGGCAATATTTATCTGCAAAAAAAATTGAGTTATCATTTGACCAAAAGATGGTGGAAGGTACGATTTTTATTTGGAAAAACAGAATCATTTTGAATTTCTTGAAAATAATTAGTCAGTAAACTGAATTGACTAAATGTTGAATCAAAATCAATGGAATTTTTTTATAATTTATCACTCAACAATAAAAATTTCATACTTGTCGCAAACTGAGAAGAAATGAGCTAGCATTTTGTGCCAAACTGTCAGTGGAATAAAATTGCGTAAAAATGTGAGAGATTATTCCAATCGTCGCTGATTCAGCGGGCACGAAACTCCCGATGTGTGCCATAAAAACGATGAGAGCAACTTGTTTTAAATAAATGCTCTTGCCACAAGCGTTTGGTCCTGTAATAATTTTTATAACGCTGCTATCGACGCTTGAGAGAGTATCGTTTGGAACAAAATTCACGAGAAGTTCTTTCAGTGGATGACGACCACGTTTTATATCTATGGTTTTCGTTGACACCATTTGTGGCATTACGTAATTGTGGTCACGCGCGACCATGGAAAATGCGAGCAAACTGAAAAGAAAAATTGTCTCATGATCAACAGTTTTTTTATGATTAATTCTGAGCTATAATTGATAAATTTATAGCAATTTTTATTAATGGGACAATCACTGATAAAATTTGATAAAAGAAAACTTTTTTCCCTTAATTCTCTGTTTACTATAATTATATAAATTTGAACATTTACGTATCCAATTCAGCGCAGATTTCTATGGACTTCAAAATCGACCCTACGTGTTTGCTCAGAAATCTGACCAATCGCAATATAATGTGACTCTGGCGTTTTGTTATTTTGAACAAAACATCGCCAATGGTGTTGTCCAATTCTGTAAGAAATTCTATTTTAGTTTTTCAGATTTGACCGAAATTTTTTAAATGACAAATCAATTTCAATTTTCTTATGATTTTTTGTACCTCTGGCTCCATCGCTTTTGTAATGTCGTACTCCATTGATTGTGAACTTAAACTCCAATCCTGGAATTGCTGTTTCGTCATCGGATGATGTGCCTTCGGTAATTGCCAAAACGTAACGAATATCCGGTACATAAATCATTCTGCATCTTTCCATTATCGACGGATATTTTTTCATATCCTTTTCTGCTGCTTCCGAAAGCATTTGCGGCAATCTTTGTCTAAGGTTGTTAACTAATGGAAATAATTTGATTTATTAGCACAAAATAAAAACAGTTTCATATAAAAATACAAGAATTGTATATCATCAAATATTCACTCACGTTCGTCTAATTCAGGATCAACGCCAGCTTTCATGACGAGTCTTCCCTGGGATTTGCTCAGCTCAAAATCGATAATATAATCGACAAAGTATCTTACACAGTGCATGTCCGGCGTGATACTGTCGGCAAGTTTGGCAAAAATCGATATCGAATTTCGATGCTCCGAACATATGTCGCCGATACACATTATTTGGCAGAGAGTCTGTGAAACAAACGAATGAATCAGTTTCTTTCATTATTGTTGGAATTTTTGCTGCGATTGAAAACTAAGGAGGAAAAATTCTAAATTGATTTATAGCGGAAGCCACAAGTTGATTCAGACCTTTTGCAATTTGTTCCAGTCTAAAACTTTGGCGCGTGGTGCAGAATACCGATTGAGTATGTTACTTGGAAGGCGATAAATCTGAATCAAACTGGTTTTGAGAGTTTCAACAATGTTCTGATTGTTTGGATCCAAGAAGAATTTGATCGCCTCGAATCTTTTGCTCAAAACATTGATGTCTCTGGTAGGATGTCGCAATAGTTTCCACAAGTAAGAAACTCCTGGTCGTGATTGACAGCGATTCAAAAGTGTGAAAAGACTCAAGCCTTGATTTTTTTTTTCCAGAGATTCAAACTTGAACAAACTTGGATGAAATCGCGACTTTACTATGTCCAGACCTTTGTAAGTATCTTCATCGATCATTACCAAATCTTCGCTGTTTTTACAGAATAGAAAGAAAACAAAAACATTTCAATTTGACTTGATGGAAATATAATTTTTTCTATGATTTATCAGCATCGTTATCACTAGTAATATCAAACGTAAAAACGTAGCACTGCACTGCGCACGAATATTTGGGGATTGATTGAAAATTGAATTTTGGTTTGTATAAATATTTATTAATACGTCAAAAAAAAAAAATATACAGTTGTTATAACACACAATTATGTGGCAGTGAATCGTGTATCAACTAATTTCTTCTGAAATGAATAATCATCGTGGACAAACTACTCGAGGTTAGAATCATCGAATTATTGCAGAAAGTTCACAAATATCAATCAAATACTAATCTAACAAAACTCATTACACTCGTAAACACATTTGATTCGTCAAAAATCGTTATAATTACAAGAACCGTTTGTTAAGAGAATCAGAAAAACATAGGAAAATTGTTTTGACAGCTGTTAATTTGCACTTCACACGTATCCATAAAAATTTAATTGGTTCTGCACGATTAATTGACGAATTATTTATCAAGTAATGATTTTTCAATTCTGCACATGAATTAGTTTGAAATAAATTTAATTCGACAGGTATTTTTGGAGAATTGATGAAAATTCAGAAACATAACAAGAACACAAGAACGTCCAAACCCGGCGAGTGCCGGCACTGCCGGACGACGACTGGCGTTGTTGTGGGTTCAGTGGACTGTCGACTGTGGCGTTACTAATGTTCGCAACATTCGAAAACAAAACATTCAGAATGAATTCGATTGTGTCAAGAAAGTTTCCGGACAAAACGCATGAAAGAATTCTTTGGAATTCTTCCTAAAGTTTTTGCGTAGCAAAAATGAAAGTGTCAATGAAAGTGTCAAGTAGAAAATATTTAAAAAATTACGAAAACTTACAGCATGACGTAGGAAATATGAAGAAATTCGGCGTGTCCATTAGGGTTGAGAGTCAACTTGTTCCAATTGGCATCGATGTATTTGAGCAACAATCCAAGAGCGTGTATCATCAAATAGGATTTAAAATTGAGGAGCGAGTTCAAGAAGATCTTTCTTTCAGCATTGCTAGCGTCGTCGGGTTCGCAATTGAGTTTGAGACACAAAACTCGATGATAACAATTGTAAGCGGTGTTATCTTTTTTAGGTAAAATATCAAGAGAAGCACCAGCGACGCTGATGTTCGACGAAGACGACGCAGAGGTCGTTTCGTCTTGTTCGTTCATGGCGTCGCTTACAATTAATTTTTTAATTTCATCAAGGAAGCTATCGGCCATCGCCGTTGTCGTTACAACGTAACGAGGTTCGCTCTGTCTATACAGGGCTCGTATAATGTTGTGATTAGAGTCGTCCATTATGTCGTCCATTACGAATAATTCGGACGTTACGATATTGTAATAAGCTGCACCCAAATGACCTTTGCTCCATATAAGAGAAAGTATAACCTACGAATGTTATCCTAATAATAATAATAATACGAAATAAAAACTACGAGAACAGTCACAAAAGAAATTGAAATTTCGTCAATATGGCCGCTGAATCGGCCATGTTTTCTGCAATGTCTCTTCGCCTTTACGAAAATGAGAGAAGTAACCCTTACGAAAGGGTGAGATGTAAGTGCGATAGTAAAAATTGTGGTAATTGGGTAAAAAAAAAACGTTTTCTCAAATTGCCCATAATGTTATTCATTCGATTATATAGGATCGGCCATTTTGAATTTGCGAAACTAAACATTTAATCGAACAAATTGAAAGAATGAAACATTTTCGTTGCAGAATTATGATAATAATAGTAAAAGTACGAGGGCGAATGAAAATTGAATAGAAAGAAAATAGTGAAAACGAAATTTGGTGGAATGCATGCAAGAACCTCGTCGGAATCGTCTTCTGATGGAAGCCGTTGTGACGATCGTCGATTGACAGTTGCTTGAGATAGCGTATTTTTCTTGGAATTTTGATTGGCGATCTCTGGCGTTGTTGATTCTTCCTCATCGGTGGTGCTGTCGTCCAGAAGGCTTTCGAATTTAGCACGTCTTTGAAATTTGGAAATTTTCGAGTAGTTTTTATGGTGGAAAAAAAAAATGAACAAAAGGAAGATTCGATCGAAGCGTTGAAACGTGTGAGATTTAACTCACATATCGATTCCGGTATCCTGGTTGTTCGAACGATTATCGTTATCGCTCGTATCGCTCGGTTTCGAACTGGACGTCATTTCCGCCATTTTTTTTTCTTCGCGTCCTTATAAAAAAACTTTATTTCCAATTTTTCTCAACTCTTATGCTTTAAATTCGAAATGCGATCGTATCGACTCGATAAATGGTCCTCTACCGTAATCTTCACGCAGGGACGCGATCTGTTCGGTTTTTGCCATAACCACTGTAACCAAACGAGTGTCGAAAGTTATTTGGACACTCGCTTGACTAGTTCAGCCAACCAGATTTTTTCACTGTAAGGAGTTACGGCGGAACGATTATTCGAAATAAATTTTGAACAATCGTTTTAACAAATTAGAAAATTTTTGAGCGAAAATCAAAAAATTAATTCAATTAGAATTGAACTAAATGAATTTGGCCAAAAGTTGAAAACCGTGTGACAAAAAAATGATAAAATTCTATAAAAACCAATTATTTTTTTAATGACTTACAAGAAATGAATAAATAAATAAAATAACTAATGATGTTGCTCCCTTATTTCTGTAACAACATATTTATTTGATTAAATTACATGAGCAAATTCCGTATGATAAATTCCCTGTACATAATTACAAAAAAAAAAAAAAAAAGAAAAGTAGAAAATAATGAAAAAGGTACTGTCCCTAAACCAGCCTTAGTATCGCATAAACGGCATAATCGATTACGAATAACGCAAATCCTGAATTTTGATCAAGTTTCAAAACAAATAAACTACGAATTTTCGATTGAATTTTAAGTTTCGTTATTATCATGATTATTTTCCTTATCGAACGATTCTCTTAAGAATTCGAGATTTGAAGAACAGAGACATTGGATATTCGCACGGAACACATTTGGTTAGAAAGTTAGAACGATTAATTTACAATCGAGATTTATAAATATGTGTATAAAAAAAAAAAAAACTTCGCTTTACAATCTCAACTACAAATATAATATGTATATTAATATTTATAACTTTTTTTCAGAATCTTCAAAGTACGGAAGAAGTCCGATACGATTTTTCGAGTTGTATGTACACATGCAAAGTATGAAAAAAAAAAAAAAAAGAAAAAAAAATCTTTTACGCCTTCGGAATCTTTGTGGAACGAAAAAGTTGAAAAAGACTATAAAATTTGAAACTAAGATATATTAATGAGGATTACTCTTCGTTAGATATTAGAAAAGGAGTTAAAAAAAAAAAGGATATATTAATGTTTAATTACGACGAATTCTCGTTGGAAGCGCATATTTTAAAAACGGAAAGAAAAAAAAGGTCTCGACACTGGAGCCTGAAAGCTCGATTGAATCGAGAACGTGTTTGACTAATGAAGATCTCGATTAATGGTCATTAATCGAAATGAAATTGAGATTAAATGGTGATCTCTAGCTCGGTATCGGCGGCGATGGTCGAGGATTGAACGCTATTGGACGATAGCTCTTCTCTCTGACGAAAGGCTGCAATCCGTTCAACATGAAACCATTCGTCGATGTGTTTCTCTCTTGCTTTATCGCCTCGACGGGGCTCTCCTCACATCCGGCTCCTTCGCTTCGCGCTGGGCTAACTGACCTGTGAAAGTTCAATGTTTAGTTCCTTTTTTGCCCACACGTTCTTCTCGATTGACACAAATTTTGTTTTTAATCAACCGAAGCACCTCGAACTCATTAACTCAATAATTTTTTTTTTCTCTCGGTATTGAAAAGCTGCATGAAATTTTTTAGAAAACAAATTCTGTTATTTCACGAGCATTAATTGCTATCAAACATTTTAAGAGCATAAAAAATATAAACAATTTTATTGCAATTACGTATTATTTTTGTCAGAATGTTTCACAACTTTTGACCGAATGAAATTAATTTGAAAAGTAATTACTTTCAGTTGATTTTTTCGATTACTGTTGTTAGTGCTACTGTTATTCGAAAATCGTAAAAATTATTGAAAAAGATAATCTTTTATAAATAGTTATTTTGATAATTTTTTTGTTTTCCAGTTTTCACCCACCTATTATGGATCAGAGTAACTCAATTCGTAGCCCAACAACAGCCATGTCAGTTAGAAGCGTTTCCTCGGATCATTTTGGGTGTTTGGTATTTTTGTTTGTTTGTTTTTTTTTGTTTTCTTTGTATTTTTGTTTTAATGAAGCGTTGTTAGATGACTAGAGGTGTTAGGACTACTTACTTTACGGCAACCTTAATACCTGTGCAGAATAAAAAAAAAAAAAAATGATCCACGTATTAGATTTTTGTTGGGTTTTCTAAGGGGATTTTCGGAGGAAACTTTTTTGGGACTGAAATTTTGTTTTTGGTATCATAAATTAGTTTTTAAATGATTCAAGTTCTTCGGAATTAGAGCGACGATTAAATTGTACTAATGGAAAATTCTTACATCAAAAATGGTAAAATAAAATAAAAAAATCTCGAGATGAAATTATTTTTTTTTTAATACAAAATTGATAGAATTCCTCTTTGATTTTCTTGCTCAAGGTTCGAGCATGCATTCGCGTATTAATTATCGACAGTGATGTCATACTGTTTGAAGCACGTTTGTCATTTACTTTTCCGATCGAAGAGCCACGCACGCAAATGCGTGAGAACGTTGCAAGGCACGAAAGGAAAACTTCTTCGTTTCGTAATTCAATGTTTAATAACACACTTGAGGTATGTAAATTGTAAAAAAAAAAAAAAAAGTAACAATCATCAATGCAAAACTGGTAAATCCATTAAAGATTCGAGAGAATCGTGACCAGTCAAAGCTGTACGCGAATACATGCTTGTAAATATGTTTAAAAAGTATACAGTTATAAAATCATGCACCATGTTATTTGTAGCCGTTAGTCCGCAGTGTCAAAGTGGGTCATTGAAAAATTGTAATTTTGCAAGAGTTTCTTTCTCAGTTGTACAATGCTCAAGTTTTATCTATCGTCTATTGATTATAAATAGCGTTAATTCAAATTATTGGCTAAAGTATCAAGCATCTACTTTCGTCTTGCACGCTTTTTTTATTAAACAGCATATATTTATTATTCAATTTGAAGACATTCGCTATGATTTTTCTGCCAAATTACCTGGATCTTAAGGGCTTGCTTTTATTTCCATTTTGTCGGGAATGAGGTCTCGTGTTTGGCTGGGACAATTCACTGTCGCTACTCGCCAACGAAGATTTTCCAGCTACAGCACCGTGCGCAAAGTCCTTCCTGTCGAATGACAAAATTTTTCTTCTAAATTCTCTAGAAAAAATTTAATTTCGAACAAATGTTAAAACACAATGCGATATATTAGTGTTCTCGAATATATTAGCGTCAAGTTTTTAATGCAAACAGCAAGTTTCGAGTTATCCTGTGTAATAATTTTTCATAATTCAAAGCATCATAAATAAATATTTAAAACAAATGAATGGCAAAATTGTTAACGTGATTATGAAACAAAATGAATGAAAAATTTTTATTCACCATTTAGAATCTACAATTTCTGTAAGTAATCAAAGGGAAAAACATGCCGGACGAGAATCGCGTGAATTTTTTTCATGTGATGTCATGAAAATATTAGCATCAGAGAAAAACAATTACCGATTTAAGTTGCACATGAAAAACATATTAAAGAGTTGGTACGAATATCGATGAGAAAAAATTTCGAGCAAAAGTTTAAAAAAGAACGTTCAATAACGATTGAATAAACGCACCTGTAATTATCAGATCTTGGTGTGGAAATGACGTTGGCTGGTTTGGCGGTGTGAACATTGGCATCGACGAAAACGTGAGAGCTTTTTGGAATGTCATAGACGACTTTTGGATGAACGGTGGTTTGTTTGACGTCCAAATGGGAGGAGGAATCGGGTGCCCAGTCGTAATACTTTGGTCTGTAATCCTTGTATTCTCGTTGTTGTACAGGTTGTTGTGGTTGTTGAGCTCGAGACTCGGAAATCCGTTTTCTATGCTGATATTCATCGCTCCCAATGCTGTTTTTACGATTAGCCATTTTTCCAGGTGGTGCTGAGGTAGGCGAGGATGCTGAGGACGAAGGCGCGCCGTCCGGATCCGCGCGGGATAACTGCGAGCTGTCCCAAGCCGGAGGCAAACTGCTGTAAAATCGTTGAAATAAATTATTCAATTAGCATTCATCGTCACCTTTCAATCCCCACTTTTTCGTACCGTTTTTCTCTCCATCTCTTGGACTTTAGAAACTGAGACTCGATTTTCTAATCGTTATTTATGCATGGTGATTCGAAAATATTTATTTGAAAAAAATAAAATAAAGTAATTGTATTATAACTTGTGACAAAAATTTAGCGAAATATCTTGTAATTGAGGAAATATTGAAAGAATTTATAATTAATGAGTAAAATAATTGTAAGGAACGTACCTTGAATTTTCGTCCATACTATAAAGTCTCAGCTGCTGCCTAATATTGGCTTTTTCTCTAGCCCGTTTGCGTTGAAATTCCTCTTCGACTTTGCGCATAACTTCGAGTTCGCTTTTTCTCTGTCGTTCTTTGGCCTCAGCTTCGCGTGACAATTTTTCTGCGAGTCTGCGTCTCTCGATTTGTCGAACGGTAGACTGAAAAGTGAATCTTTTGGCTTTTTGATTTTTCGCATTATTATTTTTAACGTTAGGAGGAGACTCGTTTTTAGGATCTTGAAGGCTTTCTGGTCCGTGATGAACGGGGGAAGCGCTCCGTTGTCTCATTTCCGAGATATTTTCACAAGATTTGAAGAAGTTTGGATATTTGTGAGATTTCGGTCCAATATCGGTGAAGGAACGTTCACGATAAATAGCCATGTCTCTGGTGCCGCCGTTGATGCTAATGCCATTGATACCGAAAGAGCCAATTTTGTTGGGAAGCCTCGAGTCGTCGGAATTTTTACGATATTTCGAGTTGCCTATTTCGTTTGCAGAATTTCGATAATTTAGACTCTGCGTTCGATTTTCAGTGTCGTTAGCTTCCGGGAGATACATTACGTGTCCACCGGATGCGAGATAAGAGAAAGAGGGTGGTTTCATGAGCATTGGAAAATCGGTTTTGTCCTCGTCCTCGATCTCATCGATTTCCTCATCGTTTTCCACAGGAGAATAATTATTTTCCCAGCTGGGAGTTGAATTTTCTCCATTTTCATGATTATTGCTCTTGCTGTGTTGAAGTGAATTGGGTGCACTGATCGAGAGCAGCCAATTTTCACCGAGATTCTCACCAGGACGTTTTCGTTCCTCTATCTCATTCGGGGCGAGTCCAAGAGCGCCGGAAACTGATCTCTTAAGTTTTTGCAATGAATTGAACGAAGAATTATCCTTCGTTGCTTTCGTGTCTGCCGAATAAAAACGGTTTTCATCGCGTGGCAACGAGAGCGAAAAAACGTGAGGCCTCGGTGGAAATTTCATCGGTGGTGCCATCGGCGGCGGAGAATCTACTCCGGCGTCGCTGCTCGATTCTTCTCCCAAATCCTGCTGCGGCGTCCACGCTGGTCTCGATGATGTCACTACCGTTTTTAATCTATTCGTTGTACTCACGTCCAGCGAATCGTCGTTCGCCGCACCCGCGTCTCCTGATATTCCAGAATCTCCTGATTTGTCGTGAGAACTTCGTGGACCAAGAGCCACCAGAGGAGGAGGCGGCCTCGCTAAACGCTCTATTCGTTCCTCGAACATTACCTGCAAAAAATTTACAATATTTTGCTTAAATTTTGAGATTATTTTCTAGAAAATCAATAGTTTCTCTAACGAAATTAAATTCTTAAAGAAAAAACCTCATTTTTCAAATTTATAAACTGAATTTCAGGAGCACTGCAAAGTAAAATAAACATTCTGCTAGGATTACCAAAAAATGTAATAATTTATTGATCTTTATTTAACTATTTCGAAAAAATGGTCAGATATGAAATTATTGACATTTAAATTCTTATTTGTTTGCTGTTAAAAAATGAGTAAATCATTTTTGCTTCAAATGACCTTGCAGCGACCTCACCGAGGCCATTCGGCCATCCCTCAAGGAACTTTATTGTTTCGGGATGCATTTCGAGTTTCTTGTCGATCGTAAATCATCGAAGCTGATTTTCCATGGCTTTTATTGCTGGAGATGAACGAAAAAAAAAAGAACGTAGAAGAAGAAAGTAAAATAAAATCGCCTAAGCTCACCGGTACTTCTTCGCTGGCTGTGCTCATTGTCGGTCCAGGAGTCTCCAAGGCTGACAACAATCTCCACGCTGCGGACGGTGAAAATCTCGGGATCTCGAGCTGCTTCTTTGGCAGCGTGGGACGAAGTTTCAGCGCAATGTCTTCTGCACCGTTTTGATTTTTACTCTGAAAATTTAGGAAAAACAAATAATTATTCTTGCTTTTCTTTCGTATAAAAAATACATTTTCAATTCCATTGAATTCTTCTCATTCAATTGTAAATTTAACAAATAAGTTATCATTTTTTTTTTTTTATTATCATCTCATTCAATCATGAATCAAATCTCATTTTGTACAAAAATCATACAAAATAAATTCTTTTTATAGATTTTTTTTGAGCAGAAATACATACGAAATTTGTTATTCAGCAGCATGAAAATAAGAGAATTAAAAGCAATAACGAAGGTCGTAACATTTCAATCGTCAACGAAAGAAAAATCGAGACTCACGTCATCCGTTCGATTTTGTGTGTTTTGCACCGAATTATTCGAATCTCTGTTTTGTATCCTTGTCTGTGAATGATCTACTTGTTGAATATTTTCGTTTCCTCTGATGTCCCGCGACAATTCATCATCGACACTGAAGTAATACGTTTTCGGAGCGGTTTTGCCACTCGGAGGCAATCTGTGAGAGAAAAATGATGAAGAATTAGTGGCATTTCGAATAAACGAGAAAAAAAAAAACAAAAATTGAGTGTAATAAAGGTTGAAAAATAAAAAAGAACAGAATAAGTTTCTGCAAAAAATGGCTTTTATATAAAGAATCATTTTTATACCCGTTCCAGTTTTTTCCCCTCGACTCTTTATTCTCCGTAAGTTTGGTATTATTTTTATCCGAGATTTTCGAGTCGTTGTGGTGTTCGCCGTTGATTTTGACATTATTGCTGGACCATCTTTTTTCATTGATGCCTATACTTTCGTCCTTCGTATCGTTGCGACGCTTTCGATGATCATTATTTATTTCTCTGCCACGAGGAGGTTCGGGGGTGCTTTCTCTGCCGGAGCCTTGACCTCGGACGTCCGGTCGATCGCGACAATTTCTCAAAGCAGGACTCTCCGATCTGGTTCTTGGTTGATCGACGAGATCATCGGATTTGCGATTTCTCGTGCGTTCGTTCGTTCCGTGGCGGTTTCTCGAATCGTAATCACGCCTGTGTCGATCGTCGATCGAATTACCAACGATTTCGAGCCTCTCGTTGTGAGATTTTCTACCGGAAATGAGCTCGCTGGTGCCATTCGAAGTTATTCTTTCTTCGTAAACGTAAGATTTTTCGATAATTCGTCTTCGATGAGAATTTTCAAGGAGACGTTCCTCATTTCTTTGCCGCGTTCTTCCATGATCGATTCTCGAATTTTCAATTCTCTCGTTCTCGTATCCTCGAATATCATTGACCGGCCGATTATCGTGTTTGCCTCGATTTCTTTCGTCGTTAAAACGTGCCGAAGATCTGAGCTCTTCTCGTCGACGATCAAAAGGTTCCTCGACGCTTCGCGGTTTTCTTTTCTCCATTCGACGATCATCCTGACGTTCCTCGGGTCTCGAGCGTGGATTCTTACGTTCGTCTCTGTGAGAAACACCGTTCGTAGGATTTCTGAGCTCGATTTTTGGATCGGCTGAAATAATAGTGGCAGCTCCGATAGGACCGACTCGCCTGTTGTAATTCAATTTGTTACGAACTTTTCTCGCGACTTGCATTAGTTCAGCTTGAAATTCCGGGCTGCTGAGGCTTCTCTGAAGAGTGTTTTTGCCATCGTATTTTTTCGATCTTCTTTTTTCGTCTCTCGACCAATTTTCTTGCTCCGCATTGTCTCGCCATCCGTACCGATTTTCCTTCGAGGATTTATCGTTTCTCCATCTTCTATCTTGTTCCAAAATACTCTCGTTTTCTTGAACACCGTTTTGCCAATTGCTCTGAGCTTTTTTAGTTTCCGCCCGAGTTTTAAAGAGTCGTGATTTTCGTGGAGGAGCTTGTATCGTCTCCTCGTCTCCGCGGTTCTCACCCTCTTGGCCAATTTCCCATTTATACGAATCCGGCGACGAACCATCACCGTTTCCAGGCGGTGGTGCTGGTGCTTTGTACTTTTTTTTTCCTCTATAACGACTCTCCCGTTCCCTCGTATCTCTCTCAGGGTAATAAGAGCTTTGACGGGTATCTTGATTGTGGCCACGATGATTTTGATGCAAATGCTCGCTCGGTGAATAACGAAGATCGGGTTCACTACCGAATCTCTTTAGCTCCGTCATTTCGTGCTCCCGACATCGACCTTCCTGCGAACGATGCAGACAACAATTGTACTGATTTTGATCACTGCTCCGAGAACGCGGACCCAAGTTCGAGGCTGATGTACTTCGACTTCTGTACACTCCTCCCTGAAAAATGAAAAAGAAAACGTTTTTTCATGTTTTTTATTTTCGATATCATTAAAGAGAAAATCATTCGAGTTTTTTCAATTGCTTCGGGGAGTTAATTGGAAAAATTTTCAAAAAAATTGAAAATTACGCGATAAACCAGGGTTCATGGATATTTTTATAAAGATGATTTGAAATTTTTCTATTTTTCTTATTTTCTTTCTTAAAGATCGAAACTTTGAGAAGAAGGGATAGAAAAAAAAAAAAATTGTAAAATAAAATTCATTCTCAAAATGCTCTCAAAAAGTGACGAAAACGAAAGATTGTGAATGTTGTTTTTTCCAGATATCTTGATGTAAAAAAATTGCAGTATTTTCTTGTGCAGTGAAAAAGTGGTTCTTCTAATAGCAAGTGGCCTGAATAAAATTTTATTGAATTATTATTACGAACAGATATTATTTCAAAACAGAAAATAATGAACGTTGAATAGTTAAAAAGCTATGTACAGCGACTAGCAGTGTGTCTGAACTTGAACTGTTTCGCGAGCCTTCTCTTTGTCGTTTGCTCGCCAGCAAGAAGCTCGTAATTCCGACTTTTTCCTCTTATTTTTTCATCGCGTTCTCTCGACGTTCAACAACGAAGTATTCTTTAGAGAGAAGAAAAAAAAAAGGAGGAAAGAGGATCGTTTCTAGAGGAATGTCGCGAGCGCGAGAGGGACTCTGGGTCACCAATGAGGCTTCGTGGGACTTGGGAGACTTGGAGCCTTGCCAACGGCGTTTACACGTTCTATTCTCCTCTAGGATACGTAGGAAAAATCGTGATATTTTTTTATTCACTTGCAATTAATTCGCATTTGAAATGAATCGATCAATTTAAAGACAAAATTTTTCCAAATGCAAAAATTTCCAAAAATTAAACCATTCGATGTAAATGAGCATTAATTTATGTGAAAAAAAAAATCATTTTTATTGAAATTGAAATTAATATTATTTTCTCAAATTATCGAATTCTTTATTGGAGAATCATTTTCCATTTAGTTTCGTTATTAAAGTACGAGAGAAAATATACGTTTTTAAAAAATAATAATGTTTCGTGTGTCACACTAAAGACGTTATAGAAGCGAGATATGTTACGAATTCGTAAGGAGAGCAATTTGACTCGAGGCACGAGGGAAGAGATCATGAACGATTCGTCAGGCTCTTGTATATCCAGCTCGCGAGTGAGGATCTTCAACCTCCGCGTTATTATTTCCCTTCATCTTTTCTCCTATCCGCGAGAGGTGAAATGCTATGTGTACACATACGTATGCAGAGGTTATTTTAAGCAAAATAATCCAATGGAAACGTTGATTTTTTCGTTGAAATTGATAAAGAGTTAGCCGACCGAAGAATTATCCAAAAATATCAAAATCCTCATGAAAGTTTGAGAATCGTTGAAAAATTGTGATTCGAATTTTAAAAAAAATTGAAACATTTGTGAAAATTTACGTATTTTTCTGTCATTCGTGAAAACGTATCCTGAGTAGATCGAAATAAAATTTTCTTCAATAACAATAAAAGAAAAATAAACAACGAAAATACAGTTAAGGAGGTTGGCTACACACAACAATGTTGCCATGTTAAAAGCATAGGAAAATTCGAAATGATTAGAATTTAATGAAATTTGGTGAGCATATTCTTTTGGATTAAATATGAATATACAATTTTTTTAAGATTTTTCTTCTACATAGTTTTCGAGTAATTTAACACTAGAGTTTACATCCGTAAGCATAGGATTCTGATATATATAGGTATATCTTTGGTATATTGTAAACTCCAATTATTCGACAACTGTGTAGACGAAAAATTTGAAAAAATTTGTGTCATTGCATTTGATGCTAAAGAATGTTATCACTAAATTTTATTAAATTCTTATCATATTGTCGTATGTAGCCACCCTCCTTAACAAAGTTCATTCGCGGAGCAAGCTCTTCCAAACTTTCGTCTCTTCTCATGCCCAAATTAGTGGAAATACGAAAGTGTCTTCAGGAGTTTTTTTGCAGAAAATTTTATGTCCTACGAAATTGGTCTCGAGACCTTGGCTCCATCTCCAATTGATCGGAAAATTTGATAAATTAATGAGAAAGCTTCATAAAAAAAAAAAAAAGATTCAAATCGAAATTCGGAATTTGGTTTTAAATGAGAGTTCGTGGTAACGATAATTCGGGATGGGAAAGCCCGTACATGGGAACGCGCGGATAGTTACAAAATGGCGATAGTGTAATATGAAGAATATATATCGGAGGTTATGCATACCTTGTTGAGATCGTGCGGCAGAGTCAAAGCGGATGGCCTGCGGCCACTTATGGTCCCGCCGTTGTGAATGATACTTCCATTATTGGTAGCTCGTAGACGCTGATTGGGCGGCTCCGGTAGAACTTTGTGCCCGGGGGGTTGAGAATGATGCCTCGTGAGTTCCCGAGGAAATGAGTGGGTCCATCCACGTCCCATCTCTTGGTTGCCCGACGTGCATTGCTGTTGATGGGAGGCCGAGTTGTTGTTGCTGCCGCTGTTTCCCATTTCGAATTTTTCCGGCTGTTCGCTTTTATTCTTGTATTTTGTGTTGATATTATTAGTTTTTTTTTTTCCCCCTTTTTTTCTTTTATGTCTCTCGAATATCTCGCTTTTCTTGAGTTCTCTCGGAGGCTTTCTCCCTCCGCCCCCTCCACGGGCACCCCGAGCCCGCGATCTTTCGCTGATATCCTAAGGATGATCTCCGGCAGCACGCCTCTCGATCATTTTTCATCTGGAACAAGAGAGAGAGAGGAAGGGGGATTCATCAAAAAGCCATTAGCAGTTGGCCGGCGCTTTAGTCTCTATCATTTTATATTTTGTTAAGTCATTCTCGCACCAATGGAATATATCAGTGCGCGAAATAACAGAAAAAAAACGAGACATTTTTCAAGTTCAACGATGAAAGAAAGATTCAAGGTTTTGTTGAAGGTCGTAAAGCAGAGATTAGTCTTTGGGAAGAAACGCAAAAGTGTGAACTCGATCGTACCCCGGTTAATGAATTATTTTTTGATCGAGTTCATTGAACATTAATCTGTGACAGAGAATGACGCTGAAAACCTCTCTTTTTCAAAGATTCCTTGAAAAGATGCGATTAAGGTCAAAAAATATTGACACTTTGAGCATCAATCCATTACGATATATAGTATCGCGAGAACAAAATTGTCGGTCATCCTATCCCCCGGCCGTCTCACGTAGGAATGTTTGTCCAAAGAGGACAGAAGAAACGAGAAATGATAAACGTATAATAAATGAATAAGAGGCTTTGCTTTCTCTCGAGAGATTCGGGGCCGATGGGTCATGGGGCTAGACAAACATTGATGCGCAAACACACGCACACGCGTGAACACAAATCGACAGAATTCTATGTGTCAAGGGGTCAAGCATGCATAAATTTGTCCCGAGGGCACAATACATTTTCTCTCAACAGAAGCATATATTTCAAAATCGAGTTTCACCGCGAGTCTTTCGAAATATCAAACAATCAAAACGCTCTGTTTTCTCTTTGAAAAAAATATGATTTCTAATCGCAGTCAGAAATTAACGAATTTTTTCAAATTTTGCATATTTTAAATTGCTTTTCATCAATTATTTTTCACACGACACGTTGATCCATTGATGCTTCCTCCCAAAGATTCGAGAATGAGGAATCACCGGAAGAGAAAATATTATAGATGCCAGTCACCTTCTCTCCTTTCCAGTTCTCTTCTATATTCGACATTTTTATCTTTTTTCTTTCTCTCGTGTGACTTTTCTCCTCTCGTCAATCCGGACCGGTCAGTTATCTTACAGTTACTTAGACGCGTCTTTAACCCCGACAAACTCTTGACTCTCGGTATATAAACACATATATTTATACACCACTGGTCAAAAGTATTTTCTAGAAGAGTTCTACTCAATTTTTTTTTATCCAGATTTCATATAATTCCGCAACGATTACATAATTCTCGAATTTTATTGCGGAAATGAATATATAAATTTTGAAGTTATGAATCGATAATAAATTTGTGCTCGGATCTAATTAGCTCGTAACTAACTCGATAGTTTCACGCTGATACGAAACGTCACGGTAATGATAGAAGAAATTTCAACTTTTTGAAGGATCGAGGCCTACGATCGATGACTCAACGTAACTCGTACGAATATCCGGTGACCGATATATTTCCCCGGATATTTAAACATGTAATCTCACGATAAATGGTCGATTTTAACCTCGATACTAGTTCCAACCTCGATTATATACTTTCTTGTTACGAGAGTCGAAAAGACTGTTCTAAATAATATGAAAACAATGTAAAATCATAAAAACGAGTAATTTTAACCGACAAACTTACTCTTTTTCTTATTAATTTAGAATCAAAACGATTCTACCAAAAAATAAATATTTTCTCGATCGATTTTTTTGTATTTTGGAAACGAATAAATAAAAATCGAACTTTTGATCGATAGTGTATTCTAGCGTGTGTCGAACAAGCGGATATTTCTGAAAAGTGCGAAAAGATCACATGGCGAGGTGAATCTCGCTCTCGCTCATTCTCTCCCAAGGTTCGCTTTTTCTCGTTCTTAGTTTATCGTTTTTCTTCCTCTCTCTCTCTTTCTCTCCGGTTCTTATTTTCCCTCCATTCACCTGGAAGCACCTGCCCAACCTGGACTCTCGTGCGGACGACTTGCAAAAGAGAAGAAAAAGAGAGCGAAAGAGAGAAAGAGAGCTTGGATCGACTCCAAGTACCGCTAGTCTCGCGCTGCGAGAGACTCCAAGACTGCGAGTACATCTCGTGAGTTTTCTTTGAGTGTGTGTGTGTGCGCATGTGTGTGTTTCTCTGCATGCTGTGCATTTAAGGGGACTTTCCCGTGCTGGTATCAGCGATACAAATCAATTCGTATAACAACCGTTCGGTCATTTTTTCTCTCTTCAAATTACGAATATATCGTTGGGCATACATAAATTAAGTGAGCATTTGAATGAATAAACAGCACGAATAAAATTCGATTTATGAGATTATTTCTCAACGTTTTATTTTTATTGCTCGAATTACGGTTTTCATCGCGTCGATTCTGTTATTTTTTTAAAGATACGAAAGTTGTTGACTCGTTAAAAGAAAAAAGAAAATTTCCGAAACCTGTAAAGTAGTTTGTACAATAAACGAATAAACTAACCTGGTTAAGTAATAAAGATTTTTGACTCCGTAGAAGAGCAGCCGCATTCCTACAATTCGGCATATAAAATAACGGAGTCGATGATTCTTTTGAAATATACCGAATAAAATAACGATAACGAAGTGAAACCAATTGATGAAATTGAGCGTAGAATTAATAAGCGATTGTATAACCCTAAAAATAAAATCATTACGTGACAAGCATAATGAAAAACATGAAATTCAATCAAGTATCGCGAGGACCAATAAAAAAAAAATAAAGTGAATATATATTTTAACCGAGGAATAACATAGATCTCATTAAATTTGAATTTAACGTTGAGAAAGATTATTGCGGCGCAAAAATGTGAAAATAATTGGAGAACTGCCTGCGGCTACATTTCGAACGTTTTCCAGTTGATCAGAAAGACAGAGAGGGAGGAGAGCAGCACAAGGTGTAAGGTTTTATGGGGAGGGATTAGCTTGACGCATCGTTCAAGGAGGCTCATCAATTACGAGCGATAGATTGCGTGTAGCTTCTTCTTATTATGCTTATGGCATCTCTTTCCCTTTTATTCTTCTTCTTCTTCTTCTTCCTCCTCCTCCTCTCTTCCTTCTGCTCGGATCTTCTTCCCGTGGCCGTGTAAAAGTGAAGCTCGAGAAATCACAAGGCGATACAATGTCGACAGGAACATCGTCACGCATCGTCGATGATGCAGAGAAGTTTACCCATCGAAAGAGGGACCGAGAGAGATTAATAAATAAAGAGAGAAAGAGAGAGGAAGAAGATGGAGAAGAAAAAAGAAAAAGGATAAGAGGAACAAGAAAATTCTTGTAATCTGAACGTCCTGCTCGTTTGGCTTCTGATCGTGGATCTTCGATATCGGTGGATCGTGAATAACAACCTCGGCTCAGAGTTGCCAGGAACGAGGGATCGCTCGCGCGCGAGCCAATACAGTTTTTTTTTCATTCATTTTTACACGCACGTGGCGAGCGACTCTCTCTCTCTCTGTAGTAGATATACGTAAGTTTTATCGATTGGGCACTCGGGATTTAGCATAAAAAAAGGAGATAAAAAGAAAGACGTAATCTGGATTGCCAACGAATTAAGATAAATTCTTAGCAAATCGGATGTTGGTGAATTTGATCAAATTCATCAGCAAAATGTCTGAAGTCAAGGGAAAAAAAAAATTGAGATTTCCTCTTCCTCGATTTTGAATCACTATTTTTTGAAATTTTATCAAACATTTTAAATTCGAGTTTCATGACACCCGGTACGTGATACATTTAGCTAGAAATTCAGTGTAATTAAATGGTACTCTTAGGAGGAGAGAATTCTCAGAGGATCGGAGAGCTTAATCTGGTCTCTCGATCGTGAATGTAAGAGCAACGTGTTTATAGATCGTTCCATCCTCCTATATATACGTGTACGAGTGAAATTTTTCAATAGAATTTTTAGCGATGGTTAAAATCCAGGTGGGTTCACTCGAGCGTCTCTTTAATCGTCGTTCGCACGCGGCTAAAAGATTTTTCATACGAGAGAAACATTAGTTCGCTGAGTCTCCCTCTCGTTAAACTCAATATTTTTCGTCTCCGGAGATATTTCTTATTTCGAATCTGCCTTTATACATGATAAATCTAAGCAAACTATATATATATAATTCGAAGAGTCTGCGGTGAAGGAAGTGAGTTCGAGGAGAGAGATGCTGTGTGAAAATCGCAAATGAATTGAGCGGGTCGATTGATTTTTCAATCGATCCAGAAGAAACGATCGATCATCGAAGAGTGTATACGAAAGCGAGAGAAAAGGAGAGATAGAGAAGGAGAAAAAAAAGGAAAACATGAGTTATGGCGCCTATAAGACGAGACTTCCTGTTTTCGTTGGTACACGCAGGAGAGATAAATAAAAAAGAGGATTCTGAATATGCCAGTCGTGAGGATTCTATACGTGGGCGGATTCGTCGATTTCTCGACATCGATTCCATAAACGATCGCTTTTGTGTGTATACACGCGTGCATGAGTTTGGCACACCTTGAGATTTTCTAACGGAAATGTTGAACTTCTTGGGATGACGTAAGCCTCGCGTGTACATGTGTGCAAACGATCGAAGAGGTCAGTAAAGCGTGCTCCTATCGGAGATTGTTTCGTCTTATCCGTTGCAATTCTGCCGAGGATGAGAAAGAGAAAGAGAAATAAAGAAGGAGAAGAATCAACGACGCGAATATATCCCAGCATCCGTGCACGTAATCTTGTCGCGTGCGGAACCGAAGATCGTACCGGTGGATGCTGGAGCATTACCACCTCTGTAGCAACACATTTGTGCTCGGTACAAACGTCTGTACAATTGTCACGACACGTTTTCCTTCCCCTTCGCTTCTCCTCCCTCGTCGTTCGCTCCGGGTTTGTCGGGATAATTCAAGAAACAGAGTGATACACAGTCTTTGACTCAACAAGTGTACAGTGAATCCGAATCGATTGGAATTGAAGAAATAAGAAAAAAATCGTTTGTGGAGAACTAATTTCGTCGATTGATCTTTCATTTCAAATAAAAGTAAATTAAGAGTTTCGATATCATCTAGCGACGAGATAATCCACAATTATTTCGTTCATTTATCACCATGGAACACGTGATTTTTATCTCATTTCGATCGGCATCGCTTTGTTTAATTTTCGTTTTCAAAAGATTGCCAATGACTGTAGGCATATTTGTTTCAGGATGAATATATAGTTGTGTACTCGTACGTTTGATACTGCTGGGATGCACAGCAGCAGAAGGATAGATTCGAGGCGAGTTGAAAGCCACGAGCACACGAGAAGGGTAAGCCCGCGGCGGGCAAGATCGTTATACCCATCGTTTCCTATACGTGTGCTCTCGCCATGAGGAAACTCGGTTGCTGACCTTAACGGATCGACAACGCACACCGCAGGGCTGTTGCGAACGACGAGAGATATCGCGAGCAGTATTCCGTCCTCTTTTTTTCCCCTCTCATTCTCTCTCTCTCTCTCTCTCTCTCTCTCTCCTCTTCTTCGCCTCGTCATCGACGTCAGGCCGTAGGTCGAATGCGCGGCGTTTCAAGGATATAGGGAAGATCGAATGGTGCACGAAACGGTATACGGGGCGTTAAGACTCGGATAACAGTTAGATCGCGTAATTATGAAGAGAAAAGTCCTTAGCGATTTTATTCTACGAAGCACCGTTCTTGAGATATCGAAGAATTAAGGAAACAGCCAATCGAATGGGTTGATAAGAGCGGTGGGCGTGGCGCTCCCTTATCAAGATGCACTGGATTGGCTCTCACCGATTCTTTGAAAATCTCGTAAACAGTGCAGCCTAGAAAAAAATGGCCAAGAACTTTTATCTTCAGAATTTCATCGAGTATACGTTGGATTCGATTTAAACTGCATTTCTGAGACACTCTGTAGACGGGGAGGATTATACGGATCGAAATATTAGCATCATCATCTTCGGCGGAAATTCTATTAAGCCGGATAGAGGGCAGCGTCAATCAATTTGTTGCTTCATCATCGTCTGCATTCGAGGTCAATTCGAAACTTCTATTATATAAATACATCTACAAGTACAACAGTACTCCATGGTGTTTATTGTACACGAAGGCTCAGGCGTGGCCGGAAGTCTTGAGATCGCGTTTACCCCGCTCGTTTATCAGTCCTGATCCGTTATTATCGGTAATCATAACTCACAGGTTCATCAATCGATAAAAACAAGAACTCTTTTCATCCAACACCAAAGCCTTTTTTTCGTCCAATAATCAACAGGAATTGTGAAAATTCTTGTGAAGCATAGCGGCGATGGAAACTCAACTTCTTGCTTCTGCAAGAACGGTTTCAACGCAAAGCGGAAGTTTAACGCGAGTTAAAAGTGGAAACAGCCACGAGTACAGTTGAACAAGGGTTTTTGGCTGCGCAGGTATCGTCCATCGAGATATTTACCGTTGAGTTTTTGTTTTTCGAGATTTATGCTACCGATTTTTTTTGCTAATTTGCTTCAACCGGAAGAATCTTTCATCCTGAAGCTCATAAAATGAATTTAAAAAATGATTGAAAACTTCAGCACAATCAGTCTATAGAAATAATAGTTCGATCAATGAATGAAACAACATGAATTACCTGATTAAACGGAGTATATACGAACTGACTGAAAGTGACTAAATGAAAATGAAACTGAACTAAAAAAATGAATAAAAAAATTGATGAAAAGTTTAGTTATTGAATGAGATCGTTGCAAGAGCATCCCTTCGTTTCCTGTCGTACAGCTGTGCGCCTAAAATCAGAAGCTTTTGTGTGGACTTTCGTGCCTTCTGGATCGTCGGGAAGCTTACAGAGCTCGGTTATAGAGAATTATACAGATCGTAGGCGTCATCGTGGTCGTTGAGACAAGTTCGAAGAGAGGGGAACTCTATTTTCTGTGCGCCAGCTGATGTCGGTATAGCGCCGGCTGAGCTTTTGTCTTTTTGGTATCACCGTCTCGCCGTCGTTCTTTCTCTCGCGAGCCAAAGTCCGCTGACCTTCGTCGTTTATAAACGGGAGGGTATATGAAAGGAAGAAAACAAAAAGTGTGTTAGAGAGAAGAAGAAGAAGAAGAAGAGCATGAGGAAGACAGGAAGAACGAAGGCACAGAGAAAAGCCGCGGATTTAGCCGGGAGGACGATATTTCTCGATCTCTTTTCTCTCTCTCTCTCTCTCTCTCTCTCTCTCTCCCGCTCTCTTGGCACAAAGTGGCAAGTGATGCGTGACGGTAGGTGGCGCGCGCGAGCGCGCTCTCGGTTATCATAACTCGGGGAGGAACTCGACGATGATCCTGCGAGCCAAGGAGTCATCGAACCTCGAGCGACTTTATATCCTCCGCGAGCGGATAAACTATACAGGATGTATATGCTCTATGAAAAGTTATTTATCTTTTTTGTTTTTTTTTGCTCCACATATGTATCGACGTAACGTACGATAATGTATATGGGGATTTCCGAGACTTGATATTCCAGTCGATAACAACATTAGGTTGAATTTGATGAGGCACTTTAATCGAACGAATATGATGAAAAATTTTGATTTTCATTGCACTTTTATCATCTCGTAACTCAAGCGATCCATCAAGTCGCTCGACTGATGTAAATCGTTGGATTGATATCATTTTTCGTTTATTATTTCGACGTAAAAACGTAATTAAAGTGTTTTTTTTTATGCAAAACGTCGGATTTGACGTTTCGGGCATTTTGTTCGATAGCTGAGAATACACAGGCAAAGTTGCACAGAGACATTCATACATTTTAGACCGGCGCTTCGCTCGATAATAACGCCTACGAGTATAAAATACTCGCTGCATTACTCAAGCATGCCCGGATATTACTTCAGCATCATGTATATCTATATATTCAAATTTATAAAGACGGCGTATAGTTATATTCAAAGACGCATACATATCCTTTGGACAAATGTACCAGCGTGGGTTTTCAACGTTTGGTTTATTGGGCGTAATGTTATTTCCAGTCTCAATAGCTCCCCCGTACCAGTAGATACGCTCAGTGAGTGGACGGACTAGTGTGTGTTTATTTTTCCTCGTAATACCGTTGTTTCGCACCAATTTAACGAGATATCGAAGCAATAAAAATCTATTATTTTTCGGGATAAAATGTAAAATAAAAATAGTAAGTAAAGTTTTAAGTTGCATCGTAATCAGGCACTTCAAAATTGGAATGAATTTCATTGGGAATTATGAAAGAGGATGCGATCAAAGTTGAGCTTTATTTTTTCCAATTCTTTTTTTAAGCAGTCGGAACGAAATTCCCATGGAATAGTATATGATAAGATTCATGGGAATGAAAATGGTTTGGCTTATAACCTCGCGATGTCTAATTGAAGTTATTTAAAACGCTATTAATTCGAGGTCGGACTGTACTCGGTCACGTCCGTGCACCAGTGCGCGGATGTGAGGTGACTCCAGAAGTGAATGAATCCAGGAAGGTAACCCGATGCAGTGTAAAGGTTCGCTCAGCTGTGTGTGTTCCAACCTTTTCTCTCATTGCTGCCGTCTCGCTCTCTAAGGAAGAGTTCACTGAGCGTTCTACCATGAGATGACGTACAGAGTGTCTCGAGAGTCGAGTTTTAACTCTAAGACTATTCGGATCTTGAAATTATGATAAGAAAAATCTTCGCGGGCACTTATCGGTCCGATTTTTTTTTTCGATTTCTGTCCGAACCCACACACGGGCGCGTGGGCACAAAAAAAATTTCTGAGTCCACGGAGAATGAGAAAAATGTTTTTTGAGTAAAATTTGTCTTGTGATTTTCCTTTCGATTCTGCCTCAGGTGTGCGGGCACTAAAAATTTATTGAAAAATCTCGAAATTTTCCGGTTTCTTGATACGATCATTTATCACGAACTTACAAAACCTCACAAAAATCATTTAAAAAAAAATAAATAAATAAAAAAAACTCGCAAGTTATTTCCGTTTCTCCGATTTTTTTTTTTTTACCGAGTGTATTTCCCGCTTAGGCTCTGAGCAACATTTTTCGAGACATCCTGTGAAAGTCTTTCCTATCGCAGGAGTGTATTTAAATGAGAAGATCGTTTCATATGTGTATATATAATATATGTTGACTGCAGAGAATTTGCCGGAGAAATATAGAAAAAGCTAGAGGGAAATGCTGGTATCGCGATGACAAATATCCCAGGAAATTCCGTTCGGGCGTAACGGATGGTATTTTGATACAGAGAAAGAGAGAAGTGGGATGGCATGTGATGCAGTTTGCTCCTGGTATATAAGATCAGCATACGCGTCGTGAGACCGGTGAAAACAAAAAAAATGTTCATTGACAGGCCTAGAAAACGTCTCTCTATAATTTCAATGGGATATTATAACCGGCTTGAGCAAAGTTCTCAGGGTCAACCATGAGCTAATAAATATCTCGTACCGATTGTCGATTCAATAACTCCGCTACGAGTTCTTCAAACAAGAAAATTGAAAATCATTGAGAATAATTTTTCAACGGGGGGGGATTGATGGGCGAGAGTAATGAAAAAAAAAATACAGATTTTTCGATTCTTCTCAGACGCAATGCGGTTAGCCTCGAGATTTTTTCGCCTTGTCCAATCGGAAAGAATCTATCAACCCGTTTCAACTGTCATTTAAACTTTTTTCAATTTCGTTTTATTTCTTCGCGCGATATATGCTCGTCGATAGCTCGTACCATATAACCAAGTGTTTTGTTTTTTTTTTTTCGTTTTTACGATTAAATAAATCGGAATGCGAATAATAAGAAGGCGCGCGAGAGAAATAGACGAAAGAGAGCACATGAAGAGAGAATAACCGTTAGAAATTCCAAGAGTGGAAATAGAGGAGACCACCCATCGGTCATGGAAAGCGGGCCGCTAATTTTGTTCAAATGGCTAGGTACATACATGCATGTAATATTGTTCATACTTTGCTCGTAAGAGATGGGAGAAAAAAAAACAGAGTCGCCAAGTAAAAATAATAAAAATTGTATATTTTATGGTATTTCTTGTGTGTGTGTGTGCGTGTGTCCAAGACGTGAGAAGAACGCTCTCTTCAGGAGTGACCGATTCATCCACCGGCACGACTTCCTGTATCTTTCTCTCGCTCTCCCGTATATACTTTTTTCTTTTTTAAACTGTCCACGTCGTCCGAGCTGCTACTAACGTTTAATTACGTCGTCGACGTAATCCCGCCCACATTAGAGCAACTTTTTTTTTCCCCCTATAAATATACGTATATTTAATTTACCGAAGAAGAGAAAGATTGCGGAAAGATTTGATTTTTTTTTGTAGCGATTTTGTTCATTAATATTCTGATTAATTTATTGAAATTATGGATTTTCGAAACGTTTTTTTTTTTCACGAATCAATAGACGATGATCAAGAAATTTATTTTGTTTGACAATTGTGACGCAAACAATAAAAATGACAAAAAAAAAATTCTTCACTTGCAAAAAAAAACTTTTTTTGCGGTCTAAAGTCCGATCGAGGGATGGGAAAGAGAAGTGAAAAAGAGGGAAGACCACCCGAGGAGATAAATCTTTCTCTGTGGTGACGCGGTCCGATGCTCGTTTTCTCTGATTCCCGTCTGCAAGATCCGAGTGAAAGAAGATAGTCTCTCTTTTACGGGGGTTATATTCAGTTGGTCACAGTTCGAGCGAGAGAATCGCATTTGTCGAGACGCGCTGCCGGACACACGAGCTATCGAGAAAATCGGTTTCCCGTCGAGATCGACAGTTCCAGTTGCGGGGAGGGTGAGAAGGAGGAATAAGAGGAAAAAGGAAAGGACCAGAAGATAAAAAGAGAAGGGAATTCTCTGACGAAAAAAAACGAATAAATAGCAAAACAAGAAACATAAAAAAAGTTGAAGGGACCAGGAATCTGAGCTACCGAATCGATCACAATCACCCTGTATAAATGGAATGCTCTTAAAATTCAAGAAATCTACTAATCCTGTCGATCCTTTGATATTCAAAACTGTTTATTTATTTATTTCGTTATTTAATTTATTGGAGAGACTGGTAATTGTTTCTTGGAGGTCACTAACTGGGTTATTCACCTTGTGAACATAATTCTTAGAAGATGTATGTATGCACCCTGCACAAAAGCCCTCAACATTTCCCATTACGTAGAGATATATATATATGTATATATACGAAAGTTAGTACACACCATGTGCTCCGGTATAAGCTGGCGAATAGCGAGGAGATACTCTCTTATACAGGAGTACCAAACGCCAAGAGGTAAATGGAGATTGCGCGAGGTATACGTCCCAGGCCTGTCTCGCAACTCTTGCTTAATTGACGCTGAAATCCTTTGGATCTACTGTACGAGGAAGAGAGACGAGAAATGCTTTTCTTTATACCCACACATAAGCCGAATCTCTATATATGTATATAAATAAATCTGTAAACGAAAAAACTTCCTTCTGTCTATCAGTATACGTTTGACTGTTTATAACTCCGGGACGACGACTGCGCGAACCCATTTCAATGAATCTTTCACAGAAGCAAAGCTGCAATGGGATTGAAAGCATAAAAAGCTGTTGAAATTCTCAAACACATGAAATCGTACGTTGATTTTGAATTAAAAAAAAAAAAAAAAAAAAAAAAAAAATCCTACCATTTTTGAATCTGCTTTATTTTTCTATGAATTTATTGAGATAATCGACATTAAACCTCAATATTTTCATCGACGCGTGTAAACGAATGTAAAACTGTTTTGATTATCATTATTATCGAGCCTGATCTCTCTGGGTGTGTGACATCTACATTCCAGCGAAGTAATTGCCCCCTGAATAAGCATCTGGAGAGAGATAGAGAGAGAAAGACGTAGAAAGGCAACGACGAGGGCACGATTTCATTTGCACCTCGTACAGAACGATGTGAGCATTCGCTCAGCCACAGGTGCATCACAGGTGCACCTCTCGAGAATCTCAGATGATATGCTCACAGAAAAAGAGATATGAAGGAAGAGAAAAACAGAATAATACCAGGAGCTTTATTCCAGTATTTTGCGCGAAGCCTGAAAATTAATTAAGGAGTTTTGGTACAAATGGCAAAATGTTAAGAAATTAATGAAATTTGGTGATTATGTTCTTCAACATCAAGTACGAAAAGACAAATTTTTTCAAAATTTTCTTCTACTTAGTTATCGAGTAATTATGCATTAAAGCAGATTTCTTATGCCCGAAGTGTATACCTATATATATGGAAACGCTATGCTTATACACGTGAACTTTAGTCTTCAATTACTCGATAACTGTGTAGAAGAAAAATCTGAAAAAAATTGTATTGTCAAATTTGGCACTAAACGAATATGTTGACCAAATTTTATAAAATTCTTAACTTTTTGACAATTTTTTGTGTTTTTAACATGGTTTAGCATGGCAACATTGTATCGCCTGTACCGAAACTCCTTAATTGGATTGAACGCAATGAAAATTAGGTGGACATAAATGGTTGGAAAAGAATTTTTTTTCAATTCTCATTATGATTGAAAAGTTGTTAAAAAATAAAGAGAGTAAGAATTTTCATCGAATAAAAAATTTCAACTAGTCAACCGAAACTGATATATTTCATATTTAATTCGATGTTTAAAAAGAAAGAAAAAGAACATCGAAGCGTCGGTTCAAAAGTAGATTGTTCGAACAAAAAGATTTATGAAACCCGTACATAAAAAGAGAACTTTTCGTAACTGGAAAAGCGATGAACGAAGAGGAAAAGAGGAAGAAGAAAACGAAAAAAAAAAAAAAACAAAAGAGAGACAAGATCAAAGTGAGTAAATCCAACGGGCGAGTCTTGGAGATGAAAAAAAAAAAAGAAATAAAGAAAATCGAGGTCGGATCGCACGGTGGCCCAGTTTCTTAGCTCGTGCGAAAAAGAAAGTAAATTCTCTCGTGGTTGACCCTCTCATCGGAAGGCTTCTTTCTCTTTCAGGTGTGCGCTAATGGTCAAGCGGGCGCGGTCCATATCCCGAAAAGATATCGGTGAAAAATAGCCCCGGGGCACGGAAGAGGTGAGAGTGGTTGCTAAAGATATGGGCGGGGAATCCGCTCTGTGAATGTGCTGGCTATTCGACGAGCGATACGACGAATGAAAAAAAAAGGAGCAATAATTTGGGATTATCGTAACAGAGAGATCAAAATAAAAAAATAAAAAAAAATAAAATAAAAACTGATAATTATGATATTCTCATCATTGTTTTTATATCGTAATTATTATTTTTCATAATCATAATTATTATCAGACGGTTACGCACGTTTATTTTGGACATAAAAAAGTGAAGCAATGAGAACGAAAGAAAAATAAATGCTGAGAATCAGAGAGATGAGCTCTAAACTTCTAAGCTATCGGCGGCGCATACACACCTTTATGAGTATCTCGGAAAAGATGAAAAGGTTGGATAAGGTTGTCAGGGCATATACAGTCGTTTTATATACGTAGAAACAAACGGCAAAACAGCAGGTTGTGCCTGAGCGAACAAAGGATCGTTCCGCGTTGATTTTTGTCACGCCCTCGTAGGTTCATGGGGAAAACGCGTATGGTAAAACGTAATGTAGTATGTACAATTGCAATAACGAGTGTATGTGAGAGAGGGAGGGAGAGAGAAAGAGAGAGAGTTATTTCTATATTGCATAAGAGATGGTACGTTGCTCGTATAGTTATAAATTGAGGAATAGCAGCGCCACATTAATTAAACGCGACTGGTACTTTGGCAAGCAGCACGCGCGATGAGCCATTTTTTAGAGATTAAAGTAAGTTGATGAGAGCTCGATTGTTATAGTAAATGATAAATTGTTTTTTAGTCGAAACGTTCGAATAATGAATCGAGTGAAAATTTATTAATTGCGACATACACTCGTAAGATTGGTATTTTTGCTGAAATGCATTTTTACCGAGTTGCAATATATTTTTGAGAGCCTGCAACGCCGTTGGAATTTATTTGGGCCGCGAAAGATTCTCGGAAAGAATTTATGTTTATTTTTCTGTTTTCTTTTTTTTTTCTTTCCTTTCTTTTTTTTTACCCAGGCCAAGTGGAAATCAGGTTGTGCATCGAAAAAATGGGCGAAAGGGTTGCGTGGCTCTGTGCCTCCTCTTTATTCCGACGGGGGAAAGTGAAGATGCATTCTCCGACCTGACGAGACCTTTCGGCGCTCGGATCTTCCACGAAGAGAGTAAGAGACCTGAAAAGATCTTCTCTCTCTCTCTCTCTCTTTCTCTCTTTTAGGCACGTTGATTATTGCCTGGTCCAGAAAGAGGCTGAACCCCTCCGCCTCTGAGCTCTCGATGAGCATTCATTCTTCGGAGGGCTTTACTTCAGAGCTCCAGCATTACAGAAGAAATTAAAGCGAATCGATTTTCAGTCACGCGAAATTAGTTTTCGTATTCGATATACGTATAGAGCGAGTGCGATTGGAGGGTGGAAAAAAAAATGCAATTCCTATCAATGTAATGCAGCACCGTGTCCAAGTTTTCGATCCGCAGCAGTACCTTTTTTGGCATTTCAAATGACATTAACGAAATGTAGTTCTATCGAGAAAAAATAATTTGCAAAATTCGAGTATTCGGAGGCAAAATAAAATGAAAAAAGTGACTAAAAATTTGATCGAAAAAAACATGCAACAAATGTTTCATCTCAAAATGAACAAAATCCTATAGAAATTTGTTTTCCGTTAAAACCATTAGTTATTTTCGTGTCTCAAATTTGAGCACCCTGTACGTATATACACAGAGCCGTTTATGTGTAAATGATACATAATGGGCTCGAGTCCGTTTAGCTAAGATTGCTACAAGTGAGCATAGTGCCTTTTAACGACTGGAGGCTATAATAATGCTCCTGAGAGTGAGGAATGCGAGCAAGAAAGGAGCAAAGATGATATTTACAATGATTTTGACCAGAAAACAAAAAAAAGCAACGGAAGATTTTTAAAAATATGCCCGAAGGTGCCCGAGCTGCTGGTTCTTCCCACGGTTCTCCATTTAATTTCTTATCTTCGCATGAAAATTTCTTATCGATATCTCGTAAAGGATAATAGAAATTGAAAAAAGATACAAAATTTTCATTTCTCCGACGCATCGAATCGTTCAATATATATCGATAAGAATTTCGTCTAATTCGTAATTAATATGTGAAGATTCGTGCGAACTGGAAACGCTAACAGGCGATGAAAATAACAGCAGTTTTACACATACAAACTTCACATATATATTTATATACGTAAATATATATACATACAAAGATATATATAAATGAGTTTTTGTAGCGGCAACTCCGGCCATCTTGTAGGCACGATAATCATCATAACGGGCGTTCTTCCTCGTGGAACCAAACTCTCATATTCTAACTTAACTTTCGCAAAGTTATACATCTGTCAGGTAAAACCGTATTTATTTAATAATCGAGGTCGTTTTTTTTTTTTTCTAGTTGTTATATTTTTCGTAACAGTCCGAGGAGGAGGCTACAAAGAAAAATTTCACCGAAGCTCCAGTGAAATAACATCTTGCTAACGGGCTACTGCCATTTCCTTAAAAACAGTTCGTCAAAACCGTTTTTTTCTTTATTGCTAAATAATTGGTCACAATCAACGGGCAATCGTGAGGTGAAGATGATAATTTTTGTTTTTTTGTTTTTTTTTTTTTTTACGAAGAATCATTTAGAAGAGCTAATCGTCTCGTTAGGCTAAATGAATCCAATCATTCGTCATTGTTTCAGTCACTTTCTTCAGTTTCTCTCAATCTGGTTTTTTCTTTTTTATCGCTCGAATGTCATACTCCGACGATGATATTTTTTTTTAAATTCTTTTACACGAGAACAAAACGAAGATCGTCGTCTCTTGCAATATAATTTTTATTTCGTTTATTGTTCATCGAGGAGATTAATGTTTTTCGTATTACTGTTAATTTCGTATGGAAGAGAGCTAGGAGGAGAGGATAAAAAAAAAAATTAGACTATTTCTGGATGGATCGCATGCACTGGTCGGTGCATATCGTGGCAGGACGGTAGCGTACTCGAGCGTGCACGCGGAAACGGACTGTTACGGGTATTTTCTTCCGACACCGCGTTATATTTTATATTATGATATTTATACGGTATTTATTAGGAGCATGTGAAGAGGAATAGTTAAAAGAAGAGAGAGAAAGGAAACGAATTTTCTAAATACAAGGAAAAAGAAAAGAAAAAAAAAAATGAGAGAACGAAGACCGAGACAAGAAAAACTTCGACTTCCGGTTTGAGAACTGGCGAAGAAAATAATATCTGTTATTTCATTTCGTACTGCATTTAAGAATGTCTCTCTTTCTGCGTTATAATATTATTATTTATTATTTATCTATACTCTAATCAATGGAAGCGAAAAAATGCTTACACGATTCTCGTATGAAAATCTCAGAAAAGTAGACGAATAAAGAGATCTTCGAACCCCTGATTTTCATATTATTTCACCGAAAATCAAATTTTGTTGAAACCCTTAAAATATTTTATCAAATACGTGCAACAAAATATTTCAACAAAATTTCGTTTCGAGTGCTTTCAATGTTTTCATAAACTCATTTCATCGGTATCCAAAAAAAAATCCTCAAATTTCTGCACAAAGAAGAACGAGGATCGTATCGAATGATGAAACTCAAAAATTGACTCAAAAAGATCGCGTTAAAGAATCGTCTGAAAATCATGTAAAAAGCATTTTCATCGCAGCGATGAAATCCCGATTGTACATTAGTTTGGTAATTCATTGAGATCGTAGATCGAGGATTGAAAATCAAATCAGGAAATCAAGTTCAACGATATATCACCGAAAACAAAATTTTGTTAAAATATTAAAATATTTGTTGCACGTATTCAACAATTAAAAATTTTTTTTTCAGTTCAGACAACAAAGTTTCGAATATTAAAGCAAACCAAACCTCGTTGAGACACCTTAAAACACTTTGTTGCGTGGTCGAAATATTTTTTTTCACGTTTATTCAACAAAATATTTCAAGTTTTAAACAATATTTCGTTTTCAGTCATAATCTCGGTGGATCCAAGAGATACTGAACAAAAAAACATATACACAGAGAAAAAAAAATGGTTGATTCAATAAAAATTGATGTTATTATGGAAGAGTTTTGTCAATTGAAATGCGCATTTCTTTGGCAGAATGATCGTGCAGTCTGATGAAAAATTAATATGTTCGTTCAATGGTTTATGACATTATGATGATCATATATTTTATTGGCACTCCGTAATGAGAGATTTTGTTGTTCCAATAACTTTTTTTTCTCAGTGTATATATATATTATATATATATATATATATAGACAAAATATTGTATACAGTATATAATACGGGATTGCACGCAGGACGCGTGCTGACCTCGAACTTCCGACCGAGGGTTCCGTTACGCTTACACTCGCGCATCAACAATACACCTGTGTATATAGGTACGAACGTTGCACACACATACAAGATAAATTTCCACATCTATTTACCTGTTGCACTCTCTCGTGGCTCACCGTAGTTCGACCTCCGTATAAAATTATATCTGTACAGCGGCTTTTCTCGATTCCACGAGTATCCGTATACGTGTATATATTAGGGTGGTTCAAAAAAAATCGATATTTTTTTTTTCCCAATGGGTACGTTTCGATAGTTGTAGTAAGGTAAAAAAAGAAGCCTGTCAAAATTTGAGCCCTTAAAAAAATTTTTTAGAGGTCGCTCATCGCTATTTTGTATTTCCTATTTAAATAACACGGGAAAGACATCGCTTGCTGCTCCTGAATTTTATACCTCGCCAACGCGTGATCGTAGCATAATGCCACAGGCGGGTTTTTGTAGGGATTTAAACGCACTATCAAAAAGATTTCTTATCGTTTTACGATAAATCAACTCTTTCGGAAGATATTTATGGTTAAAGTTGACTTTGTAGTCAATTTTAAGATTTTTTCACTTTTCCGGCGAAACTATCGAACTCATCACAAAATGTTATGGGACTTTTCTTGAAAATCGTGTGCATTTCTATAAAATCAAGTTAGTAGATAAGTGAAAAATCGAATTGTTGCATTACGAGCTCATTCTTTAAAGGAAAATTGCGATTTCCGTCAAACAAATCGTTCTATTAACTAAAAATTTCAATAAAAAGACTCCAATCTTTATTAAGTTACAACGTGATTCTTAATGCTTTTTTTCAAGTTTGAAAAATGAAATAACAGTCATGATTGTGCAGTCAGAGTGTGGCTCGTAAAAACAACCAGCGTACGACAATCGAAAAAAATATACTCGGTATGAAAAAACGGATCTTTTTCAGATTTTTTTTTTTTACAATCCGGAAGACATCGACGATGTGCTTGTACGACTTTTACTACGTATTGGAATTGTTCCTCATTCTTCGTTCGGCAATTATTGTTAGCCTTAATCCCTTAAATACTAGTCCTTGATAACTCGTCCCTTCGTGACGGTCTTCGCGGACACAACACCCTCTATTAAGGCAATTCCACGTTCGGCAACATCACTAACAACACTTGGACTTTTAAAAAAATCCACATTCCCTGATAACTCTCATGGCTAGATCACAGTGCTATGTCTACATGAAGGAAGTCGTTCGCAAATCGAATATTAGAATTCGATAATAAAAGTGAATTTGGAGAGTAATCAATGAGTGAAAAAAAGGCGATAACTTTTTTGTACTATAAATAAGCAATCAAAAGTAACTTTGTGAAAATTTCGATTTGCTTCATGACTTTCTCGAGATAGATCTATCATTGTGATGTAATCATGAAAGTAATAAGAAAATTTTCCATTTTTACAAATTTAAGAGGTATTGAACGACATTGCTCAATGCAGTAGCGTGGAACAACTGCGATATATTTTACAAGTAGTAAAAGAACACCGTCACCGCTTGCCTAATCCTGTCAGAACGAATTGTAAATATTCACCCAAATTTGAAATACTTTTCAACGTTTCCACCTTTTTATTTTTTAATTAAAAAAAAATTGAATGCTGCAAAAAAAACTATCAATAAAATGTGAAAAAAGTCCGATATGTTTTGAAAGTTTCATCAACAATAAACATTACATATAGCAACTCAATGAAAATTGGAGTCTTCATTGAAATTTTTAGTTAATAGAACGATTTGTTTGACGGAAATCGCAATTTTCCTTTAAAGAATGAGCTCGTAATGCAACAATTCGATTTTTCAATTATCTACTAACTTGATTTTATAGAAATGCACACGATTTTCAAGAAAAGTCCCATAACATTTTGTGATGAGTTCGATAGTTTCGCCGGAAAAGTGAAAAAATCTTAAAATTGACTACAAAGTCAACTTTAACCATAAATATCTTCCGAAATAGTTGATTTATCGTAAAACGATAAGAAATCTTTTTGATAGTGCGTTTAAATCCCTACAAAAACCCGCCTGTGGCATTATGCTACGATCACGCGTTGGCGAGGTATAAAATTCAGGAGCAGCAAGCGATGTCTTTCCCGTGTTATTTAAATGGGAAATACAAAATAGCGATGAGCGACCTCTAAAAAATTTTTTTAAGGGCTCAAATTTTGACAGGCTTCTTTTTTTACCTTACTGCAACTATCGAAACGTACCCATTGGGAAAAAAAAAATATCGATTTTTTTTGAACCACCCTAGTATATATATGTATATATAAACGTGTAAATATATGTGTAAGAGAAGATACGAGCCGGCCTCGTGGCCTATCCTTGCGCTACTCTCTCTTTTCCTCTCTCTCGTTCTCTCTTCAATTCTCCTGCTCTTCCTCAACTCTTTCGTCATTCGTATAGCTGTATATGCCGGTGTGTATGTAACTCTATGACTCTAGCGAGCCGAAACCTGCGCTTGAATGGACTCGGTAATTACGTAACGACAGTGTATACGCACGCGCCGGGCACGACCTCCCCCGCATTATACGAGATAAAAGATGTCTCTATAACTATAGAGATGTACTGCGCTAGTGTATTCTGTAGAGGTGAATGGTACCGACGAAGCCAACAGCGTGAAATCATGCGTGGATAACCGTAAAATCGCAATTTCGTAACGATACGACACGCAATAGATGATAATAGACTGCGAATTTTATCGAACCTATATACACAAAACGTTTTTGCCAATTTCGGCGATAAATCGTTCATTCGAGACTACGAAATTTCAGCAAACACTCATTTTTCTTACTTTTTATTTAAATAAGTTCTCTCGATGATTGCGATGACAGCAGGAATGATGTGCCACCGAAATCATCGACGTTTTTGCTTCGAAAACATTTTTTATCGTTAAAATTGCTAGAACTCTCGCGATAAATATGATCAGAAAGAAATTTCTCTGCTTGTGAAAAGAATTAACATTTAATTTCAGTGTGCGATAAAACGAAACGATTGAAGTGATTAAAAAGCTGAAAAATCCGCAACGTTTCTCTGCATGCACGAATTTTGTAATCGAACTAAGGAGTGTGATCTACGGAATCTAAATAATCGAAGAGAAAACCAAAAGTTAATCGTAAACATTTTTGGACGCGGTATATTATAATAAAGTAAGTATACATGATGATTTGGAATGCGGTTAGAACGACGTTAGGATAGAGAGTATATAAAAGAGCGTGTACAACGTTATAGACACCGCGCGCGAATACCTCGTGCCGGCTCATTGAGCCCGCAGTATCCTGGGACAAGCTCTTTGCCGAGAGTAGTGTGTGACACTGAAATGTAATGAACACGAGAATATCGTTGACACTGAGTGAGTGCTGCGGACACATATATTTGCAGTCACCTTTTTTTCTTTTCTCGCTCTCGAAGCTCAACTAGGACGAAGGAGAAAAGTTTCAATTCGATTCGAGCACTTTGAATAAGAATATGATGAAATCTGCGTGACATAATTTTCGATATATTGTTCGCCGAGAAACAAGAAAATGAATCGAATGAAAAGAATTCATTGAAAATAATCGAATTCATGGAAACTTTAAAAAGTCTGAAATAATGAAAAAAATAGATGTCGGGAGATGTCTTTACTTCTTATTCAATGATTCGATCAGAGATGCATCTCCCGACGAAAATCCTGACATCTATTTTTTCATTATTTCAGACTTTTTAAAGTTTACTACTATTTTCTTGAATGAAGGAGTTTTTCAGTCGGGAGTTTTTATGTTTTTTCAAAACATTTTTTTTATTTCACACTTTTTAAAGTTCATCATTTTTTAATTGATTATTATGAATATAAATAAATAATTGAAAAAAATAATAACACAATCAACCAATCTGTCACAACAACAACCAATCGGTCACGACCAACCGAGTGAAGTATGGCGCGGATGTTGCGAGTGAACATAGTTATGGCGGCATCACCTATTGTTGTGTCGATATGCGGTTGAACGGTGATTTTTTGTTTTTCTAATTATTCTTTAAATATACAAGCAATCGTATCAAGTAATTTTTCGCCGTTTCAACAAACATTCTGCTTAAAAAATTCATGAAAATCAGCTGATCGCGCGGTCAAACGCATAACTCCCGGCTTTTGCCCGAGTGGGCAGTCGGGAGTTAAAAATAATCATTTTTTATTTTCATATCGCGATGAAATCGAAAAAAAAAGGAATCTTTTTGCCCCATATGTGGACACGTCCTCGCGTATATATGCATAATCGTCACGGTTCTTAACATCGAGGTAAATCGCTCTCGCATCGAATCTTCTCACCTGACACAGTCTGTACAGATGCTCATCCTCCTTTCTAGAGAAAATTCACTTATACGCAAATGTACGATATATATTGTAAAGAAATATTGAACGACCGGAGGCGTCTGCGAGATTGCGAATTGATAAGAAACGACGTACCACGTCTCGGCCAACGTCGCAGCAACCGGACTAATTATCCGCATGGATTCCAAAACAATTTATGCACCAATCTATATTCGTGCGATACAATTATTGCGAATTATAAAAATAATCAACGACGAATATGAATACTGAACTTGAATTAATATTGTTTTTTTTTTCTTTTCCAAGTCACTTGCAACGTGGAATGATACAAACTGAATTCACAATCCGCTGCGAAACGTTTCTTTCAATTCGTGATCGGAGCAAAAATCATTCGAGCAACGATTTCGATAGTTTTTGTTTTTAGAATGATAGAAAATGACGCGAATCCAGGCACGAAATAGTCGTGATTTCATTTGTTACGTATTTTATGTTAGTAAAAACATTTTTTTTTTTCGATTAAATGCCAAAGAAAAGTCAATTGGAAGCAAAAATTTAATATTACTACGACTACGTCTCGTAAAATGCATGAGGCACAATAAAAACACACACGAACGAACTAGCAATCGCTATTCGCAATCAGCTTTGATTATAATAAACTTGGAGAGTTTCTCTCTCTCTCCCTCTCTCTTTTTATAACGTCTATTCGATTATGGTACTCGTTTGTACATAAGAGAACAGTGCACCGATAGAAAGTATGCCAACATTTTTGTGGGCCCCTTCCCCTCTCCCGCTGCATCGTTGTGCATTGCATCGCGAGCTAGAGAACTCGGCGTAAACACGTAATTCCGGGTTTTGTACGTGACCCACGAGCTCACGTTCTCTACTTAGACGCGACAGACACGAGCCCTCTAATATGCACTTCGTGCTAAACGCGAGAATTTCGCGATGTCACGTGTGTGTACACTCGTGAGACCTTTTGTTCTTTTATTTTATTTTATTTTTTGACACAAATCCTCGGAGTCAAAGGAAACGAAAAACAAGAGAAAAAATAAAAACAATCGAACAATAGATAAAAAAAGGCTGAAACAAATGACTCGATAATTATTATTGGAAAATCATGCTAATTTTTTATAACCACTGTCGAGTATTATGAGTCGCGAATCGCGATCTCTGTCGCACGAAAATAGAAGAATCTGAAAAAATTCTCACAAGCATCGAGCCAGCAAAAGCAACAGAAAATCGCCACGATCATTTTCTCATTTCTTAATTATTTTCTTGCAATCAAAATTTCGTCCTCCAATCATTGCCTAGCAATAAAAGTGTGAAGAAAAAAAATTAATAAAAATGAATACGTTGATCAAAAGATCGAGAGAAGTGTCGAAACAATAAAATAGAAACGAGCAAAAACGTAATAAAAAAATAACACATTTTTCCTGAGGCACACATTGTTGCACATTTACGAGCGTGACATAATTATTTTGACAAGAGTAGAAACAACATTTGTGTGAACGACGCTCGGTAATGAGGAAGCAGAAGAAAAAAAAAATGAGCATTGTAATACAATAAAATTGTTACGTGTATATAATTAATTTTATTATATTACGCCATTATTCGTGCAAACTTTAAGTACATATTGATATACGTTAGTACATGCATGTTACAAGTATACATATATATATATAAATATAGGATTCTCAAGGCCGCGATGTGTACACTCGAATCGCGTTGTATCAGAGTCATCGTGCTTAACGAGATATCATCTCTTCATTATCGTCTTTCTTTCTTTCATTTTTTTTTTTTTCATCTCATTTTATTTTTTATTTGTTATTCATCTCGCAGGAATGAAGCTAGAAATGTATCGCGAAATCAGGGTCAAAATAATCGTAAGAATTGTGCGTTGAGATCTCGTCGTGCTTTCTCTCTCTCTGTCTCTCACACACACTCTCTCCCTCATCTTTTCTCTGCCTCCTCAACGACACTATAATTGTTACAATCTTCATGGATCCATCGAGCATGGAATACCACGATTAATCGTCCCGATTGTACATCCTCGCTTCAAGTACATACGGACGGGAGAAAAATTTGATTTGATTTTTTTTTTTTGCAGATCGTTGCATGATTCGTGCGGACATAAGACGTTGAGATCGATCGAGTATCTCAATCGCATATTAATTAGCACGTTATGATATTGGAAAAAAAAAGTGATTTGAAGATTCGAAGAGTATAAAATCGTTTTCATTGACGAAAGTGAAAAAATAGGAAAAAAAAATTTAATAAAATGAGGAAAAAATTTTTTTGGGGTACGATAACAAGAATAACGTTGGTCAGAGCATTTCAGTGAAATTGATAAATGTTATTACCTCGGTGTTACGAGATTTTTTATTATGAGATTGAATCTTTAATGGGGGCAGGGCACGCAGCAAAATACTTGGTACTTGGGCCCCCGCGCGTATTGGACTCGAAACACATAACAGGCGCATATATAGGAAGCGACACGAACTCGTACGAGTTCGAAGGGAAGAGAGGCTGAGATAAATGGAATATGAAGAAGAGAGAAAAGAAGCCGGGAAAGCGTAAGAGGGAGAGAGAAGAGTCTTAAGGGAAGAAAAAGAGAAAAAGGGTGAAGCAGGGAGGGAGAACAAAAAGGATGGAGCATCAAGGACTGCATCGGCGAACGGTCGGGAGAGCGCTCTCTTGGTATTGAAACGAACGAGTTGGCTTCTCGGGTTACTAACTATATCCCCGGGGCGGCTTTCCTTCCGCATTCTCGAAATAGCTGGTGAGGAGCGAGCGAGCGAGCGACCGACGATGATTCCTAATGGCGAATCGAACCTACGTATATATGAGTACCAAGTGCGGCATGCGAAGATAAAGAGAGAGAGAGAGAGGGAGACACGAGATCGGATCTGCGTGCTCGCGTTTATCAATTTTTTTGTTTTTTTTTTTTGTTTTTTTTTTTCATCGTATTTTTTCGTGCGTTTGAATCGTCATTCGGAGATTTCTTTGATGAATTTTATTCATTCACCGTAAATACAAGTTCAAATACGTTCGAATATATTTCTGAACAGATTTGTCGAAATGGCTTGCGCAGCGTATATGTGTTGGCGTGGAATTTCCTATCGTAATAGCGGACGGGGAGAGAAAGATAGATTGAGAGAGAAAAGAGAGAAAGAGAGATGTATTACTGTCTCGAACGGTTGGAATTAGATTCCAGAATTTATCGAGGTTGCGAGAGGTCGTTCGGTGAAAGGTACAGCACACTGTGTTATGCACTTCGACGGGGGGAGCTTTACACACTCTGTATAACGCGAGGTACACCTGATACCCGGTAATAGAGGAGAGCGAGAGGAGCCACACGAATGAGAACATTAGATGAGAGTTAAATGCGCGCGCGCGAGCGCGCGCATCACGAAATATAAAATTATGATTTATTATTCGGGGCATATCGAACGCGTGGATTATTTTATCAAACTTCATACGCGGCGGATTCTTTTTTTTTCTCGAGATAAATCAATGTTGCATCGAATCTCGGTTCGAATAATTTTACAACTTATTAAGAACTTTCTTCGTAATGAAAAATAAAAAAAAAAAAATCTGAACACGATACGCGTGTAATTATAAATTTTTCACATTCATTCAAAATGTTCGATCTTCAATTTCAAAGTTCGTTGTTTTATCTTTGATAAAAAAATGAAAAAAAACCCCTTTGCTCTCGCGCGCGCGATCGACACCGCAATTACGCGAGGATCAGTTCGAAAATAGAGCCTCATTATTTCGCCCTTCCCCGGAAGCGGAAAATTTTCCCTGCGCAAGATACTACAAGAGGATTTTGTGCCCAAGGGATTTGCGTGGCTGTTGCATGATACAGACACACACACGCACACACACACACACGAACATGTGGATTTGCGAGCAAAATACTAGAGTTCTTTCGACGATAGAGCCACAGAGCATCGCCCATTCTCTTGTCGTCGTTATTTATTGTCTTATTATTTATCTTGTATCTAACTCTCGTTTCCCTCTCTCTCTCTCTCTGTCTTTATTTTTCTTATCATCGATCTTCGTTCCCATCTCTTGTCCTCTCTTCTCCTTCATGACGACGTAATAGAACTCGCCCTCTGGACCACAAATGTGTATACATATATATATATATTTTCTATATTTATATACAGTTTTATATGCTCTCATATTATACATATTTATATATATATATATAAACATATTATATTTATCGTACTTTTAAATCCTTATAAACATGCTTATATTCGCTCGGACTTCCTGTATCTCAAAGATAGCGACTATCGTACACGAGTCCTGAGATGGATTAAGTGCGTGTTTATTCGGGAAATATATAATATACTCTTCTGACAATCTTACTATCGTATGAAACAAAAGAAAAATTGAATTAAATTAAAAAAAAACGATATTACAGCTGGAAGTTTTTTCGCGACGATTTTCACGTATTCGAAGTATTTTGTGCACGAAATATTTCGGTTTTCAACGTTTTTTTTTCTTTAGGGCTGATTAGAAGGGGAATTTGGATGAAAAAAAAAAATTGATGAATTTAGAAAAATGAACAAATCATCGTTCGTACTGATGATTTTTTTCCTGTTTAATTTTGCACGGGAATAAATGTCGGGTGAAAAAAGAAACAAAACAAATTGAGAAATATATATACGAAAAAGAATATTGTGATTTGGAAAAATCGACGATTCCGATCGCGTCTTCGATGCAATGCGATACAAAAGTGATACGAACAAAAAAAAAGAGGGAGAGAGTTGGCGAAAAAAAAAATGCAGCACACATTTGACACCAAAAGTTTTTGGTATAAAATATCGTGGCGTAAACGGGTACGAATTTGGTGGTTCAATCGATCGTTGGCGAGAAGGACAAAAAAAAAAAGCAGCGAATGAAATGAAAGAAAGAACGGTGAGAGCAGGAGAGTCTTTTATTCGACGCGGAGGCAATGAGCGATCGTTCGAGAGGTCTCATGAATTTTAAATGCCCGAGTTCCGGCGAATCGAATACATCGCGGCGTGCTCGCGCGGGTATTCGATTCGTGATGGAGGCAAAAAAATCGTTGACGATCGTGAAAACCCGAATCGAATATTGATCAAGTTGCTTGATGAGGGGGAATTGTAATGTTATTATCGAGAACGTCCAATAACATCGAACGGAAAAGACAGCCGGGCGTTATCGATCGAGAATCGTATCTGAGAAAAAGCAGATTGAATAAATAAATAAAAAACCGTGAATGTCTCAATGGACCGAGGAGCAATATTTTCATCGAATTTGTCAAAAAACTTTGACTACTTTTTTGGATCGTAAAACATTTTTTATTTGGTATATCCGCTCGATAGTTCTATGAAAATCAAGAATTAAATGTTTTTTCTCCGAGAAAAAGATTGGATTTGGAAAAAAAAAAAATTCGGATAACGGTGAAGTGTTTGAGGAAAAATGAATATTTAGCGTTACTTTGCTTACGCTTAGGAAGAAATAAACAAAATAATAGTGCCTATAAGCTTCTTTCTGGCAATAGGAAAAAGTATCTTCAATGCCAAGGTTAAATTATAAACTACAGCTGGATACAAAGCGGTCCATATGGTTTACGGAGACCGGAAGAAACGTTATACTCATAGTTCACCGGCAGCATCCGATGTTTTCATCTTCTCTCTCTCTCTCTCTCTTTCTTTTTCTCTCGTTCTCTGCCTCTCGATATTCTCGTCTGTTCTTTTTGTATTAACGGTGCCTGATTCGTTCGCGTGGCTATCGAACGCTATCGATTCACGCCGCGCGGAGAGCTTCTTCGTAAGATATCTTTACGATGAAAAGAGAAAAGAGAAAGAGGAGGAGGAAAAATCTTTCGTAGCGAGAGGTCGGAGATGCTGTGAAGATGAGGAACAAGGAACGAGCCGCGATAAAGCCTTCGAGAAAGGTGGAAGATGAAGAAAGCCTGGGTAATAAGAGAAAAGAAGAAAGACGATGAGAGAAAGAGAAGGAGAGAGAGAGAGAGAGAGAGAGAATATTGCTAAAAGTCTCGAAGCTATAGTTAACCAGGAAATCGTTGTTGGAAGGACGCGTAAGAGGCTGTTACACGACTTCGAGAATAGTATTAGACATTCGAAGATCATGTCAGAGGGAGAAAGAGAGAGAGAGAGAGAGAGAGAGGAGAGAGCAAGCGAGTTCTTTGCTAGAAAGATTCCGAGCCACTTTTCGTAATTTTCACATATTTCCTTCATTATTTTAGTCCAACACCAAATTATATTGATTATTTATCAGAATTTCAATCGCGAACGCTATAAAACCAAACTTTTTATAACCACAATTAGTGTCAATAAAAAAAATCATCGATAATGATATAAAAATGAATAAACAGTAAAAGTAGATCGTAAAAAAAAAGAACTCTTCATAAAATTTATTTCTCATTGATTATACAGCAATGTTTATCAACGTCTGGTACTTCGGTGCCGAACAAAAATTCATTTCCGTTGATAAAAAAAAAAAATGTGCAATTAATATTTTTATTCGTTGAATTCTTTCGTAAGAGTTGATTAATATATTTGAAAAATGGCAAAATAAACATTAAAGATGTGAACTTTATCAGGATTTCTATGCAGGCCAAGTTCGGTGTCTAACTCCATATAGTCTTAACGAGTCGTGTGTCACCTCGGATATAAGAGTTTCGTATAAAAGTACAGACGGTTGAAAAGTCTCGAGGGCAAAATATAAGAGTGGCAAGGCATCGTGGAAAAATGTCGTGAAAGATTCTCACGAAGAGAGAACATTTCTCTTCATCCCTGTTGGGCGAATGTTCACTCCGGTCTCTGCGAAAGAGCGAATTCCTGCTATCGTTCGCGAGAGAACAGAGTCTTTGGTCTACAGGGTGTCCTGATGGGACGGGAGGTCGCGTGATTTTTTCTGAGACGGAAAATATTAAAATTTCAAAGATTAAATTTAAAACAAAATAATTTTCAATATTGTAAAACCTCAAAAATGTACAAAAAATAAAAAAAACTTTAAACGAGTGAAGCCAAATGATGAATTGGTAAAAAAAAATCCCAATTATTCATAAAATCTTATCGAAATTTCAAGTTTCGTACGAATAATCTCGAAATTTTCATTTTTTTTTTTTTCAATACAATATTTTATAATCCATAGGTTCGTCGTTGTCTCCTCGAGGTTTGATTGTTCTCGCGAGAAAGCTTCGCGGATCGTCTCTTCTCCGGGTTTTATGCGTGTATATAATAACGCTCTCTGATTGTCTCTTGGGCTCTCGCTCTCTCTCGTCCAGAGCAAAATACCCAGCATTCCAGAGCCGTGTGATTTCTTCGACCAATTTTGTACAAACGTCAGTATACACGAAAGCAGGCCTCGAGAGAGTGTACAGATATACAATCGTAGCATATAGAATAATACAGAAACGTTACAATAATACGAAAATTCAAAAAATATAAAAGTGTCTGAAGCCGGTTATAAAAATATATATGTCAAATCCGTAATATTTCGTTGCCAACGTGCTTGAATATCGAGATATTTTACAGAGAAGAAATGACGAGAGATCGATGTTTCTTTCAACATTTTTTGTGCCTCGATCAGTCTCGATTCGAGGCACAACATTTCCTATATGAAATTTTCTCACCTCCTCTCGATTCATGCCTTCTGTGGTATCGCATATCAGAAGTGATTAAAAAATGTCCAGCATTATTGAATTCTTTGCGCGAATAGTTTGATCGATGATGCTTCCACATTAATAGTGTGGGAGATCGTTAGTTTTATTTCTTACAAAAGTTCGAAGGAGATGATTTTGTCGATTTTTATTGAGAACAAATAATTTTGGAGTCGTTTCGTTTGTGCAACAATTATCCTTTCATTATTCACCGGTTGGTGGGTTGTTGGAAAAAATGATCCGAACTCTGCGTCTTATCTTTTTCAACAATGCGTATACATCACAAAAATGTATGTGAATATTATCGAAAATACGAGATGCACGAGATTAAATACACGTGCTTTACTTCCTCTCGCATTCACTCGTCTATCTATGTGTGTGTGGGTCTAGATGAATCTATATAATAGAAGAATAAACCGTGGAAAGTAACGAGCTCGCCCGCACCTCGTTCGCGCATCCCAGTGAAAGTGCTTTGTGGCTTATGCAAAGTATATTTTGTTAGCGATAGAGATAGATCTCTCGGACGAGAATAATGAGAGATTGATGAAACGAGCATCATCTTCTCGTCACTATTATCTTTCGTTTTGACGTTGAAAAAAAAACAACAACAACAACAACAATGAATGGTGTAAAAAAAATATTTTTCTGTTGTTTGTTTTCAGGGGATTATTTGTAATTGAGCTTTGATTTTGTATTCTTTGTAAATTTTCCTCAATTTTTTTATATTTTTTAAACAAAATTTGGTTTTTTTTTTTTTTTTTTTTTTTTTATCTGGAGAAACAAAAGGTGCGAAGTGTTTTTCGCACTTCGCGAGGCTGGTCGCATTCGTAGCGTCGAATTGATTGTGTATAAAGAGTTTGAGAGAGGGGGAGAGAGAAAAATTTTCGCGTAAAACTGGAAATGGAATTGCTAGCGGCTCGTAAAATCGGCGTGGATCGTTAAAATCAGCGATCGCAATAAGAGGAGTGAAAGGATTCGACGGCGTAGGCGCATTGGTTTATTGAACCGTCGTCCGCGTTGCCGCGCGCGCGCGCGGCGTCGATACAGGAGAACAGAAATATGCGGGAAACGAGAGACGAGGACGCTGTGTGGTGACAAACTTCGTCGTTGTCGGTTGTGACAAAACGATCGAGATTCTCGAAAATCCGAATTGGTTTAGTCTCCGGTAGAACTTTATGGTTCCTCGGAATGCTTTTTTCAAACAACGACTACAACAATAACAACAGCAGCAGCAATAATCGCGGCGATTTTTAAGGTGTTTCGGTAAAAAAAGCAAAATGTTAAGAAATTAATGAAATTTGGTGATAATGTTGTTCAACATCAAGTACGAAAACACAAATTTTTTCAAAATTTTCTTCTACTTAGTTATCGAGTAATTATGCATTAAAGCAGATTTCTTATGCCCAAAGTGTATACCTATATATATGGAAACGCTATGCTTATACACGTGAACTTTTTAGTCTTCAATTACTCGATAACTGTGTAGAAGAAAAATCTGAAAAAATTTGTATTGTCAAATTTGGCACTAAACGAATATGTTGACCAAATTTTATAAAATTCTCAACTTTTTGACAATTTTTTGTGTTTTTAACATGGTTTAGCATGGCAACATTGTATCGCCTGTACCGAAACTCCTTAACGCACACATTTTATTAATCATATTACGAAAGACGAAGCTAAATTTTATCGGACGAACGTGCTTGAATGAATTCGATTCTTTTTTATGTCAGATCATTCGTGCCATTTGACATTAAAAAATGATCAAACATTTACTGAATTCGTTTCTTTAACATATTCTTCAATTGAGGGAGGCGCCGAGAGTTGAAAAAACGAATAATTCTATTTTGTAGAAAGAATCCTGTTTTTCAACATTTTTTTCAACATTTCAACGAACCATCATACGCTGCTGGCTTTCAAGTACGAGGTCCCAGCATTTATTACACTTTCGCCGTTGATCGTTCGTTCTAATCTCCGGGAATTGATTGTAAAAATTTTTCGTCAAGTAAAACTGACAAAACTAAACGATATAGAACTCAACCGCATCGAAGAAAGCTCAGAATTATATTTCAGATCTGACGGAAAATAATAAGCTACGGGAAGTTGGCAGAGAATTTTTTTTTTTTACTGAATATTTTTCTTCGGTTAAATCACCGGAACGATCGTTAAAAAGTATCAGGAACTATGAGACTCATCTGCATGGGAAAAGAGCTCACTTTAATTGATGATCCGCTGGAAAATGATCTGGCAAGTTCACTGGCACGTGAAGAATGTTGTTACGATTACGAAGTGTACAATGATAAAAATTTTTTTTTTCTAATTTCTAAATATCTCAAATAAAATGGTATGAAAAAAAACGCCGATGAATGAGCAAAATTCGAAAGAAAAAAGAAAAAAAAAATGGCATCCATATTCAATCAGGGAGTGAAGAAACATAAATATATATACGCAAGTATTTATGATGGGGCATGGAATCGCGAAGTAGAAAAAGTAGTAATGGCAGTAGTAAAGGTAGGAGAGAGAGTAGACCGCGGCATGAAGGAGGTTATGTGCAACACGAGAATAATATCCCGAGCTGTTACGGTGGATCTATGCATATAGTGGCTGCTGCTTGAACTTCTCTCTCTCTCTCTCTCTCTCTCTCTCTCTCTGTCTTTCTCATTGCCGTTGCTCGGCGTGACTATATATCGTGGTCGTAGATTTTAATCTCCACTCGGGGCCCGCTCGCAGCACACACTTGTACACAGAAATACATACACACAAAAGGCAACTATCCACAATTGCGCCTTTGCCTATCTGGTCTTTCCTATCGACGATATATCGCCGGTCCAGACTTCGGATAATTCTCCATCTTTTATTCTCTCGCGCTCGTTCTGTTTTTTTTATTTTTCTATTTTTTTTTTCTCTCATCGTCGTCGCTCTTTCTCTTTCTCTCGCGAGCATTTTATTTCTCTTTTTCGCGAGAGCATAATCCGCAACAATTTTCGCGCGCGAGGCTTCGTTTACGCGTTGAACAATTTGCATCAACTAATATTGATTTTTTTATTATTCCTCGTAACAAAATGCATCATTATCGACTAAATTAAACGATAATTTTACATTCGCAATGAAATTTTATGCAGTTTATTTTACAACGTCGCGGAATCTTAAAATCTCGTGTCGAGTCTTATTGAACGAAGCGATGTCTGTTGAATCTTTAAAGATTTATTATTCATGTGAGATCAAAAATTTTATCGATGAAATCAGTCGAGGTGCGAGTCCTCGATGCGATTTGGGATTTACTGAATTTCCCAGCAAGAGACCGAATCGCGATGCTGCATTATACGTATTTTTCATCGTACATTAATCAAATTATTCGAACAATCAAATAGAAATTTCTGAACTACTGTGAAAAGCCATCAAACTATATCAATAGAAATTGGAATAATTTTTCTTACACACGAATGAATAGTTATTTGGCTGAGAAAGAAAAAAAAAACAGTTGAAACAATTTGCTGATTGAGAAAAAAAAAACAACAACGTTGAATTATTTGAATAGACAGCGAGGGAAAAAAGAGAAGAAAAATTTTCTACATCAACGAATATTAAATTATTTATAAATGGAAAATCCGCATTAAAATTCATTTTATAGGCGATTTGATAGAATTTTATATATCGTAGATATCCATGAAAGCAGAGAGAGAGAGAGAGAGAGAAAAAAGAAGAGAAAAACCGTATTTATAAGCATGAAAATGCACTGAGGAATGAAAGAAGGTTGTACAAGAAGAGCCTCGTGCGTGTACACCCACGGTGAATGAATGAATACGTTTTCACTTTCGCTGAGAGCTTTTGCGATCGAGAAGTACACACGTATGAAGAGAGGAGATGAAAGAGAGAGAGAGAGCGTTATACCGTCACTCGTTTTGTCGACGATGTTAATTCTCGTCTAATCAGTGACGAGAGATGCTCCGCGATGAATGAGAAATAATTAATGAAGAAAAGACTCTCTGGGAGCTTTGTTGATTCTGGGTGAATGATTAATATCATGAGATTTCGTTATAATTGTGCGAACGATCTGTATCCACGTATAGATATGGAAGAGATTTAATTTGTACAAACAAAGTTGTAACCGACTTATTATTCTAATGAATAATATTATTTATCTTTCACTGAAACAGAATCGTGTCTGATACTAATCGATTGTCTCGACGATTCATCGCCGATTGACCCACAAAAAACAAAAAAGAGAGCGGAACATTATTATTTTGGATTTTCTCACCGCGTGTCTGTCGAGCGATTTACACTTTCGTTTTCTCTAACGATAAAAAAAAAATATATATATATATATATATATCAGCGTTAGAAAAATTGAACCGGAATTATAGAATTTGGAACGTGAAATCAATGAATGAAAGGTTCGAACAATAAATTCAAAAATCAAAAAAAAAATGTATATTTTTCTCTCTTTTCTGTCCTCGTTGCATTAGCATATATATCTATAGTTCGCTCGTCTCTTACTCGTTTTCTCGTTCGTTCGGCACGCGCTGATGACTGCCACCTTGGCCATAAATTAAATTACCTTGCAGCACCCCTCGAGCGCGAGCGCGCGCGCGCGCGCGTATATAAATGCTTCTCGACATCGTTTTCAGCAGCCTCTCTCATCCGCGAAGGCTCCATCTCGTCTCGTCTCTCTCACGCTTTCCTCTCTATATTTTTTACTCGTTTTCCTTTTATTTTTATATATTTTTTTTCTTCTTTTACGTATATATATATATACACGTAAACCACAAGTTCTATTCCTCATGACTAGTGGATATACACTGAATCTTTTCTCATGTGCGAGCACATATCGCGCAGCTGTTCCATCGGACATATATACAACGGGTATGGAGGTAAATATCGCAATAGAGAAAAGACGAGAGAAATGCTCGAGATGACTCTAAATTCAACGTATAAAAGAAGGAAAATCCGCGAGGCAAAATGGCCGGATGGGGTAAAACGAGACACAATTTGTGACGCTCTTTCATCCTTTAATCGTCTCCGAATTATCGATTCTGCAAGAAAAACAAAAAAAAAAAGAAAGAAAAAAAGTGTTTTATCCGTAACAGTATCTCATATTGCCCTGTTCTTTCGAAAACAGCTGCGTAGAATCGCGCGTGTATACATGCGAGAATATTGAGTTTATTGTAAACTCTCGTCGAGCCATAAGCTCTCAATAAATTTCGTTATTACCGTTTTGTGCGCGCGCGTCTGATGCGTATATATGCGTGAATTCGATCGGAGCAATGAATCAATCGCTCGAATCAGGGCGAGATCGAATTCATCGTTTTGTTTCTTTTGAACAAAAACATTTATCGATAAGGAGAATTATCAGACGTTGCCGATTATATGACGTTGATTCTCTTTATATGTTTCTCACAGTTGTCATCGAAACAGGCTTGAAAACAAAAAGCAGTAAGAAAAATAAAAAAAAAAAAAACGAGAAGTTGAAAAGTGCAATGGCACGTATAGAGCTGTCTGCTCGTTTCTCTCTCTCTTTCTCTGGATTAGAGAGCCTGCTTTTTGCGCTAAACTAAACTCTTCTGAATGCAGCATTATTGCAGGGGCCTGGGAGAGAGGAAGAAGAGCAAAGAGGAACGGAGGAAGAAGGGAAGAAAATCGGGGGTGGGGGAGGCGGTTCCAAGTCTCTCTAATCGCGAGACGCTGCACCAAGACGCATTCCCTCTCTCTCTCTCTCGCTCTTTCTCCCTCGTCCTCTCTACTTTTCTCGATGTATCGTTCTCCCTTTGGTTCCTCGCTCGGTCCGCTAATCTCCGGCCATTCCAGCCGGATGATTGCTCCGCGAAGGATCTTCCTGTGCTCCTCTCGCGAAGCGCGCGCTCGCCCGCGCGCGCTCGCGGTGCGGTATACAGCGTGGCTAAACTCTGGCACTATGGAGAAGCAGGAAGAAGGATTTCGCAAAGGATGCCGACGAGAGATTCTTCGAGATTGTCTATAGCAGGCCGGTAGCCGAAGGCTACGAGTTACTTTGCAAAACTCTTTCAAACCATTCGATATGCATATCGAATATAACAACAATAACGATCATAATATCTATAATAATTTTGTAAATTTACATTTTTTTTTACAATGGAATTCCTTCTCGTCTGCATTCTTTGTAATTTTTTTTCTCTTTCCCTATTCGAAACCGAACCTTTTTCTACCTTTTTCGTTGGTATTACCATTGCTGAGATAAAAATTTTTGGCAAAAACGAAATACGAATCCTGAAAAAATGTGCGATCGAATTATAAATTCGAAAAAAAAAAATCTATTAATTCGATGACTCTGTTCATTCGCTAACGAAAGGAAGAAAAAAAAATCTTGAAATTTGTCATTGGATCGATGTCACTGGGTGTATTGGAAAAGCCATTTTAATGCGATGACGATAAAATTCGATCGAAAATGGAAGTTTGAGAAAAAATTGAAGGTTCGAAACCGAAGCGCGATCGATTAATGAGACGACCTTGACTCTGTTTTTCCGCAATGAGTATATTCGACACTGACCTTTTTGTTATTAGACTTTTTGGGAAAATACGACAGATCGGATGATGAAGTGGGTCAAGGAATCATCAAACGATTCTAACCGAGCAGTGAGGATATGAAATAGCAAAAACACATGAGTGTATATACTCGTTTCGTCGGTAATTTCGATTAAAATACGTGGAAAACATTTAGTATATAAATATATAACTTTGAAATAACTCACGAGTTTTGTCGACGACTGGAAAGTTGATTTCTGCTCGTTGTTCGCCGAGAAATCCACATCACCGCGACGCGAGTTTATACTCAGCTTCTTCTTTTCTGGAAATAAAAAAGCAGGAGAAAGAGCAGTTTTACTCAGGTATACAAATAAGCGATTCTCTGTACCAACAGATCTTATCCGTCTCATGTAAAAACACGATTCACGCCTGTCGTATACGAATCTCTCTCTCTCTCTCTCTCTCTAAAATAATAATAATTAAGTCCCAATGAAAGGAAAATCAAACAACTAATTCAAAAATCAGTATTTAAACTTTGACTGAAAAATCGGTTGAGAAAAAATGTGCAATTGGCACAGAATCGATTGAACAAAACAAATCCGAAAAAAAAAAAAAACTAAAAATTCGTGTTAAGGAGTTTCGGTACCGGCGATACAATGTTGCCATGCTAAACCATGTTAAAAACACAAAAAATTGTCAAAAAGTTAAGAATTTTATAAAATTTGGTGAAGATATTCGTTTAGTGCCAAATTTGAGAATACAAATTTTTTCAGATTTTTCTTCTACACAGTTATCGAGTAATTGGAGACTAAAGTTCACGTGTATAAGCATAGCGTTTCCGTATATATAGCTATACACTTCGGGCATAAGAAATCTGCTTTAATGCATAATTACTCGATAACTAAGTAGAAGAAAATTTTGAACAAAATTTGTCTTTTCGTACTTGATGTTGAACAACATTATCACCAAATTTCATTCATTTCTTAACATTTTGTCTTTTGTACCGAAGCTCCTTAAAATGATCAATTTCAAAAGTTTCTATCGAGTGTTTTCTCGACAAAAAAAAAAGGCCTTCATCGATCAATCTCTGCCGACAAAGTTCGAAAGCCTGAAATGAAGGAGTTGAAACATTCGAAATCGGGACACCGTTTACATATGGGAAATAAAATAGATGAAACGACATAAGAGACGTTGAAGAAAAAAAAAAGAGGAGGAAGAACTGGCATGACGACGTCTTGGGAAACGTGCATTAGCGAGACGTTTCGTCCGGTAGATTTTTTGCACACGTTTTATAGTCTGTCTTGCGAAAGTTTATGTTCGTGTATGTATAAAATAATATGAAATATCCATAAATGAAGGAGTGCATGCGATATTATATGTGCGGCTTTACGGAGAGGATTCGATAAAACTTTCATAACATACACGTGCCACGAGGAATCTTCAGAGATAACCTATATGATATTTCAAAAAAAAAAAAAAAAAAAAAAAAACAAAAAAAAAACGTCGTAAGAACGTGTACACGGTGGATGTATGTGCGTAAGCTTTCTTATTAATTGTGACCCAGTTTCGCGAGCGATGCCGTTGCGCCCGAGGGTCCGTACGATCTTCAGGTGAAAAGAGCGAGAGCCCGCGACGTTCGCGCGCAATGAGCTATATAAGACTTAAAAAGGAGAAAAAGAAAGGAACATCTTTCACGCGATCGTCAACGAGAATACGAGATTCGTGCAATTTTTCTTCGTGTCTTTGACCCTCGCTGCCGCATTCGTCCGGTAATATAAAACCGTGCGAGATTTAATTACGTTTCGACCCTGCGCTAATGCTCAACCGCAACGCCCGATCAATCATTCCGAATCGAAGAAACACGCTGACGCCAAAATCCTCCCACGTTATTCATCCAACGACTTTCTAACTATCCTGTTTGCACGACAGATCGCGCGGAAATTCTTTTCACCTCGTGACCATTCAAATTTGTATATCTTCAAGAATTTTTTTATACGAAAATTTAAATTCGATAAACCGAAAGATCGATGAGGAACAATCTGCAATTTAAGTTTGAACGAATGCTTGAGGTTGGCTACACACTTCAAATTCGAAATTATTAGAATTCAATGAAATTTGGTGAGCATATTCTTTTGGATTAAATATGAATATACAAACTTTTTAAGATTTTTCTTCTACATAGTTTTCGAGTAATTTAACACTAGAGTTTACATCCGTAAGCATAGGATTCTCATATGTATAGGTATATCTTTTGCATATTGTAAACTCCAATTATTCGACAACTGTGTAGACGAAAAATTTGAAAAAATTTGTGTCATTGCATTTGATGCTAAAGAATGTTATCACTAAATTTCATTAAATTCTTATCACATTGTCGTATGTAGCCACCCTCCTTAATCCCTTCACGATGATTGAAAATTGTACAAAAATTTCTAAAGTCGACCCTCGACTTTTTAGATCGATGTTTCATGACAGCACTCGAGCATTCGAGTACAAAAAAAAATAATAAAAATGAGAACCTGATACAGAACGACGTTGATTATTGTTTTTTTTGTTGTTGAAAAGCTTCAAAGAAATGGAGCACATATTTCTTGAAAGGCACGAAGAATTTAAAAAAGGGGCAGGGGGGGGGGGTTGAGAAAAAACGTGAAACTCGAGTTCAGTGTCGATATATACGTCGCACCTGTCTGGCTGGCGAGCTTGATCTCGTCTCTTACAGGACTGGGTAAAAGGCGAATTGCTGGCGGCGGCCGCGGGGAGACGGAGCAGGATGGAGCTGAAAGCACGATAGATTGGGGGTCGCATCGCGCATGCATGCGAGAAATGCACGACATTCGAAAGTTGCCACGCTGCTTTTCGCTCTTCCGTTCGGCGCGATCCCGTACCATTTGTTTTTTTTTTCCTCCGCATCTTCTCTGCCTCTTTCCCCTCATTTAGTCATGTAATTTGTTTTCTTTCACCGTGAGTTTTGTTTCGTTGATTTTTCATTTAGCGATCATCGAGAGCTTCGCGATGAAGCACGCGAGCCATTTCGACAAATTGCAACGCACGACTCACCATCGATTTCTATATTTTACCGCGCGCCCGGCGAAATGCATTTATAAGCACACGCGCGTTGTTCCATAAGAACGAGATCGCATACGGACGATAAATTTTTGCGTATTTGTTGCAAAATAACACGTAATTATGGCACCTCCGAAACGTTTTTCTTTTTCAACTGGAACGCATCGAAAAATCCATTAAAATTCACGCGATCTTTCGGAACCGAAATCGTGTGTAACGAAGGGCCATGCATTTTGGGGAATTTATCGGAGTTCGTGAATCTTGGCAATTTGGATTCTTTCCTCGGGCTAATTCGTGCCGAAGGAATGCCTCGAACATCGAGTCGATTGATTTCTGAGGAGAGATCAAAAAGTACGAGAGAGTAAAAGCTCATGAAGAGAGGAGAAAGAAAAATGATGAATAAAAAAATTGCTCTCCTCGCACGTCGAATCTTGAGCATCGATCGCGCAACGATCGAGAATACTCTCGAGACATTTTTACCCTGATTCTTGTACGAGAGTCGAATTCAACAAGTATCGCTCTACCATTTGGGGAAAGGCGTGTGTGAAAATTCAAAACAAACATTCTCCCGCACGATTGTGAGAATCGTCGTTATGGAGGATGAGACAATGGAACATTAAAGAAAAAAAAAGAAAAAAGAAAAGAGAAGGAAAGAAAAAAGCAACAATAAAACTCGTTTAGGCGAGAGAGCGCCAGGGAAAGAGAATATGCAGTGAGAGAAACAATGCTGTGCACGGCGGTGCCTTGTAAGGTGAACTTTGAATCCGAGGAGATATCGTCAAAAAAAAACATTGTTATCGAGTCGATTCGACGAAATTTTGCAAAATCGATAAAAGTCAAAAAAAGATCGATGACAAAACGTCATAAATATTGAAAGTCTTTGCCGCGAGAGAATCGACGATCTTCAAAATGCATCGATACTGAATCCGTATGATTAGCCAAAAAAAAAAGAGTCGAAATTATTGTTAATTCTCGTCAAAACGGAGACTCGATTTCCTCATGGCCGTTCTCAGGGAAGTCCTTAGCATCGAATATACAAAAGTATTTTGCTGCTTGCGGGCGACGGCGTGGGACTTCGCCTCGTTAATTAGAACTAAAACTCGAGCGAAAGTACACACGCACGCGCACACACATACGAAAGTGCAGATGTACATTAGCACCCGTTGCAGAAGAACGAAACTAAAAAAATAAATGTTCAAACCACAGTAGAATCGTGGGCAAACAAGAACATTTTTATTCCTCTCGTCAAACTCGTGGCAGACAACGAAGAAAACAGGGGAAAAAAAAAAAAAAAACGAACGTGCGCGCATCAACTAATTTGCGTACCATTTCCGTCAGAGGCTCCAATTAATTGCCGCACGAATGCTACACGAATTAAACTTTCACGATGATCCTAATCGCGTCGGATTGAAGGTCGGGAAAAAAAAAAAAGTGTAGAAATTAACCTAATTCGGATCAAGCTTAAGAACGTAACTTTTTTTTTTCAACTTCAGTGTCATTCCAACTCTTTGGGAATAATGACCGAGCGTTTGAGTTGAAAAAAATGTTTTTCCTGATTCGAGTACAGTCGCGAGTGGTGGAATAAAAAAAATTTTTGAAAAATTGCAGCAAAACTCTTCAAGACCACAATCGATTGTGCAAATATTGAATAAAAATGAAAGAGGATCGAAGAAATAAAAATGGATGAAACGAGTACGCGGGACATTTACAAGGGCGAGATGAAAAAAAAGAAAAAATAAAAGAAAAAAAGAAACATTCGTAATTTAGTGAGAACGTAAATTAGTTCTTTGTTGCAACTGCGGACGTGCAATTGGAAGGAGCAACCATTTGGTCACTCGTGCGAGACTTTTGCACAGTGTGCAAATCCACTTAAAGTGTAATTCAAGTATTAACGACACGAGGTTGACTCTTATTATTCTATACACACGTAATGTGTAACGATATATTTGTACGTATAAATATAGACGTATATATTTGTATTATTTGAAAAAAAAAAGAAAAAAAAAAATACGTCTGTATACAACACATACGTGAGGACTCCGAAGATTTCTTCGTACCAATTAACGCCACGGAAACGTAACGTGCCCAAGATAATCAGTCTAGCGTGCGAGAAATAAAAGACGAAGAAAAAGAGAATGAAAAATGAAGAGCAAAGAAGAGGAGGAGGAGGAGGAAAAATGAGTGTTGGAGAGAATAATATAACTCTCGTACTTCGGTTAACATTTTGTCGAAGCAGCAAGTCAAAAATATAGCCCCGAATATCATCAGGGTGTAAAACGACGTTTGATCTAATTCGTATCTCAAACATTAGAAACTGAAAAACAAGAGTGAATTTATAGAAAAAAAAAATTAAAACTTCAACGACCCAACAAGCGATGATGAAAGAAACGCACATTTTTTAGTTGCATTCCAACGATTTGAGCTTCCCCATCGCCTCGTTATGGCAACTGACGAGAGAGAGAGAGAGAGAAAAAAAAAGTTAATAGAAAACGAAATAATTTCGCAGAATGGAGAACACACGAAGGGGAATCTATATGGAACGTCGTTTACTTGTTTTTTATTTTTTTCTCTCTCTTTTTTAAATTCATGATCGAGAACTCGTCGAGATGTGTTCGCGCCTTGATCGCGCGAGAGATCGCGCCCGCCGTATACACGCACAACATGTACCAACAAAAAAGGGTGAGAAGATCTTCACTCGGCAGAGAGAGATCCGTATCGATACGTTCCGATTAACACGTTCGACATGCAAAAGTGAAACAGCACACATATAAATGAAAATTATAAGTATGCATGAATAAATATATTTATATATTCGGATATACGTTTTTTTTTGCTACAATGTTAAGGCCGCTAGGAATACATATTCGCACGTGGTCGAATTCCCCGAGACGTTTCTCTCCGGAATCGGGTCTCTCGTAAATTTTATTCAAAAGTTCATTTTATTCCGAATCGGCGATCCAGTTTTATGAATATTCATAAAATTGATCATTTCAAATGGAAATTAAGATCGTATAGAAAGGAAAGAGAGAGATCAATTTTCGTTGACATCATTCTCCAAATATTCTAAAATCTTAAAAACCATTCGATATTTTCTTCTTTAAGGAGTTTCGGTACAAAAGGCAAAATGTTAAGAAATTAATCGAATTTGGTGATAATATTCTTCAACATAAAGTACGAAAACACAAATTTTGTTCAAAATTTTCTTCTACTTAGTTATCGAGTAATAATGCATTAAAGCAGATTTCTTATGCCCGAAGTGTATACCTATATATATGGAAACGCTATGCTTATACACGTGAACTTTAGTCTTCAATTACTCGATAACTGTGTAAAAGAAAAATCTAAAAAAAATTGTATTGTCAAATTTGGCACTAAAGAATATCTTCACCAAATTTTATAAAATTCTTAACATTTTGACAATTTTTTGTGTTCTAACATGGTTTAGCATGGCAACATTGTATCCCCTGTACCGAAACTCCTTAATAGTGAATGTTGGTTAAAAATTATTTTTAGAGTTTGACGCTCTGGAAATTGGTAGATAAAATCGTCGGGATAAATATATATTTTCGAAGTAAACAGGTGTTTTGGGATCGAAAGTCAAGGTCGTAGTCTCGCGTGTTCAGCAGCCCATGATCAAACGATCAATCGAATCAACATGATCGATAACACTTTTGAAAGAGCATGATTTGTATTTAAAAAAAAGGGTAAAAAATTCTCTCGAAATTGTGTGTAAACGAGAAAATGAATTTTCACGAAGCATTTATTGGAATATATTCATCACGTTCGGCGTGATGACTCATCGAGATTTTCGAAATATGAGGGATATGCCTGCGTGAGAAAATTCGAGAGTGACAAATAAGAAGAAAAGTGAAAAGAGAAAAGAAAGAAAAAAAGAAAACAGGGAAATGAAGAGTCTCTCTCGGATGCTCTCGGAAGATTTCCGGCGTTAGGAATTCCGCACAGCTGTGGACCTCGAGGGTTCTTGGCTCGGACTCGATCTCCACGATCTTCTCGATCTTTTCATCCCTCTCTCTCTCTCTCTCTCTCTCTCTCTCTCTTTTCTCCTAAGATAAAAGAATGAGAGATGGATCTTAGAGTGTGTAGATACACACGTATACATAAAGACGGAGAAAGAAGGAAAGAAAATTTTCTGTGATCGCGAAAGACTCTTATACGGAGAGTGGAGAATCTTCTGACTGGGTAAGAGCACCGGAGAGGCTGCATTCCTGGCGTGACTTATAGGAATAAAGCTTGGAAGGAAGCATTGCGAGATATGTTCAAAGGGATAGCTGCTGCTGGTTCTCTCGCGAATATAAGTGACTCTGGTAGTTACAGATAAATAATAAAATGAATAAACGATCAAATAAAAGGGTCGAAAACTTCTCGATATTTGACAGCTTATGTATAAATTTTTGAAAAACGTCCATGGCGTTAGGTGCGTGAGAAGATAAATTTGCAGCTTCGTAATTACTGCCAGCCAGCAGCAGCGATTTTCCAACGAAAAAGTCATTGATCGATATTCGAGAATAGATTTTTCCTTCTTTGTTTTTCGTCCATCGACAATTATCGAGCCACACTTGGCAAAACGTTTATCGTTTGTGTTTTATCGACTCGTTTTTCAATATCGGAGTTCTCGAAACCGCAAGAATATCAATAGAGAATAATAAGTATGGAGATATATACACGAAGGAAATACGGACGACATGCGTTATACTCGTGGCGGCGCGGTTACTTTCCCTGACACACATATTCTCGGTCGAGAGCCAACACACGCGGGTTTGGCTCATTCGCGATTCTCAGACTACAAAAGTAACATGTTTGTATTTGTGCCACACGCTCGTGCACCACAAGCTACAAATGTGCAAAAATATATAACCAGAAAGGCAGGATCGAGTGACAAAGTGCCTTGACCCTCGAGAGAGAGAGAGAGAGAGAGAGAGAGAGAGAGAGAAAGACGGAAATCATAATTATACACATTTTTTCCGATAATCGAGCAGTTGAGGAAATAATTGTATGAATTATTTCGAATTCAGGCTTAAAATATATAAAAATCATTATTTTTTATCGTCTATTTACACTTTGTAAGAATGAATGAACGTGAAAGATCTTGACCTTGGATGTTGGGTTAAATATTGAATAAGTGATTGAATCGCTATTTTTATTTCATTATGAAAATTCGTGAATAAAATATCGTACGGAAATCGAAAAACACAAAAATACATTTTTGGGTACAAATTTTACGTTTTTATCACCATCGATACTATCATTTTTGGGGGCACAACGAACGCAGAGACTTTCGTAATCGTTTTTACGCGAAATTCTGATAAAATGAACGTTCGAAATATAGTGTGATTCGAGGTAGGGATAATCAAGATAAAAATACTTAAACGTAGCGCGCTGCTCCATGGAATTCCGAGTTCATCTTCGATGCACGAAGATGCTCATCGGGTTGAGAGGTATTTACGCACGTTCCCTCGTGTTGCGTGCCATGAAGATTGTACCGTGAAGAGAAAGAGAGGCGAATGGAAAGCAATAGAAATAGAAAAAACGAGAGAGAAAGAGAGAGAGAGAGAGAGAGGAAGATAGCGGGGATAATTACACATGAGTGAGAGGCTCTCCATAAAGGCCCTTTTCCTCCTGCATAGAAGAGCGAAGAGTGTATGTGTGTGTACAGGGTGAAGCTGACGATAACGATTTCTTCATGTAATATACTTAGTCTCCGAGAGAATTACACGCGGCAAAGTTTTTGTGCATAAGCAAAAGTAACGATGAGAGTTCCTCCCACGAGTTTCCCCAACGAGCCTGATACAATCTTCCGATGTAATTCGTTTGTTTTTTTTTTTTTTTTTCCTTTTTTTCTTTCGTTCCTTCAATCCTTTTCATATTTTTTTTTTCTTTCGAATCGAGACTCTCCAATAAAAATGCTTCTTACTCTACGTGCTTTATTAATCCTCTCACTTTCTATCGGAAATTAAGGAAGCCCGTAGCTCATACTCGCGTATATATATATATATACATATATCCATATGTATTTACGTGAATAAATTAACTGATTACAAATTCTTTCGATTCACGCACCGTCGATTCGAGTCTTGCGTACGGAGACTGCTCGCAGGGGACCGCGATGTCTAATCGAGTTCGAGACCCGTAACCACTTTCCAAGTTACGAGAGTGAACGAAATCAATAATAAAAAAAAAGAAGAAGAAAAATAATGAAGGAGAAGAATATCGATTTCTAAACTTTATTACAAGGAATACGAGAGACACTCGTGCTGCATGAGCATCGCGCGCGCAAATCTATTGCGAAATAACGAGAAACGCATAAAGATGAGTTGTGACATTCGAAACGTCGTTAATGTCATACGAAACGTTTCGTTTCTGTCCAGTTACGTGACGCCTCGCGTTTATAACCTCGTCTTAATGAAAAAAAAAAAAAAGAAAGAATAACAAAAATGATTTTTGTTTTGAAAGAAATCAATGAAAATCCTCAATCAGGCCTGTTCCAGGAGTTTTCTCCCAGACTTTCCGACTCGAATGATCGTTCGGCTTCATTGAATGTTTCATCGTATCGCGAAAAATCGAATAAAAATCATAAAAATAGTGATTATTGGGGAAAAATCAAGGAAAATTCTCAATCAGGCCTCTCCCAGGACGTTGTCTCGTTTAATTTTCGACTCGAATGACCATTTCAGCTTCGCTCAATACTTGCGTGAAAGAAACCCGGAATATTTTAGAAATATATGTACATATATATATGTATTTGCCGCTAAGATCGTAGTCTAATGCTCCGGGAGTTTCCTCCTCTCGTCCTCTTCCTCCTCCCACTCGCCTCTCTCTCTCTTCTTCCTTCCACTTCCTTCTCGTATCTCGCCTGGCTCGATCCGATAAATCGGGAATGCAAACAAGAGATTGTTATCTCGACCGGGTTGCGCTCTTCCGTTATCGTGGATATTACATCTGCCTATATACACACGTACGTTAATCTATATATATATATAAAAGCGCGAAAGGGCCCTTCTGGCGCAACCTAGGCAAAAGGGGGTAACGAGCCACGTTTTCTACCGCGTTATAAACTTCGATGAGTCTCTCCTCATTCTTGCCTCGACTCTTTTCTCCTTTCATAGACATTTTCTATACAGCTTCCTGTTAAATGTCGTCGAAGGGAGACAAAGGAACGAAAAAAGGAGGAAAATGAAAGAAAGAAAAGAAAAAAAAAAGTGGATAAAAGAGTACAAAATTTATTGGAACTTTTGTTAAAAAATCATGAATCTGTTGAACGGAATACTTCTGCGTGGCTCGAATAAACATTCGGAGTGAGATTTGTATTTTGGTAGATAAAATCAGTTGATAAGGAACGAAACTTTGTCGATGGCACGACCAATTGATTTATGCCAATTTTTTTTTAGATCCGTTTTGCAAATTATTCGTTGAGATTTCATTGGGAATCGAGATACTGGCGAAATTCGAATAAAAAAAATCATTCCACTGACCCGGATTTCTTCGTGTCAAAAAATTGATCGAGATTTTATGCGCGAAACACTCGTCCGGGGAACAATTCTCCGAAAGAGAAATCAGGCTCTCTGTTATTAATAATTTCGAGGATCTTGAAAAAAAAAAGCGGTATGCAAAATGAGAGAACGGCTGCTTCGAGTCAAGTTTTTTTTTCGTTTCTCGATGCTTAGTTATGCGAATGAAAAAAAAATTTATATTTTTTTGGCTTTTTAAAACGGTCTCGTATATATTTTCTGATATATTAATGGCGCGAGATATATATTCCGTGAATCGCGGTCGTTCAAAAGAGCGACGAAAGGCCAGTGGGTCTATAAACGAGCGAATTCGTTGATTTGTGATCTGAAAACTGCAACATCGAAAAGTTCGAGGTTCCGGGAGTGAAAAAAAAAAAAAAATAAACCGCAGCAAAAGATAAAACATTTTTACCCAAATTTGTCATTCAACGTTTTCGTATTTTAAGGAAGATCAGGATTTTGACAAACCCAAATTCTTACCCAGGAGACTCCATGATCTCGAGGTTTGAACGAGAAAAAAAAAAACAAAATAAAACACAATTTCAGACAATCGAAAACTAATTTATCGATGCAAAAATTGTAGTTTACGACTTGCAAAAACAAACGATCGAAATATCAAGAAATAAACAATTCGAAGGCTATAAAAAATTGCAACAACTCGACGAATAAATAAAAATGAAAAAAAAAAAAAAAAAAAATCGTTTCGATCTGTTGAGCTCATTCGCAAAAATCAAGAATTCTTGCCACACAAAGCTCTCGCATTTATAATGCGGATACATCCATTTATTCTCATTTTTTACAGCCGAGACGATAAATAGCGCATAATCTTTGATAAACGTCCTCTCTCTCTGGCTCAGCCACCCTTTTCTGTTGTTTCTTTTTTTTTCTGTTTGTATAAAAAAAAATTTCTCGCTTTTTCGGAATAAAGAGAGAAAGAGCGAGAGAGGAAACCGCTTCGTCGGATCGCTCATATTTTACGTATAATTGCCGCTACATCGATTCTCGAATGGTGTGTTTCTCCACCGCGTTTTCCTTTCCTCGGACGCACACTTGTACGTATTTCACCCGAATGTAAATAATAAAGACAGAGAGTTTGTGAGCCAATTGATCTTTTGCGTGAATTATACGATCGGCGTGAGCAAAACATAACATTTTTTCGAATTTATTGCACAAGTGCTTAAATGACGAGTTTCTTTACATTTTTTTCAAATCATCGCGGGAACATCAAAATATATCGAAGAATCATAATCGAACGAACAAAGATGTTCGAATCGATTAGAAATCCTCTATCGCCTTTTCGTTCCGACAGACAAACAATCCACCGATATTTTGGGGCCAACGCTCAAAAAATAATCAAAATTAATTAGCAAAAAAAATTGTCCGAAAAAAAAATTCGTCGATGTGTTTTTTTCGTTTCGACCGCGAGAGCCTTAAAATAGATAGTGAAAAGCTATAGATTCAACGAATTCCTGACACTATTCGAGAGTATATTTGTTCGAGTAAAATAAACGGCGCGTCGTTCGCATTTATATACAGACGATTTGACGAAGCACATAGTCGCGGCTGGATTACAGGTTAGTACGTATAATAGTTATCGGCAAAACTCACGGCTGAGGATTAAAATAAGGCCAAGGCGTGGCTTGAGATGACAACGAGAAGAATTTATATGCTCCAAGTTCTCTTGAGCTCTCCGGTGCACCTATGTATATACATGTATATATCGATGAAATATGTATGAGAGTGTAGAGACGTATAATATCGGAGTCATGGGACTTTGCGAAATTAGGTAAATATATCTGAGGCGTTCCAATCGCGAGCAAATACCACGTGCAAATTCTTCGTCCATTTTTGCCTCGAGCATCATCGAATACGAGTCAGCGACTAAAACACCATTATCTTTGACCAACTTGTGCCTGTTTCTTTTTTTTTTTTTTTTTTCTCGTCGTGTGATATACCGAAAAGAGAAATTTGTCCTGATTTTTGTTTCCCCACTCTTAATCGAGTGGAGAATAAATTGGGCGATAATTAAGGAATTTCGGTACAGGCGATACAATGTTGCCATGCTAAACCATGTTAAAAACACAAAAAATTGTCAAAAAGTTGAGAATTTTATAAAATTTGGTCAACATATTCGTTTAGTGCCATATTTGACGATACAAATTTTTTCAGATTTTTCTTCTACACAGTTATCGAGTAATTGAAGACTAAAGTTCACGTGTATAAGCATAGCGTTTCCATATATATAGGTATTTCACGCAAAGGACGTAAGTCCAACGTAAACAAACGCTCATTACGCCTTTCTGACTCCAAGGGACAGAAGTTCCCAAAACATTCTATTTTAATTCACAAAATTATGATATCTCGAGATTGGCTGAACGGATTTACTTGCAACAAGGACCAATAGAAAGAGAAAAATCGGAAAAAAATCGTTACCGATATTCAGAATTTTTACGTAAACGGTTCGACCGTGAGAGCGATTCGAAAACTTTATGACGTCATAAAACCGGCATATTCGAGTATATCAGAGTGCGGCAGGGCTCGCGCTGGCATTTTTTCTTTTAATACTTGGCGTCGAGCCGCTACCGCGTCTCTGGATACACTTGGGGCATAAGAAATCTGGTTTAATGCATAATTACTCGATAACTAAGTAGAAGAAAATTTTGAAAAAATTTGTCTTTTCGTACTTGATGTTGAACAACATTATCACCAAATTTCATTAATTTCTTAACATTTTGCCTTTTGTACCGAAACTCCTTAATAACGAAAAAAAATGAAATGGAAGAGTGGTGACTCGACTTTCAAAGATGAATTTCGTCCATTTTTTTTGTTTGAAGAATTTCTTGATGAATCGCAGACAAAAAAAAAGATCGAATGAAAAATGCAAACTGATCGGGCAGTGATTAACGAACTTTTAGTTACCATAAAAAAAAAAATTAAAAAAATTAATTGATAAATCATTATTGAAATCGATATTCAATCAAGTCTCGATCTACATTCGGAATATTCTCACTTTTTTTTTTTTCTTGCTATTCAAACCCGAGATAATGAACATTTTACGAGAATGAGTCATCGATTCTTCGTAGCTTCTTGTCGATAGTAACGATAAATAAAAAGGAAAAAAAAAATAGACAAACTACTGTAGGGACAATAAGAAGTCTGTGTCATAGGTGTTCTTGGCAAAAAGGCTTAAAGGGAAATAGCGGATAAATACACACCTGTTCACACATGACGAACTCGTCGTGCGGCCATGAAATACTATCCATGGGCATAAAACTCATCCACACTAAACGTATACGAGGCGTTTCATCTTCGAATTTCCCAATTCTTCTCGATATTCGGTGCGATATCAATTACTGAAGATTCGATAAATATTCTGAGGGGGGGGGGGGGGGGGGGCAAAGCCCTATATTTTTCAATTTCAAACATAATTGTACAGTTTTTTTTCCAATCCTCAAAAAGAAAAAAATAAGATTCTTAATTCATGAATTTTTTATGGTTTCATTAAAATTCCTTCAAATTGCTAATTCCTTTTTTTTTTCATTCATCGATATTTTTTTCATTGTCGAGAAGTTTGTGAAATTTGAAAATTCAACAAAATGTTTTAACATTATGGAAATTTTTTTTTTTTTTTTTTTCATAGAAAAATATTTTCATAGATTCATCGAATCGAAGTTCAAAGCTTTTCGAGGAGCATAAGAAAAATGAGTACGAACAAAGTTTAAAGAGATCGTTGCTGGTCTTTTGTGCAAATTGAAAAAAGTTCGAATAAACAATTTCGAGTTCGAGGCAAAACATCAAAAAACTTGCCTCCGAATGTGGAAAAAAAATATATATATTTATAGATTCTGTTTGTCAAATTGAAAAAGCAAAATTTTAATTCAATTCCAATTCCGAAAAAAAGGGGAAAGAAAAAAGTTAAAAATCGATTTTTAATAGTGCTTTTTTGTCGTTCGATCATTCTTCAAGTCCGAGGTCAATTCAATGTTAATCGTAATGTGAGGCGTCCTATAGACGCTCGTGGTTGACGGCTTGAGCTATCTTTGAACGCACGTAAATGCTGAAAAAGTCGTGAAACAAAAAAAAACAAGTAGTCTCGAAAACCAGTTCGTGTGCTCACCTAAAATAATAATTCATTAGTTCAAGAGGGTCCATTAAGGATGACCTTGACTGTTGAAAGTCAGAAAGAGCCTGAATTAAATATCTCAAAGACTTGGAAGACTGAGAACATAAACAAACAAACAAAAAAGTAAACGAAAGCATTGAGGCTGGACACGAGGAAAAACGCACGTCTGGAGAGTGCGACAGCGATTCTCGAACCAAAAGTTTCAGATATTTTGGAAAAAAACAAAAAAAAATGCTCAAAAATCTTGAATCAATAAAAAAAAAGCTGTGAAATCGGGCGCGAGACAATAATTGATTTTTGCACACGCGCAGAGTGCAAACTTCGAAATTCGAGAATTTCGATCTTTTCGAAATTCAAAGACGGGCGAAATAATAACTGGATGATTGCGAAGCGATTTAAGAAAGAGAAAACGAGAAATAAAGATGGAAGCCTCCGTACGTGAGAGTGGCTTGAACGTCGACTTCCGGGGCTATGACGAATATTCGATTATGGCAAAAGTACGCAACATCGTCGTCCTCAGACAGACATACGGAAAGGTGTATTCGAGTGTCAGAAATGACGAGAGTGATATAGGAGGATTGGGCAAGCCATTAATGGTCACCGCAAATGTCTTTCGAGCCCCGCGAGAGCACGAGAGAGAGAGAGAGAGAGAGAGAGAACGAGGAATAGAAAGAGAGAATAAGAGGACGAAAACCGCACCGGCAAACACCACAAGCTCGAGATGACGAGGACGAAAAGATATAGCAAGTCTAATTGCCAGGGAGAGTGCACGACTATGATATGTATATGACTATGAGCCACGAGAGGTTAACGCACCGTCTATTTTTTTCCTTCTGATATAGTTCCTCTAATTCGTTTTCAAAACAATCTTCTAAAACTTTCTTTCAAAAGTGTATAAAAAAGGTACAAAAAGAAAAAAAATTGAAAGAATAAAGTTCTTCGGATACGAATAATCTGAACGTTTTGATGGTCGTTTGAATCTTTTTCAAAATTGTCGATTTGTAACTTTTTACTTTGCTTATTTTTTCTCCTCGTTACGAGAGACAAATTCGAGAGGAAAACATGGAGGAGTGCAGAGAGGATGGGAGAAGCATTTCGAGATCGTAAAAAAAAAAAAAAAAAATCGACGCATTGTGTTTGGGTTTCGAGCGGAAAGATGCGGTTCAAAATGCCCCGTTTTCCTATCTCGTTCTTCGAGCTATACACAACGCCTGGCTATTTTCTGTTCGCATTGTTTCGCGTATACTTCGACTGGAAGCTCTGTGTGAACTGAAAATCGTTTTTTTTTTCTTCATTTGTTTTTCATAGTTTCAATAAATTTTATTCGAGAAATTTCATTCAATTTTTTTCATTGAATCAAAAATTGAATTTTGGAAAATTCAATTATGCTTATTTTATTCATAAAAATTGTTAATTGTATTTAAGAATATTTGAGAATCATATTTGGCTGCGTGTAAATTTATATTAATTCACATGAAATATTTCAATCCAGAGTAATTCGACATTCAAGTTGGATCGTATACGAGTTGGATTCGGGGAGTGAGAGAGAGAGCGATTGATTGATCATTTATTTTGACCCAAGCAATGCTAACGGGCGGGTTTGACAATTAAAAAAAAAACAATGATCAAAACAATAAAAAAAACATGGAAAAAAAAACTAAATAGTGCGCGTAGAGTATCACTGATAACTAAATTTTGTTCGAGCCTCAAAATATTTTATCCTTTCAAAAAAGTTTTGTTGTAATATTAGCAATTTTGTTGCCTGAAGAAAAAAAAAAAATTTTTGTTAAAAACGTGCAACGAAATATTAAAATATTTCAACAAAATTTCGTTTTCAGTGTACGTTAGTAAATAAAAGCTCGATAAATGAGAGGCGATGAGACGTTTCGACCTTGTAAGATAAACAATATATAGGTAAAATGAACATTGTACAGTGTTTAGCCAGACGTCAAAGAGCATAATATACAAGTTTGACATTTGCATGGTCATCGGTAATAGTAGAACGTTGAGCCAATAAAAGGGAGTACAAAAATACAGTAATTGTTGCAAATTAGCTTTTTAGTACAATGTGGTATGGAATGCAGTCATTGAACGAGCTCAGTGTCAAGTAAATATTAGTGCAGTTTCGTTTTTAATATCGCAAAAGATTGAACTGTTCTGATGTCGAGTGGAAGGAATTGGCTAAAGTAAGCAGCTGATAGGCGAAAGGGGTTGGGGGAAAATAAATAGAGGTACGGTGATTAGGAACAAGAAAAAAGGTGGCTGGATTAGCTGAGAGAGAGAGAGAGAGAGAGAGGGAGATTGGAATGTTGTACCGATAGAGTATCCCAGGGTGATTGTTCGCCACGGGCGAACAGCGATAGATCAAAAAATACACACATATAGGCGGTAACATATATTTGTACAATAAACATCATAAAGAAACTTACTGTAAAACGCGTAATACTTTCGCGAGATTTATCGTTTTGCGGTATACACGCGCGGTTCGAATAACTGACCCGATTTTCCCCCTTATATTTTTGTTCTCCAACACACACCTTAAAAGTGTATCGTACTGGTTGAAATGAAAAAAAGAAACAAAAAAAAAAATGACCTTGGATGCTTAGATTTTTCTCACCTTCCAGCCTGCCTTTCTTATCGTGTTACAAATTTATTTGTTATAATAAATAATATTCCAAGACTGAGCCTCAAATTGACCTTGGAATGAGGTAGAATCGATTGAGGAATTCTATCAATGGATACATCTGAAAATATTTAGTGAGAAAAAAAAAATTCAATTTTTTCTTTCGATTGAACTGTCTTCGAAGAATTTCGTTGGACAAACATGCTCAGCTTCGGTTATTAAGGAGTTTCGGTACAAAAAGCAAAATGTTAAGAAATTAATCAAACTTGGTGATAATGTTGTTCAACATCAAGTACGAAAAGACAAATTTTTTCAAAATTTTCTCCTACTTAGGTATCGAGTAATTGCATTAAGCAGATTTCATTAAAGCAGATTTCATTAAGCAGATTTCATTAAAGCAGATCGAGTAATTGCATTAAGCAGATTGCATTAAAGCAGATTTCTTATGCCCGAAGTGTATACCTATATATATGGAAACGCTATACTTATACACGTGAACTTTAGTCTTCAATTACTCGATAACTGTGTAGAAGAAAAATCTGAATAAATTTGTATTCTCAAATTTGGCACTAAACAATATGTTCACCAAATTTTATAAAATTCGAAACTTTTTGACAATTTTTTGTGTTTTTAACATGGTTTAGCATGGCAACGTTGTATCGCCTGTACCGAAACTCCTTAAGGTAGTTCTATCGCAGTGACTACGTCATAGGATTCGCGTTAACAAATTTAATGCCGTTCTTCATAGATCAATTATTGTTCTGACAAAATTTCAGAGTGGGTTATCGACCAATGGAGAGAGAACAAAATTACTAAAAATAAATATATCTTGGCGAAAATCCATAAGATATTTTACAAAAACCAGATTTAAGTACTTCAAGCTTGTAGCAATTCAATGGTCTCAGAAAAAGAAGCGATTATCGATTTAGTTTTTATGGAATATCGAGTTAAAATGGAGCTTCCGGCATCGCACATTGTTTTGACACTTTAGAGACGAAGAGGACCCGCGTGTTTCGGCGTGGTCGAGTACGACGCCAGTCACTGAAATAATCGTTATTTCAGTTTTGTAAATACAAATTGTTATAACCGATCTTCGATCATGTCAAATTTTAAAAATTTTTTTTATTAAAAACTATTATTTTCACAAGTATCAAAAATTGGGATAAGCATAAATTTTGAATTTAGTGATTAACCAGCCAAGTCGATGGGATTACATTAAGAGACTCTGAAAATATTTCATTATCGAATTTCTAACTTAATTAATGAACCCTCCAATTATTGATAATTGTTGATCCTCGATCTGTCAGATGATAAATCACAGAGATATTATTGTGAAAAAAAAAAAACTGTAAAAAATGCAGCAGCGATAATCTCTCAATTTCAGCGGTGTTGGTAGAAGAAAAAAAAATGAAACACCTCGCGTGTGTAAGATCGAGAGAGTTATTATTCCTTTTTCGGTGCATAGAGAGAGAGAGAGAGAGAGAGAGGAATCTCGATGAAATTCGAAAAGAATAAGTGATACGTTGAAAAGGCGTTGTAATTAGGGCGTGAGGCCTCTGTATCTCGTTCTCTTAGGCTTCACGTGTCAGCGAGCATCGCATTATTAGAGCCCACACGCTACGAAGCCTCGACACATACACACACGCGCATTAACTCTACACGAATAAAGGTGTGGTGTGAATAAAAAAAAAATAATTAAAAAAATACGATCGCTACTTTTATAATCGAGAAAACGAAATGAGAGTCGTGAAGAATTATTTATCCAATGCTCAACGCGAATAGATTGAGTTAATGGGTGCGTGGCGTATGGACTGAGATATACGTGTGTGCCTGTGTGTATATATTTTTATTATTGTTTTGTTTCCCTTCGATGATGTAGAGGTGATCAGAGAAAAAGCGGACGGATAGAGAATGAGAGAACAAAGGAGAGAGAGAGAGAGAGAAAGGAGCGCGAATGCCTGATAGACATTTCTCGTTTCGTTGTGATTTTTTTTTTTTTCTTTTTTCATTTCAGTTCGTATGGATTTTATGTTGAAATCTCCCTCCTTAACCCAGTGATCGCGACTACGGACTTGCTACACTGTTTTGATTTTTTTATTTACTTTTTTTTTTACCGCTCGGTGTCCGGAAAAGGCTAGAAAGTGCGTTTCTGACTGTCCTTCTCCGTTCTATACGCATGTGTCACTGTCTCGTTCGCTAGAGACGTCTCAATTCAACTTTTTGGTCGATTCTTTTTGTGCATCTTCGATTGTTCATGGTTTTTGGGTCAAATTTAATAGGTGCGAGGATGAAAAATCGTTCTTGGTATACATATTTTTAAGATTATATGACTTTTCGATCGTTCGCAATGGAGGAATGACGAGAAAAAATGTTATTCATGTTTTTTTTTTTTCTTTTTCAAATCAGCCTAAACCTCTTTATCGAAATAATGCAGATGTGTTTGCTCAAAGTCAATTGTTGAAAAACAACAGTTTTTAATGGTCTTCTGAGAATAAGTTAATCTCGAAAGACTCGTAAAAATGATGCTGAGACTGTGTGAAAAATGAATAATGTAAAAAGATTTTTTCGAAAGATTGCTTAGAAAGAGATTCGTGTTTACGAAAGTACAGAGGTAACGACCTTGAAATTTTTCACGTGTAACACGATTTGTCTTCTCTGTGAAAAATCTGGCGTCAAGAAATTACGTGGAATTTTAGTTGCTTTCGGTGATTTTTAAATTGCGAAGAGAATTCAACGAAATTCATGTTTTTCTACTTATTAATCGTATGAAAAGTCAGCAATTTTACGATTCTCAGAAAATGGAACAAAAATTTCGACTCAATTAGAAGCTTTGTTCGGTGTAAAATTTTTTTAAATATCGGAAAAAAAAACAACACACAAATGCCTGAAATTTAATTGCATGAAAATGATATAAACGCGCAAATGGTAAGATAGTTTTGTACAAACGAAATCGACACTTACCGGATAATCGAGCAGGCTCCGGGTATAGCCGTTGCTCCCTTTCCCACGGGTCCGCCGATATTTCAATCCGACACAGCACGAGCGCGTTTACAAAGAAAGAGAAAGAGAAAGAAAGACGAAGAAAGAGAGAGAAACAGGTAGAGAACAGGGACAGGGGGTTAAGTCTTGCAGAGAGCTCGGGGGGTCACTGGGATAGTTGGTTTGGAAGTTGAGAAAGGTCCACTCGTGACAGGCGAATAACAAAACACTTCACTCACAAAATCAATTACAGAATAAAACAAAAAGCCGTCAAATCACGAACGAGTTCAATTCAATAGAGTAAATCCATGAATTCGAGGTGACGTAGACCGTAGAACACAATAAGATTTAAAAAAAAAAAGACAACACGATTACGTATGTACGGTTATTCATATAGTTCACTCGCGCACCGTGCGAAGCGCGCGAAATTCGAATGTTAAGCAGCCCGGTACGAATGAAGAAAAACAAAAATCGCGTGAATCTATGGGAATTTTATAAATATACGATTTTATCGAGACGAACACGTGTTTTGTTTACATTCCGAATTGAAAAACGAAAATAAAGCGAAAGAAAAATAATAGAGCGTTTGGGACGCTCCTTACAGACCGACGTTACAACACTATCTACGACGATGTCTCGAAGGCAAGTGCGCAAGACACCCGCGGGTTTACTAACGCGAGGGAGGGGAGACGAGCGACCGCGGTGGCGAACTCGGCGCGCTTCTCCCACCCCTTCCTACGCTCCTACTCCGCCATTATTCGCTCTCTCTCTCTCCCTCCGACTCGCACCGCGTCGCAGCCTTTCCTTTCCCTAGTTTGTCTCAGTCGCGCGGAGCGCGCGGTCGCGCGATGTTTGATACTTGCCTCTGGGTTCGCTTCGCAGTATAGAGGGAGTCGGGGCGTGCATAACACGGCAAGGTAAAAGGCAAGGAAGCCGCGAGAGACACACGCGAAGAAATCTACGCGAGACCACCGTGGGCAACATCATTCCCTCATAACCTCTTCGCCTCGCGTACCAAACGCTTCTTCTTCTTCGACGACGACTACCACCACTTCCGGCCTCTTGGATTTTCTCGAACTCCCAGCCGTTTATTTACGATCTAAACTTCTTGGACTCGACTTTTTTTTTCTTTTTTCTTTACTATTCTTTTTCTTCTCTTTCAATCCTCGTTCGCCCGCTCTTAGATAGGGAAAGTTCATCTGAGCGTAGACAATGAATGGAAATGGAGAAATTAACGATGTTTCCGGTTTTAACCTCACTCTCCTCACTTCGTTTATTTATTTTTTTGTTTTGTTTTATTTCGTACTCTTACCAGCGTTCTGGACTCGGCCAACTCGTCTTCGTAACTAATTTCAAATTCTAAAATACTCTACGTGCAAACACTGCACAATTTATAACGGAATATTGAATTTTGAAAAAGCTGAAAACTTGGAATAATTTCGGACATTATTTCATTACTTTCCCAAGTACGTTTTTAGCTTTTTTTCCATTTTCCTGTCAGAGAACAAGAATTCGTACGCATACAGTGAGGATTTTTTCGTACTAGAAAAAAATATTACCACTTTTCGTGACCATTGTCACCGCTTCGTCGCTTTTTTTCACATCTCTGTGTAATAATTCTTTTTCTCTCATTATTTCTTCTTTTCCTTTTCTCCGCGTAACTTTTATTTCTTTTTTTTTTTTCTCGTGTTTCTCCTCGTAATTTTTCCTCTTACTCTTCTCTTCTGATCTTCAGGGTGAACTCATCAACACGCCACGAGAATAACGACAAGAACGGAACGGATCGAGAGTTGATTGCACTCCGTAGCTTCCGTTCTTTCGGCTACTCGGCGATAGAGCGGGGCCAAGAGAGATCACTTGACCGCGCTTCGTCGGTTGCACCTGGACAATCTTCTAACTGCCCCCTCTCCCCCCCCCCCCTCCCTCTCGCATCGACGAAGCCCAAGCGTATTATTTTTTTTCCAACATTCTCTATGATTATCTTCACACTATTTACGATAATTTTTCAAACTAATAACCTTTCATTAACGTTCAATAAATAAATGGTGATAAAATTAAAAAATTGAATTTCTACATCGAATTTTTTCCATTTTTTGGATTCTTCATTTTCACAAATGACAGAAAATCTGTTCTGTGTTATTGATAAAAACGATTTCGTATAAAAAGAATAATTATAGAATGACAAAAACTCGAATTCTTCGAATAATTAATGTTGTGAACTGAATGACCGAATAAAAATCGAGAGGCAAAAAAATAATGTTTTTTTCCTCAATTAAATTTACGATGAAAACCTCCCACGTTGGTGTTGCAAATTGTGACAGATGAGGAAGGCAATTTCTAGCAGAGTTCGATGTAATGCTCGTGGCTTCGACGGTGGCGGAGCCACCCAGCAAGATACAAAAAGTTATTTACAAAAAAAAAAAAAAATAAGCAATAAAACGCACGACAAATGGAAAAAATCAAACGGTTGCATAATTTGTCAGCAACAAAGCAAATAATAATAATAACAAATCGAGCAAAGATGAAGACAAAATAGCGTAAGAAAAAATAAAATGCGAATAAAAAGATCTCGAGCCAGATGCTTTTTTAATAGATCTTCTTCTTTCCCCTTGATTATTGTATATACACGCGCGTAATAATGCAATCAGGATTGGCAATAAGGACGAGAACGTTTGCCCAAGAAAATCTCCCGCTGTCTTAAATCCTTTGCGTTCGATAAAACGCCGGCTCTTTTATATATACACTCCCTGGAAATGTACTAATGCTCTTTCCTCCTTCCCTTCCTCCCTCCTCTCTCCCTCTCTCTCTCTCTCTCGTTTCATCCTTGATTCTCTAGCAGTGCTCGCACTGCGGTGGAGAATAACATTGTTATTACAACTGACCCACCAGAACGAATCAGAGATAACTCAATCTCGCACACTTTCCATCTAGATGAGCTGCACGATCAACGTTTCTCTTTACATTCCCAATTCCCTGCCTAATTACTAATTACGTTTGTCACTCAAGGGACGACACCACTTTTATCCATTTTTTTTTTTTTCGTAATAAAATATTGTTTTGCAATTGTTTTGATTATTATTCTTTCCTTTGGTTGTTGGACTGACATTCGATCATTTTTAGGTTATCAGTGATGAAACAGAGAACTAATAAATCGATAGAAATTGAATACTATATAGTTTTGTCGGAATTCCAATTTTTAATGTTTAAAAAAATTCAATAGTCAAAAACGTTGTTATCGTTTTACAAACTTTTCTCTTCAAGCCCTTTTCTGTTGACAGTAATAATTGATCGTTTGTGATTGAAAAATGTATATGAATGCATGAACGGTCCAATAATTTGTCAAAATGGAATAGTTTCAGAGTTTTTGAGCTGAAGGTTTCGAATAAATAATTCACGATTATAATTCTTACAAGGAATGTACTGTTTTGTCTCTCTAATAGGAAAGAGGAAACGTATGTCTCGCTTTTTATTTTCATCCCTAAAACTGACGTTTTCTCCTTGAATTCCGAGTTCGAGGAAAAAAAAAAAAATGTTTTTCTGAATGAACGTAAAATGACGTGAAAGTATCGATGTCTCGGTCGTGTCGCTATATTAGCGCTAAACTTTCCAAAGTGTACATGCAAGATTGAAGAACTGGTTAGGACGAAAAGCGTGAAGAAATGAAGAAGAAAAAAAACAAATATCACAAGCGAATCTCGTTCGTTGAGGCTTTCACAAAACTCTTCGAGTCAAACTCGTAATTATAATGATGTCCTTATTCGTAATGTTGATTCGTAGAAATGGCCTCGAGGAGATAGAAATTCTGGAAAGGAGACTGTGTGACTTTTGAGAAAGGTAAGATTTTGCTTTTTCTTCCTATTTTTATCAGATCGCTGATTGATCTTTATTCGTATGGATTTTTAAATTATTTTTTTTTTTTGTGTCTCCAATTTATATACATGTGTCTACCAGACCTAAACATTCTTATTTGTGGGGCGGCCAGGTCCATTGATGCGGCGGCATGGTCTCTTGCAACGGCTCCCAAGGCTTCCAGGCCAACATATTTCGAGCCAGAATCAATTCATTCTCTGCTTGAACTATCAGCTCTTCTATCTGACCGCAAGCTATTTTTTTCTCCACTTCGGCAACGTCAGGAGTCTGAGACAAATTCATAAATTAAAAATTCATAAATATCTATTCGACTTGTTAGCCATTCAATGGCTCCGTCGCTTCAGTCCCGAATCGCTGCGCAAATGATATTCATTTTTGTCGAACGTCAAAAGGTTTTCTATTCTTTAATATTTTCGTTTTCATACATGAAATCATCGCACTTGGTGAAAAAATAAAATGTTATTTCTTATATTCAGATTGAGAATGTAGAAAAATATCTTAGCAAACTTATGGATTGATCCTTTTGATTTTTCTTAATGGAATCAGAAAATTCCAGGGTGAAAATTAAAAGTTGCCACTTTCAATATATTTAAAAAATTGAGTTAATTATGATGAGGAAAAAACTTGTAGCATAAGTTTCAATGCAGGATGTCGAATGTTAGTACAAATAAATACAAAATTTGAAATTCCTCATTTATAACAAATGTTTTTCTCTTCTTTTTCAATTAGACAATTTTGAGGTTTATATTTTTATTAAATTTCTGAACGATCAGAGCTTCCCAAGTAAGAAATTTTTTCTCATATTTTTCGAATCTCAATCTTTGTGTAATCAATAGAGATTTGAATTTTTTTATCGCCAATTAAATGTATTGATTGTCGATTTTCCATTCCTCGTCTTGTTTTGTTGAGCTTTTCGAGAGACTAGGTTGGGACTCCATCAGAGAATTATCGAGTTCTCTTCTAAATTGTTTAACTTTTTCCAACACGTTTTTTCGAGGCTTCGATTTTTTAGGAAAAAGGTCTTTGGCTACTTACCGTTTTTATTATACTGTCACGTTCTTTGATAAGTTTTTCGGTGTTAACTTTGTACGCATAATCACTGGGTAGTTTTTGGAGGGTTCGAAGAATTTTGCCATAAAGGATTCCGAGATTGTAATGCGGTGTCTTCGCTACAGTTAATCCCGTTAATCCAGTCGTCTAAACACCGAAAAAGAAAGACGAAAAGTTAATTTTTTTGCGCTGTTCCATGCGAAATTCGTGCAAATGTCAAAAAATAGGTTACACTGGAGGTTATGTTCGATCGAGCAGAAAAATCTTGTATTTTTGTTACATAATCAATGAAAATAAAGGACACTCAACATTTTTACACCTCAGTTAAGGACTTGAATTTATACCTTTTTCAAAACGCCTGCCATTTTCGTTTTTTTGATCGAAAAGATCCTCCGAATTGATCACGTAAAAAAAATAGCTTCCCAATAAATAACCTACAAGAAAACTCGTATCCTCCAATAATGATCTCTTTACTTCGTATTATTGTTTTTATTGGTCAATGATAATCAGACAGATTTTTTACTACTGAACAAAGTCGCGGACGGCGCCACCAGTCGAGCGATCGTAGCGTCTCTAGCATCAAGAGCTATAATTAATTATAAAAATTACCGTTGGAAATGTTGTGTTGACTGTTGAGTATGAAAAGGTTCGCACCTTTTTCGTTTTATGATTTCATCCTAAAAGTTAAAACTGGAACAAGAGTCCATATTGTCACTTGATGTTAATAACGCTTTTCAACGTGAAATATAAACTGAAACTTGGAGAAAATTTCGGCTGTAGATTCAATTTTTTTTTAAACTTCATTCGAATTTCAACAATTGCGATTTCTTTGACCAAAAATAGTATTTTCAGGCGATTTTCGAAAAACGATTACGACTCTTGGTGGTGATGAAATCATTGGATTCCACATAAAGTATTCAATGAATTTGTGAAAAAAAATGATAAATTATTGTTTATCGTGTGAGGCAATTACTTATAGGTGCAGTTTCCACACAAAAATGGTTGCACTAACTCAAACTTTTTGTACTGTCGTTTTATCGGAGCTTTTTTTTTTCATAAATTGTAAAGAGGAGGGCTGAGGACGTTGAAAATGAAGTATTTTCGGAGATGTGTGGCTTCCGAAAACCAGGGTGAACATATGCAGGCAGACGTTCAGAGATGAAATGTTTTGAACAATAGTTTTTCTAATATCCAAGATGGTGGCGGATAAAGGTTGTCAATTTTAAGAGTCTTTTTCCCTCGAAAACTAAAAGTTAAAAAAAATGCAGCTACGCGTGGAAAATGTCACTAATATTTTTGATAAAACTTCTGCGAGTTTTTGTCGCTAGTTCGATTGATTCGCAATCCAAGAGACCGAAGTTCTTTGAGAATAAATTTGCGCGGAGTGATCGTGCGGCGAAATATTTGCAGCAACGAAATATTCTTTCAAAATAAGTGATTAATTTGTTTTTCTATGTATCGAAAAACGTGAAAATCATGCGCGGGAATTCTTTTCGAAGGTGGTAAAAAAATTGAAAGAAAGTAAAAACACGTGAACGTCGTTAAAGTATAATGTTTTTGTTGTTTTGTTTATTAATGCGAAGACGAAAAGTGTTTATCGGTTGGACTTGGCGACACGCTCAAGTTCATCCTTCTTTTTGATCGCGTAAGAGTTCGATGAACCTTTGGCCGCGTTGATGAGCTCGTCCGCAAGACACTCGGCGATTGTTTTGATGTTGCGGAAGGCGGCTTCGCGCGCACCCGTGCACAATAACCAAATTGCTTGATTTACACGACGGAGTGGCGACACGTCGACCGCTTGACGACGTACGGTACCGGCACGTCCGATACGCGTCGAATCTTCACGGGGACCCGAATTTATGATCGCCGTTACCAAAATCTGAAAATGACAAACAAAAAATTTACAATTTCTCGTCATCTATAAATATTAATTAATGATTTTACACAGAATCATTCGTGCCAATCTGGTTAAAATGTATGAAATTCAATCAATAAATATTTTTCATTAACAGTACAAAAATTTTGATAAATTCTTGATGAAAATCGAATTGAATAAGAAATTTATCAGAAAATTTTATCAGTCCCATTCTATAATTTTGTCCACTAGTTGAATAATAAAGAAATTTTTTATAACATTTTAGAAGAAAAGTTGAAGGCTTTTGCGTTTCAATTCGACGCACTTTTCTTTTTTTCCCAAAGGTTCACAGTTTTGCGCAACAGAAATTGACTGGACTTGGCTGAACATCGGAAAACTTGTTTGACAAAAGATTTGATAGTCAAAAAAATTACAAGATTGATGAATAAATAAAAAACTTAATTTGTTATATTCGAACATCGATTCACAAAATGATTAGAAAAATGATCAAAAACAGCTGAATTTTTCTTTCAGTAACAATTGGGAACTCAATGACATTACTGGTCACTATAACCATGTATCATCGAAACTAGAACAGAAAACATTGAGAAACACGAAAAAGGAATCCGAAAAAACATAGAAAGTGCCAAAAAAAACTGAATTTAGAAATCTATTTTAGCTTTCATTGCACTTTGAGTTGAATCATTGCAAGAGCGCACGTCTGTGAAATATTGTAATATTTCCATGCAAATTTTAGAAAAGTATCATCAACTATATTTTGTTCATCAATAAATAAAGGCATTTTACTCATCTTGTAGGTAACGGAGGATTGAAAAGAGATACATTTTTTGTTAGTAATCGATAGTGCGATGAGCGAAATAGATGAAGATGCTCGCGCATTCAGAAAGTAACAAATGAGAAAAAGAAAATAAAAGACGGCGAGTTTACCTGTAGAGGATTTTCACCGGTGAGCAAATGAATGATTTCAAAAGCGTGTTTGACGATCCTGACGGCCATGAGTTTTTTGCCATTGTTGCGTCCGTGCATCATGAGCGAATTGGTAAGACGCTCGACGATGGGACATTGGGCTTTGCGGAAACGTTTAGCGGCGTAACGTCCACCCGAATGAGGCAAATACTTGGCATTTTTTTCTTTTACGGCGATGTAGTCCTGGAGAGACATGTCCCCAACTTGAACATCCTCGCAATTCCAACGTCCGAACAATTTAATCTCCGGGAGTTCGGCAGACAGCGCGACCGGCGCTGTGTCCATGTTGCTAAGCACCACATCGTCAAATGTTTCTTCCGCCATGGTTTACCTGTGCGTGAAGGAAAAAAGCAAATGCTATTAGGTTGTGGTTTGAAATTGTAAAGAAAAAATCTATTTTTATTAAATTCAATTATTTTGGGTCGTCGATTACTCCGATTGGAGAATCAATCTAATATTTCGTTCATTCATCCGAGGTTCATTGTTAGTGGGAGATCACAGGAAGAAAAAAAATTGTGGTTAGTTTCCGTTTCGATCACTTTGAAATCGCGAATCTTATTAAAAGTTACGTGTTATTAGTCGGTCTTCACTTCACTAAAAACTGCTTTTAAACTCGTGCTTCGGATTAGAAATGAAAAAAAAAAAATTAATAAATTGAGCATTACAAAGTGAAATAACAACGGAAAAAACATGTGGCCATGCGGAGAACATACATGTGTATTGCCACCGAGTTAACAACTTGAATAGCACGAACTAACCCGTTAATATCCTATTACCGGGTCACTTTTGAATCGTTTAAATTAAACCAACACCTTAAAACACTAACCGACGCTCGAACGATGCTTTTTAACAATCGTAAGACCTTTATTTCTTACCCTATAACGTAAGCTCACGTCTTCGTCGGAACAAGCGTGAACAGGAAAAGGCCATGACAGTCCGGCCAATCCGTCCTGTGATGACCGGAATTTCGAAATTTCCTAGTCAAATCACTCACCATTTTGACGATTATTACCACACCAAAATTTATTCGAACAAAGCGGTTATTGTTTATGACCGGTAAAAAAATATGTAATATCAGGACATCGAATATCCAACGTTTATTTACTGTTTCAATAGCCAAGTTGTTTTTTTGGATCGAAGCTTTGAAAATCTCGCAATTTGATTGGTCATTTCGGTTGTATTCTTCTCGTACCTACTCCCGAATAATTCTACACCGGAATATTAATTTTTTTCTTCATCCACGATCATCGGCGATAACGATGAAAAAATTTACTCAATTTTCAACATGAAATGTTGCAACAAAAAATAACAATTCGTGAAATTCGGCAACGAAGAAAGTGACGATACCGACGGAAACTCTCGAAGTCGAAGAATCTTTGGAAACGTTCCGCTAGATGGTGCGATACTATTGGAAAAAAATCGTAAAAACATCGAGCTAATTCGGATAAGGAATAAAACGATTCGTGATTCGATCGAAAAAGTAACACTGATAGAAGTAAAATAAAAATAAATTTTGGTGAATTTTAATCGTTTGTATGAGCGGAAAAAAGCGTAATTTTTTTTCGCTACTTTACTGATATTCTTGTCGGTTATTTCGCATCCGGAAAAGTAATCCGGTAGTAAAATAAATTTGACTCTACACGTACACACTCACTTAGGTCAAAATCGTAAAAGTTGTATCCATGAAGAAAAGCAAGGAGGAGAGAGAGAGAGAGAGAGAGAGAGAGAGAGAGAGAGAGTGAGTTAGAAGAGGGGAGTAAAATACGAGAAAAAGAAGAAAGGAAATAGCGCTAGTTCAGTACTATCGTTCGCTGATTTTATCGTTCTCCTCGGAAACAGTTAATTTCTTAAACGTCCTCGTTAAATCGGCCTTAAAAGCGACGACGACCATTATTTCACATGACCGCCCAAGTGAGTAAATAATTAAACCTCAAATTTTTTTTCTTTTCTTTTCCGCAACTCCCAACGACGAGAAAGAAAAACTTGAGAATCTTCGATCACGGATTCAGCAAAAAAAAAAACAATGTCAATGCCAGATTTCCTCGTTTTCATTAGCCAAAAGTTTTGTCGATACAGATGAGTCTCCGGAAATCCTACGACAAAAGCTGTCGTTATGTTACGCCTGTAAATTGACACAATTAACGCGATTCAGTTGCTCTCCGAACGTAGATTGATGAGCTAAATTTCCTTTGTCGTTCGCTTTTTTTTTCACACTTTTTAACTCAATTACAGTTCCATTATACGAACATTTTGTACAAAAATTTCAGAGTCGCATGAGTTACGCGAAATAACAGAATGAACGAAATGAAAGAAAAAACAAAAATATATAATATTGTCTCCGATTTGACGTCTCGAAATATATTTTAGAATTTTTTTTATCGAAGTTTTGCTCTATTCTGCGTTGTATAACATCATAAAATGGATATATACATATATACATACTTCTATTTAGTACTCTCTCAATTCCGTACATAGGATATTTCAACCATTCGAAACCACAATTGCGCAAGCCAACTCGTCGAGCATTAAATCAACGTGAAAATGTCCCATTTCCAATAAATATTCTCTCTACGAACATATGCGTATACATGTATAAATTTACGGACGACGAAACCGTGCTACGGTACGATTTTACGACGAGGCTAATCTTTTTCGGCCTCAAAAGTGCCGTTACTTTTATCAACAATTGACATATCGGCGAATTTATTCGTTTTTTCATCGGCTTTTATATGAATATTTTATAAAAAAAAAAAAATATTTAAAAAATGGTCCACTTGACGATCATTGAAATAACTTTGACAGATGTAACTGAAAAAGAGATTTTTGGGAGTTTTTTTTTTCTCGTCAAAATTCTGGGCGAGAATAGGAGTGATCAAGGTTTTCAAATTCGTCCAATTTTTTACATAAAAATATGTCAGGTGTTCGTTGCGAATGAATAACGAAATAAATTCGACTGAATCATAGTTAATCGATAGTCAATATGAAAATATAGAAAAACGACAAAAAAAAATGAATAAATAGATTTTCCAAACTCAAATCAACCGCTAATTTGGGAGACAAAAATTTATTGAATTCAACAAAATCTTAACAATGGAGAAAAGCATAGAAATAAGTCAACGAGAAATATTGCAATAATTTTTCATTATATTGACAACTTAACAAAACCACAAATGCCAACTTTCATTTATGTCTGATATTAAAACCTTAATTACTTCTCATCCCTTCGTATTCGAATCCTCTTTGAATTGGTTATTAAAATGTATGAAATAATAAGGTAAAGAAAAGAGATATTATACTTATAAATACGACATGCTCATAAGCATTTGTCCCCCTTTGGCTTTGGCGTCGATTCGTGGATATAATCCTTGTTATATTCGGTGGGTTTCTCGTCGACAGTTTGGCCAAGCTCTCGAAAGGGTGGTCGGGAGGGATTGAAGTGAGTTGAATAGACGCATGGGCCAACAGAGAGCCTAAAAGGGCCAAGGGAAAGCGAGGAGACACGCATTAGATGATCCATATATATATATATATATATATATATATTTATATATAAATGGATATATCTATGTGGGTAGAAAAGGGTGGTTTTGGTGGTTCTGCGAGGGTGAGGGGATGATCGGGAAGGAAAGGGACGGAGAGGGCTGAGTTTACGAGCCTTTCGAATGGCCGAGCCATCTCGGATCTCCACTTTATTACTTGAAGCGAGATCGAAAGTGTGTGCGACCTTTCATCGACTTTTCTCTGCACCCTCGTCCCTGCGACTTTAACTTTTTGTTTCTTTCTTAAGCTGTTTTATGACACTTTTGGTTTTCCAAGTAAAATTACTTGGATCGAATCGAATGGAAGTGAGCAGCAATTTTTTTGGCGAGCATTCAGCCATCGTTTTATGATTTTTATTCCAATTGATTGAATCAGTTAGATTTTTACAAATTGGAAATTGGTAAAAATAAATGGAAAAAAAAAAATGTCCGAATTTCCCTGCGAGAATTAAAGCTGCCGCGATGATTCTCTCGCGATGTTCCTTGTAATTGGCAATGGTCCACAAATTAACGAGGATCCCATCAATTTTACATAGAGCCACGCACGAATTCCCAAGAGTCCAAGAATCACGATGCAGAAATTCACGTCCCGGCTAATTGCGTAATTATAGTCAACGATTTTACAATTCTTGTGTTTCTCGATTGTTTGCAATTAACGATCCCCCGAGATTGTCGAAGCGTGGACGCGAGCGAGCGAGGCTCAAACTCATTTTACAGCTCAACTCTGCCAGAATATTATCATGAAAAAAACGAGACAACTCTTTTTTTTTTTTTTTTTCTTCGCTTTTTATTCGATTTTTATTACATCCTCGTAAAGACAGCGTGACACCGAGGTCATTAGTGAGAGGACATGAATAAAAAAAATATTAAAAAAAAAACGAAGCCACACGAAAGAATGATGGCTCGACCACGCGACAATGACACGATAAACTCAAGTGCTTGATTTTCTTGCCTCGTTGCTCCTCGTCATTCGTTTATATTCATATTTCTCAACGCCATTTTTCCACATTTTCATTCTCCGCGTATTTTCCGTATTTAAAATCAATTCTTTTGTTTTCGTTTCTCGAGAGGGTCTTTTTTAAAAAAAATTCTATTCTTGAAACGAACCTTTCGAAAACAAACATCATTCAATTATAAATTATATTCACAGTCGAAGTTTTTACTATGACTTTTTATGACTCAAACAACTTCGAGTGATCGTAATTCTCGAAGAAATTGATCTTTGTCGGTATATTTTTAGTTCAAAATACAAGAAAATCTCCCAGTGATGCGAACTTCTATCGCAGTCAAAGTTTACTCAGAATTCATATCAAAATGTGATAGGAAATAACGATTTTGGCTTAGGTCAACATGATCCAATGGCTGTAATTCAGAGATAGAACGATGAAACGGATAACGTTGTATTTTCATTAGCTGATAAACAATACGGCAAAGCAGCAGCAGCAGTAGCAGCAGTAGAAGCCAAAATTGTTGTGATTAACAATTATTTTCGTAGATGCCAACGATGCTGAAATGATTTAAACTAATTCTAGACGACGAGGTCTACGCATCGTTGGGCTCTCGGTCTCTCTGTGAAATCCTGCATCAGTTGCACCATGTCATGTATATTACCGATGATTACTCGTGCTCCGCTGCATAAAGTAATTACGTGTACACTCGATAATTACAATCCGTGCGGGAATGACTTGTATAATGGGTAAAACATATTCACGTATATTCGTGTATAACGTCGAAGCTGTTCTTCGCACGTGGTTCAATGTCATTCTGGCATTGGCAGTACCAGAGACTGTAATTCGTGTTGCCATAACAACGATTACGATTGAAAATAAAAGAGTCTTCGTACGAAATGAATGGAGTTATCTAAGAGATTTTTTCTGCTTCTCTGTCCCAATAAATCAATTGGATTCTACGTTTTTGTCATTGACGTTCAAAAAAACATGCGCTTGTCTCTTGAGAATCGAGAGGAGACTGAAAAACTTGACAAGTGGCGACCTCGCGTGGCCCTCTTCCAACTCGCCAGTCTCTATCTCGAAAAAGACAATGAGAGAAAAATAAAAAAAAAAACCCCTGAAACATTTTGATTCAACATTGATCACCGTATTTTCGAGCTCGAACTCTGTCATTGTGACATAAATCTAGCGCGCAATTTTCTATAAAAGTTATCGAGAATATTGAAAGGTTCAATCGTGTAAAAGGAATGCGCCATTTTGTATTTTCTCGATCGTATTGTCAAGGTAGTCATTTTTTTTTCTTTTTTCTTTTATTTTATTATTATGCCAAACATATATATATTGTTTCATAACGATTGAACGAAATTCCCCAGTCCGTTCAGGTCTTAAGCACGCTGGTATATCCCTCGCTAGAAACCGCAATCGACAACCCCAAGCCACAATGCTCCTCTCTCTCTCTCTCTTTCTCTCTCAGTGGCTCTTTCCACTACTCTTCTCTCTTCCCTCCTCGCCCCTGGCTCTTGTATGTGTTTCCAGCTCTGTCACTCTTCGCAAGGCAAAAGTAGGATTGTCCTTCTTCGACACTGAGAATCTGTAGCTCAGAGCCTCTCTTTTAGTCTCCCTCGTCATCCGTGTTGGCTTTCTCACTCATGCTTGTGTGTGCTACTCGGGAGAATTCCCCTCGTTCACATCGTCGTCGTCGTCGTCGTCGTCGTCGTCGTTGTCGTGGTTTCTCTCACTCCTAGGCAGCACTATATACCACTTCCCATTCTGCTGCCATGAACCCTGGTACACATCACTCCGTCTTCGTTCTACTCCAACAGTTGTACACTTCCCTCTCGTTTTCTCACTCATCTCCGATACTGTAGTTCGCTCACTCTCCGCCAGAGTTTCTATAGAGTTGTCCTTCTCCGTCACGTTGGCGCGTATAACTTTGGCCTCTATCCGCCTTTACTTCCCGCAGCCTCGAGTGTCTTTCTCGCACTCCCTTTACCCGGCTCTCGGTCTTCCTTTCTTCTCACTCTCACTCATTCACTCACTTTCCGCTCTCTTCGTCTCCGTTTGGCCAGAATAGCGCTCTAGCGCAGCGGCAGCAATCCGTTGATGGGGTGCTTGCCGGTGCTGCCTCTCGCGGAATAGTACATTCTGCCTGGCTCACGAGGAACGGTTAGAGGGAACACTGTCGGGGCAAGTTACACTATATTCTGTGGCTTGTAGACTCATATCGTATTATTGTCATGTTTCGCCGACACAGTGGAAGCCGAGGGAGAGAAGAGAGAGAGAGAGAGATCGAGAGGTAGGAATGGATATAGAATGGATAGAGAAAGGACGAGCGGTGGAGAAATGGCTGCTGCTGTTGCTGCTGTTCTGCTCCCTACGTACTATGTGTGTATTCCTATCCATATATATATGTCTATACGACTCGGTTCTATGGCTCCGAATTTGTTTTGTTCCAACTGTATACCGATTCTCTTTTCTTTCTCTCGTGAAATTCTCTCGTGATATCTGATACATATACATGTTTATATATATATATATGTATTGAACATAACTGAATGTAACAGTAAGCATCGCTTCGTTCACAATGCGACATTTCCGTTGAAATGAAAAATCCCGGATAAAATGTTGGGTGTATCCAACTGTATATATGCTTGACGTTGAGCAATAAAAAAAAGCACTTCTCAGACTTTATGTACGTATTCTTCGGGTCTATAAAGCTATGCTTCAGTCACACCGAAGTCAGCGATTATTAAAAGAAAAAAAAGTAGCGAACTTCAACTCCCTCATGATGGGGCGTTTCTGCTTCCATCAAAGTTTCCTGTTGTTTTTTTTTGTTTTCTTTCATTTTATTCCGAGGATATTTATATACCAGGAGTCTCAAAGGATCCCTCGGTAGTCGAGGAAATTGGGATTTACAAAGAAAGTGCTTGCGTAAATAATCCGAAAAAAGTAGGGTCGATAAAGAGAGGATATTTATCAGACAACAAATGTAAAGTTCGCATCTTATCAACCTATTCATGACTTAAAAAACTTACTTTGAGATTGAAATGAAACGTAACGAGATCAGAAAGATTGAGAAGTAATCTTCATGCTGAAGGGTCCTCCGTGGGATCCTTCGGAGGATAATTTATGCGCATTTTGATGGAATTATTCTGCTTGAAAATGTGTATGCGCACTATAAACGCGGTTTGAGTCATCAGTTGAAGTAATTACCATTGGAGGCACTCGAAATTCGTGATTTGTCACTTGATACACAAATATATATCGCCTATTTACTGCGTCGTGGATTAGCTAAGGTAATAGACGTCGTGAGCACGTAAACACCCGGAGACACAGAGTCCGACGTGGAGTAATCTCACTTGGTTATCCTGTTAGGCTAAACCAGAGAGTTAACTGCAGCAGCAACATGCGGCAAAGGACCGAATCGCCAACGGCGATAATTTTACTCAGGAAATCGCGTCGATCTAAACACACGTAGCCCAGTGTGTTGTACCTAATTGGCTAATTACGTCGACGTTCCGACGTCGGGCTCTCGTCTCTCTCCCTCTCTCTTTCTCTTTTTCTCTCTCTCTCCCTCTCTCTCTCTCTCTCTCTGGGGTCGTCATTGGGGGTTAATTACGGGGAGGGAAGAATCATAGACGAGCGAGCGACGATCCTCTAAACTATTATCGTTCAACTACCTCGTGTCTAGTCGATAAAATGATTTTATGGCTTTTTATTCCATTACTGGCAACTACCATAGGGCAATGTCAAAATTACTTTTACATCATTTCGGTCTACACATTGTAAAGAGCATCATTTCGTTACACTAATAAGGAAAAGAAGTAGCCTTTTCATATTCATTTCGTTATCCACATTACTGCTGTTTGTTGAGCCAGTGGATGTTCGTGATTCGAAGCTGCTCGAAAATATAGTTGGGCAGCTTTGGGCTATTCGCTAAATCAGTGATATTTATCGCCTAATTCGTTGGAAAGCTTCAGCCTCATGTGTGACCAGCCCTCAAATTCGCTAGGGGTGAATTTTTATCTCTCTCTTTTTCTCTCTGCTCCTAGTTTTCCGAGCTACGCTCCCGGAGTAAGAACCCCTCAGTGAGCAAGCAGCGGCAGCAGCAACCCTAAAATGTTCCCGACACGAACAAGCTACGAGGGACTTTTACCCTCTCGCACACATACATACACATGCGCAGGGTGGCAAAACTTATTTCCATTAGCTCGGCAGGCAGTACGATGAAGGGGCGCGAACTCTGTTTCTCGTCTGACAGTTACTTCAGCTCGTAATTTTCAAGATACTTACAAATCCGTGAAAATCATGGAGTCACTTGCTAAACCAGGAAAAGCGGTGAGCGAGCATGACCGAAATAATGGTAGATCGATGAATCAAAACATATTTTTGGAAATAGTTTGTTAGAGAAGAGAGCAGAGAAATCAGGAGTTGTGAAATATTCAACGATTGTTATTCTGACTTATTTCAACATGAACTGATGTATAAGCCTTGAAATCCAGGTATGATTTAATTTGGATCAACACTTTCTTAGAAGAGTGTTAAAATGATTTTAGGAGGGTTAGCACCGGGTAAATTGACTACAGAAGTGAATCCGATCCTCCAATAGCTATTGGCAAACCTGCAGGGAATTGACTTAAGAAGTATATGTTCTTCGAGGGGAGAAAAAGAGGCAGAAGTCTGCCAATGACTGTTTCTTTCGAATTCTCCTTGAATAAGGGACAACCACTGGATCGGTTATTCCTTTATACATAGCGCATTAAGGAAGAAGAGAATTGAATGAAGTTCGCGGTGGAGTAGGAGAGACAGCATTCTCGTTTGGCTGAGCTGTACTACCTGAAGACTCGAGGAGAGTCTTTCCCTTTGTGCTTGACTGCTTCTATACTCGTCCTGTTCTCTCGCCCAGCTTATTTCACGTTTTCTCTCTTGTTTCTTATTTTTCTTTATACACCAAGGCGAACAACGTCGTTCTCTCATTTTCCATCCTTCTTCTTATTTTTTCTTCTCTCTTCTTCCTTTCCTGTCCACGCTGCTTCGCCGTCACTTTTGTTTCTATCTTTTTCCCTCGTTTATTCTTTCTTCTCTCTCGCTCTCTTTCTCTTACTCTTCTTGCCTGCGTTTATCCTTCTCGATTCTATGTGTGTGGAGTCATCTCGAACATTGCCATTCTTTCTGTCCTTCTTCCACTTGTTTTCTTGCTGGATAATTCTGCCTCGGTTGGTTCGTTGGACACGTCCACACCGGGCCACCCAGCCAGGGCTCGTTTCACTCGAGAACACCGCCAAGAGAGTTAGGAGCAAAAGACCGAGAGAGAAAAAAGAGGATGGTGTACATAAAAGGAAGAAAGAGAAAGAGAAAAGACTTTACCCGTGTGGCTGAGAGCTGAGCATTGAGCAAATGAGCCGGAAGAAACGACTGAGCTTGTAATACACGTAATATGTACGCTTGTATATGTGCCTGTATACTTGAAGATCGAAATGCCGTCGCCTATGACCCCTTGACGGTCCGCAACGACGAAGGGCAAAAAAACTCTCGCATATCTCTTCTCGCTGTTTTCTCCGTCACGTCCTCTGATCCGAAACATCGGAAGAATCCTCGAGTAAAAAGTTACCGTATCGTATTGCCCATCAGGATTGAAGAGTGACGTTTAGAACACTGGCGCCATTTGCGTTTTGTCAACATCCGAAAAATACTTTTCCATTAAGCGTAACTGAACTGAAACCCATCATATTTTATGGTGAAATTCGTTGAATCGGTTGTCAATTTAGTAGGTTCAATAAAGAGGCTTTATGGAAGTTGGGACATTGGTCATAACTACGTGACAATCAGTCAGAAATTGATACCGACCCAAACATGATCAGGTAGCTCTTGAAGGTTTCACAATTGGGAAGGTTATTTTGCTTACCAACGGCAATTAGTTGTAACATGCCACACAGCGAGTCTGACGCTGACAAATTGGAGCTCTTAGTCCTTCTGGTTGAGGATAAAAAATGGTGACATTCCGCGGATGAAAGGAATCGCTAAGATTTCTGGATAAGCTCCTCGTCCGTTGGCGTGTTGACGTGGGAATTCTAGAAGAGTTAATCGTTTAAAGCCGAATAAAGAGTCGTTGAGACGTTCCCACTGCGTTTACCTCAAGTCTCATACCTCGTTGGGTATTATAACTATTGGTATAAGGTGAAGATTCCGAGAGTGTATACAGTGCGTCATGCGCAGATCTATACCTTTTCTTCCCTTCTCCGACGTAGTAAATTGAGCCCGGGGCATGAATCATCGTGGCAAGTGTTTCTCGAGACGTCCATAAGAGCCAGAGAATGGGTAATCGTCTCGCGTGGGCTCACTCGTAGTTTTCTTCTTCTTCATCTTCTTCGTCTTTCTCCGACCTGTGTGTCCCATGGCATCTAACTCGTTGTCAGCTTTTTTTTTTCTCTATTGCGTGACGCCATTTACCGTGCTGTATAGGCGTCTTCAAAAACCATTTCCAAAATTGGTAGAATAGATAGACAATGAAATTCTGAGACAAAAAGTCTTTGGGAATTTTCCACGTCGACTCTCCGTTTAAGAGATATTGCTTCATTCGTGGGAAAACCAATCCGGTGAACTGCAGTGGGCGGAGCTCTCTTTCCCCACTTCTCTTCGGGCTTCTTCTTTGCTACGGATTCGCTGTAGACTTATTGATTAATATCTCAACAATGGTGCATCAGAGCGAAAAATGGATAAAGACTTATATTTTCAAAATTTTACGATCTAATCACTCCCCAATGGTTAAGCCCAAGTTTTGCGACTCTCTGTATATAAATTGCTTGGCGACAAGCCACACTGCTTTAATGCTTGTACTCTCTTAACGACGCGTCTCCTTTCTCGGCTAACTCGCGATACGTATATACTAAACAGAAACAGAACGAGCTCGTGCTCGTTCGCGAGGAACTTGTCACTTCCTATCCAAGTTGGACCAGCAGCAGGTGGACAGTAGAATGGGGCTATCATGGGACAAACGCAAGAGAAAAGAGAGATGCATTGAGGCGAGAACAGTCTTGTCCTCTGATAGAGCACAATTACGTAAAAAGCTCTTTTAAAACGGAAAATGAATTTTTCTATTAATTAATTTACTTAAAAATTTCAACACATACACACACGATGTTAAGTTGCTAAGGTTATGATACTTGAGAAAAATATTCAAAAATAATGTAATTCTGGAAAAAGTGTTAGTAAAAATTGGATTTCGGATGAAACGACTAATGTAGTAACGTCGATTTGCCCCCCAGCTCTAGACAAATTAATTGCAAGAAAAGGTATCCCTTTTCAAAGGACTCTCCTCTTCTCGGTGTTCTCTCTCCCTCGCGTACTTCCTGCTTTCTCTCTCGTTAGAGGCGGAGAAGAGATCCTTTGAAGTGCAGCACGGGCTCCACGGACCGTTAATTAAGAGGGTATTTCACATGAGTATGTGAGCTATAGGGTTGAAGAGCGAGAAGCAAAGCGGAATGGAGAGAGAGAGAGAGAGAGAGAGTGAGAGAGAGCTAGGAGAAGGGAGCGAGAGACCTGTAAAGAAAGACTGAGAAGGATGAAACGGAATCTGATGGTGTCAGGCCACGACGTATTTACTCGCTGACTTTACTTATTGGTCTTCCGTTTACTTCCATGGGGTTTTAATCCCTTTGTTGGAAAATTCATTGAGCGTAAAATAAAAATGAAGTTAGTAATAACAAGGGTTGTTTGAATTTTCGTTTTTTTCGAGAGGAATAATTAAAAAAAAAAACTTGAAATTCCTGTGCCACGATACATTATTACATCAGACTTTTTGTATGAAAAAAAACTAAAGAGAATGGAGAGAAAAGGGTCGAATGGTCGTGTAATATTTTTTATTGGAGCTTCAAAACTAAAATGTTTCAGCTGATGCTTGAAGGGTAACGTCCCGATCGTGCCTGCTGGTAAATGTTATCGTTATTTTCCCATGGCAAATTCCCCATTCCTCATATATATACTTAATTCCTTGTACAAAATTGTTTTAGACTTGCCTCTATACATCGTTTCTAGCCACAGACATCTCGTTCACGTAATTTAATATTGTTTCAAACTCATAAAGACTAGCTTACTCTTCAGCTTCTTCCTCTCTGTTACGGGCAACTTTTCTCGCCTCTCCTTCCATTGTACACGACGACTGCAATAACAATAACACTATACGTACAACGTGTACCAATATATTATTCTATGTACACAATATATCGAGTGTCCAAAAAAAAACAATTTCCAAAATTTGTAGGCTTAAATAGATTATGAAATTCTGGAGAGAAAAGTCCTCTCTCATTTTTTTCTGTGAGCTACGGTTGGTGAAATATTAATTGATTAGGAGAGACAGGCTCGGCTCCCTCTGAGCGCTAATGCTCGACGCTCGCCACTCCCACTTCGCCTTCTCGACCTCCCGGATTGGCTCTCTCGTTCATTAATCAATATTTCATCAACGATGCGTCTGAAAGAAAAATGTCCAGCGGATTTTCGCTTCCGAATTTTACAATCTTACTCTTCCCATCAATTTGAAGCGATTCTTGTCCCACCACGTACATATCATACCATAGAATACTATAACCATAGAGATTACTCGCACCACGAGAGATTGCTTCGAGGAACAATACTTTGACGCTGTAACACACGCTCGAAGAAACGCAGGAAGCCAATCTCTCGAAAGCGATCGATGTATATACTTATATATACGTGCATGCGGTTTATTAAGTCGTAACTCTCGTTTTGTTCAACCCGACCTCTCGAAGATCTCGTTCGCGCGTCTTCGAGCAGTTTCTCTATATATATTTCACCGAACTTTTGCACTCATATATATATATATATATATGTGTGTGTGTGTGTGTGTCGACATCGGAGTTCAAACTGTGTGTACGAGGGAACAACTTTGTCAGTTTGGACTTTCGGAAGATCGGAGCTGTCGATAAAATCTTGTAAATTTCTCTTCAGCTCGAAACCGCTTTTTTAAACCAAAAATATCATTTTATTAGGAAAAATTGAAACTACTTTTTCTAAAATATAGTAAGCAATCGTGAAATATTTTTTTACATACACTATATTTTTCATTTCTTTTCACATTTATATTTCACATTTTTTTATATTTTTTTTTCCACAGACGCTAAAACTTGAAAAAAAAGGAGAACTGAAAAAAAAAACGTTCACAGACATTAAAACATGCCTGGAAAAAAAAGGACTTTTCTTTCTTCTCAAAAATGAATACTCGAGTCACGAAAATGAGTTTTCTGTCTGAGTTTATTCATGAATCAAGAATCAAATGCAACGTTTTTGGAAAAAAAAAATGACTTAATTTCAACGTTGTGACGTTTTCTGAAAGTGCTCGAGGCCACCGAATTCGAAACTAAAGTGAGATTCTTTTTATTACAAAAAACACGAGAATTTCTCAGATGTGTACCAATAAAGGATGTGAGCGATTAAGAATTTTATGGTCTTTGAAAAGAAAGATCGTTCAAATGAATGTAACCGGATATTTGTTCCAATTCGAGTGTCAATTCTGAGATAACATTTTTCTTCATAAACATATAAAAGAGCTTCGCCACTTTCTCTCGTCCGAGATTCACCGATAAAACATTCAACTTTATTATCGGATACTCGCGTTGACTCAATAATGATTTTCGCTTCGTTAGCTCGGCTGAAATAATTAAAACGCTTTTCTGGCCTGGCTCCCTCGACGTCTTTGTAATTGCTTCGAAAACTCTTCGTTCCCAAGTCTGACGTTCGTGTCCTTACGCGGTGAGTAGAGGGCTGCTTTTCTCTCACTTCTTCGTCGTAATTCGAGCGTTCACGAAACCGCAGTAGTTCAGAATATATATGTATATATAAATGTATATATATGTGTGCGCGTGTGTGTGTGTGTGTGTGTACATGAGTTCTTCTCCTTTTGAGGACGCGAGACGACGATTTTCGCGACAACTTTTGACCGCGGTGCTCCGGAACAAGTTTCAAACTTTCAACTTTTCCTCGTTTCTCGCTCCTTCAAGAAAAGGAGCAAAAAATAAAAATTCTTTTTTGAATACTTAGAAAAAAAATTATGAAATCATGGACTCGAGAACCTGGTGAATTCAGATGTAGTTTCGAGTGCTTCTTACATCGTATATTAGGTGACCAATTGTTCGAGTAATTTATTAGCTCGAAGCTTAAATTCGTTTTGATTTTAATGAAAAAATGAACAATTTACAGAGATCATTGGAAAAGATTTCCTGTTTTGCTGTATAATTATGAACGGAATACCGATGCACATAATTGATAATAATCGTGGTAATTTGACCCGCAGGACAATCAACTCTGTCGATCCTTTAAAATAGAATGTAATGAAAAAGTTGAATCGCGGACTTCTGGTGGAACGAATTTTCAATCGAATTAACGACGATCCAGTTAGTAATCGCAGCTCATGCAGAAGCGAACACATATGACGAAATTCTGCTTCGAGTCGAATTCATTAACTTCCGAGAAGTTGAACTGTACATAGGGGTCGAAGTGTATGAAATTTTAGTACGGCATGGTACAGAATAAATTCTGTACACGTTGAGAGCATTTAACCCTAGAATCGAATTAAAGGCGAGTCGATTCGTCGAGGGGTTTGTTGGTGAAGCGATTTGGGGCTTTTGTTCGGTTCTGGCACTTTCGATGGGGATTTCGTACCCCGGTTCTGTCACCCTTATTCTCTCTCTCTCTCTTTCTCCCTCGCTCTATCTTTCTCCCCGTGTCAACGGTGACAAACAGAACTTTCGTGCACATAAAACCATCAGGGACAAACCAGAAACTGCAGTCTTTCGGTCCACGATTAGGATGACAATACTTTAGCTACGATCACCAGCACGCTCTACTCATATAATAGAATCTGTAATAGAATCAGCATTGTAATGGTGGAGAGTCTGGCACGCTTTAGTACAAGGATAAACCGAGAGTCCGAGAGGGTCCAGGACAAATCATAATGATAACAATAATAATGAGACAGATAATGGGATATAACTGCACGCCCCATGCATCGGGAGCTATTGGAGAAATCGTCATTTTCGGATTTCGAGCTCCCGTTTATTCGGATCACTCTATCAATCAAAGAATTCTTCGCGTATCTTTTCTCTTTCAACAAAACTGGTCGGGATGACATTTTTCTTATCTCCCGCTGTCTTGAACAGAAGCTTTTATTTTTAGACGAACCGGTAAGAATAAAAGTGCGAAGAAATCAATGTCTCCGTTTCAGGCATGTGTGTATAATTGGACCTGTTTCCCCCTCTTTTTTTTTCGTCTTCTAAATGGAATATGATATTTGAACATAAAAAAGATTTGTCCAGACTCCATTCTCCGGTAAAAACATTTTTTAGACATTTTTTATCAACCACTTTTTAATACTTCGACCGTGATCCTTATACTTGGGTCATTGTACCGTGGCATCTTTCCCCAAGGGCGCGGCATCCACGAACAACCCCCTCTCAAAGTTCTTTGTCTATCTCCGTGCTATGAGAAAGAGAAGGACAGGGAAAAAAGCTTATAGCTTAGAACGAAGGAGCAGCAGAGGGAAGACGTTCGCTTTTACGACGTATTTTGGCAGGTTTAGCGAAAGTGAGAGGAAACAAGAGAGTGGAGAGATGAACGAAAAAAAAAGAAAAAAAAACAATGTCGGAAAGAGGGAGAACAGGAGAGAAAAGTGACAGAGACGGGATAAAGCAGAGAGATATAAAGACAGAGAGTTCGGGAGTTGGAACGTACAGTCAAGAGAGGTTGGCCCTCGGCTGCGCTTGGGGTGTTTCCTAGCAACCCTCCAAACTGCTACAGGGGTCGCTATGAGCATATATACAGCTGGAGTTACGGAGGAGACTCTGTGTGCGAAGACACCGAGACTAAAAAGCCCTCCCCTCTTCTTTTCTCATACTTCGCGTACAGGATGTCCCAAAAATTCACAGCCAATCCAGACAGAAAGTTGGACAACATTATTCTCAAGAGAAAACTCTCTGGTCATTTTTCTCTCCAATACATCGTTGATCAGATATTCGTCAATTAGTGGCAGCTAATCTGGCGTGCCATTGAGGAAGAGCGCGTGGAAGCCGATTGATCGGCTGTCACTAATCAAGTGATATCTCATCAAACCTGCATCAGAGGAAAAAACGCCCAAGGACTTTTCTCTTCAGTACGACGCCATCTATTTACATTGCAAAGCTTAAGGACACGTTTTGAAACAGCCTATATTGGAAAACGCGTACAAAGGGCAAAAGCTCCTTTTAGTTTTCCTTATCGTCCCAGAGAGGGCGACTCCGTGAGGGCGCGCACTCTCATCTCTCTCACATTCGCTGACACCGTGCAAGAGACTATCATCACCATCGCGGAAAAGAACAAAAAAAAAAAGAAAAAAGGAAACAGAGCATACGGAAAAGCTGATGCTTTGTGACTCTTTTTAATTCAACCCTTCTTTGCTGCATCTCTCTTTCTCTCTCTCGCTCTTTTGAGTGGCGAAAAGAGTGGAGATACAAACTGCGTAATAGGCAGACAAGAATGAGAGAAAATAAATGAGAGAGTATATATATATATACAAAGATAAAAATGAAAGACAGGATCCTTTGACTGGGGCGAGAAAGAACAGGCTTAGCAGACAACGCGTCATTTATTATTCATATCATTTTGAGACACCGAAGCAACTTTTCTTCCCGGCATGTCGCAGCTCAACATGTATTTACAAGGTTAAAATTTTTATTCATCGTGATGAACTTCCGGTTATAGTAGCGACTATAGATAAAACTTCGTAATTATATTTCTATGCTGGATGTCCGTTCAAATATTTATCATATTAAGGGTGAGAATCGATGGACGAGGCAAAAATGAGCGGTAAATTGTTGGAAAATGGCTGTATTCCTATGCGCTACGGTGAAACCTCCCTCTGCTTGGAATCCTCGTCCAAGTAACAGCTTTATTGAATTTCTGACCGGGATAGTACGGCTCTGATGCTTTTAGTGCCAGGAAATCTCTTCCCTCATCCGTTCTTCGTTTACTTCCTATAAAAAGACAAATTACATCCGACACACAAATTCATAAGACCGTAACTTAAATTTTGAAAATTCCTCATGGTCTTCAATGAATTTTCTCGTATTTAACCACATTATTACACAAAAACAAACCATTATTTGCCAGGATATCAGAGGAAATGAATTTTCTGTAAAAGAGACAAATGCGTACAGAAAAATAGCCCATTTAATTATCGTCAACTCGAGTGGACAATGCCCACAGAAATGTTCTTTGTGTCTGTCATGAAAATGACAAATGAAGATGACAGGAGATATAAACAAGTTCTGTTTTCACTACGCCATTGCCGCTGTACCGAGTTGGTAATACAGGAAAACCCAGCACACACGTACACTAGAATGGTCTGATGTTGAGCAACAGCTCTGTTCTCCATGAGGTGGCAACCCACCCTTCTGACAGGGACTTTACTCACTTTACTCATCCCCTATACGGATCCATCGCCGAAGCCACTACTAACTCCAACAACCCTCCTGCCTCACCCTCTCATCTATCCTTATCCTTCTATCTTGCTCTCTCTCTCTCTCTCTCTCTCTCTTCGCCTTCAGGAAACTGGCAAGTTTGCCAGTCCTTCTCTTCGCCTCCGCTGTTATATCCTCTTCCCATCCTCTACCTTCATTCTGTACTCCTCGCATACAGATTGGCTCAAAAGTTATGGTCGAAGTTAACATCGTGGAGGGTTGAGAGAGAAAACATTAAGTCCTTCTTCTTATACTGATTAATCTTTGATCACAGCAGTGATCCCAGCATCTGGCATAGAGTGGGCTCACTTCGACCCAGTAGATGAACTGAAAAGCCATCGCTTCATACTTGCCACGCCCATTCGTTGCACCAGATTCGCTCTTTAATTAAATTATTCACATTTTAATAACACAGAATCAAAGAGACGAATAGCCGAAGATTTTTTTCTAAACAATTATCCACTCGATTCATCCTCCAAATTTTTAAATCAACTTTTGAGACTTCCTGTACCGTATATACCGCTTGAACTGGCATCCAGAGATGAGACTTGCTCCGATGTATAATAACGCACGGATATAGTCCTCTGCCCAACCTTCCACACGCTAATCGCAGTAATTAAGTCTAAGCTACAGGACTTTGGGTATTCCTAGCAGCATCATTGCTATTCTCCCCCCCTTCGTCCCTCTCTTTCTCTCTCTTCCTCTCTTCAGTATGGAAATAAAGCATCTCTCTTTTCAGGCTCTGAAATATCGTCTCTCCCTCAATCTGTTTTCGATTTTACCATCTCACTTTCGTCACGTATACACGTACAATCATACACATTCAATCACTTACTCCTCAATACATTCGCTCGAGCACACATTTAGCTAGAGGCAAATATCGAGAGAGATTTCGATTCTCTCCCGATCCCGTTTTACCTGTCCTCGTCACTCTCATTCGACACCCATCAGAAACACCGATGGGGTATATTGGTGGAACGAAGCGTGATTTACATCGAAATCTGCTGCTCACTATTACGACCGGTTTACTGGTCGAGTAATACGAAAAGAGAGAACGAGTGCTGCGGATAGAAAAAGATGGAGAATTTTATCGATTTGTTACCTGACCAATTTTCTCAACGTTCCAATCGCTTTTTCTAATCAGTTTTTTTTTTGTATTGTTTTTTTTTTTTTTCTTTTATCGCGTGCCCGAAACGTCAGTTTGACAGCTGAATTTTGTTTTTCGTTTGGCTTTATACATACTAACACACGTGGCTACTATACTTTTGCCGTAATAAAATAATGCGGAGCTATATATATATACACTACGAGAGATACGAGCGTGGCGAAATCGTTTAGCGTGATTAACGTAATTAGCGGGGAAATTACACACCGACCGTTTCTACACGCCAGAAAAACGACCTGTTCCGGGTCTCTCTATCTAGTTTTATGCTGTATTACTAATTTATCGCACTACTACTCTGATTATATACGTTCTTTTATCGCGTTAACTGTCGACAAAAAATATCCTCCAAATTGTCCCAATTATTGATTCGAAGCTATTGATGTTTTTACCATTTACCAATCACCGTTTTAATTACTTGTATACTAATGATCATTGTCTTCTCGATAACGAGCATCTATTTCAAATAAATTTGATTCTCATGATGGTCTATAAAATTTAAATGCTTTGATCGATGAACTGTTCGTAAACATCGAATATGTGTACAGATATATCAGATTTGCACGTTTCAACAATTTTTTTTGATTCAATTGACGCGGTAAAAGTATGAATAGATGATTTTTTTATTTATTTTTTTTTTTATTCTGAAAAAGTGTTTGGAAATTGGTTAAAGTTAATTGAAATAAATGAGAAGTTGTTGAGTCGAAGTAATTTTCGTTATTAAACTTTTAAAGACTATAATTCAGGGGTTTTTATACCAGACATATTTCGCCATTAAAGGCTTAGAGACATCACATCGAAGATGTCTGTACAGGGTAGTGGAAAAATACTTCCTCGGAATGAAAAAAGGAATGGATCGAAGAAAAAGAAGTGGATGAAAGGGGGAGAGAGCGAGAGAAAGGACGAAGGAAAAGACATCATCCCCCTTGCTTTATGGGATCTCTAGAGTGTGCTCTCTCGCGACGTGTTTCGTTTTCACGAAACAAGTTTTTGCGCTCGATGTACTACGAGATTCAAAGTGGAAAAGAAACAGAAATGAAGAGAAAGAGAAAGGAAGAAAACGAGATTCCTCTCTTTTGCAATACCTTTGTAGGGTGGTATAATGAGGAAGGGAAAAACGAGTGCTGGGTCGACAAGAGTCGTAAGAAGTAAAAAAAAAAAAGAAGCTGAGAAATATACATGAAGAGAGAGAGAGAGAGAGAGAGAGAGAAAGATAAAGAGAAAAAAGGGGATGAAAAGAGTGTGGATCTTATTCGAGAATCTCGTCACGTTTCGACGCCACTGGGGGCTGTTCTCGAGGCATGTGGTTGCCTCGACCCCTTCCTCTCTCTCTCTCTCTCGTTCTCTTTTCCATTTTCTTTCTCTTTCATTCCACCCTTTATACTTCTCAATATATCCTTCTATTTCACCAAAGCTTTTAACCCTCGTATCTTTTTCTCCCTTTCGCTCTTTCTTCATATCGAGGGTGACCACCCTTGTTATAAATACTAATTGCTCTACACAAGGGCCCCGAAATGTGTTTAACGTCACTTCAGCACGTGTTACCGTTCTCCTTTTTCCTAATTTTCGACTTGACGATCTTCATCCCCTCTTACATTTATCACTGTTTTTTTTTTTCAGCTTTCTCCCATTTTCTTACCTCCTCGCTTTTAACTTCGCTCCATAAATCTCCATTAACACTAGTGTTTCGAGATAAAAAAATACCTGATGAACATCGAAATTAACAAACGAACGTGGAAATATTCTGTATTTTTTGTTTTTTTTTTCTTACACGTTTTAGAATTTGAATAACCTTTTCCAGTTAACAGAAACCTCAACTTTCATTGACATTGACTCTCAAAAAAGAAATTTATAACTGCATTATAACTTAATGTCTATTCGTTGTATTTGCTTCAATTCATTTTCACAAAATTTCTGTTACAAACAGAGGGATGAAACAACTGTAACTTGTCAAACACAATAGAAATGTCTTGTGCGAATCTCTGAACCGAGAGCGAACTGGTCCCAGGAAATTCTATTCAGTACAGTTTCGATTGAGTTGGACGTACACACATTTAGTAGAATGTTTCGGTTGATGGTGTCTCTGGATTATTACGTTATCAAACTCGATCAATGTCTGAGATTAAATCCGGTTATTCGATCCCCATAGCAACTTTGTACATAGATATTAAAGCGAGTAAATAAATGTTTTATAGAGATAAAAAAAAAAGAAGCAATGGAACAATTGATTGAATCTGAGAGTATGAGAATGTGCTGATCTGTATACTTGTGGTTTGTATTTTGGCTTCGTGACTTCTACCCTACTCTCCCGCCGAAAGTTATTCTTCGAAATTCCCTCGAGTCTCAGATTAATTTATCCCGAATATCCGATAAACTCTCTTCCAAGTCCGGGCCCGACCCTCATCGGAAAAGACAAAAACTTTGAGTGCTGGTCCATCAAACAATTAGTAAGTTACTTTCTACAATGAATAAGACGCGCGCATCAGAAGAGGTTTTTGAGTGAAAAAAATAATAGTGAAAATTCAAAACGTGAGAATTTCAGATAAAACGGTTATTTTCAAAATGGCAGAGAAATTTGAAAACGTTATTGAAGAAAGAAACGCTTCGGAATGCTTGATATTTTTTTTGTGAAATTTTTCGTGCTCTCGAACACTTGAGAACGTCACATATATTTTTCTTTAAAGTAAAAAAGCAGAAAGAAAATATTTTCTTTTTCCTTTTTCCTTTCTGTTTTTTCTTCTTCTTCTTCTTCTTTCTCTCTGACTGTAAGTAGTTTTCAGCAGACAAGCCAAGAGAGGGTCTTTCGACGTGATGTCGTCAGTCTCGTCGCCCAAGTCGTTTATAACGACGTAGTAAATTCCTTCCGCATTCGGGTGGTCTCAACGCATTTTCTTCCCCGAATAACTCTCTCGCTCTCTCCCTCCTTTTTCCCCTTCGTCTTTTTTTCTCTCCTTATCACTTCACCTTCCTTTTTTTTTCATCTTTCTTTTCTGTCTCTCACTCTTGAACAATTCGAACTGACCCTCATTAGGCTCATCTCTTTTTATGACTCCCTCCGAAAAATGATCTTGACAACACCACCTATATGAAAAAGCACTGAATTAGCAGAACAGAAGATTGGTTAACAGTCGACAATTGATCTGTTTTTAATTGCTATTTCCAATCGTAATAAAACTACAACAATAAGTCATTCAATCCTCATAAGGTGTCCATTTAATTCATCGTTGTGACGTAATTGTTGAGTGAATTGTGCAACACTTTTTCTTCGTAAACTAAAACATATAGAATGAAGTTTTTAACACAAAGATTTTTTATTTTTTTTTCGTCAAACTAAGAAAAGTTGAGAGAGAAAATATATAAGTATGTGTATACAGCCATCCGAACGAAGTGTTTTTCGTATAACGATCGACGAGATTAGAGTTACGACCCTTATCGGTTTTTCTTTTGGCCCAAAGCTCCCCCGAGAAGACTTCCTCTTGAAGGTCTGCTCTTTCTCTTTCCGGATACTCCCTCGAGTTTACCTCGATTCTCTATTTTCTTTTATCTCTCTTTTTTTTTCCCTCGTTCCTCATCTCTTGTTTCTCACACCCACCAATTTTGCCTCTATCTCATCCCTTCATCCCCACAGATCCGAGAGAGACTACGGTCTTTTTCAATTTCTCTTATATCCTCATCCACGATTCTCTCGCCCTCCCCCCCCTTCCCTCGGAACCATCAGTTTTCCTTAAACCGAAGAATTACTCGGAGCTTTGCCGGATCTTTTGATTACGATGAGACGACGAGAAATCTTGCCGGAAATTTTCTCATCGACGTATAAATATATATCTCATTCTCCTTCATTCTCAATATCAATCCTATATTCTATGTTTATCTCTGGTTCATCCTGCCAGAAAGAACTTATGAAAATTTAAAGCCCCATCGAGCTTCCTTTTTTTTCTTCAATATTCTCTGCCACTTTTCGTTCTCATTAGCAATTTTTGTGTACCCTTCGTAATATTCCAAACCAATGAACAGATCAGTTAAATTTAATTCAACGAATCCCATATTTAAAAAAATTGCTCATCCGTAATATTCTGGATGAATATAAATGTAATTCCCTCAAAAATGCTCACTTTAAAACATCCTTCAGGAAATATTTCATTTTTTTCTCGGATCACGATTCGAGTCAATGGAATAACGAAGTCAGAGAGAAAATATCCCAATTGAGGATGATGGGCCAAAAAGAAATTGAAATAAAGAGAGTCCAAGACCGCATACGAGCATTTATGTACAAATTCATGAATTTACATTCATATATCAATGAAGGCCAGTAACAGGGAGAGAGAGAGAGAGAGGCAAAATGCGATACCGAGCGATAAAGGCGGCAGTACTGTCGCTGTAATTGGCTACATTGTACCTATGAATTGATACGTCATTAATATTGATTGCCAGCGACCCGGGCTCGACGTCGACGAACGTGAACGACCCCCTGGAGCGGCAAACGGTCGAGAGCGAAGAGAAAGAAGAGGGGAGGGGAGGGAGAGGGCAAAGCCAGATGATACCATGTGGGACGATGAAACAATCTTCTCTCGATGTGTGTACGACCATCAGAGACATGAGATACCTAAATTACGTACGATTTCGAGCGAAAGGGCGTAACTCAGACCGTTTCGTATCTTTACTGATTCGAGTACTCGCTTCGCATTCGATATTTTTACTCTGCATATATATGTGTAAGTATCAGAGTGCTTTGTACTGCAATTGTGAGACAAATTTTGTTTTTTTATTAAATCACAGTTTGCAGTTCAACGTTGAAAATCAAAAAATTTCTGTTATGAAACAAACGTACGAAATTGTAATTTTCTATTTTTGAGAAAAAACACATTTTTTCATCGAACTCGATTCGTTTTGTTGGACGAACAATTGATCGATCCGATAACGTTTTTGTCGAGTATCAAATGATTTAACATACTCATCTGAATCAAGAAAATTTCTTGTAAACGAATCGTCTGAATCGACTACAAGACCGAACAACTTTAATCAAATATTTGTTTGAATTAACAATGATCAAATTTACTGAAGCGGTAGTGATTGGAACAACTGCAGGACGAATTAACCCGATTGAACAATATTTCATTGCATCAACCTTCATTTGTTTGACTGCACCAAAGTTCGGATCATTGTTTTTTCGAGAAACTTTTTGATTCAATTGAAAATCCGAAAGTGCAGGCTCCACTTTTTGACCGTCTTTATCTCCAAGTATATAGAAATTGAACGTTTATTACCGGGTTTAACCTTGCACGAATCTCGGATAAAAAAAGGATCGTTATCATCGAGACGAGAGGTTATGAAAGAAGTTTCAAAAAGTGCTTCTAGGCCTTTTCCTTCGCTCATTTAGCTGAGAAATCTAACATATCTATATTTACGTGAATATTAACATATTATATATAATATAATTTTGATACGGGATCTGGTGACACGCAGTGAGTGACGTATAAAGGTGAACGGCACACAAAAACGAATGGCCGTTCAATATTTAACTTATGTACGTATATATATATATATATAATGAACATAATCGTAGCATTTTCCAAGAGGGGTGAAAGAGCTTTATAAACATAACGTTTCTTCTACAGCGACAAGAACGATTTCGCGGTCGATCGGCTTCCTGCCAAACGAGCCTTACTTCCGGACCAGCAGCGTAGCACGTATATTTATGTATATATAAAATACTTTTAAGTACATATTTAGCCTAGTAGTTTAACGGCATCGTAGTAAGAAAGAAAGAATGAAAGAAAAAAAACGGTTTTTCCTTCTCTCTCTCTCTCTCTCTCTCTCTCTTTCCTCCTCGATCGTCAAAGGAAATGCGAGTCGAGTTTACGCGAGCTCGATCACGCAAAGTCGCATGCAGAATGCGATATGAACTCCATAACTTTCTCATACCACTGCTATTTCTGTTTCCTTCGAGACTCGCTTTTTGATCAACGAAAAAAATCATCGCCGATAATAAAAGTATTTTGAAAAAAATGTGATTTTTTAAATTCGAAATTCATCGATTTCGCCGCTAATTCGAATTCTCTTTCGTTATCATCGACGCGCATTCGAATATTTCATTCGAAATAATATCCGAGACTCTCATCTATCAGAGAATAAGATACGAATGAAAGAGAAAGAAAAACCGGTTTATCGCGTGCTTGCACCGCTCAACTCGAGAGTTCCCTGATGTCCATTGAAAATATATAGAGTGTCACGCCCGCACACATTGGTCGCGATGGACTGTAATTATATTTATAATTATTGCTATTCATCGCGTGAATGAAGCTGAAAAAGGGTAAGAGAAAGAGATCGATCCGATCTCGAGCTCTCAGATTCATTGTTTGCTCTTGCGTTTGCCTCCCAGCTACGGGCATATTATAAATACATACACTAATTTATGTTCAGATCTATGTCTATATATTTACATCCCCAATAAATACACATGTGCGTTTCTGTATATGTATTACAATGCGTCTATGTACACACACAATTCTAAGGGATGCTGCTGCTGCTGCTGCTGCATAGAATGGAGTGAAAACACAGGGGAGGCAAAATCCTTTATAGAAGGGGATGACACGAGAGGGTGAGTTGGAAGTGAGCAAGAAACTCGACGCGATCGCACGGTGGCGGTTGAGTTGGTGGAAGGCGGAGCCAAGTGCCGGTCGATATGAAACACCCCTCGATGAAACTACCCCTGTTTTCTATCGGTATATATATGTTTATTTTACCTCTTTGTTGATACAAATATTATAATTATGAGGCTGAAATATTGTTGCTTTTGTATCAGACGAGTGCGAGTTGGATCTGACGACTGTACGGTTGTTCGTCACTCATTTTTATTGCTTACGAGTAAGTGTTGAGTACGAAATTTATTTTATATTAAAATAAAGCTTCGAACAATGTTTTTTCATGCCTGTTTTTACGGAAATTGTTTTTTGTTCCGTAATGTTGGTGAAGCTGTTATTTGGAGCAGGAGCATTTTCTTCTGGAAACGTTTAAGCGCGGATTGCAAGTTCAATTTTCGCGGAATACGCACAAAAATGTTTATCGGCAAAAATCGGAGTTGTTTTTTCGTGCATCGATCCACCCGTGACGACGACCCACATCGCTCATTTCAGACAAACATTATCAACCGGCAAAAAAATTCCCATTTCGCCCGATTCGTGTTTTTTTTTATTACTTTTTTCGAGATAAAAAGGAAGGTATGAAGGAGAGAAAAGGAAAAAAAATACGTAAACCGTATGCGGTGCACTGAGAGCAAACGTAATGAAAGGGAACCACAGAGTGTATCTTGTTACCGTTTGCTCTTTCTCGTCGTCGAGCCGACAAGCCATATATCCGGCAAATACACATCGAAACCCGAGTTATTTAATTAAAAACGTATTTTTCTATCGTTTTTTTTTGTTGCTTCTTTTTCCACCGCCGGTAAAACGCGGATTTTTTTTTGTTTCAATTTTTTTTTCGGTGTACATCACTCCGACGAAAATATTTCTCTTTTTATTCCGGTTGCAATCCATGTCGGTGTGTTTTAAAATTTACGCATTGATGGACGTTTCGTGAAAAATTGATGTTCACGGGGTGACTTTTTGGGCATTAATTTTCATCGATAATTATCACCGATTTCAACTCGAAAACCTTTTTCATGAATTTCTTTTGAAAAATGATAAAGAAACGATGAAACTTTGCCAGACTCGAATATTGAGACACGAATTTCCTGTTATTCTCGTGTTAAATAACGTTTTTATAGGCATTTGGACACCCTGTGAATGAGCAAAACACTCTGTTGAGAGTGAAACGGAGGGAAAATTGAAAAAGCTCGAAAAAAAAAAAAAAATCGAAACAATGCATTAAAGCTTTGTTGCAACGACCGACGAGAGAGAGATGTGAAGCTTCGATGCTCTTTTTTGACCCCTTTGAAATCCCATCCCCGCGCGCGATCACCACTTGGTGGGAAATCCCCGTTAGTTCGGAAACAGCGGATAATCCAAATCGAGTGTATTACTGTATAGAAATCTAACGTATATATTGATACATAAACTGGATTCTCTCGCATCACGTACATCGCTGAAACGAAAAAAAAAATATCAATATTTATTATCAGCTCTGAAAATATGGACATCGTATCGAAATCGACGACCTATTCATTTTACCGTCTCGATTTATAATTATTATCAATGTACATCGAAAAAAAAATAACCTACAATGAACAGAATTGTCGTATAAAATAAATTTGATGAATTTGATTTAAAAAAAAGGCTGATAACTCGTGCATCGAAGAACTTGATTATTTTAAAACAAATTTCATCGTTCGTACGTTGTTTCATTTTTGTGGAATCAACTTTTATAAATGTAATTTTTCGATTTCGATGACTCGCTTATACTTTCTATTGTTATTTTTTTTTCTTTCGAGTAAACATTTGTAAATTAAAAATGGCAGAGTGAAGATGACGCAGGATTTATTGGCCATGAATAAAAATCAAGGGATCGTTCAAAGGGGCATAAAAACGTCAAGATTTGAGGGAAGAATGTTCAGTGGTCTATTAAATATTGATGGAAAAAATATATATTTCACTGGGTTCGAGAATATGTTTTTTTTTTTCCTCGGTATGATGCACATCTTTTACGAAAAAATGGGATCATATTTTACTCGATTATTGGGCCGTGCATGAGGATTTGGTTTATTTGTCAGATCGCGGCCGGTACACGAGGGAGGATTTGCGGAAAAAAAAGAGGATGAGTGACGAGAGACAGACAGGAAAAGTGACAGTCGTGAACGGAGCTTTTCGCTCTGCTTCTCTCTCTCTCTCTCTCTCTCTCTCTCTCTCTTGCTGGGTAACATCAACAGAACAGAAATGTTCGATACATACGACCGAGCATAGTCGGTAATGCTGTATAACCACAGCATCTCGTTTCACTCGTCTTCTCTCTCTCTCTCTCTCTCTCTTTCCCTCTTTCGCTTTTCCATCATGTGCTGTCTTCGTTTGCCAGATCCAGTATATCCGAAACTCCATCTATGGGTCTTTTCACATCAACTTGAACGATTTTTCTCAAAATTTCATAGTTTTTAATCAAAATAAAAATCGTTACGATTTTTACAACTTTTTTTTACGAACAATACTTCTCTCTTCAGGCTTTCCAACAATCTGGTTTCGTTACAAAATAATTATTTTACGATTTTTAACTCAGGATCCGCTATTTGAAATCTGTAAGAAAAATCACTATGATTTTGACGTATGACCACCTTGAAACCGTGTAATAAAGCTTTTGGAATTGTCAATTTTTTCACGTGTTTTATACACTCCGGGATAATGGAGTTTTTTTTTAACTCTGAATGCCCTATGGAGTAAGTTTACTGTAGTACATCACGAACGTAGGCAGCGGAACGGTCGTCCCTTTAGGAAATACAGTAAAACAAGAAGCATTGAGAACTAACCCGAGAGAGAGAGAGAGATATTTGAGAGTGGAAATTTCGATTTTCCGCTGCAGAGGCGATTCGCTCTTGCTGGAAACGAATGCGTCATATATTTGTGTGTAAATACAACACTCCGAAACGTGACAATTAGTAATTGCAATAGGAGCTATGGAACAGGGATTGCTGCAGTGTGCGAATACAAAATAAATTTGAAAATATGTTCTGATAAAACAGCTATAATAATGAAAATAAATAATTGCGTCAACGAAATTGTTAATTGTAATTACTCGATTCGATTTATATTAAATGGTACTCGATTTTTTATGTTTCATCAAATCATTCCCGATTTTTTTATCCTCAATTCGATTATTTCTCAACAATGAATAATAAACAAGCCAAAAATAACGAAAGAGCTTTAATATTCCATTGAATTCCATTAGATAATGAACGTTCAACGATTTCAAAAAAAAAAAGAAAGATATTTCAAAAGAAAAAACTATTACACGCATGCAGATTATAATTGAACACAAATGATTCTTTCGAAACATCTCCATTCACATGGAAATCGAATTAATTAACGAGAATTTAAATATTGACGGGATAAAAATGTGAAAAAAGTCAAAGTTTGAAAGAAAATTAAAATCGAAATGAATAAAGAAGCCAATGAAAGCATATATTCGAATAATTGAACAGAATTTTGGGACGTCGCGTATTGCATATACGCTACGCGCGGATTGTTTGGCACGTAAACGTGATTCACACACACACACGCATACATATATCGGGGTAAATAGTGTACACATACGCAAATGATCAAACGTTAGTAAGCCAGTACGTGTGTGTGTGTGTGTGTGTGTGTGTAAGCAGTTGTGGGAGTCGAGTGCTTGGTAGCGTGTCAAAGGCACTGTTGTAGCCACAGGGATTTAAACGATAGAGCCACGATAAAATGCGGACCACGGTAAAGCCTCACCTCTTCTCTTTTTCCTCTCTCGTCTCTCTGTGAGCGCGCCGGCGCTGAGAATGAGAGACTCTATCGCTGCCAATCTGCTAACTTCTGATCTTCTTCCTCCTCCTCCTCCTCTTCCTCTTCTTCTTCTCTCTCTCTCTCTCTCTCTCTCTCTCTCTCTCTCTCTCTCTCTCTCTCTCTCTCTCTCTGACACACACACACATACACACACACACACTCTCACTCTTTTTTGTACTTCAGGATTTAACTTCGCTTCTTCTCATTCCTCGGAGGTAATGTTTCAAGCGTTTCAGCAGAGTCTTCGTCTTCCTTCTCTTTGTTTTTTCCTCTTTATCCTCTTTGCCTTTTTCGTCTTCCCTCTCTGATTCCTCAAGTTCATCGAGAAACTCGTTCTCGACGGTTTTCTCCTCGTCGTCCCTTTATATACCTCGACCACATTAAAGTCTTGCGGTTTGCGAAAACCAGCTGTAAGGGCTGTTCTACATGGACTCGAATGATTTTTGGTGCACCAGCATTTTTCAACACACCGCAAAGTATTTTTATTTCACCGCTGACTACTCATATTCGGAACGTTTTTGTTTTTGTTTTTGTTTTTTTTCCGTTGGCTCGATCGTTATTACAAAAATCAATCGAGCTCAGGCTCGAACAGTCATTCAGCATTTTTTTTTTTTATCGTGCAATAATATCATGAGCATTGCGCCTGAAAAATTAATACGGCAGACTTAAAATAATGCGCATTTTTTCTGCAATTTTTAATCGTTAAAAGCGGTTTTACCTAATAAGGAAAAGCGCCCGGTTGACTCGCCCTTAAAAATTGTGTTACGAGTTGTAAGACTCGTGCAAATTATCTACGAGCATAATTTACCTGTAAATTTGCATCAGCAGGTAATATCGCATGTTTTAGTGTAGCCTACCAATCATCACGAAGTTTGTCCTAAAAGGCTATTACATTTACGTGCCGAGGTAAGAGCTAAGAAGGAGAGAGAAAAAAGGAAGGAAGGCAGACGAAGAGAGAGAGAGAGAGAGAGAGGGAGAGAAAAAAGAAAAGAAGAAAAGTGGAGAGAGAAGGAGAAAGAAGCAAAGAGCGATAGAGATAAAGAGAAAAGCGAGAAAGAGAGAGGCAAAATTTGATGCAGACTCGTTCAGAGTGCAACGACTGATGCATCAGAGCCAATACACTCGCTCTTACGTGCATGTGAACACGAAAATCGCGTGCATTCTGCAACCCGCCAAGAGCACCGATGTGGAATTCACCTCGGCCAACCGCTCACGATACATCGCTCCGTTTAAATCCATAAGGGCGTATTTACGTACCTTTCCACTCGTTAAATCATGTACCACGAGATCCTTTGACTCTTATAACCTATCCTATCAACTAATATATATATATGTATATATCGCTGTGTAAACGTATGTACACGCTTTGAAACAAAAACAACACGGAGATTCAGAATGAAACACTTTCAGATAGTTTCTTCTCTTTCATTCCTCTTTTTTTGCTTCTTCTCCTCTCGCTCTTTCTCTTTCTCGTCCTTTACAAACCGCCCACGAACTCTCGACTATATATAGATATATACGTGGGAGATTCCACATTCTGTTTTTGTACTTTTATATTATGTTTTTTACGCCTCGAAAAATGTGAAGATTTTTTTTTTTTTTCCCCAACTCTCACCAATTAACCCCAGAATTCACTTATATTCTAATTTTTTTTTTTTTTTTTCTTCTGTACTCCGCATGTTAATTACTTTTGTTCTCGAAAAAATCTCGAAAACCACGACTCTCGAAACCTCACGTTTCTAATTTATCTGGTTAATTCGTACCAGTTTAATTATGAAAACTTGACAAATTTTCACTTGCTTCTCTATATTCATCAGTATTTTGAGACTGAAAACTTGAGCATGAATCACCACTTCGACTGCCTATTCTCGTAATTATCAACTCAATTTCTCCAGTTAACCTGCAATTAACGAACAATGCAATTTAATATTAATTACTTAACCTCAATTTTCATTTCACGTTTCATTCATTATTCACATTTTATTGGAAAACGTTTTGAAACAATTTATTTAATGTAATTCTCGTGTCAGATTTTTATCATTTTTATTTTTATCATCGCGTAATAGTATTTGGAGAAAAAAAAATGAATTTTATGAGCCACAGCATGTTATTCTGTGTTGTTTCATAACGAATAATAAAGGCAAAGGGAGACGAAAATACACAGAGTGAGAAAAAGGGCATATGGGAGCAGGATGTGGAGCGTCGACAGTTGAATTACGCTCTCATCCCTTTCGGTCTTTGATGCACCGGGGAGAATCGTGAGTTTGTACCACCCACGCGCTGCTGTGTGTTCAATGCAAAAGCAAATCGAGGATTTCACGCTTATTTGGCGAAATGATTGCGTGGCGGTGCGTGAACGAAGCGTATCGAGATGCGATAAGGGGATGCTGATAGAACGAGTGAAAATGATGCGAATATATATCTATATATATATACGAAGAATATATTGAATGTGTTTTTTGAAAACTAAAGGTTATTGGGATTCTCGTTATTTATATACGTTAAAGATAACGTGTATAAATAACGAGAATCTCAATAACCTTTTGTTTTCAAAAACTCTTGTTTTAAAAAAATTCGCAATTTAACCTGTACAAATGTGAATTGAATTCGAATTTTTATTTTGTATATTCCGTTTCTAGCATAAAGTTTCAATCGTCATTGTGAATCTACAATTTCGTGATCCATAAATATAAAAGAATTTGAACGGAGAATCATTTTTTTGAATTTTAACTGTTTTTCCTATTTTTTTTTGAGTTAACCACGAGCCCCGAGATATGAAGGAACAGAGGAGATTACATTGTACGGAAAAAAATTTGGCGTACACGACGAAAGGCTCATCGAGGCTGGGGCAGTTAATTGTGGCTTCTGTTTGAGATTCAGACTGAGAAAATGAGAGTGCGAGAGAGAAAAAGGGATGAATAAAGGTCTTGGGAAGGGAGAGCGAGATGGGAAATAAATACACAGAAAGCCAGAACCGCCACGCGTTAAAAGGGGTTGTAATTCTGTGCGAAGGGTGCACAAGAGAGCGAGACAGAGGGTATAGTGACTGTGCGAAATAAAAGAAGAAAAAAGGATGGAGAATTACATACAGGGGTGAATTCTGCTACTCCAACTTCGTACATTATGCTTTTCGGTCGAGATTCTTTCTCTCTTTCTCTCTCGTTCCCGTTGCCTCGCTCCCTCTTTCGTCCACAAAGTCTTACTTTATCTTTTATTCGTGTTTTGTTTTCTTTTTTGACATCTTTTTTTTGCACTTTATCCTCGCATAAGTTTTTCTGTCTCTTTTCCTTTTCCATGTTTCTTTCTATATATTTTTCTTACTCTTTTTCATGTACATATTTTCGCCCTTTTTCCTGTTTTCGATCCCTTCGTCCCTATATTTTCTCTCTTTTTCTGTTTCTTTCTTTTTTTTCGTATTCCTCCATCTCTTCTCTGCGCTCTTTCTTTCTAGATGTTTTTTTTTTATTTTTCTCACTGTCTTTCTCTCTCTCCCTCTTTCTCGTCGTGCGTGCACAGAATCTACCATCGTTGGCATTGCCAACCACCCCATATATACATTCGTGCATTGTTCCTCACACTTAATCGCCGATCTGTATCGCCTTAAGCCCTGATCCCCAACTTTTCTCTCCATCCACATTGTTGTCCGCGGGGGTAGGAGGGAAAAGCATTTTATTTATGTCTATGCATTGTGAACGAAACACAGCCGGCTTCATTTCTTATTTTTTCCTCCCTCCCTTCGGGCCCCTCTTTCATCCCGCTCTCTTTTCGTGACGTTATTCTCAGTTAATGATGATCGAACTCGACACATCAATAAGATCGGTTATCAGATAAGTATATAAACTTTCTAGCTTTTCTGTTTCTCGTTTTGACAGATTTCAGTTTTTGAAATCTATGGTGTTCAATAGAAAGGTTTTTTACAGAATTAAAAATCTTGCTCGACATATTGGTTTGTAAAAATCGTTTTATTTGAGAAGAAACGAAATGTTTTAAGAACTTTTTTTCTTTTCCAGTTTTTCTTTGACGGCTGTAGTTTAATATTTTGAGTAAAATTTCAAAACTTTTTGAACATTCCTAAAGAGGCTAATTGCGAGTTGATGAAACGAGAAATTCCGCTGTTTCGTGTTTCCATCGAAAATTCGATTTAGAATTGTTAGAGACTCGCGGGCGAGTGTAGAATGTTTAGCCGACTCTTTTGTACGTTTTGACTCTTCTCGGGGTGTGTCTTCCGCAGTGAGAAAAACTTTTCAAATATATCCCTTGAAATACGATGCACTGGACAGTGGGGTGAAAGCGCTCGTTGCAGCTGGTGCAAACAATTCTGAGCGTCGTACTATATGCTCGGGTTTTGCGGTGCCAAGAGAGAAGATGGAGCTAGAGATAAAAAAGAAAAGAAAATTGAACCGAAAAAGTCGAAACAAAAGAAAAACGAGTCCGCAAAGTCTGGTGAAAAATGAAAATAGGATAACAAAACAGTAAGAAGAAAAACAATATGGCGCGTGAAAAATTCAGTAATAAAAGAGAAATATAAAAACGATCGAAATCGTTAAAAGAAAACGTTTCTTGGCCATTTTATTTCTTGCAAATAGAGAAAACGTGAAAACAATTGTCGAGTAGTTGAAAAAAAAAAAATGAAGATCGAAGAGAAAAGAGACAAAGAAAAAAACGTCTCGGACAGCTTCGAAATCTTTTGAATATGTTCGGAGAGGTTTTTAGTTGTATATACATATCTCTGGGTACTCCTTGAATCCTCAACGGGAAGCTTGTGCAACTTCGAGCCCGAGATGCCTTTAAAGTGAGACACGTATAGACTCACCGTAAACTCTCATCCATCTTGTCGAGCCAACTTTTCGTTCTGAGAGTAAAGGAAGTTGAAGGAAGAGTCCGCGTGCTAAACTTCCGCTTACATATCGATCCATGCGATCCAAGTTCTCAACTACCCTCGAATTAATTATCAAATCGTCCGATAAATCTGGGCCACGACTCGACTCGGTTGAGCTGATGTTTTGAATATTGCTTGTAATCATAATTCTGTTGTATCGAGAATGAAGGAGCTAACAAAACGAGGAGCGCGTTGATAGAATATTAATGAAAAGCAGGCTTGACGCGTTTTAATTGGAGAATAAAATGAATTAAATTGGGGAAAATGGATTGAGAAAAAGAAGAAAAAAAAAATACACTCACACACACACACTCACCAGCACAACAGCCAAATGAGCAAATTAAGCACATTATCGTCGCTCGATTCCGAGCACGTAAAACAATTGAAACGAGACACTGTTGACCAGATAGCCACAAGGCGACTCGTCGCATTCCTTTTTTATTCTCTTTTTCTCGTAGCTTTTGTTTCTCCCTTCGTGTGGTAAAAAAAGGGGAAAAAAAAAACGTGCGGAGGGACATCAACGCGAGCTCGCAGCCCCCGGCTGTATTTCTCTCTGTCTCTTTTACTCTCCCGGCATTGCTGGAGAGTCTCACAAAAGAAGCTCGGACAAGAAGAGTGATTAAGAAAGTAGTTAAATTGCGCGTCTAAATAACGGATGGTACGTGAGTGGAGCGAAAATAATCTGCGGCTTGGACGAATGGAAAAATTGCGACGTAAAAAGACAGAGAGTTTTATAGTATATTTGTATGTGTGAGTAAGAGAAGGAAAGAGCAATAGAACGAGAGTGAGAGAGAGAGAGAGAGAGAGAGAGGGGAGGAATAAAGTGAAAAAGCTATGAGGGGGAGCTCTCGTACACACGTGTGAAATGAGAGCGAGAGAGAAGGAAGTAGACAAAATTACTGGCAGAGAGAGAGAGAGAGAGAGAGAGAGAGAGAGAGAGAGAGAGAGAGCAATAGGAGATTGGGAATGGGAGCGAGAGGAAATCTGCGGAGTGAGAGAAATGAATGGCTCGGTGTGAGGAAAGGATATTTATATAGTCGAAGTCGAATAGCAGCGTGCGAGGGTGAACGAGAAAGATGGAGTCAAATTCGAGTGAGAAGGAAAAACGAAAGAGCGAGAGAGAAAGGAAGAAATATAGAGGAAGATAGAGAGATGGGATGGTGATAGAAACGAGTGAAAGATAAGTAGAGAAGAAAGAAGGAGCGAAAGAGACAGGAAAAGAAAGAAAGAGAAAGAGGGAGAGAGAGAAAGATAGAAGAACGAGTATTGAATAGAGAAGTGACGAAGGCGCGAGATTCCTCATTCGTCATGGACCACTCGTTGGTCACATATTTTATGTATTCCATACCAACTATACGTCAAACCGTTATTTATACATAGGATAGATTTAACCGAAAGGGCATTAATTCACCATTTTTCTCTTCACCATTTTTGTCTCATACTTCTGGCGCTAATTCAAAATGTTCCCATTTTAAAACACTCTTTTCGTCTCATCATTTTTTTTTCTTTCATCCGTACAAATTCATAAGACAAATGTTCCATTTCGAGGCTATCGGATGATGAATAATATACTCGAGAAAATCGAGTGAAAACACTCGATGAATGTGACTCTTTTTTTTTTTTTTTCTCCCTTCTTCTGACTTCTATGGCGCAGCCTGAATATGAAATTCCATTTGCATTAGCAAAACTTATTCGCGAATTCTCGTCGTGAGAGATCACCGATAAAATGAAGAAAAAAAAAAAAAATGAGGAATAAAGAATGTCGAGAATTTATCAAACGTCATTTCAATTAAACGTTCCGTTCCCATGGGCTTTTTCAACGCGAATCATTCTATTCTCAAGGTATCTCGAGTCAAAGCGTCATTTCTCCTCATTCATTATTTTCAACTTTGGTGTACTTGTCCTTAATATATTTTTTTTTCCTCCAAATACCCTGAAAAAAAAAATGGTACCAGAAACACAATCTTTGCTCAGTTCTCGTCTGTTTTAATTCCACTTGGAAAGTCCCATACAAAAATGTTCTCTCATGTGTTGCCATGTATTTAGGTCTGTATAGATGCATACACAGAGAGAATAAAAGTATCTGAAAATGAATGAGGCTGCTGTATTGACGACGCGACGGCGACGAGGTCGCCGGGAGTCAATCGATTATCGATCCTCGCGATCTCGACACACGTTACGTATCACCAATACCCACATTCATACATATACATATATATATATATATAGAAGTATAAACGAATCGTTTTTTTTTACTCGGTATACGACGTCGTCAATAAAATGATTAGGCCGTCTCACACAAGGGCTTTCCATATAAATCGATCATGCTTGTCGTGAGTTTGTTGCTCGTCGTATTATATTTACGTTCCTATTCTTCCAATCACAATTTATATATTTATATATCTATATGTGTACTCGATGTATGGATATAAAAGAGTTCTTTGATAAATCAGCGTGACGATCGAGCGTGCGAAAATAAGACGAGAAAGAGAGAGAGAGAGACATGCATGAAGAGATTTAGTCATGTGTTCATCGAGAATCTTCTCTTCCTGTGTTGGATTTTCTTCTTTTTTGTTCACGCTTTAAAAGATACTGCCACGGATAGAAAATCTCGAAGAAGTATTCATTTTGACGTTGGTTTTACTATTTCTATTGTTTAATTTTGATATTATCGATGCTCTCACATTTATGTTATTGAATTATTGATCGAAACGAGGGAAGAGAGAAAATAGGAGAAAAAAAAAGACATTTTTTATGCCAGTGAACCTTTTTTCTCTTTGGACACGAATAAATTAACGTGTACGTGTGTATAGGTCGATGTTATACCGGGAGAGGGGGGGGGGGGGGACGCAAGAGAAAAAAAAACAAAACGAGTTATCGTGCCACGTTCACCGAGTCTCGGCTACTGCTCTTTCGTTGGCCCATTAATCCTTGATTACCCGAGACGCCTACGCTTACATTAATTAATTACGCGTATGACATATAACGTGAGCAATCGAGACTCCCTTTTTTGTTCTCCATCTTTCTCTCTCAATTTCTCCTTCGCCCGGCTCTTGCTCCGAACACCGGAAGTTTTCATTAGAGATTCGATTCGTTCGATCTTTCCTTTTTTTTTCTTACACGTCACCGGATACAATCTCTGAATTTATAAAAATACGATACAAAAAAAAGGCGCACTCTTTCCCTCCAGCAAATGCTTCGATTTTATTCTCTTCCTATACCCAGCTTTGCAGACTGAATTTTCCTGCTACTGCAATTCCGATAATTAATATGTCGAAAGCGAAGCTTCGAAATTAAATTAAAATTGAATCGAATGCCCATCGCTTTATGAAGCTCTGTTCTTTTAAAACTGTTTAATATTTTGTCCAATAATTGAGCTGATTCTAGTTTTCATGTTCATTCGATATGATTTCGTTGATGATATTTTGAAAAAAAAAATGATAAAATTAGCGATAAAACATTCTGAACGTTCGATAGTTGTCGCGAATTTTTGATTCTTGTGTCTCTATTTCGGGCCCAGAAGAATGATAAGTTGATGTCGAAGACGACGACAAAAAACGGAGAAAAATAAAGAATAATAGATTATTAATTTTTTGTTTGTTTTTTGAATATTGATAGAGAGAATAAAATTCCGCGAGAAAAAATGGCAAGCATCGCGGGTACGAGGTGGCGAGGTGACGTCCCTGAAACCGAGGATAGCCGAGTCAGGTCGAAAATGGTCGACGTCTGGGCACGAGGAGGCGCGGAGGAGCCGGAGGATCGTGGATCGTGGAGAGGAGATGGCTGAGGGAATGAAGAGGGAGGGAGAGGGGGAAATCTCTCGCGGTCCATGTGTTGTGGCTGCTGGTGTGTTCCTGCGAGTGCTTTGTGACGCGGGCGCGGGTGTTGCAGTGAAAGGCCGTCGTTTTTTTTTTCTTCATTCCTCTCTCTCACTCACTCACTCACTCACTCTCTCTCTCTCCCTCTCTCTCTGTCTCGCGTGCAAAGCTCGTAAGCCTTTTACGCGATTATATCTCGGTCCATTCTCGGATGATCGAGGGGAGACGTGAGAGGAGAGGAAGATTTGGGTGCATCAAACGAAAACGAATGATCGTGAAAGAAAACGTGTTCGTTTAATGTTCGAACGGTTCAGTTGTTTTTATCGTTGTTGTTGTTGTTATTGTTGTTGTTGTCGTCGTTGTTTCTCGTTGCCGGGCGTTTACGGTGAGAAAAATGTTGAGAAAAAGCAGGAGAAAGAAGGGTGGAAGAGAAAAGTTTTGAAAGGAATAAAATTGGTAAAAAAATAATGGATAAAAATGGAGAATTTAAGAGAGAAGAGATAGTGATATCTCTTGGCTGGTGGTTTCTCTTCTGTTTCATGATCGTGGCGCAGGCTCCGAAGCAGCAGGAGATTCGGGTGTGACCTGGGCGTCGCGACGCCCGGCGTCCTCGTCTTCGTCGGCATCCTAAGCCGAACGAAGAGAGACGATCTTCATCCGACGTGAAACGTCGTACCGGAATTTCTCTTTCCCCCCCTCTCTCTCTCTCTCTCTCTCTGACTCTATTTAATCTCATTTATATCGCGCCCTCGTGTTTGGGTTCGTTTGGATTCGATCGTTGAGCCAGCCCTGCACACATGTCCACTTTATTTACTCCCCCTATACGATCGATCATGTATACATAAATGCCTCGACAAACACTCCAACTTAACATGTGTATGTACACGAGTACGTTCTGTTTTACTCCTGTGTCTCGTTTTCGTGTGTGTCTTTTATTTCATTTTTCTTCATTACCATTCACTGTTATTCAATATTTTCTTTAACGTTGGTTGGAACAAAAAAACAAAACAAAACACTACAGTTGTGTCGTAAATTTATTAAAATATTCACAAATTTTTTTTTGTACGTTTACACTCTTATCGTAATTATCAAAATTGCATTAATATTCAACGAAATACCTGAATTTTCTTAATCATTTATGAGAGCCAAAGAAATAAAATCTGAAATAAATAGATCGTCACGTAAGGAGAAATAAAAAAAAAAAAAAAAATGGATAATAGAAACGTATCTATCGAAACGTGTCAGAAACTGGTCGAACGGTTATAAAAATGTACAAATGTTTATTTATTCGTTAAATATTTGAATAAACAGTTGAAAACCTTGAATTTTTGTAGCATTCAAAGTCCTCTTCTCTCTTCTTCATCGTCGTAATTCTCTCTCTCTCTCTCTCTCTCTCTCTCCTTCTCTTACTTTATTCTCGAATCAGTTGAAAGCAAATAGAAATCGTAAAACTTTTCGTTTTCCCTGAAATACCAATGACATACAATTGTCCCAATAAATAAAATTCGACGATAGTGACGTCAGCTACAAATCCTCCTGTGATTCTTTTTTTTGTAGAAATGAAAGTGTCGGTGAGCTCGGGTTTATGCAGGAGCAAGAAGTGACATCAAAGAACGCCCTCTGTGAGAGATTTTTTTTTTCTCTCCATCCTCTGCAAAAGAGGAAAGTTGTGGGTGTTTCGAGGATAGAAAAAAATGTGATTAATAAATAAAAAGTATTGTTATGAACGAGATGTTTGACGAAATCGGAGAGAAAGAGAGAGAGAAAAAAATGAATATTTGGTGCTTCGTTTTCGTGGATAAATGAATGACATCAATAACGACAATTGTTCTTCATCATCGTATTAACAATGATAACAGTGATAGAATACGAATGATTCGAAAAATGATCGTATTTTAAATACTTTCAGAAAAAGTGCGCGAAACAAAATAAAAGGAAAAAAAAAAAAAAAAATATTGTAAAAAAAAAAACGCGAGTGAAAGAGCGAAGGGTGGATGGGAGGATAAAAGAGGCTCGAAGGCGCGAGAGAGGCTGGAAAACTCAAGTGGACGCGTCCGCACAGTGCGTGCATGGATCACGAAAAAGAATCGCGTCTTGATAAAAGCTGGATTAAACGGAAAATAATTAAAAAAAAAAAAAAACAGCAACATTCCGCTCCCAGACCTGTTTCTCATATCTCCCGCTCATTTTTATTCTTTCTCCCTTTCTTTTACTCAGCCTTCCTCGTGTCCTTTTTACTAACGTTGGACACGTCCATTGCACAGCTGTGGATAAACGGGCGTCCCGATCATTCCAGTGAGACTGGAAAAGTGGAGAATAGAGAAAAAAAAAAAATTCAAATCGACTCACCACCGACACGAACGAGAGACACTATGGTATGTGATGCTTTTTTCATCATTTTCTTTCGTAATTGTGTCATCACTTGATTCTGACAATTGAAAAACACTTAAATCAATTGACTCTTCAACGATTTTATTGTCGAAGATTGATTGCATCCGAGATTGCTTTAATTCAGTTCGATTGAAATTCTCCGGAAACGCACGAATTTTCAATATTCAATCTTATAACTCACCCTCTAAAAATATTTCACTGTTATTCTTACCAGCGAACAAAGATTCTTCCATATAATTCGAAATCGAAAAGCGAGTGAAGTTTTGAATTTAATCGCATTTTAAAATTCACTTTGAAAAAGGCGTAAGTAGCAAAAGAATTCGAATATTTTTTGCTCGACATTACACGGGAGCTTTGTGCGTAATTTCCTCTGAAAAATGGGCTTGGTGAGGGCTTTTTTTTTTATGAAATTATTATCTCTCGAGTATATCGTGCACTTTTGTTTTCTCTTACTCTATACTTTTTTTTAATACTCGTGTATTTGTATGAGTAGAAAACACGAGGGACTTGCGCGCTTTGCGGTGTCGCTCCGCAACAGAGCCAAAGCTTTGTCTTCGTGCCGTTTGGAGTGCGCGGGCGCCAAGTTGTTTTCGCTCTGTATATATGTATATATGTATTTGATGAAAAATATATCTAAATATGTATATTTATGGATTTCATACAATGTGGAAGAGCAAAAATGGCGCATACGTCTTTGTATCTTTATATCGATATATGTAATGTTAAAAGACAAATATATATATATATATATATATTTGTACATTATTTAGTAGATCTCTGGTGAGACACGAATGCGACGAACAGGACCGCATAGAATTTTTTTAAAGAGCTTTTCACTCGTCGAGGTTCAAACTAGCCGTCTTTCTCTCCCCCTGTCTTATGTATGGACCACTGCTGCGTATATAAATACATACTTTCATCCTTTTCATGCGCACACAGTCTGTTGAGAAACTGGGAGAGAAAGAGAGAGAGAGAGGTAGAGAGAGAGAGAGAGAGAGAGAGAGAGAGAGAAAGAAAAAATGCTCACCCTTTGAATTCTGACTCCCCGGGGCGGCGGTTAAGCTCAAAGTGAATATACATCACTCTCTCGAATGAGGATAAGTATATACACACACATATAGAAATATGTATTATGTCTATAAAAACATTTTTGAAAAACTTGTACCTCCGATTCACACCCTGCTCTTCTTATCCCTTTGACTCGTTACTTTTCGATTTTATCTCGAGTATTTTAGGCTTTTTCATTTTTCGCTCATATCTTCAATGTTCAAGCGTATTTTTTTTTTTTTTTTTTTTTTTTTTTTTCAGCAGAATATTGAAATATGAATAATTTTTTTTTATTCATTAGAAAAGTATTTTTGCTGGCACTTTTTTCTATTTCTCGAAGTTCTCGAAATCCTTTTGGTACCGAAGCTTTTTTCGATATCAAACCTCGGATCGATATTTATTAGAAATTGCTCAAGTTAATGAGAAAATTGACATATGAAATTCGAGGAACGGAAACAACTTTTTATTCCTCGAGATAGTCAATGAATTTTTGACTGAAATAAAATATTCATTTTATCAAGAGCGATTCATCGAGTCGTGCACTAAATCGGTGAATGCAGAGATAGAGAGAGAGAGAGAAAGTCGTAATAATATATGAGAACTCGTATGCACGCGGTAATTTGAGTCACAACGTACAAATATACTGTACGTGAGAGCTGGTTATTTCATTTTATTTTTCGCTCGTTTTTGTCTTTTTCTTTTTATTTTTTACTCCTCTATCTTTGCCGCGTGGCCCGGATGGAAGCTCGGAAATATATAACTTGATTCCCCGCGTACACGCCCTCACGAAATATCACACCCGGAAAGCCGCGTGTATAACTGCTGTACAGAGGCGTGCGAACACATGGCAAGTTTGACTCGAACGTATATAAAGTGTCTTGTAATTGCGATTTTGTGGCTTCGCACCAATATTCCACGCTCCATACTCGCAACACACCGATGCCAATTTTCTATCAGTTTTTATGCAAACTAAAACATTCCAAAATTATCCCCTTATAAAAAGTTCATGGGCTCAAATGTATCGAATATATCGAAATATCGAATCTATTGTTGCCTCTTTATTCGTGCTGTGATTGGTCGCTTGGATCTTATACACGAGAATTCCAAGTTCGGGTTCCCGCTGTCAGTTTGACAGTTGCGCGTATACGCTTGCGGTTATACGCTACTGTCAGAATAAAAACTATATGTTTTTATTTAGGAAAAATAACATATGTACCAAACATGATTTTATTTTAAATGAACACGTCTTTTCAGCTAGGAGTCCGAAGCACATTTATACTAACAATTTTTTTCGATTGTGAGTGAAAGAGAATTGTTTATATTCGACTTAAAATAAGTTATAATTTCAAACTGAAATGGAATGAAACAGCAAAATGATTTTTATGATTCATATCTTCATATCATATGATTCATATCAATCATATCATATGATACATCCTAATGTTGATAGATTAATCGCTGAATTATAGTGAAAATACATATATGTTATAATGTGAATGATAATAATACATGAAAAATTGTCGTGAAGAGACAAGAAATAATGATAAATTAGGTATTAAATTAGGTATTAATCCATGGGATCGAGCTCGAAGGGTCCAGGATTACGTGGTTTCCATCAATTTCTTTAAATTTTAGTGTCCAGGTCGATGATGCTGCTATTATCGAAATTCAGAACGACTTCGTCTTGATTTTTAGTGTCCAGGTCGACGGCTCAAGGTTTTCGGTCCCTAGGTCGACATTTTTAAGATTTTGTATGTCCAGGTCGACGGTCCCATAGTTTTTGGTCTCTAGGTCGACGTTTTCAAGATTTTTTATGTCCAGGTCGACGGCCCCATAGTTTTTGGTCTCTAGGTCGACGTTTTTGAGATTTTATATGTCCAGGTCGACGGCCCTATGGTTTTTGGTCTCTAGGTCGATGTCTTTGAGATTTTTTATGTCTATGTCAACGGCCCTATGGTTTTTGGCCTCTAGGTCGACGTTTTAAAGATGTTGTATGTCCAGGTCAAAGGCCCCATAGTTTTTGGTCTCTAGGTCGACGTCTTTGAGATTTTGAGGCTTCATGGTTTTTGGTCTCTAGATCGACGTTTTCAAGATTTTTCATGTCCAGGTCTCTTCATCGTTTTCGATATCCAGGACAAGGTTTCCATAGTCTTTTCTGTCTATAGGTCAACGGTTCCACAGTTTTTGATATCTAGGTCGACGGCTTCATAGGTTTCGATGCCTAGGTATATTTTTTCATAGTTTTCGCTATCTAGGTTGATGGCTCCATAGCTTTCGATGTCTGGGTATATTTCTTCGTAGTTTTTGCTATCCAGGTTGAGGGCTCCATAACTTTCGATGTCTAGATATATTTCTCCATGGTTTTCGACGTCTACGTGTATTTCTCCACGGTTTTCGTGGTCTAGGTCGACGGCTCCATAGTTTTCGATGTCTAAGTATATTCCTCCACGGTTTCCGATGTCCACGTATATTTCTCCATATTTTTCGATGTCTAGGAACGTTTCTACATAGTTTTTGATGTTAAGATATATTTCTTCGTGGTTTTCGAGGTCTAGGTATGTTACTACATAGTTTTCGATGTCTAGGTATATTTCTTTGTAGTTTTCGCTATCTAAATCGACGGCTTCATGGTTTCCGATGTCCAGGTATATTTTTGCACAGTTTTCACTGTCTAGGTACGTTTCTACATATTTTTTTATGTCTAGGTATATTTCTTCATGGTTTTCGATGTCTAGGTATGTTTCTACATAGTTTTTGATGTCCAGGTATATTTCTTTATAGTTTTCGCTATCTAGGTCGACGGCTTCATAGTTTTCGATGTCTAGGTATATTTCTCTACGGTTTTTGCTATCTTTGCCATCTAGGTCGACGGTTCCATATTTTTCGATGTCCAGGTATATTTTCTCATGGTTTTCGTTATCTAGGTCGACGGTTGCAAAGTTTTTGATGTCTAGGTCGATGGCTCCATGGTTTTTGAGGTCTAGGTCGACGGTTTCATAGTTTTTGATGTCCAGATCGACAGGTCCATAGTTTTCGATGTTTAGGTATATTTCTCAACAGTGTTTGATGTCTAGGTCGACGGCTCCACGGTTTTCGAGGTCTGAGTGTATTTCTCCACGGTTTTCGTGGTCTAGGTCGACGATTCCATAGTCTTCGATGTCTAAGTATATTCCTTCATGGTTTCCGATGTCCAGGTATATTTCTTCATGGTTTTCACTGTCTAGGTACGTTTCTACATATTTTTTGATGTCCAGGTATATTTCTTTATAGTTTTCGCTATCTAGGTCGACGGCTTCATAGTTTTCGATGTCGGGGTATATTTCTCTACGGTTTTTGCTATCTTTGCCATCTAGGTCGACGGTTCCATAGTTTTCGATGTCCAGGTATATTTCCTCATGGTTTTTGTTATCTAGGTCGACGGTTGCAAAATTTTTGATGTCTAGGTCGATGGCTCCATGGTTTTCGAGGTCTAGGTCGACGGCTCCATGGTTTTTGAGGTCTAGGTCAACGGTTTCATAGTTTTTGATGTCCAGATCGACAGGTCCATAGTTTTCGATGTTTAGGTATATTTCTCAACAGTGTTTGATGTCTAGGTCGACGGTTCCATAGTTTTTGATGTCTAGATCGACAGGTCCATAGATTTCGATGTCTAGGTATATTTTTCTATTTTTTTCGATATCTACGTATATTTCTCCACAGTTTTCGATTTCTAGGTATATGGGTGTATTTCATTACAGTTATTGAAATCCAGATCAACGACTTCGTGGTCTTTAATACACGGAAGATTTCGAAGCCACAGAAGACCGTGAAAAAATTTTACTGAACACTGATATCCATGAAGCCGTCGACTTAGACGTCGAAAATCGTTGAGAAATACTAACCCAAGAAAAGAAAGGCCTGGGTCGTCGTGGCAACGATGTGACTAGGCACTGCAGTGTATGGCTTACCACGGGCTGAGTATGGCTAAACATTGGGTCCTTGGATCTTGCCGGAAAGCCAGATCCACGTCACTCACGCCATTCGGCTTTCCCAATGTTTCACCATACTCAATTCATGGTGAGCCATACGCTACAGTACTTAGCCACACTTTTGCCACGATGTGTCCGGTCGTTACTTTTTTACTGGAGATGATAGAGCAATGCAAAAAAGAAAAGCCCAATTTTTGGGCTACGTAAAATTGGACCCATGGCCCGGCTTGTGGATATTTTTTCCGCAAATTCCTTTCATAACTACCTTGAAAGAGGAAGCTATACCTTTCATTTCGTTTTTAAAAAAGTTTTGTGCAATCTTTTTTTACAGGGTTATTCTATTTTCGCTTGAGAAATACCACTTTTGGAGAATGCAGCTTAAATCAAAAACTTTGAGACTTGAATAAAATTGTCAGGACGGAAAAAAGTTGCATAAGATCGTTCTGAATCGATTTGGTTTTTTTCAGAAACGATGAACTGGAGTGGCTTAACTCGAAAACCACGAAGCTTGGGCCAAAGTGTCGTTCTTGGCACTATGGCCCAAGCTAGGGGATTGAAAACTTAAAAAAATCATGAGATCCGTGAGAATTTATCCAAAATTTTTTGTCCAAATGTTTTTTTCGTAAAAACTTGGAAAATCGACAAAACAATCAAAAGATGTATCTCTAGAAGTATCGAGTTTCCAATGAAGTAGCGAGAGAAGAAGTAGTAGCATGTATGAACTTTGAATAAACTGAAATCGTTTTCTGTTTTTTTAACTCCCGACTGCCCGTAGGGCAAAAAGACGGGAGTTATGCGTTTCACTGCGATTAGTGGGTGGGGGGATATTCCTTAGTCGCCAATTTTCTCGGAAACGGTGACAATTGTCTTGACAAATTTTTTACATCACTTTCTATATGTGCCGGACAATGTTCTTATTTGTAGTATGTCAAAATTCATCACGAACTGTTTTGTTTATTTAACTTTAACGTTATACATCGTTTGAATAAATCGCAATATGACCATATATGGCAGTCTTCGATCATCGACTACTTCATACCGTTGTGCGCTGCTAATTTCAGTCCGAACTGGCGCGCGTCTTTCTACACAGTTCGTAGTTTGTATACATATTTTTTTTCGGGTTATCATTTTCATCTAATGTGACAAAAAATATGTACTATTGTGTATTTATATCATGTACTACTAGCAGCACTGGCAGTAAATATCGGAGAACTGGAAGTGAATATAAAAAAAAATAATGCAAACATTTTGCAATAAAAAATAATAGCCATCAACTTTGAAAAGTGTGAAATTAAAAAATGTTTTAAAAAACATAAAATAACTCCCGACTGATAAAATCGTATAGCTTGATGAAAATTGTTTAAAAAAAAACGAAAAATCACCTCACTTCGAAATGTCATATTAAAAAAAAAAACTTGGAAAAAAAAACAAGAAAATAATCATAAAAAAATGATTCCCTCAGGATTTCGTTTTTCTGATCTGAAAATATTTATCAATGAATAATTGAACAATAATTATGGCAACTGATATGGAATTGAGGGGATGTTGGGAGACGTTTCCTAAAGTATGCACAAGGAATGCAGCAAACGTCTCCCAACATCGCCTCAATTCCATATCAGTTGCCATAATTATCGTTCAATTATTCATTGATAAATATTTTCAGATCAGAAAAACGAAATCCTGAGGGAGTTATTTTTTTATGATTATTTTCTTGTTTTTTTTTCCAAGTTTTTCTTTTTTTAATATGACATTTCGAAGTGAGGTGATTTTTCGTTTTTTTTTTTTAACAATTTTCATCAAAAGCTATACGATTTTATCAGTCGGGAGTTATTTTATGTTTTTTAAAACATTTTTTTACCATAATTTTTATATTCCAAATTGACGAGGTATTTTTCTTCTTGTCGTTTTATCACAAGTCTTGCTAATTTGCAAAAAAAAAAAGATAATGGTTAAAACAATTTGGAAAAAAAAACTCCTGACTGATGAAATCGTATAGCTTGGTAGAAATTGTTTTAGAAAAACAAAAAATCTCCTGTCTTCGAAATGACATATTTGAAAAAAGAAATCTCCTGATAATTTCATTCAAGTCTTGAAGTTTTCGAGTACAGCCGTATTTTCTAAAAATATTCGTTTTCAGGTCATTATGTGAACAAAGATCGCATGAAACTTTTTGCAAAACGGAATTGAAGCTATTGTCTAAATTGGACCCATAGCTTGTGGATAAAAAAAATTGGCGGAAAATTGGACATTTTTTCCGTCAATTTTTTACGACCTTGAACCTTTTTCAAGGACAACGTAAAAAATTAGAGGTAAAAATGTCCACAAGCCGGGCCATGGGTCCAATTTTACGCAGCCAGAAAAAATTCGACAACAGCCATTTTCAAAAGTGCGTATCACATCGAAAAATAATTGTAAAAAAAATTTAGAAATAGACATATGAATGTAAGGTTTGTCCTCTTCAAAACGCCGTTTGCTGAATCGGAATGTCTTCATTTTTCAAAGAGATATCAAACTTTTAGTGTGGATCGAATTTTTGTTCAGTGATGCCATACTTTTGTATTTAATAATTTGGGTGCAATCGTTCAGATAACAATTTTAGTGCATGATGTGTGGTCGAATGATGTTCCAGAATAATGCCTTCGATAATTTTATATTAATATAATAAATATCATTCATCAGTATATGGAAAATTGCGTAGAAAATCGAAAAATGCATTTAAAAAGTACAAAAGTCGAGATAGTCACCTCTAAAAATTGAGCACCCGAGCTCATTTTTTAACAGAATTTTTCTTTCACCAATACTTAAAGAAAACAAAGGTAAGAGCCGGTAAAGAAAAAATTTTTTTTTTTTTTGCATCAGTCTAATATGTACCCTCCCTGAAAAAGTTACTAAAATTAAAAAATAAATACAATTAGATTTGTCGCTTCAAATGTTGATGGTAAATACAAAAATGAATCTTATGAAGGCCATAGTCAGGTTTGAATTGTAAAAAATAAATAAGCTGAATAGAATAAATTAAACTGACCAAAATAATTGATTAGCTGAATAATATATCCATCGATACATCCATAATATATCAATAGGAACCGAGCTCAAAAGTTTTGTTTAGGTACCGAAATACACCAGTTTAAATATGAGCCCTTAACATTAATATTAAGTTAGTGTGAATCTCTCTTGTCGATTTTCCATAAGGATAACACAGGAGTACTAATTTTTTTTCTTTCCGATTTTCGTAACTTACGAACGAGATACGTCGTGATGTAAAGTTCTTTGCATATTTTTGTAGAGAATTAAACGCTCTACAAAAAAGGTCTGATGTCACTTTCCGGCAAATCAACTCAGTCAACAATTATTCAAGGTCAAAGATAAAATTCACGATCAATGAAAGTATATTTGCGAACTGCTCCAAAATAGGTTGATTTCAATATGCTTTTTCAATAAAAGAAGAGCTGCAGCGTTACCGCAAAATCGTTCGTATTGTAAAAAGAAATAATAAAATTCAAAATAAGAGATATTTATAACGCTTATTAAACATTTTTTTCGGGTGAACTCGCTGCTTCATGTAGGGTTAATATAAATTTTTACCACACGTACATTAAATGATCAGCCTGGTGAAAACAAGGTTCATTAAATATATTGGTCACAATGACTCATATTCGGTCATGAGTTATGAAAAACTATCGCTTCTTTTTTTATTTAAAATTTGGTGCTGAGAATAAAAATGTTAGAGCGCTGCAGCGCCATTAGGAAACCGCTCGCGCGCGGAAGCGCGCGTGATAGACCCTAGTGTACATAAATTTCTTATAACTTGCTACAAATAATTATGAAAGATTGTTTATTTCTTTTCTCTTTTAAAATCGACGAAAAGTAATAATATGATTTTATCGAATTTTTTTTTTTTCATACGAACAAGATACAATTTTGAGATCGCAAACCATTAAATCGTGACTATTTTTAATATGATAACGGTTAACATCGTGTAGAAAAATGATGAAATAAAAACCTGTGGACTTGTACATCGGATGTACATTCATATTTACATATATAATCCAACGCGAATGCATACATCATTTCGTGCATAATGAAATGATGCATTTCGTGCTCTCGCGGTTACAGATTTTACGTTCTGTGACCTTTCTCTCTCTCTCTTTCTCTCCTTCTCCTTCTTTTATTTATTCGTATCTTTTCGTTTCTATTCTCTTTTTCTACTTTTTAATTCATCGGGTTCGTACATACGGATTCGTTGGTTTCCACCGTGATTTACAGGCTGTGTTCAACACTCACGTATTTCTCGAGCTTCCACGTTCTTTTTACCTTGTTTTTTTTTTTCCTTCTTTTTCACCTCTAGCTCTCTTTTCCTCGTACATTTTTCTCTCGCACGTCCTCTGCTTCACTGACTCGCCCCCCTCCCCCTCCACCCCACTTTTCCTCCGCCTTCTTCTCCTTCTCTCTTCTTTTTTCTCTTTCTTTTTCCTCCCGCTCTCTCTCTCTCTCTCTCTCTCTCTTTTTCTTGCCTAGAGCCCTTCAACCCTTTCACAACTCTTGCGTGTTCCTCAACACCGAGTACCAGTGTCAGGTCGCACGTACTAGGGCTTCTAGAAAATCGTTGCTATACATAGATAATTCATATCCACAGAGAATTCTGTCTCAAACCTTCGACCCTCCATATATTTCGATGATTAAATAATATCAATGTTCAATGCTTACTCGTACTCATGAATTATTCATCATCATTACGATTCGTCAAATCATTGTCATCCAAAAAACTTGTTATTGAATCATTTAGTTTTTTAATAAAAATAAAAATTCGTTCAACGAACTACATCCGATTTCATTGGCCGATAAGTAATTGCAAAAAATTTTTTTCTGTTGCCCGGTGAATGGTTCAGTTTGTTCGAGTGAATGATGAACATTCGCTGCAGCAAATGATTTCGTTCGAATAACTGCTACTATTTATTCGCTTATGAAGATTCTTTAGTTGCTCTAATGGATTATTTCATTTTTTTTCATTTTGTGGCAGAATTTCTTGAGTTATTTCACTTTTAAGGTACTCGAAATGAAAAAATAAAAATGTAAGTATCACGAGCAAATACTGAAAATCTGCATTTTTTAACAATCTTTGACCATCAGCTTATTCCGATAAGAAAAGTCATCGATTTTACATGGAATTCCCAGTACAGCTCACGTTAATTGGATATCGAATTTCCCTCTCTCTCTCTCTCTCTCTCTATCTCACTCACCCACTCACTCACTCTCTCGCAACTGTTCTGTCTTATTTCCTCTTTCTTCGTTTCACTCTCTGATTCATTCTCTGGCTCGTTGATAAGTTGACACGAGAATCGAAGACAAAACGTTTCACGTTCGAGTGCAAGTAGACATCGTGCTGGTAATCGAAGTTAAATATATATATATATATACACATATATGTGTAAAGTAAATATACCGTGTATGTGTACGTATAGATTTGAACAATGTCTGCTTGTTTTCCAGACCTTCAATCTCTATTTTACGCCACTACCTCGAGCTCGGTTTCATTTACCACACGTCCGTAAACTTGATGCCAATTTCGTTTACCGTTTTCGACTCGATGTATTTTTACTCAAAAAAAAAAAAAAACGACACAGACTTATAACATTGCTGTAGAAATAATTTTTAGATATTTGTAATAAAATAAAAAAAAAACAAAAAGATTTCACAGTTAAATTCATTCTTGAACGTTGTTGAAACTCATCGATTGATCGATTTTTGTGAAAAATTAATCGACTTTTCTGACAGGATATCTGAGAGCATGGAATGAATTTGATAAATTTAATATTCGATCATTTAAAGGGATTGTTATAGTCGAAAAAAAGTTTTATTGAAACTTCATCTCGAGGATAAACACATAAGAATCAGGCAATTTCTATGGAAATTGATAGGTTTTCGTCTTCGTCTATGTTTACTGTACATTTATGTGATCGAACAAAGGATCGTTCAGCATTTGGCTGAAAAATATTTTATGGTAAAGAATGATTATATCAAGATTTACAGTTGAAACAATAAAATTATTATTCTTGAAAAATTCTCGATACTTCTCGCAACATATTTCGTAATGGAACAGTTTTTGAATTGAATCAGTCTCCATTTTCTCCGTAAATAGCATATACTCTTTTTATTTTTCCTTCTTTGCAATCGATACCTATACACTTTACACTCATTTCTCTTTTCTGTTCTCTCTCTCTCTCTCTCTCTCTTTCTCTATATCTCTCGAAACGAGAGTCAATGTTTCTCATGTCTATAGAATGCACTCTCGTAAATTGTTGGAGCGACTCGACAGCAAAACGTTTTTCTTTCAAACGAGACAACGAGTAACTATGTGTGTAACAACTTCAGAGTGACAAAGTCTCGCTTAGTTTCAACATTTTTTTTTCTCTCCTTATCCTTTTGATTCACTTTTCTCTTTTTATTTGTTTCTTTATACCAAGAACTTTTCAGTTATTTTCTCGTTTAATGGAGTTGTCACTTTAAGTATACAATTTTTTTTTTTTTCTTTTTTACTCCTTATTATATTACTACGATTATTAATCGATCCTATTCGAGTATTTTCTTATTATTATTATGACCATTGTTGTTTATATATATATATATTGGAAGTTGGTGTATACGAGAGCACATGTATCTGGCATCCAATCAACCTTTCGCTAATTGCGAGAAACCATTCCGAGGTTTCCTTCACGTTGATTGTCGGCTCCGAATGTCTGCCTCGGTGCAATGACGTTTCTTGATGTCTCTCTTTCCCCCCCTGAGCAAAACTCGACTCCGATGAAAACTGATGAAAATTTACCTCAGATTTCACGAAGTCGAAAATCTCCGTCGAAACTTTTCTCATATTTTTTCAACGAGCTCGGTTCTCCTGTTGAAAATCTTTCTCGAATCGATGCTCTCGAGTGAATCTACTAAATCAAAAGTGTGAAAATTGTATGAATCCCAATATCATCGATTTTTATGCTCAATTACATTTAAAATGTACTGATGTAAGTGAAATTTATTTGGTTATTTCATCGGGAATAATCAATCAAACTTTTTATATCAAGGAAATTGACTCTCGAATATTTAATTATGTAAATTAACACGAAAAATAAGTAATTGATGGTAGAGTCATTTGGTTACGAGGTGAATCCATCCACCGCTTATCCACGTGTGTGTCAAGCGAATAAACACAAGTAATGAACAACGCTTTTGTCTCTGACACGGTCTACTTGCTCTCAAGCTCCACGCTCCGCTCCTCTTTCTGTTTTCTAGTAATGGCCACTATACACTCCGCTTTTTTTTCCTTTTTTTTTATTCAACGTTTACAATATAAATAGATTTATGTATGCAAGCGCGTATATTTCACAAACGATTACCGCGATTTACGGTTCAGTACCTGCTGCACGTGCTCTTTCGTGGGAGTAACAGTCGTTATATCACGTATTTCCGTACAGGGAGTCCAAAATCTCGATAAAAAATTGTCTCGGAATCAGCTTAAAAATCAAGAACCAATTGGAAGAGAAAATGATTTGCAGCGTCGACGATTGAACAAATTAATTTTTTTCTTCACTCCTGTTTATTTGTCAGAAAAAAAAAACAAATTTTCAGAGACCAGAAAAAGAGAAGTTGATCATAAAATGAATGAAAAAAATCATGAATTCTTAATCCGAAGTGCATTAATCATTTGTTGTTATTATACAAGTCGATTTACACTATTTTTTTTTTACGATCCATTGCAAGAGAGAATTTTGATTGTTAAATTTATTTTGGTTCCATTTCTCATTGAATTTTCGTCGAAAAATTGGTAGAATTTTTTTTTTTTTTTCATCTATTCGTATATGAAAAACTGTGGAAAGTAAACGAGTTGGAAAATATGTTGGAACGAATTTTGAGGACACCCTGTGAGGATTTATATGTTGAAATGGGGAGAGCTTAAGTACGACAATGCGGGGGCGTTACGCACGCCGGAAGTAATCGTGATAACGATCGTATTATCATTAGCCTATCTTTATTTTTCTTTTTCTCTCTTTTATTTTCTCACCCCCTTTCTCTTGATTTTGACCCTCGTGTATATACTCGACGAATGTATATTTATGTCTACCAAACGAGTGATAGAGAAAGAAAAAAGCTGACAGCGTACGATATTGGTGTGCACGAATGCCTGTTTTTCTTCTCGCTGCTTTTCTATGTCTGTATTTTTGTGTGTACGTGTGTCTGCGTCCGCGTGCTCGTATCGAGAGTCTGGCGGTCGAGCTCGTTTGATTAACTTCGAGGAACGAGATCGATGCGGGCGTAGATTCTCTATAGAAAGAAAGACTCTGGATGGAGCACAGCCTTTGGAGGCAGTGATTCTCAAACTATTTTTCACGATTTATCTCAAAGAAACAACACCTAAAATATATTCGTCTCGTCGATTTTTATTGCTCAAATGTACAGATTTCTCAATCAAACTCCATTATCGTCGAGAGTTCACATTTCTATCTTTTATTTTCGAGTGATAATTTCACCAAATTCATTTTTCCATTTATTATTTTGTGAATAATGTTAATAAAAGCAAAATTATTCAGAGAATTTTAATATTCATTGAAATAATTCATTCAATCTCGTTCAATTTGTATACTCCAGTTAAATGTTTACTTTCAATAATTAAATTCAGGACAATCAAAGAGAATTTAAACAGTGAATTAATTGCACAAATTATTCGTGGATGAAAATGATATGCGTGTTGATTCTGTCCGTCTCATTCGATTGGCTATTTTTCTTTTGGCTCCTTTCATTCTCGTTTAATCGCTGTCGCATTTGCTCCATTTCGATAAATTTATAGCACGATGAAAAAAAAAAAAAAAACGATATTTCGCACGAGTTTCCAAATTTTTCTGAAACAATTTCAATAGTGCAACCGGATGAAAACACACACACGCACACGCGCACCCATAACCGGCAGAAACGATATCAAATTCCATAATAATAACATTGGCACTCGCGATGAATATTCATGAATTAATCGTATCACCGAACGAGACTGATTATAATAAATACCTAATTGATAATCAGTATATGGAGCGAGTGAGTGCCCGTACGTGTGTGTGGGCTCGTGCGACTGGCGCGTGTTTATAAATGTATTGGAAACTCTGATAAGCCACTTTCTACAATTTTTATTTCAAATTAGTTTTCCCCCTTTTGCCGAAGCTATAAATTACTATCGTTTTTATCATTGAAGCCCCTCTCCCCTCCCTCCCTTTTTTTGTATTCGAATTGAAAAAAAAAAATGTCAGCTAATATATTATTCTATATTTGCATACGTGTTACATAGGAGCTAATTGAATTTCAATGAAAATCATTAGCATGAAAAAAGGAGGAGGGTTCGTTTGAAACTGGAACATCGTCGTGACACAATTACGACCAATTAACGTTCCGACGATGAATATCGTCTTTCATATCTTGAACCTTTTTGAAATTCGATAGAAACGAAATGCTCCGTGCGTCAGTGATCTTCATAATACGAGATTATAATTCAAATTTTATTTCGATATACCAATCACTATTTCGATATTTTCTGGATTGTATGCTCAACATTAACATTTGAAGAAAATATCCAATTTCGTTCAATCGCAATTATGAATACGAATGAATGCTCTGTACAAAACGATATTTACATGGTAAACAAAATTAACGAAATCCTGCATCGCAATAATATCGACTCTCGATTAATTAAAATGAACACATGAATATCGATAACCATAACTAGACAACTGACTCACCAACGGTCTTTTCGTTGAAATTCCAAAAAAATTGTAAAACTTTTCACGTAACATATATATCATCAATTTTCTTGTTTCAATTTACGAGCTACATATATACGCGTGTTTATAATTATGTAGATGATATGCGCGATCGCCCACGCTTTTATCTGTTCCCGCCGAAGCCCTGAGCTGTGTAAAATCGTGGAAAAAAACGTAGAACTCTTATACCCTCTCTCCAACGTTTTCTATCTCTCTTTCTCTCACACTTTGAATATATATATATATATATATATATATAGTTAACGGTCACGTATGTAAAATTTTACAGTCGACAGTGCCGCAACTCGCATTACGCTACCTCGATATATCACGAGACCCACGATACATAAAACATGCCACCCTTCCCCCCCCCCCCCCTCCCGTGTATGTTCAACCCATTATCGCATACACATACGAATCGAAAGATATTTATTTAATTTATTTATTTCCATATATATAGAAACGTATAATTACATGAATATACGATTAATGAGTTCATAGAATCGAGTGTACAGACGCGCGGTTAAATAATATTGCATCTATAACCGGAGAAACGGATTCGCCAATGCGGAAATTAAATTTGATTGTCGCGGTTTAATCTGTCATTGGCTATAGATTCGAGTACCCTCGATTAATAACGTCCTTTCCGCAAAATCTTCGCTTCTTTTCCTCTCTCTCTCTTGTTATTTCCGGTGTGTCACGTCGATGTTTCCGGTGTTCGGTGCAAGATGGCCGTTTTAAAGCCAGAGAGGATGATTTTTTTTTGACGCTTCGAATGGATAACATGCAGGGTGAGAATAAAAAAAAATTGTTTCTCGAATTAAATTCAATTTAATTGAACAAACAAGGTCAATTCAACATTTTTGTTCACTTCATTGAACTGAAAATCTTTGAATCTCAATGATCGAAAAAATGAATGAGTTTATTTGAATGATATTTCGTTGTGTCGCACCATTGATTCGTTTGGCTGCGCCGAAGTTTTTCCCGATCGTCCAATAACTCGTTTGAGCATTCACAAATTATTTTCAATCCTCATAGAGCTACATATTTTGGTAGAAATGAAATAAATTATTTTCGATCAACGAAATTTTAGTCTCGGAACGAGGGCAACGTACGGATAAAGTCAATCGAATAATTGATGAGTAAAAATCTATTGAAAAATTGATTTCATTGGTCACGGTAATAGCAATCGATCGATATAGTCAATTTCTCTGTTATCCATTGAAACTTAATCAACTGGAATGTTCATAAAAACAATTTAATAACGATAGCATGAAAACTCTTGATGTACAGAAATATAATATATCAGTGAATTATCGCTATCAAAATTATAGAAAATAAATATCAAACGGTGTTATTCGTACACGCGACGACAAGCCTCGTGATCCAATAATACGTATTTTCAAGTTACGTACTTACAATTCGATTCGTTTGTCACGATTATTATATTAACGTTGATCTCAAATGCTGAAAAAAAATGGAAATTTTCGTACAGAAATTTCGAAATTTTATTATTTCGTAGGATTTCCACTCTCCCAAATAACAAAATTAACGAAATTGACAAATCCCTCGATAAAAAAAAGAGGCACAGTCTTTATCGCTTTTTTTTCTCACGCATTGAACAGATTTACGACGTTTTATCGAATAAACAAAATATATAAAAGTTATTCTCAGCAGTTAACAGCCGACAGAATGGCTCTCGTATTAAAAATTAAAAAAAATCAAAAGCAAAACAAAATAAGTAAATGCTGCTTTTCTCGACATTATCGAATGAACCCTGCTTGATAAAACTTTGAATTAATTGATCGCCATAGAATCCGAGCGAAACTAGATGCTCTTATGGCTGAAGTAAATAAAACATCAATCGATATATTTATACGACATGAGCTGTAAGACTAGAGGCATTCAGGAAAGGGAACTTCGGAGAGAGAAAGAGACAGAGACAGAGACAGAGAGAGGCGAAGAACGTGCAAACATATAATGATAACCCGCCAAGCGATAACTAACGTTTACAAAAGATAGAAATACGAGAGAAAGAGAGACGAAGACAGAGAAAGGGAGAGAGACTAGTTCTCGTCACCGTTAAATTATTACAGGCATATCGCTATTCATGTCATGGATTGTAACGCCGAGAATATGGGCTATGTATCCACCGGTATTACTTTGAGCTTACCTCCTTATGGTCTTATCGTGGTTATAGCATATTTCAGGCTCTTTATATACACGAAGATAATACATAGAGAGCCGGAAATATATGAGTGTGCGATGTTGAATAGAGAGAAAATGTGCATATGTAAAGTAATAACCGTTTTGCCGCATAGCTATTGGCCACGAGAAATCCATATTTCTTCATATCATTTCATACAGACACATACGTTCGTATGCATGTGGATATACGCGAACGTCTCTTTATTTGTACATTTATAAAGAAGCGGGAAATTTATCATTTATCGAAATATAATCGACTACCGGTCAAACATACCCGTAATCATAATTTCTCTTTACCGTCATATCGGGATGCCTGTGATTCATTATTTAATCGAATCTGTGATATATATCATTTCGGACGTTGAATGAACTCGAACGCGGCTACCGCACACAAGACATGACGCGCTCACGAGCTTCGCGTGTCTCTTTCTCTGTGCTTGGCGAGCACATACAAAATCATGATTTTTCGAGTTTAACATTGCGAAAATTTTTCCCACGCCATGTTTTTTCCTGTTTTTACGAATCCGGGAAAATGGTGAAGAGGAGAGGGGGGGGAGGAGGCAAAAAAAATGTTGAAGGAAAATGGTAGAAAGGTCAGAGAGAATGGGAAATGAGCGATAAATTTGTTTCGACTCGTCTGAGGAATTTCATTAGAAATTCAACGAAGTTAGAGCTTTTTTCGTTGTAATTTCGATTCTGTTGAACGGAAAATAATTAAAAAAAAAAAAAAAAAACGGCAAAACTGACGAGCTATTATCGCAACTCGGATGTATTTAACGAAATGGAGTAAATTTGCTCGTCAAGTTTTTTCAAATGATTTTTTTCTTGCTTTTACCAAGGCACATACCTTGGTCATTAATTCTCGCTGAAATTTTTACGATTTTACTCCAACGCTCGGAGTTACGGGACTTTTTATCGTCTCCTGTATTCTCTGGCAAGGGAGAGAGATCCTCGACGAAAAGGGAGAAAGATATAGAAATAGAAAAATAAAAAAGAAATATCGACTCTGAAATAAGAAGAAGAAATGAATATTTTTGCGAGCAAACATAACCGATCTTTAAACTTTCTTACATTATTTACTGACTCTCCTATCTATATAGTACATATATGTATATATATATCTAATACATACATATAAAGTATATTGCGTAGTTGGGCTACCGGTACGTAGGATGCCAAACGAGAAGGTAGACATTAACCATTTCTTGTCGCAGGATAGTTATATTGTCGTTAAAAGCGTAGTTAGTTATTATGAATTACCGTGTACACGAGGAAAGTGAGTTAGTGAATGGTATGATGCAGTTAAGTCTATAAAATTAATAGATACGTACATATATATATATATATATGTATCTGGATCCATGTATATTTACTTTCGTGCTGAGATATACGTGTATGTAATGAATAGATAAGTTGTTAAGCTTGAAGTCACGAGAACACCGGCGCTTGGATCGCATCCAAAATGATTTTTTCAATCGAATAGATTGCCAGAATACTTTGTTTCCACGGAATGTCGTACGAAAAAATAAAAACGTTTAATCATTTGTTGTTGTTTTTTTTTTTTTTCACTAAATAAAAATCCCGACCGAAGTTCGAATTTTCGATTTTTTTTAATCATTGGATTACAATTTCGTAATAATAAGTTTATAGATATTTCAAATGATTTTATCATTGTCCGGATACGCGAATTACTATCAATTTCATAGATTGTATTCGAAATAATTGGGAATAAAGGACGAATGAGGGACAAATGGATGGAGACGATATCGATTTAATATTCGTGAGTATATAATTTAGCATTTTCGAATTCCAAAAATACATGAAAATTCTCATCGTACGTTGCCCACGCACGTTGCTTCGAATCTTTTCAAATAGTTTTCTATTTTTACTCCATTTTTTATTCGTATCCTCAATGTTGCAATCTTTCGCGTTTCTTCTATAATCAAATACACGTACATATTTTTATGCACGTATGTTTTTTCACGTTCGCGTGAGTTTACGAGTCAAACCGATCGTTCTCAAGCAACAGACATTAATTTGATTTAATTGTCCGTGAGAAACGCGATCCCAACGACGACGTTTGTCTCTCTCTCCACGTATTTATTTTATTTTTTATACCATTCGCGCTCGTGTATGTGTGTGTGTGTGTGTTTCTCTATTCTTATTGCTGGTATGTGTATTTGCATTTATTTGTATTATACACGTCGGCGAGAAATCAGCAACATCGATCGAATACAATGGGGAGAAGTGGGGACCCTCGGGAATATCGCGTGCCTAGTCACGGTTCGCTTTTAAACTCTCCCTCCTCCTCCGGTCCCTCGTCTCTCTACTCGCCGCGTCTTTGAATGAAGAGGCAAGGGAAAGGACCCCACGATTTCTCTAATCGTCATCGATCAAGTCCGGGAGCGTTTGATCTCTGATTGTTTGACTGAAATCGATCGCGTAATTCGCTCAAAACATATATACAACATCGATTTTTTTTCTTTTCTCTTTTCGCGACAACCTTTTTTTTTTAACCTGATCAAAGAATCATAGTAACAGGGAAAATAATGTTTCTAGAGATATTTCAACGTTCGTTGATAGATGGAAAAAAAAAAATCGCTAATTTCGATCGATTTTGTACTTTTTGATTATTTATTATTTTATGCAAACTTCGCGGGGAAACTGCATGCGTGAATAAAAATTTAATTCAATAAATTATTTATTTATGTGCATTTTATAGAAGCACATCGTAGAAAACTTGTTAAACTTTGCTTGTAGAGCATACGTTTTCTATGTCAAGCCTCGAGCTATACGTAGTACATGCACTTTACTCTTGCTTTCCTGTGCATATATATCGTCGTTCCCACCGCATATATACCAATCTCAAATTATATCGGTGAATTTATCGTCAACGATATTTCAAGCCTTCTCTATGTGTCTCGTTTTCTTTCTCTCTCCCTCTCGCTCTTCTCTCTTTATTTTCTCCGTTCCGACGTGTGTGCACACATGTGAGAATGCACCAATGCTCAAATGTTTTCGCATGTAATTTTGTACAATTCCAGAATCGTATATACACTTCTTTAACAGAGATCCAGCAGTAAGCCTTTATCACTGTCACACTGTTAATCCATCGAGAGCCAAACGAGCTGTGTGGTTTTACAAGTGGCGAAAACAGACAGGACCATTGTCACGAAAACTCGTTACGAGATTATTGGATTTTTGTTAATTACTCTTATTCATAGTTCTTATTAGTCCCCACGATTGTTACGGATTCTTGGGCCGAGTGAGTGAGACCATTTTTATTCCGACGTTCGTAAATGTTCTCGTTATTTCGAAAATTTTATTAAATTTTACTTTGCTTTAGTAAAAAATGTTGTGTCTTTTGATCGGAGTCTCATTCGTCGGCATTCTTTTAAGGATTAATTGGAAATTAAGAAATTTTAATAAATATTGAACGAATGTTTGGAGAGAATTCTTATTGAGTGAAGAACAAAAGCGATAATCCATCAAGACGTGGATTGAAAAAAAAATATATATATATATATATATATACATGTATATAAACGAGAAAGAAAAGAAGAGCGATGTCTATACCGAACTAATATAAATATAAATTCTACGGAGCTTCCCTCGCAGCTTATGCCCATGAGAAAGAAAAAGAAAAAGAGAGTCATTGCAGATGGAACAAAATGCCTTGGGGCATAAAACCCCAGGAGTCTGTGAGCAAGCTTCCAAACAGAAAGAAAAAAAAAGAGAATGAAAATCTGTATTCCTCTTCATGTATATACCTACCGGTATTTAATTTGTCCAGGTTCTTTCGAGCTGCAAATATGAACTCGAGGCTGAAGCAAGAAAAAAGCAAGTCTGCAAGACAAATACCGAAAGACCAAGCAAAGTCTGGGTCAATGAAAATTAGATGAAAATGAAAGTCAAAATTTGTCGTTTGATTTTTCCGTGCATTTACGAATTACGAGAAAGACCGTTTGGGGACCAATGACTTTGACTTCCGGTTAAGTTAACCATGAAATTTGGCTTTGGCGAGGTGGAAATGCATCAATGGTATTATCGTGGCTAGTAAACAAAAGGTACGAAGGTTCGTCACTGTTGGTGCTAAATCGTCAGGATCAAGTCCTTTTGTTTGGGAGGAGGTTCGATACAGCAAATACCAGAAGAGATGTATATACTTGGCTCGTCGCGACTCCTCTGAGTGCTTGGCTACTGGCTGCCCTCAGGCGCCCTCTATCTCTTCTCTCACAGACAGCCAGAAAGAGAGGAAGAGAGAGAAAGAGAGTAGCCGTAGTCCAAGATTACGGCCTGCGGGATTCTCTGTTTCTTTTCATCTCTCGTTGCTCCTTTCATTGGTGCATGAGAGCGAGAGAGAGAGAGGGAGATGCTTGAACTGAGGCAAAAGCGAGGGTGAGAGAGTTAGAAAGAGAAAGAGAGATTCCCGGGGATCGGTGGCAATATTTTCCCAGGCCAGGAATGCCATGGCTTTACCAGGGGCAACGCGTCAGAGCAGCCACGGAGCTGCACAAAATGGCGGACCGGGGAAGCCGAAGCGATCGACCGCGTGTGCGTTGGGATGAGCGAGAGGGCAAATAACTTTTTCTCTCTTACGCCCTCACTCGCGATCGAGCATTCTGTCTCTCTCTTTCTCCATCTCGACCAGAGTTCCCCGTCTCTGTATACGTGTCGTTTCTTCTTTACTCTCTTCAGTTTCTTCTCTTTCTTCTTCTTTCTCTCTTTTAAATTCTGTCTCTTTTTCTCTACCTCCAATTTCCTCTCTCTCTCTCTCTCTCTCTCTCTCTTTTGCATTTTGCTGGGATACCATCTCTGCTCACAGGCAATCTCTATCTCGCTTCCGCTTTCGTTCATCGCGGGGCTTTCTTCCCTTTCTCGCAATTTGCCGTCCCCGTCTGTTGAATGTGCCGCTGGTTATGTGCACCGGGGAATAGAGCGCAAGCGCCTCTACACACCCGCAAGTTTACTCATACCTTTGTATAATCCGGAGCGTAAATATATACACCAAATTTTCACATACATGTGAGCGTATACATAAAATGTATACAGATATATTTTTACGAGCTTGAGAGGAGAATTCATTTGCCTCGTATCTCTGAAAATTCAGCGTCTCTCTCCCTCTCTCTCTCTCTCTGTCACTATCCCTTCTTTTTGCACTTGTCTTTACTGCTTTTTTTTTTTTTTTTTTCTTCATCCATCCATCTCTTTGCCTTCTCTCTGCACTCTCGAACTCGTCTTCATCTTTTTCTCCTCTTTCTCGTTCCCTTACGTTCTGATGATTCAGTTGCCGACTACAAATCTCATACAAAACGGCATGAAACGCGCATCTTGTATAGTCAACGCGGAATCACTGATGGAAACTTCAGCGAGGTTCATATCGGAACTTTAAGACACGTCGTAATTCACGAGATTACGTGTTTCTCGCCATGATACTCGCTCTCTCTCTCTCTCTCCCTCTCACTCGCCGTTATTGCAGTACAAATGCGACGGAGGTATGCGCGCACGATGGATTTGAATGCAGGAATCTCGTAATGCACAGCCCCGTACATTCAATAATTGGGCGCCATCAAGTTCTCGAGCTTGCTCGAAGCTCCATGAAACTTTGTAAACGTTCGTTGGAACCGAAGGAGAGATAGAGAACGATATATATACGTCTCGGTCTCTCGGGTTCCTCCTGAATCGGAATTTCTCTCATTGAGGCTAAGCATTCAGCCCCCATTATCTTCCCTGTAATTGTTGATATATCCACTCCAAACTCGACTCCAATTCATATCACCAAAAACTCATCATAGCTTTGTTGAATTCCACTGGAATTTCTATACTTTACAGATAAGTGTCATATATTTTTCGAATTATTTCATGAATCATGATATTAAGAGATGATTCGAGAAATGGCTAAGTTGATGAATACATTATGAGGCGTAAGTTAAGCTAAACCGAGAAAGAAACGAGTCGATAATTTATCGAGACGAGAGTAACGGAATGAAAAGAAAATACAAAAGATTACGAGAGAACCGTAACAGATAAAGAAGACAGAGAATAACAACAACAAAAATGGAAAGAATATGAAGAAAAAAAAGAGATAGAAACGTAGTGAGAGAAAAAGAGAGGGGAAGAACAAAGAAAGAGGAAGAAGAAAAAAGTGCAAAATGGGAAGAGAAACGGAGAAAGAGACGAAATGACAGAAAAAATAACAGAAAAAAAAAGAGTGAGCGACGACCAGAGAGCGACAGACAAAGAGAACAAGCGAGAGAAGATGAACGAGACGGACAGGGAGAAGCGAATGGACCGACGAGGAGAGGCCGAAAGAGAGAGAGAGAGAGAGAGAGAGAGAGAGAGAGAGTGGACTGACGCCGTTGACGTTCATCCTCGACATCGATGGGCCACGCCATCCTCATTTACAAACACATGAACACGCATATATATTGTACTCAGATGCTTCTGCTTTATCCTCGCATATAACAGGGTCTATATACATAGACGCATACGTAGCCATTTATATGCTCGAGCCACGAGACCTCAAGTACGTGCTTGGTCCGTTTTGAATGTGTGAATTTGTGTGCCTGAGTGTATCCACCCTCGACATCGGCCATTCTCTCTCTCTCTCTCTCTATCTCCCAGATTCAACCCAACGATCCAAATTCAACATCCATTGATCCTCACGCTCAACGTACATTGTCGTCAGGGCACTAATTTGATTGAACGAACGCGTGTGCGTTTCGACATCGAACAATCACTCGGAAAATACAGCTTCACCCGCGCGCCTCCGTTTCATCCAATATACAGTACGAAACTCGAAATTCCACCCGCCCATAACGACATTAATTCTCTCCCTCATTCTGATTTCAGTAATTGCCATTTTTGTTTTTTTATTTTTCCCCTTTCTTTTATTCCTTCGATGTCGAACAACGAGTTTGTTTTTTGTTCCAATTTTATATTCACCTTCGTCGCCATCGAACCGTTCGCACCGAATTCCTAAAGTCACATTTTGTTCAGTGATTTTCCATCGAAATAATTCAATTTGGAATAAAATCGTTTTAACTGTGAAATCCCAGCAACTACCTCATGCATATACGGTTTTATTGAAATTACTTTCGAAAAAAAAAAACAAATGGTAATTAAATCATACAAAAAAGTCGTAATGAAACTTCATTATGCAGTTAAACAATGATTTTTCAGCAGCAAATATTCGCACAGAGTTATAAATGAAATTCAATTACAATTCACACAATTATCTTATTAGTCCTTCATCCACGAGAACTCTTCGTCGTAGAATGAAGAATATATGAAGAAAAAAAAACATATATATATATATATATATATTTGCTCACCATTTCGTCGCGCGTAAAAATAGTCAGACTGCTTATATTCGAGCTAGTAGCCAGAAGAGACTCGTGTACTTATCGATTTAGACTTTACACCGACGTGGACGTGAATTTACGTAGAGTGCATCCTCTCTCTCTCTCTCTCTTTCTCTCGTATTTGAGCTTTGGTTACGAGCGAGCTTAAGAATTCTCTTTGCTCGAACGGTAACACTGTTTCAACTAATTCTCTCGTTGTTGTTTTTTCTCATTCCTTCTCACTCATACTGCTCTCTCTCTCTCTCTCTCTCTCTCTCTCTCTCTCTCTCTCTCTCTCTGTTTTATTCTTCATTCCACCAATTCTATATTTCACATTTACGACTTTTGGAAGTCGACTCTCAACACGGTGTATATAAATGTGAAAAAAAATATATAGACGCGCCTAAGTTTTTGCCGGAACACCTCGAGCAGGTTTTCAACTTTTATTTCGCTATTTCCGCAAAAGTACGTGAGAGCAAAAGACACACCAGTGTCTTGTGACTCGCAAAAAAGAGAAAAGTATAAATACACGAAACGCTGTAAATTCTTAGAGAGTTTTATGGAGCCCGAAAATATATATCTATACATATATATATAATCAAGTTATGTACATAAGTATAGAATGCATTTTATTGGAAGAGTCGCGTTCTTCGCTAACCTAGATCAATTAACACTTTCTACTAATTCCAGTTGTTCACGTTTAAGTGTGTTTGCATTCGTCGGGATGCGAAAAAATCTTGTGAGTCATGTATTGATGAAACACGTGGTATTCGCCACTCCACAATTAACTGAATTATACTCGTAAAAAAGAAGGAAAAAGAAAACAAAGTTTAATACATCGGAATTATAATCGCAATGTTGATTGTTGGCTTCGCATTATAATTTTAACATGCATTCGTATTTATTTGAATCAGAAACGTTCTAAATCTCGTAATTTATTTTAAGAAAGTGATTAAGAAAAAAGATTGCTCTTTAAAGAGCTATTAATAATTATCGATTGTTTTTTTAGGAAAACGACGATATTGACAACGATATTTCGTGTTTTTTTAAATTGATAAACGAATGAGAGTTTGAGCTACGAATCGAAGATAATATATTGAATTAATTAAACGATAGAAAAAAGTTGCGACACTCTGTCATCTTTGAAGTGGTTGCGTTCAAAGAAAAAAAAATGTTTCTTCTCCCCTCACCAGAGAGTCCTCAAACTTTTTTTCAGATAATTTCAAGGATAGAAAAAAGTCGCAGCACTGTTATTTTCGAGACGATTGTGTTCATAGAAAAAAAAAAAAGTTTTTTTCTCTCACCGAAGTGTCTGTTTCATAAACAATTTATATATATATATATAAGTATACGATAAAGATCTAGGATTGCGCGTATACACGCGCGCGTATAGTGACGACAAATGAAATTGCGGTTTACCACAGCATCGATCGTGAACGATTCTGAGAGTAAAATACATAGTTATATTATCATTGGAGAATTGCGAGACTCGACGGAGCGTAGAGAGAATAAAAGAGAAAATAAAGGACGGGGGGGGGGAGGTACTCTTAAATAAATTTCTATCTTCCTCTATTTCTCTATTTCTCTTTCTCTCTATTGAAAGAGACCATTGACAATAACTCGTAGTACTACTGTGTAATATATTGAAGGAGTTTGTACGACGGACTAACTTCTGTGGAGTCGCGACTTCTCTGCTCGAGCTATATAGAACACTCCACGTAACGTCACGGTTAATTAACACTTTCTACTTCTACCGAGCATCGAGCTGCTCTCCTGTACACGTTCGACTGTTAATAGCGTTACAAACGCTTGAAACTTTTTTTTTTTCTCTTCTTTTTTCTCTCTTTTTTTTTTTCCTTCTTTTTCACTTCACTTTACCACCCCGAGCTACTACCGTAACACTCTTCACACAAACACGTTGTGGTATTCTTTATGAATGTATATTTATTCGCACCGAGTTATTACACCAGGCAGGTTCAAACATCTCGTAGCCTACTTCGACTCTATTTCATTCCCCCGAAATTACATCTTCGTTGTACTCTCCTTTTATTATTTTGTCAATAAAACGAAAAAAGAACCTTCATAAATCTTTCGCTTGCAAAAGAATAACAGAAAGTTTAGGCTTTTGAAATTTTTTTTTTTTTTTTGTTTACTTAATCACGATTCTCTTTGGGCTTTAATACGATTCGTAAACAGTCGTAAATGTATAGAAATCGAAATTTTACAGTTTTTACAGAAGGGAGAGAGAGAGCCATCGAGAAAGGATGAACGAGATGGTAATTGCGTGGAACTCGATATCTCTACATTTTTCTTATTCCCATCGATCAAGAGCCATTGATATTCTTTTTTTTTCTGAACATAAAAACGAAGAAGATCAGCATGAGATTGACTAAACTTTCGATATTTTCAAAATAACTTATTAATATTCATGTTTTGTAATCGATCAGTAAAATTACAATCAATAATCCACGACTCGATCTCGTATTTAATATATCTACTGTTTAATAATTTCTGTTTTAAAGAGTCGTGCCTCAATGAATAAACGAGTAAAAGTGCAATGAAATGAGATGAAAAAAACAAGCAATTAAATACAGATAAATAGTAGGACTGGGAAGTGAAAAAAATTCCAGCAGTCTTCGAGGGATATTCACCTGCCTATTAGAGATCTCTCAAAGAGATTCCTCGAGTTTTATACCCTATATATATAGCTTTATATGTATATGTCTATAATTTTGAGCTTTTTGCCCGGGCTCTCTATGGTTCCCGGACGTTCTTTTTGCTTTCGACCCACACAGGCTATTCATTCGTCAATATACAGCTCTTTCTTCTCGTTCAACCTACAGTTAAACCCCGGAAAAGTACGTTTTTCTCCATCTCTCTTCCTCTCTCTCTCTTTCTTCGATTCTCAGTCCAGCAGTTGGCTCGTACCTGCTCTCGCTCCGCTGCCTTTTCTATCCGAGGCGTCCTCTCGCAATGGATTTCGTCTTTTCATATACAGCCACTCACACACACACACACAATCACTCGACAGTAGTGTGTACACTCGTATATAATATACATGACGTGTTTTTACGATCCCTAAAGTTCCTTAGATGCCCTGAATATTACAGCTATTCTAGGTTCACTAGACGCGCGGCCATTCTTTCACATCACAGGCCCACGCACCCTGCACTCAAATTTCTCGTGACCGTCCTCTTACAAACTTTCCTCCTGAGTATTTCGTTTAGGTTTTTTTTTTTTTTACTATTTTCGTCGGACAAATTTGATGAGAATTACGATGCTCAGAAGATATTTGATGGGTTTGTTAACGCATTTCGGAACCGGAGTAAATTCTTGATCGAGTTGAAAAAAATGTGTTCGTTCTTTTGTTTTCTGCTTCTCAGTGAGAGTGAGAGGATCAATTCAATTCTCGTTTGATTCATTTCAGTTTGAATTGTTAAAATTTATGACAGTTATTCGAAACAAACGGTTTGAAGACCTTATTTCGTGTATTCTTTGGTTTAAATGTACAAATCGTCGTTATATTCATGAAATTATGTAAGACGTAACGAAACGTTTGTTCGGAATTGTGTGTCTGGTGGTGAAACTCTTTATTTCCGGAAGCTATTCATTTATTAAAAGGTTCGTATCGTTCGTGAGAGCGTAGAAGCGAGCAAGAGATTTAACGTTTGTTTGCGAGTGTTTTGTTTTGTTTTACTCCTATTTTCGGTACATTTACTTTGTTTTATTTCTCTCTCTCGCTCTCTTCCTTTCTCACTCCCTCGCCCTCGTCGCTTTCGGTCGATCTTTTGGTCCATCACCGTCTCCCTCGGCGATGAAAGGATCGGGTTACGTGACAAAGAGTTTTTAGCAGGGGCAGTGGATAAAAAAAGGGCTCGAACAGCCTCTTTGCAGCTTGAAGGACCTGCAGCCTCCAGATTTTCTTCCCGGCCATCTTTTATCAGCCTCTATCTCTCTCTCTCTCTCTCTTACCCTCGCCGTCGCCATCTCCGTCTCGCCTATTCAGTCCTGTGACCACTGGGAAACCCGAGTCGTCGCTTGGCCTTGCGGCCACTTTGGCTCTTCGACTCTCTCGTCATCTCGCGTTTCTACAAGCGTTATCCAACGCCCCCTCCGTCTTCTCTTCTTACCAGATATATACTTCAACGATACTCGATTAAATCGTGACAAACTGTCAAACGCGATAATTATCCCACGAAAATCCTTCACCCTTTCTATATTTTCTCAAATAAACTCCTTTTTTATTTATTCGTAAATCAAATTCATTATTTTCGATTATTTCATCAATCAAATTTGCCAATAGACAATTATTTTATTTGTCTCACTTCAATTAAAAATACTTATTGAAATATCAACGGTAACGTAAGCGCCGCAAACGAAAAAATGAAACATCAATAATAAATTATATTCACATTCTAATTGATATAAATCGAAATAAACTTAACCGCATTTTCAATCAGCTCAAACAGCGATCATTGCGCGAGTCAAAAAATGTTCATGCAGTACAATTTACATCGCGTGACTACCAATAGAAGAGTATAATTCATCGTGATATTCGTGCGGCAATATTGAAAAGACAAAAAAACAAAAAAGAAGTAAATCATGCACAGAGAACATTGGAATAAAATATTATTCCGAGTCGACAGAGATATTAAAATCGATATTGATATCCCAGGACACCGGCGTATCGTTTCGTATACCAGAAAAAAAAAAAAAAATACGCTCTTCGATGTCACGTCACATTCATTTTTATTACCAGCACATTTTTCTCTCATTGGTTTATCCACCCCGTTGTTCGCTTCTCGTAAAAATTTTCAACCGCGATCCCAATCTCAACGTACTCGAACACGAGAAAACATTTCGAAAAAAAAAAAAAAAGAAACAAACGATCAAAAACTTTCTGTAATTACTCTTCGACGCGTTCCCGTTAATTCAATCTCCTCACGCCCATCTCCCGAAAGAAAAAAAAAAAAAATAACTCGCTGATCGAACACAGTTTGCAACAATATACTTCGAAAATGATACATTTATGTATATAATCTTTATCGTCTTCGTGCGTGTACGAGCGTTTTTCTTTTTCGAGCCGATGAAAAGTAGCGTGTCACGCAGAAGCGTGTTTCCGGATCGATTCGGTAGACTTATCCCATGTACGTCTCAAAGTGTATGAATATTATATTCGAATATATATATATATATGGCCATATTGAAGCAGCAATAGGTACTCGCGTTTCGTGACGGCTAACCTGGCTCAATTACCGTGTTTACCGGCCAGGCTACACGGTAATACCGGCCCGTTATACTTTCGATCGTTCGACCTCGAGTCCCAAGACGATGAAAGTAAAATATATACATATATATATATGTATAGATATGTCCATAGCGCCGAGAGATTGCAGAAAACATAATAGTTTTGGTCGTAATTTTATTTCAGTCAGCAAATGTTCTGTAATTTTTAAAGAAATTCAAATTGTTCGAAAAAAAAAAAATAAAAATAAAAATAAGCTGTGAATTCCCATTCTCTTCATTATTCGGTACTCGAAAGGTACTTTGAATCGACGAAATAATAATAAGGCATGGATGGGAAAACATTTTCTCTCTTTTTTTTTTTCCAACAGTATTTCAATCGGGGTAATGATTTTTAGAAGAATCCTGGTTTTGAGTGCATCAGGAGAGGGGGGGGGGGGGGGCCATTCTTTGACTGTTTTGTCATTTATTATTTGTAGTGAGCATTAAACTTTGTTCGAAAGTAATCGAAATCGAGGTCAAATAGGCAGTTGGTATCGTTTTAGTACACCAGGATTGTAGAATATCAAATTTGGATATAATTTTTTTAATGAAAAATAATTTACGAGTAGTGAATCTGATTTTTAAATTATAATTTTCATGTGAAATGAGTGTCAAATGCTTCTTCGAAATTTCGGCGAGTTTTAAATAATGCAGAATGGAAGAATTGAGGCTAAAAAGTGAGCGAAATAGATTCTTGTGATAAAATTGTTACATTTACGAGCGAAGTGCGACTCGTTAAGTCAATCGAATGGACCGCAGTGAAACCGATGTGACCTTTGAATCTTCATTTCTTCATCTCCACTAACATGATATAAAATAATGAAAATTAAAAAAAAAAACAGATGTGTTTCAATATTTCTACTGCTGATTCAATAATTATCCAATTTCGGGTGGAGATGCACGTTGATTACTTCAATTTTTTACGTCTGTCGTTTCGAAATCGATGAAAAAATAAAGATCAAGAAATAACGTCGAATATACTGAGTCTCTCGAACGTGCGCACGGTTGACATTTATTTGTCATCGAATCGAAACTGCCAACACTGCGCTAACTAATCGGTGAAGTGATAAATTTTTGAAATCGTTTTTATAACCCTTTATCGATCAAACGTTTGAGCAATAAATTTTTGAGTCCCGCATTAATTGCGAATGTTGCTCGATAACCCATTCGCATGAGTGTTCGAAGCGTCATAAAAAAAAAAAACAGTTACACTGATTTATCGTCGAAGTCTTGCACTCATTCATCCTGCAGTTCCGAATAACGTTTTTATTTATATAAAAACAAAATGAAAAACCATCTTCGTCAAAGTTTATTCAACACTTTGAACAAATCTTGAAAAATTTACAAGAAATTCACTGAATCGAACTGATCCAAAATGAACCAACGAGCCTGAAATCCCTGAAATGAAATACTAATTTATCGAATTCATTAAAAATTATTTTTCAACTATTACGTTTCGTTGTTTTCCTGCATTGCGCAACAAAGAAAAAATGAAACAGAAGAAAAAACGTTTCTCACCGAACAATAATTTTAAAATTATGAGGCATCTCATTGAATTCTTCATTCATCCTCAATAATAGTCAAGAAAAAGATTTGACGATTAAAATAATAAAAATCAATTCACCACGTTCCAGCTGTCTAATTTTGTAGTTATTACTTCAATTTTTATATCACCTCTTTATTTTCCTTCGATTTTTTTCAAGTTCCCATTTGGCAGAGGTGGAAAAAAAAAAAAAAAAAAAAAAAACACTCACGCGAGCTCCGCTAGCAGAGTCCATCGCGGTCCTATGCATTGGAGATTCGGTCGGTTTCGAAGCAAAGGCCGAACCAGCGAGATCTTAATTTATGCGGAATCGGGTCGCGCCTCCATTTATTTGTTTTATATACATATATATATATATATGAACATACACACTGAGGTGGACTGTAATTGGCCACTGACAGCTGGCTGAATCGAATGTGGCTGCACTCTCGCAACTCTTCGTATACATTCATTATATGTATATATATATATATATAAAATATATATAACTTTTACATTATTCATGGCGCGGCAACGACTGCGGCGTCTATATACACGTTTGCCTGATCTTACTCGTGCGGCAATGTGACTGTAGCTTCTCTGATGCTATGATTGGATCAGTGATTTTGATTTTCATATATATAAATATGTATATACGTCAATATAGAGATACGAGAAATGTTTATCTTGTAATGTAAATTCAAATGTGTTTTGCTTTTTTTATTTTTTTTGTTTTATTTCTCTAACGAATCCGATTGAAGCTAAACGCCTTTTCTGACACTTTTTTTATTCTATCTGGAAACGATCAATTAAATGAAACCTCAATGTTTGATGGATCATTGGACGTGAACGTTTTGACTCAATTGAGGACATATTGGATTTCAATTTTAAGATTCATTTGTGCCGATTAGTTCGGTATTTTGGGGACACTCGATCGAGCGGATGTATATCGACGTTTGATTGGTTGATGAAAAATTCAATGATCGTACAATCGCTGATATCGATGATACTGCTGGAAAATTTGATTTCGTTGATAGAAAAACTTTTGACCGTAAAATAATATGAATGTTGGACATTATCAGAGAATCGACATGAAGGAACAATGATGAGTTTTAGTTTTTCGAGATTGATTTTTAAGCGATTATGGGTCGCTGGAATTTTCCGTTAATTTCGACGAATGTTGGTCACTTTAAAACATAATCGAATAATGAATGTAAATTGCGTTTAATTAATAGCGCTTAATCAAAGTTTCGATATAACTTTTTTATTGGCTGTTGAAACGAAAGAAAAAATTTAAAAAAAAAGAAACAGAGAATGTGTTGTCGAACAGTTTAGGATAAAAGCGCCTACGTCTTTTGAAAGAATCGTTGACCGTTTTCACGGCTAAAAAGATTCAAAGAAACACACGAGGTGACGAGATGATCATTGAGATGAGGCGATACGGCGCTCTCGTCGGTCTCTTCCAAAAATAGAAAATCGACTCCCGCTAAGTTTTGAGAGCAACAGAGACGAAATTATTTTATACCGAAAGACTCGTTCGTGAGCTCGTCCAAAAAGCAATGTTTCACAGATGAAAAAGACCCGAGGGAAACAAAAAGTGACTAAAAAAACGTCGAGATCGTCTCTCACTTGAAGAGAGAAAACTTGAAACGAACCGAGGTCGTAAAGAAAAAAAATAAATAAACAAACAAATAAATGAAATTGCCTGGCGAGTCTTCAGGGAAATAAGTAATGAGGAGGATTTTGACGTTCACCACGAAAACAAAAGTTGCTCACGAATATTAATATTTGATTTTTTTTTTTTCTTTTTTTTAAACTCCTTTATTTATTATGTGTCTAGAAAATTCAAAAGATTATACCACGAATCACTTACTATTCCAAAGTCACGAATGTGGACTCGAGGAATTTCGATTAATCATACACGGATATATAGATTCTAAGAATTTTCATGCCACCGTTAGAAATTTGTTTTGCCGGAGCCAAAAAGTTTTATGATATTCAACGAAGATGAAAGAGAAATAAAAATTTTATCGATTTCTTCTATTCTCGTGAATATTGAACCGAAAATATTGATCATGAAAATAATTCAACTGGCGTTTATAAAAATAATGATTATAAATACAACGATAGAATATTGGAGACTCGTAATAACTGAAATTCATAATAGTATATATTTATAGAGAATGAAACTTTGAAATAACAGAAAAACGTGATTTTTACGTCTGTCCGATCAATCATCGAGTCTCAGATGGTCAATAACTGGGGGCGTGAAAAATAACTTTGTCCATTGTACGGAAGAGAAGATATACGGACGAGAAATATATATAGGTGTGCGGGGAAAAAGCTCGACACGTGCGAACACCCACGCGCACACGCGAGTTCCCCTTTAGCTGTCAACATTTGTCAATCGAAATCCAGCTTTACCGTCTCGTTCTTCCATTCCGTGCAAAACTTCGCTCTCTCTCTCTCTCTCTCTTTCTGTACAACTTCCAATAACTGTTATATCCCTTCAAAGTTTATAGTCTACTCTCACACCAGTCAGCTGTTTGTCAAAGACACATCTCGCGCTTGATCGTTCCGAAAGAGTGACAAACGGCAACACGATGTAATCATTTTTCTTTTTATTTATCTCCCTCTCTCTCTCTCTCTTTTATTTTTTCATCAATTCCGTCTTTTTGCTCTTCACACGATTCTCTCTTTATTGCTCAGTAAATACGTACTTTGGAACGAAAGTATAAACGGTATGAACATTTACAAATGATCAAACGAATGAACCATTGAATAATGAAATTCTTCTGAAATTTTTTTTCTACCTAATTCTGATATAACTTCTAATATCTTCTAATACATTTTTTTCAATAATGAACAGTGAATCATCGGCGTAAAAACTATTATCCGAAGAAGAAAAGAATGACAAGTTCCTCTGATAATAAAACGCGAAAGAATCTCTCGTGTGCAGATGCAAGTAAAATTGTAAATACTCGTGACAGGCTTAAAAAAAATTGATAAATAAATAAAAGAAGGGAAAAAAGGCTACTCACGAGATCGCGCGAGTGTCCGTTATTTAAAAAAGTGGGTCACGTAGTTGGACAGTCAAGAGAGCGAGAGAGAGAGAGAGAGAGAGAGAGAGAAGAGATCAGTGTTTTCTCTCTTTCGCATTTAGCGAACAGTATTTTACACCGAATTATTTTGAATTAATTAAAAAAGACACTTGAAAAAAAAAAACAAAAAAAAAACGTGAAAGAAAAAAAAAGAACACGCGACAGCTCGAGGAAAAGAGGAGAAGAAATTCTTCATGGAAAGGAGGAGAAGCCCATCGCGAAATGTCGAGAGAACGAGTCACACACGTCATTGACAACGGTGGCACGATTAAAAAAAAAAACCTGGGAAACCACACCTCGTTCAACTTTTTTTTTTTCATTTCTTTCTTGAACCGAATTCTGAATACGAACGAATCGCTATATATTTGCATTTGACACGATGTTAATTCCGGCACGAAAAATTATCGAACATTATTCAACAATGCTTCGCAGAGCTATCGCAGCTTATCCGAGAAAAATATTTTTGTATTTTCTCATTAAGGAGTTTCGGTACAGGCGATACAATGTTGCCATGCTAAACCGTGTTAAAAACACAAAAAATTGTCAAAAAGTTAAGAATTTTATAAAATTTGGTCAACATATTCGTTTAGTGCCAAATTTGACAATACAAATTTTTTCAGATTTTTCTTCTACACAGTTATCGAGTAATTGAAGACTAAAGTTCACGTGTATAAGCATAGCGTTTCCATATATATAGGTATACACTTCGGGCATAAGAAATCTGCTTTAATGCATAATTACTCGATAACTGAGTAGAAGAAAATTTTGAACAAAATTTGTCTTTTCGTGCTTGATGTTGAACAACATTATCACCAAATTTCATTAATTTCTTAACATTTTGCCTTTTGTACCGAAACTCCTTAAGAGTTTGTATTATTATTTCTTTATTCAATCATTTATTTATACCTTTTTGCACCTTTTTCGAACTGACTTTTGTTTTCCTGCTTGTTTCTCGTTTTTATCAAAAAGAAAGAAAAAAAAGAAAGAAATACTTACGCTCGCATCGTCGTTCGTATATATACGTAGATATTTGGTATTGAAGTATCAAGTGAGAATCTCGTGAAATGGACAAAGAGCCATTACGCGAACGGTGAGCACGCCGAGCACTCCACTGAGAGGAACAATATGGTGAAGCAATTTTGCGGACTGCCGACAGCCCGAGTGCAACGGATAGCTCGTGCGCCAGACCCTCTATTTTTCTTCTTTTCTCTCCTTATTTCTTTATCTCTTATTTTCTCTTTCTCCGCGATGAAAAACACCTTTTACACGTCGTCTTCATGCCTCTTTCGAGACTATTAGATTCATTTTCGATACACCTTCGCATCGAAGATTCTATACGGTAGCCGAAGAAACACGAAAAATCATCCATTTCACATTTTACTTCATTATTTTTCACATTTTTATCGTAATCATTGTAAAAAAATGGAAAAAAAAACATCATTTTCATTTGGATAATATCATCAGATTTACCTACTTTGAAATCAAAATATTTGATCGATGTTAACAACAAATTTATTCCGCCCTATTATTATTCAATTTTTCCAGCTATCACTTGAAATTTTTATTCATTTTTCACCATTTAATTGAGGAAAATGAGTAAAAAAAACATAAAAATCGGTTGTTCGGTAACTCGCTGGGAGCAGTTGAAATGTAGTTTTTCTCATCGAAACACGTTCAAATCTTTCGTTGCATTTTTCATGACACGAAATGAATAATTAACTCGAAACCTGAAGCTTGCACTTTTGATTTGAAAACTTTTTTAACATCATTCGAAACGTTTACGCTGCAAGAAAACGCATAAAAAAAAAACATTTAGCCTTTTTCGAATCCTCTCGATACGATGAAAAAATATATATATTTGTTATTGTAAAAAAAGGTAGAAAACGTGATATTCGATGAATGCCTGCGTACGAATAAATGACTATGAATAATGAATATATCGATGTTAAAACTCGTATCTTTGACTATATCGGGTGCTACTTTTCGATGCACATACGTATACATTTTATATGTACTTGAAGAGGTGCTTGGAGGGGGATTTTTCATCTCGCGGGGTTGGCAGGGAGAGAGTTTTGTGCGAAGGCACGCCTGATTTATTTCTGACCGATTCGCGTATAAGCCCGCGCCTCTATATTTCCCCCTCGTACTTCTATAGAGCATTCATCCATTATCGACGAGAGATTTGCGATATCCCCCCCGGTGGTGAAGAATCTCGCGTATATATCTATCTACCTACACACCGTGTACACGCTTTATTATGGGGGACTTCTCTATGCGCCAGTTTACGTCTATAGCGTATATGCGCGGCGATGCATTCTCGTACACCGGATTTTTCATTCTAAATAATAAAAAAAAAATATGAAAAAAGCGTCAAAAAAACCATTTTTACGACGGAAAATCATTCGAATTTCCTTTGCACATCGATTTTATTGGGAATTCATTGAATATCTTAATTTTTTTTTACAGAAAATCTGTTCGATTTGATATTCTGCTCCGGATTAAGTGAATCCTCATCGAATTAGTCAAATTATGTCACAAATCGTTTTACTTTGAGTCGATACTTTGATAATTAAATTATCTCGTGGATTTTGTAACAATTACTCGCAATAATGTTGCTCAAAATATAAGAATACGGTCTATTTTCGTTTGATGTTGAGGAAACTTTGCTCCTACTTTATCCATCTTCCTCTCTTTCTCTTTTTTGCTCTGCTCAGTTGCCACGCCAAAGGCTCGTGCGGCCATATCCCAAGAAGTTCGACGAATTTTCACAATTTAATTCGTTATATCTCATGAAATACGTGGTACATCAGGTCCATTTTTTTCCCCATATCACTGTAACGTATAGGTCGATACTCGATTGAATTTGCAGCGAGCCACCATCTTTTTTACTGCATGATATCAAATGATTTCTCCCGTCAAAACGGTAACAGCCGTAAGACTCTGTGCAATTCGAAGCTAACTTAACGATTTTTTATCTCAGCAAGTAGATGGTCAATCTTGATCAAATTTTGCTGGTACACGCGGAATATGTTCAAGAAGATGCTATTAAAATTTCAAAGACCTGCCACCTCTTTGAGATTCGAGCAAAACTCCCTCAAGCCCTCGAAACTCATAGTTTCATCATCTCCAAGAAAATCTCCACGAAATAAAAATTTCATTGTTTCAGCCAAAAATATAATTTTCAAAAATTTCAAAGACCTGCCATCTTCTCGAGATTCGAGCAAAACTTTCTTAATAAAAAAGCTGAAACAATTCCATCTGTCATGCCCGAGCAATGATTAAATTGTGAAGAATCGATGTTTACTTTTCAAAGTTCGATATTTTTGCTTCCAATGGACGTAAATGTATTTGTTAAATAGTGAAAATGAATGAAAAATCCTGATTTTTTTTTCATTATTATGGAATTGTTTAGTAAAGTGATTTAAAAAAATTGATTAATTTGATTAATGAATAAAATATTAGTCGATTCGATCTGAAATCACCCATATACACGTGAATGTGAAGTTGGTACGGTGCAACTTTGACCAGATGAGAATTATCGTTGAGCGATAACCTTCGTCGAGTGATGTATGTGTATATAATATATATATATATATATATATATATATATGGAAGAATGGAGATAAAACGTATACGAGTGAAAGCTTCTCGGGTCAATTGGATTCTCTTCGCAACCTCACAATTTGTCACGCTTCTTCTTGCTTACGTCCCTGCCCCTCGGTCATTGTTGTCTCGTCCATATGTACATACTGATAAATAACATTTATGCAAATATGTATGTTCGTGGAAAAATTTCACCGTTTAATGCACCGTTATTATAACGAATATATTATCACGATTTAATACGAACGAAAGTTTTCTAATTCAACACTTTTTATTGTGTTTTATTTACACGATGTAAATTCATAACGCGTTTGTTTAGTTGATTCTTTTCGACGTTTTAATCGCTGAAATTTGTAAACTCATTTGTCCATATTCATATTTATCATGGTTTTTTTTCGAAAAAATGATCGCAAACCATTTCGCCAGCCTTGATACTTATCGAGTGCTTTTTTTTTATTTCCCCGCACTCGAAACTTAACTCCTCAATCTTTGAACTTGCACACTCCTCCTTATTTTCGCTAGTCCTTCAAATAATTTGCCGCAATTATAACGCGGTTGAAAAACTCTTGTGCGAGAGTGTGCCAATTTGGCTTTCTACGAGTCTCTCTCTCTCTCTCTCTTTCTCTTTCATCTCGGAACGAGAGAGTCGAGTAAAAGCTGGAAAAGCACTTGATCGCAGTTCGAAGTGTTCTTTAAAATGAGTAACAGCGCTAAGCTCCCGCGATCTTTATTTTCAGTGCACTTTGAATGTACAGCGCCCTCTTTTGTAAAAAGTCTCGAAACAACTTAATTAATAGATGACACTCGAAAGCTCCCGACGAATAATTACGCGAAAAGAAAGCTTATATCCAACGAAGTTTTGCAAATTTGAATCCACGGCATACTCATGCATTCGAAAGACCTTTTAATATTCATTCTCCTCTTTTCCCTTCTTCTTCTTCTTCTTTTTTTTTGTTCCTTTCACGCGGCATAGATAAAAATTCAAAAGACTCTTTCGCTTGTCTACGTCGCGGCTCAATTCCAATAGCAAAAGAATACTTTTACATGTTATTATACAGTAGTAGAAAGGAGAGAAGAAAAACAAAATATTATTCGAGCCTTCCTCACGCTCCTGTACCACCGTTACATCTGTATTTTTACACGTATATTTATATACGAACGAATATATACATGGGAACATGATATGATATGTGTGTATGAAACTTATATACATATATATATATTATACATTCGCAAAACGGGAATAGCCGCGACGCAATAGCCGACAGGAGATGCTTACAAGCGGTGAAACCGAGACTCAGCATTTCTCATGGTTCACCAGCTCATTATCTTTTCCAGTTATCCGCGCTAACCTCTTTTTTTCTCTCTCCCTCTCTCTCTCTCTCAGCCATTTCCCCCCTTTTTTACTGCCAATTTTATCGTCCTGTATCAATTCAAACGTGTAATAGTAATCCGAAATTGTACAGGCGTACTGAGTAATAGAAGCGAAGAGAAAACCTGCCTGCAGGTGGGTTCGGTCAGAAAAACTGGGAAAAAAATGAGCCAAAAATCAGAACAGCATCAACGATTTTTCCTCATTTTTTTATCAAAATATAAATCAAATAGCCGGATACCTGGCGTGCTTCAGATTCTTCAATTCAAATCTCGTACGAGCCGTTTCTCCAAAAACCTCTAAAAAAAAAAAAGTTCAAAATAGACAGGAATAAAGAATGGTCATTTATATAAATTTTGTAATCGCCTAAAAAGTACGTTTCATTCACAAAAACACTTTAGTATCTAAGAGAAAAAGATCGAAACATGAAAAGTATCGAAGTTACTGGTATATACGAGTATGTGAACCGAGGATATTAGAGTTTAAAGGATAATAGCGTTCAACCTACTCCATTTATTCGTGCCTACTCTACACTCCTCGCCCCATCAATGTCTCGAGCTTATCTCTATAGTCTCGTACATGTATTCTCGTCTATTGTAGTACGAGCTTGCTAAAACGTCTGTTTTCTCTGTGCTCGCAGTGGCTTTCAGTATGCGTGTATATATTGAGAGATATTACCTGTGTGGTACGCATGCTATACGCTAAACTTCGCTTTTACGTGTACAACGTATGGATAATATGAGGAAATATGTGTGTATAGATATAGATATAGACAAATTATTATTCGTACGTGTGTAAGCTATACCGCAAATGATAATCGCTCTTCTCGTGATTGCCTTGCTCAGCAACAATAGCATGTCGTATATATACATCGAGTATTTACTCGATGCTGCGTACGTTCATATAGATATAGAGGAGGATATAAGTAGACCTTTTTATATATTTATCGATGTTTATACTCATATGAGTGTGTGTGTGTATGTGTCTAATGTAGAAAGAACTTTGTAATTATAAACTTGGACGAAAATACAGCAATGATTTGTTAATGCAGGAACGAGCACATGCTCGTTCATATTCTGCTCGACCAATTCATAAAATCTTGACCAATCCGTTCGGCGAATGCTCTATAACGATGAGTGCGGTGTATAAATACCGCATGTGCATTCTCAATTGGAATAATAAGTGGTTAAGAAATTCTGGCAGTGCCTGGAATTATATTTTTGCTGGCTGAAACAATGAAATTTTTATTTCGTGGAGATTTTCTTGGAGATGATGAAACTATGAGTTTCGAGGGCTTGAGGGAGTTTTGCTCGAATCTCAAAGAGGTGGCAGGTCTTTGAAATTTAAATAGCATCTTCTTGAACATATTCCGCGTGTATCAGCAAAATTTGAACAAGATTGATTATCTACTTGCTGAGATAAAAAATCGTTAAGTTAGCTTCGAATTGCACAGAGTCTTATGGCTGTTACCGTTTTGACGGAAGAAATCATTCGATATCATGCAGTAAAAAAGATGGTGGCTCGCTACAAACTCAATCGAGTATCGACCTATACGTTACAGTGATATGGGGGAAAAAATAGACCTGATGTACCACGTATTTCATGAGATATAACGAATTAACTTGTGAAAATTCGTCTAACTCTTTGGGATATGGCCGCACGAGCCTTTAGCAGGAGCATAACTTCCTTAACGATTGTCAAATGAAAAAGTGTACATTTTACATAACGAGGAAATGATTTTCCGTCGAGTAGCGAATACGTGAAAAAAGTTTTGTTCTGATATTCACTATCTTCGAGTCTCCACTTAGTGATTTTACAGTTTCGCGGCAAATTGGAAAACAACTTTGACTTTTTTGTCGCCTATTTTTGCGGGTAAATTCCAACCCTCTTGGGGGTTTTTTTTTCCAACCCTCCTCCAATGCTGATCGGTATGGAAATTCATTTCTTTTTTTTTTTTTTGACGAATTTCCTGAAAAAATGAGTAAAAACGAAGGAAATCTTGATGAATTTAGCTTTGATATTTTGATCGATCCGACCAATTTTAAACTGTGATTACAGCGTATTTTTGACGTTGTTAGAATTTCGCTTTAACGAAACTCGAGCGAAACCGCGCGAGGGCACGACTATAGTAAGTCACGGGCATAAGTTGATAAATATATAAAAAGTAATATACATATACGTATACGACTATACTCGGTGTGATAAATAAGTATAAGGCGGACGGTAAAACGTTGCGTGAACACAATCGTGACAAAGTGCCTTCGTTATTATGACATCAGTGAAAAACTTTTCTGCAACGTTTAACCGGCGCGCTACGAGCGTCCAGCAATGTCAGGCATACAGCACCATTTTTTTTTTATTTTATTTTTTTTCTTTTTTTAACGAGGACATGGTAAATGGAATGAAAAAGTATATCGTTGGCAATTATATTTCTCGCGGCGATTCGCAATCTTTGCGCGATAAATTCATAGTCCGGAAGAGCGAAGCAGAGTTTGAAAAAAACAAAAAAAAAACGTTACTCGTCTCGATCGGAGGTCGCAGAGACGTCATTGATCGAAATCAAAAGTACTGTCAATGCTGTTTTTCCATTAGATCTTCATGTTACACGTCAACAATTTCAATCCGCTCATCTCGTAATGTTTGACATTATTTTATTTACTCAACTATGAAACTTTTGATTTTTCCTCTTTGACCGTCGATCGTGACGAATATTGAAAAAAACAAAAAAAAACTTGTTTGCCTCTCGGCTCAATGTATTTTTGTTTTTCTCTCGGGCCATCCCGACAGAAAACCAAAATCATTGCAATCAATAACGAATGGAAAAGATGAGAGAAGAGTGCATGAGAGTGAAAACATTATGGCGGGATAACAAGGATACGTTTTCGTTACTTTTTTTTTTTCTTTTTTTTCTGACGAGCGTTACGAGGGACGTCAATTTCCTGTACAAAGTGACCGTATACGTATGTATCAGTGTGTATATCTGTCTCGTGATATTTCCGTGATCTAATTTTCCTCCGGGGTTTTACGTGTTCGGCAGAGGGTTTGGGGAAGAGTGGGGAAAAGCCAAAGTAGAGAGTCTAGCAGCTTTTCTCCGGTATAGAGCTCGAAAAAAGAAGGAAGAAAAAGAAAATAGGAGGAAGAGAGAGAGAGAGAGAGAAAAAATAAAAATTAAAAAAAAAAAAGGAGAAAAGTGTAACAGCAGGGCGGTTTGTATGCTGCGCGCGCGTGCTCTCTCTCTCTCCCGAAAGGGGTGGATCGGCGGTTGTACTGGCAATGTGCGAGGCGAGAAAATGTACGAGAGAGTGCAAGAGAGAGAGAAAAGCTTTTTTTTTTCACAGCGAGAGGAAAAAGTGAGAAGAAAAACACAGAAAATTTTCATCTTCTCTCTCTCTCTCGTTTTTTTCTGATGCATTCGCGTACACACGAGTGTGAGAAGGGAAGAGAGAGAGAGAGAGAGAGAGTACAGTGCGAGGGAGTAAAAGAGAGAAAATAATGCATAACGTATAGACATGGAAAATGAATGAGAGACAGAAGAAAAGAAAAGAAAGAACGAAAAAAAAAGAGGCAAAAAGCAATGTACACACAGGGAGAGAAAAGAACGAAGAGAAAGAGAAAGAAAAAGGTAGAAAGAAAGAAGTAATAGAGAAACAGCGATGAAAAAAAAAAAGGAAGAGAAAAAAAAATAATAGAAAAACAGCAAATGAAAGAAAAAGAAAGAGGAGGAGAGAAGAGAATAAAGATATAAAAGAAACGATGAAGACAGAGATGAAAGCTACACAATAAAGCCAATGGACGAGACAAAGATGCAAAATGTCAGGCGAAGCATTGCTAGTATTACTCTCTCTCTCTCTCTCTCTCTTTCTCTCTCATTCCCTCCGTCTTTCGACTTTTCCGTCTCCCTCTTTTCGCGTGTCTCTGTGTTGTGTCTATATCGAGAAATACAACAACTACCATCAAGCAGAGTGAAGAGCAGGTAGAATCCTGGGGCAGTCGAGTTTGTGCTGGCTGCATATGCTCGTGTATATCTATACACGTTTACACGTATAGCTGCGAAAGATAGAGAGATAGAGAGAGAGAGAGAGAGAGAGAGAGAGAGAGAGAGAGAGAGAGAGAGAAGGCTCGTCGTCACTGGCGTAGAATTCAGTGGACGCGTCCAGCTCCGAGCATTTTACTTCCACGTCTCAATCTGTCTTTTTCTTTTTCTCTAATTTCCCTCTGATAAAACGACTTTTAAACTTTCCAGCTCAAATCCAAAATCCTTACCGAACCAACTCGAAATTGCTTGAAACACGAAATCGAAAAATTTTGCCGATATACACGGGGGGAAAGCGAGGTTAACATTTTTTTTACCGGAATTCACTGCCAGAGTGCGAGAAAGAAAGAAAAGATCGGAAAAAAAACAAATGGGGGGGACAGAACGAAATAAAAACGTCTGAAATCTGAAAAAAAAGAAAAAAACAAAAACAAACACATTATTGAAACACCGAATTTATGTCCGAAGAGTCCGCTTACGAATTAGAGGCTTCGAGACGTTGATGCTTACTTCGCGTAAACAAAATTTTCTCGTCGGACTTTGCTGAGCCATTGATTTTCACGCCAATGGCCCCTCGCGGCTCTCTGTATACGCGAGAAAGAGAGACACCACAAGAGAGAGAGAGAGAGAGAGCGGTAAAGAGACAGAAGATACGAAGAGAAAAAGAGCGAGCGAGACTCGGGCGTACGAGCGATGGAAGTAAGAGAGAAAGAGTTAGAGAAGAGGGATGCCGGGCGTTGGAGCGACGGCGGGGAAGGCGGTCGAGGGGTGGAGGGGGGGGGGGGGGGGGAGGGCGGTTGAAAGCGAAGAGAGGGGAGACGCGAGAGGAATGGAGTACTATGGAGCTGCTTCAGTAAACGCCAAGCGGTCGGCCTGTTGGGCGGCTTGGCGACGACAACGTTTTTACGACGCGACGTTTTCGTCTGTAATAAAAAAAAAAAAAAAAAAAAAAAAAAAAACGTTCACCCTGCCCCTCCCCCCTTTACCTCCCCCATAAGAGAAAAACGAATAATGTAAATGACGAGTGTGCGTGAGTGCTGGTGCGTTTTTTTTTTCTCTTTGATTTATCGGTCACACGAAGATCTGTATTATCGACGGGAGTGAGTGCGAATTAATTTACGCGAGCAACTACCTCGAAACTCTTTAACCCCCTCCAGCCCCCGGTCAGCTCGGTTGCTTTTTACCTTTTTTTTTTTCTTTTTTTTTGGTTTTCTGTTTTTTTTTTTCTTGTGCCTCGTCTGTGGTGTGTGGTGCGTGGTCAATCGTTGGCGCGGTCGGCGCATGGATATATAGATCGTTTTTCTAATTCCTCGGCGTTTCAAATAAGAATTGTATCTTTTCTCTTCTTTTTTTAATCTCCAATTATCTTTTTTTTTTTTTGTTTTTTCTTTATACTTTTATCTTCGAATTGTCAACGTTTTGTGAAGAGTGCAAGAGGCTCGTCGATGCGAACGCGACCAGTGGGGATAAAAGGAATTAATTCGTCAGTGTTTTAACCACCTATTTGTATATATATATGTATCGATGAATAAAAAAGATACGTATGTATATATACATGTATGTATACGAGTGTACATAAATACGTAATAACGTGGTGAGTGATGCCAAGCGTGTCTCTTCTTGGCCACTATTCCCCTCACGATATATTGTGCCCGTGGATCTTATCTGTGTCTTGTGTCAGTTTTACGTACGTGCGTGCGCGTTCAGTGTATCCGTGTATATGCACACGCGCGCACATACACACACGCGCATATACAACGGTGTGTATTGTTTCGTAAAGTGGGATTGATTACGACGCTACGAGAGTCACTCACACCCCGCTGAGATAACAGGATTAAAATAATAATCATAATAACAATAATAAAGGAGAGAGAAAAAAGAAAAGAAGTTGTAACAATAAAGAAAATTACGACTCGAAAGCATCGCCGGACAGATGCTATATATTTTATCACGATGTATGCTAATACGGAGGATTCGCCGACGTGATTCATTTTCATGAGGAATGATCGACACTTGCGTCAAGGTGATTTATGGCTATTGATTTTTGTATTAATTTTCTTTCGTTCTTTTTTTTTTTCCTATCTCGATATCGCTTTAATAAACGCTTATTCTTAGACCTTTTCAGTTGTCGGAAGCGTTAATATATGTATGGAGGTATTTTAATGCTGATCGATTGAAAAATTGACGGGATTTTATATTTATTGTTGTTGTTGGTGGTTGATGCTTTCGTTGAGAAAGGATATGAGTTTTTTTTTTTCATTATTGGTGCTGTTTTTGTCGTTCGGCGTATTCTTTGCAGGTTATAACTGTTCGGTAACAAGCGTTGAAATTATTCGAAGAAGGGTATAGGAAACGAATTGACAGAAATGGAAAAAAAAAAACAGGAAAGTTTATTCAACGGATTAATTCTCTTGCTTTTTCTATGCTGTGCACGAAAAAAATGGGCGCATCGTACAGAATATTCGATCGAACGATTACAGAAAATGATGAGAATAATAATGAAAAACAAAAATGCCTCACGAATCGATCAAAGGATTCAAATTTTATACGGTTTGTTTCTTCCCTCTCTCCTCTCTTTTTTTTTTTTACCCGGTGGCAATATATCTTCCTCGTTCATTTTCTTTTATTCTCGATCCGTTTGGTGGCTCCGCCGCCCATGAGATGGCAGAGGTAGAACCTTCCCTCCCTCTCTCTCTCTCTCTCCTCTTCCTATCCCTCGCTCTATATCTCTTTCTCTTTCGACTTCGAGCGAAGACGCTCGGAGAGCACGTTTCCGTGAGTCGTTTCTTCGTCCTCGTCTCTTTCGTTCGTTCATTCGTTCCTTGTTCTCTTTCCTCTCGATATCCGGAGGCGAGCAAACGGCCAGCATGGCTGGAACGAAGCAAAAGCGAGACGAGATACGACTACGAAGAGAGGCCAACAGAGACGAAAACCCCAAGAAATACCAACCTTCGTTGCGCGCATATGCGCTCGCGCACGCGCACGCGCTCGCACTATCTTTCATTTATACACATATATACACAGAGCTGAGCTATATACTGTACAAATATGCATATATATCGAAGAAATACACACATCAGAACAAATTCATATACGTACAAATACACGGAAAATGCAATTTTTCGTTCGCCTCGTTCTTATCCACGTTCCCCACACTTTCTTCCCTCCCTCCCCTGCATAAATGGACGTACCTATACGTTCTCACGTCGGTATATATACGTACACCGATGTATGTTCCGCGGGCGCGTGTTTCTGTGAGCACATATACTATCGAAGTATGAATAAACGAGAACGAAAAACCACAGCGGATTACTAACCACACGCGGACAAAGGATATGTAACACCCTCCTTTTGGCTTCCCTCGTATAAGAGAGTGAGAGAAGCACATCATATTTACCAGCTCGCTTGCACCAACTCACAGCGACACGTGTAACTACACCGGACTTTTTAAAACGCTTTTCTTTTTTTAATTTTTCACCGACATTCTACATCTTTCGCTTTTGGCTGTGATATTTGAATAGTAATTGGCGTTGCTTCTTCTGAGCCGGTTTGAGGTTCCTGTTTGCCGAGATCGTTTTTTGAGGTTATGTTTTCGAAAGAAATTGGGCGCGAGTCGGAGAACGAATTTAGGATAATTCGTGGGAAAAATTCGGGCTTTTTGGTTTGTTTGTTTGTTTTTTTTTTTTTGGAAATTCTTATCGTTTCGTCAGAGTCGGCAGGCTTTTAATAGAGATTTTTTTTTTTTCTATACGTCGATGAATAATGGAAGGAAGTAAAAAAAAAAAAAAATGTAATTGAGCAGATATTTATTTGGCTCAGTCTTTTCGTATTTACGATTTATTTGTCTCTTTCGATGTATTTAAACGGTATATATAAAGTCTTACATTGGCCTGCTCCGCGAACCTTATCCCACCTTCTCACCCTTCTCGAGCGCTGCTTGTTCGAAGCTTCTTCTTCGATGCTTGGCAAAGTACCAGAAACACGAGAGACCCACCGAATAAGCGATTCTCGTTTTCGCTCGCGTCGCTCTCTCTCTCTCCCTCCCCTCCCGCGGCAATTATCTTTCCCTCGGATACTACACGTGCAAAATTCTCGGCGTGTGTCCCACCGGACGTCTGTGTACTTTATTCGTGACTTATTTTTCATGAGAATCTCGTGGAATTTTGAGAATTCAACGAACTCTTTTTGACGTTGAATTCTTCGCGTTGGAAACTCGAGAAAAAAGAAAAAAGGGAACGATTGATCGAACGAATTTTTTTGTTTGAAATTTCACTTATTTATTCATCTGATTTTTTAGTCCGCATCATCATTGATCCTCAACGAAACACGAAGAATCTTAAAGAAAAAAACTATTCGCTCACCGAACAATGTTCATCGTCAAAATCTTAGTGTATCTTGCCTTTTTTGCGTTTTTAAATAACGGATTTTTTGGCTCGTAGCGATTACTATCTCGTTTAGTCTCTTTGGTCATGCGAGAGACGAGACCACGGGCTTTGGAAAGTACGACCTCGTAATGGTGGTATGGCCTCGAAGGCCTCAAGAGAAATGGACTCTGCTCGTTCAGGGTCTTTCTCGTAGTGGTACGACGACCTTCCTTTACGAAAAAAAAGAAAAACGGCTTTGAGGAAAGTGCTCAAATCCAGCATTGTCATATTTCTTACTGATATAACGCGCGATAAAGATATATTTTATATTCAATTCAAAACCTATCGATTACACCCAGAAAAGAAAAAAGATTTATTTCAATCTACTAGAATCGTTTATTCGATTTTACAAAATTTAAATCTAAAAAATTCTATTTGCCTCAACTGAAAAGCTGTATTTCAATCAAATAAATAATGCTATTCGAGTGCATTTATTCGGGTATCCACGTTAAAGCTTATCGCTCCGACCACTACGCGGCGCAGAGCCTCCAAACATTTCTTATTTACGAATCGCTCTCTGAATGTGCATAAATAGCTGAAATCCGACTGTATAATTACCCGAAACGGATCATGTCCAAAAACAAACAGACGGTCGTGAATTTTTATACCCACCCAGGGTTGCATACCCATGAAAATATTATTAAATAATAATGATAATAATATTAAACACGATGTAAATAATATTATCAATATTTTTTGCAGCTGGAACAACATGCTCGTTAAATTTGTAAAAAAAATTTTGAAATAAAAAATCGCGAAAAATAGGTCTTTGATTGATCTTAAATCCAAAAATATTCAAATCAAAGAAAATAATTTCTCAAAATTGAATATTGGGCAGTGGGACGAAGAAACAAAATTTACTTGATTCAAATAGACCCTGGTTGAACCAACTAGATGTTTTTTCTCGTTGTAGCGTGTATCTCAATTGTAAAAAAAATATAAATTTTGGAAATTAACATTTTACGATCCACGAGAATTGGAGAGATCGAACCAAGTGCTTTCTTATCACCAATATTTGCTTCTCATTGAATTAACCATTTAAAAAAACTAATTCCCTAAATCAATAGCTTTTATTTGGAGACGCATGAATTTTTGAATATTTAGCATGAAAATATAGCAATGGTAAACGAACGCGGGCTCGATGTTGAGGAATAAATTTTTGCCACATTTATTAACTGTCATGTAAATCGAGGCGACAAATATGTCTGCATAAATTTATCGACGTAAGTATATCATTATACGAAGAAGATAACGTTGTAATAGGATCAATCGGGCTATGAACATCTGCGACATCACTGCTAACTTATTGTGATCGACAGTAAGCTTACGTCAGCGAATTTCAAACGTTAAAAACTTACCTCTAATATTATTTTTTCTCTTTCTCTTTTCGCTCCTTTTATGTTTTTTTCTTTTAATTCTCTTTTTTGTTCCTCTTTTTGCAAGTTTCTTTGCTGAACGCTCAGAATCTCGGAGCTATTTACCATACGTTGGGTGTGTGAGCTTCTCGAGATTTCGGTGTGAGAGTTCGTGTGTGTGTGTGTGTGTTTGCGAGAGGGGCGAATACAGCTGCAGCGCCTGGCAAAAGTTTCGCCGGAATCTTTCGACTGTGTGTGTGTGTGTGTGTGTGTGTGTGTTTGTGTGTCGTTTACGTTCGTGTAAAGTTGCAATACGAAACGCCACACGAGAATGAGTTTCAAAGTCCTCGAAGCTCCTTTTTTTTTTGCTCGTTTTTATACCTTTGTCGTTCTGCTTGCATGAAAACTTTAATTTAACATCGAACTTTTTGAAAAGCCTTAGAGAACAAAAAAGAAAAAAAGAGTCATCGTTGTATCACATTTTTTGTGCTCGACCCTTCATTTTCTTCGCTTCTTTTCATCGAGTTTATTATTCTTCTATATACATATTTTTTTTTTTGTTCATTCGAAAAGCCCGTTCGTCGTTGAAATAATATTTGCTAAAGTTCTCAAAGGAAAATCTGTTATGAAAAAGTCGACGAACTCTGACTTCGTTGAGCGAGAGAAAAATAACTCTTCTGTAACGAAAACCAACATTTTTGCTCTCGAGCTCTCAATAAATCCATCTCCCCTCAAACCTCTTTAATTTTAATCGAAATTTATGAGAAATTTTTTACAGACATAGTTTTTTCAATTCTATCGCAAACTCGCTGAAATAATTATGAATCATTGATATTAATATTCAAAAGAAAAACGATAATCCTCAGGGATTTGATTTTTTTCGTGCCCCCCTCCCCCCGTTTTTTCAAATATCCTATTTCTAAGTCAGGAGTTTATAAAAATGTTTTTTAAAACATTTTATTTCTTTATCCTGATCGAAATAGGTCAATTTTTATTTTTCAAAGTCTGTAAAACGGCATATTCGTTTAAGGAGTTTCGGTACCGGCGATACAATGTTGCCATGCTAAACCATGTTAAAAACACAAAAAATTGTCAAAAAGTTAAGAATTTTATAAAATTTGGTCAACATATTCGTTTAGTGCCAAATTTGACAATACAAATTTTTTCAGATTTTTCTTCTACACAGTTATCGAGTAATTGAAGACTAAAGTTCACGTGTATAAGCATAGCGTTTCCGTATATATAGGTATACATTCCGGGCATAAGAAATCTGCTTTAATGCATAATTACTCGATAACTAAGTAGAAGAAAATTTTGAACAAAATTTGTCTTTTCGTACTTGATGTTGAACAACATTATCACCAAATTTCATTAATTTCTTAACATATTTTGCCTTTTGTACCGAAACTCCTTAACGAATTTGAGAAACTCGATGATAAAAGTAACGATTGAGTAAACTCGTCCATATATAATAACAGACAAAACAAACAAGTCGAATTTTCCCCGATCCTTCGTCTCCCCACTATCTTCATAACTATACCATCGACACGTATATATATCAGACATAATTAAGGTATATGTGTATGGATTTGTCGAGAAGAGCAGATGGAATATGTACGAAAGAACGAACGCGTTACCGGCATGCATGCGCCTGCAGCCCCTATTTTCTCACCCCTCTTTAATTCCACTTGGCTCAAGTTCTTCACCCTTACGGATTCCTCCCCTCGTACTAATGCGCCATATACCACGTTTTTTTCTTCTTCCTCTCTTTCGAGAGTTCAACTTTTTTTTCTATACAAATAAATATACATGTAGACACGAATGGATGGGAGAGTCGATAATTTATTGTTCTGGTACATCGTCGCCCATCGCATTCTACGATTAGAAAAAAAAAATTGAAAAAAAAAACAATTTTTTTTCAACGTTTCCCCCGAATCCTCGTACATTTCATCACGAAATCGACGTTTTTTTTTTCTCGATGGATTTGTTCTTTTCGGATCAAAGGTCGATTCGCCATTTCGATTTTCGATTCCCTCTTGATCGAGATAGTCATTGCTCCAGTTGCGTGGATCTTTGAAAATGGAGACGCTCTAAAAATGTGCTTTTACGATGAAATTAATTTTTTTTTTTTTATCTCGAGAACTGCTCGTTTTTATTCGGAGGCTTGTTTGAGGAATTTTCGATACGAGTTTTTTCATGGAGACGTTACGTCAGAAGTTGGATTGAAAATTGAAAAAAAAAAAAAAAAAAAAAAAACATGGATTTTAACTCGTTCATTCAGCTAAGAAAATATCATTCGATTTCGAAATAACATATGTTTTGAGAAATTTATATTTACACGGTAAATAAGGAAAAAGTAAGGCGAACTATTTTTTTTCCAAACGCACGAACGTACCGCGATGACGATGGGGTAACCAATTCTCCATGCCGCCTCGTGATTAAACAACATCGACGAGCAATCGAACGTATTATTTGTATTCCATGACTAAATTTCGACGTTTCACAAAAAAGAGAGGATTTCCAGCTTGATTCGGAGCTCATGAATATTAATTTTTTTTTTTCCTATTTCACTACTTGTTCCCTCGAAACATATATCGTAATCGTTCGTAAAATTGAAAAATTGATAAAAACATATTTTTTTCAAGTCGATCATTCAAATTGAATTCAATCATTTTGTTCGATCGAATTTCGATCAATTTATTTTTCATCTTTCAAATCTACTTTTTGAACAGCCGATTATCAGGGATTTTTCACTCACTAAAATTCGCTTCGAGTCAATGAAAAATCGTATTGCGAGAAAGGATGATACGAAATAACTGAATATTTCGGTTTTCGCAAGCGTGAATTCTGATTCAATTTCGAAAACTTTGTCTACTCGCTGCAAATAATAGTTTCTCTCGTCACCCTCTCTCTCTCTCTCTCTTTCTCTTTCTTTCTCATTCCATTTTCTTATGCATCGGAGTAATCGCCCTTTTCACGAATAGTCCAGGTGCAATGCTCCGAAACTTTAGGCTCGCACATGCTGTACATAATTGTCGTTTCGGGACCTTCGAGAAGCCACAAAGCGGGGCGAGAGCACACGTTCCCTGAAATTCGGGCCAATGCCGATTCCATTGTCATACACACACAAACATACAAACACACTTATACACATTTGAGCTCTTTCATACAAATTCGCGTTAATTTGTACATTATATACGTATAAAGAAATATCGTCGGTTGTGAATGAAAATTTATACGAAACTTATGCACGTTTGTATATATAATTCTCAGCATCGATCCGGTACCCGAAACGTGTATGAATTATTCATTCGAACAATTTGTCATTTCGATCGAAAATATCTTTTGGGATCGAAATTTGTTTATTTTTTTCCGAAATAATATCAAAATTTATTGGATTTGAGAATGAATAAAAATATTTATTGGAAAAATTCTTTTTCTCCGAATCCTTGATCCAAATCGATTGAATCGAATTGATGAAAAATACGAGTCCAGAAATAAAAAATCAAAAACTTGTATTAGTAGAGAAAAAAACTGTTGCGGAGGATCGAAAGTGAAAAAAGAAGAAAAAAAAAAAAAAATTATGCAAATGGAGCGAAGAATGAGCTTGAGAAATCGTTTCTTAATCGATAACGCGAGGAAGAAGTATCGGTCGAGGGAGTAACGTGTCGCGCCCGTGTCCCCCCCCCCCCTTACCCCGTGGTACAAATCTTTCGACTTCTCGCTTGACTTATCGTTGAGGAAGAGTGGCGTGAATTGTTTCAACAGAGGTAATTTGATCTCTGATCTTGTATTTTATATTCATGAAGACGAAATTACACGTCGGTAGGTTCGAGGGTGATTGGTGAAGAGACGAGGAAGCAGGGGGGAGGGGGAGGGGGAGAAATAAACGGTAAAGAGGACGGAGAGTGAAGAGAGAACGATTGGTCGTTGCTGCATGCACTTAATGTCTGAATCACGTGCCGTTCGACTATTCTTGCTACGTGTCACTCGGCTGTGGCCGGAAGTAGCTTCACGCAACGAGCAAATACGAGAGAGAGAGAGAGAGAGAGAGAACATCGACGACGGTGGCGGCCTGGTTGTTGTCGCTAAATACAAGAGAAATACCTTCAGTTTCGTTCCGTATACTATAAACATATACGTATTTACATATATTACTCGCTTTTAACACGTTTATATTTTACATTTACATATATCAGCTAGAAAAAACGTCCAATTGATTCAACAAGGGTTGATTTAAATAAAAAAAATTTTGTTTCTTCGTCCCACTGCCTAATATTCAACTTTGAGAAATTATTTTGTTTGATTTGAATATTTTTGGATTTAAGATCAATCAAAGACATATTTTTCGCGATTCTTTATTTCAAAATTTTTTTTACAAATTTAACGAGCATGTTGTTCCAGCTGCAAAAAATATTGATAATATTATTTACATCGTGTTTAATATTATTATCATTATTATTTAATAATATTTTCATGGGTATGCAACCCTGGGTGGGTATAAAAATTCACGACCGTCTGTTTGTTTTTGGACATGTTCCGTTTCGGGTAATTATACAGTCGGATTTCAGCTATTTATGCACATTCAGAGAGCGATTCGTAAATAAGAAATGTTTGGAGGCTCTGCGCCGCGTAGTGGTCGGAGCGATAAGCTTTAACGCGGATACCCGAATAAATGCACTCGAATAGCATTATTTATTTGATTCAAATACATACAGCTTTTCAGTTGAGGCAAATAGAAATTTTTTGATTTAAATTTTGTAAAATCGAATAAACGATCCTAGTAGATTGAAATAAATCTTTTTTCTGGGTGATTATTGCTCATATATGTATAGTCGTGTGTTTATACGTTTGTATATACGCGTTATAAACACGTATTAATACGAAATTAAAAATACAGAATCATATAAACGTATATATGCGTTTATATATCCGCTTAAGGTCAGACAATTAGTCGTCAACTCGAGCGAGACTCGAAGGATTTACTTTGTAAAAGCGATTCGTCTCTCTTTTCGTCTCGTAATCGCGAAAATGTGTAGTTATACGCGTGTATCTGTTTGTATTTGTTCGTCAATCGTATCCTCTATCTCTCTCTTCTGGTTCTTCGACTTTCTCAGTCCCTCGTTTTTTTTTCCCTCTACTCTCTCTCTCTCTCTCTCTCTCCCTCTTCATTCTACACCTTTCATACGCGCTTATCTCAAAGTTCGAGCCTTATCGCGATAAGCTCACAAAATACTCGAATTGAATAATATATCGTTTACACAAGAGCACATAAAACGTCTGATAAATGAAAAAGAAAAAGGAAAAGAAAAAAAAATGACATAAATAAAAAAAAAACAATGTTTCTTCGTGAGAAGACTTTGCTCAGATTTCCAACTAATTGCACCTCCGTTCTCACGTCAGGCCAATTACCTTGGTTTTTTTTTTATTGCAGAAATTTTATAAATAAAGATTAAAGGAGGAAAACAATCGTGTGCTTTGATGCGTTACCACTGAATAAATGGCGTTACGAGATTGAGGAAAAATATTGACGTTTACTTTTATAATTGTGCGTGAGTTTTTTTTTTTTTTTTTTTTTAGCTTCGAGACATTCAAAGCTTTCGGTGTTTTAATTTGTCATTGATTACTCAATTCTAATCGATCATCATTCATCTCGATAATTTTCCACTCCTAGAAACAAATTTTCTTCTTTATCGATCGTTATACAAAATGATATATAAAAAATTGTATGAATATAGATTTTAATGCAATAAATAACGAGTTTCGAAGCATTAACGACGATTCGTTACAATGCATACGATTAAAAACGAATTTTATGTTTTTTTTTTTTTTTTTTTTTTTTCGTCATTAAATATCAATCACAATATTGCGAATTTAATCGAATTAAAAAAATCGTCGATTCAACTAAATCATTACGAATGAATGAAAATTGAAGAAAGAAAAAAAAAAAATCGAATTTTCAAGTCCATACGAAGCCGGTCTAGCGAAGCAAAATTACTTGAAATAATTCATGACGATTCACCGTGTTATTACAGAACGATCGACAAATAATTTTGAAAATTATAACTTTCATAGACAATTAATTAGGAATTTTCACGTTCGTTGTATCTCTCGTGGTATGCTTTATTAATATTTACACTCCCTGCGTTTCTACGCCACTGCGCGCGCTGTTCTCTGTGGCGAATACACACAGGCAGCAGTCTGAAACCCCGGAGTCTCGATAGCCGGGAGTGCGAGGGAAGAGAAGTGGGGAAAGGAGAGCGCGATGCTTCAGTAAGCGCCAAGCGCTCGAACCGGCGACGCGTATTTTTTTATTTTCCGTTTCGTTCCTTTCCATCGTGCGGGGTAAGGTTCGAATAACAGAAAAAGCAAAGAAAAATAAAGGAAACATCGCCGGTTTCGTAACAACATTTCACTGTTTTTATTTATCAAACGAAATTGTATAGAAAAAAGAGAGAGAAAAAAAAAAACATTGATAAAACGGAGTTTGTGTACGCGTACGGTTGTCAGAAGAAAAAGTTTTTGCTCTGGGTGCTGCTTCGTTTCCATTGACCGGACGAGAACAAGGATTAATCAGAGTTATTTAGCTCGTTACTGTGCTTCTTTCTACTCGTTGTTATCTTTTAATTACGAAAAAAAAAGGATAAAAATAATAATTGTGTGCTGTGTCCTACGTTTAAATGTGATACAGTGTCTTGGAGTGAGTCTCTCCGTGTTTAAAACACGCAACACGCGAACCCACACACGCCAGGAAGAGTTTCGTGTGTTTCATTTTTTTTTTTCTTTCTTTCTTTCTCGACCTGGTAAAGTCCCTCGTGCAGCTGGAACCCCGGCTTTGGTGTGAGAGCGTGTTTCCGTCGAGGAGCGCTAGTGCAACGTCTGTGGTGGTGTCATATATACATATACATAAAATATCTACATGTAAGTGTGTGTTCTGTGTGCGTGTGCCCAGTTGCACAGGAGAACGAAACTCCATCTTTTTCTCAATTCAACGTTGGCGCGTCCTCTCCTCAGACCTCCCTACCCCTCACTTCCCCTAAATTAACTCGATAAATTCAAACTCGATAATAACGCAGAAAAATAAAAAAATGAAGCAATAAATATTGCTGTATTTGTAGCACTCTCGGTGCAGACTCGTGTTCGCAGCCAAAATGGTTGCTCGTTACGCATCTTTCGCGTGGTGACCCGAACGTTTGAAGATCTATGACGTTCTCATGTGGCAATAGAAAACGAATAAAATAAATCATCGAAAAATCGAGATAGAGAGCGAGAGAGACAGAGAGCACTAATCGCGGGATTTTTCTTCAATCTTTTTTTTCACTACTTGAAAACACATGTACACGACCAATACACATATATTCGTTGTCTTTGGCCTCTCGAGCTCTCCTCGGAGACTCGGAGTCTTTCGAACGAGCGCTCCCCTACTACTCTCTTATCCTTTCCCCTCCCCCGCCTCGTTCTACTCCCTCTTTCCTCCGCCATCGTCGCCACTGTCGCGAGCCGTGAAATTGGATTACCGCGTGGGACAAAGGATACGGTGTGTGCCCCGATGCTTACCACTACTATATTTTCATACTTACGTACATTTATATATGCACACATATGTATATATCTCTCTTCGTATGCTGTTATAAACGTGTGTAAGTTTATACGAGTCAGTAGACGCGATACAAAGCTTGTAATATGAAAGAAAGAGAGAGAGGGGGAATGAGATAAAGTGAGGTATTTCAGCTATTTGGCGTTAAGTGTGCGGATGCGAATGGACGCATTAGCGCAGTCTTGCTCAGAGAAAAACGATTCTAACCTCGGATAAATCGAACGAATACATTTTTATAAAGATTTATACACGTAATATGTATAACTGTTACATGGATTCTCCGACTATTAAGACTGAAAAAGCATAAATCGTTTTTAACTATTTTCTTTTGATATGAAGCTGTTTTTTTTTTTTATGATTTTTTGTGCTTTGTTACCGATTTCGAGAACAGGTGAAAATTTTATTTGCGCTTGGGATATTTCTCAAATTTTTTTTCGAATCGTTCGTTTTTACGAAAAATAATGGTTCAGGTATTAAACTTTTATTGTGATTAAATCGTTTCGTATTGTAGAGGAATTTTCTTTTCTTTTTTTTTTTGGGACGCCAAACCCGTCGATCTTTTTTGTTTTTATTATATTAGTGAGTTGATAATATGAATTTTGAAAAACTCCTTGAAAAAATTGTAGTCAATATCGATTTTTGATAGAAAAATTTTAGACCGAAGGTTCGAATGAATTTTAGACGAAAAATGAGCCTAAAAATTGGATTTCTGTGTCGACGAATGATCAGGAAAAATGTGACGAATCGTAATAATATTTGGAGATTGTCCAAAAAGCCTGCGGGAACAAAGAATCATTGGAAATTTTATCGAGAAAACTTATTGAAAAAGTGATTTGCAAATAATTGGTAAAAATTGAGGAATAATCGATGAGTTTTTTTTATCAGTTGACGTGGTTTGTGTATACTATACGTCGAGTTCTCGAGAACTGCTCTCCGCTCTCTCGGATCGATGGTTCCGCGCTCCTGCGCCTATCGTCAGACCACGCACACAAACACGGACACACACACACACAAACTGTTATTCTTCTCTTCGTGTTTTCGTTTACCCTTTAACTCTCTCGCACACGTATACAGTTATTGTATTGTCCACCGAAGGGCTCTGCATACAGATTTTTTTTTCCTTTTTTGTTTTTTCTCCTTCTCGCGACTCGGTGTCTGTGTGCGTACGTGTATGCGTGTAACGATAAACGTTGATGGTGTCGAGTCCGAACGTTATTAACCGCGTAACGACCCCGGTGAGCGTATCGGTGCGTTAGTCGAATCGAGTGATTTATTTCCTACAAATACGAAACTCTCTCTCTCTCTCTTGTTTTCTTTTCCAACAGCTTTTTATTCTCTCATTTTTTTCTCGTTTCTTTTCATTTTGTTTTTCTTTTATCTATTCAGACTTTTTTTTCTCTAGTTTCCTTTTTATTTAATTCTATTTTCTCATTCTCTTCAAATCCTTTTTTTTTTTTTCGTTCGTCTTTTAATGACCCCAAGATCCTAAGCTTCATTGACTATTGAATAGAAGCACGTACATACATTCGATTGTGGAGAAAGAGACTCGAATACGTTTCCGGTAAACACTTATCGATACGCTTTTCTTATTATTACAATTTTTTTTATTTTCTCTTCTCACATTTTATCGGAAAATTCGAAGAAAAAAACGAATTTCAGTTAATTCGCCTGGATTCAACTGCAGTCGATGAAAAAATCGTTACTTTTTATTTTGGTACAGTGGAGAAGCTCAATACTCAAAGCTCCCCTCGAACTATTTGAATATTCTAATGATTGAGATAGATTCATAGTTTCGTAGGTAAAAAAATATATCTCGCGAATTGTTTGTGACGAAATGAATATTTATTTCCTCGCGATCTCTGTACATCGATGAGGAATAATGATTCAGAGAAAATAAATGAAAATACGTATGATTTCAACAGCAATACGTTACTTTTGAAAAATATGATTTTTTTTTATGAATCGATCACGATAAATATATGACTCATGATTCGAAGAAAAATGTTCTATTCTACGTATCTTATATTTCGAAAGAGGCACGATACTTTTTGATGATTTTAACCAATGATAATAACGAATTTACGGGAAAATAAATTCGATCGATATTTTCGTCATTATTTTTGTACCGAAATACTATTTTTTATTGCGCATCCAATTGTCTGAATTTCGTTATTATCTTTCCTTTTTTCTTGTAACTTCATTTGGAAGATAAAGGAATTGAGAGGCAGCGAGAGAGAGAGAGGAGCTTAGGATGAAATTAATTTGTTTAATTTTCAAACTCTCAGGGAAAATTTCATGTTGGAAAAGTCGAGGCAATTTTCAACAAACTTCTGTACATAAAGGTCGAGGTATTACGAATCCGAGGATGGTGATATGAAATGGAGTGTTCAACAGTTTGCTGATAACGTTTTTTCTCTCTCTCTCTCTCTCTCTCTCTCTCTCTTGCTCTCTTTCTCCATCTATTTTCTGTGGCGAACTTTTTATCGTGTAATTCTATACAATTTTCCCCTTTTATCCATCGATTCAATACGAGTGTACTTATTCATCGCTCGCTACCATCAATTTTCTTTTATTAATAATTAATCAACGAAAAAATATGAAATATTGAGATAAAAAAAAAAATTTTATGTGTGAAAATTCGATTTTACAATCTTTTATTCTTTCGAATCGATACGAATGATTATCATTTCCAATAAATAGCTTACATCCGCTCGAAAACATATTTGTTTTATTCATAATCGAATTTCAATCATTTTTTACGATTTATTTCAAAACTGATGGGTTTTTTTTTTTTTTTTTTTTCGTAAAATTCAATTTATATTCAAACACGATTAACGTTTTACCTGAATTCGAGAGAATTTTGAATAGAATCCGAATCCGGATGGTATTTTCGGAATTCGTGATTTTTCGAAGGCAAAACTTTCGTTTGAAAATTGAAGAAAAAAAAAAAAAAATGATAAAAATCATGTAAAACTGAAATACGGAATGAACGATTGGAACAAACGATGAATTTTCTATTAATACGATATCGGAATATTAATCCATAAATGGGGAATTGGGCGCAGTTCTATATTTTCATTGCGCGGATAATAAATGCTCGTGACTTGACGCACACATTTATGAATCTCGATAACTGAAACCGAGCGTGTTTAATTGGTCCATAAAATTACGATTAAATACGCTTCTATATAGAGCTATAAAAAAATCTGTCTACGTTTTATGAATATATGTACGAATATCTGTGGAGAGTCATTTTACGAAATGATAAATCAATGAGCAATTAAATGACAATGACGAAAAAATTGATTCAGGAATTTAATAATATTAATAAATTTTACTGATTCAAGTGTAATGAGATCGCATTTATCTCGAGTCATTTGACCCTCGGTTTAATATTTATTATATGATATCCTTGTAAATCCCATTTATAAACGATAAAATACATTTTAATACATACGTAAATATGTTTCGATGTAAAACGTCGATCGATTAATTTAATTATCAGTCGTTTGGTCCAGAGTTTAAATTTTCATGCAAAAAATATTTCTCTCTGATCGTTTAACACTGATATTCGTAGAGTTCGAAATTTCAATCGATTTTCCATCGATCAGAATATTTTCGATTTTTTTTATTATTTCTTTTAGTCAGAAATTCAGACAAAAATGAGGTCAAATATACGATTGATCGATGTGAAAGTTCATCATGACCAAGTCCATCGATACAAATAATTGAAACACATGTTTTTGGCAGTAATTTTTCCATCGCTTTGATATTACATCGCAAAAAATGTTGTTTATTCAGCTCGGAAAATAGAGATTGAATTTTCGTTTCCTTCATTTCAGTTTTATTTTTCTCTCTCGTATCCGCACTGATAAACCGTAAATCATTTCACGAACGTAGCCGAGTTATTCGCGTTTACAGCGGCTTCAATATTTCCCGGAAACTCGAGAGAGAGAGAGAGAGAGAGAGAGAGAGAGAGTTTCCTCTCGACTTTTATACCTCTGCATACAAAGTGAGAGTAGAGAAAAAAAAGAGAAGAAAAAAAAACAACAACAACAACAAAAATAGTAGAACTTGTGTATACAAAATTGCTTTTTTTTTTTTAGGGCGCGATAAAAACTACTGTCGAATAAATTATTCGCGTGGCAAATAGACTGGCAAAAAGTTTCGTCGAATTGTAACGTTTGAGAGTCTGATAAAAAATTGTGTACGCATGAAGCAGAAAAAAACGTTTAAAAGAGAAGAAATTGAGTAAAGTTTTTCCTACTAATTCACATATATTTTTTTTAAATCTTATTTTTTATCAAACTGCAACGAAGATCATACTTTTGTGAAGTGTACAACTTATCCGAGAATCGCGTTGCTGCAAACCAGCCAAAGGAAGCTTCTGGTCACCATTTTTTTTGTTTTTTTGTTTGTTTTTTTTTTTTTTTTTTTCAACTTCAGAGTTACGAAATATTTGCGCGTTCTAAAGATTCGGAAAACAAGTCAGTCCGTGTTGGACCGTTAATAATCGTGTTCGCGAGCCTTTTGGTTCGTGTCACTTGTGTCGTAACGTTAACTGTTCGTTGTCACGAGACCATAGCGTCTCCACACTCTTAACAATGATAATATCGACAACAATAATGATTATTACGAGAATTAACAGAAAAATCATTTTCTTTGAGGCTGGAGAAGATGAAAATATTTTTTTTTTGCTTTTTTTTTTACATTTTAATAATGAATCATTGCTAAAATGGAATTACGATGTTACGTAATGTTTGAAAAGAAAAAAAACCGTGACTATTTTGATTGTATCCGACTCACGAGCTCCGAACAAAGAATTTAATTAGTCGAAATGAACAAAAAGAAATTATTAGGAATATTGATTGAATTTTCGAATCGTCGAGCTCACTTTTAGAATAAATTTCGTGAAATGCAATACCAAAAACATTTATGTAACGTTTTTAAGAATAATTCTACGAATAATTATGGAATTGAATTGTCAATCAACGAATTAAATAAAGCCATGCACGAAAATGTAATACAATCGTGATATTTTTGGGCTTTTCGTCGATTCATTTCTCGTGTCGAAACAGCTGTTGTTGGAAAATCGTATCAAAACGTAACGATGATAATTTCGGATCCTCGTCTCGGTCGAATTTACTTGTAATTCATGTATTTTCTATTTTTTTTCTCTCTCTCTCTCTCTCTCTCGCGCGCTCATCCTTCGTACATGAAATCGCAGATGCGATATTATAACCATCTCCGCTTTTCAGCCGTGGCTTCCAAGAACAAAGACCTTTTGTTGCCGCCCTCTTTTGTCCTTTTCATTCGAACGTGCGCAGTACTGCGATTTTACACCCTTTCAGGATGAGTTTAACACAAATAGAGGTCCGCGGAATCATTGTGTCGAGATAAAAAAATTAGAAACACCGAAACTACCTGAAACATGTAAAACTTTTGCTCGTTATCGAAATTGAAATTGATAGATAAATCGTTCATTCCTGATAACGAATTATTTGATCGAATGTACAAAAAAAAACCGTTTTTATCTCATGTATTTGCCGATTATTCGACACCAATTCTTATCAATATCGATTTTTTTTTCTTCCCTGTCATTTCCACGTTCTTCCATCATCCAGAAAAAAAGTCTATTGCGATCTTCTAGGATCGTTTATTCGATTTTACAAAATGTAAATTGAAAAAAAAAAAAAAAAATTCATTTGATTCAAGTAGATCGTAGTTGAACCAACGAGATATTTTTTCTGGGTAGCTTAAGGAGTTTCGGTACAAAAGGCAAAATGTTAAGAAATTAATGAAATTTGATGATAATGTTCTTCAACATCAAGTACGAAAAGACAAATTTTTTCAACATTTTCTTCTACATAGTTATCGAGTAATTATGCATTAAAGCAGATTTCTTATGCCCGGAATGTATACCTATATGTATGGAAACGCTATGCTTATACACGTGAACTTTAGTCTTTAATTACTCGATAACTGTGTAGAAGAAAAATCTGAAAAAATTTGTATTGTCAAATTTGGCACTAAACGAATATGTTGACCAAATTTGATAAAATTCTTAACTTTTTGACAATTTTTTGTGTTTTTAACATGGTTTTAGCATGGCAACATTGTATCGCCTGTACCGAAACTCCTTAAAACGAGCTCGTTTGTTACGAACGCGATCGTAACATCGTCCGAGCCGAGTGATTCAGAAGAAAAATAAATGAAAAACAAAAACAAAAAAAAAACATTAATCGATACGACGGAGACAATGTGATACGTCGATCTTCGGGTTACGTTCTCCCTCAATTTTCAATGATCGTCCTATTCTCGGTGATCAGTGTTAATAATAATTGCTCGATTGTCGTAGCCGCGGGACGACTCGTGGAAGCTCTGAGTATCGAAGAGAAGACGAGAGGAGAGCAGCCACGAGGGTTATCGCTGTTATTAGCCTCTGCGCCATCAACGGCGGTTGCTTTTATTCTCTCTTTTCTTATTTCTTCTTGTTTTTTTTTTTTTTTTTTTTTTTTTCAATTTAATTTTTTTTTCTTTCCTCTTCTTCTAGCTCTTCCTTTTTTTCTTTTTTTTTTCATTCCGGTTGCTCTCGGACATGCAACCAAAGGGGTGAGTGCATTAGAGTCCGATCCATCTTGAGCGTAACGATAGCCTCCGCGCGATTACATCTCAGCACGTGCGTGAGAGCAGCCTCTCTTTCGTTGCGTACAGTCACCGACAAAATTATTTGGCACGACGCCCGATCAAACTGCTAAAACAATGACAGGCGTTCTTCCCATTGTTTTTTTATTATTTTTTTTTTTTTGCTTCTCTCGTCCATAATCATTCGCAATTCATTTTTCTACTATTCATTTCTCATTAGTTTTTTTTTCTATGTCCCTATTCGTCGGAGCTCTATGGAATCATAATCACAATAATCGTTATTATTAATTTTTTTTTTTTTTATTAATCGAGAAAAAAAAATGATTTTCATCATCGATCGATTTCGTCGTCATTTTCCATTGTTCCATTTGAAAAATTGTTTTCTTTTTTTTTTTCACTCTCGTATGGGAACAAAGAAATATAAATTCCCAGAGTATCACCCCCGAGCTTCGTGTCCAACGATAGCAATCGAGATTTCAGCACGTTGACGTATCATGACGCTGTCGCAAGGGAAAAAGAGAGAGAGCGATATGATCTTTTATCGCGAAATTACTCTCGCATATAAACTTGCATATTCGATTTACTCTGTACGCCTGATAGAAAAATAATTTCTCTTCGTTTTCCTCCTTCCTCTTTTTCTATCGCATACAATTGTAATATGCGTGATTGAGTAGTGAAAAAAATGAAGGCTTTTGAAGTCCCAAGGATTACTCAAACCGGCGATGAAATGTTGAGGAAACAAAGCAAGGATAACAGCGGAACGACAAGTGCACAAGTGCCAGGGTGTCTAATGACCAGAAAAGTTATGAAAAACCTTGAATGTCATGAAACTACATTGAGCCATGAAAAAGTGACGAAATGTCATGAAAAATGACCATTAAGGAGGGTGGCTACATACGACGATATGATAAGAATTTAATAAAATTTAGTGATAGCATTCTTCAGCATAAAATGCAATGACACAAATTTTTTCAAATTTTTCGTCTACACAGTTGTCGAATAATTGGAGTTTACAATATGCAAAAGATATACCTATACATATGAGAATCCTATGCTTACGGATGTAAACTCTAGTGTTAAATTACTCGAAAACTATGTAGAAGAAAAATCTTAAAAAATTTGTATATTCATATTTAATCCAAAAGAATATGCTCACCAAATTTCATTAAATTCTAATCAATTCGAATTTTCCTATGCTTTTAACATGGCAACATTGTTGTGTGTAGCTAACCTCCTTAAACCTGATTTCTACGCAGGTATCTTCGCAGTTTTCATCATCATTTCTGTGTTTTCATTAGTTTGTATATGAAAATTTTGAAAAAATTTCAATCTGTTCAGAGTCAAAAATAGGTTTGTTTCTTCTCCTGGTTTTTTTTTCTCCTGAAAATTTCGTAATTTCCTAATAATATGAATACGTAATTTTGTTGAAATATTAAAATATTTTGTTGAATGAAGGTATTCATGAAAAAATAAGGTGAACTCTAATCACCTTTGAGAGATTGAAGCAGCCATATTGTCGTTTCATCCATCTGTATGCACATGCTCTCAATGAATTTTTTCTCACACCCATCAGATTAATTCTTCAACACCAGCAACATTATTGTTTTCACAAAAATCTGTTTTTCATCAATTTTTTTTCTTTTAGTTTCCATTATTATCTCGTCAATATTCACGCTCATAAAATCGAGAATGCGCGTGCGCTCGTATTTGTCTCTGCTAAGTCAATCCATTATGCATTCAGTTTTATCAGTCGTCAACGTTATCAATGAATATTACACACGTTTTTACCGTTGGTTTTTCTTATCATCGAGCAATTATTATGCCACTCGAATGCACCGTATACAACATTGAAAAAGCTCACACCTCGGTGGAGAGAATCGCACTTTTTTTCTGTTATTGTTCCAATTGAGCAACTTTCCCGCTGTCAATTTTAACGAACGATCGCAAATTAAAAACAGTGTTAAAAACAACGAGAATTTATGACATCGATGATAATTGCGATAATTATACTAATTTCGAAAAAGAAGGAGGAAAAAAAAATAAAAAAACAAATTCAGTTCGAGCTGTCAAAATTGAGTGTAGAAGACTTTTGAAAAGAAAATATTCCTCCGCGTCATTCGCTGCATTTTTGGTCGAATATGAGGAGAGAAAAAAAAAAGGATATTTTTATTGATATGCAACTCGATAAAATTGGTGAGACAAACGGGAATAGTGACAATCTCGAAAGAACTTTGAGTAGAATATCTCGTTTTGAAAAATAATTTGTAAAAAAAAAAAAAAAAACATTAATCCCGTCTGCCGGGACGGCGATACGGAGCCCAAAGGCTCGACATTTTTTTTTTTCAAAGAGCCTCGAAAAATTGACCTTGACGATTACTTCGTCTGCCTACCTGGAAAGGTGTTTCTTTCTCGTTTTTTTTTTTACTCCTCCTGTCCCTCTCTATTCATTCTTCCGTGCCTTTTTTACCCGAGGACTCAGGTAAATTTTACTTCATCGCACGAGAGCAGCTAGAGGGAAAGCAAAAAAGCGAAGGAAAAAATCACAAGAAGGAAGGATCACGAAGCAGCAGCTTTCGTGAAGTTGGATAACGAAAAAAAAAAAATAAATAAAAAAAAAATAAACGTAGGACTGAAAAAATGTTGAATTAATAACAGTATTGAGCCATATTCCTCCGTTGAAAATCACGCGCATAAAAGACTTTCTCAGAGGTGTAAGAAATTACGAGAACTTTTATACCGTCTCTCCTTTCATTCCTTTTTTTTTCGGTTTTTTTTTATTTTTTATTTTCCTCATCATTCGTTAAGATTACATCGAATCGTCGTTAAAATGAACATGCCGCGCGAATAATCAGTTGTCGAATCGCGTATTATCGACTCTTTTCCCAACTCTGTTCCCTGCCATATCTGATCAATGTTCGAATCATATCGATTTCAAAAGATTTTATTAAAATTTATCCATTTTCCGTTGAATTTATGAAATTTCATCAATTCGAATTATAATCTTTCATCACCATTTTTCAATTATTCTTCATTATTTTTGTTTTTTTTTTTTCGTATTAACAATAAAAATGGTTGTTATTCAAAAATACAATTAATCAGCCAATTCGAATAATTATTATTCATATTTTGTTGTTATCATTTCGCGACTAGCATTATAGTGTTATTATCATCGTTATTGTATAAAACATAATCGGGCATTGCAGAGGTGAATCGCGTACATGGGAGAGAGATATATAGCGACGTAACAACACTCAGCTATACAGTGATACATCGTTGCATTATGTTTTCTTCTCTCCGATGTGGTAGCCTCGTAGAGCGGCACGCAGTGCTCTCTCTCTCTCTCTCTCTCTCTCTCTCTCTCTCTCGGTACACCGACGGTAGGCGTTTCCAGCGTCATTATAAATCAGAGTTAAACACGCTAATTATATCGGGCCTCGGGTATATAGACTCGTGCGCCTGAGGTGCGGCGGAGGAGTAACAGCGATTCTCATTCACTTTGCACTTGAATTATTTCAATCAAAATTATCGACACTCGATTTCATATGAGAGCTAATATTTCTGTTTTGCATGAATATCAATTTTATGACCGATCAACGATCACGATTTAATGGATTTGGATTGAAAATTCATCACTTTTAATCGTTTATTAAATATATTATTGAAATAATGTTAATAGTAGGAAACGATATTAGATCTGATAGAAATGGGATACCGATGAACGAGACTCATTGAATGAAAAATATGAATATTTAGGAAATTGAGAAAATATTAAGATTTTAATAGCAATAAAAATTGATGGAAATTTGATAGATTCGTGTCGTTAAGTTTTTTTGAACACTTTTGAAGTGATAAAAACGTGCTTTTTTTTATCGGCGTTTATAGAATGGATGAGTCGATGAAAAACAACGTTTTTTCTTTTACGCTAGCATTCTCAAAAGAAATATTTAAAATGTGCTGGTCATTAAAAACTCGTAAAGTTTATTCTTATTTTACGATCACAAAGCTTCCTCTGTATATGAGGAAGCGCGATATAATGGAGCGTAAAACGCTGATAATTAATATTCCATCGGTGGACTCGATCGAAAAGGCCTCGTCAAGCATCGCCGCAATATTTTATATTTCGCGTTTTTTTCTCTCTCTCCTCGTTCTCTCTTTTCTCTTCCTTTCATTCTCGTCATATCGGCAAATCTCTCGATTCGATCTTCAATGTGTTTTTTTTTTGCTTTTCGGTTCTCCTCCTCCTCCTTCTCATCGTTGTCTTCCGTTCTATCGTGATCTCAGCATCCCAAGGGCTTCTTGAATTATTCAACTCTACTGTCTCGGGAGAAGAGAGGTTTGCGAGAATTTCCGCAATCAATGTTTTTTTCTCGTTTTTTTCGCCCTTCTCGGCTGAGCACCACTGAATCTTGTCTCTTTTCGCTCCCTCTCGTTTCCACACGTTTTGTTCAAAATCTCGCTACCTCTCTCTCTCTCGATCGCTGCTCCTTCTCTTTTCATCTCTAGCTTCAGGGGATTTATTCTCTCATTTTGCCTCGACTTGCGTTTCTTTCTATGTGTGTTCCGCGGTACTCGTTTCTATGCGAAGAAGAAACGAGAAATCTCTCCTTCTTCTTCAACAGAATCCTGGTCCAGAGGATAAAAGAGAGGCAGAATAATATGTACGAGAGCTGCTCTCCGTTTCGTCCTTCTCTCTCTCTCTCTCTCTCTCTCTCTCTCTCCGTAAGTGAGAGACCAGACTATCGAGTTTATTAGGGTATAAGAAGTGCCAGAGAAATTATCTTTCTCTTTCTTCCTTCCTTTGTACGTATGTATACAGAAGAAAAAAAAAACAGGAATTACCAACACGTATTCGCGTGTTTGTGTGAATGTTAATAGAGGATGTTTCAAAAATCGTATTCCAACTGCGGAGTTGGTTAGTTCGTGAAGTTTCAAAGAGATAAGTATTGCAAAGTTTTCCTCTACGACGCACCGTTGTTGAGATATTGAGTAATCAGGTGACAGCCAATACGGCGCGTCGCCGCGCCAAGGTGGGCGTGGCGCCCGCTACCCCCTCCGCCTCTCGCTCATCGTCTAATATCTCGTCAACGGCGCATTGGACAGAAAAATAGCCAATAACTTATCTTCTCAGAATCTCGAGATCTTTCGATCCTCCAATTATAAAACTCAACTTTTGAACGACTCGGTATAGAGGAACGAGAGAATAACGCCCGAAGGGTTTTTCGCCAAGATACACCACCGAGAGAGAAGCACACCTTTTCGAAACTCTGGCCCGATCAACCGCGAGTGACGAGAGCTCGGTATCTATGGCGCGATATAACGAGCTCCAACACTCGCGACCAACCGAGCGAGATAACGATAGTGAATTATACACTCGCCCTCATGCTGCGTACACTCAACGCTCACATTTCATTCTTTTTTCTCTCTCTTTTTTTTATTTTTTATTTATTTCTTTTTCCCATGCTCTACATGCGTGTTAATACCTCGGTAGGGGAAAACCGCCCATAATGATCCCTTCAGGTTAAATGATCCCCCTTTGTTTTACCGCCTTTGCATGAATTACTTAGCTACATTCACTCTTATTAATTCCTTCTTGGGTAAATAAGCATCAGGCAATCAATGAAAACTTTCGAAAACCGCGCTGACGCTGATAAAAAAAGAAACATTGAAAATATTGGTCTTGATCTAAGGTAAGACGAATTCGATTCAGTGTATAAATTTCCTTCCAAACATCAAATTCATGTAGTTTTTTATGCAATGTGTTCGGACACCATCTAAGTTAAGATAAGAAATGTTTGATTACTCTCTGACATTTGGTTGGGATTATTTTTCATTGCGAAAGTTCGAAAGAGCATTTGGGGGAAAACGATCCCATCTCGATGGTGTAAAACGATCCCGTGATCATTTTACCCAAACTATTTTGTTAAATTGCAGATACCATGCCAAAAAATTATAAAAGAAAAACTTTGCGTCAAAGCTGGAGTCAAGAAGCAATGGCAGCTGCTCTTGACGCAGTGAAGGCCGGAGCAAAGTATAAAACAGCCAGCAGAGAATTTAAAGTTCCGCTCATGGCCCTAAAACGAAGAGCTAAAGGTAAAAATGTTCATGCCGTTGGTCATGAGAAATTTCTGGGTGGGAAGGCAACAGTTTTCACATTGCCTCAAGAGATGGAATTGGTGCAGCATATCCAAGATATGGAGTCTCGAATGTATGGATTGACCATTCGTGACATTCTCACTCTTGCTTTTCAATTAGCGGAAAAAAATGAACTTAAGCATCCGTTTTCGATTGAGAAGGGTAGAGCAGGCAATGACTGGTTAAGAGGATTTCGTGAACGTCATCCAGAAATTTCTCTGCGATCGCCAGAATCAACATCGGCAGCACGTGCTCGAGCATTCAATAAACCTGTCGTAGACAAATTCTTTTCGATATTAAAAAATCTTCAAGACACACATTTGTTTCCTCCGCATCGAATTTTCAATGTTGACGAGACAAGTCTCAGTACAGTCCCTACTAAAAATGCTAAAATATTGGCAAAAACGGGACGCAAACAGGTGGCACGAGTAACTTCAGCTGAAAGAGGGGAATCAACAACAGCAGTCATATGCACGTCAGCTACAGGAACTTTTGTGCCCCCCATGTTAATTTTTCGAAGAGAACGAATGAAATTAGAATTGATGGATGGTGCACCCCCAGGTTCAGTGTACGCCTGCAACAATTCAGGTTGGATGAAAGTGGATGTGTTTGCAAAATGGTTTGATCATTTTCTCGCTCATGTGAAACCATCTACCGAAGATCCTGCCCTCCTCATTTTAGACGGTCATCTATCACATACAAAAAATCTGAATGTGATATTGAAAGCAAGGGAAAGCAGCGTGACAATTCTGTGTTTACCTCCACATTGCACCCACAAATTACAGCCACTTGACGTTGGAATAATGTACCCGTTGAGTGTATACCACAATCAAGCCCTAGAGAGTTGGATGAATAATAATCCAGGAAGAGTAGTCTCGGTATTTCAAATCAGCAGAATTTTTGGAGAATCTTATTTGAAAGCTTCAGTTCCATTAAATAGCATAAATGCATTCAAAAAATGTGGGATAGTACCCTTCAACCCAGATGTTTTTTCTGACGACGATTTTGTAGCAGCCACCACTACAGAACAGCCTTTAGAACTTAGTAGAACTCCGCCATCACCGTCAGATGCGATTCATTCACCAACGACTTCATCACCATCGGTCCTACCTTATGTGACCACTACATCTGTATCACCCACCGTTGATATCAGTGGAGAAATTTTGTCCTCATCATTTTCAAAGGCAACTCCGAAGAGTATAAATCCACTGCCTAAAATGATAGGCCCAAGAAATCAAACAAAGAGAAAGTCTGGAGGCACGGCTGTCTTAACCAGTTCTCCTTATAAAAATCAATTGGAAGAAGATAAGAAACGGAAAAACGAGCAGGAATTGAAACAAGCATCACGTGCGAAAAAAAGATCAAAAAAATTGGAGGTGTCTCAAAATGCAAAGAAAAAGAGAAAAGGAAAAGGTAATGGCACATCCAGTGGAAAAGGTAATAAGGAGAACAAGAGTAAAGACCAAGAGCAATTAGAACCAACATCAGTAGAAGAGGACGCCGAATGCATGTTTTGCAAACACAGATATTCACAGGATAAAGGAGGCGAAGAGTGGATAAGATGCTGTGTGTGTTTAAAATGGGGCCATAACGAATGTGCTGCTGTGGATAGTGATGATATTGAAGAGTTTACCTGTGATTTTTGTCTCAGTGATCGTTTTAGAAATGTTCGCAAGAAATTGCAATTGTAAACGTATCAATAATTTATTAATGCGCTTTTTCTTTCTCCTATTGGTTTGGAAGAATATTTGATCGTTCTGAATATATTTCGCACAGTTTTGTGTTATATTAAACTTGAAGTACTGTACGCAATTGATTTAGAGAAAATTCTATGCTTTTTTTTCATTAATGGGTAAAATGATCCCCAGGGATCGTTTTGGACATGAGCCTGTCTAAAACGATCCTTTAGCATACGTTTAGAAAAATAAATGGTAACGACAGAATATTATGAATAAATGATTTGTTATTAGTCAATGCGTTTATATATAAATTGGCTAATGAAAAGTGATTTCAGTTGACCGAAGATTGTTTTGTTTTTTATTGTAAAATCGAATTCTTTCTTAGGGGGATCATTTTGGACGACTTTCCCCTACAGCCCATCGGCTTTCAATATCGTGCGCTCGATTACAAATAATCGCTCGAATGACAGCCGTGCTATGATTCTTTTTAATCGTGACAGTTCGATGCTTCGAAAAACCGAAAAATAGTCTTTTTATTATTATTATTATTTTTTTTTCAATCTCTATTCCGCTGAATATTTTGCGTTACATAATCTACCAACCAATGTTTAATTCTGCTAAATTTTTATTAAATTCTGAGGCCATAACTTTGGGGCTAGATATATATATGGGAAACACACTTTTTTTTTAAATGCTGAAACGTTCAGCTCATTTCGAAAGTTCAATTAGAATTGATGTAAATCGAAGAAATTACGACTTTCAATGAATTCTCATGAATTGTCGATCGACGTAATTTTTTGATCGAAAAATTGATGTTTCGAACAAGTTCCCAACTGTTTCAGACAATTTATATTTGTTTCTTTATTTTTTCACTCTTCAACGATTAGCGATTGAGCGAGAAGTAATTTTACTGTTGAACAACGGTTGGGAGTCACTGCTTTTTATTCTCGAACACCGTGGATAAAGGATTAGTGCACACACACACACACACACACACACACACACACACACACACACACACACACACACACACACACACACACACACACACACACACACACACACACACACACACACACACACACACACACACACACACACACACACACACACACACACACACACACACACACACACACACACACACACACACACACACACACACACACACACACACACACACACGCGCGCGCACACACACACACACACACACACACACACACACACACACACACACACACACACACACACACACACCAACACATATAGGCAAATAATGATCTGTACAAATATTCGTGTACGATGAAAGAGCCTCGAAGAGGAGGAAGAAGAAGAAGAAGGAGCAGGAGATGAAAAAGAAGTGAGAAAGACCACGTGAAAGGTTCTGGTTCGTTTTCCTCCTCGCTGCTTCTTATTCCGAGCTCTCCGTCTTTCTTCTCGCTTTTTTCTTTTTATTCTCCCTGCTTTTCGCCTTCCTTTTGCTTTCTTTTTTTTTTTCTTCCGTTCCAGTTTGCTCTGTTTGTCTCTCTTTCTTTTCCGATTCCCTCTCGGCGCTGTTATATGAGAACTCGAAACGCGTGAAAAACTCCCAGCGAAGATGATTCACTTTTTCGTCCTCAAAAACTTCTCCTTTGCATACGCGAGCGGACCCTCATAGCCGCAACAAGATTTTCTCTCCATTTTCATTTTTCGTTCGTCTTTTTATTCCGCCGTTCTCCCATAACTGCACAATCTCGGAGTCATCGCGAGAAAAACGTCTGATACTTTTGATTTTTTTTTTTTCCTTTTTATGCCAAAAAGGAAAAGAATCGTCGTTCTTTATGTACAGAAAAACGATCAATCTTATCAGTGAAATTTCATGATTCGATTTTTAAAAAACGTTTTTTCATCAACGAATAATTTTGGTCGAAAAACAAAAAGAGGAGAATCCCTGCCGTCCATCACCCGAAATTCCTCATAAACAGCGTTGCATAAAAAAAGTAAAAAAAAAAACAAGAAAATTTGGAGAGAAAAGTATTGAAAGAGAGAAAGAAAGAAAATTGAAATGCATTAGCCGTGACTTGATACTCGGACGTTGTGCTTGCTTCGACGTCTTGAAGGATCCGTGGTCTTTTACGATTCCCTGGAGAGTCGTACAAGCCCCATGGCAAGAAGCCCCTTCTCGCTGTTACACACACACACACACACACACACACGCTTATATGTACACGAGCCATATCTTTTGAGAGGTGACGCTAAGTTGTTCCCCCTCGTCGTATCCTCTCTTTTCTTCAGACTGAACGAATGAACCGTGGCGAATGAGAATAAAAAAAATAAACTAAAAAAAATAAAAACTGAAAAAGAAATATAAAAAAAAGGAATGAGAATAAGATAGACACGAGTGAGAGACACAGCCAGAGAGAGAGAGAGAAAGAGAGAGAGAAAGAAGAAAAGACGATAAAAAAAGAGAAGCAAAGAGAAAGAGCGACTGCAGTATGTTTATATGAATTCATAGGCTGTGCAGCATCAAGAGATCGTAGCAGAGTTAGTAAAGAGAGTGCGAGAGAGAGAAAAAAAAAACATGAAACGAAGAGAAGAGTATTCCATCCACGATGAAACGCGTGCTGGGCGCTTATGCACCGCACGTCTCTCTACTCCGCCGCACACTGACGTGCGTATAAATATGTATGGTCCCACGAGCCCCGAAGCGACTACTATTCGTATATAAAGGGACGGTACCGTACCCCGGCACGTACGAGTGAACGCGCGAGCTCGCGACTACGATTCTATATCTTATTCTACATTATTACATATATATACTTACACTCTCGCACTCTTATACCTTCTCTATACACAGCTCCGCAACATTCAACGATCCATATATATATAGATACTCGAGTCTATATATATGTCTATAGATATATCATTGAAAGCACATATATTCGACGATAAATTCGATTTATATGTTGAGAAAACACGCATACGCAAAGGAACGATGTTTCAGACGAAAACTGGGTGTTTGAAAAATAATAAAAAATGAATAAAAAAAAAAAAAAAAAAACATTTACGAGTAACGTATTTGTAAAATTCTATAAATCCAGTACGCAGCCGTTAAAATTCGAATGGAATCTCATAAAATTTTTATCAGCAAACGAATATAGCTGCGTTGAATTTATATTCGTTTATGTTTTTATTTCCCGAATCCGTAGAGAGAGAGAGGCTAATGTTACTGAGAATTTGAGTTTGATTAAATTTCGGATCATTTCGACATCGTTTGTTTCGAGGATTGAATATTTTTTTTTTTCACACGCTATTTAGGAGATTTGTCAACTCTTTGTTTATTCTTCTTTCGTAAGATTTCGTTTCATGTTTGAAGTAAAGAAATTCATGATACGTAATATATTCGATTAATTTTATTACGAAGCTCCCGTTCAATTAATCCTTTGACAGGATTCTTTGAATTCACGAGAAACGTGTTTTATTCGCTGTTCATTCAACGGCGGGGGCACAATGGCTCATCAAAAGATCGTCATTCGTCAGAATTTGTGTTACAAGAACGAATGAAAGAAAAAAAAAAAAGGAATGTTGAAGGATGAAAAAGTCTTTTTAAGGATTTTTTTTTTTCTTACCGTTTTATTTGATTATTTTTATTTTTTCGCTGGAGTCACAAAGATATTGTGAAGGGATTCGTAAGAGGCTCACAGAAAAGAACCTCGAAATCCGATCGAGCGAGCAACACCAGCTTCACCATGTATTTTGTGATGTGGCTCTGGACCCTCGGGCTCTTTATCTTCTCTCTTTCTTTCTCCTCTCCTCTTCCACCTCTTTCTACCTCTCTCTCTCTCTCACACACACACACACACACTTTCTTCAACGAAAGAGTCTCTCACGGTTCTCTCTCGACGGGTTCGAATCCAAGCCGAAAATAATTCGCACACCCGGTTTCGAGTCTCCAATCTTCTCTCATGTGCCTGTGTGTTTTTCGCTCGGCCACCGTTTCTCTCGCTTACCGGCTGACATTATACCGCAGTCACGAACATTTAACAGCTTCGTGGCTCTTAACAATTCTCCGTACTTTCAAATTAAATCGTATAATTCCAGTATTGTTTCATCAATGAACAAAAAAAAGCATTCCATTCAAGATTCATTGATGTCAATCACAACGAATACCAAAGTGACGCTCATATTTCATTAATTAAAAAAAAAAAAAAAAAACAAAATTTTTAACATTCAAAATAGCAAAAAATAGTTGAGAGCATTGAAAAAGTAAGGAAAGAAAAGCCCCGAACGAAGCAATCAACAAAAAATGTATCGCTGCATCGATCGAATCGCGCTCGGGCGAGTAGAAAAAATTGTCGAGTCGAAGAAAAATGATGCGCGAAGAACAAGAATAATGAATCATCCCCAGTTTGTCACGAGACGAGATACAAAATAGCAGCCTTCCCAAAAAAAAAAGGGAAAAGAACACCTCGATATAAAATGAAAATAGGAGCAAGAGAGAGAGAGAGAGAGAAGGAGCGGAGAGCAGAAGGCATGCGGGCATTCGGAGCAAACTTATACGTTCGTATCAGGTTCAGAGGCGAGAATCGAAAGACGGAGTTAAGCTCCTCTCGGTTCTCTCGCCTTTGAAACACACGAACCGCGCGTATAGTTCTATATCGTAACATAGAGACATTACGTATGTATATATTGAGCGAGGAGTGAATAATAGGGAGAAGGGATTGCGCGGGTTCATCGGGAGGAGGTATCGTGCATTGAAAATAAAAGGAGTTGAGCCCTTCTGATTGTTAGTTTTCGCACGTTTATGTATAGACGTGTAGATGTGTACGTAGAAATAATACTCATCGCATCGTTTCCCTCCCCCGAGAGCCATCAGGCCACGACTACTTAAGTGGTCGACGAGTGCTTCCGGCAGACCGTATACACGTTAGGCTCTCGCTCGTTACCGTTTCCTCCTTTGCTCATTGCGCTCGCCTCTCCCTTCTGCCCATTTTCTCCCCCTGCTCTCCTCCTTTTCTCTTACACCGTTCTTTGGCAGCTCCGTTGATGGTGTCGGGCACGAGCTCTCGCATTTTCTCTCTCCAGCTCTCTTCCTCTCTCTTTTTTACTCTCTTTTGCTATCTTCGTCTCTTCAAGTTGACGCGATAACTCCCGACGAGCTCAAGAGGAAGAGAAATAATAAAAGAAGACCGAACATATATCTGCTGCCCACACCCTCTCATACACTTCTCTCTATTTCTATCGTTATATTAATTTCGCCCTCTCGCATACACCTCTCATTGCCACATTCACTCTGCTACGATTAACTAGCTATTTATTCAGATACCTTTCAATCTTTACCTCTCACTCAATACTTCCAGGCTTCATTGTGTCTTTTCTCTTGGCGATATATCTATTTCTTCGCTTTATTTCGTTACACCTCGAAAGTCAAAGCATTTTATCAAACAACTCGAGCACAACGTGTATCTTAACGATGATTCTCACACTCCGCAGATATCTCTCTCTCTCGCGATCTCTTTCTGTCTCACTGTAAATTGCTTTATGGCCGGGTTCTCTTTTCACGATTTTCTATAACCCTGGTATGTGTATAACGGCCGCAAATATAAATGGATTTCTGTTATTTCGAAATGTTGATGAATATTGTTATTTTCACAGTTCTCCGATACGTTTAAAAATTTTTTTTTTCTCTTATTTGCTCTGTATGTTATTCACCTTCTTTCGGTATGTACGTAAAGTCTTTTCGTACATATATTTATATTTTTATGTACCGGTATATATATATATATATATATATGCCTTATATTAAAAATCGAGAAATCCGCATTGAGAACTCTGCGCGATTTAGTCGCCGCTCGTGCACGTATAACCCCTCGGGTATAATAGACCGTGCGAGATTAACCTGCGGATTTTGCTCTCCGGTTTAACAAAGCCCGGCCCTTTCTCGCTCAACGGCTTATTTCTAGCCTATTATTTAATCCACCTTCTCATTCTCTCTCTTTTTTTCTTACTTCACCGGAGAACAAAAGATATTTCAATATATTCATTCATTTTTATTATTTATTTTCTACACATCGTGTAGCCCGCATTTTTTCATTGGCTCGTTACCTACAAAATAGATTCTCTATTTTTGTTTTTTTTTTTTTTTTTTTTTTCATATACGAAAGATTCCTCGATTACCGTCATAATGGTTGTTATTTTTTTCGTAAAAATGTGAAAGTTTGGAGGAAAATAATTCGTTATTAATTGACCGATCAATTGTAGTTGCGCGTTTTAATTAAACGGACGCGCAATCAAGTTCGCTTATCACAAATGATCGTAAACGCGATGGGGCAATTGAGCAATGAATAATTAAATTCAAAGCGTCTTCTTCCTTCTCATTTCTCTCTTTCTCTTTTTCCTACTGTCAAGTTATATTTGCAAATTACGTAATGAAATGCATACTCTTGTCTGACGTATACGAAACGTCGAATTAAACAAGTTACGTTGTGACTCGTGACATTTTCAACGAATGTTTCGACGAGGGCCAAAGGTTGCTCGACAAGCTCATGTATTAAACAGAAATATTTCTATAAATTGAAACTTTCATCTTTTTCTCTCTTTTCTTTTTATTCTTCATAAAAAAAATAAAATAAAATAAAATAAAAAATAGATTTTTTCGTTCTCATTGAAATTAAAAATTGGATTTATCCTTGTTTTTTTTTTTCTTAACAAGAGATTTATGCAAATTTTTTATTTCATACTCTTTTCTCGGTGCAATGATCCAGAAACATTGAAGAGAGAAACTGAGAAAGAGAGAGAGAGAGAGAGAGAGAGAAAGCCATTTTACGTGGTACGAAACCGCGGAAGTTGCTCGATGCTTTCTCAGCAATCTGTACACTAGCAGTAATCACGAGAGAAAAGCCCCTTCTCCTTTACTGCCAACATTATTGTTGTGAGTACTTGAAAGCAACGGTTGTAACGCCCAACCGCGCTCGTTGAAACGCCAACAAGCGGCGGGGGTGGCTCGGGAAGGGACGCTGAAAATTCTATACTTCGAGTCAAGACACTCCAAATTAGAGTTTCGTCGAGCTGACGAGCTAGAGAGAGCACACGTAATTCTAACTCTCCAAGTACATTTACCGCCATATGTATATTTATGTATATACATTTTTCAAACTTTACTTCCATCGGAGACATTGATAATTGACTCAATTATAGAATTTAAGATTCTTTGATATTATGAAATTTGATCTTTTGGAAACAAATCTGTCGGAAGTTGGATTTTGTGATATTCATCGAAAAAAAAGCGCTATAAACACTTCTGTTTCGATTTCGAATCAATATTCAATAATAACAATAACTTATTGATAAAAAAAAATATCATCGATTCGATAAATTTAGAATTGTGCAATTTTAAATCGTTTGACATTCTGAAATTTGTTGTATTTGAAAAATTCGTTAAAAGTTGAAATTTCAAATGATTCGGAGTTTATTTACTTCGATTACAAACGTCTATTCAACATCGACGATGTTTTTCTAACGTTTAAATCCTCAAATCGATAAATCTTTTTAGAAGACAACAATGTTTGGAACGAACATGATTTATTCATTTTTTCCCGATGATTTTAATGAGATTTTATGAGAGGGAGAGACATTTCTTTCAGTAATAATTGACGACGTTAGTATACAGTATTAATGATTCTTGTATAACCATAGAATAAATGAATAATTTAGCATACGTATATGAAACGGAAGTGAATATCGATGCTGAGTATTAAGAGGTACTAACATATCGTTACAATGCTCGTTTCAAGTTGGGAATGAGCAGCGAGATGTGTGCACGATTGAGGATCGAGAGAATGTGACCGTGTGTGTTTCGACTGGTAACATAGATCGTTTCATCCTGATATATCGTTCATCCACGTACATATATTTATGCGATACGAAAGGAACGATTGTTTCTATCGTGCAGGAAAATCCGGGTCTCGTGGAACGCCCCTGAGTTTATGGTTGCAGCTAAATTGTTCGCATGAACAAATATACATTTTTATGTTCATTGAAAAGTGATTTTTTGTTGTTGTTCGAGAAAATTATTTTTTTCAAACATTCGTACAAGTTGGCAAAGATTTTTCGTCTTTTCATGAGAACCGTTGCTCTGTTTCTCGATAACCGAATCTCTGTTTCTCGATAACCGAATCTCTGTTGTCGGATTAAAAAACAAAAAAAATAGTATTGATTCAAGAAAATTATTTTTGGATCAACAAATCGTGGCGAAAAAAATGAAATTCGTTGGCACAAAACAAGTTTGGTCGATCGAAACACTCTCTGTTCGTCGATTCAAATAAATATTTCTCATTACGACGATAACATCGTTGAATCAATAAAAAATTTTGTTGTATCAAAAAATTTCATTGTTTTCGCCCACGATTCGTCGATCCAATAAGAAAATTTGATCGAATCAACGATTTTCTTCTCTCAGTGTACGAACCAAAATATTCGAAATGATCTGCATAAACGTTTTCTGTTTTGTAACATAAAATATTTGCAAATTATATGTGTGTGTGTGTTTAAAAGGAGCAAAAATGAGAATACATTTTGTGATAGGGCGCCTGCTCATTTTTGATCGCTTTCAACATATTTATTTTCATTCTCAAAGGATTTGAATCGCTTCTGTAGTTATATACCTGTATGTCCTGAGTGAGCTCGGCTAGAAAGGAAACGGGCTTTCGCCATTCCGCTTTCCACCAATCGTTCAATTATTCAACGACCTCCGGATGGAATCCCACGATCGTACAAATATATATATATACACACATTCGAAGGTACTCTGTGTGCATATTCGCGCGTGTGTGCTTTTCGTACAGGGGTAAAGATGCGGTATATTCCACGCTCAGAGACAGGTGTAATAGAATATTAATTCGACGTGTGTAATTTGAATTGAATTCCCTCCTCGTTCTCTCTCTTTCTTTTTGTTTTCTCTTCTGCATTTCTTCATTTTTCTCTTTTCCCCCAATAGTTGAATATCGCTTATCGACTAATTTGTCGTTAACGAGGCCCAAACGCACACGAATGTCGAGGGGCTCTTGTTTACCGTTTCGTATATACGAGCGAGCACGTAACGTGTCCATTTACGTGTTGATATATCTTAACCACGAGAGAAATTGATTCGTCTTGTGTTCACCAACCCCGGTAATTCCGGTTCGCGATTTGCCCTGGCTCTCCTATACGCTGGGATAACCACGTGGGAAAATATGAAAGATAAAAAAATTTATCCTCCACATCGCTGGACCTGTGTATCGTATACGCCTCTGTGTATGTATCGATTGCTTAACGAGTCACAGAACATAAATAATACCGGTCCTGCTCAAGTGGTCCAGATTCCAATAACAAACTTATACTCCTCGTGTACTTTATCGCAGTGAAATAAGTAAGCTTTCTATATACATATATAACATTCACTACCGTATAATAGGAATCTCAGCAAAAACATTTCTCGCCGCAGCCTATTTTATTAGAAGAATTTTTACGATAATCGATTATTGCGCAAAACTTTACGGTTTTGTTATTCTCTTCGACTCTACGAAATGAAGAAAAGAAAAAAATAAATAAAAATAAAAACAGCAATCAATGATAATGAACTGGGAGAAACGGAGCTTTACCAGCGATTGCATAAAAAAATTCGTTTTATCTCATTTCTCTTCAAGTTTTTTTCTTTTTTGCCAGCAATATTAAACGTTAATAATATCAGCGATATCCGGTGATAATTTTCTACTCTACTCGTTGTAAATGCTTTTTACGAGCAAATGTATAATTTTGACTATTTTCCTACCGTTTTAATATCTAGAATATTTGGGTTTGAATTCAGTTCCACCGAGTGACTCGAAAATAACGACAAAAGAAGAGAGCATCAGACATATTCATATTTCGACGTATAATTCTCGCCTCCCTGGAGGCTCAAACGTCGCGTGACGTTTCCAATGTATGTCGAGACATCCTTTCATATACACACGTATGCGCGTATATATAACTATATGTATTATTTCGCTTGTACGAGGAAGGTATACGAGTGTGTGGAAAATAAAACGAGAAACATCTGCCACACATTGAGTTTTGGGGCCACTGCGCGAGCACACATTCCAATATTTCAAGTTATTGCAACTTCACAAATGTAAGCTACGCGAGAGTTAATGTACGGAAGGATGTAAACGAATACATATATTAGCGGATAGTAATGGAGCTGTGTAGAGACGGTTACGGTGTAGAGAGAAAGAAAATAACTTTTGTAACGTGGAAAATTTTGCCTGCACGAGACATTTGCTTGTCAGATAAAAAGAAGAGGAAAAAAAGAGGAAAATAGGGAAAAAGAAGAGCTAGACAGAGAGAAAGAGAATTGGAACGAGAACATGGACTGGAAAGAGAGAAGTTTGTTCTGTGTGCATGGCCCAGCTTGCGGGCATATGGCGTATGGAAAGACTCGAGGTTTTTATTACCAGAAAACACCACGTTGGTGTGCCAGGGAGATGGAACAGGCAAAAAAAAAAAAAAAAGAAGTGTATGCGCACACATATGGGAAGTAGAAAAAGAGAGGAGGAGAGAATGTGCGAGAGAAAAATCATGTCACCCCACTGAAGAGCTCTTCAAGCCCCTCTCCTCTGGCTCTCGCCCCTTTTCCCCTTGGCCCTTTGCCGCGTTTTCATCACGTGCCACCCCACTAAATAAATACCATATACTTTCGTTCCTAGCTCACTTCCCCGTTTGCCCTTTATTTCGGGCCTCGTTCTCTCGCTACCACTAAAATCTCCTTTCTCCCTCGTTCTCTCGCTCTCTTTCTAAACGTTTAGCACTGCCGAGAAGTGATTTAAATCACTTTTCAACCGTGGTAATACCATCTCGTTTCAGTCGCCAAAAGAGAACGAGAGAGAAAGAGGGATCCAAGCAGTCTGTTCCTCTCTTATATTCAGCTTTTTCTTTCGCTCTTCCATCTTCAGAAGGCTCTCTCAATGCTTCGCGGCACTACCCAGCTCGTTCCTTCGGCTCTATGACTCTTCTTATCTCCGACTCTCTTCTTTTTCTCTTTTGCCCTTTCACTCTGCCTCTTTCGTGCCTGGTTCTGTAGGAATTTTCTTTCGAGCCTTTCACCGTCTTCTTCTCGTGTATTATATATCGGGAGAAAAGGACCGTATGCACTCACGTTTGTGGAAGGCAGAAGCAAAATAAGATACTTGAAAAAAAAAATATAAAAAAAAAAAACGGAATTTCTTTTCCCTCTGTAATTCGCCACGATAAGATAAAGAATCGCACGAAAATTCCGAGCTATTTCGCAAAGTTCCTAAAAAAAAAAAGTATTTCAACCGTACGACGAAAAAGGAAACTTTCGTTCGAGCTCACATATCCAAGTATTTATTCAGACATTTTTATTTCTTCTATTTTCAACCGTTGTCATAACATTTCCGTACATTTTCCATAGGCATTTTATACACACACATTAAAATATGCCATTATGCTGCTATAAAACCAGGGCATCATCGCTTTTGTATTACTCGCACACTTTGCGAGGGCTGGCTCTTATACCCTGCAACTCACTCTTTGCTATACGTCTAATATAAACTGCATATATATATATATACACACACCAGTGAACAGCTAATACGACAGCGTAAACGCCATAAATGGAGCCTTGCAATCGACGAAGCGATGTAGAAAGAGAGAGAGAGAGAGAGAGAGAGAGAGAAAGAAAATGGTTAACCTTACAAGTTGAATGTGCAGAGAGAGAGAGAGAGAGAGAGAATATTGTCGGTGTGTGCTTATTATACTCGAGAGACTCTCATTTGCGCGTAGAGGTTGCAAATTGGCATCTGCTGTTCTCCTTGCTTGTATTACGCTGTATGAGAATAGTTTTGAACGTATATATACGTACATATAGACATAATTATATACACACGTATATATATATACGTATCTCCGTGTATTTATGTATACATATATATTTCTTAATTGATGGGTAAGAATACGTCAAAATAGCCGTAAAATGTTTATACTTACGAACTCAAAGAACAATGTGAAACTCATCGGAATACATGAGTTGAGAATATTTCAAAAAAAATTTCCAACTCGAAAGTATTTTCTAGTTGTCAAAATGAGAACCATTCGAAAACAACGATGTCAGCGAATAATTTAATTCGTCTAAACTTATTTTTATATCCCTGGATTCATATATTTAAAAAAAATGCAATACAACACTGAAACTCGTGACTTCGTATAAAAAGACAAAAATGAGTTTTTTTTACATTTTTTTATTTTTGTTTTCATGGGACAAGTTGTCGGTGCTGATGAATTTTATTGTGCAAAAAAAAATCACTCTCGCGTCACTCTGAATTATGGAGCTTGTTCGCATTTGTCAATGCTACAGTCAAGCCGAATACAAAGAGAGAGAAAGAGAGAGAGAGTGAGTTGAAGGGAAAGAGAAAAAAGGCTGCAGTTGTAAATTGCAATCGACACTCTCGACGTCGTTCTCTATAGCTCGTGTGAACGCCGAGCCAGCAATTCTCAACGCTCATTCAACGTTTTATTTTGTTTATGAGCCTCAAACGCCACACCACTTTATATATATGTATATATTCATAAATTTATAAATATATATACACACACATATATATATATATTTATATATGTATGAGCACACAAGTTGACAATGAACGCCAAGCACGTTTCACACTTTATAGCCAGTACACGGCGGTGGCAAGCAGCATTATTCCGTTTCAAAGAGTAAAGCAAAAGTGCTTTATCTATATCGAGTGTTTGCCAAGTGACAATGCTATCGGAGGAATCTTGCACCGTATCTTTATCGTCGTGTGCTTCATAACCGTAGACCCTGACGTGAATGAAAAAAAATGATGAAAAAAAAAAAAAAAAAAAAAAAAAAAAATACACCAAGTACGTAGAGAGACAGAGAGAACAATTTCTTGTAGCAATATTTTTTAACATCGATCTTTTCACACTCATGTGTTTTTGTTTCTTTTCGTTCCTATCATTCGAATCGTTGAGCTTCGTATATCCGGGATGTGTTACATCATTGTTACGAGATCAAGAGTGAGATTCTGATGTACTAGAGAATTTCCCATATGCACATAGAATTAATGAAAAAAAAACTAAATCCATTTAGTTGAACGAAAATTTGGTAGATTCAACGATTTTTATTTTGTTGAATGACAAATGATTCGGTTCATTCAGTTATCGAATGAAATATTTTGATTGAGACAAACGAAATTCATTTATCAATTAGCTAATGCAATCGTAATAATTCACTATTGGAACGAAATCAAAAAGACGAATCGTTTCAATTGAATACATTGTTGAGAGTGTTTTCACGACCAGTAAATACGGAAATGTACGAAACGAAGACTGTATATACACGGAGAATTAAGTCATTTGAAGATGGTACAGCGTACGTGGGCTGAAAAAATGACACTATACGATGGTGAATAACAATCGAATGAATAGCAGTCGCGTTGGGTTTATCGGATCCCAGTATCGCGCTTTTTACGTTTGTATTTGTTGAATCGAAACTGTGTTAAGTGGATGCAGTCTAAAAGGTAAAGAAAATGTTTGTTGGGTTCGCAATGGTAGTAGCGAAATCGTATACTGTTCTTGGCCATGTGCTAAGTAACAGTAAAACACGGTATGGCTTCATCAGCGTGAAAGATCTCTCGAGATTTTGCACATATATTCGTGTACATAAGTGTTTATACATGCATAGCTAGTGGAAAAGCAGCGTGTTATGCGGAATTATAAAAGGCTTTAGCGACGACCTATTATATATATAGGATAAAGACGTAAATTTGTTCTCTCTCACTCGTGACCCGAGTTGGCAAACGCGCGCTAGCGTCGGGCTGTATTAACAAAGAAGCAAAGTATCCATTTTTCCTTCGAACTGCTCTACGTCGTATCGTTGTTTAGTCCCCAATCCAATTTGCTCTGGCACAAAAACAGCGTTTGTTTTCCAACTGTCCAACTATCTCGTGTCTCGTTACTCCTCGATGTTTTTCTTGCCAACGGTGGATAAAAACAGGCGAGAAAATATATTTAAAAATTGGAAGGTGCGCTTCACGCTCGAATGTATTTTCACGCATCAAAGAATCATAGGAAATGAGATGGCGTTGCTGTTTGCAGCCTTTCAAAATACCAGCCATTTTTTTTGCCCCCCCCCCCCCCCCCAAGGATTCGTAAAAGAAACTCATCAACTATTGTTTGAAAATCTGGTCTATTGAATGCTGCCGTATTGCTCGATGTGTACGTTCTTTAACCAGGGGCTTAGAACGGTGTGGCATCGTTAATCGATGACGAAAGTTACGAGTGCCGAGAGAGAGGTCTTCCTTCACAGTAGACAAACACTCGCGTACAAATACCTAGAGAAATCCTGCAGACGCAAAGAACGATGAACTTATAGTAGAGCAACGAAGAATAAGAGCGAAGAGGAACGCGGGAGGGAGATAGATAAAATGTTCTTCCTCATCTCTTGTCTCCTTTACTCGCTACGATTACTACGGTAACAACGTCGTCGACTAGGACGTCGACGCTTTGGAAGTTTGCCAAAATGCCGCCGGTAAAATTAATCGCTCTCTGACACGAATTCCTCTCCAAGTGGGAATACCAATTTGTAAGCTAGGTCGATAGTACCCTCGAAGGCACAGGTGCGCATCACGAGAAAGAAAAAGAGAAACTATCGAGTTGTTAAGACGCGACTGGAGCAAGAGAAATGGAGATAAAAAGCTATATATATATATATGTATATGAATGCGAATACATCATTCGGACAAGAGGGAGTTACGGACGAATCGTGAACATCAGACATTCCTCTTTTCCAACCTCTCCATTTTCTATCGTTTGGACGACAGGCGCGGAAAAACCTTGTCGACAATTAAACGAAAGCCAATTAGAGTCTAACGAAGCGAAAATAATCCCCATGATTGTTCTTTCATTTGCGTGTTCTATATTTATATATCGCAATGTTTCGTATATATATATGAAAAGTAGCCGCAGTTCTTTTTCATTAAAACAGCGGAAATAAAGATTTCCGGTTTCGCTTCTTTTTCGAACTGACTTTTTGATTTCTGTCCAAATTGGATCAGCTCGGCTTTGATACGTTACGAATAAACTTGGCACACGTATAGATAATCCATTATTGCGTTAACCCAGTTTAATCTACATCCGATTGAAACTTGTCGATTTTATATAACGTGCCATACCCCCCCTCATCCGTGTCCAATGTATTTCTCCTCGTTCGATCTACTTAAACCTGACCTTAATTTATCCCTGTTGAATAATAACGTACGAAACTTTTTCAAACAATGAAAGATCTAATCGAATGTTTCTTTTTGTTGATTTGAATTTGCAGATCGTTCGATCGTCGAGAAATATCGATGAGGGTCACGGAAACACGTTGGTTATCCTAAGTCGAATCCCAGGGTGCCTGAGGGATTGAATTAGCCGTTATTGGGAAACGAGACGAAACACACACACACACGCGCGCGCGTGCGCGCCCCCTCAAGTTGGATTTTTGTTTCGAAAGTTGGTGATTGTGGTTGTAGTTGTTTTAGTTATCGAGAGTGCTTGAATGGTGATGCCATAAAGTGCGCAGTGGCTGTGATTGAGCACGGTGATGATAGGATACAAGTGACGTGAGGATTAAGTGGTGCGAAGCTGAATATAGATAGGATCGAAAGAGAGAGGGAGAGAGTGAGACGTGGAAGTTACGGGCAAAAGTGAGCGAAGAAGAAGAGGAAGAGGAAGAGATAAACGAGAGAGGGAGCGGAAGAGCGAGCGAGAGAGAGAGAGAGGAGGGAGGGAGAAAGGAAGGAAGAGAGTGGCATAAGCAAAGAAAGGATTGACAAAAAGGCAGAAAGGTGTAAAAGAAGAATAAAAACACACGAACGTGGGGAGTAATAAAGAAGGGTCGTCGGATAATTGAAACAGTCGAAGAGTGATGTGTTCGATGGACGTGACGCGTCTTGAGGGCGGTGGTCGTCGTCGGAGCAAAGCAATAATCGTCGAGACTGTTACAACGGCGATTCGGGACTCGATATCGGGGAGAAAAGGCATCGAGTCGGTGGCCAGGCTGGCGGGTGCCGGGGAAACGGTTTCAAGGGCATGGCGACCACGCCAATAGGCGGTCGCCTCCCTAACGTTAACCGCAAAGGAAACTCGCCGTGCGCGGCTCCATTGGCAACATTAACGTCGGAAAGGTGCGAATCAAAGGAAACCGAATCTTCATGCTCATCAACGATATCCATTGGCAATAATAATCAACAAAAATTAAAACGTAAAAATTCGGAAGAAACTAAAGATCAACATCAGCAGCAGCGACAGCAACAAACGCAGCAGCAGCAGCAGCAGCGAAATAATAACGATCAACGACAAGTTGATAAATCATCAACGGCGTTACGTGAGCCGAAAGCAGGCACGGTGGCTGCTAACGCCGTGGAAACGGACACGGCCGCGACGAATGCGACCAACAACTTCGAATACGACGACAACGAGTGGGACATTGGCATTGGCGATCTTATAATCGATCTTGATGCTGATATCGAGAAGACGAGGGACGAGAAATTGAGCTCGGGAAACGGGATGGCTTCAACGCCTGCCTCGGCAGCAGCCACGTCTAATACGGCCGGACAACAGAACTCGTCATCGTCTTCCTCATCATCATCATCGACATCAAACTCTCCATCCTCCTCGTCGTCCTTATCCGCGGGGTCCGCATCGTCAAATCAGGCAACCGCGAACGGTCCGGTTAGCGGTAACGGTAACAATAACCTTGTAAACAACGGCCAGTCATCGTCGTCGTCGTCGTCGTTGTCTTCCACCTCCTCAAATACTTGTTCACAAAACGTAAGTACGAATAACATTAGTGGTGCAAACAGTTCGGGAGTTACGGGTGTCGCTGGTAACGGCGTTAACGGCGTTGCCCCCGTTGGCAACAACGCGAACAATCAAAACGGTAACGGCCTCACCGTAAACGTAGCCAATTCAAATAATAACAATTCTAACGCTAATAATTCCGTTACATTGACCGGTAACAACGGTACGAACATTGGTAACGGCCAATCATCAAGTTTGGCCGTTGGTGTCGCTGGTGTTAGTGTTTCCGGTAGTAATAATAGCGCAAGTGCAAGCGCCAACGGTAATAACGGATCAGCGGTTAGTGGCGGCGTTGTAACTGGAACCGGTAAACAACAATCCAGTTCGGTTAACGCGTCTCATACCAACGCCGGTAATCCCGGCAAGATGGCAGTTGAACACTCGGCTACGGTGGACAAAGGCCTTAAAATGAAGATCAAACGAACGAAACCCGGTACGAAAACGAGCGAGGCGAAACACGAAATAGTCAAGTCCAATGAGCTCAACGGTAACGGTTCCAATCAGGAAGGTAACAATGCCAATTCGTCCTCATCCACTGCCTCCAATTCATCCTTATCAACATCATCGAATTCATCAAATTTATCAACATCCTCGTCATCCTCCTCGTCCTCGTCCTCCTCAACCGCGTCAACGAACGCGGCAGCCTCTTCGGCAAATCCCTCGAGCAATTTGTCCACTCAAAATGCCAATTCCGAGGCACCAGCAACCGGTAACAATACCACGAGCAATTCGAACAACAAATCGAAACCTCATTCACCAGCGTCCGCTGGCTCCGGTACACCCGCTTCCTCCAATGCCAGCTCGAAACGCGGCTCAAGCGGACACAGACGCGACAAAGCTCGTGACAAACACGAGAAACAACCCCAAAGCAGTAATCACGGTGGACAAACGAGTAAACCCGAAATTAACGGGACTGCCAGACCGGTTACCCAAAGTCAAAATTCCACCGGTGCTGCAACACAATCCCAAGGCCCAACCCCCGCCGCAACTGCCCCCCAACAACCTCAGGGCCAACCCCCAAGCTCCAGAACCGGTTTTAACGTATCTCAAACCGGTGGCGCTGGACCACCCGCCACCAGCGCCGCTGCTCCCTGCCCACCTCCCAGTCCGGCTTCCGCTACCGCTGCCGGTTCCGCCGCTAAACCGGAACAGACCAAGGTCGCCGCTGTACCCGGACCAAGCTTGAATACTACCAGTGACGAGGCTATGGACACTGCCGCGTGCAGCCCTCCACCCGCCAAGAAAATCAAAACTTCCAATTCTTCCGAAACTAAGGTAAGTCTCATGGTTTTTCTTTTTCTCTTATACTTTTTGAGCCAACTATAAACGTTTATCCCCTCAATTTCTCCATACAATTGTCGTTTAACATTCCAACACGGTAACGACCATTGAAACTGTTTTATTTTTTTTTTAATTTTTATTCGCTTCAACGAGTCTTAATAACATTTTCAACGACGCTGACCAAGTTCCATTATAATTGAAGAAAGAGCACGAGGATAAGACGAAAGACAGGCCAAAGAAAACTCAGGCAATCTTGTGTATTTTGCCTCGAAATTATTGTTCCACTTTGTGGATAAAAGCCTCTGATGTTTTCCAGCCTTCTCTCCCCCCCCCCCCCCCCCCCTACCCGTCGCTTATTCTACTTTTCTCAGCTTGTGTGGCGCTCGGGCGTAAATAAAGCTGATTGCCTGAAATCAGATTGTCGGAAGTAGAAACCAAGAGCACGCTACGCTTTCAGAGTTCAAAGGATCTTCGCTAGAGGGCTTAGAAGATCTTCCGTATATACAGCTCGCGCACTCTTCGCCCCTTTATCTTATTCTCTGCTTTTTTATCAACACACACACACATATATATATATATATAAAACTGGTTTGAATTTCTGATTCTGTTCGTCGTACATAATCTCTTTCGCATCGTTTCTCATTCGCATTTACATAATTTACGCCATTTCGCCAATCTCTCTTCGCGCGTCACGCTTTGTAAACTCCTATGTAAATGCAATAATTTTAACGTTTTTCACATATTTCATTATCAGCCACGATAGAGTTAAATTTATTTCATCGTTTGAACTCGCCTATTTCATTCTAAAAAGTCTCGGACTAATGAATTTCCATAAATAAACTTTACGAGCCTCACCCGGTTCGAATTTTCTTTGGATAAAATAAAAAATAAAAAAGTACAAATATATTTTCGTTTAACAATGTTAAACATCGCGTTGCATATATACCCATGAAAAAATCATTTTTGTCCTCCATCTCGCTGACTTTTTCTTCGTTGAAAAGATTTGTCGCGCAATCTCTGAGGATTGGTAACGAAACACTTTTCTCAGCGACCCTCGACGAGGCTTGTTCGAGGATTCGCCTTGGCACAGATGTATAACGAGAGAGAAACGAGAATATAAGCACACTCGTGCTTGAGACCAATCACTATCACGATCACCCGAGACGCATTTGTATGCGAATCGTACCGAAGACAAGGCCGAATCTCGCGAAAAATCATTTCTGTTTTTTTTTTTCTTTATCGTAGTTTTTTAAAAGAGCACAAAAAGTTGAAAAGTTCGAAAAAAAAAACAGTTTATATTTTTATCGAACAACGAATTTCCCAAAACAAAAACAAAACAAAAAAAAGAAAGTTTTCTACGTATTTTCATATCCCGCTGAATTTCGTGTTCGGTAAATCTCCGATCAACGTTATCGCTGACATATTGGAAAGGATCGAGTAAAAATTTGATGGCTAGTGCTCGAAATAACTTGAAAAGTTGTTGGCGGTGTTTATCTTGGAAGATCGATATTCATTTTTAGTTTTATGAGAGTAGCTAGCCGTCATGTCTTCCGCCAACAAATTCTCGTGAGAATGACTGAGATAGAGATGAAAAGGAAGAAAAAAAATAGGGAGAAAGAGCATGAAAAAGGAGCATAAAGGTTTATCCCTTCTTGGCAAACAGTGCTTCGAATGGGGTGAGATATACTTTGGATGAGCTAGGGGTTGGTAGAAGAGGGTCGTTCGAATGACAAGGCGACAGCATTCATCGACGATTCAGCAACCGAGCGAGAGGAAACAGAGACAGAAAGAGATATAGGAAAATAGAGAAAGAGAGAGAGAGAGAGAGAGATAAAAAGGGATGGATAGAGGGAGAGATAATCCGAGACGGATAAAAGAGATCAGCCGCGAACAACGTTCGCCAGATTGCCGGTTGGTGGTCTTTGGCCTTAATGCATATAAATAGCGAGCTACATGGTCAGCAGTAAAGTTCTATTACATCGAAACACACGTACACACGCGCGCGCACACATACACAAGTTGATTATACGATTAAGCATATAATTTTTATCGCTATAACGATTAATTACATGGCGATAACAGGAGTTTTAATAATAACGAAAGATTCGAATATAAAAACGTTGCATAAAATTCCATAAGCTCTTACAATCGTCATAAATCTATAAACGATGATAAAAGAGAGTTCTAAAAATAAAAAAAAATATATAGAAAAAAAAACTCTAATAATCGACTATTTTTTTTTTATTGCCCAATAAAAATTCAATAAATCACGGAAACATACATTTTGATTTCAGCAACTAAAGATCGCGATCGCTGACCAATCAAGCTGCACGATCGTTCAAAATATCGTGCCAAATCTCGCTCCCGTTTTAACCCGTCAAGCTTATTCTCAAATGATATCTATTTTGGCAGGCTTACGGATATAAATTTTGCTTTCTCCTCAAGTATATTTCCGTCCGCGTAAAAAACTTTTTTTTTGTGAAAACAAATCGTAGGAGAGAGGAAAATGGATTTGAGGTAAACGTCAGCTTTCTCTGTGCAGCGCTGTTTTTTTTTCTTTTTTTTTTTGTTCTTTTCCTTTTGTATACGTGTATGCGAGGAAGCCACGATTATATTATGTTTCGCGTAATTTTTTTTTTCTTTTTTTTTTTTGCATTCTCGAGTATATGCTCATTTTAAGTATCGTTTTTATTGCAACAGCGGCCATTTATGATACGCGAACATTGTCGAGTCACGCAACACGAGAAGCAGCACATTTCTAGTCTTCGTTTTAAAATTCGCTGCTTCAAAACCACACACGGTATTTGTCATAAAAAGTCCGCAACGACGACGTGTAAAATGGTCTGTCGTATTAAAATAAAAATAATCATAATAAAAGGGAAGAATAAAAAAGTTGCAGGAAAGAAAAGAAAAAATTAAAAAAAGAAAAAAACATTTCTTCTCGTCATACGCCACCTCGTCGTCGAGTCCCTGTTTTTCACTCTTGTCTTTATAGTCCCTGCCAACATTTTTTTTTTCTTCTTCCTTCACGTCAATTTTTCGCACCCCAACCAACCGAGGGAGAAATCGAGCCCGCCGCGAGGGTTTTCAGCCTTCGTTTTTCCCTAGGGGTTGATTCCTATCCTCGTACCCCAGGAAATGAGATACGCGGAGAAATCGCTCCGTCAATATATACACCCTCGTACGACGTCGCCACAGCCGCCTCCTCTACTCTTACTTTAAAGACAAAAGAAATTGAAAAAGTCAACGAGGGTTCGATCGACATAAAAGAAACGAGAGAATTTTTCGTAACAAAATATAGATGAAACAACGAATATTTAATTAGTTGCTCAAAGTATTCGCTTCGTTGATACGTAAAATATATTTTCAATAAATGATAATATTAGATGTTTTGCCGAACGATATAAAGAGGAGGAGTGAAAAAGCATTTTTCTAACGAAAATATTTCTCTTACTGACTTATCGATTCAATCCGGAAAGGCTTCAATCTCCAACATCGATTTTGTGAAATCAATTATTTTTTGTTTCCTTCCCATCCTGCTGTTATCCAATTGAAACAAGATCGATAAAACCTCGCTTAGGATTATTAGCATCCTGATATAAATCGATGAAAAGAATCGAAAGAATCATATTGAAATTAACATTATAATTGAAACGAGATTGATAAACTTCCGTGCTTGAGATTATTAGTTGCCTGATAACTCGGAGAATTGTCGCAACGAATATACAGCAGTGACATTGCTCGAAATGATATACATCAGTGCATGCAGCTACACACGTATATTTGTTATGTAGATAACCAGTCGAGGGGGTATGTATATGGTTTAAAATGGTAACGGAGTAATGTATATCGTTGGTACGAAACTGAAGGCCCTGAAGCACGTAACAATGTTGGTGAAATTGAGCCAGAATCGGCGTCCTTTTGTTACTCAGTCAGAGGAGTAGAGATATATATATGCGGATGAATGTGGAAATGGTATTATCGCGGGGTGTGTGTACCACAGGCATTTCAAGCAGTCCCTCTGTTCACATTCCCTCAATTCTCTCCCACTCTCTGTCTCTTCAACTTGCACGTTGGTAAAGTTACGGAAGTGAAATTGGGGTTTTCGTGAGAGGAGAGGGGAGAGGAGAGAAATATGGAGGAGGAGGAGGAGGAGGAGGCGGCGGCGGAAAACTGGCTTCAGGAGGTAAAATCGTTTGGGCTTTCCCTCTGCGGTTCTATCCGTGCCTGCATGGGTGCATGTATCTATGTGTGTATTTTCCGGTGCTGGTTTTGCCGGTGAACCGGTACTACTCGCTCCCGAAGCCCCGGTCGAAAGAGAAAGATAGAGATAAAGGGATGGAAAATGAGGGTGGAAACGCCGGGTCTCACAAGCGCCAGCGCGGACCCACTGAAATCAATACTCTGTGGTCTCCGCCCCCGCGCGAACGCTCGAATACATGAACAAACACGTAGAGGGCGCCTCCGGACTTGCCAAGAACCAACGAGGAGAGAATGAGAGAGAGAGAGAGAGAGAGGGGGGTGGAGAGATGACAAGGGTGGTTTTCGCTCTTCCCCTTTCATGTACATATATGGACATGCATGTGATCTCCAGTAAAAGGCACTTTACTTCCTTCCTTCGTCATCTCAAATCCCTCGAGTTACGCCCTTTTTATACCTTTGCTCTCGATTTGTATACATTCATGTACATCTTCGTGTGCGAAGCTCGGTGTTTGTGCTTTACATGACGCTTCACCTCTTCTTTCAACTCTCAACCCTCAATCCCTTGTTTTCTCCTCTCTCTTTTTTCTCTTTCACCCCTCGATCTTCTAAGCTTTCCTCGATTGCCATGACACTTTTTCTCTCCTCCCACTTCATTTCCTTCTTTCTTTATTCTTCGCTCTCTTTCGGTATTTCTCTTCTCGTCTTCCCGTCTCTTTCTTCCTGCCTCTATTTTCAGAATTTCGATGAATTTACTTCCTTCTTGTTTTCATCCGCTTCTTATCAATTCTCTTTGTCAATTTTCTTTTTTCTCCCATTTCAACTTCCTTCGTATTTTCTCCGTCCTTTCTCAAACCATACGATCCTTGCCTCTTATACATCTCTCTTTTCTCGTTAGCGCGTCACGAAATTGCGAAACTCCCGTAAAAAACCTTCTCTAAATGAAATACTTTTCGTTCCGCAGCTAAAAAGACGCAGAAACGAGAAAAATGTTCTCCTTTTCTTTTTTTTTTCCTTTATCTTTCTCTATCCTCGTAGAATTTATTCTCCATTCCTTTCTGTTCTCACACTCTTCATCCTTCTTTCCTCCAATCTCTTTTTCTCATGCGCTACACTTGTTTCTCTATTTGTTCTCGCTATCGGTTATATATCCTCGTCTCACGTATTTTTATTCACCGCGAATTCACTTCGAACCCCCTCGGTATTCAACTGTTATGATTTTTCTGTGTTTACTTCCCTCTTTTAATGGATTTTCATCACGAGTTTTTTTTTTAATTTTTCCTTCATTTCAATTAAAAACGAAATTCATTTAATTGTCACATCTGTACAAGGGAAAAGAAAATTGCACGTGTTTTGTTGTCATTTAATTTGAATCGTTATTACGTGAAAAAAAGATAGTGATAAACGCTGTTTCTGTAATTTAATTAAAATTCTCGTAATTCGAATCGTTTTTTTTCCGCAACGCCAACGTGTTGAATTACGTATTATTTAAAAGAACGTTTCGAGAGGTCCTATATTTACGTTCAACCTGTTTCGTGCTAATAAGAACCGGAAGTAATTCTCTTTTATGTCAAACTCCTCTCGTAGTCGTCGACGAGACTTTTGCCAGGGCAGGAAGTTGGTTCGGGCAAGGGGTTTTTTTTTTCGTTAGGGGTAGTAGGTCTGAGAAGGCAAATAAAAAAGAAAAAGAGAGAGAGAGAGAGAGAGAGAGCCAGGAAACGGGCAGAGTTGAATAACAGCTTCGCGTTTGTGCCGTCATCGACCCTCTCATCCGTTTATTACGTTTCACCCCCTTTCGCTCGGCCGCGGCGAGAGAAGGCACCCGAGGAAACGACGACACTTTCCGGTGATTGCGGTAATTAAGCGTCTCTTCTAATTAAAAACGACACGACGACGATCTCCGATTAACTCTTTTATTCCCGTTATATGTGCTTCGAAATTTTATCATTTTTTTTTCTTTTAATAGATCCGAAAACAGCTTGACTGAAAGCTCTTTCGTGTTAAGAACTTGAGTCCTTAACGAGAAGCTGAAAAATCGAGGCGAAAAAACGTCGAGGAATAAAAAAATGTTTTCATTCTTAATTTGGCGAATGGTCAATGCTCATCAGTCTTTTAGTCACTTATATATCGAATGAAAGATTCCAACGAATTTTTAATTGTCCGAGAGCAATGAAAAGTGTCCGAGGAGAGTAAAAATTTCTTCATTCTCTATGAGGACTCGATTTTTCTTCAGCTCTTTGTCACCAAAATCCGCGGAATAATAGATTTCGAGATCTGAATTAAAGGATTATGAAGAAAAAAGAAAACCTGCAACGGAGCATCGACATGGGACCATTTTAATTTAAATGCTCGATTTGTAGTACCCTCTTCCGCTCAGACTCGTTTGTGCCCTTATTCATATCATCCTCCTTTTCTCCTTGGTTAATACAATGCACCTTACCGGAAGGTTCTCCTTTTCGGGAGACTTTTTCTTCTTCTACTTTTCGTTCTTCGCGCTCGTTTCCCAGCTTTTTATTCCTCCCGCTAATATTATTGTATTCGCGTTGCAGATTTCGACGCAGGCGTTTCGTAATTGACCGAGAAAACAATGATTCGCGTGTCCAGAAACTCGGGAACGTTGTGCTCGCGAGCTTGAAAATCGATCGTCTCGGACTATAAAGAGATTTTCGAGGCTTTTTCTTTCAGCACCTGTACAACGACGACGACGACGACGACGACGCCCTTTTCGTTATCGAGATCTCTCGGCTTTTTATACTTTTCCTCTTTATTTCACGTTGAAGCGGAGTGAGGCTCGCGTGAGTTTATTTCTCGCCGGTAAAGCTACCCTACGAATATCTGTATCTCGTATATGAAGTACCTCGAGGCGCGTACGCGGGAAGTCACTCGGTGATGTTGGCCCTCGAGGACGATTTATCGAGGGCCACCGCCTACTATTCGCGAGCCAACGTGTATGTACTTACAGCACGAAACTCGCTCTCGGTCAGTCTTCAAACCATTCGCTACACACACTTCGCGCCCTCGTTTGTTCACAGGGTGTCTCCGACCATTCGAATTATATTCAAATTTTCATTATTTCCACCCAAATAACCATTTTTTCAGGCCACTGAACTTCAAAATCAATTCAGAATAAAGTTAACCGCATCTTCGATATAATAACGCTGAACATCTGACAGGATCATTAAACATTTGCTCTCCTTTCGATCGTAAAACGCCAAACGAAAAAAAAAAAAACAAAAATATATGATTCATCTCGACTTCCGTTGGGCCCGATACACATCGCCACAAACACGCGGTTATCACTCACGAAATAAGAAAGAAGAAAAAAAAAAGCGGTAGCTCGCGATATCTTTCGTTCACGGTGTACAAAGAAAATCTAATTAGCCAGCAGGAACTTCTCGTGACTAAGATGATTATCGTTGTAACGACGATAGACACGCGCTGACAGCATATTGCTCTCGCTAATAATTGAACTATTTTACCAGTCATTTTGTATGGTTTCCACTCTTCCATAACATGCGCGATGACATATCTTTATTCCTCGTTTTTAATTATTTTTATATCAATCGAAAGGATAAAAGCACTATATAAACGCGCGAGAGAGAAAATATCTTGTGCGTGTATGGTTCGAAGCTTGATTCTCTTTCGTGGCTTTTGATCTCTCGGGGCGAGCGGACTCCATTCGTTGATTTCTCGCACGAGCAATCTTATTGTCTCGTAGTGTCGACAGCTCAACACCGCGTTCACGTATTTCTCTCTCTCTCTCTCTCTCTCTACACAATCGTAACCTTTATACTCCGTTTATACATGTATTCTTTCATCCGCGTAACGTATACAGAGAATACAGAGAGAACTCGAACAGTGTGTAGGTGACGGTGCGTTGAATATATACGCCGGAGAACAGCTCTAGAACGCCTTTTATCTGAGCCGACAAGTGCCTTTGGCGCAGGTAATTAGCGTGGCGGTTAGAGCGATTAACGAGCGAACGTGCTCATTCACTCTGTGATGGTGAACGACGAGCGCGAGGGAACGAACAGCAGCGCAAGCATGTATAGAAAGAAGCATATAAATGGATACACACGTATCCATTTCGTATATATTTATACATAGAAATGAGAATATATTTATACCTCTGTGTATGTGTGTGTGTGTGTGTATACGAGAAAGAGATGGCAAGTACTTTGCCTTCTGTTCCTCGCAACCCATACTCCTCGCTTGAGCAACTGAAACCTAAGGAACCCTCTGTTCTTTATTGACATTAGTTTGTTTCGTTTTTTTTTTTTTCATCTTTTTTACTTTTTTCCCTATAAAATTCTTTTATTCTTTCGTCGACAAAGTTGCTGGTATTTTTATCGCTTTGATCAACGAACAGGAAGCTCTTCGATGCCGCTTTACAACTGTTTTTTTAATCGACTATGCTGATGGTCGAATAACAATTTCATTGGGTTTGGGGAAGGAATTAATATTTTGGAAGAATTTATAGAACGTCGAGAATCACGCGGGTTTGAAATTTTTTTTTCATTGGCTTTATCGGTGGATGGGGAAACTTGAAACGCTGCTGCTTCTGCTGCTGGGAGTACCGTTCTGTTATTTTGTTGTTGAATTCCATTGCTTTTCTGGGATGTAGAATCGGTGTTGCATTTTTGATTCAATAGGGAATGAAATTGTTTCAATTTGGTCGAAAAATTCATTGAATTGCCGGAAATCCGTGATGCTTCCGAAAAATTTTCAATTTTTTGTTTCATTTTTCTCGTTTTATTCAATCGCCCAATGATACGGGTTCAGAATATAAATTTAGATTGAAAATATGTGGGCGATATGATCGAAGAAAAAATAAAACGCGTTGCGAGCAACGTGCACTGTCACGGATTACCTGCGGATGGAAAATCATTTATTGAAATCGTAACGAGAGATAAAATAACGAGCAAACTCCCCTGTGTGTGTTTTATTTTTTATTTTTTAATCCCTTATCGATTTCTGTCGAGAGGGATATTGATAATATCAATAATTCTTTCGTCGGTAAGATTTTTTCTCCATTTTCTTGCGCACACAAAAAAAAATATATATTTTCTCGTGTTGCGAGTCCGTATGATTCAGCAGAGCTCGAGAACGGCCAAGAAAAACTATGTTCTTTCCTGTCAGAAAGGGGTTTGAGCGAAGAAGCGATTGTAGAACGACTGTTCCGACCCTCAAGGGGTTAAAATCCAGTCGCTTTCCCGCCTGGATAGTATAATATGAAGTTTTCCCCATAGAGCACATACTTGCACTCCAAAAAATGCAACTTTTTTCTCCCCCGATCGATTTTAACTTTTACCCTCCTCCTTCTCGCCCTTTCATGCTCTCACTCTTGTTCTTTTTTCCTCTCTCTCTCTCTCTTCTCCACTTTCATTGCTCTCTTTCTCTCAGCGTACAATAGAAAAAAAAAAACAACAAAAGCTCTACCCTAGCTATCCCTGCTCGAAAGAACACACAACTCGATCACATTTTCAAATCAATTCTTCAAGCTCCCGTATCTTGATGACGTGGTAGGAAGGGAGGGGGGGGGGGGGACAAACGAATGACAAAATCCATATCTCGTTACGTGACTATAACTCTCGCTGATTGAATACGGTACATTGCAATATCGATTTTTTACTCCGCCCCTTTAATGAATTAATAGAAGTATCGCTGTAATACCTTCTGCCTGTATAACTCCGCGACTGCAAACGAGGATAGAATACAGCTTACGTACAGGGTGTCGGAAACGAGCTCATTCTAGTAGGAAAATCACGAAATTCCGAAGAGATAAATCCTCAGTTTATTTTTGCTCCGATCCCCACCGTTCGTCAAGATGATGATTCAGCTGTTAAGGTGAGAAATAAAATTTTGCTGATTCAACAAAAATTTTTTTCGATCGACAAATGGGTGGAAAACAATTAAAATTCGTTTGATTGTTTCCTAAAATCCAAATAAAAATTTGATTAGAACGCGCTTAATTTGGTGGCTCAAATAAATATTTTTCAATCAACAAATGAAATTTGATCGAATTGAAATTTTGTTCAATCAGCTAATTTCTTTTCTCAAAAGTCAATTTATGAAAATTTTCTTTTCGAATTGCAGACACCTCATTGTAAAATGGCGTTTTTGGAGTAAACTTTTATTTGAATCGATGAGGAAACAAAAAAACTTGAGAAATTTCAGTCTCGACTTAATGGAGGTCCTTTATGGTGGACAAAGCGAATGATATATCTATATACTTTGTGTTCTGTACGAAAGAGGGCTCGATTCTTCGTTCCTCCTCGATGAGGGTTACCTACGCCTGCTTTTCTGTTCAGAGGAAGGTTAGCACAAATTCTTTTCGCTGTCTCTCTCTCTCTCTCTCCATCGCTGTTTTTTTTTCCCTGCTCGTTCCACGCCGAGTTCCAGCACGCGCTCTAACCCTGCTTTTCTCCCCTTTTTTCCTACTTTATCTATGTTCGTTAATTCGGAAAGTGTCATTTGTCGCAGGCAGTATTCCGCGCAACGAGATTTGAGTGAGATGGGAACGAGGGAAAAAAAAAAAACACGGAGGAGAGTGACTGAGAGCGAGATAAAGAGATGGAGAAAAAAGAAGTGATAATCGGTGCGCGGAAGTTCAATGGACGTAATTACTTTTCATAGAGACCGAAAACGGACATTAATTGGCCGCGGGCTCTCGTATTGCCCTCCGTAGTTCTCGTGTCAATTGTACCAGATGAAATCCTGGAGATTTCGTTTCTGTTTATTCCCTTCCGAAAACGAATGTACCGAGACGGAAAACCTTTTTTTCCATCATCAGTTTTTTTTCTGCAATGAACATTGCCTCGTCCGTCACCATTTGAATTAATCGAATATCAATTATTCCAATTTTTTCATAATTTCGATAAATTTCTCCCCTCGCATCAGTCTCGAATGTTTCGAACAAAAAAAATCTTTCTGAAAGTCTCATTGTTCTTCATATTTCCTCTTTTTTCTATTACATTTCCTTCGCTTTAATTTTTCACATTACCACTTTGTGCGCATACATATGCATGCAGAAGCTACTAGTCATCGGTATAAACGTGTGGCAAAAGCATACACTAGTTTCCTCCCCTCTCGCTCTCTCTCCTTCACTCTCTATCATCCTCCACTATTTGAATAATTTACCCGACCATCCAATTAGACTCCCAGACCTGAAGAGCCTCGTTCTCATCCTTGCACTCTCGTCATTTTATCTCTGTCTGTCTCTCTCTCTCTCTCTCTCTTGCTCCCTCCCTCTTTCTTCTATTTGTCTTGCACTGTAGCTAATTTCGACTTTGTCGCCCCCTTCGCCTACCGCATAATTTTCTCGCTCTCAACGAGATACACCGACTATATTTTGAAATATACTCGAACATATATATATATATATATATATATATATATATATATATATATATATATATAAACATAATTGACACCGGGTAAACTAGTCAACGAGTACGAGAATTAATCTTTCTCTCTATCTCTCTCTTCTTTATTATATATAACATACCGAGTTTGTCAGACCTTCGCTGCAATGACTCTGCGATGTAATGAGACAAACATAATAGTAATTAACAGAGACGTGAATTCATATACGGCGTTCATTGACACTCATCTTTCATGTTTATTCGCCATTATTTTCGTATAATTATAAAATATTCAAGCGTATATGTATCTCGATCGAAAAAAAATGTGATTTTTCAATGAAATTGTGTTGGATAAAAGATGAAACGTCGTTGAAGATTTTTTCAGCACGTATATAATGCTCTTTAGCTCCATAGAAATGAGTATATCCGCGTGTGCGGAACGAGTTATCGACCACGGGTTCTAATCTCTTCTTGCCAACTGGAACCGTTTAGTTCCAGTACTTTGGTGATAGCTCCATAAAATCCTCACGAGTCGAGGGAATAACCGATCGAGTGTATGAAACGTTCGTTCGTGTGTGACTTTTTATACCGTTTCTCTTTCTCTCTCTCTCTCTCTCTCTCTGAACACTCGGATTCCTCGGGCCCCATTAAGAGAGACGAGCCTGGAACTCGATGAGTTGAATAGACGCTGGGCTCGGTATTGAAAAAGAAATATTATACATATAGGACACGACGTAAGCTCCTGGAAGTTCGCTTTTTTTTTGGATCGCAAAAAAATAAAAATGGAATATACAAGCTCGATAAAATGTCTGTACCCTCTCGGTTTCGGCGCGGTTCATGGATTTTATTCGGTGCACACATTTTATTCGAAATCGTTCGGGCTTGAGAAAGCCCCTCTCACAGCTCGTCGTCGTTTTTACAATTTTCTATGAAATTTCGTAACTCAAAGCTCAGGAGTTTCGTAAACAAACGGTAAAAGGATCGTTGGAACATATAAATATTTTTTTTTTTTGCTCATCACGAACGATATACTCGAGTAACTTCAGAAAATATTGAAAATTCCTTTTTTGTTTTTTTCAACTCTTTCACCACTTGACAATTTTTTTTTCTCCTTCACAGATTCATGCATAATATAACGATAATAAAACCGGTTTTATATGCTCCATTATTCATTTTCTATTTTTGATTGAACCATCGTTATACAACCGTGATTAATTTCCGGCAATCATTGCACGTAATGATTCAAGGCTCACTCGATATTACGTAAACATTAATCAGTTCCTCGGGAGGATATTTTCGATACGCAAACAACTTATCGGCGGTATAAACGAAATAAAAAGGAAACATTCAAATATAAAATTAGAATACATCGATATCGATATATATATATATATATTTATTTCGAAATGTCTATTGACATTTACACGTACGCTGAGTTTCAGACTCGTGTATACAATCCTGCTGTATACGCGTGAGAGAGAGAGAGAGTCTCGCTTTAATTGCACGTGACCAAACGGGCAACGACGAACGAAACTCGACAGAAACGTGATTGCCTCTGGCACGTTGGCTACGAAACGCTATTACGATAATTTTCTCTCGCGTTGTAAAACATGATTTTATCTCTCACTCGTATACTTTGAACATTTTTTTGTTTTCACCTTTTTATTTCATTTTATTCTTCCCCCAATGCTCAGCGAAGCCTTAAAAATTAATACCGCAAAGCGATAAATCGCGTTGCGATACATCGAAATATTTTGTTGCATTTAGCATAATTAAATATTTTGTATAATTATATATTTTTGTTCCGTTACTTTCGTACACGAAGCTGAATCACTCGAATTGAAACGATGGTTTTTTTCTTTTCTTTTTCGAAATACACGGTTTAAACTCGTTTTTAGATTCGTTTACTCCAATTTTTAGTCGATTCATCGTAACTAACAAGAAGAATTGATTTTTGTATATACGAACAAACGTCTTGGTATATATCTCAAGAAAATTTGATTTTGCAAATGTCTCAAGCAACGATAATACAAAAAAAATCAATAACAATGACGAAAATAATGATGCGAATAAAAACAATAAAGTGGCTAAATAATGATCGACGCATCAACGGAAATCTCGTTCTAAAACAGACATGCTCGATATATTTAAATTCGTGCTGCTTCAATAAACGTCAGAGATCACTTTCACGGATTACGCTCTCTCACTATCGGCGATATATAATTACTCAGCGCTTACGGATAATCGGGCCTCTTCTCATCCGAGCTCTAAATATCACGATAACACTTACGAAAACATAATACGAAAGCGAAACACTCGGAGACACCAGCGATAATGTAAACTCTCTTATCTCTTGCACACTTTGCAAAGACTTTTGTTTTTAACACATTGAATCCTCCATTGCGTCATTCTCGCACATCATTGCGACCCGAGGATAATGAGAAAATAAAAAGATTGACAAAACAATGTGTCAAACTCGATGTATCGATTAAAACGCTTCAATTATTTTTCTCGAAGAGAAGAGAGTAAGAGCCGAGAGATATAAATCAGCTGTTTTATCAATAATAGATAAGCCCGCAAGTGTCTTTTTATCGAATTTATGGACTTGTATTTTCTATGTTTTTTTTTTTTTTTCAATTTTTATTCTTTCACGAATCGGTCGCGATCGAAAGATCTTCGTAATCAATCCGTGCTGTAAGTACGTGCTTTGCTCTAAATTATTTTCTGAAGTAACGTTGAATAATTTTCAACAACAAAAAAAGAAGGAAGCTGCGCCTTTATCGTTCTCGCGTAATTGGATATATTTCTGATGTTCGAACAATGATTTTCATTTCGAAATAATGGATTATTAATATTTCAAAGTTTGGTAATTTCGAACGTTTCCAAATTCGTTGCGGAGCACCTACCTTTCTGTTCGGTAGATTCGTTGCAATTAGAGAATCTAAAAAAAGCCTCATTAGAGCGAAGACAGGATGAAATCCGAAGACGGATATGGCGTACGAAGGTGAATGGCCGCGAGAGATGAATATAACGTAATGTATATACACGCACATAAAATATCCAACAAACATACGAAGAGGCTGCGTGATGAAATGGGCTAATTCGTGTTTCATAGATGTACACACAACACACAGACACACGCATATATACTAACGTGCTTGAACAAACGGTTTAATTCGTCTCGATTAATTGAGGCCGACTTGTAATTTCTTCATCCGGCCAAAGTGACTCATCTTTCTCCCATGTCTTTTACCAATCTTTTTGTTCTTTTTTTTTTTTTTCATTCTTTTTTTTCTTCGAATCAAATAAACCTTAAAGTAAAAAACGCTTCAACAGATATTAAAATATCCCGACGATAAAAAAAAACCACAAAAAAGATCGTACCGAGTCTCAATCCTGCTCAACATAGTCTCCTCTCTGCCTCTCTCTCTCTCTTTTTTTCTCTTCCGCCCGTCTCTACATTCGATCTTTTTCTGCGCGTGGGTGATGTGTGTTTGTTTGGACGACTGGACAAATATTATCTCACTTTCGGGCTTACGAAACTAAGCCAAACCTTATAGAACAAGATGAAAAGAAAACGAGAGAAAGAAAGAGAGAGGGAGGATGGGTGAGAGAGAAATATTGGAACATGTACATTAACAGACGTATATAAATTTATTTAAACTTACGTATGTGGAGATATGTGTGTGTATAAAAGAAGTATATATATATATATATATTGGAGCTATAATACACACGTCGGCTCTACGGTCTGCTGACAGATGGCGCAGACCGGTGAATCAATATTCTCCGGGTACTATGTACACGTAAAGCTCGGATATATATGTATATAGATTTATCCATATATATATATGAATGCTGTGCACGTCTCTCGGTATTACTCGTATACAACCTATATTATGTATAAAGCTTGGCTATGTGTATACTACGTGTAGGTAATATCGAATCACCGACGATGCACTTCGTACTGCAATGGGGTTTACCTGAAAACGAGGAAGAGAGAGAGAGAGAGAGACAGAGACAGAGACAGAGAGAAGGCTAGAGGATGTAGTGGAAAAAAGGAAAACGGAAAAGAGAAATGGGAAGAGTGAGGGAGAGAGAGAGAGAGGGAGGAAGGAAGAGGGAGATAAAGGGGTGAGATGGAAACATGGTGGTGAGTGAGGGAGGGAGTGAAAGAATAACTGGATGAGAGCGAGAGGGATGTATATAGGGGTTAAGGGACATCGTTGTGTCAGCTATCTCGCTACTAACTCACGAGGGAATATTTTTTTTCTTTTTTTTTCTCACAAAAGTCTATACATATACGTATCCTCAACAGTATTTTCCATATTCGCATCGCCAATCTTCAAACAAGATTCTTTTTTTACTTTTTTTTTTTTTTTTTTTTTTGAAGTTATCGAAGCATCGTTGGAACGAAAATGATTTCCATTGTATCCCTATTTCTTGTTTTTTTTTTTTCTCTCTTTTTTGTTTTATTCATGCTTCTGTCAATATCGCTTTTTGAGGGCTTGAAACAACGTCGTTTTTTAACCGCTGATTTTTTTCGATTTGATAAAATTCAAATATTCAACGATCCTCACGAACAATATCGAGAGCAAAGAAAAAAAAAAAAAAAAAAAAAAAAAAAAAAGAGAGAAGAGCACCGGAAACAGAAGGCAGAAGAGTGGTAATGGGAGAATTAAAAACTATAAATTTTGCACTAATTGGAAAGACTGCAGAAAGAGAGGCAGCAAATGAAACCGAGCAAATGAACCTATCCCTGTATCCACTCGCTCGAACGTTAATTTCACATATTGTGTATATATATATATATATATATATACACGCGCACGTTTTCAGATATCTCTCTATATATCTACTCGTATAATGCCCATACGTATATGGATATATAATAGTTTGATGGGTTTATGCAAAGCCTCGCGACATGAATTGCTCTCGAGCTATTTCTGCCCTTCTCTCCTCTCCTGCAGCATAGCCCTGTCGCTTACATTCTCATGCCAGACACACAGATGTCACATACATCTTGTACGTACACACTCGAACAGTTTATGTACACATACGAGAGAAAACGGAATCGCACACATCGACATAAATATACGTGCGACACTATACAATATTGGATATCGAGGATGAATCGAGTTTATTCCGAATATCGAATCAGGCTCCTCTCTCATATACCTGTAAACGACGAATTGACGTTGCTCCCTTTTCATCCTGGCTCTTTCCTCCTGCGTACAATATTTATAGACACGTCGTTGATGCTGATTTGTCGAGGCATGAAATGTCCAGTTTCGTCTCGCTCGAGCTCAATTCTCCATCACACGAACAAAACATTTACCTTATTCATGCTTTCCATTAGAAAAAAAAAAAACAAAATAAAATACATTTGACAATTTTGATTTTTCTTGTGACATTTTTAAGTATTTTTTATTACTTCGGAGCTATTCGTTCATGTGGAAATCACTGCTTCATTGACTCTGTTCGTTGTACATTGAATTTCGTTCCAGAGATTATGCAGGAATATACTAATTATTGGATACGTTTCTAGCCTCCAGATATTATCGAATTAATATCTAATAATATCAATATACATCGAGCCTGTTCTCCATATCTTTGTTTCATGAATATTTGTATATGTATATGATATTCGTATACGTATTTATTCGTCACTTACATAGCCAGTGACGTTGAGGAAAACATTAAATCGATCGAGGGTATATACGAACATGTCAAGTCCGTAATCACGACGTTTATATTTAAACGTAATAGGCACACACGTCGTTTATAAACGATCTCATGAGTCTCGTTTCACGCCTGTATACTTGACTGCTAACACAATTCAAAATGTTGCTGGTAATTAAATTTTATATCGTCACTCGCGTCATACACATCGGATTTTTTCAACGTTTATATACAAAAACACACTTTTTACACGAATACATGCAAAATAAATGTTCATAGATATAAGAAAAAAAATATAAATTATGTTCATCATTCGTCTATTAATTCAATCCATTTCTTCGTACATAACTTACAATGTATTTCATATTATAAATTCAAACTTATTTATGAGACAATGAGCTCTTGGCATAGGAAGTTTACTTGAAAGACCGAATAGCCTCGAGTCGCTCTCCTCTCGTATCCACGTAATCTCAATTTTGTTACAAATACTTTTTATCTATGCATCGTTATAAAATCCCTCACACCGATACTAATACTGAGAGACTCGAAATGGATATATGAATAGTGGATGGGCTCGAGGTACTGACATAAATTTATGCCTCTAACAACGATGCACAGAAAAATGTAACGTCATTTCTACAATTTGTTTTCGTTTTATGATTTTTTTTCTTTTTCAATTTCTTTCATCAAGTTTGGTAGAAAACGTTTTATACTCGAATATTTGTTTCTCTTTTTGGCAACGATGTTAAAACTTCAATTCGAATTATCGCGCGAGCAAAGTTTTATCTCGTTGATAAATTTTAGTATAACTAAAATCGGCTATTCGATGGTCGGCCATCACGGTGGTCGCTTATAAATCTTCTCGTAACCCCCAGCCACCGGAGAAACTTTATATCGGATTCTCGAACCAGTTATGGCGTACACAACCCTACCCGGTAGCGTATAAAATCTATAAATCGATACACGTATTTTCGCTAAATTGAAATAAAAGGAATAGGATAACGAGGGGCGGGGAAAAAGACGAAACACCAAATTGCCAGCCATTTGCCTCGTTCTCATACGTGCTCGAATGGACCCTGAGACACATTCGCGTCGCGGACAAATCATACCGGGAAACCAAAGTAAAAGTACCGTAAATTCGCTTTTTTCAATCACCAAATTACTATTTTTTTTTTTCGTTCAATCACTCGTCGGCGAATTGTCATTCCGACGAATATTGTGAAGACGCTATCGTTCGGGACAAAAATCACTTCGAAATCGTTACCCCGAAAGAACGAAAAAATTAATGAATCTATAAAAAAAAAAACGTGATCGGAAGAAGCGTTCGTTTTACGAAAAGCCAAAAATCCGAGAAGAAAAAATACTTTTATCTCCATTCCATAAAAAATAAAAAGTAGAATTCGTTCACTCTTTTTTTTTTTTTTTTTTTTTTTTTCAATTAATTTACAACCAGGTCACCCAGTAGACATTTTTGTCGCGTCCATCGGACGCGCGTGTCCATCAATCCTTTCCGATTGCGTTGGAAACGCTCGATAGCAACGTAAATCGTTTCGATGCCCGTACTCACGTGTAATTGGAGAAAATGCACGTGTGTCTCTCCGTGCATGTGGCTGTCGCGCGCAGTTTTTTTTTTTTCGCCCTCACAGATATACGCGTGTGCTCGAAACGAATGCAGCCGCAGAGTCGAGTGTCCTGGCTTCACGGTTCTCCGTTCATATATATATATATATATCACGCTCAATGTCAAACGGGCGCATGTCGTCAAAGTTTCTCGGAGTCTTATCGCGAGTGTTGTGACCTTTTTTTTTATCACAGCCCATTTTCTCCTTTATATTTTTCTGCCATATATATTCCTCTCTAAAATAAAAATAATTCATGCTATATTTCTTCTCCTTTATATCTATGTATATGTATATTTTTAATAAATAAAATATACAAGTCTGTATGCGTATGTTCGCGAATATATAAAAATTGTACGTTTGTCTGTGTTATATTCAACTCGCTCTTGCCAGTTATGCCCAGCGAGTGTTCCACGACGCGCGACGAAATAATAATCGTCCGACGCCAATTAAAACGCGGATGCATCCAAAATGCATACGAGTCCACCCCTTTCCATGCCTCGCTGTATGTGTGTGTGTGTGTGTGTGTGTGTGTGTGTGTGTGTGTTGGCGTATATTTTTGTGTTCGCCTGTTCGTGCGTTTGCAACTTCGAACGAGCCAGAATTCTAACCATTTATTCAACTCCGCGCTACGAATTTATCTGGCCGTCATATTTGCTCAACTTTTTTGCTTTGTTTTTTTTTTTTTTACTATAAATAAACGACTCATCGGGTATATTTGTTGCATGGAGGAGATTTGAAAAAATGCGACTCAATATGCGGGCATGCGAAGCTCTCATTGAGCCTGCGAAAAAATAAACGACTTTTTCGTCTTTTTTTCATCGCCTTTGTTGAATATTCGTGTCGATTTTTCTTTTAATTATTTTTTTTTTTTTCCACCGTTTCGAATGGATCGTCGCCATGAATTTTTTCAGGTTTTTAAATCGGAATATTCGCCGCTCGAGGCTATTTGCATATGGAAATTAATTCGGGAAAGAATAATTCATAATTGTATTGAAATTTACATTGGTGAACTAGCAAAAAAAAAAAATCTTTTTTATTGATAGATTCAAAAGGTTGCAAAATTTTTGATAAAATTATAAATCATTGTTTGATACAAAAAAATCTTGATGCTCGATTCAAACGAGATGCATCTTGCATGAAACCTAATCGAACGATCGCAGGAAATTCTCGACGTAAAAACAAAATGTTGTCGACTGGTTATATTCTCTCGCTCTCTCTCTCTCTCTCTCTCTTGGACTTGATATTTTTCTCTATTTATTTCTTTACGATCATTTTTTTTTCATCTATCTTTCTCTCTGTGTCCATCCACACATCATTGGATCACGATGCAGCTGCATCGTTGAAATGTTGAGAGAAATAAAAAAAAGTGCATTGAGTTCTTGTCGCCTTGTTGGATGCTCGCACGAACGAAATCTCTCGAACGAGAAGAGTCCGCGAGAGGATCGGAAAAGAGTTCTCGATCGATTCGCGGTACTGACTCTCATCCGTTTATTTGCTTCTCATCACGATCGGACTTTCTTTTTTTTCTCTCTCTCTCTCTCTTTCTCTCTATCCTTTTTTTCCTCATTTCTGTCCTTTTGTTTCTTCTGCCATTCTCATTTTTATTTGTTTTTATTTTTTATTCAACGCGACATTCGTTAGCGCGACGATCTTCGTCGCCCGATATATATACAGATATTTATCTCCGATATATGGAGCGTTGAGAGAATCCAGTGGCGTGTGTACACCATATACGTGGTATCAGGATCTCTCTACTCGTTGCAATAAGCCGATGACATTCTCTTGTTTTCTATTATTGAAGCATGCTTTATTGGATTTTATTGAAACGAAACAACCGGGAGGAGGAATCCTGGCGGAGGAAGAGAAAAAATTTAATTATAACGAAAAACGTTGGGAAAACTCTGAACAAGCCAAACGGGGGGAGGACATTTGAAAAAAAAAAACGAGAAATCGAGACACTATCGCAAAAACAATGACCAGTTTTTTTTTTTTTTTTTTTTTTTTTTTTTTAAATCTCATTTTGCCCCCCGGGCTTTTCTCTCAGTTTCAATTAATTTCAATTGCTACAATATTTAACGCAATGAAAACGGTTTCGTGAATCAAAATATTCAACAAATGAAGTTTTACATACTTCGATAGCGTGTGTATGATTGGGAACAATTTTTCGAAATTCATCAAAATCAATCAATTAAAATAGTGATTCGTGTTACTCGGTTAAGGATTCCCGAAAAATCTCTTAGCCTCAAACAGTAACACGATCGAATTGATCGATAAATAAATTCCTGGAAAATCCTTCGGAGAAAATAAAATGATAATGATCTCGTGCTCCGTCGAGTACAAGATTTATACGAAGGTCTTCTGTTTTTTTTTTCTCTCCTCTCTTTCACGATGTTTCGCTGCAGCAACAGAACTGCAGGGCAAAAGTAAATGCCTGAGGTCGATCTTTATCGACGGGAAAACTGCGATCTCTTTTTCTCTCTCTCTCTCTTTGTATTTATCTCGAGTCGTTAAATCCAGAATATCTCTGTATGCGTTAAGCGAAAATAAAAGAAAAAAAAAAAAAAAAAACCTGGAGGACGAGATAACGTCCTCCAGATACAAATAATTCAATATCAACCGTGAATACGTTCAATACTCGATTTGTTCGAGTGAAAAACTGCGGGAGAGCCCGAGAGAAGGAAAAATTACAGCGTTGAATTTCCCGAGATTTTATCTCGTTCTATTTCCTGCAAATGTAATCGCTTCGATATAAATCCCGAGAGCAGGCTACTCGGGGAAAAGGGAGAAGAGAGAGAGAGAGAGAGAAAAAAAATGCCAGCTTTTATGCAAAAAAAAAGTACCTCCGAGTGTTTCCTTTTTTTTTTCCTCCCTTTTTCTAATTCTTTTTTCGTGGTGAATTCACATAACTACGAAAACAAGATTTTGTATACGTATGGCATTTCACAAAAGCTCGGTAAATGGCTCAGCTATATTCGTAAGCTCTCAATAATAAAACGAAACGAGGCCATCGAGCCTTTTCTCTCTCGTATAAGTGTCTCTCCATATATACGTGTGTAAATGTAAATATAAAAGGGAGCTTAACCGCGAAACGTCGTTCCATACTACGATGGAGACTCACGGGAGAAATGGATTTAGATATCCTGAGGGTGATTCGGGAACCTCTAGAACGATAAATATATATGTATATGTTAACTTTTAGATGGAGTTTATTACAGTCGTATGGCCGAGGGTCTCTCTCCTCGTCCCTTTATCCCTGTGCTTCGTCACATCCGGTGTGTACAGAAACGTGATTTCGTACCGGAGCGATAGAGCCACGTAATAATTAATTATTATGTTCGCGAATAAGCTAAAATTTATGTCTTTCGGGTTACATGTAAACTGAGAAATGTGAATTGAAGACTGCTGCGCGGCAAAATTTATTTTCGTGAGCTCCAAAAAATTTCGAAAAAAATTTGAGAAGTTGACAAAAAAAAATGAAAAATGTTCGATTGTTCGAAACTCCTAATGAAAGAAAATGAAAAAAAAAAAAAATGTTTGAGCGTCAATTCCCGATGGAGGTTGATAATGATCATTAAGATCCTGTGGACGTTCCCCAGGTGGTTACGCCCTTGAAACTCTCGCACTTCGAGATGTACACCAAGAAGCACACACTTACACACAGAAATCCTTACGGAAAACCACATTAACACACGTGCACGAACGCGAGAAGAAGGCAGAGGGAATGCGCGGCACTGGCACCTGCATTTTATTGCTTCCATTAAAGTTGATTGCTGTAATGCGCACCCTCTCTCTCTCTCTCCTGCTCTCTCTCTCTCTTCCTTCCTCACTCCAAATACCGAGGGTAACAAAGACGATTTTTTGTTTTTCCTATTCTCTTCGTTTTGTTTTTTCCCTTTCTTTTACTTCTCATCTCTGTAATTGCTCAGCAGTTAACGAATCTACCGACATGGCAGCGATTCCTCTAATTCCCTCCCGACGTTTCTTCTGCTCTTCGTTCTCTAGAGGAGACTGTTACGACCATAGAATATGATAGAAACAAGAGAAACAAAGATGGAATTACAGAGAAGATAATTATTCCGACGTCTCTCGGAGAACTGTCTCTTAATCATTTATCCATCTCTCGATCAATTGCTTCGACCTATTACGTGTCAGTATACGAGTTACCAACGATATCTTTTACATTTTTAGCTTCGTTTTACTATCATTATTATTACCATTCTTAACGTTGACCATTTTTCACAGCAGTTTTTGCAATTATGGTCAATTAAATTCAATGTCGATTGAAAAATGTTTTCTTTTCTTTTTTTTTTTTTTCCTATTTCTCATCTTTGCCCACAATTATTTTCATTCACATTATTTCTCAGCTCTCCATTCGATGATGATATAATTTAAAAAATTAAAAAAATCATGAATTATTGTAAATGAACTTATTATTATGATTGAAGCATGAAATAAGAGAATAAAGTCGTCGGGGGAGATGAAGCACAGAGGAGAATCGAAGTCAGTAGGCTAAGACGCCTCTCGGGTCGCTGTAAATTATTCATACGATCAATCCTCCGTCTCAAGTGGCGCGGTGGCTCGAGCTACCGCGTCGGTTCAACCTGCCTCACGAGTTATCCCCAAGTATATACTTAATAATGATAGTGTGATAACCGGGTATCAGTTACACACTATATGCTCGGCCCGTGCACATACTAACACACATAAAAGTCTTCATAGATCCGCGAGTTTATGAAACAGTAACCGTGCAACGAAGAGAGAGAGGAGAAGAGGAGAGAAAAAAAAATATTATTTCACGTCACTCGCGTACACGTAACTCGTAGATTTTTTGTTCTAAGCCAGTTTTTAGCTCTTTTTTTACATCTTTTCTTTTTGCTCTCGCTCTCGTTACGATTGGTCTTGTTGTACAAACGATTTGTCGGTCAAGTTCGAGCTCTCGATGAACTGGAATTATGTAACGGTATTTTTATTCCGAGCTTTCATTAATTTATTTCATTTGAACGATTCTTATTTGGTTCGATATAAAAATAGAAAATAATATTCGAGGCTCGTTTAGATCATAGTCGTTGTGATTTCTCGAGATACTTTTTAAAATGGAAAAAAGAAAGAAAAAAAAAACAAATTGAGTTGAATTTAAGCGCGTTTAAAATGTAATGGGATAATTCGTTGGTATTAAATAGAAAATGTTGTCGTGACAAATTCCATGGCAGATCATTTCTCGGTTCATGGGTTCGAGCTTGGAATTCATGTCAGGAATATAGCGTAGAGTAGAGTCAGCGAAGCTGTGCTGATCGTGTATTATATTTATATATATATATATATGTATACATCATGCTCTCACGTGGACACAGTAATATATTTTGAGCTCGTACCTAAAGGGGCGTAAACGGTTCGTCACTCTAGCCAGAATATCAGTCGATTTACGACCTTCTTCATCGACCTCTCGAACATAGATGCGATGTCATGTGATTTTCCAACTGTCCCTGCCGCCATTTTATCCGATGATGGATTAACCACGAACGAGCCAACAGCTGCTACATCGATTCCTCGTAATCCTCATTCTTCCCTCACATTTCTCTTTCCCTATTAGCCCCCCGAGCTTCGTTCTTCCCCTCTCGTCTCTATTGAATCGATTATACTCGAAAAAAAACAGCCAATATATTTTTCTGCAATTTCATCCTTGGAAATAAATTAAAAAAAAAAAAAAAAAAAAAAAAACAAACAAACAAACAAACAAACTCGTTAATTAAGCATTTTTGATGATGAGCTGATGACCCATGATGAAAAAACGATACTTTTGCTTCGTTCGAAAGGTCGTTTTATTGTACACTTTCGTATCACATACAATCGTAATTTGGTATAATGAATGATGAAAATGTACCGAAATTCTTGTCAAATACACATTGAAACGATTTGGAACAACGACGGTGATTCATTCCGCCACAAAAAAATAAATAAAAAAGAAAAACGTTTCAACCATTAATCCCCTTCATGAAATTCTACATTTTTTATGTACATTCTTTTGAAAAGCGAAGTATCCACTCAGGATAATAAAGACGACGACGATATTACGAGCGCTTTTGAAAGAATATTTCCGTGTAACGAGGCAAAGTGAAAGGACGATTTTTTTTCTTTCTTTTTTTAATTCTTATTCCTTTTTTTTAAATTTTATATATTGAGAGAGTGATTATTTATGTTCTCTGGTAAAATACGACAGATTTTTCTCCACGAGCTTTCACATATTTCTGACTTTTCGCTCAGTCTCGAGAAACAGGAAAAGAAGGAACGTAACCGAGAATAAAAAATGATGAAAAAAAGTTTTGCCGGAGGGAAGAAACGGTGATGCAAATTCAATAAGCATTTTTGAAGGAACTACTTCGAGGTCCCGGAGAGCCAAGAAAAATGTTTATTCCATCGCCAACTCTCTCTCTCTCTCTCTCTTGCTTCTCTTTTCACTGGGTTGTGCAACTTGAAAGCGAGGAAAGCTCGATAAAAGCGATTTTATCCGTCTCTATCCTGTCATCCTGGCACTTCTTTCTACCCATCAAGAAACGTCTCTCGTCTCCCTTTTCAAATATACATACTTTTATTGTTATTAATATTATTGTTATTATTATTAGCAAATAAAAATGGCGTAAGTTGGAAGATTGAACAGCAAAAGTCATTTAAATTACGGCCCTACTTCTCTCCTCGTTTTCTATACACACATATACTTATGTATATATGACGTCAGAATTCGTGATAGCATGCCTCGTCGTCGTTGAAGCATCAGGGAATGCAAAGCGAGTTCCCTCGTCGCTGTTCAAAGTCTCTCGCGCGAGAGCACGCAGCACTCTCAAAGTTTGCGGGAGTCTGAGAGAGAGAGAGAGAGAGAGAGAGAGAGAGAGAGAGAGAGAGAGACGAACAAGATCTTTCGCTCAAAGTTTCATTCGTGTATAACTATCTACCCTCGGTGTATATACGAAGTGAGTTTGGTCGAAGTGGTAAGCAGGCGGAGAAAGAGATGAAGGCAGAAACAGGGCAAGAAGGAGAGAGGCAGAAGAGCAACTTCACTGATTATATGTACCGTTAATGTTTCATATCTATGAAATAAAATCAAAATTAGTTCACTGTTATGTCTGACTTGTTTTGTAAAATAAAGAAGATTCGAAATACTCGAATTTATGGAAAATCTGGTAATCAAAACGTTTTTATTCGTGATAAAATTATTATCAACAGCGTCGTTTTCAATCGATCGCCAAATCAGATAAATGCCTCTTTTTATTTAAATTTTTTTATACCTTTTTCAAATCATTTCTTTGTTCACTTATTCTTTATTCTTTTTTTTTCTCTTTGCTTCAGTTTTGTTTTTTTTTTTTTCTGCGATTCAATATCGTCGTGGCTTCTTGCTTGTCGCATTAAATCGCCGGATGACGATCTTTGGCCTTCTCGCGCTCTTCCACTTCACATTTCTCGTCGCCAATGCGCCTCGTCTCCTCTCTGTCTCTCTTGACGTCCACTCTACCCGAGAGATACATCGTGTTTCTTCTCTGTTTTTTTTTTCTCTTTTTTTCTTCACCTCAGCTTTTATACTCATTCGAAACAAGGCTCTTATACAGGGTGTCGTTAAAAATCAACCGTCCTCGTTAAAGCCCCATGAGCTACCGACGTTTTTGCGATCACAGATATGGCCAATTGCTCGCTCAATCGAATTCCTTCGCAAACGTTTTTTTGTTACTTTCGTTGCTATTCCTTACAGAATTTCGAAAACAATGTTGACAATTTTCCTGTATACATTTTTTTTTCAAGCGGACCGATTTAAAAATTTTTTTTTTTATGATTGGAAATACGAGTTTATGGAATTTTTCAATTTTTCAATCGAAAGAAACTTGGATTTGACAGTTTTTTTTTCTTTTTTTCTCTCTTAGAAAAATCTATTTCGTTATCTTTTGTCTCAGAATTGCAAAAACATTCATCAGGATCCGTCATATCGTTTGAGTGATTGAAATTGATCCACTGCAGCTCGATACTGCGTGATAATTATATGAAGAATCTCCAAAAATATGTGTGTTTTTCGTCACTAACAATGAGCAATCTCCCCTGACGTGGGTAAATCGATGAGATATGCGTGACAAAGTAATGCGCGATAAAAATTTTCTCGTAAATTGCGTTCTTTGTTGCGTAGAAGCTTCATCGATTTTTCACCGGGTCACGAAAGCCCTTGGCAAACCTTCTACCCCTCGTTTCCCATTTTTTTTTTCTATGCTCCATGTATTTTGAAACCGAACGCGTGTTTGTTTGTTTGTTTTTTTTTCTTCTTTTTTACTATCACTCGTAACCCTTGAACTTAGCGAGTGTAATGAGAATTTTATCATCTTCGTCCTCGGTAATTGAAATATCAGCCGGAAGCTTAAAATAAAATATCGTAAAATTTATTGACGTTTGTTTATTTTTTGTGTTTCTCGTATATTCGGATAATTGAAAATAAATTAATCGAATATTGTTCACACTCGATTCATTAATGCTTAAATCTATTTTACGTTAATTATCAGAATCAAAATAGACTAAAAATCTGATTTTTACTTAAAATAATTTCGTGATTATTTCGATAAATTAAAATTCATTTCACACGAATAGTCGAAACTCCAATAATTTGCTTTTCACCGATTTTTTTTTTTCTGAATGAAAAATGTTCATATATTTAAAGGCTGATCCGCTGACTAAGCTCGAATAGCACCTCTTTCATATATCTCTTCACTGGAATTGGATCTGTGCTCGAGGCCAGAACGACATTCCGCTCTCTGACTCGCTCGCTCTTTCGCGTAGTGGTCTCAAGTTCGAAATAAAACGCGCACCATCTGCGGGATGGGGTGGGGGAAGGTGGGGGAGCAGTAAAAAAAGGTTGAAAAGATTGAGAAAAAGGATGAAGACGAAACAGATGAAGTCGTTGAAAACGATTTTTGAATGTTTCGTATATAATCATCGACTTTAAATCGAAAACGATGTTTTTACGAAATCGTTTAAACTCAAAACGATCGTTGATCACTTTGAAAGAGCATAAAAATCGACAAATTTCGATTCCAAAGCATTAGCAAGACTCGAAAAATGAAGAATTTTTATCATTCAAACGTCCGAATTTATTTCTCTCCCATTGCCTTTCAAGTTCAGTCGATTATTATTTTTTTCACGCGCAACAACAGATTTTATTTGATTCCTTATATACACATACGTGCTTCCCCGACGCAGAATTACCGAGAATACGGCTATAATAGATCCTCAATCACGTCGATTATCTCGCACAATTAATCCTGGAAATTGAGATAGTCGATGAGGCCGATCGAGCAGCGCGATATCATCAAGAAAACGAGCAATATGTACACATATTATATACGTTTACATATAAAACCTCATGGATAAACGACGTGAAGAATTCTCGTATGGAAATTCACGTTATGAGATGATCCGATTAAATATTCACTTACATCCTCATAATTAACGTATTCTAATTATGTAACAGTACTTTATATTATTAATAAATGCACATTTATGTATACAGAAAGTCCAGCAATATTGAATCCGTTTTATCGAACCTCTTGAATCTTAATAAAAAACAAAAAAAAAATATATCATTCATAAAAGCGAAATATTTTTGAACGAAACGACAATATTGTAATGATCCATTTGGATCAAGAAAATTTTTCGCGATGACGAAGGCATATTTAAACGCATAAAATTGATGAATATACAGACAGTTTCGATCGGTCAGACAAAATTAATATTGGTGGAAAGAAAAAGGTAATTCCACGCGCGTATACGATCGATATTATTGCAAAAATGCATATTTTCGTATGGCTCATTTTATCCCGGTTCTTTCCAGTCTTCCTCGACTTTATCAAGTTTTATGATTAAGCTACTAAATAAAAAGCGTTAAACGCGCGCTTGTAGAGTAATAAACGCTCTCGGGATTCAACCAATTTGTAATGTCAGCGTAAGAGGCGACGATTTTCATTAATTAAATAACGTGAAATGTCACAAAAAAATAATTAAAAATTTTCATTTTTTTTTTTCAACTGATAAGATTCGTCGAGGAGAATAACGGAAGCAAATAAGAAAAAAAAGAAACAGCAAAGAAGTTTCTGCTTTTTTTTTATTATCGTGTCGAAGAGAGAAAAATAACGAGCACCGTTTTTCCAACTCGATGCTTCGGTTCGTTTGATATTCCTCGTTCTCGTATATCTCGTGTCTCGAACAAAATTGATTGGCGGAAAATGAAAGCGTTAAACTTCTATAAACTTGACTACAAAGTCGATCCTACTTATGACTTTTTTCTGTCAGCCATCGACGATTCGCGTGTGCATTCGACTGCACTTTATTATAACTGCGCACGTTTCTTTTATTTCCGTTCCTACATCCTTTCGCACGAATCTTTCTTCGTCCTCGTTCTTTTACCCACGGCTATCGAGAGATATAGAGACCAACTCAGCCAAAGCGCTGCCGTTCCCTCGGGAACATCAGCAGAGAATAAGAAACCGTAAAGCCCTCGGTATTCCTGCGAATTTAACATTTTTTTACGCCCACGCACAACTTGCTCAAAATGACGTCGAAAAATTTTTCGACTCGAAATGAAAGAAAAAACCATTTTTCTCTGCCTTCATTTTCAAATGCAGTTTTTACCATTCTTCTCTACATTTCGAACCACAAATTCATCGAAAATCATTCCAGTCGCTCGCCCGATGCTTTTTTAAAAATATTTTTGTTGGAAAAAAAAAAAACATTCGTTTTTATCGCTTTTCTAATGAGATTTCCGTTTGTGTTGTGTGTTGCAGGACATGTCGGACGTTTGCGTCGGTACGAGCGTAGGAACGATCACGGAACCGGAGTGTTTAGGACCCTGCGAGCCAGGCACATCGGTAACCCTCGAGGGTATCGTTTGGCACGAAACGGAAGGAGGTGAGGACCTATTACGGACTGATTATTGCATGAAAAAAAAGGGGAAAATAACAAATATTATTCAAATAACGTTGGAATAATAGTAAGAAAAAAAATTGGAAACTTTAATTAATTTTGATCGAAAACACGGGCAACGTCGAGTGAACAGGATCACGAAAACTCATTGCGAAAGAAAGAAAGAAAAAAAAAGCATAAAGATATAATTAAACGAAACTTTTGCTCCACCGTATTATTAATATATTCGAGAGATTTATTTCCTCGAGTCAGATATCAAAGGATTGATAAAAAAAAAACGCACAATGGACGAGCAAGAAGAGGTCGAGGGAGAGGAAAGGAGAGCGGAGGAAAAGTGAGGGTACAAAGAATTGAAAGGAAAAACTAGTATTCGATTCAACGCTTTCGCCGAAAGATTGCAATATTTATTCCCTTTCGTATAGCCTCTCTCACGTACAAATTCGCAAGGACCCTTATCCCGTCGAAATATCCTTCAGCGATGACGAGAAACGAATAGACGGATAGAAGAAGCTGAAAGAAGGGGGAGGAGGGGGTAGGAGAAAAACCAGAGGAAACTCCAGTTCCATACACTTTTCTCGATCGATTTATATGTATATATATATATAGATATAAATGTATAGATTCGAAGAGGACGATTGACGGAGGGAAGAGTAGAAATCCCGATGGAGTGGAAAAGTCGATCGTGACGGTATTTCTTTTCGTATCAGGGCGTAGCCCGGGAGGAATAAAAAGACGTTAGAAATATCTGACAAAGAACGAAGAGAAAGAAGATCGACTTCGAATGAATAAATCGCATATTTGCTTATAAATATTGAATTTATTATTATTGTTATTATTATTATTACTTTTCCTAGACGCTTTCATTTTAGCAGAAGCGTGGACATAAAAATAGTAGACGTCAGAAAAACAGTGATAGTCATAACAATGATGATTATAAACGTGGATAATGATAATAAAAATAATAATAATACATTGAAAAAAAGCTAAATGATAAAATATTCGATTTCAATTCAACTAATCCGAATGAAAGAAACTTCTGCCTCGTTTTACACGCTTTTTTTTTCCACGTCTCCGACGACGAAATAGCTCTTTCCGTAATTCTCCATCTTTCCCCAGCTCGTTTTCGCATACATTTGAATGAGAAATTAATTTTCTCCTGTCGAGAGCAATCCAAGATAGGGAATCTTGAGAGCTTCGCTACTCCTCCGCACTTCTCCATCATCTCTGGAATCTCTCGTAAAGCTTTGTGCCCCGAAATGTATTCATAAAAATAAAGATGGCGTTCGAGGTGTCTGAGATATCGAACTTTTTAGAAAATATATCGGAAAATCGTTCAGTTTTCGTGTATATCCTTTCTGCAAAAACATTTTTCAGTATGGTTTTTAGATTTTATTGAACTTTCGCATCGTTTCGACTAGCTCTCCCTCATTATTTCAAACATAAAAAATAATGTCTCGCAGCTCGCAAGAAATACGGTCAATAAAAATGAGATGGAAAATAGAGGGGAAAATAGTCAACTAGTGAAAGCAGGTATTTTATATAATAGGATATCTCAGTGGTAGTTTTCCATTAAGGAGACACGGTGTCATAAAAAGAAAAGAGGGAAAAAACGGCACAAGAGAAAATAGATGATTCTCGCGAGGGTGAGTGGGGAGAGAGAGAGAGGGAGAGAGAAGGATGAAAAAAAAAAACACGTGAAATCCCGAGGACAGGTTATTTTCATCGAGTCCTTGCGAGAAAAGGGCAGCGGCAAGAAAAGTGCTTCTTCTGGAGCGGAAATACTGCTTAATCTCGAGCCCGACGTTTTACCACGCGACGCGATCTTATTCGACTCTCCTCCTCCTCCCTCTCTTTCTCTTCAACTTTCCTCTCGGGTTTTTTTTTTTTTCTTCATCTTTCTCTCCTTTTTTCTTCTCTCCGCGATTAAAACGAAGAGAGCTTTCGTTCTCCCTCGGGAGACACTCCCTCGCTAGGCACTCCGGTCCTCCAAGCGGATTATCCTGCTCGTACTCACGAATCCCCACCACCCTTTCTTTAAGCCCTCGCTCTTCATTTTTTTTTCTCCCGATTTCTCTTTTCGTCCCTTCGATCTTCACTTATTCTCCGATTTTCTTCTAGCCCTCTCTCGATCTTTATTTTTACTCGATTCTTTTTCAACCCTCCTGCTCCTCCCCTCTTTATCTCGATTTTCTTATATCACTGAATTTCATGTTTACACGATTTTTTTTTTCCATCCCCACGATCCTTATTTTCTCCTCTATTCTTCTGTCTATTCAGTTTTCATGTTTTCTCAATTTTCATCTGAACATTTCTAAAACCCTTTCGATCCTCACTCGTTCATTGTGTGATTCGTTTTTTTTTCTCAACCTTTTGTCTCTCGCTCATGCTTCATTTTACTTTTTTCATCCTCTTCTTCCGCTCAATTTCAATTTGTTTTTCATCGCTTTCTCTCACAAATCTGAAAGAAAAAATTCAATTTCCTCGACACTTTTTAATTCGAAAACTAAGACTACTATTTTATTTCTCCTTACAATGATTCCGGAGCGAAAAAGAAAAAATCTAACGGGCGTTTGAGTAACATGACGTATACCTACTAAACCCATGCTCGAGGAACTAAAAGGAATTGAATATACTCTCCATTTTGTGCGATTCATGCCTATAAATATATTTACGCGTATAAAGATACGAACGCAGGTATACATGGGTATGTTTATATGTTTCTTTTATATAAAATAAGCAGGGTATATATAGGGACCACGGTTGGAGCATTTACGACCCCTTTAAAAATTTACGATCGCGCCACTATCTAGATCCGGTATTCCTGTGTGCGGTGCATCCCGCGAGAAACGTGTTCGACAAGGTCATTATCATCATCGTCATTATCGATATTCTGCTGTGTTATATTTATCGTAAAAACGGATAAAATAAGAAAAAGTAAAAAAAAATAAAATAAAAGTAAAAATAATAAAAATGATAATGGACAGCTCGATGGTTTGATGGGAGAATTTATTTTTCGTCAAATACCAAAAGCATTCTCGATAATTGAGTGATATTAATTTACGCTCGATCTTTCAGACTCAGGGCCGAAATAGTTTGGAGAAAAAACAAGAAATATTTCAAATCGTCTACGAGGTAAAAACGTGCTCGATTATACGAGAGTATTTTATCTCTGAAATCGAGTAATTGGAGCTCTGTTTGAACAGTTTTGATAAATTAGATCGTTTTATTCTTTAGCCCGAGCCATGAGCTTCAATCTATTATTACGATTATGTTGACGGAATATGTTACAGCTACGTGTGCGTACTTATTTTCAACGCCCTGGGTGTGTCTATTAGCTAACCGAATATAGCTGCTCCTATTTTTTTCACGACTACTTTATCAGATAATTATTTGTTTCAGTATGAATTTTTCATTAATCACATATTGACAAAATGTTTTTTCGCTTTTTTCCCCATCTTCGACATATTCTGCGTCACGATGACGTATGTAGAACAATATTGTTCGCTAAAACGTGATTTTTTTCATTCCTTAGAGCGGTGAGAGGTTATTTGGGGTGTGTAACGCAGATAGTGCGTAAGAGGCTCGAATGTCGAGCAACAGCAGGGCCGGAGATAGTTGGTTCGGTTTCGAAATTACCCCCTGAAATTCACGAGCTCACATCTGTGAGTAGATCGAGGAGGGATTGAAGTGACAGAGAGAGAGAGAGAGAGAGAGAAAGCGCGAGAGAGACTCACACGCAAACACATGATTGTGTGAAACCATGCAGCAGCTTCAATATCCATGAAAATCGCAATTCCGAAGAGACAAACGTAACACGTATACGTAAGCATAAATCGATAGGTTAAAAGCACAAGGGCGTAATTTAGCTGCAGTTATGGGTATAAATGGCTAGGAACGCCATCTTGTTTGCTGACAGGAAATGCGTAACCTTATACACCCCTATGTACTTCTATGTACTCATAGGCTTCTCTGTATACTTGTATATAGACAGTAACATCATCATATGCATCCCAAAAGCTCCGCTACGATTATGGCTATCTCCAATTTAGGTTTCCTTCAACCCCCACTCCATTATCTTGCTCGTTGACGATGTCGACGTATCAAGAGCATTAGGGATGAAAATCCAGTTGGATCTTGAGGCTTGAAGAGAAAATTTCGGATCACTGAGACGCTCGAAAACGATATCCTTGTGAAAAGCTTTATCGAAAATACTATTTCTCCTCCCTCTGTATAATATAATAATGTATACATCTATACATGATGATTTTATCCACACAAAGAGCAAAGTATATACATCGACAACTCTAAACATATACTCACATCACGTGGCTTGTTATCGATCGCTCCTTTTGCCATACATTCTCACCCCTCCTTCCCCTCATCCCCCAACAAACCATTCTGTCCCATGTTCCACCTTCCTCGGGGATTGATATTGGCAAGATGGCTTTAGTGGCATCGAACGACACGCTCGTCCATACATCCAAAAGAGCCTCATCTCCCTCTTTCATAAATATTTCTCTTCGAAATACGATATGCCACCCTTTCACACGCGTGTCTATTCCATATCAACATTTTTTTTTCTTTTTTTTGCTTTTCATCTCATCGAAATAAAAATTTCCAGCTAAAGTCACGCTCAATGAGTTTACAAATTTGTTTGTAACAATTTTTTAAAATATTTTCTCCAGTTAATTACCGGTCGAATCGATTTTTTGATTACAGCAATTTTCGTAATAAACTGCATCGATTTTAATACCAATTAGAATTTAATTCGATAGAACGAATCATCCACAAATTTTCTTCAATAAAATGAACGAACGCTCGAGGAAAATTTAATAATCCGAATATCGATTTTCTTCAACTTATCTGTCTATAGATACGATCCTTTAATAAGGATTATTTTGTACTAAGGCACTATGGTTTTATTACTAAAGATAATGAATATCGTGTTACTATCAGCAAGATTATTAACGCACTTGATGGAGTCGGGCTTTAGTAATCGTATTATATTCATGTATATACTCGTAGATCCATTGTGTATTAAATTATATAGAGTCTTGGATGTATAACGTGAACCTTAGAGCCTAGTTCGTAATTACAGCGTTGACAGAACGTTAATTAAAATACATATGGGTAGAAAATGGGGGGAGGGGAGGGGAGGGGGAGGAGGAAAGAGGACAACAATATAATCGTTCTCACGGGAGGTGACCACACCTTTGGTACACGAATGGAGTCAGCGATGTTGACGTGTCTCGCACCACCCCTTTTATCGCGATACCCTCGTACACATAATCCAATTTGTATTGAGCTAGTTTCTATTTTTATTAATACATACAAAAGCAATGCACGCGAGTGACGCGAAGTATAATTGATTTTTTTTTATTATTATTTTTATTTCCACCTTTTTCTTCCTCTCGCGCGTATTCTCTCGACGTGTACTTCCGCCCTGAGAGCTGCTGAGAATTTTGCGGAGAATTGTACAAAGAACCAGCAGATAAAAAGAACGAGTACATGAGAACCAGCGGGGAGAGACACGAGGGGAGGAATGAAGAAGAAGGCACAATGAATTCTGTTTAGTTCCCTCCGTCTCTTAGTCTCTTTATTGCCGGCAAAACCCTCGGAAACTCCCTCTCGTAAATACATACATACGTAGTACAATACTTTAATAGCACAGCATTCACGTACCTTTCCACCTTTCAACCTTTATCTCACTCTTTCCGTAGACTCTCTTTTGCTTCAAATGCTCTCGTATTCCCGCCTTTTACCCGTCTTCGTTCTCGTCCTCTTGAAAAATTGTGAAATCCTGCTCTTGTTCTATACGAGATTAGTTTATCGAATTCATCACTTTTATGTTATATCTGTTTTCATGTATATTATTCATTCGTCAAACAGCCAGAAAAAATATCCATTTCCAATCCATTAGGATCATTTATTCGATTTAAAAAAATTTTAATAAAAAAAATTTCTGTTTGCCTCTACTGTGAAAAGCTGTATTTGAATCAAAAAAATAATGCTATTTGAGTACATTCGTGAGACAATTCAGATCTTGGGACAAAGAAATGAATTTGTTCGATTCAAATAGATCCTAGTTGAATCAACTGAATGTTTTTTTCTGGGTGAATTTTTCACATTCAGTATTCAATGAATTATTACCCATTAATTGTAAAGATTCGAAGGAACGACGAGGAATTTTTTCTTCTCGTTTTTTTTCCACCCCTTGGCCATTTTCCCATTTCCCTTCCTCTCCGTCTGTTTTTTTTTCTTCGTATACGTGGGAGTGATCTTTCGTTAGTCGATGACACGTGTGGATTTTTTTTTCTTTTTTTTTTCTTCATTCCTTTTTTTTTCTTAAACCTTCCATCAACTCGAAGCGCCCTGATTGCTCTCGAGTCTGCTGTTTCTGCCTCTCAGTTAAGAGAGAAAAGGAGAGAAAATATCTACGTCATCGTCTGGCTTCGGGCCAGGCTACTCTCGAGAGTGAATCTCCCTCGGAGCATGCAATGTACATGCATATATATCGAGTACACTGACTAACGAAAGGAGATAACCCTCGTGATTTAACACGCGAAGTGGCACGAGTTACGCCCTTTTATTTAATAACAGTTTCATGTTGGAGAAACGGAGAGAATGAGAGAGAAAGCGAACCTTCTGTTCTGTATTCTCGGCTCTTCCGTGTGTGTCTCTCTGTGCAATGCCTCGATGCTTCATAGCCCTTACGTGTACTGTACTCAAGAGTACTCTCCTCGAAGCACCCCCGGAGTGTCCCCGAATGTCGTATACCTCTCCAAGTGCAACCGGGGCAAACCACTCTCTTCATATTTACTTCTCTCTCTCTCTCTCTCTCTCTCTCTCTCTCTCTCTTTCTCTCCTTCTTTCTCATTCATTCTCTTTGTATAAATTTACGTCTTTCTTCTCGCATTGCCTCTTATCCTTCGAAACTCCAAACGGAACCTCGCAACAACATGTTTCAAGTTCTTCATCACAAAAGAGGAATTTCAATAATGGCTTCAATTATTTTTTGAAACCGTAATCCAAAGGCTGAATATTCATCAATTGATTAGTCAAACACTTACTAGAAAAATTAGAACCCTGAAAACGTCTGCAGATACGAACATTGATATTCGATTTTTATTGAATATCCGAGCGTGTATCACTCTTGTGGAAATCTCAAGATAAAAACTTGACGCGACTTTTTTTTTCACGTCACTTAACATGCCTTTTTCGAATAGCATGCTGAATCACGATCGATTTCAGAATATCGTGCTCTCTCATCTAGAGAATCGATTATGGACCGGATCCTGACTCTTCTCTCGTTGCCATTTTCTCGGTTAAGAGAATCTCGAGAGCACGTGTTACGATCTTTATCCAAAAAGCTCGAATATCCTAGTCGCACATTGAAAGCCTCACACTATGTATATTATTATCACGTATGTACTACATACGGACATATATATACATATCCGTGAAAATTGGCGAATCTGAGCTCGCCTACGAGTTCCAGTGAACGAGGGTGCTCAGAAAGAAGCACGACTACCGGAATATCTACTCTCAGCTATCTCGTTTCTATTGTGAGATTCCTGTTACATTCCAGGCGAACATTTTGCCACTGGTTTCTTCCCTGTTCCTTTGTATCTCTGCTCCATTTTTTCTTTCTTCGTCTTTTTTTTTTTTTTCCACTATTTGGTAGAATTATCGAGGCAGCTGGATGGCGTTGTTATCAAATGACGACCTATAAAGCAGGATGTGTTAAAGAATAATATGAGCGAACACCGAGAATAGAATTTATTTGACATTCAGTCTCTTCCGATTGTATTTTTTTTTCTTTCGTTTTCAATCTGTCCTCGACAAGTGAAAAAAAAGTGGTTATTCCCATTGCCATTGGTATAATCCCCGGTACAATATCGAACGATGTTGATAGAACTTAACGAGAAACTGTAGAACAATAATAACGACGATAACGGGCCGGAGATCGAGTCCAAAAGTGGCACAGAATGGGCAGAGCGAAAATCCACATCTACGCGAAGTTGTAACCACATTCGTATTAACGCAATTTGAACAGTCAACGCACGGATGAAATGGGAAATGGACTCAGATCCGTATGACTGTATATATAAAATATTGTATTTGATGATCGTCTGTGGCGGAACTATCCAAATCGAGCTTAATGCCCGTTCGAGAGAATAGAGAACGAGCGAAGCATATGGTATTTATATGTACACACATAGTTGGATCAGAAATACACTCGAAATGTCGAATGAATGATTCATGGATATCCTCATTGGACGTCGAGTGAAATGCCTCGCTCGCGAATTAAATGCAACCACGGAATAATATGGAAATCAAAGGTGTACCTGTTTTAACGTTCTCGTCTATCCATTTGCCTCTCGCTCACCGCAAAAGCCTCCGTCCAATTGTGTATATATGTGGATAGAAAGAGAGATAGAAAAGGAACGAGAGAAATATGTATAGCACCACACGGAAATCGATATCTCTCGTCTGGCTCTCGGGGTCGTGCACAGCCACCCACTCATCTACGTAATACTCACACGTACACTACGGAGATATATGTTCTCTTGCTAATATCGCCAGGGAGAACAAAAAGTAAAAGCGCTACAACGCGATAAATAAAAAATCTTCAATGTATATTCTCGCGTTTTCTATATCTCGACCATCAAATCGTGCACTTATCTAATTGTCATAAATTTAAAAGCAGTATAACCACTAAAATACACCGGTAAATTGACGGTTCGAATGAATCTTGTAACGGAGTATGAATTATGCAATCGTATTGACATGAGAAATCCCCTTAAGATCTACTCCCTCTAAAGTGAGTTATTTGCGAGCAGTTGTCAGGTCGTTCGAGAAATTCATTTATCGGTTATAAATGCATTCGTCGACGACTGGTTGAACGTTGGAATAAGATATCAAGCGTTCTTAATTTATATTGACGAATTGAAAATAAAGTTAATAGCTATAGATGATTAGTCCAAATTTACGGACAATTACTATTTGAGACGTACTAATTTTGTTGCAGGTGTATTGGTGGTGAACGTAACGTGGCGGGGTAAGACGTACGTCGGTACGCTGTTGGATTGTACGAGACACGATTGGGCACCGCCGCGTTTCTGTGATTCACCGACGAGTGATTTGGACGCGAGAACGCCAAAGGGACGAGGGAAGCGTGGTCGTGCAGCAGCGAATTCGACGCCGGGCAACGACCTGAGTAATTTTACGGAGACGCGAAGTTCGGTGCACAGTAAGCTGAGAAACGGTGGTGCTAAGGGTCGTCGAGGTGCGCAAGGTTCACCAGCGGCGAGTCCGAGTCCAGCGGCGTTTGTGCCACCGAGACCGGATCCAGCGGCGAAGAGGAAGTCCCGAGGTCCTGAGGAGGAAGAAAAGACTAAAAGAAGAGCTCCCCCGCCGACGCCACCTAGTGGTTCACCTCCGGCGAGCCCAATTCTTCTGGAATGTCCAGAACCGAATTGTAGTAAAAAGTACAAACACATTAACGGTCTCAAGTATCATCAGAGTCATGCCCATGGTTCGGCGGACGACGAGGATACGAAAGAGGGTATAACGAGTACGTCGGAGAACGACGAGAGCAACATAGAAGCGCCGAGTCCGGCGACGCCGGTCAAATCGCCAGCTGAAAAGACGGAGGGTACTCCAGTCCGAGCGACGAGTCCTTCGGCGAGTTCGTTACCACCGGAAACACCACCACCGCCACCCCGGGTACCATCCCCATCGGCGGAACCGCCTATTCCAATTATTTCGGACAAAACGAATATCGTTAAGCCGGGTGTATTGAGATTCGGCCAGGATGATTTACCCGCACCACCGGTCGTCGTTGCAGCCTCACCGGTCGTTAATAATCCACCGATCACGACCCCAGTTCCTTCCCCGGCCCAACAACAACCCCAACAACCACAACAGCAGCAGCAGCAACAACAACAACAGCAGCAACAACAACCACCACCGCCCTCGAGAACGGTTCAACAAGTTCCGCCAACGAATCCACCTCCTCAAAGCCCCAGTCCACATACGAGTCAGTCGCCAAGGCCAGTTCCCTCGCCTCATCCCTGCACGAGCATTCCACAACCTTTGAACATACCTCAGCCTCCACAGCCTACGCAAGCTGCCGTAGCCGCTGCTACTCATCAAAATCAACAAAGTCCTATTCTCCAAGTGCCCCAACAACAACAGCAGCAGCAGCAACAACAACAACAACAACAGCAGCAAGTTCCCCAACAACAACAACAGCAACAACAGCAGCAGCAGCAACAACAACCTCCAACCCAACCTCAATCTCAACCGCAACCTCAAACCCAACCTCAACCTCTCACCGTACAACCGCCACAGCAGCAACCTCTCCAATCCATTATCCCGCAATTACCCTCGCCGCAGCAACAATTACCACCGGCACATCAACTGCCACCGCTCCAGCATCCCATCCCAACATCTCTCGGGCAACCGGCGCCTGCTCACGTTGTTCATCAATCGGTTTTGCCACCTCAGCAACAAGCTCCGCAACAGTCTCAGAGTTTACAAGCTTTAAATCAACATCCGGGTCTACAGGGTCTAGCAACGCAAATATCCCAACCGCCGGGTCTTCAAAACTCATCACCCGCGGTTGTTCATCCGGTGCCAGGTGTACAATCACACTTGTCGCCATATCCGAGCGTCGGTCTTCACCAAAAAATGCCACAGTTCAAAGTAAAACCGACCGCAGCTCTGATGCCCGAGCAGGATAAGAGCAAAGACCCTCGGACACCCAAATCGAGTTTCAAGAAGAAATCTCGCAAATCACCCGGTGGAAGCCCTCATCCCTCACCGCTCGAGCCACCGATAGTCGATTCAGCCAGGGAGGATGTACAGAGTCCCGCTTATTCGGACATCTCCGACGACGCTGCACCGGTACTCGAAGCCGAGCAAGCCGACAAGGTCAAGCAAAGTCAGGAGAAAGATGTCAAGCCCGGTCCACAAACGCATCTCCCTGCTCATTTCAGTATGTATCCGTATTACGGACAACCTCCTTATCTCGTTCCAAGCGTTCAAGATAAACAACCGGTCGATCAAAAGCCCAGCGACCTTACGCCCAAGCAAGAGATAAAACCGTTGAACATACCGCAAATGCCTTCGATAACGAGCCTCCAGAACGTCGAGAAAGAGAAGAAGGAATTGAGTCAACCGCCACCGGGTAATTCTTATTATCAGTGCGGTTACAGCAGTTACATACCGGGCTATCACGCTTATCAGCAGCAGGTTGTCGAACAGCGACAACAGCAGCAGCAACAACAACAACAGCAGCAGCAGCAACAACAACAGCAGCAGCAACAGCAACAACAGCAACAACAGGTGCAAAATCAATCGATGGATCAGGATCCTCACGAGCAAAAGGCCAAAATTAAACAAGAGCCACAGTCCCAACAAACTATTATGAAGGACAAGCAACACGAGAATCATCAAATTCTCAAAGAGAGCATAGAAATGAAGAGTCAAATGTCACCTTACCACGTATATCATGGCTCCCAGAGTCAGCGCGGTCCACCGCCCCCACCCAATCCGGTTCAAGACGATCGAAGGTATTATCTCTATCCGGGTGAGCAAAGGCGCAAAGAGGAACCTCCGAAGCCACCGCAACAAGCTAAACCACCACCCCCCAGTCCGAAACATCAGCCCAAACAAGAGAAACCGCAGGATCTTGGTAAGAACGATGACTCCAAGAACAACAAGCAGGAGGGCGTTAAACCGACCATGGAAACCCAAGGACCGCCTCCACCTCCGACCTCTCAATATGCTTACATACATCCGGGCTACATGCCGCCCCAGCATTACGGCGGTTTATCCTTCGATCCGAGTCATCCGGTTTATCGCGGCTTGAGCCCCATGCTCGTACCTGGTCCCTATTCCGGCAATCCTTATTTACATCAATTGCCGAGGTATCATGCCCCCGAAGATCTCAGCAGGCCCCCCGGCAAAGCTCTCGATCTTCTTCAACATCACGCCAATCAATATTATTCGGCCCACAAAATTCACGAGCTTCAAGAACGAGCCCTCAAATCACCGACACCCAAAACTTCTTCCTCCTCGGCCAGCCCCTCCGCCGCTGGTCCCACTCCAGCCAGACCACCCAGCGGACCACCCAGCTCCGCCGCGGGCCCTGGACCACCTCCCCCAGGACAACAACCCGGTGGGAAACAACAACCCGGCGTCAATCAACAAGGACAACAGGGCCCCGTCGACGGTGGCGTCGGTAATCTCGGCAAAGACAGTAGATCTCCACCACCACAGAGGCACGTTCATACCCATCATCATACCCACGTTGGGCTTGGTTATCCACTGTTGACGGGACAGTATCCCGCCCCTTACGGAGGTAAGCCCCTCGTCCGACCCTGACAGTAAGGCTACCGGCGATCCGCGGCTCCAACTCGGTGAATCAGACAATTATTCAAAACCGTCTTAAATAAACAAACACAAACTAAATGAATTATCAATGATAATCATTGAGATGAGATAAAATTCGAGAAAGAAAAAAAAATAACAAACAAAACTTTTACATTTCAATGGGAAAAACAAAGAATCTAACATATTCAGGAAACAAACGCAACGTTTCGTCGTCGATACTTCGAGAGATGACGATGCCCCGCACGCTTCTTTGACTCGTTTCACCCTCTCATGAGCGAAATGTCGTTGCAACCAACGGGAATTCATAGATTAATGAAACGGAATTTAAAGAAAAAACACTAAAAGTTCGCGCTATCCAATCGTCTAGGAGAAGTGCCTGTGCGCGTGCTGTGACAAAACATAAACACGTGATGAAACACTCGTAGAGTGGGCTATTCCTGAATGCATTGAGTGTGAAACTTTGTCGTCGATTACGAACGAGCTTGAATGATCCTGGTGTGCGGTTTTGTCGACGGGATGAAAGAGTATGAACTCTATTCTCTGGTTTGATTTTTTTTTTCTTCATTTTTAGTTCGATTTTTTTTTTCGAACACATTGACGACGCGTTTGTTCGTTGCACCGCGCGGATTACCGGACTTTAGCGAAACTCGAGAATGCCGATCTGTTATTTACAATTGTAAACGAGAATTGCCGGAGCACGAGAGACCAATGAAAACTCCTTTCATCTTCTCCCCTCCCATTTACCCTAATTTCACGAACCGTTTTTATTAAATGAATCGTTGAAACATAAAGAACAAAAGAAAAAGTCAATTCGTCCACTATCTCAATATCTCGCTAATTCTAGTCGAATCGCGATAATCGAGTCGCGGTAGAGATCGACCGAGAAAACGTGGTGATGAATTGCCTCTTTTGGATCCCCTGTCTTCCGCCTTCCTTCGACGACACTCCCGAGCGAAAAACAATGTTTTCTGGCCTAAGGGTTCGTAGGAATAAATAGGAAACAGAGCGGTATCGTTTTTGTCATTTTTTTTTTTCTTACGTTAACTTCGCTGTTATTGAAAAGCTTCGCGAAAGGAGACAAAAAAAAACAAACAAAAAAGCAAAGATATATTTTTTACCGTGACGAGGCTTTGCCGAAATGAGGGATTTTTCCGAAATTCAACGAATTGCTCTTCAACTTGCACCTTATATATATACATATATTTTATTTTTTCTTCGTGTAAATAGTTTTTTCGTAATTCCTGATCGAGAGTCGGAATAATGAATGACAACATTTTTGCACGCACCTGCTCTCTCGATTGCGGAGAATTGCAAAAGACAGAGAGAGAAATCGGTAGAACAAAAAAAAATACTCCGATGAAACTCTGCTCTCGCTGAAAAAGAGAATGAAATTTGAAAATAGAAGGAAAGTAAGAAAAAAAACGAGAAAAAATTGGATTTAGTTGGACGCTCCAACGAGAATTACTCGTACAGCGTTTCGTAGAATAGTTTAGAACTTTAGGCTAGTTCAGACTGTGATAATTATTTATCGTGCTTCTCTTTCTCCGAACTTATATAAATGAAAAAATTTACAATTAATAAAACAAAGAAAAAACAGATAGGACATTGAAGTAATGAGCTAACGAGACCAGGTCGAATGCACTCTCGCTCGGGGGGCACAGGTTTTACAAGAAATCTTTTTTTGCTTGTGTCAAACCGACATTGCGAACGTTTTCTTTCGAATACGTGATTAAAATGACGATTTATTGTGTAATCAAGACACCAGGTTCTCGCTCACGAAACTCTCGTTATCTTCCAGGCTAAATTTCATGAACAAAAGAAACGAAGAAACGAATTGAAAAAGAGCAAGAAACAAAAAATCGAATGAGAAAAACTCGAAACGTTCGATTCCTTATTCGTGGGTCCGATCTGTGTCGTCTTGAAATATAATCAAGAGAGTTTCGACGCCGGGAAATCGAACGACCAAGTGTATCTTATCGTAGGACAAAAATCACTGCCAGACTTTCCCCATGATTGGGGAATCCTCCCCCCCCCCCCTTCCCCTCTCTCCTCGCCCTTTTTCCTAACTACGATTCTCGATTGGACGAAGGGAAATAAATGAGAAATGCTTCTCTCCATTAACCGTTACACATATCCCATTCGGATCTCTTTTTATCGATGTGATGACTGTAAATGATGTGCGTAGATCGTTTTTCGTAGGGCTTATTCGATTATCAATGTGGTCGTAGGATGAATTTTCTTACCTCCGATTTTACTTCTCCCAAAGTATCGCGAAAACAACGAGAGGGTCCGACCGATCTTTATCCTCGCGATTTTTATTTATTCTCGTTTTTGTCACCGCGTGTCTCTCAATTTTTATATCTCATTTCCTCCGAGACGTGAACGGGTAAGGAGCGTGGGTTGCGTGGGCTGAAGTGGCTTTGTTGTTTTTTTTATTGGAAAAGAAAAAAATGGAGCTGGCGAGATCGCCGATCGCGTTATCGATAATTTAGTTCTTTCATTGGTTTTTTTTTTTTTTTTTTTAACTTTGGAAAATCGACATTTTCCACGTTTATCATTATCATCAAAACATTCAACGAGGCTTTACTCGTTTTTTTTCAATTTTTATATTTTCAATATAATTCATGATAATTCATTGGAAGCATCGGGTTTTTTATATAATGGATTGAAAGAAAAATTTCTTTATTTTTTCGTTAAATTAAACTCGGTCTCTGTTGCAGCGGCAGTGCTGGCGAGTCAGCAGGCCGCCGCGGTAGCTGCCTCGGTGATATCGCCTTTTCCGCCCAAGTGACCCACGGCCCCTGTCGCTCCCGTACCCGTCGCCGGAAACTCCGCACAAACCCATCACAATCATCCGGCAACGAACGTTGGAAGCGCCGCTGCCCACTTGCACGGCAATACCATCGGCAGACAGCCTTAGGAGGAACGAGAAGACGCCTCGAAAAACAGAGCAAAAGAAAAGCAAAAAAAAATTTGATTTTTTCCATTCGCGTTTTAACGGTAAATAACGAACGAAGGGTGGCGCCCTCGTGCGGTGGCGTGGGTTAATCTTGCTCTTTGCGAAGCGCCCCCGTGCGTTAAGGTTCGAAAGAAAAGGAGTTGAGAAAAAAAACGTTGAATTCAAATGAATTTTGCTTCACTGTACTTCGAAGACTGAACACGATCCGCGAGGCTAAAATTAACGAAAAGAATCACAGGACTACGGGGAACGAGAATAAAAATTTATTCTCATGCGTTGCTCCTCGAGATTCGCGAAAAAAAATAGTAAAATTTCAAGACTTCCCAATATCGATCTTACGAAATTTTCTGTTCAAACACAAAGAATGAGATAAGAACAAAAAATAACTTCACGAAAAGAAAAAAATTGTATGAAAATTTTATTTCTTTTTTATACGATAACAAAATTTTTCTGAAGTGAGCGAAAACTTCCAAGCGTTTTTATCCCTCGAATTTTTGTTTGCCTCTTCCATCGGTCGATTTCTCAATGAAATATAATGTTCTTCATCGCGATGGAAAACAGAATATTTCGAAATTGCGCGAAGCGATCGGACCTCTCGAATTTTTATCGATTCCAGAAGATTTTTGAACAAAAAAAAAAAGAAAACGAAACTGAATTGCGATAGCGAGATAAAAATGCAAGAAATTATGGAAAATATTGATTGAATAAAAAAGAACAGGACGATTCGTCGATTTGAAATAATTGTATGAATACTCCTGTTTACCGACTTCGTAGACGTAATTGAAAGAAAGGAAAAAAAAAAAAGAATCGACGTTTTATCGGCCTCGTCTGTAATAAAAGTATGAAAAAGAGGAGAAAATAATAGCCAGATACAAAACGTCGGAATCCTCTGTGTAAATAATGTAATTAATGACGAGATACGTTGTAGTTTTATGAACTACAACAATGTATGCTATATATATACATATTGTATGTAAATGTATACATTTAATTGTAGTTGAATTTTAAGAATTGTAATACGAATAATTGTAGACGATAATATGTCAGGCGTTGTGCACACTTTTATTCCGACCCTCCCCCCTCAAGCCTCCCAAAGCGCGACCACTTTTTCCCAGAGATCTCTCGAGGACAGGGGAGGGAAAAGATATGGAGGAAGATAAAAGTAAAAAAAAACAAAAAAAAATGAAATAAATGAAAGAAAAAACGCATATTGGTGGAGGAGGACAAGAATTGATCTAATTAATCATTTCCGATAATTCGATTGATTTTTAATGCCGAGAAACACGGACGAAGACTCTGGAAAAATTTTGAAAAAATCTTTACATAAACGTACGTGTCCTCGACCACTGATAACGAAACAAGTGTAAAAGAAAAAATGGATTCATTGTGAATCCCGCTAGACTGAAACTCACGATAATATCACGTACGACGAATTTTCATTGAACAAATCTCATCCGTACTCCTGAATTAAATCTCGGATTTAATTCGCAGCTCGGTGGGTCTGAGATTTACGAGGGGAAAAACGAAGTATGCGAAATGAATAACAAAGCGAAATCGGCGTGATCGTGAGTCGACACAAAGTGAAATTTTTGTCCTAAGTGTAGAGAGTGCGAAAGAGAACCTCGGTAATATTGCGAATCGAAAAACGAGTGAATGCGCCAGTATAAAATTTACGAGTGATCAAGGAATGAGCAAAATTACATTTACAGATAAGCAGATAAGTGAGAATGAAAGAATGAAAAAATGAAGAATGATGATGCACGTACGAGAATAAATCCACTGTCCGAATCAATGTATTTTATTGTAAAAAATAATTTGCAGACTTCGATTTTTGTAGAGAAACAAATAATAATAATAATTAATTAATTAATTATAATAATGAATAGTAACGATAATGCGTAAATTTGCTGAATCTATCTTGTAGAGAAATAAATTGAATAAATAAATAACAAATAAACAATTTAATTATGTAATGATAATTACGGTAACGACATATAAAGTATATATATATGAAAGGAAGGAAGATTAAAAAAATAATAATAATAAATAAACGAACAAGGATATTTCGTAAGGCGGAAATCATGATTCTAAATAATTAAGAGGCGTTAAGTAATTGTAAATTGAAAGCTAGAATGCTATTTGTTTACTAAAAAAGAATAAAAATGAAAACGAAGCGAGAGAGAAGCGAAGGGATTATGGATAATGAAGAATAAATAAATGAATAAATAAAATACATAACTTTTAGTTAGTATCGTGCGATCTTAGCGAGAAAGGAAGAGAGAGTGAGAGAGAGAGAAAGCATGTGTGAACGATACGAACGAGAACAAAAAATGTAACACAGCGATGAAAGAATAACAAAAAAAAACAAAATGTATTACTTATAAATATACGAAGTATAAGTAAGAATAATATTAATTCGATAAACTTCTTTCGTTTACTTCTATCTTCATTTTTTATCTTCGTCATTGCCATTGCTGAAATAAGAAAGAATACGTGTGTAAACGAATATTCAATTATTTTTTTTATTCTTATTGTGGACTTCTAATCTTCATCGGGTTTTTACGTCGCGATTGAATTTTGGATTGTTGTTGGAAATTGCACGTTGCTTCAAAAACCAAATCAAAATATAACGTTCACCACCCCTTTTTTATTATCGTCCTCTTTTTCATTGTAAAAACCACTGAAGGCTGCTTCAGCTTTTTATAGTCGTTGATGCAGGGGAGGTTGATTTTTGAGGGGAAAAAAATTGAAATTTATTCTGGTGCTGTACTGTGATTTTTATAGACAAGAAAAGGTAGTAAAAAATATTCATAGAGGCATCAAGAAATCGAACACAAAGTTTGTAGGCTGTATTTGCTTGAAAAACATTTATTCAACGATCTAATACGTTTTTGCTATTTTTCAAAAAACGTGCGAATCCTTTCAATGAAATATGAGCTTGTCGAAAAAATTACGAACGAGGATAAAGACGGTGTAAAAGATGCAGAAATTTAAATATAATTATTAGCAATGAATTTTCTGTCGTTAAAAAAATTCTTTTCCACTCTCTCTTTCTTTCTTTTTCTCTCTCTCTCTCTCTCTCTCTCTCTCTCTCTCTTCAGTTGTGTATTAAAGTTTTGCCATAACGTTGAACAATTTATCGCAAATTTATTGAGAAAAAAGAAATGCAATGAAAACATATTCACAGGAATAACGAAACCAAGTGGACTGAGATAAAATATAATTAATTAAGGAGCCCCTTATTTCTCTTTATCTCTTCATTTCGTAGGATGCAAAAAAATACTGAATCTATTACGCTTTTATATATATGTATACATATATATATATATATAATCAAATAACTCATCGAAAACGTAAACATAAAAAAAGAATAACAGGCAAAAGCAAATACAGAAATGCAGACATATATTGTCGTTTAAATTGTAAGATATTGTGTTCAGGCTCCAGAATGTATTCTGATATCCCTTCCCAGATTATTATACATATATACATATATCTGTATATACATAATATTGCATTATGCTCCAAAATGTCCATACAAAAATAAAAATATTAAAAAATCTCAAATTGTAATTGCACCAGTCGATTTTTGTAGCGAATCAATCAGTCTCGTAATTTAAATTTGCTAAATACGGCGATTTCAACTCCACGAATTTAAAAACGTGTTAAACTGTAAGTTATTATTCATACCGGAAATTCGTCTGCTCGCATGAATCCACGATGCCCACAGTTCTGGAACGTGTAGTACAGGTAGGTTAAAATTATTTGAATTCAATTAATAACTCGAGGAATCGAGTAATTCTCGAACCAGAAATCATAATTTGCTTTTAATAGATAAAGTGTTTTTCCGGTGCCAGAATTCTTTCTTAATGGCCGCTGTCAATCACGTGATTATCATTAATTCGGTAAAAATTCTACCCGCCATAAGTGGCGCTGTTGTCCAATACAAAATTTCGGATTGAGGTTAGGTTGCCCAGGGTTGGAAACCGATGAATGTAGAGGTTAAAACAAATCAGTAAATTCTCATTTCTCATTAGTTTCGACAACTTTACATCTGTCCAACACAGTGCTATTTGAATTTTGTTAAAGAATGATTTTTTCTTGACTCAACAAAAGTGTGTGGAAAATATGGACGTTATTGAATACAAATTGGCTTCAAACAATCCAACTCTCATATCGCACGTATGCTTTCGTACATTTTTTATTAAATGCTCCCGTTTTATGGCTCTGTTTTTAATGTACAATAAAAAGGAATTATTACTCTGTAAATTAGGCAATATGGAAATTGTTGGATACAGTAAAAGAGAAAGTGGAAAACGGCGAAAGCGAATCCAAGGTATTGATCATATATGCTTGAAATGATAATAAATTTATACAAGTTTCGTATTTATATTGTTTATTCATTTATTTATTTTTTTCGAAGATTACCGAGTTGAAGTTTCTTTTGAATCAATGTGAAAGTAACAACGGAATAATAAGTATCACAGCATGCCAGGCTTTAGTAGCGCTAGCGGAAAGCGGAGTTCTTTCCACTTCAACCATTCTGTCGAATTTAACGGTCTGCTTGGGAAAAGCAAAGTTTGTAAATCTTCTCTCACATTCTACAAAAATTCTTACACATTCGTAATCAAAGACCCAAAAGTATATGTTCATTCAACTAGAAACTCTTCGTACTTATTTTCATTCTCTGTTTCTATGTATGTTTTCAATTTTCATTTTCTGATCAGAAGTGACTGACTTGAAATTTAATTATTAAGTATTTTCAATGTTCACCTTTTTTCCTTAATTAAATCCAAACTTCATTTTTTTTTGGCAGACACTGTGGGGCAGTTGCTTCTGCGATATGCAATCTCTTGACCCTCGATTTGAAAACACTTAAGCCGGATAGTGAATGTCCTTTCACTCTGAAAACACTGCAACATCCGTTGATTACAGTTTTGATACAGAAAAAGGAAGCATGGAAAGACTTGCTGATGGACGTGCAAACAATGTTGAATCATTGCGAAGCAAAGTACTTTTTTCTTGAAATATAATTCACTGAATTTGGAAATTAGATAAATATCGATATTCAATAAACTATGTTTCATTGCAGATTTTTGGATCGCTATGTGACACTTTTACGGCCACTTTTTCTCTATATACTGTGCGATCCTCGGCTTTCGCTTTCAGAGAGTTGTAGACAACATGCATGGCATTTGTTAACACTGGCAAATGGTACAATCGAGCTACAAATAGAAATTTTGCAGTGGCTCCAGACTTCCAACTTGGAACGTTGTCTCGACACGAACTATCGGATTCTCGAGATCGCTGAAGCTGCTAAAACTTACAGGAACAAATCATTTTGCTCTACACTCGTTCCTTTAATTACGTCAATGGCCCTGGAACTTCTACGAAAAAATGGAGATCCTCGCTCTAATCTGGATATGGTTGCGAATATTCTTGACTGCAGTAATTATAATTCTGGCAATGTTCTGATTTGCTTGGTGGCCGAAATGATTACGATTTGTCCCAGTGTTTATTTATTGGATATCGTGACTATTGGTACGTCAAATTCCATTGTTCACTTTTATTTCAATTGAATATATTATATAACAGAATAATTTCACATTCAAAATATCGAAGTGTTCAGTTAGTTTGTTTTAGAAAATTTTAGTTTTTTTTTTTTTTTTTAAACGACATAATTCGGCTATTATTTTCAAAATTTTCAAATGCGTTGGAAGCGTTAAATTGATTAAAAATTGTTTCCAGCCGTCAAAATTCTGGAGAAGACTTCTTGCAATCAAACGATTGCTCACGCTCTAATATCATCGATTCTCCAATGGATGGCATATCCCTCGATATTGTGTTCAGAGGCTCTAGACCTTTCGCGGAATTTGATTAATAAAATCATCACAGGCGAATCAAAAAAGTATACATCCGAAGATTTTCAATTAGACAACGAGTTCGAACGTTTGCACAAAGTTGACGCGAATCTACAATTTTACATGGAATTGTGTTCCACCGTGGACTCTTGGAATCGTGAGACGATTTTGCCATGGCTAGAAAAATTGTCGAAATCGCCGAATTACGTATTGCCGAGTTACAAGCTGATAATTGCTGGAGTATTTTTAGAGAGCAATAACACGAAAATTGTGGAAAAAACGTGTAAGCTTCTTGTGGAATTGTCAAAAAGCGGAGGTCAAATATTGCCCACGATTCTTTATAAATTGTCGAATACTCGAGACTGTGAACAGACGAAAACTTTGTTATTCGCTCTGCCAAGATTGACGAGATCGAAGGAAAATGTGCCGATCGTAATGAGCACTTTGAAAACACTCTCTGCAGCTGGAAAACCTTTGAATTATGTTGCGATTGAACTGTACGTTCAAGCATTGACAGTGGAGCCACGATGTCATCGACATCTTCAAACAGCGCTGGTGGAGTTGAGCAACACCGATTTCTCTTGGCAATCGGACGTAACATGCGCAAGAGCGATGAAATACATCTGTGAAAATCATTCCGAGCACGGAGCAGAATTAGTGCCACTTTTGTCGCAAATACTAAATCGATGTTCCTCGAAAAGCGGAAGTGCTGCAAGCGCTTTATCTCTCAATGGCATTTCCGCTCTTTGCGTCTCTGGAGTCATAGAAATTTGTTCTACTTGGCGGGTTCTCGCGCCAAAAATGAACGAAGAAAATCGTGCGATCGTTGTGCAAGCGATTTGCGAACTTTTTGGCGACATACCACAAACTCCCAGTCAGGAAGGCACCGAGTATGGAAAATTGATGATCGAAGTTCTCACGAAACTTTGGGACTATGCTTTGAACTCGAAAAAGCCTGAAATAGTCGAATCGGCTTTTAAAGCTTTGCAATCATACAAATTGTCCAATATGCCCTTGTGCGTACTTCCGGTTGATTTTATAAATCATGTAGAAAAGCCAGAAACGGTAAACAGTAGAATAAATGAGGAGGAAGAAGACAGTGAAAAATCGGAAAATCTCTTGCCCTATATTCCTGCCCATTATTGGATTTTTCTTCTGGAAAATATCAATCGCTCTTCACTTCCGGCTGCAAGCGATTTTTTTCGACATTTTATTGCCGACGAATTGCACAATTTTCGTACCGGTATTTATCGATGGCCACATGGTGAACCTGGCAATTTTAAATACCTTTCGGAAAAAAGTACTCTTCGAGCAATCGGTGAATATATCAGAACTTACAAGTCTACGCACAACGAGAATAAAAAAACCGTCACGCTCGAATGCATGAGAATATTTTCGCACAAATACTTGAAAGCTCTTCCACCAATCGAATTCTCACATTTCAAACCGGCCATTGAAATATCTCCAAAAACACGAGAGTACGGACTTTCTTTGGCTTGTCATCAAGCCCCCATTTCACCATCGGCTAAGGAATACCTGGAAAAACATATGATTGTTTTGACGAAAAAATGTGGGACTTCGAGTCCTGAAGAGTTCAATGAATGTTTAAATATTTATGAGAAATTGGACGACGTTTGTCGAGCAGTTGGATCTAACGTTCTTGGTCCGTTTTTGGATACAACCCTTAACAACATTCTCGAGAAAGCTTGTCGCGACAACGAATATGCGATTACCATGTTCGATGAAATAATGAAATATTTTGCGAAAGCTCTCAAAGACGAATTAATTCACAACGACAACAGATCGTTGATTACAAGTACTTTGGAAAAGCTAATGGATCGTATTGACGTGGATTCGAAAATGTTTAAACCGTACAAGAATGCTGCTTTGGAACTGACCACGGAACAATTGGAGAGAATGACTTTGCCAAGCGTTTGGCTCGAAATTACCGCTGATAAATTACGAAAAGCTATTATCATTCGAGGTGAACTTGTCCTGAAGAAAAATGACGTTACTCCGTTGAGCTGGATGAACGAAATTATTCGAGCATCGTCTTCGACCCTAGCGTGAGTTTCAATTTAGAATTGAAATCAAAAAGATTCTCCGGAGGAAGAATTATTGAGTGGATTTTAATTTCTTTAAGCACGTTATACTTTCTCGGATTAGAAAAATCGATTCTTATTATTGTCGTTTAAAGATTTCATGAAATTATTACTTGAAAATAATTTGTTTTCCATCCAACAGCGTTCACTCGTGTCTCCTTGAACAACTGCAAAGAATTTTGCCTGAGATAAGATTAGAAAAGTCAAACGCAGCTTGGACGTTGAATCTGATGCGTCGTATAGGATCGATACTTATCGAAAGCCAGGAAAAAGAGGAGAATCTCGATGCAGCTATATTTTTGTGTGAAATTTTATTCATCAGTGTCGTTTGTTTATCAGCAACGGATTGTTTGCTGTTAAATGATCGTAGTCTCGTGACGTCACACCAGACAAGGGCAAAATTATTTCCTCAGGCTTTAGCCAGTATAATTCAAACGGCGTATTGGAAAGATATAATTCCGCAAGTAAGTTTATTTTCACGTCAAAAAACATTATATTTTTTTCCTCATTATGTATACATAAATTTTTTTTTACACAATCGACCATTTTTCGTTTCTAATTATCAGTCGTTTTTGGTTTATTAATTTGGTTTTTTCTTCTCTCTCTTTTTTTTTTTTTTTTTTAAACAGACAATGGAATGGTTGAGTCACATGAGAACCACTCCGATACCCAGAATGTACAAAATCGTATTTCACAATGCTCTGGTATCACTGAAAAACGAAGTCTACTTCGATGTTGCATGGACGAAATATTTATCTATCAGAGCTCCAATAAATGCGTGATATTTGAAATATATTACTTTAATTTCACAGATAATAAATGTGCTACTGAAATTTGCATTGTTGAAACGCAAGGAAAATTCGCACTAATTCTTTATTTTTTATGCAATTTGTTTTTAGGGCTCGACAGTCTCAATTATTGTCGAAATAATGAAAAACAACAGAATGGCAACAAAGAGATTTCTTCACATTACAACAATGCAAATTTACACATCATCGAGAAATATTAATTTACTCCTATGATAGACAAATCGTTTCGGAACTTATGCGTAAGACAATTGACGGCGTGTTGTTTTTATTTTTTATTTTAATGTTTTTTTTTTCGAATTCTCACCAATAAGACTTTTTCCTCCAATAATCGGACGAGAAAAAAAATCGGCTTTTTTCGCGCATTCCACATCGTCTTCGATGCTTTTCAATAAAATTTTTTTTAGTAATTTATTTACTATGATTGGTTTCAACGAATTTTGTTGGGAAGAGTCAGTTTTACGATCGTCGGCTTTCCATTTCCGGCGATCGATATTTTATCCATTTTCTTTTTTCTCTCTTTCCTTTTCTTTATGCACCAAAATCGATTCGCTCGATCGGCCGGTCTCACAATACGTGAACAGGTGAAACGAGGCTCCCAGGAATAAATTGTTCACTCGTCACATGTGTTGTATGTGACGATACTCATAATGCTACACCGATGTTTCATTATTGTCAAGAGCCATCACCGTAAGTGTGTTCGGACGTGAACCACTCAATATTTGTTCCTGCGACGGTCTCATCCTCGGCTCCAATATGTTTCTTTTCGTCTCTATGTTCTTCTTTATCGGTGTTCTACTTGGACTTGATTTTCTGCTGCTCGGATAAGATTTGAGTAAGCGAGCACTGAAAAATTCGACAAAATTATCAATCGCTCAACTTTTTACATTTCCAAATAACAGTCCAAAGAATGTGGACAAAAGAATTACATCTCCATCCTTGAGTAATTAGGGAATCAAATATTTCGATTCCTTTAACATTTTGAATCAAGACATTTTACTGTTTATATAAAACTCACGCGTCGATCAGTTTGAGATGCAGTCGAGAATAAACTTGATATTCTTCGTCGCTGAATTCCGTTGGATCGTGTCTGGCATGTTCGTATAAATCACAAAATTGGTGAATCATTCGTTGGCCACTGCCGTTCAAAGGAGCAGCTAGACTGGTGAGCAAGTAAGCTCGAAGGTTCTCAGACGGATGCCTCTTCAGACAATTGTCATATTTTGTTATCTCAGCTTCTGGAATATCATATTTTGTAAACAAAGCAATATACATACAAAATTATGGCACAAAGCTAATCGAAAGCAATAACGGTAGCATAGTTAAAAAATGACAGAAAATATTTGATGTTTTCAATCATATACAAGGTTTTGGCAATTCAATGGATATTGCTGAAAAGTACACAGAATTGAAAAAACTTGAAGAACGAGTACCAAAAAAGGACTGTGCATTTTTCAAGCGTGAAATTGGTAAATTTGAGCATCGTGTTACATTCCGATGTAAACTCTGACATTGTTCAAAGCTTACAGGCTCTAATATTCAAACAAAAAAATTAACAATGATTAAAAAACGTTTTTAAATAATATGTGAACTTCAAAGGCTATTCTGATCTTTAGAAAATCTGGTAAAAAGAGAAGTGAAAATTGACATTACATACCTAAGGTTTTAACATCATCGACAGCTTTGAGCCTGTAATAATGCGGTGGCACTTGGCTGCCAGGTGCTAAAATATATCTATGATCACTTATGAGTTGTGGTTCGTACTGAATTCTCGGAATGACTTCTATTCTCCTCTCAATTTCTTTTTTCAGCGACTAAATGCACACAAATATTTGTATGGAGTGTCAATAAATATCTTTTTTTTATCTACTACTTCCTCTTTATAAGAGCTCCAGTTTTAACCTAAATTGACGAATTTTCCTTACCTTTTTAGCGTCATGTCCAATCGGAATATGCGGACCTCGTCTTGATCTCAGTGCAAATCTCATGATTTGTCTTTTTGCGAATATGAACAGCAACAAAATCGTCAATACACCAGCAGCTATAAATATAACTATTGTCACACCGGACAGTTCTTCCGTCATATTGCTATCGCAGTCCACGAAATACTGACAACTGACAACATACACAATCCAGCATCCAGCTGGTTTTCCTCAATTTATTATCATTATTATTTTTTTTCCCAAGCAGCCATCGAACTTTTTTACCGACTGCATATAAAACAAGAAATCCAATTGAAACATTATTGATCTAACTTTTTTCAAATAAAATGAAATCGACACACAAATTTACTTTTGTTACACAACTTTGCACACAAGATTGAACTATTTTCAAGTAAAGTAATGAATAAATGAATCATCGAACAGTTCTGTCCTCTGGATCAAAAGCATTCTGAGAGAACTAGCAAGATGAATTTCTGCTCGGTTGGTAAAAAAGATTTATGGATTAACAGCGTGTTATCGTAAAGGTGAATAGGCGGGGAAAGGAGGACTATAAATATCAGTCAAAGTTTTCCAAGCAAAAATATATGCATTCAGAAAAGTGCGATTGAAACCAACTTAATATTTCTATTCATATCCATATGTATATATTTTTTTTTTTTTATTTTTCGAACGTTGAATCGGGAAATATCGGTAATTGAATAAAATACGAAAAAGGTGTGTAATCATTGAAACGATTGTATTTCAGTTATACGTAATAGAAAACATGTTTTTTTATTCTCTTATATTTACATATTGCTTTACCATTCGAATGGTCGATTCTCAGTCCGCCAAGAGATCTGTTAATAATAATTATAACAAAAAAAAAAAATTAAAAAACTGGCTCACGCGGCAATTGACAGGATATATTGCCGAAAAAAATTCGTTTCCTCTGCTAACGAGGAAACACATATTTATAAGTTACATTATGGCAATTATTTATTGTTTTCGTTCTTTCCAACTCTATTGTCGATTCACTGTTCAGAATAAAGTATTTGTACAATTGTAACGACTAATACCAACAGGAGGATCATACTGAAAATGACCACGAGGACCGACAGAAATATCATCATTTTGATAAACGAGAATCCTTTGAACGATAGTGCACTTTGTATTATTTACTGTATTTCGTTTGTTTCTTTTTTTTGTAGTAACTCCCAAAATTTTATTATTTAATATCACAGCGCTGATTTCTCGTCCTCTGGCTCTTTTTTTATTGGATGATTGCACTCCATCAGGGCAGGATTTGCCACCGCTATTATGTTGTCACCTCTTGACGCAATTACCTGAAAAAAATGGTAGAGAAAAAAACATACTTGAATTAACCAACATCGACATGGATAATCAAAATCTAACGAATAAAAATCGAATCCATGAATTTGAGGTAATGAATTTGTCCAATTTTTTTTTTATCGAATCAGCTTTTTGCTTATTTTTTCCAAGTCAAACATTCCAAAAACGATTTTATTGGATCTTCGAGCGATTTTCTCCTCTGTTTTTTTTTTCAAACCCAGTGATAATAGAATAATAAATTACCTTTAAATTGAAATCTCCTTCCTTATCAGTATTTTCAGCTTCTACCTCATTAAGATCCTGTAAAACAATCGATACAAAAACAATTCAATGACGAAATCGATGATATTTTGATCGTAAATATGTGAGTGAAAAAAATCTTACGTGCATAGACGAGGACTCCTCGTTCGAGAAGGAAAATTGACTGTCGGAATCGCTTATTTCTTCGATGCTCGTGCCGAAAATACCGTTGTTACTCTTCTTCCGCCAGACTGGACTGAAAAAATGTCAATATAGACAAATCAATAAGCAAAAAAAAAAAACGATTTTTCAAATTTTTATCCGGGGACTCCATTTATTGTTATTTAATTATATTGAATTTTTCATGAATTTTATTTCATTGAATTTGTTTATAAATAATCAACAATACTTGATTAGTTCGAATTTTGAAATTCATCGAAACATTGGTAAGGAGATATCGATGGCTTTGGTTTTTCAAATTGAGAGTCGTTTACAAACGTAGCATTTTCTAATTGCTTCAAATAATCATCAACGATTTATCATATTAAAATAAAACTATGAAATTTTGCTTGAAAATATGAAACAAAAAATATTCACCTGGATGAACTATGTCGTCTCGAGTTCAAATTGTTCGCATCAGATCCAGAGCAGCGTAAATCCAACTCCGCCTAGAACACTCAACTGCTAAAGACGGGTATGAACACTAAAAGAGGCGGATATTTGGCTACATTTGCCAAGAGAAAGGAAAGCCAAACAGACAAACGGAGGAAGAGAAGAGAGAGAGAGAGAGCGAAAAGGGAGAAACACAATAACAAATGTAGGCAAAATCAAAACAAAGTTAGTCAACGATAGAGAGAAATGAAGATCAGAGAGTCGACAAAGAGAGTGAGGCACATAAACCAAACGAATTTCGAATCAGCGAAACGCACGTACACACACGCACACGATTTCCTCGAGCTGTAAGTAAAATCAACGTAAAGCTCGAGGAACTCGTACCAAACTTTATAAAATCTAAGAAAATATTTTCACAATCAAATTTCAATTTGTACAATTCACAAAAATACGACCGAAAAGAAACGTGCTGGAATAAAACTTTTTCTCGTGCCAAACAATTTCCATGTCGAAAGACTGCACAAACAATGAGAAAACTTCTCATCGACATAGACATGAAAAAAATCACGAGCCCATTAATCCCGCGCCAAATTTAATAAAAACGTGAAAAATCATTGAACGCAATTCAAAAACGCATGAAAAAAAAAACGCGAGAGTTCAATATGGAATACTTGACCTTATCAATTCCGTCACAGCCCTAAGTTGATTCATTTTTTCGTTTCGATCCCTCATTTTACCGCGGTTCCCTGTTATTGTCACGAGCAGAGTGGGTTATAAAAGCCGCGGCGTCTATTTGTTAGTTAGCGCGTTTCGGGCCACGTTAGTTGAACGTTTTCCGCTCCGTTGTTCGTTCCAATATTGGATTTATCATTTTTTTTACTCTTTGTAAATGAAAAAATGAAAAATATCATTTCTTTGAAGATTCCGCGCTAACCTGGGACGTGTCCTCGTCCTCGCCATCCGCGGACTCGAGGTGACGACGCTTCGAGCGCTCGCTCTCGGAATCGTCACCGTTTTCCCTCGATCTCGTCATCGTCATACTGCAAAGAAAAAAAATATTTTTATTTTGTTTTACCAAATTCTATTTTTTACAATTTTTTCTTTTTTCACTCTCTCGAAGTATCAATTTTTTAGAGTAAATTAATTTTTTCGTAAATCAAAAATTTTGACAAACGAACCCTTTATTGTGATAAAAAAATGTAAACTTTTCACATAATCCAACGATCAGAATGAAAAAAAATGTTAATTGTGAACAATTCTTGGTGGAATATCAAAAAAAATATGATTCTTACTACTGGCTTTTGGAGTAATGATATCCAGAATCCCGTACGACACGGCGAGCAAGTGGAAACAGTTCGTCTCTTCGGGTCAGAAGAGCTGGAACGAATCTGCATATTTGTGCAGCAGCTTCGTTGACCGAAACCTCGTGGAGAGTGAGTGGTTTTTCGGGTTTTCTCTTGCAATCGAATCTCCCATAAATTGCAGCATATTTTCTAATTTCTTCCATTCTCCTGGGGTCGCTTTCCGGAATTGCCATGACCATCTGTCAACGAACATTGAATTAAATATCACACCGAGAAGTTCGAGTACAAGACATAATGAAGAGGAGAAAAAAAAACGAATTAAAAGTAAAATAACATGATTAGAAGAGAAGGAAAATGTTTAAAATAAAATAAAAATAATAAGGCTGACAGAAAATAACGATAATAGTGCATAATAAAAAATTAGAAGCTCAAGAAATGATAAAAATGAAGAAACAAAAGTATGAAAAGCGAAAAAAGATGATTAAAAGGAAAAATTAAATAATTCAAGTAAACAACGATACATAAAACGAAAAAAAAAAACGAATGTATAATTAGTGGAAAATAAAGATTGACGAAGAGATTTTGACCACATGCATGTCGTACACGTACGAGAGGATCGTGTTCATCACAAACTTGAGAAAAAGTGTACGAGAGAGAAGAATAAGGAAAATAAAAATATTTAGAAAGGAAGAAACAGAGAGAGAGAGAGCGAGAGAGATGAAAAAGAGAAGGAATGATCATGAGCCAGGTCTGGACAACAAAAGTGGACAAGTTACTTGTATCTTCCATTAGTATGGCGATCTAGCAAAACATAATAATGCTTCGTTCAGAGGATCTCGAGAGAAAGAGATGAATATAGAGATGAAAACATATTGTGAGGATTCCCGGGCCCAGAATGAGGAGAGGAGAAAACATATCGAGAAGGATTCTCGGGTTCAGGACGAAGGGGATAAGAAAAGCGTGCGATGTGCGTGACTTACGCACACCACCGGCCCCCTGCCAGTTATGACTTTTGCCTTGAATGCTTTTTCTACCCCGAGCCACAACCAGAAAAATCGAAATGAAAAGGGAATCTTTAGTACACTCGTTTATTGAAGATTATCAACAAGAAAATTATATTTCTTGCATCTTCGTCGTTTTTATATTTGCGAGCAAAATTTTTTTATTTTTATTTTTTCAATTTCAGTCCAAATTAAATACTGCAAGTATTTTATTGTATTATTTTTTTTTCATAATTTTATTATTTATTTCCAAGTTATTTATGGTTTGAAAATTGCCTTCAACCATGTTTTTTTAAAATATTTTATTGATTTGTATTTAAAAAAAAATTAAAGTAGAAGATATTTCCTGTCTTTTTCAAGATTTCTATACTCTTTGCTGTTATCTGTACCTCGAGATTTTTACAGATCTTCTTTTTGACGTTATGAGGCTTCGGATCGAGAGGACGAATAGTCGATGCGAGACGTTCCGCAGCTTCGGCCAGCCTCTGAACTTGAGACGCAAGGAGTGAGGGCGTTGGTTGGGTCGGACTCGCCGGTGCTCCACCACCACTCGGACTCGGTGTTGTCCCACTGCCGCAAGAAGATTCGCACGTTCCCACCTTAAATATTAAACGAAAATCAATGAAACTTTCAGCTTGAATTATTTTCGTGCTTTGATCAATTTGAATTTTTTATCTGATCAATAATTTTTCGAATTACAGGAATAAAAAGAGAACAATGAATGGAAATAATTTTAGCAAATTTTTTTGGGCACAAATGAAAGAAATCGAAAAACTGACAACTATAAATCGTAACGAACTTGTAAAACTCCAGGACTGTGAGAAGCTGAGTACGAAATAGGGGCGTTAGGGCTAGGACTGTGTCGATAAGTCGTAGTCGCGACAGGAGCCGCGACATTGGCCGCAGGAACGACCGGACTCGCGCTTCTTCTCGGCAGAGGTGTCAAAGCTACTTGGCTCGTTGTAAAACCGCCAGGCGCGACGGTCGTTTGTGAATTTCCACCGAACAAAGTGGTCGTCGAAGTCGACAGGTTCGTCGTTGGTTGTTGGGATCTTGGACTCGCGCAAGAAAAACCCGAAACTCCGCTCGTTGAATTCTTATTCGAATTTGCAGGCACTACCGGTGTTTGGAAAAGCGCTGTAATGAAAAAATTCAAAAAAACAAATGTAGTACAAGAAAGACTAATGTGGACTGGAAGCTAAAGTTACAGCAAATTTTCCTAGGTTACAATCTGAAAATGGTATGAAAGAAAAGAGTTTTTGTTTTATACCATTGCCATGCATGAAAAAAATTTTTGTCCTGGTCTAAATTTTACTGAGAAAATAAATTTCATGACTTTTAAGGATTTTTGGGTCAAGGAATATGGATTTTTTCATGACATTGTGAATGAGTTGCTGATATAAAAATATGAAAATTTTCCGAATTGTAATATTTCCGTTCTGCTCTTTGAAATAATCTTTATGTTTTACGCTAACAAAAAATATACGAATATTAATAAATTTTCAGTAAACACAGTTCGTGAACATCGAGATTTAGAATAATACGTAAGGAGTAAAAAGTAGTATTTCGTTTTTTTCTATTCACTTGATTCTTTTAGATTTTTTTTTCTTTTTTTTCATATCTAGGTATTTATAGTCGACATAAATTGATTTGTATAGTCGATCTATTGATGTAATTAGGAAATTACCAAGTTTCCAGGAAAAAAAAATCAGGAGAAGAAAGAAGAGAACTTAATGGTAATTTTTAAATGTAATTTCATGACATTTAAGGTTTTTCATGACTTTTCAGGTCAGACTGCCTGAAAAAAAAACGAAAAGACAGAGGAGAACGACTTTAATAAAATGCTGAGAAGAAAAATTTGAATATGGAAATAAGGGAGATATAGAAATAATCAGAAATCGAGGAAGTTATAAGCTAACAAGAAAAATGAAAAAAGCGATAATCAAGGAAAATGAAGAACAGGCTTTTAAGAAAAAGGATAAAAAACAGAAAACGAATAACATTGTGACAACTAGATAAAAAAATCAGGGCTTGAATGCACCATCAGAAAAATCTTGAAAAATAGATAAAAGTTTGAAAAAAGTATAAAAAGATTAATGAAAAATGGGTGATTCGTAAGAATCAGCAATGAAAAAATTATATAAATATATAAAAACCGTTTTAAAAAATATGAAAAAAGTCGTAACCAATAAAAAATTGAAAAAAATAAAAACTTGAAGATTGTAAACAAGACAAATGATGAAGAAAGAAAAAAAATCGAATCGAACGAATAAAAATTCATTGCAGTCAGTCGATCTCGTACGAGACTTTTTTTTTTTTTACAATTACGTACTTGGACGATTTGCAATCGGTGGAATGAATTAAGGAGATTCGTTTTCGAGCGAAGGACATAGCGAGAGGGGTTTTAAGGGAAAATAATGATGAAATGAAAAGGAAGAAAAAAAAATATTAAAAAATACGTTACAAGGATTCGTGATCCATTCTTGAAGAGCCTTCTGCAATCTCCTCACGTGCAATGGTTTGCTCGCCATACCAACGAGCGCCATTATTTCCAGAAATTCCTCCTCCCCGGCGTCGCAGAGTTGCTGCACGTCGTCACCACCTCGCAAAACAAAACACTCACATATATATGCGATATTTCAAGATGACACAAAACCACCGTTCGAGAGTTCCATGCATTTTTCGTCTTCGTTATTTATTATCGGCTATGAAATACGAAACGAACTTGTGAGTACGAATATCTCGAGAACGAATCAAAAGATTAAAAAAAAAAAAGCTTTAAAATTTCGTGATTCGACGAAAATATTCTCACAATTCTCGTCATTCCGTCAGTTTTTTTTAAACAAGAGTAATTTCAACAAGAGATTTCCGTGATATTTCGAGCTAAAAGGTCTCTGAGGTCGAATTATCTCATTCCCCTTAAGGGGGTTCATCTGGTAATTGAATTGACAAACAGATATTGATATAAGAAAAAAATTGAATACAATTATCAATAGCAACAAAATCACGTGTCAAAATTTCAAGCCTTTAGGATACTTGAACTCGAGAAATATTAATAAAAACAGATTTCCCAATTTAACATGGTCCCTTGTATGCGTTTCTGTAGTTTTCCCATCTGTAAACATGAAATTCGCAAGCATCGACAAACAGTTTCGAGCTAAACTTCTATAAATTTATAAAAAAAATATCCAAAAAACTTTTCTACGACTTCGTAAAATCCATTCGATACTTATGAAGTTTGGAATAAATTAATTTGTCTCGAAGGAGATTAAACTTTGGAGGCTAGACACACTAGTGGCAGTTTTTTGTTTCGACTAGCTCGTTACCAGATCAACTTCCTTAACGTCGGTATGAGCGAAAGTGTGCGTTCGAAGGGACAAAAATAAGTTCGTACGAAGTTACAGAGAAATTTCAAGCCGCATAAATACCCAAACTTCGTTGCATGAGATTTTCAGATTTTCATTTTTCAATTAATTCCCTCTTTTTTCGTGTATGAAAAATGAGTTGCATTCGTTATTTCGCTCCATGACTCAATTTAAAAATAAATAAATAAATAAATAAAATTCTATCAAACTCTTAAAATTCATTCATTCATATTCAAATGCAAAAAAGATAAATCGAGGTATATAAAAATTCGAGGCTTACCCATTTCGAGAAGAGTGTCGTAGTAACCGAGGAGAGAAGCTCTCTGCATAACTCTGTACAATTGAAGTTCGGCCTCGTTCTGAGGAACAGAAGTCTGGACCACTGTCCGAGGAGATGAAAGAAAAAAAAATAAAATAAAATAAATAAATGAAATTGGATACATGAATAATGAACATAAAATGAGAAGCAATAAAGTAAATTTGTAAAGTAATTGATGAAATGAAATGAAGAAAAACGTTATAGCAGACGACTGTGCACACATTTTTACACACATATGTATATCTATATATATAAATGTTTGTGTGTGTGTGTCATATACGAGTATGTGTATACATATATCGTTGTTTTTCGTTCTTTCTCTCGTTATATAGAATCGCAAGGGTGTCCTGACTAGTTTCTTGCAAATTTCGAGGAACTGGGATAAAAAGTGGCGAGGCGCTGAACGCTCGAGAGAGCTTCAACAGTTGAGAGTCTTTCGCTCTGCGTGCACACACGTAGAACGTATAAATTAATACCGGTGAGACGCGTGAGCGGCAGCAAAGAGAATGAAAGACTAAGAGAGAGAGAGAGAGAGAGGGAGGAAAGAGATTTTGAAAAAAAAACGTCTCGGAGAGAGGTAAGAGAGCATAGGCAGCACTACGGTGAGCCACAGACAGAAACAGAGAAAGAGAGGGGTAGGAAAGGAGCTTCTGAAAAAACTGGCCGACGGTCTTATTACCAGTGGCCGGGGCCGGTCTCACGCTTATGTACCCTCTCTCTCTCTCTCTCCCTCTTTCTTTCTTTCTCTCTTGCTACTTTTTAGCCACGGCTATCGTCTCTCGTCATACAGCGCATAGCGCTGGCACGGGGTAGGGTGACTTGCTTCGCGAGATTTTTATATATGCCACCACCGCGTTTGTTCGTCAAGAAGAAAACGAAAGGCGGTGGTGGGAGGGGGGGGAGAAGAAGGGAGAGATGAGAACCGAAACGGCTCAAGCATCAGATATCAGGGCGACACGAATAATGGTGGATTTGATGCATCGACCGCGCCGAATCTGTATGATATTACAAAAGTTCGCAAATGATAAATACTTTTTTTCAACGACCATACGATGAAATCAATAAATATGTATGTTACCGATTACGGATTTTACTGATTTCATCGAAATTCCAATTCTTAGGGATTTCATTGAATATCCAAATGTGTAAATAAATTCATTGGAATGTGACTTAAAAATTTGGCTGATAATATCGAGTAATGCGGGAATAATGACAAATATATATTTTCGAATACATTTTTATTGAGAGTTTGTACCGGCATCGATCAATCGATGCAAGCAGCATCGAGAGTGCTCGATTTGAAAAAAAAATTAACGAAACTATAAAATATACTTAATTAAATGTACCAAAATCCAATTAATTCTCGTACCAAACGAAATCTCCAGTTTTTTCTCTTCATTCCTTAATATCGATTCGATGTAGGAATGTTTTTTTTAATTTTTTTTTAAATTTATATAATCGTTTCAACAAAACATTTGAGATAGAGGATCAAATCGACTCGTCAAAATTTATGGACGGTAAGAGAGAAGAGGGCTTTTTTGATTTTCATAAGTATTCGAACTATGCAGTTCGGCAGGTCTGTCGAAAATATGCTCGGCCAATTCTTATACATGTATAAATACACACATGCAGATATATTTATGTATATGTGTGACCAGGCAGGCTCTTCCTGCCCAGAACTCCTCCCCCCAATTGTGAATTCTTTATTTTCCTATTCCGGTGCGGATTTAGCCTGCGTACCTGAAGGTTCGTTCGCAATGTAGCCTGTCATTTGCATAACGACTTTTTTTTTGGTGAAACTCGCGCTTTTTTTTTTATTTTTTATTTTTTTTTTTTTAAATCATACGCCGCGGGAGAAACGTTCGGTGCACTCGTAAAATTTTTCTTGTACTCTTATTTCGTTCTCGTGCAATGCAGAAAATAAAAAACAGCAATAATAATAATAATAACAACTTACGAATCGATAAACATTTTGATTGAAACGTTTTTGTTATTTTTGATTAATGAATTATTTGAAAATCTATTTATGTATGCGCAGTGTTGAAATCACCTTGAAATTCGAAGTTACATCATCTACGAACGTGCTTTAGAATGATAGAGAAGGATTGAAGCAGCAGGGTAAGGAAGAGAAGAAAAAAAAACTTGATCCCTCATGCTCTGTGGGAACCCTTAGCGTCATCGTTTTCTCTACAAATGTGTACCCTCGTGGTTCGGATATGATACGAGCCTCCTCGAGAGTCCAGCCTGACCGGTAACCGATCCTCGTGACCTTTTTTTTTCTATCCACAAACCCTTTGCTGTTTTGTGGGTACGCAGGCCCGGGGCCTTGATACTTTGGGTCTTTGAGCATGGGAGGACGTAGCCGAGGGTGCTCCAGGTGCAAGAAACTCACGTCTTTGATCACTTTTCTTCTTCTTCTTCTTCTTCTTAGAGGTATTTCGTTAATTGAATTAATAGAATGGTATTCATTCGTTTTGAAAATGTTTTCTGAATCATTTTCTTGAATATTAAAAAGATTTTTTGTTTTTATTTTTGGAGATCAAGTTTTTACTTTAAAGACGAAATCAACGGATTTGCCTTGTGTATCGTTGCGATTCAACGGAATTTAGTGCTGCGACGTGTATTATGCTCATAAATGGTTGTCTCGTTGTTGAAAAATGATGAATTATTTTTTTATACAGTCTCGAAGCAAGCACTTTTATTAGGTCATCGAGCATTACTCTCAATAAATCGATGATAGCTTTTATAAGAGAATTCGTTCAAATTTAGCACTGGTATATAGACCAGCGTGGGAGGTGCGAGTAAGCAGATTTTATTTTTTTCTTCGATACGACAACAATCTCATGGAGTCTTTGCTGAGAGATAAAATTCACATTTTATTCATTTAATATTCATTCGAAAACGAAGAATCATGAAAAAAACAAAAAAAACGTCTGTTTTGCAATGAAACCCGCGCGATCCGCCATAAGCCACGCACAGTGCTGCCCTCTATCGGGGCTAGTACATCGAGAAAGAGGCCAAGCAATATCGAGACGGAGGAAACGTAAGAGGAATTAAGACAGAAGAAAACGAAGACGAAGGAGAAGAAGAAGGAAGAAGGAGGAGAAGTAGGAGAAAAAGAAGAAGAAAAAAAAAGACGAAGAAGGAGGGGCTCCGAACTCTCTCCATCGCTTCTATAATACACAAAAACGGGTCTAGCTTCTTAGCCCAGCGTCCACGGTGGGTTCGCGCTCTTCTGGCAACGAGCAACTATAGAGTACCCTCATATATATATATACATACATATACATAGGTCTATAATACTATAGAGAAGCATCGAAGCAGTGGCGGCGACGGCGGTTAGTATTTCGCTTTTTGCCGGCATTGTAATCAAGGAAGGGTTAGGTGAGTTTTTGCCAACGGGTGCCCTCGCTATCCCTCTCTCTCTCTCTCTCTCTCTCTCTCTCTCTCTCTCTCTTTCTCTCTTTTTCTTTCTCGCTCTGGACGTTCAGGACAAAACACAACGAGCATATCAGGCAGATGGACTGAGTCGCGCGCGTCCAACAAACCCACCAACCACCACCCATCCTCGTCTCGATTAATCAAACTCTATAAACCCATATTAACCGATATGAAATTTACGCCCTTCGGATACTGAATCGTCGATAAATTGTCTCTTTGAAATTGTTGTACATACCGCGAAACCTCAGGCTACCAAACGCCCTCTAACGGACAACTTTTGTACCATCCTCATCGCGCTTTTTTTTCCCCACCGTATGACAAGCCGAGCGAAGGCAAAACTCCCTGCTCAATCTTTTTCGTATCTTTTTTCGATCTATTTTCTATTTCACATACTCTTTTTGTTTGATACTTTTTTTTATTTTTTATTTGTATACCCCAAGCCCGATCTCTTTCCCTGTTAACAGCATTCAACGCCAAGCTTTTGCTTTATTCCAACCAACTTTTCTTCCCTAAACCTCATCTCTTTGGTTCTCTGTATGTCCGCGCAACTTTCAACCGTCCCCGCATTCTTTTTCCTCTTTCTCCCTCTTCCTCGTCTACTCTTTTATCATGTTCCTCTTTTTAACTACTTTTTTTTTTTTTTTATCCTCTTTTTCGTCATTTGTGCATTACCAAAGCCTTTTGCGAACCTCGAGAAAAGTTCTGATACCGCGATCATTTTCTCAGCTCATTCAGCTCAGGCAATCGAACTTTTTTGCACCTTCGATTAATGCTACGTTGAAAGAGACCTCATAACTATTAGGATAATGTCTTTTTTTTATCGATCCTGCAAAACTGCCGTTGGAAGCAATATTTTTCACGTTTTCAATTCATCGTGAAGAATTCATTGTTTATTATGCTTTAGCAAATTATAAAGCAATGCCCAATACACTGACATCATAAAACCTTGATACACTGAGAAAATCTGTTGATTCAACGAAAAATAATGTCATGATAAGCATATACGTAGTTCGATCAACGAATCAAGTGGTTGAAACAATCAAAATATTTTGTTCAATCCGTTTAGTTGAGTCAACAAACTAAAATATTGTCTTAAATGATTGAAACTGTTGAAATAACCAAATTTGCTTAACTAAATACTATGATTGCATTAAAAAATACTTTAAAAAACCTTTTTCACATTCTGTTAAACTAATTTTTTAGTTGTGTGAACTGAATTATACTGTTTCATGAACACAATAATTTGTTTGAGATACTGAACTATTTCAAAAAGCTAGAATTTTTTGTGTGAACACGTTTCGACATTGTCAAAACTAAATTGAAATTCCAGGAGATGCGCATGTAGTTTAAGTTTCAAAACGTCTAAGCTCAAAGCCGAGGTAACATGCTCAGGTAACCAGTGTCAGAAATAACACGACGAAATGAAAAAGAAATCCTAAAAAGCTGAGGGATATCAAAGGAAATCTGCAACTTGATCTTGACAGCATCCATCGTGTGGACCGTGGCAAAAGTAATTTCGAAATTATCATATTTTATTACGGTCGAAATATAAACACCGGAAAATGAACATTTTCAGATTATTTTATTATGTTAAATGATTGAAATTTGACGAGCGTGGTCGATTGTCAGACGTCTCAAAGTCATTAACCGTCGTCCATCCAAAATCTCAGCCTTCTTCACGTCCTTTAAGTTGTTTACGCAAAAAAAATGTCGATTGGCGTAAATTCACCGATCGAACGGTCGAAAAATAATCAGTCTACTGGTTTTCATCCATTTTTATAGAAATTAAACAATTTTTTCAATGGAAACGAGAAAAAACGATTTTTTGGCAACGTTTTTGTACTTTTTATTCTTCAATAATAACAATTGAAAGTATTTTCGTTAGCGAATTTGAAAAATCGTTAAATTACAGTTTTCCACAGTAGCATTACGAAATAAATGAAGTTTCGGTTCTCAGTAATATTCGCATTGATTCGGCACAACTTGTTCATTGAAATCGAATTGATCGAATGACTGAAACAATAATATTTGAAAATTGGAATACAATCTGATTCGTTATTGACGTCGATTGTCTGGCGAACATCGCGAAGCTCGTTATTACGTAGTCAAAATAAATAGTACGTTGGGGATGGGAGAAAAAAAAAAGTTTGTAGAAACAGTAATCTCGGGTTTTAGAAAATGACGGTTGAGAGATTTGGGGTGGCGAAGATTGTTCGGTGTGTTCGATGTATCGGCGCGAGGGGGTTGGTACTTTTCGGTAATAGGCTGAAAGGAAGAGAGTTTAAATTTCGTGGGGTACGGCCCACCGGTTTCGACGGCAGAGGCTAAGGAACGAAAAAATTCGGGGCTTAGCCCTCGAGCGAGTCTGTCCCACAGATTTTTCAACCCTCAAACGCGAGAGCCCTGAATGGTTCGGAGGGGTCGCGAAAAAATGGCTGCTGCCTCGATTGCAGCCGGCGAAACCCTTCGAGCGACCATTTAAAAAAATGTCTTCGCCGCACCTTTCTCAATAACGACTTTGAGTTTTTAAACAAGTAAGAAAAAAAAAATGAAGACAATCGAATGTAACGGTTAATCGTCGTTGTGTAACGGTTCCATTCTTTGTTTTTTTTTTTTTTTTTTTTTATTCTTGTTTAAAAGATTCGACTCTTCGTATATCTGTACAGAAACATAATTTTTTTTTTTCTTCAAAATTCGCGTGCAGCCGGCGAATTATGAATACGATAAATTCGTTTTTATAAAGAAGTGCTATCACTGAAAACAAAATTTTCTGTTGAAACCTTAATATATTTTGTTGAATACGTTCACCAAAATAAGTATCAAGGAGCTTTGTTGAAATATTCGAAATTTTGGTTGCCTGAACAAAAAAAATTTGTTGAATACGTGTAACAAAATGTTTGAATATTTCAACAAAATTATGTTTTCAGTGTATGCGAGTCGAGAGAAAAAATTCAGACAAAATTCTTTTTAAATCGAATTTAATATAGCATTTCTCGCATCAGATGTACACTGAGAAAAGAAGTTTGTTGGTTCATCAAAAATATCGTAGGATCAACTTATAATCGTGGCGAACAAAATGAAATTCGTCGTCTCAACAAAAATTTGGTTTATTCAATCATTCGTTTCACTGGCTCCAATAAACGATGCTCACTAAACGACGAGAATATCCTTGAATAGAACAAAAGTTTTGTTTAATCAAGAGATTACAATTAGTTCGCTTACGATCCAACAAAAATTATGTCGTATATCAACAAATTTCTTGTCTCAGTACAGAATCTCATTCAATTAATCAGTAACGATGTTTTTTTTTTCTTGTTCAATCAATCGTTCCAGACCCCTCGATATTATATCAACGAAGAAATTCCCGAATAAAAAAATTTGCGACCAATTCCATATAAATATTCCCAGATCGATAAAAAATCCATTAAAAAACACCACTTTTTCCCACCTGAATTCTCACCGACACAAAAGATTAATTCCCCCAAAAAATTGCGTCGCAAGCCCAGTCGCATCGATGTGCAATAAAATAAAAAAAGAGCAGCACCCAAGAAGATTATCGCTCCGCATTGCTTCTCGTTAACACTCAAGAAATGAGATCGCAAGTAAAGAATAACCTACGAATGCTGAACACGCGTGAATCTTTACAGACAGCGTAATGAAAAGAAGAAAAAAAAAAAAAATTGTACGAGTAACATACTATCGAGAAAGAGAATATAAAACAAAACAAAAAAAAAGGAGTCTCACGACATAATATTCAACGAGTTCCCACACACGCCCGAGATTCGCGAATAAATTATAATCGCGCTAGCGAAATTCCCGCGCTATTGCTAGTGCGGCGCGAGAGCTCGTGGATTTTCAAAGGGGGATGGAGAGACACATTTTTTAGGATAGTTTTTTGTTTTGTTTCTGAACGATAATCCGGGAGGAAGATGCAAGAGAGCGCCCTCGCGCCTACCTGTCGGTCGTCGAAGTACATATATCTATATACATATATATGTTTTTCAAGCGCACATGGTTCAGTTCCCCTCCCTTACGATCTTCCGGCGCAGGTTTCCCCCTCCGTTTCTTCCAAGCCCCCTGTCCTCGTCTCTCTCTCTCTCTCCCTGCTCAATTTCGGTCTTTTTCTCTCCCTTCTGCCCCTTTTTTTTACCCCTTTCGCTCCGGCGCATATGCATATGCACCTATAATCCCCTCGTACACGAGAATTAAACGCCACTCTGCTATTATACACGTATAAATATGTGTTTGTGTCTGTTGGTCGTACATGCGAGCGTATAATGGTAGAGGGAAGGTCAAACAGGGCTAAAAGAAAAAAATCGAAGGAATCGGGAAAAAAACAAAAGGGTATAATACCCCAGGAGCGAGGATCCGGGCACCTCTTTTCTCAGGACTCGCTTCTTTTTTTTTATATATATATATATTTTTTTATTATCGTTCAACTTCAACCCTGCTTTTCCACTCTCTCCTTCACTCGATGACGTTCGTCACTCTCCCTTTCTCCCTCTCGTTACGAAACCATTTTTTTTTTCCCCTCTACTTCAACCCTGGCTCCCACCCTTTTGTTTCTTCTTGGAGCTCTCAGCTGGGCCACCGAAGAACCTGACTCAGGGAACAGATGAGAATCCTTTTTTTTTCACTTTTCGATTTTTTTTTCTTCTTCTTTTCACCACTTTCATCGCTCTTATTAAACGAGAAGAGAAATAAATTGCTGTCCCCGATTCTCCGAGCCCGTTTCTCGTATTCTTATCGCGTTTACATTTTTTTTTTCAAACTTTTCATTTTGGAACTATTTTTTGTTTTTTTGGCTCCGTTTCGTCGCAATTCTGAGCTCTGAGACTGAAAATACTGTTTTTCGACATTTCCGCGTACCGCTCGAACGATTCTTTTCGTAATTTAACGTTTTTTTCTATCGTGTTTCAAGATTTTTTTTTTTCAGCTAGAAAAATGAATTTGACTGAAAAAAATTAATTCAATCCGAAATCACGAATGAAACATTGATAACTCATTGAAAAATGCGCTTCGTAATTCTTATGCAAACCGCAGGAGAAAAAAAAAAAACGGAGGATTGAGAAAAAAAGAAAGCCCGAAAGTGCGAACCCTTCGGTGACGCGAAAGATGCTGCGTAATAGTGCGAAAAAAAAGTCCCGAAAGTGACGAAAAAAAAAAAGAAAAAAACTTTAATGTATTCAATGGGAACGCGTTCGAGGTAGTACGTGCATGGAGGATTCATGCATGGGAAAGTAGTTGATGAATTTTTCCCTGGAGTTCAAACACACGTGTCCGCATTATCGATTTCGCGATGATAGAATTATTTCTCTTTGTGTATTTGCGACAATAAATTTCGTTTTTTTATTATTTTTTTTTAGTTTTTTTTTTCTCAATTTCAACGACGATACTGCCGGGAAAATCCTTTCCAAACTTTCTCGTCGTTCGAGCGATCTCTCTTGCTTTCCTGAACAGACGAAACAACCTTTTTTTGTTTTGTCTTCGGCTCGCGCGTTTCCAGCGACTGTCATATCATTTTTATATCAAAATACAAATTTCTCAAAGTTCTCCATTATCTCATATTGCTCGCGAAAGATCTTTGTTGGAACTTTGATCACAATTTCGATTGATACGATCATTGTTTCTCCACGAAAAAAAAAATCATTATCTTCGTACTTTTTTCTCAATAAATTTCTTCGGACATCGTTCTTTCGAGACTCCAAGAACATCGGGAGGGGAGAGGAAAAAAATCGACAAGACGAAACCCAGGATTCGCGGGAATTCCCACAAGGAAAAAATGATCTCTATACAAACTGCTGGGATTTTCATCGAATTTCACAGTTTTTCCCATCAATAACGCCTCCCCCGGAAGAGTAAACATCAATATTTCCTCAAATTTAAAACGCAGAAATAGCATATATCATCGGACAAACTTTTATATAGCAAAAAAATTTTTATACCAAAAAAAAAACAAACAAACAATTAGCTGGAAAAAAATTATTTTTCCAGCTAATACACTGGTTTTTCGTTCTCGTAACGACCCTCAACCATTTCACGAATGTCTGGAATAAATTTAATCGAAAAAAAAAAACAAAAAAATTTCTATCTAATGGGGATTTGAACCAATCTACCTGTTCCAACGCACACACTGCTTCACCACGATACGAAATCAAAATTTGTCGTATGATAACGTTATCTGGTATCTGTGACGTATTTACGAATATTCGAAAATCCTTCACGTACAAATTTATTATCGGAAAAAAAAATAAATAAATAAAAATCCATGAAACACTGTCTGCATAATAGAAAACAACAACAACAACAACAAAAACTCGACAGTTTGGCAAAATATTCGTTTTATTTGGTGCTTTTTTCGTTTGCCTGAGTGCCACACACAAACACACGCGCGCGCGGCGTTTGGAGCATTGATCACCCAAATTTATAAATTGAATTTTTATGTATTGTGTACACTCGCTAGTCTTCGTATGATGATTCTATATTCGTACGTAGATTCATATGATGAAGCTATACTGAAAGTTAAAGTCAGCCGGAGTATCAAATACTATTTTGATACTTAAAAATTACAAGTACATTTCCAATTTTTCACTCTTTTAACACTGGAATTTACGCTTTGTTCATTGTAAACTTTACATTTCGTATGAGCAGTGAGTTTTCTCGTTTTTGTTTCTTATTTCTACTTTGTTATTTTGTTTTTGCTGTGAACATTGACATTTTAACAGTTCGAATCATCATTTAGTCGTTCAAAAAGTAAAAAAAAAAAAAAAAATACATTTAAATCATTATTTTATAATGGAAATACATAGGAGAACGGCTAATTGACAGTTTTAAACCATACGTTTTGCTCAAATTTCAGTACCTGCAGACGAAATCAGTCGGTTGCAGACGACAGCAGTACAAGAAAGGGAGCAAAAAAAAAAGATGTCTACAGATAGTAAAATCGATGGATTTCAATAAGTTCAAAAACACGAATCGTTAAAAAAGTCTTTCGAAACTTGGACTATTTGGCCTCTCCCTCGTGAATGATACGTTTTTTGTTTCGATATCAATGTTTTCGATAATATCGAGGTGTTTTGAATCGAAGATCGATGAAACTCTGATCTGAATGACAAAAGTTCATCGATCAGAGGTGTCAACACGAAGCATCCAGTCGTTCAAAAATTTCGAGTCAGCAACAATTTCAATTTTTTAGATTTCTGCTCTGCTGTGAATTTTCAACGAGCGAAATATATAAAAATAAAATAGACGATTATTGCGAACGAATGAACGAATATTATTGCAAGAATTTCGACTTCTTCACGTGTGTTTTCGTGCTTCGAGTGCAAAGATCTGCTTTTTTTTTTCTTTCTTCAATTTATCGTGTGGCACGAAATGACGATAAAAAAAAAAAAAAAAAAAAACAGGATAAAAAATGGTTAATTACGATGAAGTCGTCACAACAATCACGAGGACGGTGACGATCGACCTTGCGTGAAAACGTCTCGGGCGAGGGAGGGGAGAGGAAAAAAATCCGAGCGTATTTTTCGATTAGTTTCGCTGTTTTTATTGTTCGGAGACGATTGAATCTCGTTTGGGCGAAGAAAAAAAACTTGAAGGAAATATTTTCGATAAGACAAAAAAAAAAGATTGTTTTAGCGTTGTAAAAATGTTGATTAATAAAAATGCGTGAATAATAGTTGAAACGTTGACCGAAATGAAAAGAAAAAGAAAAAAAGAGGAGGGACTAATGAATTTATTATTGTCTGGGATTGCGAGTGCGGTGACCCGATATCTAAAAACGTTGATGAATCCTGATCGTACAGGAGGATTACATTGAGAGGCACAAATATGAAGAAACGAATGAGAGCAAACACATCTAGAACGATGTAAATCAACGAAAGATTTGTTTGGTCTGAAAATGAGATGAAGGCAATTGAAAAGTGCAGCTGCGCCTCGTGTCACGGGTGAAAGAACGTCTTTTTTTTTCTCCTTTTTCCTGTTCCTTCGTTCAAGAACAATATCTCTGATGTGCATATAGAGGTCAAACGAAACTCTGACGAAAGATGAAAGGGAGCTTGAAAATCGCGCGATGGACGATGAGAAGCAAAAAAAAAAAAAAAAGAGTTTATTCGAGAGTCTCCCGAGTCAGAAGAATGAGTGAATTTCGATGAAATTTTCATCGAGACGAAAACAAACAGAACTCGCTGATTTTTTTTTTTGTTTTTTTTTTTTCTCTTACGAAAATTGTCAACAACAATATATCGAGACGTCGAATAAAAAAAAATAAGCGGTGGATCGAAAAATCCATAAATAAACAATGCTCCAAGATCCGTGATCTTCGAGTCCAAGCAATTTATCGTTTTCCGCAACGAAAACCAAAAAAAAAAAACTCAAGGCGATAAAAAGTGAAGGAAAAAAAAGGAACGGGGGGAAAAAAAAAAAACGTTTCTTCGGTTTCTTCCGTAGGATCTTAAGGAGTATGAGCGAAAAGACGCTCGACGCTGATGCTCGGAGCAAAACCGCGAGTTATTTTTTTGTTACTCCCTCACTCTTCGCTCTTCCCTCCTCCTCCTCCTTGTTCTTCTCTTCCTCGCCCTCTCCTACGTCCTCTTTTCTCATTCTCTAGCACTTTTTCTACACTCTACGGGCACGAGATGTTTGTCTCGTGCAAGAACCAGGCAAAAACGTATATCCTCGCAATAGAGGTATAGTCTCCTTGCTTTTTTTTATCTTCTCTTCGACTCGACATATACTTTATATATATATATATATATATATACATATATATGGCTATAGGGTTTGATCTATACAGTAGAGCACCGACGGCGGGTGTTCGCGAAAAACCAAGCACTTTTTGCCAGTCGTTACGCTTTTTGCAGTCTTCGTAAAAGAGAGAGAGAGAGGGAGGAAACTGTAGAGGTCGCAAGAGGCATATGACAAGAAGAGAGCGCCTGAGTCATCTCCGTCCCCGAGTTGCGTGTATATATATATATGATAAATGTATATATATATACCCACATTTTTTTGAGCACGTTTAGTAAAAAACGAGACAACGTTTTACGTAGTCGATATAGAAAAAAAAATTGATCGACTTTTGGCTCGTAGAAAAATTACGTTCGTGGCTTTAGACTGTCATGCAGCGAGCGATAGACAGTTTCTAATTAAGGTATAATACATACGCAAAATGATTCGAGACAAAAAGTTTTTATATTTGAAATTAATATTGTTTGGGTTATCCTGCACAGTTTGATAAAATTTTCACTATAATTTATCGTCCAGTTATCGAAATATTTGCTTTTGAAATAAGCATTTGAACACGTGTCGTATAGGTGGAATCCTGTTGATATGGGGAAAAAAATGGGCAGACAGAATCCAATAAAAAAAAAAAATTGTAGAACGATGAAACGAGTATTGTACGATTATTGACGAAAAAAAAAATTATCACTTTTCACTCATAACTTGATAAGTTAGGTTAGGAGGACTCGAGAGGTACAGGTCCAGCTAAAAGTTTACGACTGCAGACGAGAGAACTATTAAAAAAATCTCGACTTTCAAATGGTCGAATATTTTACGTATGTATGTCGAGAATAAGTAATTTATTGACTTTTTTTTTTCTTCAAATTATTGCTCATTGTGAAATCTTTAAGTAGGTTCACCTTCGAAGGGGACTGTCTCGTCTACGTTAAAATAATCGGCACGAAAAATATTGAGAATAAATCATGAAAATCGATTTTTTTTTAATATTGAGAACTTTTTTTTTTTTTTTTTTTTTTTTTGTAGAAAGTCACTAAAAAAAGATGCGAGGAACACGAGAAATGTTGAGGAAGTTATTGAAATAATAAGGAAAAATGTTAAATCGATTTTTGAGAAAATATTGAGAAAACGATGAAAATCGATTTTTTCGAAATGTCAAAAAATATTTTATTATGAAATTTAATTTGAAAAATATCTGAAATCGGAGATCCGGAGAGTGAAGTACTGTGCGAATTCATCGTATGCGTATTAAATAAGAAACCTTTTAATCTATAGATATATATTGGTTTTTGTATAGATGTATAAAATGTGGAGAAAAACATAGTGTTCTCTCTTAGTCAGCCGGTAAAAGTCTTTGTGTGTTTCTTAAGCCGAAATATTTATGGAGCAAGTTTTTCGCATCTCTCGTTCCGTACGGAATCTGTATAAGTATACATATATAGCGAAGAATATGCGTATAGGATAAACAACCGAGAGGAAAAAGAGACCGAGAAAAGATGCAAGGAATGAGAAAGAAATATTGGAGTTGTGGTCGAGGGAATAATGAAAGAAAGAAAAAAAAAAAAAAAAAAGAAAAAAACTTTTCTCTCAAACCGATTTTCGTCGAGGCGAACGATTCCTTTTTTATCGACCTTTCGTACAATTATTATTGTTATTCATTTGACGAAATTGATTGAGCTGCTCAATATCGTAATTCAATTTTCAATAAATATTTCTTTTTTCTCGTTTATTTCGATGTCTCTTAAATGTTTCACAATATTTTCTTTGAACCAGAGAAGAAAATGGCGAAATTCAATTTCTCAACGTTTTACAAACGTTAGCATAACTTCGGGGGGCGCTTATAACTCCCGAACTAATTGCTCGCCTGTTATAACTCGTGCAAGTACGCGCCAGGACGATTTCTTCGCCCGAGGATAATGAACGTTATCGAGCTCTTGCGGATTACTTATTTTCGATTGAAAAAAAAAAAAAAAAAAAAAAAAAAAACCCTGGTTCGTCTCCACTCGAAAGAATTTCTTGCGGCATCCTTTTTTCAACGGTCTCAACTTATTTCTCAACTTTTTTGTTTTTCTGTACAGCTGTGCATAGCCGGGTTTAATTAGCGAAGAAAAGAAATTCAGAGCCGAATGCTTTTTATGATAATACAGCGAGAGGTTTATTTCAACAATAATAAACCGAGTTGTGCTCGAACCATGCGATTCCTAACCTTTTTGTTTCGAGCTGCACGTTTTTTTTTCTTTTGCATCACGTTGAAATTCGCTTTACTGAACGACAAAGATATTCACTTTTTCAACATTTTTTGACGTATTTCAGATGAAAAAGTTCTTCAATGCTTTTTCAGGCTTTTGTGAAAGAAAAAATGGAAAAAAATCTTTGAACAAAAGTGTAAAGTTCGATGATTGGGTTATCGACAAAAAAAAAACACGAATTTTCTTTGCACTCGACAATAAAAAGTTCAATGCCGAATTGTAGAATAATGAAAAGTTAACAAAGAGAAAGAAAACGCGAATAAAAAAGGATCATTTTGTTGGCACTTCGATGCCAAAATCTTACATACATAACCTCACAGTTTTTAGTGAAATAAAAAGTAAATTGAAAAAAAAAAAAAAATGAAAATGCAGATTCTTGATGCACTCGAGCGATTAAATGATAAATTTATGTGGATATAAACACAGCTTTTCGGAAAGTATAATGTCAAAACATAGAAAAGAAAATAAACAAAAGATTGATAAATTACTCACGTGTACCGTTGACGTTTCGGCTGAGAATTCTCGGAAGACCGGTCGCGGTGGTTTGATGTTGTTGATTGACGGACGGAGTAGTAACGACAGCGGCTAAGGAGGTTTGGTTCATCGAAACGGAAGTAATGTGTCCAAGGCTCGCGACATTTAGAGTAGAGGATAAAGAAGAAGAAGATGTCGCGATAGGCGTAATCGTAGTTCCAACAGTGGTTTGTTGTGACTGTTGACAGTTGGTTGAGTTTTGTACGGGTGATGGTGTCGCAACGCCACGCGGCGTTTCGGCCACACCAACGATCCCTTGTAAGCCGGTAATTCGACTTTCCATTCCCTCCGATATAATTCTTTATCACCACCACCAACAACAACACTTTCACCCTCACACAATGCAGTGAATAACTTATTGTCCTACTCCGGTTCGAGCAGACCTCCGAAACCCAGAATCCCATTCAATCAAACACATTCGCGAAACTGTGTTTTCGCGCGCAAAATACAAACAAACAAACAAACAAAAACAACTAGGAATAAAAACACTAGAAAATAAGAATCGAACGATAGAAAGACTTGCGGATTGATGAGAATTGTGGGGAAACAGGAAAAAAAAAAGGCGGGAAACTTGAAAAGTTTGGAAGAACGAAAAACACTCGGATGCGTAGAACAGAAATATGAAGATTCAATTAGTCAGGCACGTGCTTCGGGAGGACTGTAAGAATTTTATAGAAATCGTATTTAATTATTCGGCGCTAGAAATTCAAGTCAGAGATTGAGTGTAAAAACTGTTAAAATAAATAAAAACTAATCATTGAATTGGATCGTTTTGTAAAACGTTGATAATCCCGTAATGATTTTCATGCAAAAACTCTCGACACCCGCGTTAATAAGACGTATTCGCGGCCTCTAGGAACTTTCGTAACAGCCGTGAGCGCCCTCTAACGCGAATCGTGAATATTTATCGCGCAAATCCCTTGTTTATTTTCGTAACAAGGAGCTGATGATGAAATTTTTTTTGGGCCAGTTCACTCGAATCGTTCTCGCGTTTACGGGGTTTTATGTAAAATTTCGTATCGCCGGGGAGACACGAGGCACAGCAGAGAGAATAAGAGTTCGTGAACGAGGGAGCAGCGATCCGATACGATAGCGTGCTACACATTGTTTGTCGGCTCGTTTCAGGCTCCACGAGAGACTCTGTTGGCCGTTTGCTCCCCACCGCTCGGACAATCGGCGGAGCTTGGACGCGCCGCCACTATCGCAACCCTGTCCCGTACAAAAACACATACTCTCACACACACAAACACACACGCACACACATTCAAATCTCGACTTTTTTCCCGCCGCTATTTCGCCCGGTGCACGACGGGCATTATGCGCACAGTGACGCTAAAGAACGTCAAACCTAAAAGAGACTGAGGATTTTGCAGGAAAAAAAAAATGGAGGGGCAGGGTGATGAGAGGTTCGTCGAAGAGCTCTCTCCCTTTTTTCTTTTTCTCTCTCGCTCTCTCCGAACGTACGCTCCACCCTGGATGCTGCATAAGAAAAACCTTTACCCTCCCCCCTCCCCACCTCTATCCTTGCTTCACGACATATAACAGGGTCTACATGAGTCTGTACAAGGGCGGCTCGCGAGAGAGAAAGAATTAGAAAGCGCAGGACTTCTTTGGGGCTGATACCGAGATGACGCGGAGAAGAGCAAAAAAAAAAAAGAGGGGCGAAAAAATACTGTTGCCTCCCTTCTTTTTCCGGCGCCCCACCCCCTTTTCTTCCATTTCTCAATTTTTTTGCATCCACGTACGGTTTCGTACAGTTGTATTCTCATTTTTTTTTTGCAATGTCGGTAGGTTTTTCTTGGAATGTATATGCAAACTGATTTTCGAGTTAAAATTTTCAATTTCTGTGATTTTAGATAGAATATTAACGTGGCATGCGAATTTGTCGAAATGTTCGAAATAATAAAAGCAGCACGTGTGAAAAGTAATATTTGTTGAAAAGTAAAGATTGTGTATAAAAATGAAAAAAAATTAATATTCGACAATCAAATATTTTTTTCATTTGTTCGAGGCTTTTTTTTTCTACTGGAAAAAATAAATTCGAACCTGTGACGTCTTTGTTTCTAGTCGCTGTCGCCCCCCTCTCCGTTTGCCACTCTAGCGGATCTTCCACAAATTTATTTCTTTTTTTCTGGTCAACCGCGCGCGCACATTTTTGGCGACTTTTATACCACGATTTTCTTGCGATCTCAGTTTTCACAGTTTTTTTTTTGCGTTGAAAAGTTTCTCTTCCTCCGGAAAAAAAAAAAAAAAAGAGAGAAAGAGAAGAGCTTTCCGCGAGCTTTTATCAATCTTATTTTTGCCATCGCGCCTAACCCCACTTTCTCGCGTAAGTTTCTTCTATATCCCGCCGGCTACATAACCTCTCTCTTTCACTTTTTCTCGATCTCTCTCCCGCGTGTTCTTTTCTTTCCACGAAAGGACGGAACTGAAGAGAGACAAGAAAAAGAGAAGACGGATCTTTATTTTTCGCTGGAGAAAAATACCCCGAGACGTCGAGAAATTCTGCCAGAACGAGAACCGTTAATGCTATATATGTCAGAAGAGAGTCCGATGTTTTTTGTCTTATAGGAGCCGGGGGTGAGTTACAGTACCGCAACGTTCGGGGAAAGGGTTGTCGAAAGAAAATCGAAAGAAACAAAACTAGAAGATTCTTCTACTCCCCCCCCCCCTCCTCCCGCCATCCTTTTTTTTTAATATCCTCGGAAGAAATAAACAAGGAATCTTGCATTAAGAAGTCATTAAGGTCAGAGCTGTCATTTGAATTTTAATTCTGCGGGATGCTAATTTTTATTATTCTCAACGTTTGATAATTTTTAAATCTAATTTGAATTCGTTTTTCACAATCAATGTTAGCCACGAAATAGAATTTTTTGTCGAATTGAATTTTTCGATAGAAATTCCTCATGAAATGAATTTTTGAAATCTCTTCATCGAATGAACATCGTCATAAGTAATATGAAAGTGAAAAAAAATGAAAAATTAACAACAGAAACCTCTCGTATACCTGAGACTTTTAGGGGAAAAAAAAAAAATAAATAATGAGACGTCTCCGTAACGTGTTTCGATAAAAAAAAAAAAATTGAAAAAAAAAAAAAAACTAGAATGAAATGAACAATCGAAACCGCTGGCTGCATTGTTTAGCTAAAAAAAGTGATTATCCATGACTAAGGTGCATTCACACGATCGAAAGGTTTTCTTCGTCCATTAGGCGGGACCGAGAAGAAAAAAAAAAAAAAAAAAGTATAGAAACAAAAAAACTTGAAAACCAAAGTCGTCTTCGTTCGGAAGGGGAGGTTTTTGCGCTAGACGGGCTAAACACTGTATTCCGTAGAAAGAATTCCTAGGAGATACAGATTAAGAGAGAAAGTGAGAGAGAGAATCGAGTATGCAAATTTTTTCGTTCAAAGCCTGAGAACTTTTGATGGGGTGAGCGACAGACGTGAGCTGTGGGCAGTTTTTTGACCACGACCTCCTGGGCCCGTGAGAATGATGATAAAAAACTTCGAAAACCCTTTCCCTCTCTTCTCCCCCTTTGCTTGTTGCCACAACGCCCTTATCTCCCTCTCCCTCTCTCTCTCTCTTTCTCTTTTGATCCTCATAAGAGCGTCACTAGGCTGTAAGAAGATCGTCGGGCGAATGCCATATACACACAGGTAACGTGTCCTCGTTTAATATGCCGGTGAGGGTCCTCGAACCAAAAAAACACCCGCTCATTTTGCGACGAGCCAAACTTTGTATCGTTACCTCTTCCACCTCGACTCAACAATTAAATATTCCAAAATAATGTCAATACAAGCAAAGGACATGCTAAAAAAACCATGTAAATATACATGATTTTATCGGCTGAACCAAATTTCGAGAGAAACTGGTTTTTCATGGACTAAACTAGTTCAGACTGATATTTTTTATTCTAGCCACTGATCTAGTTGAGCCTGAACCAAATTTCTCGGCAAAATCAGTTTCGTCTAACGTTTCTGGTAGGCCAAACTAGTTTGATCGATTATAAATCGATAAGAAAAACAATAGTTTGTCGTTAAGGAAGTTCATCTGGTACCGAGCAAGTTAAAACAAAAAAACTGTCATTTAGTGTGATTAACTTCCAAAGCTTAACTATACCTTCTTCGAGACAAATTGATTCATTCCGAATTGAAATGTTGACAAGTGATTTTATTGATATTGACAACTGTATTCAATTTTTGTTCTATCAATATCTGTTTGTTATTTTGATTGCCAGATAAATCTCCTTAAATCAGTTTTCAACGAGCAAACGTGAAGAGTACGAATTCATTTGATCTTAAAAAGAATAAATTCATTGATTTTTCAGTTTTCACATCTCAATGAAATAATTTAGATAATTAAAAATGTAAAGAAATTCGACGAAAAAAAAAAAACACTGATATTATTGGGCAAGAAAATTTGTATTTCGCGATAATACATCATGGACAAAAAGAGTCTTAACTATAAAAATGCAATTCTTTAGTACAAATAATACTTGGCTATGTTGCTGTTAGATCGAAGCGCAATATCCATGTACCTAAATATATATATATATATATATATGTATACATTTGTTTATTTATAATACATAACATCTTCGGACATCGTCGATGGGCATAAATAAACACGAATTACAAAAAAAGACTGTCAACTTTTGTAAAAATAAAAAAAAAAGGTAAATTCTATGTATATCACAATGTATAAAAAAAAGCTGCTTTTTCTCGTCGTCAGAATTGAAAGATTATGCGATCAAGATGATTGAGATAAATTCCTCCGATGGTAATTTACCGACATTTAACTTAGTGACAAAAAGTTTTAACCGACAGAGCACACGATCGAGGATTTCGATCAAAATTGCAAAATGATAAAATACTCCGGTGATAAGTTACCGGCGGAGCATTACCGGTAAAAAAATTTCATTGATTCGCATGATTATTCAAGCGGCGCGAAATAAAAAATATACAAAATGTGATTTTCGGCCTTTGTCGAATTCTCAAGACGCCAATCGGGCAGTGATCGTCATCAGTCGATTCCTATCGGTATTCACGCCGATATGAATGAGTTTTTGAAAAAAAATTCATACGCACCCGTACTCGTACCAAACTGGATTTCTCGTTTTTGGCTCTTTTACTGTTTGAGGCTCTGATGGAATTTCGTCGTTTTGAGCCTCTTCTTTTACTCCCGTATTCATATTCTTCGATTCATTTATAACTGCCGATACTTTGTTGTATATTAAAAATGGACGGGGCTCGCAAGGAGGAATTTCCAAACGCGGTGACTGCTCCTGCTGACTCGAACGACCGTCTATACTCTCCGGACGTCCGTGCGATAAAGGCGTTGACGAAGGCAATTTGTGGTCGTGCTGAATTTAAAAGTATTATTTTTCTGTAAGTTCGTGTCGAGGATTCAGACACTGGTTTGATTTAAGGGATCGAAAAAATCAAATTCTTCCTTATTTACTTCAATCGAATAATTCAAGTTCAGAGAAATTAATTTCTTTTTCAGTTGGAATAATAGCTTTTGATAATTATCTTTTTTCGACCCTTTAACTAGACCTTGCTAGTTTTGCATGTCAAATTGGGCATTGATTCACTCACTGTTAAGGAAGGCGCCGGAGACGCCAAATCGTCTGTGTAATAAACTGTTCTCCGAGTTCCCGGATGACCCAATGATAGTGCATCGCCTTCCAATGCGACTGGATCCACTAAGCCTGTTACACGATGGTCGTCGATACTCGCGTCCGAATCATTCGAGCCTGATTCCGTTTCGTAAATTTTACCGCTTTCCAATTGCTTCGAATCATCGGCCCAAGAACGTCGATTCTATAATTACCGAAATATCGAAAATTCATATATGTTTCGAACGAAATTACCATCGTGACAGTTCACAATTTGAATTTTATCGTGATTAGAATTTTATTTGGAACAAAAAATGTAGAAACATTGTCGTGAGACAGTCAGGATCGGACAAATTTTAATTTTAAGCTCTTTACAAAGTAGCAAATTATTTTTTATTTACCTTCAAAAGCTCGGAACCAGCTTTCCGGATTCGCGATACGAAATTTGCTCCAAATCTTTTGTTCTTCGTCGAGCAACTTTCCAATTTTCTGTAATGCTCCATTATCTTTTCCTCCAGTTTTTCCTTCTGTCTGTACAGATGATTGACCTTGTCCCTGTTAAATTGACGGTCGAATTTTTGGTGTAGGTGATTTTTGTCAAATTCAAATGTGATTGATTCTATTTTCATTTGCTGATTATTTTCCCATGAATTTTCATTTCAAATGAATCATTCATTATTAAATAGTGAATTAAATCTTGAATTCATTGTTATCAATTGAAATATAAGACTCAACGGATTATAAACTTACGTGTACAATTTTTCTTCCATATGGTAATGTTCTTTATCCTCCAACGAGTGGGTCAATAATTCGTGATATTGGCTAAAAAGCAAACTAATATGATCCATCAATGATCGTCTATTGCTGTCCAAGCCGGAATTCATTTGCATCAACATTTCGCAGCGTTCGTTCAATTTGCTTATCTGGAGTTCCATCGTCGCGCATTTGTCATCTCTCGTGCTCATTTCACCCTGCATCTCCGTTTCTTTCAGGCTCAAACGATTCATTTCGACCTTATTTTTGCGGTAATCCTCCTGGAGATTTCGATACTCGATCTTCAATTTCTCCATTGTGGTGTAAAGATTTCGGAAATCCTCCTGAGAAATAAGCATAAATGAATCACATGTTTTTCAATTTTTTAAATAATTATTTAGATTTTTAATATAAAAGATCAAGTTGAATTCATTCTAACAATCGTTTTAATCAAATTCTTCCGTCTCCTTGTTTCTTACTTTTAATTTCGAATGTTCTCCTCTCAAATTATTGAGGCTTTTGACATGAGTGATGGCGATTTCGTGATCGGCGATCAACGCTTTGTTCTTCGTTTCCAAACGTTCGCAGGATTCGTTGAGATCTCTGTTCGTATTTTTAACGTCTCGAAGTTGTCCTTTGAGGGTTTCACGCTCGAGAAGAAGATTTTCATACTCGTTGTTAAGCTGCTCGTGCAAAGATTGTAGGGTAACTTGATCGTTAACGAGTTGAGAGTGAGCTCTTTGCTGAGCAATACGATCTTTCAAAAGCTAAGAGAATTAAATAAAACCATAGAAGCCTCGATTATTATTCAGCGATTGATGGGTATTTGTGACGATTGATAAAAAATAAAGAAAAAAAAAATAGCTGAGCGATGATTCGTGTCTCTAATATTTATTCACCTCTTCCTTTTCTGCTACGAGCTGCGAATTTGCCAGTTGCAAAGCTGTGTGTTGGGTCGTAAGAGATGTGCTTTGCGATTGAAGTGTCGTTACCGAAACTTGAAGTTGAGCTTTTTCCGACTTAAGCTGTTCTGCTCTTGCTTGACTCGTGTTCGATCGTTTCGAAAGATTTTCTATTTCTCTCTGAGATTAAGAAAATTGTGTTATTCTTATTTCGGTATTATATATTCGTTACAAATAAATTAAACAATTACCTTTTGAGATTCGATGATTTCTTGTAAATTCATATTCACCGATGCATCGTAAGCAGAAGCCGCTACTTTCACGTCCGGCATTTTTTCGCTGCAAATGCAAGTTGTTTCTGTGACGATCGACGATTTAATGTACTCGACAACTTCAGGAATTTGAGAAATTCTACCAAAAATAAAGAAATCATATTAAGGAAACATTCAGAAAAACAAAAAGCTATCAAACTTCATTCAAATTAAAAGGATTAACGAAAAAATAATAATACGATGGACATTTCAAGTTTTTACCTCTTCAAAACATTGTCAAATGGAAGAGTGAGCAGCATTTCGGCATTAAGTCCGAATTTTTCAAGTACCGTGTACAATCGTTGGCTGTTTAGTTTTTCCGCAACGAGATTCGATTGCAGAGTCTCGAGAGTTTCGCGATCGATTGCTGCTCGGGAGTCCAATTCTTTGCTCGATCTTTCAATCTCTTGAAGCCTAAAAAAGTATTCAAATTGAAATTATTCTTTTTTGTCTATTGTCGCATTTCATATTACGGATTACATCAAAATGATCTATGCTTAAATTAAAAAAAAAAAAATTTTCACAATAATTGCACATTTACCTGGATATTTGCTCAATGTATGCGTCTCTTTCATTTTCGAGTTGAGCGACTCTTCTCTCCAACACTTCAACATTGTTGGTTGATGTATCGAGCGCCACGTCTTTTTCCTGAGAAAAAAATATCAAAATGAAAACGTTTTGTTTTAAAGGGTAAAAAAAAATTTGAAAAAAAATAAAATAAATTAAAATAGAAACGTCATTTTTATAAAAAAAATTTCGAAAATGTACCTCGATAGTCTCGCGATATTTGTGAATATCGCGTAACGCACTCTCTTTATCCTTTTCCAATATCGCAATCTTCGTTTCGAGCTCGGAACATTTAGATTCAGTTTTCTCAGCACTATCTTCCACATTTTTTAGGCCTTCGAGTTTTTGATTTGCTATCTCAAGCGAACGATCAAGATCGTCGGCTCGTCTCTGAACACTTTCAAGAAGTGACTGAATTCTTTGTTTTTCTTTGATAACGCTATCATAATTGTTTTCTACTTGCAAAATTTTATTGTGTTGAATCTGTAAAAAAAAAAAAAAAAAAAATAGTTCGTTGAAGAAAAGTAACCAAAAAATCATACAATTGATGAAACTTTTTTTTCATAATATCAACAAACAAGGAATATTCTTAATAAATTTTTCAAAATCTTTACTAACTTGATATTCTTGCTGTTGACGTTCAAAAGAAGCTCGCTGATTTTTTAGAGTATCCTGCAATTTTTTATTCTCCTCGAGAGCTTGTCTACAGACAAGTTCTAAATCCGAATTTTGTTGACAAAGACGTTCTTTTCCATCGTTGAGAGATTCTATTTTCAATGAAAGTTTCTTTTTCTCTTTCTCCAGTTCGAGAACTCGCGAAGATGTCTCGTGGAACGAATTTTCCTTCAGAGTATCAATTAACGTGTTCAGTCGACGATTTTCTAACTCGAGCTTGAGCGCTCGAGTTTGTGCGTTGTTTGTCAGCTGCTCTGATAATCTATTGTCCGATGTGTCTGAAAAATGAAGAATCATTTTCCTCTATTACTCCTGAAGAACTTACAGAATATTATATGAGAGTTTTATTAAGCTGGAATGAAATCGGTAAAGATTTACCTGGTTCCTCAGTTTCGCTAACCGAGCCAGCCAAAGCTGCCTCTTCAGCCGCTGCTTTTTTTAATCTGTGCAGTTGAGAATTTTCTTCAAAGAGTTCTTGGTATTTTTCTTTCTCCGCGGTGCGTTCCTGAATTTTGCCAATTATTTTTTTAAATCATTTATTTGTTTTACCGTGATTTATTCATTTTCAGGTTACCTTCCAGCATTTATATTTGTTCAAATGAATAAAAAATATGGTTTTGAATGCTGAAAACTTTTTGCTCAACTCACCAAAGCCATGTCGTTCACGAGCTGTTTGTACTCGATTATTTGAGACTCGAGTTCTAAAACTTTGTCAGCTCTTCGTCTCGACGAGTTCAATTGTTCCTCCAACATTTCTCGATTTTCCATCAATACTCTGAAAAATTCTTCAGCTGAAAAACCGAATTTTGGAGAAAGAAAATTCGTTCTTAATAACAATAAGGAATTTTACCTGTTATCTTCGCGAAGTTCTTCTATACGAGTTTTGTAAAATTCTATGTCAGTCAATTTTTCACGATATCGAGCCACTTCCATTTCTAAACGATCAGCACGCTCGGCTCTTTCGTTCACAGCGTCCAATTCGTCTCTGTACGATTTTGCGGTACGCGCTTCATGCATTAATTCTTGATTCTAAATAAATTTAAAAAATGATCAATAAATAAATCGAGAAATAATTATTGTTTGAACAATCGAAATATTGAAGAATTCTAAATTTCTGAAAGGTTTTTTACTTCTTGTTTGAGTTTGGCGAGTGACGCTTTATTGTGTTCGAGTTCCTCCTTGCATTCAAGAAGCGCTTCAGTTTTTTCTTCCCTGTAGGATTAAAAATTCAATAAATAACAGGATTGAGAGAAAAAAATCAAAAAATTTCCAGCGACCAATTTAAAACAATGATTATCCAGCCGACAGCATATGTTTTCTGTACTTACAATTCTTGTCGCTGTTTTCTGACTTTAGATTTCCAGTCGGCCAGTTCAACAGCGAAATGATGATTTTCTTCTCGTTCCAATTTTGCTTGAGTGTTTTGAGCCTTTTTTACACCCTCTTCGCTCTCAGGATCGACCGAACAATCGTTAGCTCCAGACATGTTATTAATAACAGCACATTTCTGGAGAAAAAGAGACGAATAAACAATTAACATTTACTTGGAACTATTCGAGAAAAAATATTCAAATTTTATTCGATCAAAGATAAAAATAACGATTAAAAAAATACCTCTCGATAGAGATCGCGTTCCTGCAGCAACTGTTTGATTTGTTTGAATAAACCAGCCAAATTAGCGTTTTCCATAGAGTCCTGAGTGATAACAATATCAGGTTGGTCTGTGACTTGCTTAATACAATCAACAATTGCCAGTTGAGTGTCCAAATTGAGGGTCTTGATTTTTGTAATAAATTGCTTTTTATTTGGACACTGAACAGCGCAGCCCAACAACAAAAGTAATAATAATCGAGCATCTTGAACGTGAGATTCAGGCTCTTTGCCCAAATTTTCTGTGTCCGGTTGTTTGATTATCAAGTGGCCTAATTCTTCCTCATAAAATTGTTTTATGTTGGCCACAATAGTTTTCAAATTCTTGGCTCTTAAAATGTGATTTCCACCTGTGGGTACTACACCGTCGTGCAGAGGCTCTGGATCGCTAAAATCATCCAAACATTTTAGGTATAAATATAATGAAATTATATATTTATACAACTTCAAAAATTTATCGCTACTATTGTTCTATCCTGTGTTTAAAATTGTTCAGTCAATGAAATTCAATCCCCGATCTAAGAGATTAAGAAGAAAAGTTCAAAACTGAAAATTTATTTATAAGTCACCTATTTTGGATCAAAAGACTGGCCGTTCGAAGATTTTGCAAGAGAAAATTTGGAAATATAGCAATTTGGCAAGAAAAATATATCTCACGTAATGTTTGAAATCAAAGTTATTATTATAGTTATGATTATCGTCATTGTTTGTTGTTTTTATCAGTATTATTATTTTAGTTAATCCATAAAAGGATTGTTAATATCATAACCGAATTTGTATAAAAAACTGACTGAATATATAATGTTATGTTGACGATTTATAAGTAAAAAAATTTCATAAAAATATGACTTGTGCTGAAAATTGTGACGAAATTATCTGCATCGGTAGAGTTTTCGTTTTATTGATGTATCTGGCAGAATATTATACATTTGTCATCACTGCAGTGAGGACATAACTGCATGACAGTTTGAAGAATTATTATAATGATTTAGTACTGTTTTGACTGTACTGAAACGTGGTATTTTGATTAACTGGCGGGACACGATCGAATGTTATTAATTTGAAAAATGAAGATATCTTGAAAATACGGTAATAACTCACATTTGTAGAAAAACACTGTGCAACAAAACACCATCGACCAAGTCATTGTAATTCGTCAACGAGTCGGGATCTTCCAAGCAGCTGACGAACTGCAAAAACAACGAATGAAAGAATGAAAATTTTCGGAGCATTTATTTCATTCCGTGATCTAGATTACCCCTTAGCTGCGGAAACTCACCCATGTGACAAGGGGACCTGCCAAAAATTCGTCTATTTCGGAGGACGCCATTTTCCTGATTTTTCCAACGAGCCCAGCAGTACGAACCTGTCACTTTTTTTTAAATTAAATTATCGAAGGCACCTTTTAACTGCACCATTTTGCGAATTTTTCAAGAAATAAACACTGGAGACCGAAAATTGAAAAAAAAAAGTAACCGAAAAATAATGTTTATGAAGATTTATGTGAACGTTCGTGACAAATTAGAACATCCGGCGATAGTTTAGCGTGAGTTCGAAGCGTCACTTTTTTCCTATCGTTCTTTTCGCCTTCTCTTTTTCGAACATCGAGCACAGAAAAAACATCACTGTATTCGGGTTGAAAATACGGCATCCATAATTTTTATTTATTTATTCCGAACGATCATCTGTTTAACACCGAGCGAAAATGCTTGTTTAGTTTTGAAGCATTGTTTATGAATTGAAAGGGCATAGAAAACGTTGGATTATCTTGCTTATTGGAGCGTCGGCTTTCCAACCTCGTTCTCGTTCGATTTCCCGTTAAAAATTACGGAGTACACGATGATACGAATGTTTTGCTTTGATCGTATATGGATCAAATGTGTCAAACTTTTTTGTACGAACGATGTAGAAAAAATTTGTGATCGGCGATTTGTTGTCGCGTGCGCTACTGTACAGTGCACTTTCAACGTTTTATTTTTCTGGAATTATGAAAAGCTTTGAGAAAGGATGCTGTGCTGCAGAATTGCTGCTGATTGTCTCGAGAGAATCTTTAGTTCCAAAAATTACCGCTTGGCGTATAATTTGTAGTCTCGACCACGGTCGTACATACAGGTCTGAAAACGACGGTGGTGGGGGATGGGTCGCTTAACGTCCAGTGTTTGTAGCTTCCATGTTTGGCCGCATGGTGCGCATTGGAAAAGGGATGTTGTGTGCGAAAGAGACAGCCATATGTCTCTTGGGCACAGTACATGCACTCTCCATTATAATTTTTTCGTATGAAAATCATTATTGTTTTTCGTTGAAATCGTTAATTCAGGGAAATAAAAATAAAAAAGCACAAGTGGAGTTTTATGATAGACATAGGACCGGGATCAAGCAGGAGAACGTGTTCGGGAAAAACCAAAAACAAACTCTTGTAGATGTTTTGAAACTACTTTTAATTTTTAGCCAGTCGCTTGACAGTTTTTTTTTTGCCTGCCACTTTTTAAAACGTTCTGGGTTTTTTGGCACTTAAAAAACAGAGCTCTTTTCTTGATTCGATTTATACCCTGTTTTGTAGTGAGGTACCGCACAGGATTTCGTTATTTTAATGCAATCAATTTATTAAAGATTTTTAAATTGTTACACGAATAATTTTTAGAGGTGTAAATTTGGCTCCCCGCCATGAATTTTTCAAAAGGTTTCTGATTTCAATCGTTTGTGTGTCGTTTGTAGAGTATTGTGAGAACAAAATAAACGTTTGTGAAATGAGTTTGTTACGAAAAAATAAAAAATAAAAATAAAAAAATAAAAGTTTCGGTGCGGACTTTTCTGGGAACAAATCTTCCTAGATTCAAAAAAACCGAATGAAATTCGATTGACGGTCTTTTTTTTTGTTACCGGCATTTTTATGCGTTGGGAAAACGAGAGAATAAAACGTTGTTGAATTGTTATAAAATATTACTGAACGAATATTCATACGGTGCACAAAAATGTGATCGCTAAATATTGGCGAATGAATGTCCCTAGCTTGTTATTTGGTTTGTTTATATTCGTGGAGCCTCGACTCTGTGTTTACGTTTACGCGCTCTCGCGCTTGGCCTGCTAAGCCGTTCCGTAGCGGGGATGGTGGGGAGAGCTCACGCCGGGGCGACTAGAAGGGGCGACTGGAAGGGGCAGGCGCGAGAACTGGATCATGCGCGGGGCAACGAGGGAGCAAGCGAGGGACTCGCGTCTCGGCGTCTCGCGTTCATTCAGTCGCCCGCGGGACGCGGGGCGGGGCGGCAAGTAGCGCGCGCGGAGAGAGTTGCATTAGCATCGGTCGGCTAGTGCAATACCGCGCATTATCGTTCGTTGATTGCAACGAAATTGATAAAACAGAGTGCGGAATATGAGTCGGTTAATGAAGAAAATCTTTATATAAAATACTTTAAACGGTCTGAATTGTCGTTAAACCAAATAAAAATACAACGATGGATAATAAAAAAACGGAAAATCGTGATAAAATTTTTTATTATTAAAACTATCCAAATCTATAATTTTTACATAATTTTTTATCGCAATTTCCGTTAATTAGAGCTTGAAAATGTGCGCGATTTTTGAAAATAAAAAATGCACGAAAATAAGAGGTTAAAAATATGCGCGATTTCGCGAAAACGAACCATGCACGAAAACGCTATGAAAAGAATATTAGGGTCGTTAAACACAATTCGCTCGTTTGTCAATCGTAACGAATTTTCAATTTTTTTTTTCTTTTGTCAATGAGTTTTCTTCTCGCAAGCGATATTCGACAAGTCGATAGGAAAGCCTCTTGCCCACGATATTATTTTTCGTGCTAAATTATAGGATGAATTATTTTGAATATTTGAGGGAATCACGATTAATGCGAGATCGTGAGTAAGGGCTTTGAGTGACAGACAGTCTAGTGACGGCTGTGTTACAGTTTCGAAAATCGTGTGTATGCTCGCACGCACGCGTGTTCGCAAGCGGAGCTAAGATGCAACCATACATGCGAGTCGCGCAACGCAACGCAAAGCACCAAACGCACGCAAGCCGTAAAGCCATGGGATTGTCGGCAAGAATGACGGAACGAAAGCTATAAATCTACTCTGTAGTTTGCTGTTTCCGAACGCGATACAGTTTCTGTATCGCATATCGAAGTCGCGCAGGCAAGGTCCATGCATATAACCCGGATGCTGCAAACGGTGCAACGCAACGCAATGCACGCAAGGCTTGTATAACCGCAGCTATTGTACAGCATTGCGAATAGTTTCTACTATCGCAATTGCTATAGTACAATAGAACGCAAGCGCCCGTGCACGCGTGCACCCACGTGAGCACGCACGATTTTCCACGAAACTATGGCACAAGTTGCCATTACACTTTCTATCACTCGTCGTCAACCTTATTCTGTTGCTAAAAGACAATTTATTGACCCAAGAGAAAAACATTTTTTGAGTTAGCGGGACAAAGAAACATTAAATGAATATTTTTATTTCGTGCATGAGTTTGTTGACGTGGAAATTAAAAAAAATTTTGACGTCTTAATCACGCGTTTACTATCTCGGAAGTGTAAAAAGTTAATATTGGTGTTGTGTGAATAAGTGCATTTGAATTTTGAACTATGATGAACTATCGTTTTCAACGTTGGAAAAACGACGCTGCTGCTGCTCGTCTGAATTCAGAATCATGCAGGATTTGGGAAAAATCGAGTGAAAATTAATCAACTGCAATGAGTGTCCTGCAACGGAAGTGGATATTAACTGTGCGGACTATTTCGGAATTGCGGACTTTTCGGTTTTGCCAAAGGTAGGTTCGTTATTGAGGAGGGGAACAAGACATCGACGAGTGAGTACATAATTCCATCATTTTTATTGGTTTCATTTCTGTGCATAGCAATTTTCAGTATCAAACTGTTGGGCTTTCTTTGATTTTAACTATTATTTTTGAAAGAATTCGATTTCCATTTCAATCGTTAATCTTTAAAGGATAAAATGTTTTTTCTCTTACTGACCGTGGATTGATTGATGAAATGAGGAATGAATACTGTATTTTTTTTGGTCTGTAGAATTTTTCCATTTTAACATTCCAAAATATTCTTATATAATCCCTCATAAAATAAAATTTAGGAATAGACCAGCAGGGGTAACATCTGAATCAGTTCAACAGACCATCCATATACTTTCGTATTTATGAATCAGTTTTATCGTTTTTAGCATTTCAAAAATCAGTTGCGACCCGTATGGTACACACCAGTTTCCTTGACTGGTTCGGAAAAACTTGTGCAAATTTTGTTTTTTCTTTTTCATAAAAATATGCGTCTTACAAACATTTTTATTGTAATATTCATGTTCTACAAACGATTTCGCATTGATTTACGTACAATTAGACTCATTTGGTTTAAAAAAGTAGAATGGGCGGGCTAACTTCACGCTACTTTTTATTTTTGATTTTTTCGCGATAAACTCATCTCACAAGCGTTTATTTTGTTCTCACAATACTCTACAAACGATTGAAATCAGAAAACTTTTGAAAAGTTCATGTCGGACGGCCAAGTTCACGTCCATATCATTTTTGACGAAATAAATATCGAGAACACGTGAAGAGAGAACATTACGGTTTAAATTAGGCCTGTATATAGCTTGTAACATCCCCCTATCACAGCGCCATGCCGTGGCAGCGGTGAGAAAAAAAAGCTTGGACATTAAGAGGCCCACATGACCTCCGTGAAGTTGGCCCCCCAAAGTTATTATTTTTAAATTTAATTAATGCAAATCGTTTGAGAATCGTTTGAGAGGATTTGAGAGTAAAGAAAAATTGTTTGAGAGTTAATAGTTTTTCCGGAAAATTGATTTTAATTTTGGATGTGAAGTTGGCCCCCCCCATTTCGTATCACCTCGGAAAATTGACGTAGAGGTTAAATTTTTTTTTTAATCGTTTGAGAATCGTTTGAGAGGATTTGAGAGTTCAAAAAAACTGTTGGAGAGTTAATATTGCAATTGATATTACTTAATTATTGAGTGAGTCATTTCCCCATAATTTCCCCTAGTTTCACAGGACTTCCGACCTGCGCAATGCAAATGCGCGGCCGACATGCGCAGACTATATGCGCAGTGTATCTGACTCAACGACAACAATCCTAACCTGGTAGAAAAACAAAATGACAAGAAAAAGAGCAAAGCGAACGAAGAGGAGATTCCGGCAGTGCCGGAAATGCCCTAACCTTTGGAAAAGAAAAAAACAGTTCGTTAACTCCCAAAGGCAAAGACTGGATCCAAACTGTCCTATTGAGTATAAAGAACACCGGAACTATAGTTCCAGATAGTGACCAGAAATTGAATGTTTCTAAAATATTGATATTTTTCATTGTTTATTTATTTTCACATCCGTCTAATAGCTCAATTTTTGAATGCGTGTGAAGTTGGCCCCCCGATGTGGAGATAAAAAATAAATAAAATGAGTTCTAGTTGCCCCCCACATAGTTCCGGAGTTCTTTATACTTTTTGCAAATAGTTCTATCGTTTATACAGCCTAAAAATGATTTCGAAAACAGAGGGGGGCTAACTTCTCAATTTCTATTTTTTGCGATCTTGCACCGTGAAAAGTTTTCACCAGATCGAAAACTGTTCAATGGGTAATGTGTAGAACTCTTTGGGTAGCAACTAGAACTCTTACCAAAAATAACAATTTTCAATAATATTTATACTTCTTATTGTTTATCAATTTTCAACTTTGCCTGATGGCTTAATTTTTGACCGTTTCAAAATGAGTTCTAAAGATAAATTGCAGAACTCTTTGGGGGGCGACTAGAACTCTTGCCAGAAATTGGATTTTTCAAAAATATTTATGTGTGTCAAGTTGGCCCCCCAATGTGGAAATGAAAAATAAATGAAATGAGTTCTAGTTGCCCCCCACATAGTTCCAGAGTTCTTTATACTTTTTGCAAATAGTTCTATCGTTTATACAGCCTAAAAATGATTTCGAAAACAAAGGGGGGCTAACTTCTCAATTTCTAGTTTTTGCGATCTTGCAATGTGAAAAGTATTTACCAGATCGAAAAATGTTCAATGGGTAATGTGTAGAACTCTTTGGGGGGCAACTAGAACTCTTACCAAAAATAACAATTTTCAATAATATTTATACTTCTTATTGTTTATCAATTTTCATCTTGGCCTGATGGCTTAATTTTTGACCGTATCAAAATGAGTTCTATAGATAAATTGCAGAACTCTTTGGGGGGTGACTAGAACTCTTGCCAGAAATTGGATTTTTCAAAAATATTTATGGGTGTCAAGTTGGCCCCCCAATGTGGAGATAAAAAATAAATAAAATGAGTTCTAGTTGCCCCCCACATAGTTCCGGAGTTCTTTATACTTTTTGCAAATAGTTCTATCGTTTATACAGCCTAAAATAGATTTCGAAAACAGAGGGGGGCTAACTTCTCAATTTCTATTTTTTGCGATCTTGCACCGTGAAAAGTATTCACCAGTTCGAAAAATGTTCAATGGGTAATGTGTAGAACTCTTTGGGGGGCAACTAGAACTCTTACCAAAAATAACAATTTTCAATAATATTCATACTTCTTATTGTTTATCAATTTTCATCTTGGCCTGATGGCTTAATTTTTGACCGTATCAAAATGGGGTCTATAGATAAATTGCAGAACTCTTTGGGGGGCGACTAGAACTCTTGCCAGAAATTGGATTTTCCAAAAATATTTATGGGTGTCAAGTTGACCCCCCAATGTTGACATAAAAAAAAAATAAAATGAGTTCTAGTTGCCCCCCACATAGTTCCGGAGTTCTTTATACTTTTTGCAAATAGTTCTATCGTTTATACAGCCTAAAAATGATTTCGAAAACAAAGGGGGGCTAACTTCTCAATTTCTACTTTTTGGGATCTTGCAACGTGAAAAGTATTCACCAGATCGAAAAATGTTCAATGGGTAATGTATAGAACTCTTTGGGGGGCAACTAGAACTCTTACCAAAAATAACAATTTTCAATAATATTTATACTTTTTATTGTTTATTAATTTTCATCTTGGCCTGATGGCTTAATTTTTGACCGTTTCAAAATGAGTTCTATAGATAAATTGCAGAACTCTTTGGGGGGCGACTAGAACTCTTGCCAGAAATTGGATTTTTCAAAAATATTTATGTGTGTCAAGTTGGCCCCCCAATGTGGAAATAAAAAATAAATAAAATGAGTTCTAGTTGCCCCCCACATAGTTCCGGAGTTCTTTATACTTTTTGCAAATAGTTCTATCGTTTATACAGCCTAAAAATGATTTCGAAAACAGAGGGGGGCTAACTTCTCAATTTCTATTTTTTGCGATCTTGCACCGTGAAAAGTATTCACCAGTTCGAAAAATGTTCAATGGGTAATGTGTAGAACTCTTTGGGGGGCAACTAGAACTCTTACCAAAAATAACAATTTTCAATAATATTCATACTTCTTATTGTTTATCAATTTTCATCTTGGCCTGATGGCTTAATTTTTGACCGTATCAAAATGAGTTCTATAGATAAATTGCAGAACTCTTTGGGGGGCGACTAGAACTCTTGCCAGAAATTGGATTTTTCAAAAATATTTATGTGTGTCAAGTTGGCCCCCCAATGTGGAAATAAAAAATAAATAAAATGAGTTCTAGTTGCCCCCCACATAGTTCCGGAGTTCTTTATACTTTTTGCAAATAGTTCTATCGTTTATACAGCCTAAAAATGATTTCGAAAACAGAGGGGGGCTAACTTCTCAATTTCTATTTTTTGCGATCTTGCACCGTGAAAAGTATTCACCAGTTCGAAAAATGTTCAATGGGTAATGTGTAGAACTCTTTGGGGGGCAACTAGAACTCTTACCAAAAATAACAATTTTCAATAATATTCATACTTCTTATTGTTTATCAATTTTCATCTTGGCCTGATGGCTTAATTTTTGACCGTATCAAAATGGGGTCTATAGATAAATTGCAGAACTCTTTGGGGGGCGACTAGAACTCTTGCCAGAAATTGGATTTTCCAAAAATATTTATGGGTGTCAAGTTGACCCCCCAATGTTGAGATAAAAAAAAAATAAAATGAGTTCTAGTTGCCCCCCACATAGTTCCGGAGTTCTTTATACTTTTTGCAAATAGTTCTATCGTTTATACAGCCTAAAAATGATTTCGAAAACAAAGGGGGGCTAACTTCTCAATTTCTACTTTTTGGGATCTTGCAACGTGAAAAGTATTCACCAGATCGAAAAATGTTCAATGGGTAATGTGTAGAACTCTTTGGGGGGCAACTAGAACTCTTACCAAAATAACAATTTTCAATAATATTTATACTTTTTATTGTTTATTAATTTTCATCTTGGCCTGATGGCTTAATTTTTGACCGTATCAAAATGAGTTCTATAGATAAATTGCAGAACTCTTTGGGGGGCGACTAGAACTCTTGCCAGAAATTGGATTTTTCAAAAATATTTATGGGTGTCAAGTTGGCCCCCCAATGTGGAGATAAAAAATAAATAAAATGAGTTCTAGTTGCCCCCCACATAGTTCCGGAGTTCTTTATACTTTTTGCAAATAGTTCTATCGTTTATACAGCCTAAAAATGATTTCGAAAACAGAGGGGGGCTAACTTCTCAATTTCTATTTTTTGCGATCTTGCACCGTGAAAAGTATTCACCAGTTCGAAAAATGTTCAATGGGTAATGTGTAGAACTCTTTGGGGGGCAACTAGAACTCTTACCAAAAATAACAATTTTCAATAATATTCATACTTCTTATTGTTTATCAATTTTCATCTTGGCCTGATGGCTTAATTTTTGACCGTATCAAAATGAGTTCTATAGATAAATTGCAGAACTCTTTGGGGGGCGACTAGAACTCTTGCCAGAAATTGGATTTTTCAAAAATATTTATGTGTGTCAAGTTGGCCCCCCAATGTGGAAATAAAAAATAAATAAAATGAGTTCTAGTTGCCCCCCACATAGTTCCGGAGTTCTTTATACTTTTTGCAAATAGTTCTATCGTTTATACAGCCTAAAAATGATTTCGAAAACAGAGGGGGGCTAACTTCTCAATTTCTATTTTTTGCGATCTTGCACCGTGAAAAGTATTCACCAGTTCGAAAAATGTTCAATGGGTAATGTGTAGAACTCTTTGGGGGGCAACTAGAACTCTTACCAAAAATAACAATTTTCAATAATATTCATACTTCTTATTGTTTATCAATTTTCATCTTGGCCTGATGGCTTAATTTTTGACCGTATCAAAATGGGGTCTATAGATAAATTGCAGAACTCTTTGGGGGGCGACTAGAACTCTTGCCAGAAATTGGATTTTCCAAAAATATTTATGGGTGTCAAGTTGACCGCCCAATGTTGAGATAAAAAAAAAATAAAATGAGTTCTAGTTGCCCCCCACATAGTTCCGGAGTTCTTTATACTTTTTGCAAATAGTTCTATCGTTTATACAGCCTAAAAATGATTTCGAAAACAAAGGGGGGCTAACTTCTCAATTTCTACTTTTTGGGATCTTGCAACGTGAAAAGTATTCACCAGATCGAAAAATGTTCAATGGGTAATGTGTAGAACTCTTTGGGGGGCAACTAGAACTCTTACCAAAAATAACAATTTTCAATAATATTCATACTTCTTATTGTTTATCAATTTTCATCTTGGCCTGATGGCTTAATTTTTGACCGTATCAAAATGAGTTCTATAGATAAATTGCAGAACTCTTTGGGGGGCGACTAGAACTCTTGCCAGAAATTGGATTTTTCAAAAATATTTATGGGTGTCAAGTTGGCCCCCCAATGTGGAGATAAAAAATAAATAAAATGAGTTCTAGTTGCCCCCCACATAGTTCCGGAGTTCTTTATACTTTTTGCAAATAGTTCTATCGTTTATACAGCCTAAAAATGATTTCGAAAACAGAGGGGGGCTAACTTCTCAATTTCTATTTTTTGGGATCTTGCACCGTGAAAAGTATTCACCAGTTCGAAAAATGTTCAATGGGTAATGTGTAGAACTCTTTGGGGGGCAACTAGAACTCTTACCAAAAATAACAATTTTCAATAATATTCATACTTCTTATTGTTTATCAATTTTCATCTTGGCCTGATGGCTTAATTTTTGACCGTATCAAAATGAGTTCTATAGATAAATTGCAGAACTCTTTGGGGGGCGACTAGAACTCTTGCCAGAAATTGGATTTTTCAAAAATATTTATGTGTGTCAAGTTGGCCCCCCAATGTGGAAATAAAAAATAAATAAAATGAGTTCTAGTTGCCCCCCACATAGTTCCGGAGTTCTTTATACTTTTTGCAAATAGTTCTATCGTTTATACAGCCTAAAAATGATTTCGAAAACAGAGGGGGGCTAACTTCTCAATTTCTATTTTTTGCGATCTTGCACCGTGAAAAGTATTCACCAGTTCGAAAAATGTTCAATGGGTAATGTGTAGAACTCTTTGGGGGGCAACTAGAACTCTTACCAAAAATAACAATTTTCAATAATATTCATACTTCTTATTGTTTATCAATTTTCATCTTGGCCTGATGGCTTAATTTTTGACCGTATCAAAATGGGGTCTATAGATAAATTGCAGAACTCTTTGGGGGGCGACTAGAACTCTTGCCAGAAATTGGATTTTCCAAAAATATTTATGGGTGTCAAGTTGACCCCCCAATGTTGAGATAAAAAAAAAATAAAATGAGTTCTAGTTGCCCCCCACATAGTTCCGGAGTTCTTTATACTTTTTGCAAATAGTTCTATCGTTTATACAGCCTAAAAATGATTTCGAAAACAAAGGGGGGCTAACTTCTCAATTTCTACTTTTTGGGATCTTGCAACGTGAAAAGTATTCACCAGATCGAAAAATGTTCAATGGGTAATGTGTAGAACTCTTTGGGGGGCAACTAGAACTCTTACCAAAATAACAATTTTCAATAATATTTATACTTTTTATTGTTTATTAATTTTCATCTTGGCCTGATGGCTTAATTTTTGACCGTATCAAAATGAGTTCTATAGATAAATTGCAGAACTCTTTGGGGGGCGACTAGAACTCTTGCCAGAAATTGGATTTTTCAAAAATATTTATGGGTGTCAAGTTGGCCCCCCAATGTGGAGATAAAAAATAAATAAAATGAGTTCTAGTTGCCCCCCACATAGTTCCGGAGTTCTTTATACTTTTTGAAAATAGTTCTATCGTTTATACAGCCTAAAAATGATTTCGAAAACAGAGGGGGGCTAACTTCTCAATTTCTATTTTTTGCGATCTTGCGCCGTGAAAAGTATTCACCAGTTCGAAAAATGTTCAATGGGTAATGTGTAGAACTCTTTGGGGGGCAACTAGAACTCTTACCAAAAATAACAATTTTCAATAATATTTATACTTTTTATTGTTTATTATTTTTCATCTTGGCCTGATGGCTTAATTTTTGACCGTTTCAAAATGAGTTCTATAGATAAATTGCAGAACTCTTTGGGGGGCGACTAGAACTCTTGCCAGAAATTGGATTTTTCAAAAATATTTATGGGTGTCAAGTTGGCCCCCCAATGTGGAGATAAAAAATAAATAAAATGAGTTCTAGTTGCCCCCCACATAGTTCCGGAGTTCTTTATACTTTTTGCAAATAGTTCTATCGTTTATACAGCCTAAAATAGATTTCGAAAACAGAGGGGGGCTAACTTCTCAATTTCTATTTTTTGCGATCTTGCACCGTGAAAAGTATTCACCAGTTCGAAAAATGTTCAATGGGTAATGTGTAGAACTCTTTGGGGGGCAACTAGAACTCTTACCAAAAATAACAATTGTCAATAATTTTTATACTTTTTATTGTTTATTAATTTTCATCTTGGCCTGATGGCTTAATTTTTGACCGTATCGAAATGAGTTCTATAGATAAATTGCAGAACTCTTTGGGGGCCGCCAAGAACTCTTGCCAGAAATTGGATTTTTCAAAAATATTTATCGGTGTCAAGTTGGCCCCCCAATGTGGAGATAAAAAATAAATAAAATGAGTTCTAGTTGCCCCTCACATAGTTCCGGAGTTCTTTATACTTTTTGCAAATAGTTCTATCGTTTATACAGCCTAAAAATGATTTAGAAAACAAAGGGGGGCTAACTTCTCAATTTCTATTTTTTGGGATCTTGCAACGTGAAAAGTATTCACCAGATCGAGAAATGTTCAATGGGTAATGTGTAGAACTCTTACGGGGGCGACTAGAACGCTTGCCAGAAATTGGATTTTTCAAAAATATTTATGGGTGTCAAGTTGGCCCCCCAATGTGGAGATAAAAAATAAATAAAATGAGTTCTAGTTGCCTCCCACATAGTTCCGGAGTTCTTTATACTTTTTGCAAATAGTTCTATCGTTTATACAGCCTAAAAATGATTTCGAAAACAAAGGGGGGCTAACTTCTCAATTTCTATTTTTTGGGATCTTGCAACGTGAAAAGTATTCACCAGATCGAGAAATGTTCAATGGGTAATGTGTAGAACTCTTTGGGGGGCGACTAGAACTCTTGCCAGAAATTGGATTTTTCAAAAATATTTATGGGTGTCAAGTTGGCCCCCCAATGTGGAGATAAAAAATAAATAAAATGAGTTCTAGTTGCCCCCCACATAGTTCCGGAGTTCTTTATACTTTTTGCAAATAGTTCTATCGTTTATACAGCCTAAAAATGATTTCGAAAACAAAGGGGGGCTAACTTTTCAATTTCTATTTTTTGGGATCTTGCAACGTGAAAAGTTTTCACCAGATCGAAAACTGTTCAATGGGTAATGTGTAGAACTCTTTGGGTAGCAACTAGAACTCTTACCAAAAATAACAATTTTCAATAATATTTATACTTCTTATTGTTTATCAATTTTCAACTTTGCCTGATGGCTTAATTTTTGACCGTTTCAAAATGAGTTCTAAAGATAAATTGCAGAACTCTTTGGGGGGCGACTAGAACTCTTGCCAGAAATTGGATTTTTCAAAAATATTTATGGGTGTCAAGTTGGCTCCCCAATGTGGAGATAAAAAATAAATAAAATGAGTTCTTGTTGCCCCCCACATAGTTCCGGTGTTCTTTATACTCAATAGGACAGTTTGGATCCAGTCTTTGCCTTTGGGCGTTAACGAACTGTTTTTTTCTTTTCCAAAGGTTAGGGCATTTCCGGCACTGCCGGAATCTCCTCTTCGTTCGCTTTGCTCTTTTTCTTGTCATTTTGTTTTTCTACCAGGTTAGGATTGTTGTCGTTGAGTCAGATATACTGCGCATGTAGTCTGCGCATGTCGGCCGCGCATTTGCATTGCGCAGGTCGGAAGTCCTGTGAAACTAGGGGAAATTATGGGGAAATGACTCACTCAATAATTAAGTAATATCAATTGCAATATTAACTCTCCAACAGTTTTTTTGAACTCTCAAATCCTCTCAAACGATTCTCAAACGATTAAAAAAAAAATTTAACCTCTACGTCAATTTTTCGAGGAGATACGAAATGGGGGGGCCCAACTTCACATCCAAAATTAAAATCAATTTTCCGGAAAAACTATTAACTCTCAAACAATTTTTCTTTACTCTCAAATCCTCTCAAACGATTTGCATTAATTAAATTTAAAAATAATAACTTTGGGGGGCCAACTTCACGGAGGTAACGCTAGACTGCGCTAGACCACTAGACGCTGACTTGGAGCGTCGAATCGGGTCACGTGACTTCTCCTTCTACCTATTTTCGACGTTAAATATGTAGAAGGGGAAGTCACGTGACCCTATTTGACGCTTAAGCCAGAGCGTCTAGTGTCAGAATGAAATTACAGCTTTTATATCGATAAATCTCGAACACAACAAAGAGCCCGCGGAATTTAAACTTTGATATTATAATTGTGCTTTCCGAGTTCACTTCCCGGACTTCAAGATTGTAATTCAGAAAATAAGAACCGAAGGAAATAAAATGAAGCATATTTTTCGTAATTTTTAAATTTATATTTCAGCAAGAAAAACATGATTTATTTACTTACATTTTACATCTTCATAAACTATGAAGCTGGATTATCATTACGCGACAATTGTAGAAAATAAACACAATCACCACACACGAAATAATTTTTTTCCCCAAACATTATATAGCTGAATGAAATTTTTTGTACGAACGCTATTGCAAATATTTTTTCCTTCAACTGATTGTACGTAGAGCTCCAATTAATTTCTGTAAAAACGAAACCTCAAAATACTATTTTCATACCGTCGATTTTTCAGGACGATTTACGTCTCCAAGGATTTGATTTTATAATTTTTTAAATTGAAAAAAAAAAACTTCATAAATAGGTGCGAAAAAAATTTAAATACGATGTTTTTGTATTCAATTTATCGAAACAGATTATTGTTTTTCAATGTTTATTTATTGTAATCGGATATTTTTTTGAAATATAGCCCTCAAGGAAAAGTGATTTCGTTTAATTCACTCGTTTACAATGTAAAGTTGGGACCTTGCGCCAAATTCTTTGTGGATCAGGAAAATATTGAATTATATCATTGTTACAACCTATAATTATAGTTTGAATTCTGGGGTACGCATTTTTTGCTCATTATTTCGAAGATTCTTTCTTTTCTATCTAAAGGTATAATTCTACAATAATATAAATGATTTATAGTTGCAGGCAAAAAACTCGAGTCGAGGGTCGATTGAAGTTGCTCCTTCTCCGACAACATTACAAAGAGAATTTTCTGTCCTTAAACGTTCGTTGGAAAAATCATTATTTTTTCTTTTTCAATCGTCTGTTTATGAAAATAATTTTGTTTTCTAATTCCCATTTTATTCGATTTATTCCGCTCCACAGTAGAAGACAAATTATCATCAATGCTTTTTATTCAACGTAGCCTCTCGTTACAGCACGTTTCAACAGGATTATACACAATTTTTTATTTTCGTAATGACCTAGTATTTCGTTTATCATTTTTAATGCAGGAATAATTTTTTTTCGCGAGTGTTTTTGTAGCTTTGATTTGCAAGTGTTTTTGAGCGAATTGTATAGAAAAAAATGTGTCAACATTTTCATATAACCTGCAGCCCATTATTCATTTCTACAAATTCACGATATTTAATTTAATTTTTTTTTTTTTTTTTTTTTTATTCCAATTCGTATCGATTCTCTGGCATAGGCGAATTTTATTGGAATAGAAAAACGATCCATTTGCTCGAATATTTAAAAGCATACGAATGAAAATCCATTGCAATAGATAAACACAAAATAAATAATAATGGATAATTGATATTTCGAAAATGAAAGAATTTATTAAGCTTTGGAATAATGAGAATCGTTTCAGAAAGAATTGACTTAATATTAGAGGTAAGATCAATTAATTTTTGTCTAATCAGTGATTAATTGTTGGTTGAAAGAGTATTTCGAATTAGTTTCCTTCTTCATGAAACTAGCGTTTTTTTTGTAATCCCGATTTTTACCCGCACGATTCGACTCATGAATGTTTTTTGCTTAAAACTTTTTCACACTTCGGAAACACGACTGAGTAAAAGAAAATTGCGTTACAACGTTCTCCCATTTTTTTACATTAATATATTTCGATATGGAGTAACAACCAAAATGAACCTGTTTGCTTTCGTTCACTCGGGTGTTTGTTTTTTTTTTTTCTTGATATTTTCACCCGCTACAGGGTCTCAATTTCGCGGTGGTTTTTGAAAGAAAATAATGTTGGATAAAAACGAAAAACAAAAAAAAATGCGAATGGAAAGTGAGGGTTTTACAGACGTGTGCGAAACGCGTTATCAGCCTACAGTACGGGAGCGACACTGTACATATAATAATATTAATTAATTTCTTTCTCTCGTTCTTCGTATCTTCTCTTCCAAATCTTGTTGGACATTTTTCTCTCATTTGTTTTTGTCGTCCTTGAGTTTAGTATTCTTCAAACTACTCGTCCGACGTCGATGTTGACGACGAGGATGCTGACGGCGCTCTTCCATTACTCGTTTGATTTGCTGCCCTGATTTCCGGAAAAAAAAATAATAATTATTGTTAGTTAGAGATTCTGGAAGTTGTCTGATTCACATAAAATTGAAAGATTTCGACTTTCATAAAAACCAAAACGAGGAACGATTTTATTTTTATTGAAATTTGTTTTATTTCATGTCGTTAGAAATTTTTTGTTAATTTTACCTGAAGAGGGCTGCTAAACTTGGGCCTACAGTGTCACGGTTTGCGTCAGCTGAACTTTGATCCCCTAAACTTTGTCTACAAATAGGACATGTTCCGTGCTGAAAAATAAAAAGGAATGTGGAATTATACAAAAAGCTGGAATCTTTGTTTCCTTTTTGAGCGAATAATCCCAAGTTATTTTGATGAAAAAATACTAATAACGCTGTGAAATTAAAAAAAACGTATGTCAGTACTACTTTCGATTCATCTTTCGAAAACCTCATCTTTATCGTTACAAAGTTCATATTTTATAATCAATTATTCACACCAGGAAAAGAGAGATTTAATAAGTGGAAAAACTCACGAGTTCGAGCCATGGTTCAATGCAGGGCGTGTGATAAATATGTTTACACGGTAGTTGCCTGACGAGTTCAGCAAGAATGAAATCTTCCCAGCAGATCGAGCACTGGAGCTTGATATCTGGAAATAAATGAATGAACGAAAGAACAAAGAAATAATATTCGAGAAAAATAAATATTGCTTCACTGACCAATTTGGGTTTGCGATACCGTAGCGATTGGAATTTCATCGATTTGTTTACGGGGTAGAGGGGGAGGTCCACTCCCGTCCATTTGGTTGAGCAATTGCGTTACAATCGTGTCCAATCCATCTCGACCCCAGACGTAGTCGCCCGGATTTCCCAAAAACAGTCTATTCATCGTTTCTAACGTTAATTCATTAATCAGTCTAACAGCTATATTTTTTCGGGCCCAAGACGAAATACATAAATAGATAAGCAAGCAACGATCAAGTCGAATTTCAGTTAACGGAGTGACTTGAAATTTTTCATTGTTTTTTTGAACTAATAGAGAATGTGAACGTAAAAGTAAACTCCAAAATCAAAATGCAATCTTCGTTTAACTTAGAATTGTTTTTTCTCTGTTTTCCAATCGATAAATATTTCATTCCATGAATACGTACACCGGCTGAACTGGTCCACCCTGCGCAGTTGGAAGATGAAGCCCAAAACCGGAAAGATTTCGAACAAAATTTTCCACCAAATCCTCAACTTGCACATGTCTGGTTGGTCGATGAAGATGCATCCTGTGAAACAGTGAAGCTTTGCAATTCGTTAAAAAACATTTAATATTTCCGATGTTTCTATCAAGACCGTTTTTCATTTCGTTACATTGTGCGATTCCTACGATCCGGATTATCTTGCTGTCCTAGCGCTGCTCTCATTCCCTGTGAACCGTCACCACCATTCGGAAACATTTCTGGCATTTGTCTTAGTGGTCCCATTACGTCGAGAAGCATTCCGACCGTGGGTGTTTGTACCAACTGATTTAAAAAGCAAATCGATAACTATTTTTGAATGTTGCACAAATTAATGGAATTTCAAAAAGGGATTTCTTATTTTTTTTCTTTCTTTTAAAATGCTCGATTGAAATTTTTCATAAAATATGTTCAATGAAAATGGCTCTAACCTCCTAATTTTTAGACAGTTTTGTCCAAATTTGTCAATTACAGAAAAAAAGTTTAAACCAGATATCATAATCACAGAGAAAATAAAGAAAATTGATTGATCCATTGATCGGAGCATTTATTTTCAATGGAGTTCTGTTAAATTTGATTTTACCGAAGTTTGCATCGCTGAAATTGAACAGAATTTTTTAATTCCTTTATAATTTTTCAATTTTTTAAGTCAATTGCTTTTTTTCGTTGATCTTGGTGGTTTCCAATGAGGAGACTAAAAAATTAGATATTTCATAAAGGGCTTGAATTTGGAAGTGAATTTTTCTGAAATGCGAATAGAGAACTATTCGCTGATCAAGGAAGCAAACTTTAACGTCGTTCTGAATTTTGGTGTTATTGATATTCCATAAAATTATTATGGAAATCGTTGAGGACTTCGTTATCTTCTTATTTTATCTTACGTCGATGTGGAGATCACTCAAATCGTCTCCACTGATCTCTATACTAGAGCTATGAAGATACGGCCTTGAATCTGAGTTGGAATCATCTTCCATATCTTCGCTTCCTCCTCCTCCCAATTGCTCTATGAAACCGGATGTGCAATACGGACATGTGTAATCCTGGTGGCCATAAAAGATCATTAATTTCCTTCAAAATGATAAATCAAGTGTCAAAAGATTTTATTTGATAAGCTTTAATAATGATAAATGAAAAAAATTCTATGTATATAAAATTCAACATCCGAGATAGCAATAAATCGAAACATCAAAGTTTCTCGAAATAATTTCGAAAACATGAGAATTAACACAATTATTTCAAAAATTTAATGAGTAAAGGATTGTTTTTGTTTTAAACCGTCGATTTCTAGGAAAAGAAGCGTGATTGTTCTTATCGACCTTATGACGCAATAAAAAACCGTGTATGTGTTTCACATGTGCGATGAGAACACGCACACTAGAGTTTGATTGTACGAATGCAAAACAAATCGGCCAATTCAACGTCATCAGCCAGGAATCATGAATTTCCGGATTGTTCGACGTGCAAAATATTGCTAAATTTTGTCATGTAGAACGATCGAGAATATTGAATAAAAAAAATAAAAAATAGATTCGGGAAACGTCTCGAAGTTCCGGAAAAGGACAGAGTTGGCTGACATGAAATTCGGTGGGACGAAAGTCACAAGACGATTGTGTAGGAAAAGAGAGTATAAAATTGGATGAACGATTCGATATTTTGATGCGTATCCTCGAGCAACGGGATTCGATTGGAAAAACAGAATTTCTTTGCTATTCAAGAGAAAAATATGCACATTAACAAGTCGTGTGTGCGTGAAAGAAAGATATATTTCACGAGATAGTCGTGTAATTCAGGCATGGTACGAAGTGACAGTTTATGAGGACGGTCCTGACCAGTTATATTTTCAAACGTAATAAAATATGAAAAAACAAGAAAAATCGTAAAAATTTAGACGTATTGTATCAGGAGGCTACTTACAGGTAGCAAAATTTCAATTTCAACACTGCATTTGTGACAAAAAAATCGGGACATTGGATTCCCCTCGACGACCGCTTCAGCCATGTTTTACGTGAAATTTTCTTCCCTTTTTTTTCCCTTGTTTTTGAGATATTTACGAAGAGACACTAGGCCCACACGAACGCGAGAACAAACCCAAGATCTAACACCGTCCTGAGAGAGGGTTCCTGACGTCCGATAAATTCGAACCTCTCTCTCTCTCTCTCTCACACACACACACACACACACACTCGTTTTTCCCCACTTCCAAAAACTCGAGATTTTGCACTGTCGAGGAGGCACTCTCATTGACCAGCACCGCGAATAATCGCCATATGTATATACGAGAACGAACACATTGTGTTTCCTATATATACATGTATGGCGTATGGTTCTCGTGTTCTTCGACGAACTTGCCATTTTGTATTCGTAGAACAAACGTCGTACGTCATCTCGTGACAATTTTCGAAATTGCGCAAACTAGCGGGAAATTTGAATCGTGAAAACTGCTAGTTGTCAAAATTCACGATCGTGACGCTGCAATCGCTAATGCGGTTGCAGCACGGAGATATCACGGCTATAAATAAAAAAAAAAGCAACCAAACAATTGACCAGAAGTCAGGTACAAGTGATAAGGCCTCTGGGAAACAGTAGACAGTGAAGAAAAAGTAAAGAAATAAAAAGAAATTCGAACGCCTACTAATATTAATGTTTATCACATCAAATATCTTTTGAATAATATAAAACCTTTCTCCATTTCCCATTTTCTTCGATTCGTAGGTCATAAATATAATAATTCTCGAAGATGCTTCGATTATATGGCTCCTTTATAGATTCACCGTTTTTTATTGTTTCAATTCTTCGCTTGCATTTATTATTATTTTCAATAGAAATAAAATTGAAATTCGAAATGTGCGCAAATTTAATATATTTTGTTAGTTATTTTCGTCTTCGTTTTCGTCTCGTTTATTTCGTTTTCATTTTCGTCGTTTTTCCAGAATTTTCCATTTGTTATTTAAGAACCAATGTTTCTATTATTATTCTTTTTCGTTAATCATGCTTTTTTTCTTGTCGTCAATTCGAAGACTATTCGAGGAAACCACGTGTATCCACTTTGAAAAAAAAAAAAAAAAGTGGAACAATGAAATCGATGCAATCGTTGAAGTTTTTTTTTATAAGCCGTACAAATATCGTGTTTACATGTGTATTGCTGCGCTCTCTGTCATGGTTCTGAGTAAACTTACGAATTCGCGGAAAATTCAAATTTCAAGTATTCCGTTTTATTAAATTTTTTACAAAACACTAGTTACGCAAGGAGAGTTTAGAATCGTATTGATAAATTGAATTTTCATTGTTTTTTCTTTTTAGAAATTAGCGAATTCAAAAAAAAAATAAAGAGAAGAAGAATTGAAAAATCGTTCAACTGCTTAATATTGCGAAAAGTTCGTTTATTATAAAAAAAATCTACGAAATATTTTCGAGATTGTGGAACATCTTTCCGTGGTGGAATTGACTGAACACTTTCGGTATTGATTTGTTATTAATTTTTCTATAATCGACCGATTTTGAAGTTGAATCGTTTTTCCAGAAAAATCATGTCGGGAAAAAAAATTGTGTGGAAATACTTCGATTTTTTACTTTTTGCTGGAGACTCTAGAAAAATCTGGAAAACTCGTGATATTCTGATATGAGATCCCAAACGTTTTAAGTAGGTCAAGGAAAACAGACTTTTTTTTTCCTTGTAAAGATAATACGAACAATTATAACAAGTCAAACAATTATACTTCGAATGGTCACGAGTTTTTTTTGTTTCTATATTTATCAAAAATGAATCAAGCAAAATTCGAAGAATTGCGAATAATGCCTCCTCACCATTGTTTTTTCTCTTATTTTTCCGGCCAATGTAGATGTATATTAAAAAAGCTAAGAACAAAAGTAGCATACGAACGTCGACCAATAGGACGCTCGAGTTTCACATTTTCTTATCAATCCTTGATTATTCTCATGAAATGGGCATGCAGGTTTTTCCTCTGCTAGGTTTGTCATCGTTTCGGTGGAAAGGTATAAAAGGATCTTGACGAAAAGTCTGCATTTAATGTCATTAGTGTTTTGCCAACGTCCTGGAGTTCCCGCAGTCATAGTTTTTGCTCCGCAACTATTTACCGGTATGTACATTTTTATTTTTTATTTATCACACCAAATTTTGTTCTCTCGTGCTCTTATTGTCTCTCGAATTTTTACATCTCATTCCTTCATCATTTATTCTGACGCAGAATTTTCTTCAATGCGAAGAAAATAAATTTCTTCATCGAACAAAATTCCATTTAGTTGAATAAAGATATGGTGGATTCCATTGTTTTTGTTGTTGTTGAATGAACTCGATCATTTGCCATTGAAAAAAAAAAAAAAAAAAAAAAAAAAATAGTTGAATCCACTGTATCTTTGTCCAACTAAATGGGATTTTGTTCGATGCACAACATTTTTTTGTTCGGTATTCTTCTTTCCTGTCGTGACTAATGATAAGCCAAATTTCTTCCCCTTTACTCCTCTCTTTCTTCTATCATTCCTATTTCGTTTTTTATGCATTTTCTACAATTTTACTGACGTATTCGATCCGAACCGAACTAGGTTCGTGATAGCGTTCGATTCGATTAAAACGTTTGCGTATTTTCGTGGGACACAGCAAAAAAATTTAACCCCCGGAAGGTCATAGACCAGATTATATTAGAGAAGACTCATTTTTTTTTTTTTTTTCGAACGTTTTTTCAATGGTGAAAATTTGAAGCCTGAAAGTGAAGGGAAATCGGTACAGATACGTTGCACTTATCGTCTTTGGCGTTTGAAAAACTCAGCTTTCTTCAATAGTTGCAGTCAAAACGCTGTCTCGTTTCTAGATGTCTCTTCTTTTGCACGTGTTATTATTGTTAGTTTAGTGCTTTTTCTTATTTTCCATATTATTTTGTACTTCTCTATAATCGTTTTACTCTCGTATCTCTATTTTTATGGTTTTTATGGCATTATTTCTCCTGATCGACCAACGATCTGATGAGAAAATTCATTAAAAGGGACATTTACGAGTAAGAAAGAAGATTGTGTTTTCATTAGAGAGTTAAGATTTAGGGAGAAAAGTCTCTGACGAGTGAAGCAATCCACTATTTTCAAATGATTTTTAAAATATCTCTGACTCATGCTTTTTCTAATCGCCCATGAATAATTCTTAGAATTTCAAACAAAACTGCAAAACTGACGACATAAAAATCTTAACAAAAGAAGTCTCTTGAACAAAAGACTGAGTCGGTGTTTGTTCCTGTTCGAAAAACACTTTTATTCTTAGAATCGTTTTAATGATTAAATTATTACACAATAAATGATTTTCGAGTAATGTATTATTAGCGTCTGCTGAGTGCGAAGTTTCTAGTACTTTTCAAAATTATAAATAATTACTTAGAATGCGAAATTCACGAGCACGTTCCCAATGATCTTTTGAATAACCCACTCAAGGCTTCGCATCAACCTCCCGAACGCCGTGTATCGAGAAGTTATAATAAAAACATCGAAATAAATTAGTAGATATGAGGAAAATTTTAACAGATTTTTCCACTGAAACAGTATTATCCAGCCCGCAGATATAACGAAATAGGAATACTATAAAATATATTTATTTTCAATCCGAATAATGAATATCTCAAAAATAATGTTGATTAGACATGCGTATTCATGATTAAAATCCGAATTATGCAGATGTCTCTTGCACGGTATACGTTTGTGATATGGACGTGTCTTCTGGTCATCGTTGGAAGTCAAGAAATCCCTGAAGGTAATTAATAGGGTAACAGTTAGGTATTAAATATGGCCGAGCATATGTAATTCACTTGCCCTAACAAATTTACATAAAACTATACAATTGATAACGAAACGATTTTGATTAAAAAGAGAATGGAGCAGAAAACGGTGTACTTAAATCGCTACGTCCCCATGAGAACGATGAAGGTGAGAGAGGGCAAATTTTCCCTGAAATATAATCGAGAATGTTTACTTAATTTCGTTGTCAAATTTGCAATACATTATACAATTAATAACGAAACGATTTTGATTGAAAAGAGAATGGAGCAGAAACAGGTGTACTTAAATCACTACGTCCATATGAGGAAGCTGAAGGTGAGGGAGGGCAATTTTTTCCATGAAATATAATTGAGAATGTTTACTTAATTTCGTTATCAAATTTACAAAACGTTATACGATTAATAATGAAACGATTTTGATTAAAAAGCGAATGGAACAGTAAATGGTACAACTACAACCCCTGGTCCGGATAAAAAATCCAAAGGTGAGGAAGGGCAATTTTTTTCCTGAAATATAATTGAGAATGTTTACTTAATTTCGTTGTCAAATTTACAAAACATTATACGATTAATAACGAAACGATTTTTATTAAAAGCGAATGGAGCAGTAAATGGTACAGCTACAACCCCTGGTCCGGATAAGAAACCCAAAGGTGAGGAAGGGCAATTTTTCCCCTGAAATATAATTGAAAATGTTTACTTAATTTCGTTGTCAAATTTACAAAACGTTATACGATTAATAAAGAAACGATTTTGATTAAAAAACGAATGGAACAGTAAATGGTACAACTACAACCCCTGGTCCGGTTGTGGGAGCCAAAGGTGAGGAAGGGCAATTTTTTTCCTGAAATATAATTGAGAATGTTTACTTAATTTCGTTGTCAAATTTACAAAACATTATACGATTAATAACGAAACGATTTTGATTAAAAAGCGAATGGAGCAGTAAATGGTACAGCTACAACCCCTGGTCCGATTGGGAAAGCCAAAGGTGAGGGAGGGCAATTTTTTCCCTGAAATATAATTGACAATGTTTACTTAATTTCGTTTTCAAATTTACAAAACATTATACGATTAATAACCAAACGATTTTCATTAAAAAGGAAAAGGAGCAGCAAATGGTACAGCTACAACCCCTGGTCCGGTTGTGGGAGCCAAAGGTGAGGGAGGGCAATTTTTTCCCTGAAATATAATCGAGAATGTTTACTTAATTTCGTTGTCAAATTTACAAAACATTATACGATTAATAACCAAACGATTTTCATTAAAAAGGAAAAGGAGCAGCAAATGGTACAGCTACAACCCCTGGTCCGGTTGTGGAAGCCAAAGGTGAGGGAGGGCAATTTTTTCCCTGAAATATAATTGACAATGTTTACTTAATTTCGTTTTCAAATTTACAAAACATTATACGATTAATAACCAAACGATTTTCATTAAAAAGGAAAAGGAGCAGCAAATGGTACAGCTACAACCCCTGGTCCGGTTGTGGGAGCCAAAGGTGAGGGAGGGCAATTTTTTTCCTGAAATATAATTGAGAATGTTTACTTAATTTCGTTTTCAAATTTACAAAACATTATACGATTAATAACCAAACGATTTTCATTAAAAAGGAAAAGGAGCAGCAAATGGTAGAGCTACAACCCCTGGTCCGGTTGTGGGAGCCAAAGGTGAGGGAGGGCAATTTTTTCCCTGAAATATAATCGAGAATGTTTACTTAATTTCGTTGTCAAATTTACAAAACATTATACGATTAATAACCAAACGATTTTCATTAAAAAGGAAAAGGAGCAGCAAATGGTACAGCTACAACCCCTGGTCCGGTTGTGGAAGCCAAAGGTGAGGGAGGGCAATTTTTTCCCTGAAATATAATCGAGAATGTTTACTTAATTTCGTTGTCAAATTTACAAAACATTATACGATTAATAACCAAACGATTTTCATTAAAAAGGAAAAGGAGCAGCAAATGGTACAGTTACAACCCCTGGTCCGATTGTGGAAGCCAAAGGTGAGGGAGGGCAATTTTTTCCCTGAAATATAATCGAGAATTTTTACTTCGTTGTCAAATTTACAAAACATTATACGATTAATAACCAAACGATTTTCATTAAAAAGCGAATGGAACAGTAAATGGTACAACTACAACCCCTGGTCCGGATGAAAAACCCAAAGGTGAGGAAGGGCAATTTTTTCCCTGAAATATAATTGAGAATGTTTACTTAATTTCGTTGTCAAATTTACAAATATTGTACAATTAATAACGAAACGATTTTGATTAAAAGAGGATGGACCAGAAAGTGGTGCAGTTATATCCTCAGCTCCGGATGCGGAGGTTGAAGATGAAGTGATAGAGAATGAAGGAATGTTGGTCTACTCTGCTGGATCGAAAATTCATTCATACGATTTCTCTAAAAATCGTGAGGAATCGGTCGTGGGTGACACGAAGAATCAACCAGTAGGAGTTGCAATGTCTGCAAATGGAGACTATGTTTTTTGGTCGGATATTGGGGATACTGAGACGAGAATAATGCGGACTTCGATAAAAAACAATAAAAGTACAACAATCGTAGATACGGGTAAGATTTTTTTCGTTCATACCTACGTCAAGATTTCGAATATTTCATATAATCGTTCGGACAAAAATTGACTCTACGAAAAACACAACTCGACGGAGAGCAGGAAAGAGTGAAAATTACTGTTACAGCACTGGAAACCAATGACGACCTTGAATGTTTGGAAATTTTTACAGGATAAAATGTAAATTTTCATAAAATTTCCTGTAATATACAGGAAAAATGAACACTTTATACTGTAAAAATTTCCAAACATTCAAGATCGTCCCTGGTTTCCAGTGTGTAACGGTAATTTTTACTTTCTCTCTCTCCCTCTCCGTGTGTGATTGCATCGATCGAATGTTCTTATGTTTTATAATAATAGGGCGCAAGCATATGATTATGCTAATATGTATTTCTTTTATTTTTCCAGGTCTCGTTGCACCCGAAAGACTGACAATCGATTGGATAACAGGAAACGTGTATTTTCTGGACACGGCAAATGCCACTATAGGTGTTTGCACAGACACAGGTTCATATTGCACAATAATATTAAATTCAACAATATTGGATGAGCCAGTTGATTTAGTACTTAATCCGGAAACGGGTGAGATGTTTTGGGCTAATGGTGGTGAAAATCCTTCCATATGGTCGGCCGGAATGGACGGAGATGAGGCGGAAGCCATTGTGACGGAAAATCTCGGTCACCCAGAATGTCTTGCAATAGATTATTCAGAACAGCGTCTGTACTGGTTCGATTCGAAATTAAAAACTGTAGAATCGATAGAACTGGTAGGTGTGGATCGTAAACTTTTTTCAAAAATGGAGGGCCGTTCGCTCCAAGCGCTATCAATAATGAACGGACACCTGTATTGGAGCGATTGCGAATCGAATTTGGTTGGATCGACGATAATTACCACCGGGAAACCTGGCGTTCTGAATGTCTCGGAGTCGTCATGCGTATACAATATAGACCTTTATAAATCTCAGTTAAATTCTACATCGTCGAATCCTTGTAACGATCACCAGTGTTCCGAACTTTGTCTCCTCACTTTGAGTGGTGATTTCACTTGTGCCTGCAGGCTCGGCAAGGTATTGAGCTCGGATTCGAAAACATGCGAACCGTTAAAAGAGTCGCCCCATCTAGTTATCACTGCGGGTGATCGCATCATCTATTACCATGAGGAGATTATCGGCAAACCTGAAATTGAAGAGGTCGTTATGCCAATACGTGTGAGTCGAATTGGCTATAACAGCATCACCAATGATTTGATCGCCGGCGATGAATCGACCCGAGCTTTGTATAGCTTTAAACCCAAGAGTAAAGAGGTTCGTTTGATACCAAATGTCAGTATGATTTTAACTGACATCGATGTTGATTCCGAAAACAATATCGTTTCTTGGCCCGTTCCTGAGCTTCGACGGATCTCACGAATCGATCTCAGCAAGAAAGAGAAATGGTATCACAATTTCCGAGATATACCACTAAAATTTGTGAGTATTCCTAAGTACGAAAAAACTTGTATTCTTCTCGAGAGTAATATAAAGAATGGGCAAGAGTATCTCGGTTGTGTGAATCTGGAAAACTTGCGTATCCCACGAATCGAGATAGAAGAGATGGGTTTCAAAACTTCTTTGGCTTATGACGACCGCTCAGAAAAATTGTACTATGCCGACGAAGAGACTGGAATCTTCGGGTTTGTTCCTATAGCAAGCATCGTAAATAAGATCAAACCTGGCGTCGCTAAAAAAACTGTTTCATTGATAAACCTCGGAAATCCCGTCAGTCTCGCTATTCTAAATGATAAAGTTTATTGGACCAGTCGTGATTCGAATGTTTTAAGATGGCTGGACCCGAACGATGGAAATAATAGTGAGATTAAGAGTTTGACTCTTCCGATCGAAACGCATTTGGGGATACTCGATCTCACTGTAGTTCCAAACTTACCTTGGACCCCGATTCGATAAACAGCGACGAGACTCGCTCCGCATCTCATTTGCAACCAATCAGGCTTGGACACTGGTTTGGCTAATGTCAATTTTTCAAATAGGATAACTAAGTATCACAAAAAATTTAAGATATCGGATTAAAAACGTCGCGAAAAATTCTTTTAGGGAGTATCTTAGATCATAGGAACGAAGGTCTGCTCAAATTTTCAGATTGATCAGCGATTTATTTATGTTTTTGGGGAAATTTCTCCTCGATTGTTTCTTAGAGATACGAGCTAATAATTTATTTAAGAAATAGAATTATTTATCGTAGTTTTATAGATGTTACGAAACTTTGTTCAATTCAATGCGAGTGATTGACTTTCAATAAATAAAATAGTGTTAAAGCGAGTTCTATTCGTTCGTGTATTATTTTTTTAAACATCAAATCAAATTCACAAAAATGATAATCGCCTTATCGCTTCTTCATGCTACCCGAGAGTATTATCATCGTCAATGCCTACGTTCAAACATTAGAGATTCTGCGTGAGCCTCGCTGCTACAAATAATGAAGTTTTTTGGACCAATCGTGACTCAGATGTTTTATAATAACTGGACTTGACTGATGGATTAACACCCCTTAAAGTCGTTGTAAAGATGCTCTCCAGTGAATGAGCCTATCATTTTTACAACTGTTCATCTCCAATTATGAGAATAATTAAATCATAGTTATCTAGAACTTTTTTATCGCTTAAAACATTGAGTCGAAGCGAATTTTGTTGAAGCATATTTTAACGCTGTGTTACTGATGTCAATTTTTTAATGAATCCAATCACGAAACAATTCTGAAAAATGGTGATTCTTATATCACTTGTATCAGAGGATATAATTTGGCTAACAATAAGGTAAAGTTTTACGTCGTGACTTATAACGCTATCGTAAATATATGTATATATGACTGTTGAAAAATTCAGGAAATTTACAAACTGGATATATGCAATGAACTGCACTAGTATTTCGAATTCAAAACATCAACATATTCATTACAAAAAATTTCATATCAAGAAACCGATGACGATTTTAGGGTTTTTGAAAAATTAATCATCAAGTGTATAGGAAATTTTTAAGAGTCTGTCAGAGCTTTGCGTTGGCATCGCGTGGAGTAGAAAACAAATCGTGTTATTCATAGTCGATGTAAATAGACGTGGAGAAGGGATGAATACTATAGTTAGACATATGTTTCTCAGGAGATACATGCTTTAGATGAGAATATATTTTTATGGACTCGAGTCCATAAAAAAAAATGTGAAAAACATGAAAATGATACAGAATCGACCTAAACACAAGATATTGAATGTCGTGTTAATATTATTTGAAGAAAATTGCTCGACTTGATTGTCACGATTATCAAGAATGCTGATTGTCACTCTCATTTTATGAATCACTATAACATTTGATTTGAAAAAATCCAGCTTAATAGTATATCGTTGACTTATTGCTCTTGAAAACTCATGATAGTATTATTAAATTCAATATTCATTTGTATTGCATATTAATATATTCATAAATATTTATCAAATTTTATGGTACATTTTTAGACATGTCGTCGACTAAAGTATTCCGAAAACATCGTACGCCACTCAAGCTTAGTAATCTTGAATTTAAAAACTTCGATACAGTAATATACAATGACCAATTATTATGTTAAAATTATTATCCAAATCACGTATATTTTAATAGACACTTGGTATCAGCAAATGTTTCATGATTTTTCTTATAACTAACGACCAATTATCGTGTTCAAATCATTATACAGGTCACGTAAATTTTGATAGACACTGGAATAGTGTCATTAGCAAATGATTCATGTTTTTTCTATATTTGGTCAACATTTCTGTCCACGTGTATGATTTTTTAAATATACACAAGTATATTAATTTTACTGAACATTACTCGTATCTTTGGGATACCACACGTTCCTTCATTTTGCTCAGTTTATCTGAATTGTTTTATATACGGTATCCGCATAAAAACTGTCTGCACACGTGTATTAATTTTAATACAGAATTTTTTTTTTTTCAACAAAAAAAAATGAGCCAACAGTCTTATCCAAATGTTTAAGAGTTCTTTTCGTTTATATGTGTTTCACTAGAGTAAAAATTGAGGGGGGGAAAAGGATATAGTTATCGATCGTTCCTCTCTTCTTATTTTTCCTCGTTTTGCGGAAAATTTGGCTGCGTGTTGACGAGTGGAGCGGTGAGAGACGCACACATGTCAATCAAGAGACTATTGAATTTCGGGTTCTTCTGAATGTAGACTATATTTTTTTTTCTTCGCCCCGCTCATCACCCTTTCTATAGAGAAGAAATGAAATGTATCGACGAAGAATTTTTAACAGATCAATCATATCATCAGTCTTACGGTAACCTCTGTAAGTTCTGCATCTGTGTTAAGATTCGGTCAGAAGAAAAATAATTATTTTCGGTAAGTCCGTTCATTTCCACGTAAGTGTATTTTATCACTTCGCGACCCAAAAAAAAAATTCGTTTTTTGTTCCTTTCCGCAATTTTTAAAATTTTTGTTTCTTTTTCATGGTATCATAGATCGTGTCGCTTTATCTTTTTATTCAAATTATTACTTCCGTCTGCATTCATCCTCCACGACTCATTTTTCGTCTCCCTTCATGATACAACGAACGTTTCGTTATCTCCATTTTCGATTTATTTTCTTTTTATTATTCATATTAATTTGTCCATTTTTTTCATTTACTTCTTCTTTCATGTTGTCCGGGCGTTCCATATGAAAATCTCATTGTACTATCTAATATTGAATGTTATAATTAGAAATAAAAATTTCGGAATGAAATACAATTTACAGTTTGAAAAATAATATGAACACTTCAGCCAACACGAAGACACAAAAAACTAAATATTTTTTGTCTCACAAACTCGCTCGCATTACATCACGGTGAATTTGAGATCGAAATTTTATTCAACCAGTTCGACACCCATTGCTTATCATAGCTCTAGATAAATTAATTTTCTGCCCTCCGGCCGGAAAGTGGCAACTTTCGGGCCGCTGCGCTAAACGAAGTTGCCACATTCCGGCAACGTCGGGCAGAAAAATAGTATACACACCTCGGCCAAAAAAAAGTAAAGCCTCAGACCACATGTTTGTCAGCCTCGGCTTCGCCTCGGCCAACAATTACATGTGATCTGAGACTTTACTTATTTTTCTGGCCTAGGTATGTAATATACTATTCCCGCGTAAAAAAATGTCTTTAGGAGAGTCACTGGGTGAGTCTCTCGGAGACTCTGCGAAAGTCTCACGCCGGACCGTTATTTACCGTTCATTACCGACTTCCTAAGTCTTCCAAGATAGTCTCGCAGAGACTGTTTCCGAAATTCTTGTTTTCTCTGCGAGACTAGCTTGAAAAGTTTCGAAGAGTCTTGGAAACAGTGTCTTTGAGATTATTTGGAAGACTTGAAAAGTCTCTATAACGGTCATGCCCGAGACTTTCGCACGGAGTCTTCTATAGAGACTCTCCCAGAGACTTAATTTTTTTTACATGAGTTGTTCTGAGCGAAATGGAATACGTGACTAAAATGAGTATTTGTCTAGTAAATATCGTAGGCAAACACCTGTTGTGAAGTAAACACGTTATATGACGAAACGCTAGAAAAAAGCGCGTTCGTGGTCGCAAATACGGTTATCGAGTGGTATATCTGAATAAATGAGAGAGAGATCAACATGTAAAAAATTTTGGGCACTCGTTTTTTAATCAATATAGGTGGATGAACTTTGCTTTGCCTTGTTTAATGTGAGCGATATGCGCTACACGTGCGTCAAGTTCATTTACATACCATAGTATTGGAACCACCGTGTTGAAAACTCGAGTTTTATTTATCAGAAACCTTTTTTTTTCTTTTTTTTTTTTTAACAAATTTATTTCGGTCCTGAACTTCGTTCGTTCAGAGCTTGGTCGAACAACACAACCGAAGAATCAGTATCACATGGGTGGAGAGAATCGATCTGCAGCGTTCACTGCTAATAGCCATATTTTTTATGTTTCGAGTAGTCAAAAAAAAATTGACTGTGAAAAAAAGTTGAGGGATTACGAAAATTTTCAATGGAAAAATAACGTTTGAAATTGATCGTAAAAAGCCGCTCGTTGATCAACGAGATATAAAGAAAACCTGCCAACGTTATAATCGTCAATACGTGTTACTGTAAAAAATATTTGAGCAATTGAATGATCATGAACTACATAAATATCCAGCTGTGGCAATGAGATGTGGAATTCCTGAATTTTTTTTTAATATCGATAATCACTCTGATACCACAGAATTCAAAGAAGTTTATTCGCACTTGAGTTCAGTACCGTGGGCTCCGAATGATGTATTTTCTCACTCACTGGTGACTTTGCGATATGAACAACGAAATGAGCTAATCTATACTACAAGCTTTATTTGACAAAGATGGAATACATAGAAATAAATTGACGTAAACGAACACATTTATTTTTTTAGATGTCTCTTGTACAGTATACGTTTGCGATATGGATGTGTCTGCTGCTGATTATCGATGAAGTCGCACCGTGCCGTGAAGGTGAGAGAAACCAAATTTTAGAGGACGTTGATCCTGAAATTGTATCGAAATTTCTTGCACATTTTTTAATAATTTTATACGATATTTTTTAAAAATTGTATGTAGCATTTGATCTATAAATTCGGTTGGGGAAAAAGCTTATTTATGATAGAATAAAATGAAAAAAAAAAACGTGAAAAATGAAAACGTCGAGCTTAATAATTATGCAACATTTATATGAATCTGATATGCGAGGAACTTTATTGAATTCGAATTAAGACACTAATAATTATTCATCCAGGCAAACATCGAATTTTATTCTTAGCTCAATTGTTTCCGGTTGTCAAAACGTTCGAATCATTTGTTCATTCACGATTCGAAAAAATATCTACCTAAAAATAAGGATTGCAACTATTGTTTGAAAAACTGATCCTATTGCTGTACGACGTGTCTAATTCGACGTTCGAATGTTGACAGACAAACATGGAGTACTGGTCTATTCGTCGGGGACGGAAATTCGGAAATTTTTTCTCAAGACCAGATACGTTGTGACTGTTATGAACAATTCGCGATATCGGCCTGTTGGAGTTGCAGTGTCGAAAGATTGCGAAAGTATTTATTGGTCTAATATAAACAACAACGAGAAGGCGATAATGCGGCAACAATTTCATGGACATGCCACTGGAGTAATAGCGGACAAAGGTAAATTATTTTTCATTTGCAATTAAATCGAATTACGGAATAAAATTTGGTCATTATATCGAAGTGCGGCTTCACCTACAATGGAGCTCAATTTTTTTTTAAGTAGTAATCCCATAGTTAAAAGAACATCATAGCTGCTATTATTATTTCGGTATATAATTACTGGAAAAAAATATATACTATTGATATTTTTTCTTGTATTTTCTCTCATTGAATTGTTTTCTTTTTCAGGTCTCTTTACACCTGAGAAACTGGTAGTTGACTGCACAGAAAAAAAAGGATTGGTAAATTTAACTCACCATATGCGATCACCGAAAATTCGTTAAAATTGACTAAAATTAGTTTGAATTTAAGACACGGTGTTTGATTCAATGAAACTGGTTCAGTCATTTTAACTGCATCGTTTTTTTAACAGGAATTACCCAATATTTGTTTAATATTACTACATTTCGATTCAAATAATTAAATATTTGTTTGGCATTATACTATACAGGTGGCAACCGATTGACCGACGTATTTTGTTAAATTGAAATGTATATTGTGTTGCGCTGAATCAAGGGTTCAGCGAAATCAATTGACCAGGTTCGACAACAGGTTAAATATATTTTAGCCTTCATGTTTTTAAAATCAAACTATAAATAACCAACATAATACTGTATAAATACCACAGTGGTTTAAATGTACTACAATATTTTGTAGATATCCAAACAACATTTAGCCATCTTTAATTTACCGTGCACGTTTATTGAATACTGGATACTCAAGATTTGGTTGTTCTAACTGAATTTCGGGTGTGAAAGCTTCTTTGTTCAGCCACAGTGTGGCGCAAAGCGTTGAGATTTCTCATATGCAAAATGCGCTCCAGACGGTTATATAAGCAAGAGAAGCCAATGCGACTTTATAATACTGACTTCTGTCTCAGAAGTCAATAATAAATATTTTTACATACCATGGATGGCTAAATCATGACAAATGATTTATATTGTCTATCAAATTTTTGATTGCGCCATTTTTGTTCTTCTAAGGTTCAATTGGTTATTTATGAATCAAAGTGAAAATTTGATGATGGCTAAGATTTTCTCTGCAAGAATAGTTCTTCCAACTAAATTATTCGAATACACGAAAAAATTTAAATAAATATAATTTTTTTTATCATGATGTATAATTGTGTTGATTTAAACTTTCTTGTGGTTGGTCAAACTTGATACGTTATTATTTCAAGTCGATATATGGTTGGGTCAACTGTATCTGGATGCAAAAGTATTTTTTTTACACATTCAAATTAACTCAATACGTGAGTTAAATTAATGCCATATTTGTTTCGCCACCCGTTATCGTAATATTGGGTTGGTTTAATTCAATTTCTGTTGAATTTACGAATCCTTTTTTTCTGTGTGGGTAACGGGCAATGTATATTTTATAGATAGCTATAAGAAGCAAATAGGTGTTTGCACAGAGCATGGCATAAATTGCACGATATTATTGGATTCATCGGTACTCGATCGGCCAGGGGGTTTGGTCCTTAATCCTAAATACGGTGAGATGTTTTGGAGCGATTATGGAAAGAGGCCTGCCATATGGAGAGCTGGGATGGACGGGAAAGGAGCGAGAATTATGGTTATAGTAAATGATGGTTGGCCGAAAGGTCTCGCAATAGATTATTTGAGAAATCGTTTGTACTGGATAAATTCTAAGATGGACGGCATAGAAAGGATGAGTCTCTTTGAAAATCAGTCTGCGGAGCGATATCTGCACTTGGAGGGAAAAAAGTTGCGCTCGTTAGCTATATTTGACAATAAATTGTATTGGAGTGATTGGAGTGCGAATACCATCGAATCGCATGACATGTCCATGGTACGTGACAACACATTCATAGCAAACGCGTCGGCATTGATCTACGATATGGATATTTATCACCCTTCGTTGAAACCACCATTGCCAAATTCTTGCATGAGACAAAACTGCCAGGAACTTTGTCTTCTCGCTCCTAATCGTAGGTACACTTGTGCCTGCAAAGTTGGTAAAGTGTTAAACCCGGATTTACACAGCTGCAGTTTCGAAATAGCTCCATTACATCTGGTAATCACTGCGGGTGATAAAATTCTACACTATCACGGAGAAAGCCTCGGGCAAGATCGAATCCGTGAAGTTTTAATGCCAATACGCATGAGCCAAATCAGCTACGATCGTGAATCGAAAATTTTGATCGGTGACGATCAATTCACCAACGCTCTGTACAGCTTTAATCCCGTAAATAATGAAACCCGACTGATAACTGGACCGGTGTACAGCCGGCATTTAGGGGGCATTGATGTTAATCGTAGGAGTCGTCTTATTTCTTGGACTGTTGCTAGTATTCGTCGCATCGATCAAATCAGTCTCGATGATGGTGCCAAATCAAGTTATACTTATAGAGATGTACCATTAGATATTTTGAGTATTCCTAAACATAGAAAAAGTTTAGTAGTTTTCAAGTCCCACGATAAGAAACTTCGTATTGATTGGTTGCTCTTAGGAGAGCCGCAGAAAGCAAGAACTATAATAGCGAGATTAATTGGTCCTAAAGTATCATTAGCTTATGACAAACACTCCGAGAGAGTGTACTTTGCGGATGAAAGGACCGGAAATATCGAGTCCTTTGTAATGCTTCCTGACTGCTTTAACTTACATACTTATTGCAATATTGATAGACAACTCGTATGTTCAGGTGTCGGACGACCCGTCAGTCTTGCCATTTCTAATCGTAAACTTTTTTGGACTTCCCGTCGATCGAATATTTTACAATGGGTGGACTTGGATGATGAATATCGCGAAATTAAAAGTAAGACTCTTCCGATACAAGATATTGTCGAGACAATGGACATTGTTGCAGTCAATCCTAGCACCCCAGCATAAGATAATAAGCAAACTTATTCGACTGTATGTTTCACTGTGTTGAAAAAATTCAAGGATTATCTTTGGACTTTCAACTAAATGACAAATTTCATTTCTCACCGGAACAAAAAATATTTTCACGAAATAATTTTCTTCGAAAATGTAAAAGACGTAATTGTGTAAAGATTATTTCAATTTCGAAATATCTTCAACCTTTAAGCGGCCGGGATGATGGCGATCGGCATCACCTCACGGTCGAGCCATATTAATATTCCATATGCCGGCCGCCTGGAGGTTAAATTGGAAAAATTTATTATTTTTTAAGCTAAAAAATTTAGTTTGATTTTTATGAAATTCTGAATCGTGTAACATCGATTGTTTGAACAATCAATTCAGCGATGCTTATGAAAAATTGTAGTTATGTTACAAGCGCATTGATAACCGAGCTGATTTTATTCTATTACGAGACTAATTAACCTGATAACGAGATCTCTATGGTATGACGAGATTCATTAACACTTTTTTCTACTGTCAACGTTTGAAATAAATATGATCGAATTTGAAAAAAATATATACATATATTCGCATGAATGTTTTATTTTGTCGCACAATCTAGAACCAATATTTGTATAACCCTAAAAACTGGCAGGATATTCGAGTTTCAAAGCTCCTTTTTTCCAGTGTTTCTGATGTAATTCGGCCGATTGAGAATCTTCGTGATGTAAATCATGCCACGACGATAACAACGAAGAAGATAAGTGAATATTAACGCTTCCAATGTTTACAAGCTCCATTCATGTGAATGATTTCATACAAGAGATTAAATTTTAGGATTTTCCTTCCTCCGCTCCTGTTTTTTTTTTCCATTCCCTCCGATATACGTAGAGTTGGAATTATATTATTTCCATCTCAAGTATTACAGTGCATCGAATGATTGAATGAACTCATATACCGACATGATCCAAACCAGTCGAATGGTGAATACAAATTAGTTCCAATGACCTTTTAAACTTGAATCTTAATAGAAATAATCTTCATCAATTATTTTATTTGAATTCTAAACGATATAATATCCATTCACCATTCAATTTTTATTATCAATGAAAATAATTTCTTTCGACCATCAATCTTCGTTTCTAGCTCAATTAATTACCGCTCAAAATGAAAACGATTATAGTTAATGCATTAGTTTTTTATTAAAAATTCCGTAAGCCTGCTAGTTACAAATTTACTCTCTTTCAAAAATCAACGAAGCATGACATTACCCATATATTCCATGTCATAATGATGCTCTATATTAATAATATCGTATTTTGAAAGAAATAGCTCCAAAAGTTATCGTATTTTTCGACGTTAGTTATCAGGATGAACCAATTGATAACAGTGAATTAACACGATGACACGATTATTACCACGTGAGGAAGAACCTGAATTACAGGGCCAACATTATTTTCCCCGTCTCAATTCAGCACAATAGGCAATTGACTGAATAGAGGATAGGAAAAAAAAATTTGACTCCACACTTCGAGTTTCAACATACACAAATAATTGGCGTATAAGTTTGAATACATCCAAAATAACAATACAACGATTCACGATTGTTGAATGTATCTTGGAAAACTCGTGTGAAATTAAACAATATTATTAGGAGCTATGTTTTTTCAATATACAGCAATAGCCTCACTTAAAATCAAATTCATTCGACACAAAGAAATGGGACAGTGATTCGATGCCACAAGTTGAAATAAAAAAATCTGCCGGAGACCTGTCGTGCTCCAAAATTCTCGAATAAGTATGACGTTGCTCGAACTATATGTTTCTTTTGTAAATTGCCCTTATGGAGGAACGGAGTGAGTTGAAAATCTTACCGTATTTGATTGATGAAAAAACAAAAAAAATTTCTTCCTTTTTCCATTGGTCCTTGTTGCAAGTGATCCGTTCACCCAACCCAGAATTCGGTAATATTGAGAATTGAAATAGAAAGTTTGCGGCTACTTTTTTGAGCGCGTCAAAATAGTTTGAATCGTGCTAGTTGGCTCTTGGACACACGCTTTTTATTTCGTGACTGGTATCCATTTGATTACCTGACCTGATCCAGTTCGCTGAATGAGGTTACGATGTCTTATAATCGTGCGCCATTGAGTAATCGAATGACATGGACGCGAAACGTGATTCTTTGCAATTTTTCGAAGGAAGATAAAGATTGTTGTAACCACTTTTGCCTTTCACATGCATTTATAAACTTGATGTCACTAATTTCCTGATGTATTCGTGACATCAACACGGTTATTGGATCTTACGGAGCCCGAACATCACGGTGAATTTTCTTTTTTTCAATTTTCTATCATCTTTCACATAGTTATATAACGTTTTGAAATCTAAAAAAGTGATCTATCGGTTGTGCGGTCAGCAAAAGTTCTGGTGCAAGTTTTTTTGCGAAGAGATTCGATATTTCGAGAGAATAAGTAACAGTTTGTTTTTCTTTTGGCAGAGAATAAGGTGAAACGTTTTTGTTTTCTCGGAATATCAAACATGTCTGAAACAATTGTGTATTCTTTTTAGTTATTGCTCTACGTCTGCTCGTTTAACTAATGACGTGCACTCACGATTATGTTGTGAATTCTGATACAAGTAATTTTACGTTTTTGACAATATGAACTTTTCAGATGTTTCTTGTACAACGCACATTGTTTGTGATATGGATGTGTATGCTGGTCGTCACTGGATTCAGGAGAAACAGTCAATGTGAGAAACATGAAATGTTCGGGTCATTTGTGGTTCAAAAAACATTTACAGACAAATGTCAAATGCAACTATTTTTTGCAAAAATCTTCTTATGATTGTCGTCCTTGATTATATGTATATGGCGTGGAAATCAACGTTCCAGGTCCTACAAACAAACGGGGTATACTGGTATACTCAACGGGGACAGAAATTCGGAAAATCAATCTGAGAAGCCGGAAAAACGAGGCATTCGTGAAGAATTCGATGTATCGGTCGGTCGGAGTTGCAGTGTCTGGAGATTCAAAACAGATATATTGGTCGAACATAAACTCCCACGCAAAGGCGATAATGCGAAGTGCCCTTGATGGACGACACACTGAAGTAATTGCGGACACAGGTGAATCATTTTTCATTTGCGATTAATTAAAGTATCGAAAAGTTTTGGATTAGTGGTAAGTCGAACGATTACTCAACGAAGGAAATAACTGTCAACAAAAATCAACTCTATAATTCATTATTATCGAATTAATCGAACTCCAATAATCGTTGATATTTTATGTTTTCCAGGTGAATTTTTTTTCTCTTATAGAATAATCAAAATAAATACATTATTGCTGTTATTTTTGTATTTTTCTTTTTAAATTGTTTTCTTTTTCAGGTCTTGAAGCACCCGAGAAATTGGCAGTTGATTGGGTAACAGGAAACGTATATTTTGTCGACACCGGTACGAAGCAAATAGGTGTTTGTACAAAGAATGGTATATATTGCACGGTATTATTAAATTCATCAGTACTCGATCGGCCAGGTGGTTTGGTCCTTAATCCAAAAGACGGTGAGATGTTTTGGAGCGATTATGGAAAGAGGCCTGCCATATGGAGAGCTGGGATGGACGGGAAAGGAGCGAGAATTATGGTTATAGTAAATGATGGTTGGCCGAAAGGTCTCGCAATAGATTATTTGAGAAATCGTTTGTACTGGATAAATTCTAAGGTGGACGGCATAGAAAGGATGAGTCTCTTTGAAAATCAGTCTGCGGAGCAATATCTGCACTTGGAGGGAAAAAAGTTGCGCTCGTTAGCTATATTTGACAATAAATTGTATTGGAGTGATTGGAGTGCGAATACCATCGAATCGCATGACATATCCATGGTACGTGACAACACATTCATAGTAAACGCGTCGGCATTGATCTACGATATGGACATTTATCACCCTTCGTTGAAACCACCATTGCCAAATTCTTGCATGGGACAAAACTGCCAGGAACTTTGTCTTCTCGCTCCTACTAGTAGGTACACGTGTGCCTGCAAAGTCGGTAGAGTGTTGAGCTCGGATTTGCACAGCTGTCGTCCCAATATACGTGTCTCACATCTAGCGATCACTGCTGGTGATAGAGTTTTATACTATCATGAAGAAGCCCTTGGCCAAGATCGAATCCGTCAAGTTTTTATGCCAATGCGCATGAGCCGAATCAACTACGATCGTAAATCTAGAAATTTTATCAGTGATGATCAATTCACCGACGCTCTGTACAGATTGGATACCGTAACGCAAGAGGTTCGACTGTTAACAGCACCGGTCTACAGCCGGTATTTAGGTGGCATTGACATAAATCATAGAACTAATATTACTTCATGGACCGTTGCTAATATACGTCGAATCGACCAAATCAATCTTTACAATGGTGCAAGAATCAATTACACTTTCGAAGATGTACCACTCGATATTTTAAGTATTCCTAAACGCGTAAAAAATTTAGTAGTTTTCAAGTCAGACACTACGGGATTGCGTATTGATTGGTTGATTTTAGGAGAACCGCAGAGAGCAGTAACTATGATACCGAACTTGATCCTAAAATATCTTTATCTTATGACAGAAATTCTGGGAGAGTGTACTTCGCGGATGAGGGGATAGGAAATATCGAGTCTTTTGTAATCAACTTCAATTGCTCTCACTTACATACTCGTTGCGACATTGATAGACAACTCGTAATTTCGAGTGTTGAAAAACCCGTCAGTCTCACTATTTCTAACCGTAAACTTTATTGGACTTCCCGTCATTCAAATGTTTTACAATGGTTGAACTTGGATGATGAATATCGCAATATTAAAAGTAAGATTCTTCCAGTGAATAATACCGTTGAGATAATGGATGTTGTTGTAATCAATATCTTATGACAGAAATTCTGGGAGAGTCTTCGCGGATGAGGGGATAGGAAATATCGAGTCTTTTGTAATCAACTTCAATTGCTCTCACTTACATACTCGGCGACATTGATAGCAACTCGTAATTTCGAGTGTTGAAAAACCCGTCAGTCTCACTATTTGCCTAAACTTTATTGTTTCACCAAATGTTTTACAATGGTTGAATTTGATTTTTTTTTTTCCAGTAATCAATACGTAAATGTATTTTTTTTTTTTTTTAATCACGTAAATGTATGAGGATTATCTTGATTTTTTAAGCGTTGTAGGATTATCTTGATTTTTTAAGCGTTGAGATTAAGTTCAATTCTCATAAAACTCCGAATGGTGCGATATCGATTGCTCGAACAATCAAAGTATCGAGGCTTACAAAAAGTTAGCGACTCGAGACACGTACATTTACGAAGCGATTCGCACGAGACACTTTTACCGGAAGGACCGTGATTCTACTTGTTTTCGAAAATTGTTTCTTTTTGATTGATTCGATTGGAAAAAAAAAGTTTCGGACAAAGTACTTGACGAGTTTGAGGCCATGAGTACGTTATGAGAATTAAGCAAAAGCTCGTCAAGTACTTCGTCTGAAATTATTTTCCGTGGTAAATGTTGAAGGTGGAAATTCTGATAAAACTTGTCAAATAAAGGATAACATGATACGACTATTTATATGTCTATAATACAACTTCTTTGTACACGTGTTTCATTTCCGTCACATATGAAGCATTTGCATCTCAAATAAGTTTTGTCAATACTACGAATTTTATCGTGGAGAAAATATTGACGTTTTCGATACTCTCATTTTTTTTTCGGTTTAAACGCAATATTATAAGTCGTGGTAGCGACTCTAAACAAGTACATCTACGAAGCGAAACGCACAAGACACTTTTACCGGAAGGATTGTGATTCTACTTGTTCTCGAAAATTGTTTCTTTAATATCAACTCAATTACAGCGTTTTGAAGTTTCATTCAAGTTCACGTATTTTTTTTCCGTTTCAATCGCGACTAATTAGAACCTCGTAGCTTAAATAGTATTAAAGGTATCGCTGTTTATTTTTTTCATTATCCCGAAAAATTGAGTATTTTTTCTGGTGTCTAGTGAATACACTAGTAATGTTGGTAAAAATTGTGGTGATATTGGTAGATCTTCCGCGAATGTGGCACTGATTATAGATTTATATATTCTCAAACAGTTTCGATTTTCCGTTCATGGTTATAGAGTGACAGTAGTGAGGTTATAAGCATCGCGATTGTGACAGCAAACCAATACTGTTATCGTCAGTTTTGACTTCGATTATTGTCCGGCAAAAATCATCTCAAAAGTAAGTCCTATTATTTACATAACGATAAATATTGCAGTTTACTTCGTTGAAATGTAGAATGATACTTAGATTTTTTCCTTTATCAGTGTTCAAAATTTTTATTTGTGTGCAGTGTTTGGCTATGTAATTGACTTTGCAAATAATGGAGTAATGTCAAAATGAAGTAGAATGACAAGAATATTTTTGTTATGTTCAGCGAATTTCAACATTATCATCAGGTTCCAACAGTAATACGGAAATTATGTTGAAGTTTGTATAAGATTGTGTTTCATATCGTAATGATATGAAAGCCATCGTGTTTTGAAACATCGCTCCAAATGATATCGTATTGTTCGACGTGAGCTATCAAGGTGAACCAGTTTATAACAGTAAATTAATATCAGTATAATTATCACCCGTTGCGTTATTATTTTGTATCAAAATTAAGGACAATTATTTTTTCTTTCGGTCAGAAGAAACGTGAATAACAGGGTCAACATTTCGATGCCCATCTCAATTCAGCACATTAGCTCTTTTACTGAATTGATAAAAGGACAAAAAATGTTGGATCCAAACTTCGAATTTTGCTAAATTCGGAAGATGGGAGAAATTTGGGCCTCTCGTGAAATATACAATATCATTATTTGGAGCAATGATTTTTCAATATACAGCAATGGCCTCAGTTCAAAGCAAGTTCATTCGAGATGAAGAAATGCGACAGCGATTCAACGCCTCGATTTGAAAACAAAAAGCGCGAACGCAAGCCCTGCAGCACTATTATACTCGAATTAGCATGATGACACTCAAACTATTTTCTTCTTTTTCCATTGGTACTTGTTGCGAGTCAATGCGTTTACCCAATCTCTAGAATTCCGTAATTTTTAAAATTGAAATCAAAAGTTTCCGGCTATATTTTTTTTGAGCGAGTTAGAAAAGTTTGTATCGTGCTGGCCGGCTGGCTCCTGGACACACGTTTTTTGCGTGACTACTACCCATTTGATTACCTGACCTGATCCAGTCCGCTCAATGAGGTTACGATGTCTTATAATCGTTCGTCGCTCAACGGCGAACGATTATAAGACACTCTTTTTGGAGCAAGACTGAGATAATTGGTACCACTTTTGCTTTTCACCTTGTATTTATAAGCTCGACGCCACTAATTTTCAAATTCATTAGTAACATCAACAGTTATTGGATCTTACAAAGCCAGAGTATCACCGGTAAATTTATTTTTTAATTTTCAAGAACTGAACGAATAATCTTCGGTTCGGCTCGCTGAAACTTTGTTATTTTTAAAATTCTTGGATTTTGTTCCTAAATATGAGACCGTAATTTATAAAACATGTTTCATGGCTCCAATATTAATACATTTTCCAATTGTAACAATCAGTTCGTATTATAATCATATGTTCCGGTCACGAGAAGAAAATGAAACTTTTCGTTGTTTTGTTTGTTATTAAATAAACCCTTCAGGGTCTGAAGCAATGGTGTTGAACAAGACAACAGAAATTTCTATTCCCTTCGATCAGTCGGACTCGTCTCGGTACTTCGAAGACATATTCCAAGTCAGCGATCTTTTGCAATTTTTTTTTAAAGCGAAATTTCATGATATCTTGAGCACCACGAATTATTAAGAGTTACTACGAAGAACGATCTGAATTGATACTTTGAGCGAGATTTTACGAAGTTTTTTTGTTAAACAGTGAAGACAGTTTGAAAACTGAGGACATCGAGTGGCACGGAAATAATTTTACATTGTTGACAATATGAACCTTTCAGATGTTTTCCGTAAAACACACATTCGTGATATGGATGTGTATGCTGGTCGTCACTGGATTCGGGATAAACACTCGAGGTGAGAAACACGGAACGTTTGAGTCGTTTGCGGCTCAAACATCTGAGAAATAACAACTGCAACTATTTTTTGCAAAAATCTTATGATTGCCGTGCTTGATTGTATGTATATAGCGTGGAATTCAAAGTTTCAGCTTCTAAAGATGAACCCGGGATACTGATATACTCAACGGGGACTGAAATTCGAAAAGTCAATCTGAGGAGCGGGAAAAATGAGGCGTTCGTGAAAAATTCGATGTATCGGCCGGTTGGAGTTGCAGTGCCGGCAGATTCGAAAAAGATCTATTGGTCGAATATAAATTCCGACGCGAAGGCGATAATGAGGACTGCGCTCAATGGGCGACGCATGGAAGTAATTGCGGACATAGGTGAATCATTTTTCGTTTACGATTAATCGCGAAGTATCGTGAAGTTTTGTATTCCGCTTTGTCTGGTCTTCTTCTATATCATTGTTGGTTTTTTTGTATTTTTTTTCTTAAATTATTTTTATTTTTAGGTTTTATAACACCCGAAAAATTAGCAGTCGACTGGGTAACAGGGAATGTTTATTTTATCGATAAGTATAGGAAGCAAATAGGGGTCTGTACGAAAGATGGTACAAATTGCACGGTAATATTGAATTCATCAGTACTCGATTGGCCAGGGGGTTTGGTCCTCAATCCGAAAGATGGTGAGATGTTTTGGACTGATTATGGGAAGATTCCTTCTATATGGAGAGCCGGAATGGACGGCAAAGGAGCGAAAATTCTAATTAAAGAAGGGCTTGGTTTGCCAAAAGATCTTACCATGGATTATTCGATGAAAAGTTTGTACTGGATCGATTCCAAGTTAGAGGTCATAGGATGGATAGCTCCCTATGAAACGTCACCTTTATCACTTTCTGTACGAATGAAGGGAAAACGGCTCGGCTCGTTAGCGGTATTTGACGATAAATTGTATTGGACCGATTGGAATACGAATAGCATTGAGTCGCATGACTTGTCCAGCGGGGCTCGAAAAATCATCGTAAAAAACGCGACGGAATCGATCAACGATATGGATATTTATCACTGTTCGTTAAAACCATCATATCCGAATCCTTGCAACGGACACCGCTGCCAGGATCTTTGTCTTCTCGCTTCCGATCGTAATTACACTTGTGCCTGCAAAGTCGGTAAAGTGTTGAACCCGGATTTGCATACCTGTAGTCTCAAAAGAGGTCCGTTACACCTAGTGATCACTGCGGGAGACAAAATTCTATTCTATCACGGAAAAGCTCTTGGCAGAGCTCGAATACGCGAAATAGCAACGCAAGTACGCATGACCCGAATCAACTATGATCTTAAATCTAAACATTTGATCGTTGACGATCAAAACACCGACGCTCTGTACAGCTTGGATCCCGTAACAAACATGATTCGGCTGATAACAGCACCGGTTTACAGCCGGTATTTAGGTGGCATTGATATCAATCACAGAACTAATATTATTTCATGGACCGTTGCTGATACTCGTCGCATCGACCAAATAAATCTCTACAATGGTGCAGAAACGAATTACACTTTCGAAGATGTACCACTTAACATTATGAGTGTTCCTAAATACGTGAAAAATTTAGTAGTTTTCGAGTCGAAAACTACGGGACTACTGCGTATTGATTGGTTGATTCTGGGAGAACCGCAGAGAGCAAGAACTATGATAACGGACTTGATTGGTCCTAAAATATCTTTAGCTTATGACAAAGATTCTAAGAGAGTGTACTTCGCGGATGAGGGGGCTGGAAATATCGAATCTTTTGTAATAAACTCCGAGTGTTCTAAGGCATATACTGATTGCGCTATTGATAGGCAGCTCGTATGTTCACATATCGGAAAACCTGTCAGTGTAGCCATTTTGAATCACAACCTTGTTTGGACTTCCCGTCGTTCAAATATTTTACAATGGGTGGACCTCAATGATGAATATCGTTATCTTCAAAGTAAGATTCTTCCGATACAGAATAATGTTGAGATAATGGATATTATTGCAGTTAACATAAAAGACCCAAAGTAGTTTCGAGTATCCGTTGAGGATGGATCAGTCGCTTAACCTCACCGCAAATTTTCCAAGTAAAAATTTTTCGATACGATTTGACCGATTACAAAAAAGTCAGCTCACGCAGAATGATGGCAGAAATGAGCTGACATAATCTTTTTGTAATCGGTCTGACCGTGTTGAAGAATTCTACTTTCGAAATCGCATGCAGCTATCTCTCTCGCACTCACGGTGGCAAAATACTAACTGATCCATATTCTTGACCCCCGATGGGTCATTCGCGTGCTTCCAATGTTTCACATTGGATTTACATAACGAACTTCGTAAAATTGAAGATGTAATTGTTCCGGCGAAAAATTTTACTAGGATAATGGTTATCATTGCAGTTAAATACACTGACATCCTAAGTTATTAACCTGTCGATAGTCACGTTACATATACCATAACCATATTAAATTTGTCCATCTTCTTCAGCTGTATTCCTCTATATGATAAGAATGAATTTTTTTTTTTCAATTTTTATTCGTCTATTCTTTTATAATATTAATAATGATTAATCTTACTGTTTTTGGAGAATAAAAACTAATAAATGCTGCAATTACTGAGGAGAAATTATACATGTGAGAAAATCTATTATTCCCTGACCAACGTTTCAAGTAGTATAAGTAACGCGACCGCGGACGGATGATGTGGCTGAGATAATGAAAACGGATATCTAACATTTATAGAACGCTATGTTTGAGACCGTGGGAACCGAATAAATTACGAGATAAGAAACGTACAAAGATTAAAAAAGAAGAAGAATTATGAAATTATTTACTATTTTTAACAGATTGAGATTGTTGCTGTACTAATGATAGTTAATGATTTGAATCTTTATCAATTCTCCACGGCTTATCGCTGTTACAGAAATTAATTTTTAGAAACAAAATAAACATCTTGATTCTGATACAGATGGGTAAAAAATCCTGGTCTGCTATTTGGGATCGGTCATTAATTTTCTTCAGTTCGATCGGTGTCCCAAGATTCGTGATATTACATGGTACGCGTTGCGATTACTGCAAATAAGTTTATTCACACGTCGAATGTACGAGCCGGTGAGATGACGTAATGCGGATGTCTATTTCGAACGTCTGTTCTAATGATTTTATATCAACGATCTTATACTTTTCGTCGATTTGGCTAAATGATATTATTTTTTTTTCGAATTAAAAAAAAAACGGAAGTTTTGAGTGTATGAATAAATCGAGGAGGGCTTGTCGACATTTTTTAATAATAATTTGAATTAATGGAGTTTGTAAGTTCTGTCTGATCGACTTCCTGCTCTGCCCATTTGTTAGCATCGATTCTTCTCGTTAATTTATCATCGTTGATTTATATCCAACATCACTGTAACTGCTTCAAAAAAGTTCTCATTAAGTTATATACAGAATAGCATTAGATTAAATAGGTTTATCCAATTTTTAAAATTTCGCCATTTTGAGAATTGAAATCAGAAGTTTTTTTGAGTGAGTCAGAAAAGTTTGTATCGTGCTGGCCGGCTGGCTCCTGGACACACGTTTTTTGCGTGACTGCTACCCATTTGATTACCTGACCTGATCCAGTCCGCTCAATGAGGTTACGATGTCTTATAATCGTTCGCCGTTGAGCGACGAATGTCATGGACGCGAAACGTGATGCTCCGCTATTTTTTGGAGCAAGATGGAGATAATTGGTACCACTTTTGCTTTTCACCTTGTATTTATAAGCTCGATGCCACTAATTTTCAAATTCATTAGTAACATCAACAGTTATTGGATCTTACGAAGCCAGAATATCACCGGTAAATTTATTTTTCAATTTTCAAGAACTGAACGAATAACCTTCGGTTCGGCTCGCTGAAGCTTTGTTATTTTTAAAATTTTCGGATTTTGTTTCTAAATGTGATACCGTAATTTATGAACCATGTTATTTCACGATTCCAATATTAATATATTTTCCAATTGTAACAATCAGTTCGTATTATAATCATATGTTCCGCTCACGAGAAGAAAATGAAACTTTTCGTTGTTTTGTTTGTTATTAAACCCTTCAGGGTCTGAAGCAATGGTGTTGAACAAGACAACAGAAATTTCTATTCCCTTCGATCAGCCGGACTCGCCTCGGTACTTCGAAGACATATCTCAAGTCAGCGATCTTTTGCAATTTTTTTTTAAAGTGAAATTTCATGATATCCTGTGCACCACGAATTATTAAGAGTTACTACGAAGAACGATCTGAATTGATACTTTGAGCGAGATTTTACGAAGTTTTTTTGTTAAACAGTGAAGACAGTTTGAAAACTGAGGACATCGAGTGGCACGGAAATAATTTTACATTGTTGACAATATGAACCTTTCAGATGTTTCCCGTAAAATACACATTTGTGATATGGATGTGTATGCTGGTCGTCACTGGATTCCGGAGAAACAGTCGAGGTGAGAAACGTGAAATGTTCGGGTCATTTGTGGTTCAAAAAACATTTACTGACAAATATCAAATGCAACTGTTTTTTGCAAAAATCTTTTTATCATTGTCGTGCTTGATTATATTTATATGCCGTGGAATTCAAAGTTCCAGCTTCTAAAAATAAACCCGGAATACTGATATACTCAACGGGGACAGAAATTCGAAAAGTCAATCTGAGGAGCGGGAAAAATGAGGCGTTCGTGAAGAATTCGATGTATCGGCCGGTTGGAATTGCAGTACCGGCAGATCCGAAAAAGATCTATTGGTCAAATATAAATTCAGCGGAGACGGCGATAATGAGGACTGCGCTCAATGGGCGACGGACTGAAGTAATTGTGGACACAGGTAACTTTGTTGAATCAACAAATTTAATTATTTTCGCTACAAATTTGTCAATTCGATAAAAATAATGTCATCAGAAGCGTATATGTAGTTCAATCAACAAATTAAGTGGTCGAAACAATCAAAATATTTTGTTGAATCCGTTTAGTTGAGTCAACACACTAAGATATTTTCTTAACTGATTGAAACTGTTAAAATAACTAAATTGTGATTTGATCAACTAAATATATATGATCGCATAAACAAACTCCTCAAATTCACAATTTGTCGAAAGTTGAAACAACTGAATTATGTTGTATTTTTGTGCACCCTCCGGGACCGCATCAGGATTTGTTGATACAACAAAAATTTTATTGATTCAACAAATTCCTTTTCTCAGTCTACACTCTGATCTTTTTTCTCATAGAGTAGTAAAAATAAGTCGTTATTGCTGCATTCTTTACATTTTTCTTGAATCGATATCTTTTTCCAGGTCTTGAAGCACCCGAGAGACTGGCAGTTGACTGGGTAACAGGAAACGTATATTTTGTTGATACCGTTAACAGGCAAATAGGTGTCTGTACAAATAACGGTGCACGTTGCACAATATTATTGAACTCATCAGTAATCCATCGGCCAGGAGGTTTGGTCCTTGATCCGAAAAAAGGTGAGATGTTTTGGAGCGATTATGGTAAGATCCCATCCATACGGAGAGTTGGGATGGATGGAAAAGGAGCTAAAATTCTGGTTAAGGAAGGTGTTGCTCGGCCAGGAGATCTTGCGCTGTACGGTGAAGCTTTGTACTGGATCGATTCCAAGTTCGGGGGCATAGGATTTGTATTTCTCGATGAAAAGCCAATTAGACCATATTTTGCACACATCGAGAGAAAACGGTTAGGCTCGTTAGCGGTATTTGACAATAAATTATATTGGAGTGATTTGAATACGAATAGCATCGAGTCTTATGACTTTTCGACCAATGGGAATCGAGAAATCGTCGTAAAGAACGCGTCGGCATCGATTATCGATATGGATATTTATCACTCTTCGTTAAAACCACTATTGTCGAATAGCTGCATTGGAAATCGCTGTCAAGATATTTGTCTTCTCGCTCCCGATCGTAAGTACACTTGTGCCTGCAGAACCGGTAAAGTGTTGAACTCGGATTTGCACACCTGTAGTCCCGAAAGAGTTCCGTTGCATCTAGCGATCACTGCGGGTGACAAAATTATATACTATCACGGAAAAGCTCTCGGCCGATCTCTAATACACGAATTTCTAACGCCATGGAACATGAGCCGAATCAACTACGATCCTGAAACTAGAAATTTCATCGTTGACGATGAATTCACCGATGCTCTGTACCGCCTGGATCCCATAGTTGAACAGTATCGACTATTATCAAAACCGGTCTACAGCCGGTATTTGGGTGGCATTGATATTAATCACCAAACTAATAATATTTTATGGACCGTAACTAATGTTCGTCGCATCGATCAAATGAATCTTCACAATCGTTTAAAAACGAGTTACACTTTCGAAGATGTACCGTTGGACATTATGAGTGTTCCTGAATACGTGGAAAATTTAGTAGTTTTCGAGTATATGGGACTCGAAACGATGACTATGAGACTGCGTATTGATTGGTTGATTCTGGGAGAGCCACAGAGAGCAAGAACTATGATATCTAACTTGATTGGTCCTAAAATATCTTTAGCTTATGACAAAAATTCTGGAAGAGTGTACTTCGTGGATGAGGGGACCGGAAATATCGAGTCATTTGTAATCAACTTTGATTGTACGAAGGCACATAGAGATTGTGCTATTGATAGACAACGGGTATGTTCACATGTCGGAAAACCTGTCAGTCTCGTCATTGTGAATCGTAAACTTCTTTGGACTTCCCGCCGCTCAAATGTTTTACGATGGGTTTATCTAAATGATGAAAATCGTCGTATTCATAGTACGATTCTTCCGGTACAGAATAATGTAGAAATAATGGATATTGTTGCACATAACATTAAAAATTTCACGTAGTTTCGAGGACCCATCAACCCTGTGGAACATTCGCGTGGTTCCAATGTTTTAGATTGGTTGTGCAATGACTTGAATGATGAATTACGTAAAATTGAAAATATCGTATGATTTTTACCGTCAAAAAATATTTCTTAGTATAATGGATATCATTGCAGTTATTAAACATAATTACATCTAAAGATATTAACCACAATCATATGAAATTTTATCATTTTCTTTATGTCTATTCTTCCATATGATAAGAATTAACATTTTTACTCGATTGTAATTTGTCTATTCTTGTATAATATCAATAATGATTAAACTTATGGTTTTTGAAGAATAAAAACTACCAAAAGTTGCAATTAATGAGGAGAAATTATACGTGTAAGAAAATCTTTTATTCTCTGACCAACGTTTCAAGTAGTATAAGTAACGCGACCTTGGACGGATAATGTGGCTGAGATAATGAAAGTGATGGATATTTAATAATTTATGCCATGCATTATTCGAGGCCGCGAGGATTGAATCAATTTGAACGAGAAAATTCAGCGAAAAAAAACGTATAAAAAGTTGAAAAAAGAGAATTTAGAAATCATTTATTGTTTTTAGAAGATTACGATTGTTGCTACACTCATGATAATGGATCATTTGAATCTTTATCACTTCTTCGTGGCATATCGCTGTGACTTGAGGTATAAATGTTTTTCTTGAATGCTCATGACCTTCATTCTCTTTCATGATGAATTATGACATCATTTTTGACGAAACGTTTTTTTTTTTTTCCAATAGATTTTTTACGAACTGCTTTGGTTCATTTTCGATAATATTTCAACGCGTATGTCGCTGTTATTTCATCAAGTATTGCCGGACTGTTCGTGAGAAAAGCGAGCTTAAAAATAAAACACGGATAACAGAAGTTATTGGAAAATCGATTATTTCATCCCAGCAAATTGACATCTTTAGATTGCACGGGAAAAGCAGTGAATAAATATCCTTGAACAGATTCTCCACACATTCCTCCAGATGTTTCAGATCTAACAAAAGTTTTTTTTTTTTTCTTTATTTTTAATCGCAAAACAGTTTTCAAAAACTCGAATTATAAAAAAAAAAATGTATCAAAAGACTGTTTAGCAGCAGACTGATCGTTTTGACGATTGATTTTCCATTATATGCGTTATCGTTAAATTCAATCTACGTACGAGCTTTATGCTCGTCGTTAATGTTGAAGTAATTTTTCATTAAATCGTAAAAAAATACTACGAAAAGGAAAAGAAGGATTAATAATATTATCCCATAAGAATAATAGATATAAAAATAGGTTTGTGAATAAACGGTTGTTTACGTTAAAAATAATGGAATATATTTTCATAATTTTCTGTCGATACATACTTTTGCCAATAATCGTGCGTAAATAACATCATTGTACTGTGACGATAATTAATAACGAATATTACATAACGAACAATAATATTGTATTTGGTAAGAAATAATGTTATTCATCGTTTGGTTTTCCATTCGCACAGTATTACTTTAATAATAACATTTTGAGATAACCAATACTGTTGGGACAAAAATTCGATTCGAAAGTGCGTTCATCTTTTCAGTTCATTTGTTTCTGATTGTTTTTTCCTCTTTTTCTTTTTTTTTTATTTTTCAATTTTTTTTCATTCGACAATAGTTTTTGTTAATATTTCTTTCGAAGAATTGATCTCACGACGTAGATGGATGAAGAAGACGTCGGGAACGGATGATATAAAAACGTCTCCGTATATCGAATTGCATTCGAATTAAAATTTGACGTTCACCGAGGCAGGCATTTATATCAAATTTTCACTGCAAAAAGTAGCAGTTAAAAATGAGGAAAAAAAAACACACACACACACACACATAAAAAAGTGTTCGACACTTTAGTAATTTTGATATTACATTTTTACGCTTATTTACGAGACATTTTTTTTTCTTTTTTTTTCCCCTTTTCCTTTTTTTTTTGTATCGTTGAAATGTAACGCGAGGATCTTTAAGCACAGCCGTGAAATTTCTTGATAAACTCGTTCATACTTCCGTCGGAGAGTATCGAGATATATCGATACACAACTATGCAGGACTAGAGGAAGGATTCACTAAAAAAAAAAAAAACGCGGATCGATCTATTTAAAAACTCAAAACTATTTTTTTCCTTTTTCCATTCATCTGAAAGTCATTTTTTCTCAAGGGTTTAAATTTTTTTTTTTTTTTTTACTTCTCAAGGATTTTAAACAGGAAGGAAGCGGGTGCCGACGGCAGGTACACAGAATTCAATTAACACTTACTTGAATTATTTTATATGAGAATAACAGTATTTCCATTTTCATTTACTTCACATGTTTTGAGGTTGGGGGTACAAAAATTATTCTTTCAATTTCTCATGTTATCATTTTACGAAAATAAATATTTATGAGAAATAAAAATCGAATTATTGGCTCTCGTCTCATCGATTACTGAACGAAATGAAAATGGGGATGAAAGAAAAAAAAAAAAAAAACAACATGATTTCTGATGAAAAACGAAAATTTGAAACATTTGAAAAATCATTGCACTTGGGAAGAATTCGAAAAATCGAGAATATTGTTACTCCGCATATAAATTTAAATGTATGTACATATATTTTCCAATAAAATGAAGGATGTCTCTGTAAATAAGCGATAATGTGATAGACTTAACGATTAATTTGTTACTTGGCAACACTCAATCACACACGCTCACAGAACGATGGTACTTAATGTTTTATTTCGAAAGAATATTGAATATCGCACCGTTGGAGAAAAGCATCGAAATTTTCTATTTATTTTTACTTTCCCAATTCATTGATTTGTCTATATTTTTTCTTCGTTCAAATCTGAATTTACGATGATTAAAAAAAAAAAAAAGTAAGAAATTTCCGTGCACACCGATCAAATGGGCACTTCAAAATCATCTATATTTCTTCGCCACTTAATTAAACGATGCTTTTTTGTTCTGAATTTCATTCTTCATTCGAATTAAAAAATCGTATTGTTCAAACGTCATGGCTTTCGTCCCTCTACCTCAACATAAAAAACGAATAAATGAAAAAAAAAATCGTAATTCCTAAATATCAAGTAAATATATTATTTATTTGTATATTACACCTATGAGTCATCAATATAAATAAAATTCTCGTCGTTCTCGCTTTTCTCTTTATTCCTTCTCGTACTTCGAATGGTTAGAACATAGGCATGTATCGTTCTTTCTTTTCTTTGTGCTACATTTTATATATTACAGCGATTTGTTGCTAAGGGCAAGTCATTCTGTTAATTCGTAAGATAAATGTGTGTACGTGTTTGTGTTTACATGTTGCTTTTTAACGTCAGCAATATTCGATCGTACAAACTTGTTTTGTTTGTTTGTGTGTCCATGTGCGTGTGTGTACCCATTTAACTTTGGTTCATTATGATGTGTGCTGCTGGAAAATTCGACATTTCAATGATTTTTGTCAAACAATGGAATAAATTATAGTGCGCGATTAAATTTTATTTCATTATTGAATAATTTGTCAATTATGATTAAAACGAACAATGTTTTTTTTCTGCACGATTCATAATCATTTATGTGTTGAATCAGAAAATAAATTTTAGCGTTCGCCGATGATCGAAACTGTAATTTTATCTAATTCTCAATGAAAATGTTGAATAATGGAAAAACAAAGTAATTTATTTTCTGGTCCAGCAGTGATTTTCCGACCGATTAACCCCTCGATGTTTGACACGAGTGTTAATTGTTGGAAAACAGCGAATGACATTAATTGGATTGTGTTTTGTCGTTACGACAAGTTGTTTGATTTTTTAAAATTCAAATCTGCTTAGTTTCATCTGAATATTGATTATTATAGCTTGTTTGTTTGTTTGTTTTTTTTTTTCACATGAATTTAACTCTGAGTTTCGTAAACTACGACGATTTTTCTTTTCGACAGTGGGTAGGAGTTGTGATCGGTGATTATTGTAAAAATGAACGTGCAACTATTTCGTTTTTCATTATCTACGATCAATAATTTGCGTATTTTGATGATTTTCTTATTTTTATTCTTATTATTATGTTTTTTTTCCTCGTTTATTAATTGTCTATGGTATATCGTATCGAAGACGTTTTTCTCGGGAGGGGAAGAGTCGTCAATGCACTGTCGCATTGTTTGTTGGAATTTTGTGAAAAAAAAAAAAAAAAAAATACCGATTAAGAGAAAAACCCTGCCAGAACCATAAATAATACTGTGCTAGTTTAGAATTTGTCAATTATTGATATTCGTAAACTTAACAATAACCTTAAATAAGAGTAAATTTCTTGTCCTCCCACATATTTTTCGTTCGGTATTGTTGTTTTTTTTCTTCTTCTGGAATGTAAAATTCTGTATGTACAAATGTAACAACGGAGCAACGAGCGTTGGTGAGAATATCACAACCTCGACTTTTTTTTCTCCCGAAAGGAATAATAAAAAAATAATCGTAATAATTCATCGTTATTTATAACGTAGTTTCTTCGAAAAATAATAATAATGATAAACATTTTTATGTATATACACATATTTTAAGATAATAACGGGGTACAATTGTCTTTCTTCGGAAAGCTCATCCGTACAAATATTATTCGTGACTGGTTTTTTTTTCTTTTTTTTTTTTTGAAATTTTTTTTGGCAGACTATCGAGTTCACTTATTTGTTTCTTTGTGAATAAAAACTACGATATTATCATCTCGTTCGTAAACGATGATTTTATTTTTATTGTTTTCTTTTCATTGGTTTTTCATTTTCTTTCTTTCTCTGACGACAGAATATAAGACGTTCGTTCTGTTTTTTTGTTTTTTTTTTTCCAATTTTTTCTCTTCTCACGAGACTACGGAACGCGCTGAGTTCTTATGATTGCTAACGATGTACGTTGAGCTTTTTAGCGTGCTTTTTTTTCTCGTTTCGCTACCTTTTATCTTTCTTATTCATTCTCTTTATTTTACCTTCTTTGGCAACTCGAGAATATTCGGTGTATATTTGTGCGCAATTTTTGCTTCAGATTCGTTTTTTAACTGATTGTGCCACCGAAAAAATGCTTTAGGAATTGAAGAAAATCAAGTATCTATCGATCCGTCATACCCAAGAAACAAAACGTTTAAAGAGGCGTCGCCAAGAGATTTTCGTGATAATAAAAAAAATTTTAACTTAATTTTTCGGAAATTTTGATTTTTTTTTGTTGTGCATTCATTTTTTATGATATTTTCGTTTTTTTTGCAACTACATCGGTTTCTTTTCTTTTTATCCTCAATTCAATACGTAACGGAGCACTCGATATTCTTGTTTCTCTTCCTTATCAAAATGACTAGTCATCCTATTCACGAGACTTATGAGAATTATCGTATAAAATCTTAATTCGGGAAAAATAATGATTAATTATGAACTTTCATCAGATACAAATGATTGTACGAACCCGAAACTTTCCTTTTATTGTTTCTTTTTTTTTTCGATCTTGGCGTTTTCAACACTGATATTTTCGTTTTCATTTTGCATCGATGAAAACAATCGCAAATTTTGTTCAACAATTTCAATTATTTTGGGATTTTTCGCATCGAATTTGTTCAATTTTCCTCCAGATTCTAATCAAAATAATGATTCCAATTTACAAGTTTTGCGATTCATCAACCGGACAGAAAATATTCAATATTTCTGTAAAATTATATCGATTTTTCGAAACTTATATCATATAAAACGTAACAATGATTAAATTTGTTTTTTTTTCCTAGCAACTATCATGGAATAAAAAGTAACGAACGTTTTCTTTTTAAATTCCTTCAAATTAATGAATTAATTAAAATTTCTTCGAGTAACTGAATAATATAAAAAATTACTCAGAGTTCAAATTAGTTTTGCTTACGAATATTCTTTGAATAATATTCAATTTAAAGAGAAGATAAAAAAATTGTAAAAACTTTGTGATTTTCGTGAAATATCCCACGAATACAAGTAAACTTAAGTTCGAGTAGGAATTCAAGTCGCGAAGTTCATGCGGTTTATTCGTCGAAGAGGTTCATTAGCTGTATGCTGTCAAAACGATGGAAGATGGAGCATAAATTGTTCCCATCCACTCTTAGAGCTGAAATACCAAAGATCGAGAATCACTGTCATGGATTTTTTGTAGGAAATGTCATGTGCTCTACAAGATTGGTCGAATCCGTTTTTGCTCTATCTCCCCAACCGTTCCGCCAGTATCTTCGATAAACAAGAACCGCTCGGTAACATTTCTATTCGATCGAAAAACAGCAGACTTTTCGGCTCAAAACTCGATTCAGGAGTAAAACTTACATTACTAACCATTCAATCTTGGTAATGATTGATGACTAACAAAAATGAAACACATGTTTGGCACTCGCTTATTCAATGATAGGTGTACATAATTAAAATAGTTCGATCATTGAAGAGTCAATTAAACGAACTCTTTTCGATCACTTCGAAGCTGTTATCACAAATATCCATTGACGATATTAATTGTTTTGATGAGAACCGTAGCTTTATCCGTCAGTCGTAAAGGTGAAAAAAGACAGAGATTGAGAGTAAGAGAGAAAGAGAGAAGAAGAGTGCTCTCGATGTCGCGTATTACTCACGGATATTCCTAGCTTGGTTCAACGAGTCACGAATGAAATTGTTTTTTTGTTTGCTAGATGAACCGCCCTCGTGAAACAGCTTGGTCGAAATTTCTTTATTCTTTCGATATTATGCCGTTTCATAGTCGCTTTTCATCCAGTAAGTTTTGGCATCGACCACAGCTTTCTTTGAAGAGATAATGTTTTTTTTTGTTGTTGTGCTATTTAATCTTCGTCCGAAGATTCTGTGGAACTTTCTGGCATTGAACTGAACCAATTACCACGAGTTCCTGTGCTTCTGAAATAAAATCATAATTTTTCATTGGAATGCTCGAGCGATAATTAAATTTTTCTGTTTTTCATCATTGTAAAAATGAATCAAGTCAATTTTATTTTTATTTTTCATCAATAATCAGATCAAAATTTAATTATTTCAATCGATTCGTAATTATTAGTATCAATTCGATTTTATAATGTTCAATTTAATTTTAACGCCGAAAAATGAATTGATTTCTGTCAAAATGTTGATAAAGTTTTTTTTCGTAAATTGTGTATTGAAATTTGATGATTCGTTACCTCGTACGTTGACGAGTACTTGTTGGCAGTGTTAGGGAAGTTCTGTAATACTGTGGCGTAACGTTTGCGGCAGTTTCCTCGGGTCTTCTGTGTAAGGTCATCGTCTCGTGAGGCGAAGTAACGAGTTCGTCCTCGTTGTCCAAATAATAACGCGAGCCCGTCGCGCTCTTACAATTCTCGCATTCACTTCTATAATCATCGGCGTCATCGTGAATCGTTGGCAATGCTTGCATGCTGCAAGTACACGTCACCGAATCGAAACTACCGTCTTGTTGACTATCCCCGCTCGCGAGTAGCGGAGGCTGTAGAAATAGAAAATAAAAATGTTATTAATCGTTTCAAACTAATTTATCCGGGCAAAATGCGCCTATTTTTCCAAAAAAGTCCTGTCTCGAGGAATATTGTTTAAGCAAAAGCAAGAAGGATTACATAATGTTGAAGTGTTTATTCTGGAGTGAAGATATTTGACGCAAAAAAATGAGTCCGGTTTAAAATGATTCAGTGTGTGAATTCAGGCTTCGTTCGAAAACTACTTGATCCAGCTTCATCCGCAAAAAATGAGAGAAAATCTTTCAGTGAACAAAGTACCTTAACATCAAAATGATTTAACGACGTGGTAGGAAGATCGATAGGTTTGCTTTCGAGTTGTGGAGGTGCGGAGGGTGGTCCGTGTACCATGTCCTCATAAAAAGCATCCGATCTGACAGAGTGTTGTTCGCTGCTGGGCATGATGGGTGGTGCAGATCTAGGGGATCTTCCTGGCGAAAGATTTCTCGGCGGAGTACCAAAGAGCGGTGTAACTTGTTGATGGGCCATGAAATCTCGTCTCAGTCGTAAATTGCCGCTCGTAGCTAAAGTGCGTGGAATAGTACGATGGGTAGAGACGCTGGAGTTTGGCAAAGTCGCAGAAATGGTAAAAGCAGTGGCTTGTCTCGGTAGAGTAGTGTGATAAGTTTTCGACTGTGGAATGGTGAGTTGTAAGCCATTATTTTGTTGTTGTTGTTGTTGCTGCTGCTGTTGTAGTTGCTGCTGTTGTTGCTGCTGCGATTGTTGCATTTGTTGTTGATGCTCTTGAGATCCGAGGCATGAATGCTGGGGAGTAATGCTCATGGCAATGGGATTTGGTAAATTTTCGTAGGTGCTCGAACCCATTGTGAAACTGGTCGTTGTCGTGCCATTGTAAATTCCCTGGCTGAGAGTATCGCTCGGATTTGAGGAATGAAAATTAGCATGGACATTTGGTGCACTGAGCGGTCTTCCCGACGACGATATCGAGGGTGACGTGCTCGGTACTGCGTGGCTCGAAGGCGTCGGTGAACTCGCTGGCAAACCAGTTTGTCCAGTATTCACCAAGGATACACTCGCGTGACTATTGTGCGCCGTTAAATATTGATTCGACAAATTTAAAGGCGATAACGCGTGTGGACTCATCGTCAACAACGCTTGCTCCGCACGCGCCGCTGCTACTGCTTCCTCGTACGGCGGCGGCGCTTCACCACGTGGAAAATAATTTCCTGGCGGCTTCCACAACGGATAACCACCTCCGCACGCCATATCGTCCAACTGCATTCCTCGGGGCAATCCTCCTCTCTCCAGGTAACCCATACTTCCCAAACTCCTTTGATCCTCAGCCAACTGACGACTCTGCCTTCCTGCTACGCAAAACTCTGGTTATGTTTATTTTTCTTTTTTTTTTTTGAGCAAACTCAAAAATTTCGCTTCTATTCTTTTTTTTGTAATTTTCAACGTCAACCTTTTTTTTAGAAAATAGCGAAAGTTTTTCTGTCCCCTCGTTCGGCTAAGTTTTAGAGAGAGCTAAGATTTTTTAATACAAAAAGCCGAGTGATTGTTTTGGTGATTTATTTTTCTCTTAGTTTTCTCTTGGTGAGTTTATTGTATTTTCAGATCATTCAGAAAGCTCATTATATTGATGTTTTAACAAGGAGGAAACGTACCTCGAATTTTTCTCTGTCGTAAACGATGTATAAGGAAAAATAGAAGACTCAACGAGAAAATGGTGGTAATGCAGCTAGCGCCGAGTCTGAGCCCCCAATCGTAGTTGGCACTAGGATCCGTAGAATTTCCTCCGTTTCCATCGGTCTTGTCGTTTGTCACAGAGGAAAGATTGTCGTCCAAACAGATGAATTCGCAGCACGCGGTGCCGAATCGAAAGGACTTGCAACCTTGTTTCTGCATAGATTTCTGATTGAAGGGGAAAACGTTTTTTTTTTCTTTTTTTGGGGAGGAACGAGCAAAGATTGAGAGAAATAAAAGAAAATTGCTGAAAATCGAGTTTTTCAAATGATTTCCACGCTGCCGAACGTATACTTTTCTTCTTTTTTTTTTTTTCAAGTCGAATCAGGCAACTTTCTGTAGGCAATATTTTATTGAATTCTCAAAGAATTTTTGTGCTCGAGTATAGAAAAAGTAAAGGGACTTTTGTCTTATTATTATTGTGATGAAGAAATAATATCTTACCTCCGGTAATTGACAAATGACCGCTTTGCACCATTTCGGATTGCCATGATCGCAAACACAGAGAGTGCAAGGCTCTGGCCCTGGCACATAATAAACTCCGGTGTTGTATGTTTGACCTTGAAAATCTTTGCACGCCGCTTCGACGTGCTCTGTTAATGAAAAATATACAAAATTTCAATTTTTCACGACGAAATTCAAATTTTCTTAGATTACACAACCTGATATCATTTATTATTTATCAAAAAAAAAAAAAAATTTGAAAGAACATTATTCGAGTTTGAAAGAAAAAGAATTGTTGACATCGTGTACTTCTTTTTCAATATTTCTGATTGACACCGAATTTTTATTGTCACGTGTAAACTTCGTTGAATTTTATGTTTCAACAGAATCTTAATCCAATGAAAGGTTTCAATGTAATAAGCGTAGAATCGTAATAATGAAAAAAATGAATTTTGAACAACAATTTTGTGGTGCTGTCATTCGGTAACGCCCGCCCGCGTGCGACAACAATGGATGGTATCGGGTGGGCAACGGAGCGCGGGAGTATAAGAAAAAGATGGAAGACAGCAAGACAGAGATAGAGATGTAGAAAGAAAGAGAAATGATAAAAAAAAAACAGGAAGGAGAGATGAAAAGCGTGAATGTTTTTTTTTTTAACGAAAAAAAACTAGAGTATCAGCTGTTCTACTGGAGTGTCCTACTTTCGATGGAGAAACGAGGCCTCTCGATCAATCCCAGGATGCACTATTTCTCCCCTTTGTTATTCTCTTTCTTTCTATTATTTCGAATGGGCGTTTGAAGATAATTGTAAAAATGTCTTTTCAATGATAATGTAGACATGGGAGCAGAAAAGGAGGTGAAGAAAAATTGTGTACTCACGATTGAGATGCAAAGTGAGCGTGAGGACTGCATAACCGAGGAGGTCACTGCTGCTGTATCTCATTCTTGGTTCGTTATCTCATCATAGTCATTCGTTCTCTTTCTTAATCGAAGACCGTTTCCGATTTTTCTTTACCTTTTTCTCTTCTCTGCCACTGTTTCGTATTTTTCGCACTTATATTCACTCTTTTCTCTTCCTCTCCCTCGTTTTCCGATGTCACGTAGTCACGTCAACGACACATTTTATTATACGTATCCATGAACATCTGCGCGGCAATTATCCACCGTCGTTGCGAATATAACAAAACACGAGATCCCATTTTTTTGGCTTTTAATCTCACAATTCATTAGTTAAAATGATGAAACACCCGTTAAACACTTCCATTATGATTGTTTTATACACTTATCGTATATTTACACGTACAAATACACAATAATAACAAAACAATCCTTTTTAGACACTTTTCTTTTTTCGAGAACTACGTGTGTAGCTATACAGAAAAACGTTTTGTTCCCCGCGAATCGGGCACACAGCAACTCCCAGTATGATCGATCGATTTACAAACCGAGTGGGGGGGGACACCACCGCTAGCACGGTCGTATATACAGGTCTGGAAACGACAGTAGCATTGCATAGGCAGCATGTGGGCCTCTTAATGTCCAAGCTTTTTTTTCTCACCGCTGCCACGGCATAGCGCTGTGATAGGGGGATGTTACAAGTTATATACAGGCCTAATTTAAACCGTAATGTTCTCTCTTTACGTGTTCTCGATATTTATTTCGTCAAAAATTATTCGTGTGACAATTTAAAAATCTTTAATAAATTGATTGCATCAAAATGATGAAATCCTGTGCGGTACCTCACTGCAAAACAGGGTATAAATCGAATCAAGAAAAGAGCTCTGTTTTTTAAGTGCCAAAAAACCCAGAATGTTTTAAAAAGTGGCAGGCAGCAATTCCCGGAGTGAAACTAAAAACATCTCAATACGTTTGTGAAAAACACTTGAGTCTTCTACCAAAAAAAAAACTGTCAAGACTGGCTAAAAATTAAAAGTAGTTTCAAAACATCTACAAGAGTTTGTTTTTGGTTTTTCCCGAACACGTTCTCCTGCTTGATCCCGGTCCTATGTCTATCATAAAACTCCACTTGTGCTTTTTTATTTTAATTTCCCTGAATTAACGATTTCAACGAAAAACAATAATGATTTTCATACAAAAAAATTATAATGGAAAGTGCATGTACTGTGCCCAAGAGACATATGGCTGTCTCTTTCGCACACAACATCCCTTTTCCAATGCGCACCATGCGGCCAAACAGGGAAGCTACAAACACTGGACGTTAAGCGACCCATCCCCCACCACCGTCGTTTCCAGACCTGTATGTACGACCGTGACCGCTAGCCCCTGCCGTTTAGAATTTCAACACCTGGCGCCACTCAGCGGCGCTTTTCTCAAACTTTCGCGTTTCTTGTTCCAAAAATACAAGCTTATCGCCTGTCGGTAAGTTCAAGTTTGAAAAATCTCTTGAATTCGTCATTTTTTTTTTCATTTCAGGAAAAAATGAAAAAAATTCGGAGCAAAATGGCGGGGCACTTGATCATAATTTTTCGCAACGAGTGATCATGATCGGAGCTCAGTTTCGAAGATCAAAATGTTTAGATATATCTAATATTTGTACACTGACACTAATTCTGTATTTACGATATCAGCGATGACATAACTTCAGTCATCAAAAATCGAAAATTATGAAAAAAAAAAAAAAAAAAAAAAATTTCCCACTTTTCAAAAAATATATGAGAAACAAGAAATTAACAATGTTTTTTTTTTCATTTTTCAAAGAATATTAAGAAGAATAAATTCTTTTTTTTTTTCATTTTTGAAAAAATTTATAAAAAAAATTAAAAAAGAAAAGAATTTTTTTTTTTATGTACCCTGTTCGCCTTTACAATTTATGCTGACTTCAAGTGGAATGAAGAAACAAAATGTAGCCGCAGTCTCGAAAATTCATCTGACGAAACGTCAGCTCGAAATTAAAATTCAATAACTTTTAGACTGAATGAAATTTTCTTTCGCAGCTTGAATCACAAAATATAAATAAAAATTCCCTCTCGGACCCAAAATTTATTGTTATGTATTGAGGCAACAGAAAAATACGGAAATCATCTGAAACGAAGTAACATTCGAAGCTATGGAGGACAACGAGGATGAGCCTGACGACGTCAGAAAAGCGACTCCGGTCGAAGGAGAACTCAAAAAAGGGGCCGTTGACGAGGCTTCTGGGGAACCCACGAAGCTTCCTGAGACTCCGAAAAAACGGCATCACTGTCAATCGTCGCCTAAAAAAAAACTCAAGGTATTTCAAAATCAAACCGAACCAAGCGGAAACGTAAATCAAAGAATATCTTGACGAAAATTTTGTTGTTTACGAAATTGACACCAGGAAAAATCAGAAGGTGAATGTTGTCGTGCCAGAGAAGCTAAAGCCAAGAAAAAAGAGCCAAAAACCGCGAAGGTTTGGGTGTACGAAAAGCCATGCACTTTGCCTAGATTAAAAGCGATTCCTCGTCACTGCATATCTAAAAAAGAGTGGATCGACATTCTCGCCACGCCCAGGTAATCTTCCAAATGAGACTAAAAAATCTTCAGAGTCTTGGACAGTTTGAGAAGCGAATTTCGTAAGATTCTTTTCGAACGATTTTCCAATTCTAATTTCAGCCGAAAATGTCCGTCGCCGTGTCTTCAAAAACAAGTTACGAGAAGAGTGATACCGCCTTCGGCGCGTTTCATCGAACTTGGTCAACCCCCGAAACAACGTTTGATGAACACTCTGCAAAAGAAGGCTGGCATTTTGCCAATCGAAATGGTCGACAGATTGATCCAAAGGCTCGAGACCGAAACTTGCATGACTCCAGAGTAATTGATTTTCGTTTTTTATACAAATTAAGAAAAATTAAAAAAAAAAAAGCATCAAAGTCTCCCAAATAGATATCAGTAATGGTAAGCGGGTATTTCTGAATTCAACATCGAGAATTGCGATCGTGTGATAAAAGAATTTGGAAAAATACAATTAGATAAAGATAGTATTTCGATTTTAAAAATAGGCAAGCAGAAAAAATGTTTCGCGACAAAGAAACTTCGAAGAAGAAATGTCCGAAGGGTAAGAAGAGCAAGACGAAATGCGAGAGTGAAAGATCGAAGATTTTGGAGGCAGGAATATCGGGGAGCCCGTCTCCGTTCGACAGGGAAGCGGTCAATTGTCAATATGCTATGGCGGAGAGTTTCGTGAAGAGTATGTTAGAGTGGGAATGTCCGATACCTCGCGAAGAGTTCAAGGACATAGCGGGGGTGATAATGAAGCGTTTGGGTTATTTGCTCGAGTACGAATCGATAAACGGTGAGGACCGGAAGTCGCAGCAAATGAGATTTTTGGCGGACGTGATAGGCTCTTGGGTAACGGGAATATTGTTCGAAGTTGCGGAAATTCGTAAAGCCGAATTGGAGGAAGAGTGTGATAGAAGAAAGAAAGAAATAGCTGAGGAAAGCGAGGAGGAGAGTGACGACGAATTGGGAGATGATTATCCAACGAGATGGGACGACGATGACGATGACGACGACGACGACGACGAGAAACCGGACGATGCTCAAAAGCCGGATGACCAAACGGAGAAAGAACCTGACAAAAGACCGCTGTCCCGTACCTTCCGGGGTTTTCGGCTAAGTAAGGACAAAAATGGAAAGGACGAGGACGATAGAGGCTCGAAGGTAAAGCCACCGAAGAAAGGAAGCGGGGAGTCAGAAAAGGAGGGCCTCGATCATGAAAAACGAAAGAGCAGTGATCCCGAAAAATTCTACGACGCGAGAACCGGAGAATCTCAAGAAATCGGAGAAAAAAAAACTCCGATTAAAGAACCAGGAGTGGTTGCAGGCAGTCCGGAGGATTCAACGTCGAAAATATCTCCGGATGGAGAGACGATTCCGATCGAAGATCAAAAGGGATTGGAAGTGTCGAAAGACGACGATGAGCGCCGGAAGCTGGATGAAAAACTGGAAAAAATCGATCGCCCCGACCAGGAAGTAATGGAAGGAAAAGAAAAAGTTCTCGGCGCGGAGGATCTTCCGGTCCCGTCGACGGAACCTACTGAAAAACTAGAAGATAAAATTCCGGAAAAAATCGAAGAAGGGATCCCGCAGGAGGCTCAACGGATCGATGATCAAGATCGAAAACATTTGGACGAAGTTGGATCACCGGAAGTCCCGATAACTAACGTTGACCCGGAAGCAGTTCCTATTGGTGTTCCCATTGGCGAAGACTCTTCAGCACTGGCAGCAATGAGAGAAGCGACTGCTGGAGGAACAGAAAAACCGGAAGTAGAAGTTGGACTCCCGAAAACTGACGAAACGGTGATTGAACCTGGCGGAGTTCTACCCGCGAAGAAACCAGGATTCAGCGAAGAAGAGACCACGAAACCGGAAGTCGGACTTCCAGAATCTGAAAAAGTGCCAGAACTTTCCGTGAGTACACCATCGAAAGAGAAAACGTCGAGCGACGACGAAGAGCCGAGGAAACCGGAATTCGAAGCTGTCAAAATGGACGACCCGTCAGCAAAAGTATCGGAAGCACCGGAAACGCTTGCAGTCACCCCGGAAGTCGTTCCGGATACGACGGTGCAGTTGAAAGAAGTGCAACAAGTTCCACAAACGTCAATAGCCGAAGAAAGGCCGAAGGTTACTGAAGTGGAAACCGAAAAAGTCATTGCGGACGTTCCAAAATCAGACCGGGAACAAGAAATTGAAGAAGCGAAACCGGAAGTGGCGGCTGGCACGAAAGCTGTGACTGGCGAGGATCAAGATATTCAAAAAGTCGTGATCGGTGAAGAAGGAATAAAGAAAATTGGTGTTGAAGCTGAAATAATGCCGGTGCCACCAACGAAATTAGATACTGCAGCTGAAGAGACTGAAGCGAGACCGGAAGTGACTGAACTGCGACCAGAAGAATCTCCAGCAGTAATCGAAGAGCCTCAAATAAGTTTAGAAATATCTCAACCGATACCAGAAACGGTAGAAACCATACCGGAAGTACCTCGACCAAGGCCGGAATCGACGCCAGAACCAGAAGCAAAGATCGAAGAACCGAAAAAGACCTTGGAAGATTCCGCGATCGCAGTTCCAACCAGAGAATCTTTGGACAAAGTCAAACTGTCAGAAACAGACGAAGAACGAAGAAAAATTCTCGATATTCCGAAAAGACTTTCTGCCAGAGCGGATGAATCAGAGAAAAAAATGGAGGAAAAGGAAAAGCTCAAAGAATATCCACAGGTCGGTGTAATCGACAAGAAATTTCGTACCGACACGCCTTTCGTTACTTTCGATAAGATATTTCACACGATTTACAACGCTATTGAGAACAACGAAGAAAACAGTGGTAACGATCCAACAACCAATCGCATACATCGCGCAGTTTATGAAAAATGCTCGAACATCGTACAGGAAGAAAAACCTGGTCCACTCTCACCGTTAACGAAGGATGTGCTCGAAGTGATGTCCGGAAAAATAGCAATCTGGTTGAGAAATATTCTGACCGAATCGCAAACTAATTTCGTTGATCAAATTCCCGCGACTGTCGAATCAACCGAAGTTCGAGAATGGACCAGCTGGATCAGTTTTGTTTCAAATTCCGCCGATGACTGGTCCAATTGGATACAAAGTACTATAAGACAAGCGGAAGGCTTGAGCCATCAACCGATAACCAGACGCGATTGGGCCAAATGGACCGAAAACGTCGATTCCGATGCCATCAAATGGCGACGATTTTATCTCGAATCTCTTCATCAAGCACATCAAAATCTCACTATGATTCGTGATCGACGAGTCGTTAAAACTGGCACTAAATCGTTTCATGATCACAACGACGATAGCGAAAAGGAAGTCAAAATAACTGACCTCGAAGTCGAACGACAAAATTCCGATCGTACTTCTTGAATATCCACTTATATGCGTACAAATAAAAAAAATTTCCAGTTTACATAAACGAATTTATTGTTTCTTAATGTGAAATATTATTATAAACATTCGAAATTTCTCTGCGATTTCCATGAAAAATTTTCGAAAAAAAAAAGGTTCAACACGAGCCTCGGACATCTGGGGAGCTTGATAATGAAACGAAAAAAGATTATGTGGAATGTTCCATGTGTGTATTTGTGTTAAATCGCATAACGATGAGGTATGATGAAAGTCTCGTGGTTCCGTATTTATGAAAATTTGAGTGGCTGCAAGAAAAGCATCGTAAATACGATATCGTTCATTAAATGAATATTCTCAGTCGATTAAAAGTTGTGAATCGTGCAAAATTCGCTATAAATTATCCCGGAGCGAAAACTTTATGGTACGAAATGAAATCTGCGGATCGATCAACGGGATCATGTACGAGAGAACTTTGAATAAATGGATAGAAAAAAGGTATTCAATTAATTTATTCATATTATTTAACGAAATCGCGAGCTTTTTTCGAAAATTTCTTATCATTTGATTGTCGAGAAATAAATATAATTAGAGAGTAAATGAAAATTTACTTGAGTTTTGAGCAAACACGAAAAGCAAATCGCGCTTCTGAATACTGAATTTTGCATGCAACGAAACAAAATTAATTCGATAAAAATAATTCTTGAATTTCTGCATTTGGTATAAAAAAAAAAAACGAGTCAACAGTGCAATATAATTTTTTGTTTCCGCGTCCGTCGGTGAGTTCTTTTTCACGATCGTTTTTGTCTTTTCGAAAAAAAAAACTCATTTGCTTGTCATTTTACAGAAGAATTTTGATTTCGGATATTTTTGAGAGTCTGGTGAGAAAAAAAAAAAGTCTCCGGCAGAAAAGAGCAAGATTGAACGTTGACTTTCTATGATCATAACCGGTTGGCTGAATCGAAAACCTTTCTGTACAGTCCGATATCATTAACGTATATAACGGAATATATATTCTCTCTCACCTTGTGGAGAAAGTGAGAGTCGAGGCTGTTGGGATTTGGTGGTCAAAAGAGGTTATTAACGTGACGATTAAATCGAGTTTAATTCGTGTTTTATTCTTTTCTCGTTTTATTCTCTCGCGTTGATACTTACTATATGCAGGGTGGATCGAAGATGCCTGAAGATCGGTTCAACAATTCATTTTGTGTCAAGTCAGACCGGAATGACAAAGCAAAGATGCACGGATAAGCTCGTCCATTTTTTATGAATTTCTCATACTTTCGATCTTTGTTTCATGATTTTTATTTTATTTTTATTTTTATATGTTTACTATTATTTCGAAATCGCTTTCTTTTCGTTCATTTTACAGTTGCGGTAAAAAAAAAAAAAAAAAAAAAAGCAGCAGCAGCCTGAAATTTTTGTTCAACCACTCGCTTCAATCATGCAGAATTTTTTCAGCCTTTTTTACACTTCAATTTCAAATTTATTTTGTTTTTTTTTTTGCCAGTCGCTGATTTAATTATAAAATAACATCGAAATATGTGACACCCAGACTCGAGTGGATTATTTACAATTTTTAAAAAAGAACAGTGCACACGATTCAATTATATATTAATATAGCATAGAATTCGGATGATTAACACAATTCTATGTTCGTGATAACAGATCAATGGCCACGTCACAGGTACAATATGTTACACGGAATCATAGCTTATTCGATGTGTTCGATTTGCATACATCATTGAATAATCGAATGAATATACTGAGACAAAGAATTTTCAAGCAAATTTTCGTAACTTCGACGTTTCTGAATTCGATTAAATGTTTTTGTTCTCGTCTCATTATATTTATGTGCAGTTCGATAGACGAATTGACATTCGATTTTTTAGGGCGTTTATTCTATTGCGTAAACATAAAAATCTTTATTTTTGAAAACATGAAATAATTTTTTCTCAAATACGGAAATACGAATTGAACGAAAAGTGATCGGTCGTATGAGAAAAAAAAAAAAAAATGTAAAAAAATTGAGAATAAATAAGATGAAAAAAAATAATAAGAACATCGGCAGGGAGAATCAGTGAAATTATGAGAACACACTCGCGATCAAGAGCGATCTGCTTTCACTCGATGGTTCCTGACGACCACGAAACGGAGAGCGTTTACTCTTTCGTGAAGATGCGGTGGAAAAATTTCTTTTTTGTTGTTGTTGTTGTTGTTGTTGTTATTTTTTACCCAAAGAAAAACGAGACAAAAAATCGTTTGTTTATCGAAAGATTTCGAAAGCTCCTCCATCTCCGGAGATTTTGACATATTTTATCGAACGTTGGAGAACGACGGGTTATTCGAGCGAAGGAAACTTTGATTTGTTATTGTCAGTACTTTTTTAGTCTCCTTGAAGTTCTGTAACAAAAAACAAGAAGACAAATTTAATTTTTGTTTTCTTTTTTACTATCTAGCCAAAAGTCTTTGACGAAAATATTTTTGACAGCAGACGTCAGACGATTTTTTTTCGACAAATCTTCGATAAAAACCGGACAGTCTTTAAAAAAAACAAAAAAAAAAAAAAAAAGCAGTAGAAACATACAAGACCACAAAACACTCGAGAATTTGCATGCAAAAAGTCAACTTTTTTTTTTTTTGATTTTTTTCTTCATGAAACGTCATCGCGCAGGTAAAAATTCTTTTCCTCGAATAAAAAAGTTTTTTGAGCCACCCTATAGACATCGAGAACTGTTATTGAAGAACGGTACGTGTCTACGAAGTCAGAGGAGCTACCAATACCACCTTCGAATAATATTGACCTACTGTACGAACGAGGAACCAAAAAATTCCACCTCCTCGCTCTCCCAGCAAAAAAGTTTCGAGGTACGTGTATCCATGGGAAATTCCACGTCTGCTCGACTTTCGAAAAACACTTTTTTTCTCAAAATTTCCCAAATGATTATTCAGAGATCCCCCCCAAAAAAGGACATTAAAAAAATGTGCAAATGTTGTTCTTGAGACCAAACGAAATGATTGTTTGAAAAAATTCATTACGAAATTGAGCAACGTTATGTAAATTCGTATTTTTTTCTGTTCAGAGACAAAAAAAAGGGAAGGATTCATTGAAAAGAGAATGTAAATAGTGCGAATGATCTCTGTAGAAAATGATGAAAGGACGAATTCACATGGAAAGGCTGCTCTCGCGTGTAGAAAGATCCGGAGATCCGAAAGCATCTCAGCTTCATCGTAAACACGCATACTACTAGCTCTAACGAGCGAGACGAGCAACGGTATATGCGCCTCGTTGCTCGTTCACCAACACATACGAACTCGAAGTAAGTTATTTGTTATGGATACGAGCGGTCGTATATATCTATACATTTGTAAATCGCTACTGATGGCTGTACGGATGTATTTATTGCAGAATTTCATCGCGTCTAATAAGAAAGGTTCATCGGACTTTATAAATTTTACAAATGCGTTTATTCGATGAATAAATCGAATGAAAATTAAAAAAATCGAATAAAAATTCTTCTTCACGTGCACCAATTTTTCGATTCATTTGATCGCACTTTGATAAAACTAGTGAATGGAAAATTCTTTTCTATTGCAATTTTTCGAGTGTCCATTTTTATTAGCTGAAATAAGCGAATATTTTGGTAGCATTCAATCGTGCAATCGGTAAGTCGATGGTTTTGGAGTCAAAGATTTTTAAATGTCTGTAAAATTCGAATAAAAACGAATAAATTCGAATTTTTATGGGTTTTTGTTTTCTTCTCGTAGTATCGATGTTTTTCTGATTATCATGGGACTGATTCGTGGCATAAAATAGTGGAGCCTAGTTTCCGAGATTTTATACGATGAGAGGGGATCGAGACAGCTGGTTCAAAGTGTGTCAAAGAAAGAGGCTCCCCGATGGGTCGTGTAGCAAGAGCCAATGTGGCTCGTTTTTTTTCTCCTTATTCTTCTTTCTTTTAATTTAATACTGGAAGTGAGAGGCGTAGGAACTCCTAGCCCTGACATTGCGCGCGCGCATACAATTCCTCCTGGACGTGGGGGTTCGTCTTTCCAAGAGCGTCGAATCGACCGCGTGTATACCGTCATGAGGAGGAGGTGAAAAGTGCGCCCGCGCGGATCTACGTGTGCACTTCCCGGTCAGCTTTCTCAATGTCGATTAATCACCAAATAATATTACAAAATTTCAAAGTAAACATCGAATAAAAGTGAAAGACGAAAAACAAACGAAAAATCACATATTTTATCGTGAATAAAAGACAAAACAAAACAAAAAGAACTCAGACTGGCACGATGAATTTAATAGATTAAAATGATAAGAAAATGTGCATTAAATTCGGAGTGAAAAAAAAAAAAAAAGCAACAAATTTTTCGTTGTACATAGAGAAATAAGTGATTAAAATATCGAATAAATTTGACGATTGTTAATTTTTATTAATATTAATACAAATCGGGACTAATTTATTATTGTGAAATAGCTAATTTCATGAAAATTTGTGATAAAATAACTCAATAGTATGAATGATAAATTAATTATCGTTGCGTCGATAAAACATTGACGTTTCACGCGTAAGTTTAAAGTTTATCGAGCACGATCGGGTTATTCTGTGGTCTGTAAAAGCGAATTGCCTCGAGCGAAGTGAAAAGCTAGACGAGGAAGCAAAAAGTACGTGTATATATTTCTCTTTCTCCTACTCTCTATCGAAATTATTATTGCGATAGAATTTCATTGACGAGTTGAAATAAAAATGGTTCGGCCTCCGCATATAAATTTATTACACGTGATCTATGTAAATAAAAGATTTTCGAGCTGCTCGTAACAACAGAATCAAATTTGCGACATATTCTCGTTAATTTATTTCAAACGAGTGTTGTTCATTGAATCGAGTTTATTACATTTATTACATTTTCCAAACAAGAGATTCGAAATATTCAAATTTCATGCGTTCGTGGAAATTTGCACAAATATAACGAACAGACTTTCATTTTAACCCAATACGTTATTCTCTCATTGATAAAAGTATGTAAATATAAATAAAGTGATTCATTCTTCTCTCAACGAAGGCTTGAGTAACACTGAAATTAATTACGATAAAAAAGAAAATTCTAAAATTTTCTAGTCGTTTTTCTTTTTTTTTTAATTAATTCGAAATGCTAATTTTGATTTCAATCACTTTTTTTTAAATTCTTTTTTTATATTGAAAATGCGTGCCCGTTGGAACAACGTTTCGTTTGTTTGGAAATTGAATTGAAAGGAGAAAAATTTTGTAGAAATGTTTTTGTAGTTTCTGGTAAACAGTTTTTTGTTTTGTTTCGTTTTCGTTTTAAAAAGTCATTTTCGTTTACTATCCTTTCGACTTAACGCTTCGATCCATAAATAGTACTGAATATTTTTTTCTTAAAGTTGACCAAAAAACTGGTCTCAGTCCAGACTGTTTTATTGACGATATATTTTTCCTAAAATAACAAAAATCGGATTCGAGAAGTCTGGGTTTATTGAATTTTTTTTCTCATTCGTTTTACCTAAGTGAACTACGATTTTTGAAAGAAGATTCCGACGAATATTAGACGTTCAAAGATCCTCGGTGCTAATTTTCAGTAAAATCGCTCTAGTTCAAAAGCTCGAATGAAAAACAGAGGAGTTCCTGAAAAAAATGAATGTAAACATCGAAGATGTTTCGACCATTTTTTTGGTTTCGATCGTATTTTTAGCTCCGAGACGATTTTTCTTTTTTTTTGTTTTTTTTAATGCGTTCATAAATGTAAATATTAGTATCGAGTATTCTCCGAATACATTGGGTGTCTCGAAAGTCGAACGGATCAAAGTACGCTTATTTATTCATGAATGGAGAGCGAAGAACATTTCGTTTGTATTTTGAAATTTCGTTCTTCCTCATTTCCCGATCGAAATCAATGGGAAAAGAAATGATGATGATTTCATTACTGTCCACCAGGATCTTACGTTTCATTCGTTGACTGTATTTTTAACCGGTTCATCATCCTACTTCAAATCCCAATAAATTGCAAAATAAATTTGTGCCCGATGTTACGCAATGACGTATTTATTCTCGTCGCGAACGGTTCACGCGTGTGTGATTAGCACAATTTTTCGTAAGATAATTGCAGCATGCAACTTTCCGGGTTTGCGGAATCCGGTAAAAATGTAACCGGTTGTCTGTCCGAGGGATTCGTATACCCACGAATATGTGCGTGAATCTGAGCATGTGTCGATTGCAACACATAAAACGTGATTTAGCAGCCTACTTTTTTATGTAACATTGATATAGAGAAATCGGGAAATGATATCGTTCGTTTGTTTTTTTTTTTCTTTTTGGTCGTAATGATCGGTCAACGCACTATTACATCTTAGCTATTTCAATTGAAATTATTATTTTTCAGCGTCAATAAGGAGATATTGATTTAAAAAAGAAAGAGTATAAAATTGATTAAATCTGCAAAACTGATTAATCAACATGATTACGGAACACGAAAGAACCTTTTTCCGCATGCACCGTTGCAGCTTCGCGTCACGTTTATCAGTAATCGTTATATAAATTAGCTAATTTTTAACTTTGACAATACTTATTATTGATTTCGTACCAATTAGTTGGGTCGTATATCTTGCGAATGATAAAAAATTTAACATCTGACGAAGATACGATTGATCAGAAAACTTTTGATACGATCGTTACGTATATCGGACCATATCCAGAGAGGAAATACAATAAGTGGCGCGAAAGGCGAAAGTGACGTTTCGATGACTCGTTGATAACGTTATCAATGAATATTCAGACTGACGGCACGCAGTGGCCATCGTCTAGTTGCGATCGTATACTCGGTCAGTCGTACGAAAGTCTCGAGACTCGTTGGTCTGAGCTGGACTCGAAGTTCAAGTATTTTTTTCATTTCCATAAGAAAAATCAAAGAAACGTTTATAGAAATAGAAAAATAAAAAGTAAAAATATATAAATAAAAATAAAAATTTGCTGGGAGAAAATTTATTTAAAAAAATAAATTTTTTTTTTTAATTGTTCCAAGTGCTAGTTTTTTTGTAACCGAATGTGATTTTGTTGTTTTGTTTAGAATGACTCTCTCTTGCTGGGACAAATTATCACTCGTCGTGCTCGCGGCGATTGGCCTCCGGATATTTATAAGATCGAGTGTATTAGCGTGGAAAAAAATAATAGCGCCTGCATTGGGATTGGGAATCGATGTCGCGACCCAAGGAAAATGGGCTGTTGTTACCGGCGCAACCGACGGTTTGGGCAAAGCTTATGCTAAGGCCCTCGCAGCTCGTGGATTGGATATCGTTCTCGTATCGAGATCGCAAGACAAATTGGATTCCGTAGCCGCCGAAATAAAGGAAGCTTACGGCGTCGCGACGAAAACTGTCGAGGCTGATTTGACCGAGGGCCAAGTCGTTTACGCCAAAATTTCAAAAGCTATCGAAGAGCTCGAGGTATGAGAGATACACTTTTTTTTTCTCGTCATTTGACCTCAGGAAATGATTCATTTCTTAACCAGTAGAGAAAAAACTTTAAAGAAATTGGAATTTGGATCAAAACATTTTTTACCGGTATCACTGGTGTCGCTAGACTATTTTCAATTTTTTTGACACAACGAAAAAAAATTCACATTTATATCTTTAATACTGTTTGAGCTGCGAGGTTTTAATTGGTCGTGATCAGAAAGGGGAAAAAACTTTTAAATACGTGAATTTGAATGAAACTTCAAAACGCTGTAATTTAGTTTATAAAGATGCAAATCCAAGATGCTGACTTGACATTTTTATACCATGCGGATGAACATTTTACGTGGTTATTGTCAAAATTTGGGCTAGATTGACCATCCAGTTTTTTCGCAATAAAATTTCAAAGTCAAGCATTTTTTGAGTCATCGAATACACTAAATCGACCGGAAGTCCCGTGAACACGATTTTTATCTCTCAAAATCCAAGATTAGTCGTTATAAATACCTGGTTTCTGATTAATTGGACAATAAAAAATTCGGTAAAGAATAGAAAAATCATACCTGATCAGGTTGTTGACACAGTAATTCTACAAAAAAAGTTTCAATTACCGGTTTAAAATGGTGAGAACCGTGAGGTTGCCAAGTCTGGTTTATTACAACTCTAATATGGAGAATACTGCACATCAGTCATTGACGATTCAATTATTTTTTAGTTTTCCCGAATTATTGCGAGCTATAAATTACTCATGTATCAGTAATGACGTTTATTGAAATCGATAATACGAATATTCAACAATATTGAACGTAAATCAGAACAGCTCTGTGTAAAATGAATTTGAGCTCTTTTTTCACCCCGAAGTAACAGTCGATATTTCTTGAAGAAACAATTTTCTAGAACAAGTAGAATCATGCGGTATTTCCGGTAAAAGTGTCTCTTAATTTAGGGAATTTTAGCGATAAGATACGAAAATTCATTTCTATTTGAACGATAAAATTGAAAAAAATAAAAATATTTGAAAAATTTTTCTTCACGAACGTTTCAATAAACGTCAAACATTTTTTCAAAGGTCGGCATTCTCGTCAATAATGCTGGCGCGAGTTACGATCATCCCGAAATATTCACACACGTCACGGAAGAAACGATCGCAAGGATACTACAATTGAATGTAGCTGCTGTAACGGGAGTTGCACGTGCCGTTTTGCCCGGCATGATGGAACGACGGAAGGGTATTGTCGTCAATATAAGCTCAACAGCAGGTGCTATTCCCAGCCCCTATCTCTCGGTCTATGCAGCGAGCAAAGCTTACGTCGACAAATTAAGCGCTGATCTCGCTGCCGAGGCTGCACCGCGTGGGGTCACAGTTCAGTGTGTACTTCCTGGACCCGTTGCAACAAGAATGTCGAAAATCAAGTAAGTTCAACGATTTGTCGAGTTAATATCGAGAAAAAAAATCATATTTTTATGATCGTTTTTTTGTTTTCAATAAAATATTAAGAGATACGGTAGCGGATTGGCGCCAACTATTAAAAACCGTTTTTTCTGACGTCATGAATTATAAAAAATAATCAAAATTCATGTAAATCATTAAAATTCGAAGTTGGGCGTTCTTTCATCGCCAATTATGAGAGAACGGTTAGAAATAGAGTGAAAAGTCATGGGAGCAATCTTATAGAACATCAAATTTTCTACAAAAAAGCTTCCGACGGAATTTTTCTATCCGCAATACTTTGGCTCTAAGAGCTGATCGAAATCAGAGGTTTTTTTGATGAATTCCTGGGAGCAAACGGCTGTGAATAGAAAAGTGCGACCTGGAACTTATTTGTTGGAAATTTTCTGCCCTACAATTTTGGTTCTATGAACTTTTGCTCTATCTCTAACCGTTACGGATTTATGAGCGATAAAAGAAAGAGTATCTTTGAACTTGCACGTTTCACAACTTTTCGTCAGGATTAAATTGGTAAAATGATGTATTTTTAACAGAAAAGCAACGTGGATGGCACCAACGGCCGATAAATTCGTAGAGGCATCGTTGAAAACAATCGGTATTGAATCAAGAACAACGGGTTATCCTCCACACTCGTTGATCCTCGGATTCGTAAACGGATTGCGCTGCGTGTGTGAAAAAGGCGCAATTTGGTTGGTGGCACGAACAATGTTGAATATTCGAGGTCGTGCACTTCGGAAGAAAGATATGGGCGACGAGGGCAAGAATTTAAAAGGTCGAGGAGACGGTGCGGTTAGCGATTAGCTCTGAGACTCATTTTCTCCATTGAAATTGCGTCTGAAGTCATTGATTTTGTTACTGTTAATATTTGGAAAAAGAAAAAACAAAAATTAGAAAGAAAAATAAATATACGAAGTGTTTCAACTCGTGCTTTGCGGTCATTTTCTCTCCTCTCTTCGTATTTCGTCTCGTTATTTCCATATTTGGAAATACGATCGCGTAAGTGAATTTGAAATTGAAAGCAGATTGCAAGGGTCAAACAGGTGAAAAATGTCGTCGTTGCTCATCGAATGTTTAATTAATCTACCATTTAATGTTTCAACTTCACGTTGGACGTTGCTGCGTTCATTCGTGTCAACGGAAGTTTGAAATTTCACGCTTTTGCAAGTCAGCAGCTCTCGACCGTTCCAAATCTTTTTCGCTTCTCGTATTTTTTTATCATTCTAATTACACCGATTACTCATCACTCTTTTGTTCCTTGATTATAACCTTTGTTTCGTAACAGTTTTTGTAATGTCTTCAGAAAAAAAAAAAAAATAATAATTGATTCCAAACTTCGACTTGGGAATTTAAAACTTTCGTGCTAATGGATTCTGAACCTTTTGCAATTCGGTGAAATAGCCTATATTAGAAATTCGGAAATTATGAAAATTTTTATTTTTTTTAAAGACTCATTCTTAGAGAATTCATGTTAATTCGTCATATTCACGGTGCACGCATTGATCAGTGGTTTGGGGCACTTTCTATGTGGACTAATCTTGTATAGGAAAGCGATTATCATCTATCGATCCAGTCCCCTTTGACGAGCACCTATAATTGCTTAATTGTACACAAGATTTCCAATATATATATATGTACGTACTACATATTCATGGCGTAAACAGGGACTTTAAGGGCTCCATTAAAATTGGTCCTGCGGTTCAGCTAGCGAACGTGTCAGCGAACGAGACAACCAAATTTACAACGCGAATTTAGCACTGTTTATCAACTCTGACGTTATTTATTTTATTTACACACGATGATTCAAGTTGTATCTCAAAGCTCAGATTTTTTTAAATTTGAGCTTTTTAAAAATATTTTTAAAATTCAAGTACATAAATTGTAAAATAAAATCAAATTTCTTTATTATTTCTGCGTTTTAAAAAAGTCAAGATTTTTTAACGTTTTTTTTTTTTCTTTAATCGATTCTTGTTGTTGTTGCATTTAAACAACCATATTATTAGCAACAATGGTGGTCCGAATATCTGACCTTTCCGAAACTTTTTTTCCTTCTCAGTTTATTTAAGTGCAGCAACAACAACAACAAAAAACGTTAAATAATCTCGACTTTTTAATGTAAAACGCAAAATTCATAAATAATTTGATTGTATTTAAAAAAATAAATGCCAGATTCTAAAAGAGTACACTCAAAAACCTTCTGTGAGAGGTTTGAAGAATGTTTTTTTTCTGTTTTTCAATGAAAACTACGTGTACTTGAAATTGCATGAACAAAATTGAGTTCCTTGAACATTTCGAAGTTTAATTATTACCATTTTTTTAAATTACGATTGTCTAAGATTCGGTTGTTCTATCAATGGAAGCTATTAGATTCGATATCATAGTAGAATGATTCCGAAAAAGGTGCAGTTCAAAAAATGGATAAAAAATCATGAATACAATATATATTCACTAACCATTCCGATTTTCGAAAATTTTGGTGAATTCATTGATGACGAATCCGATGGTCTTATGGTACTTGAAATACTTGGTGGTGGAACGATGGTCGAGTTCTCGGTGCTTTTCGAGCGTCCATGTGATCCTGAAGAACAATAAAAAATTTTAAAAACGATTTTCAAAGGTTTTTCCTATTTTCTGCTTCAATAATAAATGTTTTAGACAATGAAAATTCCAAGTTTTATCACGAGCTGTAAAACGAGTAAAATTCCATCGAAAATTTTTCTCGAACGCTTCACATTTTCAATAGAAATTTTCATCGAATATGCTTCGAATTTTTGTTGGAAAGTTCTAAACAATGCTCCAAAAACTGCCACTGAAAAATCTCGTCGAACGATTGAGATTTTTACTGATAAAATTTCATGAAAGTTTCCACCGGAACACACGCTTTCGATTTTCACTCGAGCGTTTCATTGAAGCGTGAAACTTTTACTAAAAAATTTGATCAACCTTTGAATTGTGCTGGGATGAAAAAAGTGCAGAGAAATATGAACCGCTCGGGAACGGTTACTCGGGAAAATGACACGAGAAAAAATCATTTTCGGTATTAACCTTTTCACGTTGACGACGTAACCCGTTCGAATGAAAAAATGATTGAAAAATATCCTGAATTCTTTGATCGCACAATAATTACTTACACACTTGATTTTATAAAGTGACGTCAGGTCGCGTCGTGCGAAATGCTAATACGAAAAAGTTGCTGACGCCCGATGATTTCTTGTCCGGATTCGGTAACGGCGCTCCTGAAACAGTATAGTGCCAAACTAAGCCCTGTTTTATTTTTCACCAATGATTTTGTTTTTCCTGTTTGCAAATTATTTTACACTGGAATTTACTTCGATTTCATCATTTTTAATCCAAATTGCTTTTCCCTACGTTCTTTTCGCTCGTTACCCCTGCGGCTTTGCCGAACCAAATCTCCGGGCGCCAGCAGCTTCAAATAATTCGAATTTCCAGACACACGATAAAAAAACCAATCGAATCAAGATTCCAGAAGCATTAAATAATGGATCTCTCAATATTTTCACATTCATTTTTTCACATTTTCAAGTGAAACATTCAAATTTTTCTTTTGAAGTTTTGATTTTTAATGGAATTTTACTTAAAAGGAATGAGGGGACATTGACATAATTTATTTAACGTTATTCGTAATTTATTGCGATATTTTTATACTCGATAAATTTTGCACTCGAATTAAGAATTTCTTTTTCACCTGTGAAAATGTTTTTTTTTTCGATTTTTTTTCCAAAAATCCTATCTTCACTAGTAAAATTGTCGAATTTTTATGATCGTTCAAACGTCTAGCACGAATAAAATTAAAATAATTTGAAAATGTGATAATTTTTAATAATTTTTGTCTCTTTGTGCTGATTTTGATTTGTACAAAAACAAAAAATACGAAATAATGAGAATTTTTTATTTTACACAGAATGCTTTATACGATAAGTATAATTAGAAATAAAATGAAAAATGAAAAATCACCTGGATTACGTTTGACCAGCCTGACTTCGGTCTGAGATCGATCGGTATTGTTGTTATAAGGTAAAAAACATCGACAGCACTCTTCCCGAAGATTGACAGCGTAGCTTCCATAAACGAGAGGATTTGCACAGGAATTACCGACCGCCATTATGAAAAGTGCGTCCTGCAATCTCTGATCAACTTTCTCGGCACTGTCACGATCCATCATATACCTTGATGAGAAAATCAAAATATAGAACGATTTTATGAAACGCCAATGCGCCTTTATTTGCAGTATTTATTAACCTATTTTCATTGAACATTTGAAAAAATTCAATTTTATCAATGAACCAACCACAAAAGCATCGCTACGTAAGGCGTCCAACATAAAATGAAAACAGCAACGATGGTGATGGTCATTCTGAGGGTGCGACTTCTTGCTCTCTCGATACTGCTCATGTCTGATCTCCTCAATCTCATTCTGCTGCCTCCTGAGCTCGTGGCACTACTCCGCAAAGTTCCATTGCTACCCGATCTCGTAATAACTGTAAATTTTACCATTTTTTTCTATGATATCCAATCAAGAAGGAGGAACACAGAACTTAAAAGACACTTTTTTTTTTCAACTCACTTTGATCGCTGGTTTCTCGACTCCTGCTGTGTATTTCGCACAATATTTTTGTATAAGCCCAACACATTATAACGAGTGGTACGAAATACATTACGAGAACGCAAAATATCATGTAAGAAGCCTCGTCGACCCCCGAATCGAAAGTTACACACTGCTTGTAGTCCGGATATTTTGGATGTGGTAGAACGTGAAATATAAAACACTGCAAAAAAATCCACTCGAATTACGAAAAACTGAAGAATCGCATAATTTTCGTTAGCTGTCAAAAAAAACTATGAAACTATTCATTCGGATATCGATTTTATTTGTTTTGTTTTTTTTTTAAATTAATTTTCTCAATTCTCGACAGCATTCGTAGAGTTTTTGGTTTATTTTGATTGTTTCGAATGTGAGCCATTATTATTGTCGTTGATGATAACTTGACTGAGAAAAAAAATTACTAGAACGAAAAAAATAATTTATTTCATTATTCGCCAAAACATATTAGATTGGTTCACTCATATATTTATTTGGACCGTAAAATCCGTGAAAACATGTTATCAAATTAAGAGTGCTTGTCTTGGTTCAACAAATAAATAATCGAAATGATACTTTGATTTAATAAATAAATACATGTTCCCAAATTCAATAATTTTTTCTCTCAGTGTTTAATTACGAATTTAAATTAATTACGAATGACAAATAATTACGAATCTGTATATTACTGGAATTTTATCCAGTTGAAGTTTGCATTCTCTTTTATGTTTATTCGAGCATATGGGGCATTCCATGCCAAATCAGCCACTTCAGAACCTTACAGTTTTTAAATTGGCTCAAATTTTTTTATAATGTTCTATGTATTGAATGAGCCTTTCTTGATTTTTTTCAAATTTTTCCCTCGATTGCCTAACGAGATATATTTTCTTCAAAAATTCGATGATTTTTTTTTTCAAAAGCTCACAACTCGTCGAAAAATGGACGGAATCGAACTTTTTTTTTTTTCAAAATTTTGGTTTTTCATTGTACTTTTCAAGTGTGATAACGAAAAAATTATAGTTGAATTTTTTCTCTATTTTTATTCAGGTTAAAGAACAAAATCGACGATTTCAAGATGATTACATATTTTGATTTTTTTCAAAAATTTTTCAAAAAAACTTGGACCAAATTGAAGATTTTTAAGACCAGTTACATCGTGGGCACGCTATTTCTTCGATTCCATTTCGTATTTCAAAATTTTTTTTTTTCGTTTTTTCAGTAAATTGAAATCAAATTCAACAGTCAAACAATCCACAATGCTGTTCTCCTAACACTGGAAATTTTCTCCTATAATGAGATTGTGAATCGCATTCGTTTTTTTTTTTTTTTTTTTTTTTTTTTTTTTACTAATTTCTCCTTAGAAATGGAATATTACGCATTGAATGAAAAAGTAGATCAGTACTCTATACAAATTGTTCGTTTTCAATGAGAAATGAATAATTTTTTTTGGCGTTTAAACAATTTGTGCACTCTGAATACTTTTGAAAAAAAATAATCTTTCACAATCAAGGTATTCTCTCCATTCTTTTCGTTGTAGTCGTACGTCGATCGACGTACCAAACCACTACGATCGATCCATTAGTTTTGTCTCAGCAACACGGTCATTTTTGATGGTATCAGAGGAACAGTAAAGAAGATTGTTGCACGAGGAGCGTCCAATTGCTGATCACTAAACAAATAATAACACCATGTGTTCTATACGAATGGGCCTGTAGACCCCTAAATCTTCCTAATGTAGCGGTTAATTTTTTTTTCAGTGGAAGACTACGGTGTTGCTGAGACAGAACTAATGAATCGATTTAAACGTACGACTGAAATCAAAGGTACTGAGAGAATCCACTGCATGATCCCAATAAAGGTCGTACCACCCATTATGGAAGATTATTCTTTTTAAACAGAATTCAGAGTGCACAAATTGTTAACCATCAAAAGAAAAAATTTATTTCTCATTGAAAACGAACAATATGTATAGAGAACTGATTCACTTCTTCATTCATTGCGTAATTTTCCATTTCTAAGGAGAAATTAGTAAAAAAAAAAAAAAAACGAATGCGATTCACAATCTCATTATAGGAGAAAACTTCCAGTGTTAGGAGCACAGCATTGTGGATTGTTTGACTGTTGAATTTGATTTCAATTTACTGAAAAAACGAAAAAAAAAAATTTTGAAATACGAAATGGAATCGAAGAAATAGCGTGCCCACGATGTAACTGGTCTTAAAAATCTTCAATTTGGTCCAAGTTTTTTTGAAAAATTTTTGAAAAAAATCAAAATATGTAATCATCTTGAAATCGTCGATTTTGTTCTTTAACCTGAATAAAAATAGAGAAAAAATTCAACTATAATTTTTTCGTTATCACACTTGAAAAGTACCATGAAAAACCAAAATTTTGAAAAAAAAAAAGTTCGATTCCGTCCATTTTTCGACGAGTTGTGAGCTTTTGAAAAAAAAATCATCGAATTTTTGAAAAAAATATATCTCGTTAGGCAATCGAGGGAAAAATTTGATAAAAATCAAGAAAGGCTCATTCAATACATAGAACATTATAAAAAAATTTGAGCCAATTTAAAAACTGTAAGGTTCTGAAGTGGCTGATTTGGCATGGAATGCCCCATATATTTTATTAATGGTTCCATTGAAATGAGATTCCAGCCAGCATCGTGTGCTTCTGTATTGAATCGTTGAAGATTTGATTCGCTTCAAAAGATGTGCAACGTTGACGAGGTATTCTCTACTTTGTTCTATTCTAATCATTCTCCGGAAGAAACTGAATAAGTTTTCGTCGAGCAACGTGAAGCACCCGGGCATTCTTCGGTTAATGTTGAAAATTTAATGAATTGATTACCGATAGAAAGAGAGAGAAAGAGAGATGTTAATAAATAATAATTGAAACTGGAATTTATTTGTAAAAAGCATAAGCATCAATGAAGATTTTGATAAGTCAAAAATTTCAATGAATCATAAATGATATTCTGCACTCGTCTTTCAAGTTTATCGGAAAATTATTTTCTTTCAATCTGTCAAAAACAATTGTTCGAATTTGTTAAATCGAAACAGTGATAACTGAAACGAATTTTCTGGTATGACGATCGGTCAGTTCCTGAAATTTATTCGGTCGCATGCACACGCGTATTCTTTTAAAAATAGATAAAGTGCGTCCTCCCTGTTCCGCTCATGCGGAGTATTGAATTTTTTTTCACTTTATGATTCATGCACCGAATCCGCCGAAGAGAAATTTATATGAAATATATTTCGATGGAAAAAGAAGAAAAAAAAAAACATCTGCAAACCTACGAGAGAAAAGTATAAATTCGAAGAAAATTTGAGGTGTTTGCAGAAAATGTATAAACATTTATAAAATCATTGTTTCGATTAATAAAAAATCAATCGCAATCCCAAAAAATTTCAATAAAATGAAACCAAGATAGTCAACATAAGATGATAAATAAATTTACGTATACAACAGTATACGTGTTCCTCGATGCACTTAACGTGATGAGAGAGACATTGCGGTTTGCACGAAGCTTTTTTAATTGCTTTGCATCATGAAAAAAGCTTTGACAACAATGAAGAAGCAGAGGCTTAAGAAAGGTGGAAAAGATGAGAGAAAGTGAGAAAAAGGAAAAAAAAAACAATGACCTTCCTTCGCATTTGTAGGAAGCGGATCATAGGCTCGTGTACCCTCATATATGCATAGACATTTTATCCGTGTCATCCGCGTTTCTTCTCCATGAATTTGTTTCGAATTCAAACGTCAAAATAATTGTAGTCGATGATTTTTTCAAATCTTCGAAATAAATACGAGAACGAATGATTTTTTTAGACCTGTCAGTGTATTTTCAAAAGATCTCCTTTCGTTTTGTTCTTGTTTTTATTTTGTTTTTTTTCAGGCGTGAATTTTGGTACCGAGGCAGGAGAAAGCAGAGGACGATCACATACGTGTCAAAAGTGGACTGTTTTATCTTTACATTTTAAAGAGGGTACAGATTCGCTTTGAATTCTGTGGATGAGTCTGCGCTCGATGGCGGTAACAGAGCACTTGGGTTGCCTCGTATTTAGCAGGATAGATCTGGTACTCGAAAAAAAAATTCGATGCACCAAAACGTTTAGAAATATAGATATAGTTTGGTTGAAGTTGCAAATTGGAGAGGGAGCGAAAACTCTCAAGCAATATTCAAGGCCTCGTGGTCCACTCACGATTCACCCACTTCTTCAATGTTCGAACAATGGACAGCAGATATATAAGCATCGTATTCAGGAGCTTCTGAAATCGATCGAAGAGCTTCCTACCGTCACGTTTAACGATCATTATTGAGAGCATGCGAGAAAAGAGAGAGAGAGAGAGAGAGAGAGAGACTTTTGTTTTGTTTTTTTTTTATTGTTTCTCTTTTCAACATTAATTTAGATAACTTGAATGATTTTTGAGTAGCAGCGACATATTGGCTTTGTTGATATTTCAAATAACGAGGAAGAACAAAAAAAAGTGAGACTTTTACTTGCCTGAGGTACTGCATAAACGGTGCTGCAGATCCATGCAAGTATTAACATTATTTTTCCACGACGTCGAGCGTCGTTGACTCTGAGTGGATGAAGAACGGCGAAATACCTGGAAATGAGAAGAAAATTAGTTTTTTAATTGCTAAGTTTTGATGGACTCTTGAAAAATTAATGACCAAAGTACATTTACTCAAGAAAATTAAACGTTAACTTTGCTCTGTTTCAAACAAGCACAAATACGCGGATAAACTTTTGATAAACGAACCTGTCGAGAGATACACAAACGAGTATGTTACTCGATAGGTAAAGGCCGAAAGCTCGTAAAAAAGCGAAAGCTTTACAAGCGATATTTCCAGCGATCCACTGTACTGTCAGTCGCCAACCTACCTGAAATCACATTCGAGATATGAAATGAAAATTCGTTTCAAATAACAACTGATCGAGTCAGGATTGACTTGAAAAAATTCAATCGACATTGGTCTCTGTAAAAAAATTCTAAAAAATAATAATAAATTAATTCTTGAAATAAACATGAATTTTCAATGAGAAATCTTCGATTTTACGATCTCGTTGATTATCTCTTCTGGCAATTAATCTTTATTGTTCTTTATTATCATCTTCATGATTCTAGATATGTTCTAAAGATTTCTTGTTATGCTAGTGAAATATTTGAATCGCATTATGTAGGCAGTGGAAAGTAGAAACTGGTGAGGAAAATTGGGAATCTGAAATTTTAATGAGGCAGAAAATACCATTGGTGTTCGTCCTTCTATCGATCTACTCAGGTTAATTATATTAGATGAGAAAGGGAGAGAGAGAGGGAGAGAGATAGAGATAGAGAGGACGCGAGATTATTGTTTGAATTATTCAAAGAGTTCAATGAATATCTTCGACGAATTTACAAAACTGATGTCTGGGATTCCGAGGTTGCCGAAATCAATAGAGATCCGAGGCTGTAAGTCAACAATATCGAGAAAAAAAAAAATTGAACCCATAATTCATTATTTTATTTCCTCAAACTCATATATCATGGTTTAAAGTTGAAATTTATAAAAATAAAACAAACAAGATTCTTTTATAAATAAATGTGAACATCGATTGAAGGTAATAGAGTTTTAATGGACAGGTGAAAAATTCGAAAAGTCATTTACGTCATTACTTTCTCAGTAAAAGTCGAAAAGATAAGAAAAGAGAGAAAAAATTATTGAATTTGAAAACGTGTATTTATTTATTAAATCAAAGTATAAATTCGATTATTTATTTGTTGAACCAAGACAATCACTGTTAATTTGACAACAATTTTTCACGGGTTTCACGGACGGATGAGTGAACCAATCTAATATGTTTTGGCGAATAATGAAATAAATTATTTTTTTGGTTCTAGTAATTTATTTTTTCTCAGTGTTGATGTCATGGGCTTTATCAATAACAGTCTTTCAGAAAAATTTATTCACCGTTACGAGGAAGCAATTCCCGCAAGAATGTTTTCCAAACCGGGAAAAACTGAAAACTCCAAAAGCGAACGTTCGTCACGCGAAAATATTTAGCGAGCCATGATTTTATTTGATTTTTCTACCGCATGTCAAAACTGTCCGCAAACATGACTCTATTTTTTCAGACAAACTTTTCGTATTTTTCGTGGACCAGTGCAAACATCGAACATATCAAAGCAAAATATTTCAGATCCTTCGATCATCAGACATTTAATTTCAATGTCCATTCGTTCGAGTAAAACGTTGTTAATCTAATCGAAATCTTTTTTCAACCGGCGAAACGAAGAAAAAAAAATGGTGAAAATATTTGAAGAATACAATTTTATGATTACGAAACATCAGTACTAGCATTTTAAGGAGTTTCGGTACAGGCGATACAATGTTGCCATGCTAAACCATGTTAAAAATACAAAAAATTGTCAAAAAGTTAAGAATTTTATAAAATTTGGTGAACATATTCTTTAGTGCCAAATTTGAGAATACAAATTTTTTCAGATTTTTCTTCTACACAGTTATCGAGTAATTGAAGACTAAAGTTCACGTGTATAAGCATAGAGCTTCCATATATACAGGTATACATTCCGGGCATAAGAAATCTGCTTTAATGCATAATTACTCGATAACTAAGTAGAAGAAAATTTTGAAAAAATTTGTCTTTTCGTACTTGATGTTGAAGAACATTATCACCAAATTTCATTAATTTCTTAACATTGTGCCTTTTGTACCGAAACTCCTTAATAACATAGCCAGATTCAGTAAAATATATATCGATGCGGATATATAAAAGTGGAGCAAAGTTGACTGTCGCGGAGGTGCCAAAAATTTCGATGCGAAGAGAAGCCTCTATTCGCGTAACTGATTATTAGATAATACTTAATATTAGATCTCGTTACGCATCTACAGCTCATACGAATGCTAACATCAGTGAATAATGCCTGGATTATTGGAATTACGCATGTTCGTGTTTATATAATTTCTGGAGGCTAACAGAGATGAATAATACGAGCGTTGAAATTAGGGGGATGTAAAAAAAAAGCGATTATTTATAGATTGTTTCTTACCTCGACCGGTATCATGACGAACGTCACGAGGAGATCTGCCGCTGACAAGTGACAAATCATCAAGGATATTCTTGATTTTCTGTATCTACCACGTGATAGTGTTACGAATACGGTAAGATTACCGATTGCGGAAACCAAAAAGCACAAACAGTAAACGATTACGACGGTTAACGACTGACTGGTGAAAACCATTTCTGGTGGAAGAGTCGCGTTCGTCACATCGCTATCGTCGATAGTGTTGTTCAATATCAATCTGCACAGTAAAATAAGCTCCATGGAAAAATCGATAAAAAAAAAAAAAAACTTCGATCAATAATTATTGATATTCTGAGCATTCGTTTGAATTCAAGCATTCGATCTCTGGAGTTACAGCAAAATACTTTTATCAGTATTGATATCATTCGAATTTAATGACAATCGTAATAATCGATGGCGCTGAACAAGTTATTCAGTCGTTGATTGACGAGTTTTCGTGTTAATTAATTAAAAAATGTGAAATTTCATCACGATTAAAACTGATATTGAGAAATAATAAGAAAATAAACAAATTGATTCGATACTTTTGTATCCCACGAAAAAAAAGTTTTCTTCAGTTAATATATTTCGATTGAAAATTTATCACAGTTAAAATGATGAAATGAAAACGTTAATTTTTCATAATTCGTTAATACTTACTCTTCATAATTGTCCATTATGTCTAATCCTGAATTTTGCATGTTTACAAAACGATTCATGAATTATCTGACAAACTGATAAATTCACCATCAACACATATTTACACTGATAAATATCTCTGAAATAATCGAACAGCACTAACGATTGATACATCGACCAACAAATGTAAATGAATGCACAGGAAATCGTTCTTTATTCGTCATTGCCAAAAAATCTTGGTTTCTGTGAAAACAGAAATTGTATTATTTTTCCACGACGTTTGTAACGAAGCGATGAGAAGGATATTTTAATCTTTTTTACATCGATCACTGTCACTCGGTTGAATTTAACTCAAGAGTCAATCATAGCAATAAAAATATCGCTTCAAATTCGTTACCCGAAAATTCACAAATTTTGGGGAATAATAATCGATCGATAGATTCTCAAGAATAAAAAAAATCGCACAGGGAAGTAAAAAATAAACAGAGATGAAGATGAATTTTGGAAAATTTACACTGTCGCGTAACTTTTTGTCTTGGTAAAATTCGAACTTTTTTTCAAAAATTTGATAAAATTATTAAAAATTGTTATAATTTCACAGGCATCCACTATTACGAATCGACATTTATTTTTATTCTCTTTCAACGATTCGAAACACTTTTTGACAACCGGTATAATGGAATTAAAAATTTTAATTAATTTTAAAAATAATGATGCGCGCGTTGCAAGGGTCGCGTTATAAATGCGACTAGTTCTTGCGGTCTGTGGACCGAACGATAAAATGTGGAGTAGCAACAAAGAGGGCGCTGCATCTCCTCGACGAGACAATCACGCAAGCTCGAAAAGCTTTCCAGTTTTCTCTCACGCGGGTATAAAATTGCCCGAACCGAATGAATGTCGTTGTACAAGAGATTGAAGAGGCTGCGAATTCGTTTTATTTCTCGTTGATGTTTTTTTTTTTTTTTTTTTCCATCGCCCAGAGGCACCGAAAAGTGCGTTTGACAGTTTCGAATCATGGATGCTTATTTTAAGTTTATTTTTTACAGTACATATTATAAATAATTATCGTTATAAAATCGTTGTTCTAATATTCTCGTAAAAATAGCTTCACACAATTGTTATCACCGATCGCAATAACATTGTTATCAAAATTAAATTCTTAATATCAATGATGACCAATAATAATGAGGCATTATGTTCATTTTGTTTTTTTTTTTTTTTCAAATTATTCAATTCGTACATTAATTTTCGTGTTATTCACGAATAATATAACGTGGCACGATGGGTTTAGAATTTTAGAATTTGATTAAAATTCGATGAAAATTGTGAAAAAATGATGAATTTGATCGATCGTTAAAACTGTATATAAACAATACCATTACGATATTTTTTTTAAATTCAATTTTACATTATCGCGTATTCATAATATATTAATATCATGCTCGTCGGTTGTGAATTCGCAAAGATCAATATTATCATCTATTTGTTTATTTGGATTGGGATAATTGTAAACAATGATTTTACTAATGATCGTAGCTTGCTCGATAGGATTACAGGCTTTTTCCCGAATCGAAAGTATTCCGCTGAGTTTTAAGTGCGTTAAATTTGCACTCAATTTCAAAAACTTGCCGTCGCTAACGTGGGAACCGAAGAATATTGTTCCATGGGCGTTGCAATCGAACGCGACGCATGCTCTATGTATTTTGAGCGTTAAATTTTCTTTGATCGTCGATGCTGAAGTCGTTGCGATATTCTACGAACAAAAGAGTAAAGTTTTTCACACGTATTTCGAACGACGAACATTATATTTTGTCGAATGTGAAAAAATTCGTTGAAATTATAATGTTATAAACGAAGTAACTAACAAAAAAATTATAAAAATTTTAAACCACTTTTCGAACGAATGAATAATTTCATTTCCTTGGCGAAATATTGATTTCGAAAGGTTAATTATCCAGCATAAAAATTGAATCATTGTTCGTAAATGCACGAAAAAAAAATAAAAAAAATTACCTCATGAACGGGAATTATGGATCCTGGTTTAATCAACGTCACGAGCTGACCCTTTGTCACGGTTATTGGAGCGAACCCTGTTGATGCTGCTTCAACTCCGATACCATTGCTGAGAAGCTTCCATGGATGATTTCCAGGAAGGAACATTGATGCTTGGTATACCTTGGGCAGGGTTACCAGGCCTGAAACGTGTTGCAAATAATGATGAATCCATATATAACAGAACGATCATCCGAATCAACGAAAAATGATAAATTTTTTAAACTGGTTCGAAACGAGATTAATTCGTTTAAAATTCAAATAATTTATTCAACAACCGTTCGAAATTCAGTGCACCGACAACATTTATTATTCGAACGATCTTAGAAATTGTTCCTCAATGACGAACAAAAAAAAATAGAACGTTTTATATTTCAATTTGACTGAAAATTTTGAAATCTGTTGGAAGCACGACGAGGAAAAATTTGAATGATGAATTATCGTACCTACGAGAATACCGTAGCCCCACATGAATTGATTGGGTGTATGCCGAGCTCGTAAATCTTCCGGATAGTATACCGAGGTGGGCGATAACAAGGGTAAACCGTCGTTGAAAAATTGTGCGACTATAGTTCTGGCGTAAGTCATCAAGGATGAACGTAGTTGAAGATGTTTTATAACGTATTGTTGAGAAGTCGCGCTTACGTGATTGCCACCCGGTAGATTCGAGTGGATCGCAAGGACGTGAGGCCAAGCGACGGATGCACCGAACCATCTTGATCGTATATTGATCCAGAAACACCATTTTTTTAAATCATTTTGCAGGAATTATAAACGCAATAAAATTTTTTGAGAATTATTTAATTTTTTTTTTCGATTTTCCCACTAATTCGATTTGATATTATTTTGATTGAAAAAAAAATAAATAAAATGAGGAATCTGATGAAATAATAACAAGATCATTGTTCAATGATCCGAAAATGGTGGAAAATTGCTTCTATAATACGAGAACAGTGTCGTCCGGATGAATCGTGAGTAAAACGTAGCCAAAGAGATAAAACAGTGAACTTCATTAATTAGAGAAGCGTCGAATAGTTTTAGATTCGGTGAAACATTAATAATGACTCACCGATCGCAAAGTTCATCACTGTTTGCACCCTGAGGCAGTTTTTCACTAGAGCCACAAGCGTACATAGGAGACGGTAATTGGCCAACTATACCGGAGCCAATGCCAGCCCGAATGGCAGCTGTCAATGCAGCCCAAGTTGAATTACCGGATTCACCCCATAGCCCACGTACGAGGTGACTCGTTAAATTTTTTCTTTGTCGTACAAAGTTACTAAAATCCGATGAGTACGAAGCGTGCTCGGTGTAATGATAATAACCTCTTGAAGACGAGACTAAAGTGTACGGAATTGTTCCATTTCCCATTAAATTTTGTATCATCTATACGTGGGATCATAAACAAAGAGCTTATCGAAGTTCACACGTGCATAAATTATATTGTCACATTGAAATATCATCGTTAAACTGAAACTGATTATAATTTCTATCGAACAAAAGATAAACGCGGAAAGTTTATCTTAATTAGTGTTTGCGAACTTGTTGACTAGCGAATTTTCATTGATTTTTCATTAGCTGTTTATTCATTTGTTATATTTGATTTTCTAATTTATTGTATTTTTTAAAAATATTTTTTTAAAATTTATTCATATGCACTGACTCACCGGAGGCAAATAATCGAAAGTCGAATGATCCGGAAACGGAAGTCCTTTTCTCTCGTCCTTTGGCCACGAATCTCTCAAATAAATGAATTTTGCATTATTGAAATTTTCCAAATAACTATTAAGATGAGCCAGGCATATTTGGTGAGTTTTTTTATCGTGCCAATCGGGATAATAGACTTCGCTGCTTTTGTAACAGCCGGCATATGATTGTGTATCATTTTTCAGCAACAATGAGCTTTTTTCCAAGCTGACAGCGAGCTCGTTATAACGATAAACCTGTAAAATATTTTTGTTCATTTTCGTTCCTCTCCATTTTACAATTTGTCAATTAAATTTGCCAGTATCGTTTGAATACAATTGATTCAAAGTTTTGATGCAACGGTAGACATTTCTAAGGTATGTTTGAACAAAATTGTGCGAATAACGAGGTTTCGAAATCCGTCACCATTCCTAGTGAAACTTTACAGTTTGGCAATTCCGGGAACCCTTGAAATTATTTATGCAGAATATAAAATCTGGGAATAGATAAAACGAAGAGAAAGTAATAATTGAAATTGAATTTTTGTAACATTCGAATTTTCCCATTGCAATATCAAATCGAAGATAAAATAGCATGAAAGAATAATGAAAATATAATGCATGGATGAACTATTTTTTTTTTTTTTTACCTAAACAGACTAAAAACGTTTGGCAATGTTTTTTTCAATTTTCTCGAAATTCAATCACAGTCAAGACTATAGAAAAAAAAATTAACTCTGTCATTATTGATTGATGAAATAATTGTGTTTTTGTTTTCTTTTTACTCACCATTGGAGTGAGATGAGGAACGATGAATCTTTTTTCGTTCTCTTTGGACAATAAATCAGCTGAATTTTCGAAAACAGTTATTTTGGCAGAGTCCATCTTTTCGCCCATAGTTGGAAAAAAGTTCTGATGTATACAGTGACTGTCCCACGGTGTATTTTTCATTGATCCGATAAAGTTGTTCAATGACGTGACTAAATCGTCAGTTTTTTCATTTGGACAGACGTGAAGTCCTAAATTAAACGTATCGATAGTATCGTCGTTATCTCGGAGTGCTTTCGTCAATTGTGCGATGGCTTCGAGTGGTGTTGGTCCAGCAAAAACGTGAAAGGAAATTTCACCAGGCAACGAAAAGCCTCGTAGAACTATCAAATTCGATCCGTCAATTACCTGTTGAATTTTATTCAATCAATTATGATTGAAAAGTTTTTTAATCCTTTTTTCGAAACGAGAATAATTTTTATTGTTTAGCGTTTGTTCAAATTCATTGGAGTTTCATAATTCTTCGTTGAAAAAAAAAAACTTGAAAAATTATTTCCAATTTTATATAAACTTTTACTACTTCTTTGTCCCTGTTCGATTCTCTTCAATTCTTCAACGATCCAACTCATCGAGCCAGTCGTGGATGATCAAAGAATTGTCCAAACCTTTTTTTTTATACCTCACAATTTTTCATATATATATGCCGCGTAAGGAGTAAAAGTCAAAGCGTTGTCAGACTCATTCCCAAGAGGATGAAACTTCGTCGAATACTTCTCTGAATTTCGTGTCAAAAACATTTTTGTGTATAATATCTCGATTTCATAGAACTCAAAATTTTATCGTTTCGCAATCGATTCATTCGTTTTTTACTATTTTTATAAAGCACACTCTGCCAGCATTAATTATAATGATTTTACAACGACGTTAGTGACGTTAACATGAAAAATTCCATAAATCGACGAACGTTTCGTTCAACCGAATCATTTTAATATCATTTTTTCTGAAAATAATTACATTGGCTCTCAATTTCTCTAGCGTGACGTTATTTTTCTCATGGATACTGCCTCTTTGGAGTATTTTCAAGAAGTCGAGGGTACTTTGAAAAAAGTTTCATCTGCATCACGCACGAGCTCAGAACTCCGAGACAATTTTCTCGTCTCCAGGCTGCACAATAAACTTTGATACAGCATCACTCGATATAACACAAATCCTGTTCTCATATCTCTCAAATTTAAACTTAAAGTTTCCACGCGTTCACGAGAAAAGTTTTAACGATCAATGTTTAAAGCTCTGGGAGAGAAATAAAAATGAGAAGAAAAAATAGGAAGTGAGTATCGATTAATGGTTAATAAAAATTGAAAAATCTTTGACAGATGCTAATGAAAATTAATGATATTTATTCGAATCGATTTCATCCGAACATGATATCATGAATTTTTCGAGCTGAACTCAATTAAATGAAACCTTCGATTGTCAGAATTACCTTGATTTCCATGGGGCCAAAATGGCTGACATAGCATGAAGCACTTTCGCCATTATCGTCGATACCCAGAAAAGCTATTCTGGATGTACCATTCTCATTATCATAAATCCAATTGGTCGTGCCGTTAAGCTCCAATTTGTTGAGTCCGTATACGGTACTGTTTGTTAAAAATAGTGTCATTTCCCAATAATTATCAGTGAGTATTAGAGGTCCACGTGCAGTTGACAGCAAAGAAATGTTGTTTTTTCTTGTCACCGTCACTGAGAATTCCGGCGTGTGAACGTGCACGTACATATTTGAATTTGGATCTGAAATTTTCAGTGGTGTTCAATATTTTAGGAAATTCTTAATATTTTTGGGAGGAAAATCATTTTTTTTCTTCGTAATCTTCAATTAATTTAGTATTTTTTGTGACGAGACAAAAAACACAAATTTCTTTGTTATTCAGAAATGCTCTTACCAGGTAGCACATTTGAAGCTCTACTTGCAGGATTTTTTGGCAGAAAGTGCAAAATGTTCTCAAAGGAATCTTCTCGTGTATTCGCTTCTCCAGGAATCTCATTGTCAAAGCTTTTTTCTTTTCCACTTGAATTACCAGTGCCTCGAGTTTTTGTTGAATTTATTTTAAAAACAAATTCGACGTGATTCGGGTCGGAATGTTTTGTGAGATGGAGACTCAACGATTCGATGTTTCTGCTGCCGAAGGAGCTTAGTGGCCTTCTCGGTACGAGAACATCGTTTTCTGTTATCAATTAGTACAGTTACGTTTGAGTAATCTTCAGAATAGATTTTTTTTGAAAATCACAATATTCTGCGTTCGTTATTGAAGGGAAAAAAAAAGATCAAACATTTCTAGAATTAGAATTTCGAAATATGAAAAACAATTTTATTTTTAATGACTTATCGGTAGGCTAGAAGTCGTTTAAACTAAATCGACGAACAACAAAAAATAAATCGAAAAGCTCTTTCCTGATGACAGTATATTATACAATGATCGAATGAATCATTAGAATGAGGAATATCAATAGAAATGATATAATTACCCTGATAATAATCAGCGCCGTTTTTCGGCGTGTAACCATGACGGGAAGGTATAGAATGAAAGCAAAATTTGTTTTCCTCGTCCCAGCAGCAATCAACGTCGTTGCATTCTTCGTAGGAAACGTTTAATCTTCCAGGAAAACAATCGACGCGATAATTCGTTCGTACGTTGCACGTCGATAGCCAATTGTCGTTGGTATTGTTGAGCGCAAAGTACATTGACAGATAAACGAGTGTCATCAAACAAGCAATGGCGAATGCAGTCGTGAGACCGTATTTTACGACTGGCGAAAGCAGTATTCGATCTCGCAAACTTGCTGAATTATAAAACAATAAAAAATTTAATATATAAACCGTTCGGAAGTGCAATGATGATCTCGATGAGAAAAAGCGCAAAACAGTACACTCGAGATTTGAGATAGCAACGAAAAGTTCGTTCAATTATATTTTTGGAGCGATCGAAAACAATGTATTTACAATAATTACGAATTCGCGTACACTTACACGAGTATTGTGACATTAAGGAGTTTCGGTACAAAAGGCAAAATTTTAAGAAATTGATGAAATTTGGTGATAATGTTCTTCAACATCAAGTACGAAAACACAAATTTTTACAAAATTTTTTTCTACTTAGTTATCGAGTAATTACGCATTAAAGCAGATTTCTTATGCCCGGAATGTATACCTATATATATGGAAACGCTATGCTTATACATGTGAACTTTAGTCTTCAATTACTCGATTACTGTGTAGAAGAAAAATCTGAAAAAATTTGTATTGTCAAATTTGGCACTAAACGAATATGTTCACCGAGTTTTATAAAATTCTTAACGTTTTTGAAATTTTTTGTCTTTTTAACATGGTTTAGCATGGCAACATTGTATCGCCTGTACCGAAACTCCTTAATGATAGAAACCGAAATCATAATTACCTTTTTTGGTGACGGCAAGGTAATCGTTTGATCCTATTACCGAACCATTGAAGCTTGTGGTACGTTCGTAGATAACTCGATCCATCGTTAATCCCCCAAAAATATTAGGTCATTCTATCAAAAATGCCGAGGCTTCGATATTCAGCTGAAAAACTTTAATTTTCGAATCTCACTACGTAATTCAATGTTTCGTAACAAAGTTATTGAGTTTCGTTCGTTTAATGTAATTTGAAGATATATTACATTCGAAATTTTACGATGGTAGCTTTCATCGAAACTTCCCCCATTGATCCCTTCTACCTTCGTTTTTTTTTGGTCAATATTACGCGTTACAGGCATTCCATATCGAGGGAGATTGTTGGAACGAGAAGTATGGATAGAATTATAAAGTTATTCCGATAAAAAAATTTCGAATGGATTCTTCGCACGATTAACAGAGATAATTTTCATTTTGAATAATGAAAATATTCCAAACGCGAAAACAGTTTTTGAAAATTGCTCAATAACGAGATTCCATAAATTCCAGAGAAAATGTAATATACAAAAATGAAACAATTATTTCTACAAAATTGATACGAAAATCAAAGTGAAGTTTTCGCGTATTTAATGAAGATAATTTTCATCTCGAATAATAAAATAACTCCAATGGTAAAAGCAGCTTTTGAAAATCGTTGAAAAACGAGAATTTTTCTCCTCAGGGCACAAGAAAAATGTCACAAAACATGTGTAAATGAAACAAATTCATTTTCATTTTTTTTTTTATAAACAAAATGTTTTTGTTTTCTTACTGTTTTGACTGAATGAAAATATCCGAAAGTCTCGTTATTTCCTTTTATTTGAAAGACTTTCTCGCACTACCATCGCACAAATTTCTCACGGATTTATCAAATCTGAGTTCCCTCAGCATGTGTGAGTGTGTGTCTGTGTGAAAATAGTATAGAATTTCGAGTGGAAATTCCTACTTAGGTCCTGTTCCAAGTTGATATTATCTCCTCTCTAGTGTCCACGTATTTTGGATATTGGCTTATTCACTCGAGCGAACGTCTGCAATTACCTGTGACACCGGATATTACATTCTCCCCTAAAACACTTTGCACTGGCCAGCACGCACACAAATACATAGGCATGTACGTATGCGAGTGTACACAGATGAAATATCGACAGAGCTTTGTGATTTTATTTTTTCTCACTTCCTGATGTATTTCTCCAATGAAAATAACAAAACTGATGTCGATAATTTTAACTATTGTTATTCTCGTTCCGGTTGTCGTTATTATTGGATACACTTTCTTCGAACGACTCGAATGAATGACAAGCGAATGGTTTTTATTTTTTATTTAATTTTTTTTTTTATAAAATATGATTTCCTTGATCGTTGTCCCGTGGCTACAAATAAACTAAAACAATCGAGTCGGATCGGAGCCTCTCTCTTTCCATTTCCTGTTAAACTCTTTCGAATAATTGACACACCGTATTTGCAAGTACGTTCCGATCGATGAGACAGTGACTGATATGAAATTTTCTCGAGGATTTCATCGATATCTGGAGACTCGCGTTATCTTCCTGTAAAAGCGATTGATTAATCTAGCAGCGTGTATTCAAAAATGACGTCCGACACTTTTTCATCGACCTGTGCATCGTTATCACAAACACCTTGCATTTTTTAATTCTCCCACTTATTCCGATAAGCGAGTATTCGTCCAGAGGCTCCTCGATTGATTAATGCTGTTCGACGTTTTATTAGAATTCTTGCGATTGGCTCGAGTCTCGAAAACGATGGGAATCATTTGATTTTTTTATTTTTTATTTTTACTCAAATTTCAAAGCCACGATTTCGCTGTGAAAAAGTAACGAGATTTTTCTCAATTTCTTCTGACTTTGTTCAATTTGAGTGTGAATATTTTATCGATTTGAAAGCTCATCCAAGCTCCTGATAAGTTTTTCTCATCGTCGAACAAAAAATTATTCAATCAAATAACGGTCTTCGACGAATTATTATGATCGATTAGTGGGAATTTTAGAAAAAATGGAAGAAACGAGTGGCTCGTTCGGTGCAAAATGACTCGTGCAGGATTTCGTTCGATGAGATCACTGCTGTTGGTCGTTTTTTTTATATTTTTTTTTTATCTACAGCTGTTCTGACTGTAAATTCGATGCATTTTTACCGGACAATTTTTCAAAATGCACTTGGCACTTTGCAGAGTTATTAAACGACCTTAGGAATGAGAAAAAGCGCGATTATTTCAATGGATCGAGTTTTGGGAGTCGTTGATTTTGATTCGTTGAAAATTCGAGATTTTCTTTCGTATTCGAAAAAGAATTTTGTAGCAAGCAGGATGAATTAATGAAGCGGAAAAACTCGTTATTTCTGGTTTATTTATCTTTATTTTGGAGCAAATGTCAAAGCAGTGATCGGGGCAACAATAATTTCGGTTCTCCACTGCGTCGACGGTGCAATATTTCGAGTGTTTTGAAAAATTAGTGCTATTGGGTACTCTGAAAACGTGATCGGTTGGTTTCTTTTTCGTCAGCTGGATCGTACCTTCGGATTCCACGATTAGAACGCCTACGGCTGAAATTCGTAGAGAACGAAAAAAAAAAAAATTGATTACTAAAAAACAATGACTCGATTGATCGTTTTTTTTGTCTATCGAACAATTTCTCACCGTCGTTGACAACTGACGACGACGTCTGCCGGCCAAAAATTGTCTACCAATTTCTTGGGCTTTGGCGACGATTGCTGTTGGATCAGGAATATTACCGAGTCCTTGCATTCCCAAATTGCCGGGGCCTCCTCCTTGCATTTGAGGGGCACCTTGCATCATCGGTGGCATCGGAATCGCCTGACGCGCGATCTATTCTCGTTTTCAAATAAACCAAAAGTTTTAAACCTTTTTCATATTTTGACAGATGAAAATGCGATTCGTTGTCATCGCATCGAGAGGAAATCAACGATCCACCGATCAGATTCGAATTCATTTTATTCACGAATTAATATCGAGGAATTTGGCTTCGATAAAAACTCGCTCGAGCCAATGATTCGAAGAGAAATCACATTTTTTTTATTTATATTTGACATTTCTAGAATATTCGAGTCGAGAAACGAATAGACAAGATTCAATCGTTCTTACCCTACTGTTTATTTTCGGCCCTGGTGGAGGTGGAGGACCGTTCGGGGGTGGCATACCGTCGGGTGGTGGTGGCATATCTTGGCCTCTGATCACCTGCAATGTTTATACAGTTTTAATGATTTTTTTTCATCAATTCCCATTCGAAGTAGTACTCTGGTCATAGAGTGTCATGCTCGAAAATCACGTCTCGGGTAAAAGGTCAAAAGTTTCAATACAATTTGCGCAATAAATCCGACAACGGGAGTCTGTGCATCGCTTTGAGCGAAAATTGCCCCCTGCAGGAGGCAAAAATTCGTCTAAATTTTCAAAGATAAATCGTGACAATTTTATTAGCGATTGAAAATTCAAAAAACTGTAGTAAAAGCCCGAAATTTTTCGGGTGAAACGTGAAAATTTCTGCCACCGAGACAAATAAATTCTCACGAAAAAAAAATCTATTGATATTAGAAGCAGAATCGTGTTTGATTGAAACGAAGAATTGGGAATTTTGAATGAAAATAATTTGAATTCCTCGTCGTCAACGAAAATGACGTTTGATCGGAAGAATTTTCAACAGTATCGATGAAAATTGTAACGAAAACGTGGTTTCAAGATCGATCGAAAGAGACTCTTTCCCCTTGACAATGAAATCGAATAAAAACTATTGAAGGATCATTCAACGGGAAGTTGAAAAATAAAAGCCGCAAATACGAAGAACGATCGAAATTCGTGCATGTTTCTTTTAAATTTAATTATTTAGTAAAATAATATTTTTGTATAATGAGAAGACAAAAAAAGATTTTCTTACCGCAACCGCGCAGAGGCAGCCGATAATGGCGATTTTCAGCATGTTCCTTCGATCTACTGTACTCGTTGAAGGATAATGACAAATGAGTTCTGCAACGCATCCTTGCGCTTCATATTTATACTTTTTCTGATCATCGAGATACAGATATACGAGAGTATTCGGGGGGCAATGAAAATAGGATAAAAATATGCGACCTTCCGTGACGAAGTTGTCACTTCCGTGAAAACTAAAAAAAAAAAAAAATAAATAAAAAAAAAAAAACTAAGAAAAAACCAATAATAATGAAGAACGTTATTTTTCCATCAATTAAAAATGCCCCTTCACATGTAGCAGGAAGTGATAAAATCTCGTGCACAGATTATAATCGAAAATTTTCTATTCACCTATACATTTTTATTTGACGTGTTTGAGATTCAACGAGACTTAAGCTGCGGTTATTATTTTTAAGTGAATTGCTCTATGGGATTATAAAAAAGGATCTGTTGCATAATTGCGACACAATTATATGCGCCTCCCGATGGACATTCATTTTTTCAGTGAAAAAACGAATCTCCGTTTCTCGTGAAATGTCCAGCAATGAGAACATGTCGTTTGTGGCGAACACACAATCGGTTTTGAGCTCATTACGAAAATAAGAATCTTCGAAACTGACCGCGGATTATTTTCATTTACAATTTTTCGATAGTCGTAGAAATAATAGTTTTTAATACAATAAATTTGTCACGATCGAAGATCGTTTATAAAAATTTGTATGTAATTACGACAATTGAAATAATAGTTGTTTCGGTAACTGGCGTAGTACTCGATCGTGCCGATACGCACGGTTTTAAACTTTTCATCTCTAAAGTGTCGAAACACTGTCCGACGCCGGAAGCTCCATTTAAGGAGTTTCGGTACAGGCGATACAATGTTGCCATGCTAAACCATGTTAAAAAGACAAAAAATTGTCAAAAAGTTAAGAATTTTATAAAATTTGGTCAACATATTCGTTTAGTGCCAAATTTGAGAATACAAATTTATTCAGATTTTTCTTCTACACAGTTATCGAGTAATTGGAGACTAAAGTTCACGTGTATAAGCATAGCGTTTCCGTATATATAGGTATACACTTGGGGCATAAAAAATCTGCTTTAATGCACTCGATAACTAAGTAGAAGAAAATTTTGAAAAAATTTGTGTTTTCGTACTTTATGTTGAAGAACATTATCACCAAATTTCATTAATTTCTTAACATTTTGCCTTTTGTACCGAAACTCCTTAAACTCAATGTTCCATAAAAACTACGTCAATGAAAGTCTCTTTTCTGAGACTATTCCATTGCTACAAGTTTGAAGTACTCAAATTTGATTTTTGTAAAATATCTCAGAGATTTTCACTGAGATATACATTTTTTTCGTGACCGGAAATCGGATTTTCCTACGTCACTCTGGGAATCCGTCACGGAGAACACCTACTTTTAATCACTTTTTTTTCTCTCTCAATCAGTCGATAATCGATCCTGAAATTTCGTGAAAACAATAATTGATGTATGTGAAGAATGGTATTCAGTTTAGAGAGTTTCGGTTCTCGAATTTTTGATGGAAATCGATTTTAGCATAAGGGAAAATGGAAATTTGAAAGAAAAAAAAAAACTAGGAAATACTTTTCTATCGAATACAGAAACAGAGTTTTTTCGAACGCTTTTTTTCTCACAAATTTAAAGTTCCAGAGTTTACATCCGTGCGGTGTACTCGAAATAATTGGTATTTTCGAAAAAAAAAAGTAATTTTTTGATATTTCTTTTCGATCCAAACTTCTGAAACATCAAAGAAATTGCTGAATTAGAAAAAATAGGGATTTCGAAATGGTAATGGAATTTTGTACTGTTGTCAAAAGTTGAAAGAACGACGAGTGATTAAAAAAAAAAAATTTTTCTTGAAAAGTAGATTAAACCCGTGAAATCTCTAAACCGATTATTTGGCCAGAGAATTTTGAATTGGAACTTCAATTCTGTTCGTTTAAGATTTTTTTCCGATTGGAATCGAGTCAGAAAATTATCGTTCGTTTTATTTGAAAGAATACACAATTCTCCTGTGTATAATAAGTTCTGCTATAAAATTCGATTCGGGCGAAAGGAACCGAGAGAAATCGACCGAATTCTTTGAAAACGCTCGAGTTCCAAGCCTTTAGAAGCGGCAGATTCCAAGAAAACTTGGAGCGCTCCAAAACAAAAACAAAAGAACGAATGCGGCGCTAAAAAACCTTTAAAAAATGCTTGAATCGAAAACAATTTTTAGTTCAATATATCATTTAATATTAGATCAGTTGGAAAAAATGTACATGTTATAATATTGCATGAACGCTAATCTCGTCAAATAAATTGCGAATAATTGCACAATAGCGTGTAATATCCGGCGGTGGTGTATTCGAAAAGTTGTGTATATGTGACACGAGAGCGCGTGACTGTTCAGCAGAGCTCGCAGAGCTTGGGCGTATTTGTGTGTGCGTATTGCGTATGTGTGTGTGTGTGCGTGCAACACAGTCGAGCGGCCTCGTCTGCTCGCGTCGATGTACACAGTGTGCGCGCTGAGACAACTATTTAAATGATTATTGCAACAATATTAAAAAACGTTGATAAACATTGAATAAACGATATCGATCTTCTCATTCGAGTCCGTCGTTCATCATAATTTAAGCGTTGAATCAATGTGACAAAAGTTCCGTAACGTCGTTGTGAAAGTTTCGAAATTGATCTAACCTCAAAATTTTCATAGTAAGTGTCAAACCACGTTTTTTTTATTCTTTCAACTGATCAGTGAATACATTTTGTTAAGCTTTTTCGACAAAATAAAGAAACAGCGTGAACTTTTTTTCTGTCAGTTTCTCGGCGAAGGAATTTTTCAATAAATCGGAAAGATTTGTTGTAAATGGACGGTGGTGATGGTTTGCTATTCGCGGGCGATGCAAATCGAGAGACAATTCGTACGGGTTTTTAGCGAACGTTACGCTCTGTGGAAACAAAACAAAGTGAAATAGTGTTCCTTAAAGTGTTGATACCGGTTTTTTTTTTTTTTTCAAATTTTTCTTTCGAGGTAGTTGTTTTTTGAGTGAAAAGTGCCTTTGTTGTTTTTCTGGGTCCTTCGAGGAAATTTTAATATCGGTAAGAAAAAAGAGTTCAAAGTTACAACTCGACAAAAGTCTAGTTGCAAAGAAGCTGTTTCTGTATTTCGTGATAAAGGAAAAAAATAAAAATATAAATAAACGGTAAAAAATCGAGAATTGACAAAAATAAAATTATAAAAATCCAAAACTTGTAATTTCCGAGCAGCAAAATGAGGCTTATTGGTAACGATAAAATCGTAGAGCTTCAGCGAGACGCGAAGAACATAAGAAATATCTGTATTTTGGCGCACGTCGATCATGGAAAGACCACGCTGGCGGATTCTTTGGTCGCAAGCAACGGAATAATATCCAGCAAGCTGGCAGGCAAGTTAAGGTACCTGGATAGTCGTCCGGACGAGCAACAGAGAGGTATAACGATGAAGTCGAGTTGCATAGCATTGGGCCATCGGTATGAAGAAAGAGAATTTCTCATAAATCTGATAGATTCGCCGGGTCACGTGGATTTTGCATCCGAGGTATCGGCGGCTGTGAGACTTTGCGACGGAGCGATAGTTGTGGTGGATATTGTGGAAGGAGTTTGTCCGCAGACCAGGAGCAGTTTGTCCATGGCTTATACAGAAGGTTTGAAGCCAGTTTTAGTGTTGAACAAACTGGATCGATTGATAACGGAAATGCAACTTTCGCCGTTGGATGCTTACGTGTATTTAACTCAAGTTCTTGAGCAGGTTAACGCGGTGATGGGAGAATTATTCGCCAGTGATTTGATGGAGCGAGAAGATAAGGAAGAGTTGAAAAATCATGGAACGGAGAGCTCCGCGAGTGGAGACGATTGGCAATCGGCATTGGAAGAAGCTGACGATTCAAATCTGTATTTTTCGCCGGAGCAGGGGAATGTGTTGTTCGCTAGCGCAGTGGACGGATGGGGTTTCGGTGTTGGAGACTTTGCCAGAATCTTTGCTAAGAAAATGGGCTTCAACGAACGTGTATTGCTCAAGACTCTCTGGGGCGATTATTACTTGAACCTGCGTGCCAAAAGGATAATGAAGGGCGCAACGGAGAAAGCCAAAAAGCCTCTTTTTGTTTCGCTCATTTTGGAGAACCTCTGGGCTGTTTACGATACTGTATTGGTTCGGAAGGATCGAGATAAGATCGTTGGAATGACAGAGAAAATGAACATACAATTGACAACGAGAGATTTGAGACTGACCGATGCAAAGGCTCAATTAAGAGCGATTTGTTCGCAATGGTTACCGCTGGCTAAAGCTTGCCTAGACGTCGTTTGCGAAAAGATCCCATCGCCGGCGGCTCTCACTGAAGAAAAGATCGAAAGACTGATGAGCGGGAACACAGATTTTTCTAGCTTTCCTCCTGAAACGAAAGAGCTCAAAGCAGCTTTCTTGGCCTGCGATGCTTCTGAAAAAGTGCCTACGATAGCTTTTGTCTCCAAGCTGTTTACCATCGAGAAAAAAAGCCTTCCGGAAAATCGAACGAAGCCGCTGACTCAAGAGGAGTTGGAGGAGCGAAGGGAGAGGGCCAGGCTGAGGCATGCAGAGAAACTGTCCAAGGAACATGCGGAAGAAGGAGGACTTCAAGAATCGCAGGGAAACGAAGAGAAAAGTCTTGTGAGCGAAGGAAAAGAAGAAGAGCCGGAAGAGATTGACGAAAGGGAAGAAAACGTGTTGGTCGCTTTCGCCCGAGTTTATTCAGGCACCGTCCGACAAGGTCAAAATCTTTTTGTCCTTGGACCGAAACACGATCCTAGAATAGTTTTAGAAAAAGAGAAGAATGGCGAATTCCCCGAACCGTCTTGTTCGCTCCGCGATCTTGCTCCAGGCTGCCACGTGACCAAGGTAAAGATATCGAAGCTCTACATACTGATGGGTCGTGAACTAGAGACCATCGACAGTGTTCCAGCCGGCAACGTTTTCGGTATAGGAGGCTTGGAAGATCACGTGTTGAAAACAGCGACGATTTCGAGCTCTCTGGCTTGTCCGGCCTTTTCAGAGCTCACTGCCCTCGTCGTTCCCATTCTTCGAGTTGCCCTCGAACCCAAGCACTCGAGCGATCTTCAGAAATTGATCGCTGGTCTAAAGCTCCTTAATCAAGCGGATGCTTGCGCGGTGATGCACATTCAGGAAACTGGAGAGGTCGTTCTCAACACAGCTGGTGAAGTACATCTCGAAAGATGCCTCGAGGATTTGAAGCTTCGTTACGCCAAAGTGGACATCAACGTATCCGAGCCGATCGTCTCGTTTCGAGAAACTGTTGTTCCCCCACCCAAAGTCGATATGACCAACGAGGCGATTGAGAAAAAGACCGAGGAATCGAGTATCGAAACTTGGACAGCCAATCGGCAATGTTGCTTCGAAATCGACGCAAAACCTCTGCCCGAAAAAGTCACTAAATTACTCGAACTCAATTCCGATCTCATAAAACAATTGGATCTTCATTGGGAACGTTCCAGTAATCGGGAAGTTAAAAATTTCGACAAAAACAATGAGTATCACGCTGACACCAGCGAATCGAGGCCCGAGGACGATTCCATGACTGAGAAAACTAAAAAATTCGTCTGTCATTTTAAAAACGAAGTCAAAGAAGCCTTCGAAGAGGCTGGCTGGCCCGATATCGTCGACAAAATTTGGTCCTTCGGACCCAGAAAATGCGGCTCTAATATTCTCATCAATGATACTGATTATCAACACAGCTCTGTCTGGGAACGACCTCACAAATCCAATGATCCACGAGCCCTCTACGATAGCAGCATTATCAATGGCTTTCAATTAGCCACTCTCGCCGGACCACTCTGCGAAGAGCCCATGATGGGAGTCTGCTTCGTTCTCAATCGCTGGCAAATCTTTGACTTTAATCCTGATAATCCTGCACAAAGCCATGCACATCTCGGTGGACAACTCATGTCTGCGTGCAAAGAAGCTTGCAGAAAAGCTCTCAATCAGCGCAGACCTCGACTCGTCACTCCCATGTACTCCTGCAGCGTTCTTGTCAACTCTGACGTTCTTGGTGAGTCCAAATATATTTTTCATTTTCACTCATTTTTTTCCACGTCTTTGGCATGTAACAACAAATTGTTTACTTCGCTGATCAACTTCCTTAATTTTGTAGTTCACTACATTTGTGAGCATTTTTCGTGTTTTGAATTTTTAAGAGGGACTCAACGAGACTCGGAGAGGCATTTATTGGGCCTCGATTAGTATCGAAGGTTCCAAGAATGTGCAACATTTTTTTTTTCGTGTGAATGGAAAGGACTTGAAATCTTTTTTGGCCTCGTTCTCTCTGCGACACTTGCTCTGTTAGAAATTTGCATGATTCGAATGAATTTACTTATTTCTGGAAATCTTTTCGCTCTTCTTATTTCTGACACTTGTTCTATTCGAAGTTTGCACGATTCGAATGAATTTAATGATTTTATGAATTGGAAAATTCATTTTTTAGAGACAAAAATATCGAGTCGATGATTTTCTATCCAAACTGTATTTTTCACGATTATTTTTAACATTAAAGAGCATAAATAATGAATCGAATGATGAATTGAGTTGGGATTTAGAATGAAATAGTTATTTGCACATAGAAATAAATTTAATCGTATAACTTTTGGACATTCGAACAAGAAAAAATAGAAGCGTACATAAAATTCATCAGACTTACATACATTGTGTGTTTTCGCGTGATCAAATAATACTTTCACGCTGCTATTTGTTTATTTTTCATTGGATGTTTTCGTTGAACAATTATTTCTCATTATTCCTACGATTACTTTCCTACGTTAACCCTAATGAGAATAAATTTTAAATTATAATTGAAAGGAATTTTATGCATAGGGATAATTAAAAATAACTTGAATTAAGATTAAGATTCGATATCGACAGTATCAATCGAAGAAAAATCGTTTTCTTTTTTAATTAACAAAAGAAACGAAACAATTGAGCTCTCTTTTTAGTCTTTTTTCTAGACTTTTTGACATTCTCTCTTTTTCTTTTTCTCTCTCTCTCTCTTTCTCTTTCTCTTTCTCTTTCTCTCTCTCTCTCTCTCACTCCTAGTATCGAATAAATATTATAAATAAATGCGAAAGTAAAGGTGGGTCGAAAAAAAAAGTGGAAGAAAAATGGTTCAGGGAAGAGAAGAAAGTATAAAATGAATCGTGATAATAAATAGTGAATTAGTTTCGTATGAATTTTCGTCTCGGATAAAATCGTTCTATCACGCGTTGTCCTTTCTCTTCGAGACGCTCGAATTTTTCAAATTCATTCGAATTCTCAGTCCCAGGATGCCGTTTTCATTAACTGTGGCACTCTGTGCCATGGAAACGTTGCAATTAAATTCTCTCGGTCTTCGACTTCCGCCTCGAGACCTGAAATTGCGCAAAATTTTAATAAACAGCTTAATAAAATATGTTGAAAAATTTCTAATTAAATAACGTATATGCGTCAACGTTTATTTCAAATTTTTAACTAACTTTCATTCAATTAAGAATTGTGCAATCCTGTATCAGGTGACCTCTTGAGTGATTGGAGAAATTTAGTAGTTTTTTTCATCTACTACTTTTTTTTATTTATTGTTTAACTGAACTCGCTACAACAAATGTCCAAATTTCATATTCGTCAATCGTTACGTTTGTTAATTATAAAAAAAATTCTCAAAACTCTTACTTTTTCACGAAATAATATATTTTCTACTGACCTATTTCGACAATCATGAAAAATTTTTCATCGTCTTTAAACACTCCTAAGAAATTTCCAACATTTTTTCCTCCAGTTCTTGTTTTATTTTTATTTTTATTTTTTTTTTCAATAAATAATGAAGATTCGGTATTTTCTCTGTTAAGTCCAAATGAACGATTTAAAAAATTCTTCAAGCTTGTTTTTTTTAATGAAAAAAAAAAAAAAAAAAAAATTTTTTTTTTTTTAACTCACCCAAAAGATTACGAGCGTGACGCAATGGGCGTCCTCTTCGGTTTCCCTGTACGCAGATCATTCCATAAACGCGAATCCCGGGAACACTTGCGTAAGTTGGTTGATCATGGCTCATCGGTCCCTCTGTTGAACCAACGAATTGAATCAGCAAAATGAATGAAAAAATTCATACGAAAAATGTCGAATGAAAGATCGGCCAAACTCTGATTGGTTTGCACGAATATTTCCATCAAATTTGAATTTTTTAAATGAAAATTTATGGAATAAGAAATAATTTCACTAGAAATATGTTCTCCATGCAAATTCTCATAAAATTCGAGAGCCTCTATTCAACTCGAAAAATAATAAATAATTGTACAGAAAATACAAATGTGAGCTTATGCAATAATCTACAAATTGAATGAATAAAAAAAAGTTTAATTCCCGGCGTGCAATGTTTGGTCGAATTTTCGAACCGTTCCAGTCGAACCGTTCCATCGATTGTTATGGATGAAAATGGATTAATATTTACCCAATATATTGGTGTCCGGGCACCGGCAGATCACGAGATAATGAGATTTGCCTGTTCTGACGTTTTGCAAAGCGAGCAACGACCAATCACGCGGTGTTCTGCATTCTCGCATTTCCACAACAGGCTCGCAAGTTTTAACCAAAGTCAGAGCCTGAAAGAAAAAAAAAAAAAGACAAAAAAAACTTAATTTATATATTAATACCTTTATTTATTGATGAATAAAAAAAAGTAAAACTTTTTCATTATTTTTTTGTTGTTTTTTTTCTTCATATTTTGTGAACATTTGACCAGTTTTTTTTTTCCCGAATCCTCTTCAATTTTATTTTCTTTAAATATTTCTTTTCCTCTCCTCCTCATTGTTTTTCGTCCAGAAAATTCAATCGTTCTTTTACGTTGCGAGATGTTCTCAATCGAATGCTCGAGAAATGTGAATTCGTTTGATTTTCAAGAGTCTCTATAACTACTAAACTATACCGTTTAATTTTCTGCTGAAAGATTCTCATTCTGTCCCGCAGCAATGCTCGATATTTGCGAAAAAAAAAAAAACAGAAAAGTTATCTCACGTTTTCTTACGAGAAGAGAGATCGACTCTCATTTGCCTTGGAAACTCTATTTCTTCGGAGGCAAATGCGTGAAGAAAAATTTTCATTCATCGAATGATTGATGGAGAGCCTTCGAGTAGATTCTATTTGGGAATATCATCCCTGGAAACAATTTCTTGGAATATCAGAGGCGAGCTGTCAGCTCCAATATCCTTTTCTCACGTTGCGGAGTATCTTATTTCACGAATCTCGCAAAGAAATACCATTTTTTTAGTGTTTTTTTTTTAATCAATTTCTCTTTTCCACGTGGAGAAAAAATGAATATCTTTCGTGCCCACGTGAACTGTAAAGACATGGAACTTTTGCTGATACGAGGCAGGAGCGTGTATATCGCATTCTCGACGAGAGTCCTCGCAACGAGTTCTCATCTCTTTTTATCTTCATTTTTCTCCTCCCCGCCCTTCTCTTTTTCTTATTCGTTTGCTTCTTATATATATATTTCGTGCTTCCTTGATCTTCGTCATGCACCAGATATCGACGTAATATCGTCGATCGCCTTGGCATACTCACCTTTTCATCCACTGTCTCAATACAGCAGATTCACACGAGTCTTTTTATGTTTAGATGAAATTTTTCATTCCATTTGATATAATCCAAATACTCGATCTCAACGATGAATATAAGAATCGTGAGCGATTTTATATTTGCACATACTTCATCAGAGTCGAAGCAAAAGTAACGAAGCTTTCGAGCAAAACGAACGATTCGAAGGACTTTTTTTTACTCCAAAAATATACAGCTCGATGTAGAAAAGTCGAAAGAATTCTAAATGAAATTTTCTCGTTCCATGCGCGTTATCGACACTAAATCAAAAGGATTTTTGTGACAATTTTAATAAACGAAAAAAAAAATGTTCGACTTTTTCGGACTCATTCGCGTCGACGATTGGGAAATTCGTTGAATTTTATCGCTGTCCAACGATCCACGATGTTTTTTTTTCACTACTTTTGGCACGGATTATTGGAGAGAATGGTAAAATAAATAAAAAAAATGGAGAAATGAAAGAAAGTCGGGAAAAATAAATAGGAATTTGAAAAAATAGCAGGAAATAGGATAGTCGGACGCGGGATAGAAGGCGACGAATCAAGTTCAGTAATTCAGCCATATGCACGGATCGTTGAACTTATTATACAAGTCGGGCAAACCATTGGTCTCGCAGGGAAGTGGGGCGTCGTCGATAAATTTATTGCACACGCTGTCGAGATTTTTAAGTACCTGAAATATCTTCCATCTCTAACGCGTCGTTCACGTGTTTCAAGTCCATTTTCTTCAAATATATACCTCTGTGTACGTGTATGTGTGTGTACGGGATTCCACATTGGAATTCGTAATTGGCGGAACTGAATCGCGATAACCTTGCTCAGATGGCGTTGACGAATGTGCACATACGTGCATGCGTTCGAGTTCATGTTATTTTGGCTGCGAAAAACGCACATGTGAATCTCGATATCGTCGTCTTTCGAATAGATTCTCAATGAATTTGAGAAAAAATGTGCGTGAAATTGCGGCTATGAAACTTGACTGAAAATCGTGTCTCCTTCGAGATCTTTGCAGCCGTTGAAATGAACCGATTTTGTTCTGTGTAGCAATGAAGAGAGTTTTGAGTGATCGAACGTCAATTTCGTTAGTAAATGAAAGAATATTGGAGTCTCTTTCGTTTCGATCACAATCACGACACTCACTGTTTGGCGTATCAATCTCTTGCCTCTTCATCGCTAAAGTGATAATCAAATGCTCGGTTTAATTAAATTAACAATCAATTTCCAATTAAACTGATTAGAAATTTAATTACCCAAACGCCTAGCACCTGAAACTTCTTAATCCCGCGTTTCTGTCAGCGTTAAATGGTGCTCGCTGCAACTATGGATATGGGAATGAACGAACTTGGGAAATTCAAACAACGGAGCATATCAGGGTGACGAAAAAAATCTCCATTTTTCTACGCCTTTTACCAGAATCCATCTGTTCATAATCGTGTTGGCATAAATTTCGTGGCAATATTGAGTATCGATAACGTAGCTCCTCAGTTTACTCGCTATAAGAACAAAGGATTTCGTTGGATCGAGATATATCGTGGCGAACGAAATGAAATTCGTTGAACTGAAAAGAACAAATTTCTAGAGAGATTCTAAAATAGAAATAAAACAACAAGCTCACCTTCGTTCGTGGATCTGTAACTAGTTCGGTGGTGTGAAGATCATTGGTGTCCAATGACGCGCTGCAGGGGTCTCTGTAGCGTCCAGGACACGCGCACAACGGTTGGGTAAAATTGAGTCTTACGTAAACGGCGTTACAGACCTGTTGAACAGCGCATTCTGGGAGCAAATAAATGTGCTGATTGTGAGGATAGTAGTGATATTTTGTCGGCTTTGCGAGAGCTGCGCTAGCGCCCTCTGGTAATCTGACGCTTGTCTGAAAAACAATAAAGAAATGAAATTTTTAGGGTGACGCATTTCGAAGATAAATTAATTAAATTGTTGGCATCAAAATAATTTTTTCAGAGGCGCACGACGATAAAAAAATATTTGACAATTAATTTTATTCGAATGAGAAACGAATACGATTATTGATGCTAAAAAATACTCATTTCTTAGATTCATCAACGAAGATCGTGCGTGTGCTTTCAATAGCGAGAAAAGAATAGAAATATTTTTGTGAAAAATAAAAAATTTACTCGTGTATACACGAGGAAGTAATAAAAATTCAATAAAGAAAAATAAACATTTTCTCTCAGGCTATTTAAACAATGCACGCTCGTGTAAAACTTTCCGTTATTATTTCGCAGGTTTTGAACAAAAGAAAATGACTATTTTGTACCATCAAACGAATCCATCTCGCCAGTAAAATTGTCCCGATCTTTCGTCTTTTTTTTTTTTTATCTTTTACTTTTCGCCCTTACCCGACCTCAGCTCGTGGCACGAAATTACCTTTCAACTTCCGGCTCGGAAAGATCGAGATCGCGAATATCCCGCGAGCTTCGAGAATCAACGCTGCTACATACGAGACCCTTTCCCGCCCATTCATTTAACATTCCGCTATTTATTTTCCTGCGCTCTTTTATCTCTCGCCTCTTCTTTTTTCTTCGCTTTCTCGTTATATTTATATTTTTTTTTTCCCCGTACCATTTCTCGTCTTCTTGAAATATATCCGGGACCGAGAATCTTTAGTGGTTTTTAGAAGCGCGAGTGCAGCCGCGGTGGCTTATTCTTTCACGCTTCCAAATCCCTCGACCATTCGTAGCCTCTCATTATTCACGATCGTTCGAAGAAAAATAAGCATCGCCGCGCACCATCTCTCCTTCAATATTCTTACTCGTTGGATGAAAAATTTTCGTGATTTTTTTCACGCTCAAAACACTCGTCGATCGTTTACCAAACTTTCGAACTCTGTACCGAAAGATCATCAGGCGTCCACCATTTCACCTCCGTCAGCCAAAAAAAAAAAACATTTAGTTGATTCAACTAGGATCTGTTCAAGGAGTTTCGGTACAGGCGATACAATGTTGCCATGCTAAACCATGTTAAAAACACAAAAATTTCAAAAAGTTAAGAATTTTATAAAATTTGGTGAACACATTCGTTTAGTGCCAAATTTGACAATACAAATTTTTTCAGATTTTTCTTCTACACAGTTATCGAGTAATTGAAGACTAAAGTTGACGTGTATAAGCATAGCGTTTCCATATATATAGGTATACACTTTGGGCATAAGAAATCTGCTTTAATGCATAATTACTCGATAACTAAGTAGAAGAAAATTTTGAACAAAATTTGTCTTTTTGTACTTGATGTTGAAGAACATTATCACTAAATTTGATTAATTTCTTAACATTTTGCCTTTTGTACCGAAACTCCTTAAATGAAATATTTCTTTTTCCTTTGTCCCACGACCTAGTGGAGCTCTGTTTAACTTCGAGAAATTATTATTTTTTTTTCATTTGAATATTTTTTATGTTCAAAAAATTATTGAAAAATGTATTTTTGTCATTTTCGATTTTTCAAAAAGTTTCCACTAATTCAACGAGCATTTTGTTGAGCCGCAAAAAATATTTGTAATACTATTAATTCCATATTCAATATTATTATCGTTACTATTATTATTTAATAACGTTTCCATCGGTTTGTAACCCTGGATGGGCATAAAAATTCACGAACGTCTGTTTGTTTTCAAACATAGTCCGTTTTGATCAAGTACTACTTGAGTTTCCGCTATTTATGCATATCCCAAGGGCAATTCGTGTATAAGAAATGTTTCGAGTCTCTGCGCCACCTAGTGGTCAGAGCGATAAGCTTTAACGCGGGTGCCCGAATAAATGCACTCAAATAGCATTATTTATTTGATCAAAATACAGCTTTTTAGTTGAGGCAAATCGAAATATTTTTAATCCAAATTTTGTAAAATCGAATAAACGATCCTAGTAGATTGAAATAGATCTTTTCTAATATTCATTTAAAAAAATTTATTTCAAATGTCTCTGTCGTTAAAATATCAGGTAAAACAATTTCAGGACAGTTATTGCTAGAGACACAAGCTAAAATGCGTGTAATCATGATGAAAAAAAAAAATAAAACAATATCTCGTGTTCGATATACTCCGATGAAGCCATTGTCATCGTTACGCACCGATGATCCGTGGGATTCCGAACGCGCGCTTCTTTCTATCATTATACTATTCTTTTGATGTATATGTTCGTCCGCCAGATTATAGGCTCGAGTTGGCCTATATTAACCATCAAATATAGAGATGTTAAATCACCTGACAACAAACACTGACCGTTATCACGCGTTACTTAATCAAAAACTTTTTTTTTTTTTTTTTTTTTTTTTTTTTTTACACACTGTTCACAATTAAACTCGCGCTCTAACGCTCCCATCGAAGAGGCGGCAAATTTGAATTCGGTAAATTACGCTATCCGCTTAACATCGGAGCTCTGAGAGCGTGTTTTTATTCGGTGTTTTGCTGTTATTGCTGCGCATCCTGACGGATGTCACGGAGCATAAATCATTCGAATAACCCTGTTATTGAAATATATACATATGTATATATCTTTATTGGATTTATGGAAGAATTTATGGAGTCGAGAATAAAATGCCAATTTTCTGAAACAAATAACATCTCAATAAATCTCACCGTTTTTCATGGGATCGGTGCCATAAAAAATTTATGACGATCTCAAAACTGTGGTACTCGAAAACGAATCGTCGTTTTGCTCCATTTAATTTATCGATATATATATATATATATAAAAAAAAAATTAAAAAAAACTCTTAAAGTTTGATATAAAAACGAACAAGCCACTTGTTCCATTTGAAAATCTTTTCGCACGTTTCATTTATATACGATTCCTTTTTATCGATCTCACTAAAAATTTGCTTCGTTGTAAAAAGCATTATAAATATTTAGGCGAAATATCATAATGCATGTGATCACTCGATTACACGAATGAATTTGTGAGGAATAATAATATCTTTATACGGTGAAGCATGACGAAAGATTACGCGTTTTAATAATGAACGGTATCGCTCTTAACTTCCTTTTACAAAATCCGTTACTGTTAACGCCTCGAGTTGTCCACCAACGCGGAAAGACTCGACTGCACCGTATAGTTACAGATATATTTTATAATATGAGACATTCCATGCCAAACCGGCAGACTTTTTCCCTGACCCATGCCAATTTTATTCATTTTTTTTTTATACGATTACATCGAGTCTAACAGACGTTACAAATTTTTTAGATTATTATAACCAACCCTCATTGGAAATTTTTTTTTCCAAAATCTAAATTTTTTTTTTTTCTAAAAAAATAAAAAAAAGAACATTTCAAGCCATCATACGTAGCGGAAGTATGATTTTTTTCTGTGTTTTACGAGCTGTTGTAACGTTGGAAAAAAATTTCAAAAAATTCGTAAACCGCTTACACATTCGGCTGATGTTTCAATATTTTCATACCAAAAACGAATTTTCTTGACAATTTTTGAGTATTCTATCAGTCCAAAGTGAGGGATTTTCGGTTTTCTCAGAATTTTTCAACATCGATATATAGTTCGTGAAAAGCTCTGAATCTTCTACATTCAATTATAGAAAATTTTTGGGAGTTTTTTCAGATTTTTAAAACGAGGCCTTCTCTTTTAAATATTTTTATTTTATTTTTTACCAATAAAGGTCGTTTATAAAAATCTTGAAAAAAAATGTTTGGTGTCTCAGACCTGATGTCTGATATATGAAGAAAAAAAAAAAAGAACCAAATTGGCAGGGGTCAGGGAAAAAGTCTACCGATTTGGCGTGGAATGCCTCGTATATATTGGATTATATGACTATAGAGAGCAGCCACATCTTTCCGTTGTTTTATAAAGAAGATTCCGGGATAAAATGAAACAACGAGGCGTAATGGACGATCCGAGAAAAAATCAACTGGAAGAGGACAAAATGCAGGGTCCCGACGATCTAAATGGATCATTTTTTCACCGAAAATGATGATTTTTCAATTGGACGCTTAAGACGGATTGTTGATATATTTTTTGTTAATTTTTTCCTCAAATTGCTGCCTCTCCCTGTCTCCTCGTACGATTTTTCAATTATCCAACAAATATATGCTGTATCGGTATTCCCTCTTTGATTATTATCCTTCCGCGTCATCTCGAATCTCCGCCTTTCAATCGTTCGTCTTTACGGCGAGAAAGCGCGCGTGTCTCTATATCGAACCGCTTAGAGAAAATAAAACGTGAAATTCAAGCTTTATTTATGCACGAGTAACCCGGGAGAAGCGCCGCGACCAATACGGTTTGTCAATTTTCTTCTTCACTCGCGTGTCATATCTCACCAACCATGAAAATTCTCTCCACCACCGCATCCCCTTCTTCTATTTTTTTTTATCAGGAAACAAAAACATTCCTTCGTGTAACGGAATAATACGTTGATGCACTCGATATTTTATTTACTCACGAATCAACGATACTCCGATGAAACGATCTCTGTATAAAACGACGAGAAAAATCTTACCAATCGCAGAACAAAATGGCTCGCGAAAATCTAAATTTTCATTCAACCCTTTCAAATCCTTGAACTTAATTTTTGTCCAACGATTTTTCGAATTTTATTCAACTATCTATGATTTTTCTATTTTCTCGAACAATCAAAATAAAATAAAAGAAAAAATATTATTTATCTAATACGAGAAAATTTTTTTTTTTTTTTTTATTGATATATATAAATATTGAGCCGCGAATTCTCATGTGCACTTTGGTGCAGTTGAAGCACGCACATCCATCTACACTCTCCAATGTAGTCACGCACTCGCGTAACTGCTTTAATGTTCGAATACTTTTTTTTTTTTTTTTTTCCATATCTACGCGTATACAGCGATGCACGTTCATACGGTCATATATGAACATAAAAATGTGCAATCTTCCGACAAAGACACTCCGTTTTAATCATAACTCGTCCTTAAACGTGACTCGCGAACCGTTTTGTTCATGATTATTATGATTTTTATTGTTTTTTTTTTTTTTTTTTTTTTTTTTTCATCACGTCCCACGATCACACGAGACGTGACACTGATATCGGCAAATTAATAACAATATTAATTATCTGGCATGTATCTTATTCGTGTGTAAAAATGAGAAAATGATTATTCTCATTGGTATTGGAAAGATTGAAAAAGAGCAGCAGCAGCAGCAGCAGGGGAGAGAGCGAGCTGGAAACTCGTGCCATTTCCTGCTGCCGAGGAACATTATCCGAACGTGCGTCGATCCACTCTCTCTCTCTCGGTCTCTCCCTTTTGTCCGAGTCGAAGGATCAGATTTGAAAAAAGGAACAAAAAAAAAAGAAAAGAAAACGAATAAATGATAAAAATATGAGGATAGATAATATTCTTTTGGTCGAAGCACTTCCTGGAACGTGAAGCTATGACTTTTTTTCTAACCCTTTTCTCTCTACCCTCAGTCTCTCGAACGTGAATATATATACTCCGGTACTTAAGACAGACCACATCGTCGAGAGAAAATCCTTCGTTATTCCGCTTCATCTTAATCGTAGCCCTCGTTCTCGAGAGGAAAGAGAGAAAGATAGATTCAAGGCATAAAAGACAAATCTCAGTCCTTACGGGGAGCTGTTCACAATTTTTTTATTCTTTTTGCTTCATTGCTTCTTCTGCAGAGTCCTTGAAGTCTCGCGGAATTGTAATAGCGGATGAAACGTTCTTGCATTTGTGAGTTCAAATTTATTTTTCTTCTTATTTTCGCAATGTAGATCAATTAGTTTTCAATTGGACAAGGAGGTTTTACTCTCTATCAAGAAGCTTTGTTGGCAACATCTTTTTGGATGCTTTTTACAAAGATTTTTATTGGGTTAGTTCATTCAAGAATTAAGGACTCTGAACGCGATGAGCCTGAGTTATCGAATGATTTTTTATGTTTAAAGATTGATTTTTCGGTCCGAATTTGACTTTCATCTGGACAGCGCTTCTTTGATTTTTCTCTTGCGAATAAAATATTCGATCAAAAAAACATTGACGTAAACTATTGGAGCCTGAAATAGAAAGGAATAGAAATAAAAGTATGTGCCCGTGTCAGGGGTCAAGGACTTCGATGTTTTGACCTTGAATGACCTATGCGTCAATCGCAAAAATTGTTGGATATATGGACGACATCGATACCGAGACCTCGACCTCGCGAGCGTTCCACTTCCCTATTCTTAAACACTATTCTTTCTATACTGCACTCTCGCTCTTCTCTGTACCTGCCCGTATACGGAGAGTGCAAACTCATCGTTACAGCAGTCAGAGTTCAACGATCCTTATCCCATGGCTATTTTTATTTATTCGCTATTTTGTTTGGATTCATGTTCGACTTTGTCACAAAATTTTGTTTTTTTTTCTCTTTTCAATTCTTTTTATTCGATTCTGTGTTTTATCTTGATACCAGATTCGAAGATAAATTGATCAATTCAATTAACATATCTCATTTCACTGACGCAAAATTTTTCATTCGAGGTGGAACGAAAATTGATTGGATCAAAATTTAAACTGTTTGAATTTTTATTGATAAACAATGAAAATAAACATTGAAGCTGCTTTTGTTTATATTTTTATTCTTTTGGTTTTAAGAGCGAAATATATTCCATTTTTTTCAGAAACCTCGGATATTTCGTATAGAATTTCTCATATTTAGCTGTTCCTCTTGAGCAGGTAAACCACGAATACTGCTGTGGTCAAAGTGATATCGTTGCCACGAGGAAAAACATTTGTGGGTTCCTTTTCTTTTTCCCCTCCGCTTTTTATTTATTTTTTTTTTTTTTATTTTCACGATCTCACTTCTCACAGAATGAATTTTCGTTCCAGTTGAAATGTGAATTTAATTTGCTAATTATCTTGAAATACTTTTCTTTACAACTGAATTATATAGGCTGAAAAAGTTTTGAATGTTTTTTACAAGTTTTATCGAAAAATCGATTACTCGAAATTACATTTTTGGAGAATGAAATAACGCCCAGAACTTTTTTTGTCAGAAACAAATTGGACTATTCTCATTGACAGTGAAAATCTATAAAACCAGTATTTTCTTATTAAAAATATCGAAAATAATGAGCTCAGAAAAAGTCATGATGGAAATAAAGTTTTTGGTTTGAACTCCTTCGAAGTTGAACGTTCTTCTGGATTATTGAGTATATTAAAGTTCCTTGAGATAAATTTTTCGAGCTCTCGTAACTAGGTGGAGCCTTCGAATGAATCGCGTGACGAAACGATTTTTTTTTTTTTTGTAAACGATCTTTGCAAGAGCTGAGGCATGACTCTCTCTCTCTCTCTCTCTCACTCCTTCCATCCGTTGATAGAAAAATATTTGAGAAGAGCTTTTGAAAGAGCAAAGACAAAACCGAAGGAAGGAACGACCGCAGCAATAGCTGACTTTTCCTTCATCTTCAATCTCTCTCATTTCTTCTATTTTTTTTTTTTTTTTTTTATTTTTTATACGCTTCACTATTTCGCAGCTGTGCTTCTCGTGTATTATTTATAGCTTGGTTTCAAGCGTTTCCCTCCTACTATACCAACGACTTTTGCCAGATAATAATAAGGTTGTGCAAAATGCCTTGAACTCATCCATAGGAGAAGCTTTTTCTTTTTTTTTTTTTCCTGTTTCTCTCGCTCTCGCTCTTTCTATCAATGTCCTGAGGCCAAGGAAAAATCGTGACTGTCGGGGAATGCCGCAAGAAATTCAATACCGATCTTTCCTCTTCGTTGCGATCTTCCTCCTCTTCCTCTTCGCTTGACTTTTTCAAGAAAAAAAGAAAAAAAAATGGTAAAAATAAAAATAAAAAAGTGCCACGAAACTCCGCGGAATATGCCTTTTTCACTTTACCATTTTCTTCTCTACCGAACGTAGCACTTTGACGCTAAATGCTTGGACGATTTACCGAACGGAAATATATATATATAAAGATCTGCGCGATCGGCTCCCTCTCATTAGCTCTTTGACACCGCGCTCTTAAATTAGAGGTAAGACCTTTTCAACGAATCACAAATACATATTCCTACAATAATATGAACAAAAAGAGTTACGCAATTTTCTTTCAATTTTTTTTTTAGTTTTTTTTTTTTTTTTTTTTTTTTTTTTTTTTTTTTTTTTTTTTTTTTTTTACGACAAAAGACAATTCTCGTCGTTCAAGAAAAATTTTAAAACAATTTTTATTACCATACAATATAATCTTATTTAACGATGAAATTTATTTGTTTCCATTTTACGAATTTGAGATACAATAATAAAAATAATAACGACGGATATGCAGATTTAGAATATGCACTGATTAACCACGATTATAATCTTCATCGTTGAATTGAAAAAAAAAAAAAACAAAAAACAAAAAACAATAATTATATTGTGGCAAGAACAAATTCCTTGTTCCCCTATTTTTTTAGTATTTTTATTTACATGCAAATTCTATCATAAAAAAAATACAACCGTATACGATTTGCAACTCGGATCTCTGAAGCTTTGACGCCAAAAATTTGGTCCGAATTATATCGGGAGGCTGAGATTTATCTATTCAAATTTAACGCGATTTTTTCGACGAATATGCGAAAATGAATAAAATTTTGGATTCCGTTACATTGATAAATGGCGAAAGTCAGAAAAATATTACGTGCAAATGGTTCAAATGAATTTGTAAACAATTCTTTTTAATTATTATTATTATTTTTGTGGAAAAATCATAAAGATAAAGTTGTACGAGCGAGAGAGGGAGAGAGAGAGAGAGAGAGAGGGAGGCAAGTTTACCGAGGGAATTGCAATCTGACCTCGCTAAATCGTGACCAGCTTGTGCGATAGTTGAAAAACCGCACCGCTAAAGACCAAATTATCTCTTGTAATCCTCACCCATCCCTTTCCTCGTTTTCTCTGGGGGCCTTTTAATAGTCGCTGCCCGAGCAACGACGACCATTTCGTGGTTAACACGCGCCGGCGACCTCTCGTGCTCTCGCGACCGTGAAATAGAACGACGTTGTTGCAAATGAGAGACCAGAGACAGCGAGAAGAGAAAAAGAGAAATAGGAGAAGAAGAAGAAGAGAAATTCTCGTTTCCATCTTATGACAATTTTTTTTTCTTTCACTTTTTTTTTTTTTTTTTTTTGCAAACGAATAATACAGTGCTGTTTTTTCTTTATGCCAGTTAGATTACTATTCTCGTAGTTCTACGCTCGCGAGATATTTACAAATAATTACAGCAATTTTCATTTATTTTAATATCCTAATTCAATGAACGACGTTTTATTGTAATTTTTTAATCGGATTCAACTCCAAATTTGTTGAATTTTTCAAATTTAAGATTCGCAATCGATGAAAATATTAGAGAATGAAAAATTTTGGAAAATCACACAAAAATGTCGTCAATAAACTTCGTACGTCATTCCCAGTCTTCAGTTGCGTTGTCAGGATTTTCAATATAGAGCTCAACGAACAAAATCTTCAGATTGTTGTTACCTGGAACGCGACAGCAGGGGAATTTCATTCGGTTTCATCCCGGATTCCTCTCGTTATCTTGCATTAATGGTCTCCTGAGGGATTTCTCATAATCCACAAGATACTTTGCACTCTACAAATAAGCTCGCCAGCAGAGATTCACATTCGTATACATACTTTCATGCATACCTTCACTCTATATTCTCCTGCTTCTCTCTCTCTCTCTCTCTCTCTTTCTTGTTTTCAGTTCTCCATTATTTCACGGAAAATAAAACCTCTGTAATATCGCAGTACGTGCTCATGGAACTTTGCTGTGTTTCTCCCTTTCCATCCCTCCCTCACCAGTTATCCCCGATAATCTTGGAACGTTGATATGCAATTTTCGAGTATCGTAACAAAAATCTCTACGAGCTCGTATTATCACGTTTCCTCGTTTTTTTCTTTTTTCAACGATCTTTCTCCCTCCCAGTCTCTCGTTCTCTTATGCTTGTTTTCTAAATTTCTTCTCGATCAATTATTTTTCTATCGTACAATATCGTTCGTATTTTTTTTTCGAATCGAATTCATCATTAATTTTCTTCAAATATTTTCAGTTATTTTATAGTTTTTATACGATTTTTTCAAAATAATTTTAGTTCTGCTCATTCATGAATTGACGGTTGTTTTTTTTTTTTCAAAATCATGCACTCGCGATGGCAAATGACGAGAAATTTATGGAAAAAACGCGTTGACTGGTTTTTTTTTTTTTTCGAGCTCTTACAGCCATTTTCGACGTTTCTTTTAGGATATCCGTTTGACCGAGTATCCCGGTGCTTACTACATGAATTCAGAATAATAAACCCTGATGCATTTTACAGTTGACGATCCATTCGTACATATAGTCGCGGTTCTCGTTTCGCCAGGTTCTCGTTTTTCATTCTGGCCCCCTGACCCGTGCCCTCTCCGACGAAGAGAAAGGAGTAAGAGAGAGGAAAAGAGAGAAAGCAGAGGAAGGAGGTTGACGGAATTTCTGGGCTGCGAGGGGGTGGAGAAAAGATCTCGAGAAAATATCCAGTGACAAAAATGCTTCGATTTCTTAGCCTCACGAGAAATCTGATTTCCCCATCAAATTTAAACTGAAATTTTTTCCCTTTTATCGTCGCAATTTCCTCATTAATAATTCACTTTTTACTCTCAAAATTTAGAATCCAATCATTTCGGTCGTTCGGTTCGAGTCTCGGTAATTAAAAATCGTACCGAAAAAAGTCGTATCTATAATCAGATTTTTTTGTTTTGTTTTAAAGAACTAAAAACACGAAATATTGCAGGAAATTGAAAGAGAAATAACGTATTATTTTCGTATATCTGGACCAAGATGAAAATGAGGCCGAATCGTTTAATATTCGTTTCGACGTTCACGTATTTTTCGTGTTTTTTTTTTCTCCACCGTTCTTTTTTTTCTTTCGTAGCATAACATGTTACTTTTTTGACGTTCTTCCGTTGCCCAAGGCTTTTTTTTTTCGTCGATTCCTTAACACGCGAAATAGTATAATCACGAGAGAGAAAATCGAGGGGGATTTTAAATGATACGAGAAGTTCGTAAGTTAACGTCGGTCACGATGGAGAACATGTATACAATAAAATTAAACGTGTATACTCATATGTGTGTTAAAAAATAGCGGTGCTAGAACGATACCAGCCGGTGAACATTGTATACGACGTTAGGCTAATCACTGATGCGCTCTTCTCGGACCATTTAATGTCCCGATCTTGCATGTTCGCTCATACAATCACCGGCACCGTTCAGAGACAGCTTTCTCTCTCTCTCTCTCTCTCTCTTTTTCTTTCATCTCGTTCTCCGTCCCCCTCTTTTATCGCGAATGATGATTAATAACCCATGAAACGTGGGTATAATGGAATCATAGAGAGACGAAGAGTTAGAGAGAGAGAGAGAGAGAGAGAGAGAGAGAGAGAGAGAGAGAGGAGTTGGGAGTTTTCTCAAACGGTATTTGAGCTACGCTGCTATCCGACCCTCATCACATGTTCTTGCGCGTATAATAATAATCCAGGACAATGCGATTGATCGAAATTCAGTCGAAGAATCTTTCGTTTCTTTTCATTACTAATAATACTTTTCAACGAGTCGTTAAAAGAAAAAACAAAAAAATTGCTTTCGATCTTCGTTATCTTTCACCGTTTACTTTGCATTATGAAGTCCCGTTTCACCGTTTTTCGATCAGCTCTGCCCCTCTGATTGGTTCCCAATTATCGAAGTCGATGCAATTGAAGAATTTTTTTTTTTTTGCTTCTACCGCTTAAACGCTTCGAGATGGAGCCAAAAATACTTGAAATCTTTTTTGTAGAGCATCAAATTTCCTGCGAAAATGTTCTCGACGATATTCTTCTGTCTCCACTAGTTCAGTCCCAAAAGCATGAAAATGACTCGCTTTTGCATCCAGAGTCCGATGCATTTTCGGCGTTTCTTCAAACCGTTTTCAAGACCAAAGATACGAAAATTGAAAAAATTTTGTGAAGACCTTTTTTGTAAGAAATTTTCGTCTCTACAAAATTGCTCTCATGTATTTTTTCCCTATCTTCGATAGTTTTCTCAATGTACCGATAAATTGTCCGACGACGTTAATTGCTGGCAATCAACGCGGTTCATCGTTTATGAAATTTTTCTGAATAAATTCGTTATCAGCAGACTTTCCGAAGCCGATTTGAGTCAGAGACTCGAATTCGCTGTATCAACCGCTCAACCCGAAACATCTTGAACGCGCGCGGAAATATATTTATGTGTATATGAACATAAAAATGTGGTGACGGTCGCGCCGGATGTCGGAAGATCAGCTAACCGCGACCGATTCGGCCTCGCGGAGTCGGTGACACAGAAACTAAATACGTTATATTCTTACCGCGCCACTCCCGCTATATTCTCTCAACTTATGTTTTCAAGTTTCCTCTTCTCCCACGCTCAAATACAATTAGCAAGAACAGCCGAAAAAAAAAAAGAAAAAAAAAGTTGTAAAAAGCAACATAAAATTTGCTAAAGATCCGGCGGCCTACGGTCGGGCGCGTGTCCGTTGTAATTTCGGGTAACAGAATTTGCGACGGGAATGCAACGTCCAAGATGAAAGGAACGAGGGAAATATAGAGGGAGAGAAAGAAAGAGAAATTTTCTCACGGTTAGTGAACAGGGGTTGCCCAGGTACCGTTCCAGAAACGAGGAATTCACATTGTTACGAAATCTTGTACTATTTGTTTTTTTGTTTTTTATTTATTTTTATTTTTATTTATTTTTTGTTTCTGTCATTTGTCAATCGTGGTCCAATAAAAATTCCTCAGCTACGTTTTTTTGTTCTTGATCTCGCGTGAGAACAAATATTAAAGAGAAAATAATAATAAATAATAAAAAAAAATAAAAATAAAAGAGAGAGAAACTGTTTGGATCGCGGTGTGCACTGGGACGATCGAATCACAAAGAACCGGTAACATTGGAAAAGCAAGACTGAACCGTTGTTCAATAAAGAAGCCAACGGCGATTCACGAATAAGAAACGTTCACCGATCTCACTACTTTTCTATATCCATTTTATATATATATATACATATATATTCGTTGAGATGTATATAAAATCTTTCTCTTCTTATCGTATTTTTTCTTACGTTCACGCGTAACATCGCCGTTTCGAACGGGAATGAAGAAAAAAATGTATATCCGGTCGGTGGGAAACGAAATCGCATTGGATCACGATCCGAACCTTTCAAATATATTTTCTTCGCTTTTTCTATTTTCGTTTATATACGCGATGGTGAGAAACAACATTCACGAGCTACGATTAAAGCTTTAACGCGTTGGTGTCAATAATGAATTTTGATGCAATGATGTATAGCAGATTTTTCGGTTCATTTCGAATTTTTACGCTTTTCATTCAGTGCAAAAGCTATCGATGTTCAATTTTAATTGCATTTTGATGGGGGAAAAAAAAAAAATGTTTGAACATTTATAAAAAATGTTATAATCCCTGTTAATGATTTATTTATACATTTTTTTTTTTCATCTCGTTGACACGATATTCATCTCGAATCGAGAGAATAAAGAAGAACATTGCTGACGAAAGTGTTGAAATATTTTTTTCTTGCGTCAACCAAAACAGGCGATAATGAACTTTTTTTTGACGACTTTTAAATGCTCTCATTTTCGTAATTGGCACGTTTTTTTAATTTTTTTAATCGGGGTCATACAACGGTTTTTATTTCGCTTTGTTTGAAAGTATCATTGTCACTAAAATTTTTTGTGTATTCTTTCAAGAACCGAAAGTTTTTATTTACACCTTTACACATTGTGTATGAATATATATATATATATATATATATATATATATATATACGCAGCATAAATAAACCATTTAAACGTATTACGTAGCAACGGAAATTGGGATACTTAGGATAGAAAAAAAGAATTTCAGGCGTGACCAAATCCAAACGAAGTTACGCGAAATGTATTCAGATTTATTCATTTTTTTTTTCTTCTTCTTTTTCTTTCGATTCGCAGTCATGCAGATATCGCACGTAGTAAATTTAAGCACGTACATTCTCAATCAAAAAATAAATTTGATTGAAATTTTTTTTTTCTCACTTCACACGATACGATATGAGAATACGAAATGGAAAAATTTATTTATTATTCACATTGAATCCGTTTTGATAATGAAAAATTGTTTCATTCGGTGCGACATCGAAAACGAATAAAAAAATTATTTTATTATATTTCAGTTCTCTACGAGCCATTTTCAATAAATAATATTTATTTTCGTCGTTTTTTTTTGCTCTCGTACGTTACTCATTTCGGAGCCTCGGATACACTTTTTCTTTTTCTAATCGATGAAAAAATGGCACGAATAATGTTTCATATTCAATGGAATTGAGGAGTTTCGATACAGGCGATACAACGTTGCCATGCTAAACCATGTCAAAAACATAAAAAATTTCAAAAAAGTTAAGAATTTTATAAAACTTGGAGAACATATTCTTTAGTGCCAAATTTGAGAATACAAATTTTTTCAGATTTTTCTTCTACACAGTTATCGAGTAATTGAAGACTAAAGTTCACGTGTATAAGCATAGCCTTTCCATATATATAGGTATACACTTTGGGCATAAGAAATCTGCTTTAATGCATAATTACTCGATAACTAAGTAGAAGAAAATTTTGAAAAAATTTGTCTTTTTGTACTTGATGTTGAAGAACATTATCACTAAATTTGATTAATTTCTTAACATTTTGCCTTTTGTACCGAAACTCCTTGAGTATGATTTTAGGCATGAACTTTTTGATGGTATTGTACGAGGCGATGTTGAATGACTGCACGAATTAATTGAGCGAGCACAAAACAACAACAACAACAACTGCAATACCAAGCGTAATTAATACAATGAATAATTTATGATTGAGTGTTGAAGACTCGATGAGCGCCTTTTCTCAGCCACAAACAAGGCGATTTCTGAGTCAGGTGGTAAATGCGTATCGTTTAATCGCCCGATTCACGAGAATAAGGTGAACGCGGGCGGGCGGCTTGCTCTTGAAGTTTTATTGTGCTGATGCGGTAGCCGCGCTCTGTCGAACCTCTCAATAAAAAGGTTCGACCGCGGGTGCGAGACATAAAACACATTGAGATCGAACCGGAATATCTTGAGACTTTTCATAAAATTTATTCTCTTCTCCCAACTTCAATTTCAATCACTTTTATTATCCCAATAATAAGCATCCTTTTATTTTTTTTTAATTGAACTTTTGATATCGTTTATGTGGAGAGTTGAAAGAAAATTGTGGAAAAAAACAAGATCGTCGATGATTTGAGCTAGTGAATTTAAGGATGCTGGCTACATACGACAATATGATAAGAATTTAATGAAATTTAGTGATAAAATTCTTTAGCATCAAATGCAATGACACAAATTTTTTCAAATTTTTTCGTCTACATAGTTGTCAAATAATTGGAGTTTACAATATCCAAAAGATATACCTATATATATGAGAATCTTATGCTTACGGATGTAAACTCTAGTGTTAAATTACTCGAAAATTATGTAGAAGAAAAATCTTAAAAAATTTTTATATTCATATTTAATCCAAAAGTATATGCTCACCAAATTTCATTAAATTCTAATCATTTCGAATTTTCCTATGCTTTTAACATGGCAACATTGTTGTGTGTAGCCAACCTCCTTAATGAAATTCTTCGTCCTTTTTTCTTTATCTTTTCTAGTATTTCTGGGTTTTTTTTTTTTTTTTTTTTTTTTGGCGATGTGAATCGCAAATTTGTCGGCATATTTTCTCTCTCGTCAATTATCCATAGAAAAAGTGTGGAAAAGATTATTTCAATTAAAATAACTCGTTGAATTTTTTTTTTTTCTGATGTTACTTCAAAAAACGCACAGTCTGAAGCATCGTGAAATGGAGTATGAGGAGGTAGACAAATTCGTAAAAGTTTGAAAGATGATACATTAAGAATTTTCGTTGCATTATTCAATGCCCGACGAATAAAATGGAGGCAGCGAAAGCTTATGGAAGAATTTTTATATTATTTCAACGACGAGTGCAATTCGCCACGCAACAATATTGATAATCATATCAAAAGGAGAGTTTGAAACGGTGATGAGATACGGGAGGAAAGAAAAGAAAGTAAAGAGGGAACGAGATACGTGTACAAAGGGGAATAAGAAAAAGAAAAAGATAAAAATGTACATAATATAAAAAAAAAGGCGTGAAAGGAAAGAAATGATTGGATAATGAGAGTTTTACAGAAAACGAAAGAGCATGCAAGGAAGAGTTAAAAAGTGTGGTAAAATATGAAAATAATATGAAAATAAGGAAGAAGTTGAGAAAATAAAAATCAAAATGTACGATGAGAAAAAAAATAAGATAAGGACTAAGAAAGATGAAGTATGGGGAGTACAAGAAAAAGGTGGTTAGATATAAAGAGAAGAAGAAAAAAAGCAAGTACAATGGTTATTATTAATAATTATCCACATACACGTGTCTAACGTGTCGATACATCGGCTGAGCACACTAAAGATCTTTCGAGAGTGAGAGAAAAAGAGAAGGAACGATAAAGAGGGAGGAAAGAAAGAGAAAATTATGGGAATAATTATCGAGCAATTATTGACGAACTATAGGAAGTAACGTTTCTTCATCCATCGAGTTGAAACTTAACGCGTACAGTTACAAAAATATCGTGTAATCGTGCCCAGGCTCTCCCTGGGAGAATATTATATTATGCATAATTCTCATCTCGAGTTTACTTTTTTCCTTAACCTTCGATCATTGTGCTTCATCAAGAAGAACAGAGGATGAGTGAAAGAAAAAAGAAAAAGAAAAAAAAAAAACAGTTGTTTGAACTCAAAAACAGAAGAAAAATTCCTTCGTAATTATTAAACGAGTTATTCAACCGAATTATCATTGTTTTCCATCGCGAATACCACGATTATCGAACGGTTTTTGTCGTTTACCAATTTATCATGCATCGATTCCAAAAACTTTGATCGACCAATTCGCTAAATATTTACGATAAAAGGCAGCCAGCTTTTCTAAAAATTCTTATTTCGCTTTCACAATCGTGAAATTGTGCAGAAATGATAAACATTTGCGACAAGAGCCTCGGAACATCCTTCGCAGAAAGCATCAAAATTCGTCAGAGTCTCATTGAGCCCGTGTCCTAACAGTGCAGATGGAGGAGAGATGAACAGAAGTACGAATATTTCAGGAGAACGAAGACTTTGACGAGTCAGCTTGTTTTTTGCAACCTCCAAAAGCACTTAACAGTCTTTTTTTTTTTTGCTCATGTATTTGTGCACTGTGTCAGAGTGTGGATGTGTGTAATTTTGAACGTGTTCTTTGGTACACCAGTCTCTCGTGCTGCTCTCTATCCCGGTCTGGCAATCAGATCGGACCTTCGTAGGCATTCCTCATCCAGATTTTGATCTTTGTTCGGAGTTCGCAGTGAGCTGAAGAGAGAGAGAGAGAGATGATAATCAGGCTGAGATTCCGAGACGTGAAATTCTCTTCTCGTACGTCTTCAAGTTCGTCCCAGTAGCACAAACTTCATATCTTGAATGTCATGACAAAGAAAGAGAGAGAGAGAGAGAGAGAGGAAGGAAGAGAAAACTATATTTTCGTACCGTTATTTCATGAGTAACGTATCACGGTTATGTTACGTCCTTCTATTATCCTTAACAGGCGACTCGAGCCAGAGAACGAGCCATAAAAAAGTCAGAAGCATCCCTCTCTCCATCCTCCTGCTTTTCTCTTAAACTCTCACACCCGGAATCCACTCCTTGGGAAAGTGACTCGATCGTTACATTTTTTTTTTCTCTATTTTTCTCTTTCGTTTTCTCACTCCTTTCTTCATCATTTATGCTTCACATCGTTGACAGCCGGCGTAAATTCTTTCCAATAATTTTTTTTTCCTTTTTTGTCATTTTTTTTTCTCACGAAATTATATCAAAATTTATTCAATGAATTTCTGCGATCTGAATCTTTTCTCACCATTTTTACCATTTCGTCACCGTTTTGGATTTTTACAAAAAAATTACGTTCCAAAGAAACTGTTTTCAATATAGTTTCTCGTTTAAACTATACACGGTTTTATGAAGCTTTGTTGTTTTGATTTCTTTCAACTCGAACGTCATTGCTGTGATTTCTTTCTTCCATCAATTTCTTTAATTTGTGTTGGTATTGTTTTTTTTTTTTTTTTTTTTTTTCATCGTGCTCGTTACCATTTCTTTTGAGAAACGGTTCATGTCAGTATTGTTCCGTTTTTTATTTTTTTCTGTTCCTTTCGATTGCCTCAAAGTTGCCTGGGGCATAATGAATCTGTCGATCAATCAATTGATCAATCGATCAAAAAATCAAACTGATGGGAGCAATTTGCGTCGGGACCGAAGCCTTTTCATCGTCTGGACTGAGACTATTGCGATCGAATTTCGCAATTATTTGAGTCGTTGATTTTCTTTCCACCTTCACAATCGGTTGATTCATATAAAAAAAAAGTCCCGAAAAAAATCTGAACAACCCTCTCATCCTGGATTCGCACAATACAATTTTCCTACAATTAGTTTTCTCTCTTTGGTCTTCATCCTTGTTCCCGGATTGATTGGAACTAATACGAGACAATAGTTTGATCGGCTATTCTGATTCCGGTGTCAGAATCTATTATCGAGTGTCCTTCATATTCTCGGAGCTCTCGAATCTTTTAGAAAATTAACATAATCAATTTATTCATATTGTCGAGTGGACAGAGCGAGAGAGAGAGAGAGAGTGTCTCACCATTTTGAATTTCAAGAGCTGCTGCTGCCTCATCTTCATCGACTCCATCTCTTCTCTTAACTCTCTTCTCTCATTTCTCATTACGTCAATTGATCAATTGCTAATTGGTCCAACTTGCTTCGAAACTCAATCAGCAATGTTTCCTTGCGTCGTTGAAAATCCTGCACTCGCGGCTACAAGGAGCCTTCGCTTCTTGGAATCTTTAGTAAACTTTCCTCAAACCTATTTGCAACTTTGTTGATCGTTTCTTGAAAAAAATAAGAAGAAGAAGAAGTCTGTCAGGCTCGAGAAAATCCGCGATGTCGTTGATCACTCATCGCTTCGCTTTCGATCTCCCTGCATCTCTTATGTCTTGGTTCAAGCTTCTTTTTTCTTTTCTCGCTGTTCCATCCATGACCTCGCTCGGATCACGAACTGGATACATTAAACATATTTCCTCTGACAGGTCTTTTTCGCTCATATCACGTGGAAAAGCGCTTAATTTTAGTCTCGTCCGCAACGTCACGAGAGCTGAAACTCTCGTAGCTAAACGACCTACGATGATGAGATATACGAGCATGTATTTTATATACGTATACGGAGTTTCGAGACTGGTGTTAGTCGACGAGTGCGTCTTGCGACGCTCTATGTAATTATGCAAATTTTCGAACTTGCCATGTTGATGATAACTTCGAAATAGTACGTATAACAAGAATAAAAATATTTACGTATAAGTACGTATAGATATATATATATATATAAATATGAAAATACGAAAGATTCTTACCGGAGAAATCAAGTATGCGTGTCAGAAAATATAAAAGAATCTCAGGGGAGCCTTGAGTAGGTCGTTTCTTGACTCTAACACGAAATAAGTGTGCGATTCTATGGGATTTTTCATCTTTAATCAGTTACTAGTGACTTCGGGCTCTTTGGCAACTCGATCATGCAGCTTGGAAAAGGTTCCTCGATTCGTTTTTTTTTGTCGCTTCCCCCCCCTCTACGTTCGGTAAATTTTGGAGATAAATTTTTCGGTTCAGCTTTATTTGGATTCGATTTTAATCTACAGGCATCGAAGCATCTTTCTCATCATTCGAAGCTATTGCTTTTGTATATTTTTTAAAAAATGTTTTTAGAAGAAGCTTCAATAGGAATAACGAAACGTACATTTGTAGAGGTGTAATCAAAGAAATTTTTTAACAATGAAAATGTTCACTGTATGAAAATCATGAATATAAACATTATCATGGCTCCCAATTCTGAACTTGATCATTTTTTTTTTTCATTATTTTGAATCTTCGTTCATTTTCATTCAGGTGAATTTCTCTACTTACAAAAGAAATGAAATTCAACGGAATGCCTTGATTTCATTTTGATTTTCTTTCTCTCCTCGATTAACGATGCTTACAATTAAGTGAATTTGGGTCGAGCATGACTTAAAGAAAAACGAAACTATAGCGGTTTCACGTGCGAGAAGGAATGCCCGATACACGTATGTTTATTTACAACGATGAAAATCTCCGGCGCTTGCTTCCTTCGGACTCTGGCTCAACATCTCGAATGTATACCAGTGCTTCTCCAAGAGATTTGTAACTTTTTTTTATTTTCCAACAGCATCATTTTCAGGTACGCTGGATAGATGAGCCATCTCTTGAAGACTCATATCCTGCCTGCCTGTCTTTCAGTTCTCTCCTCTCCATTTCTTCGCTTCTCTCCTCTCACACGTTGTTCATCCAATTCTCTCTTTTTCTATTTATTCAATCTTTTCACTCTTCTTTTTCTTTTATTTTTTTTCTTCGTTCTCGGCCTTCTGTTCGCCCCAAGTGCACTGAGCGAACCTTTAATGTATATTCTTAAGGCACAAACACGTTTCTTCCAACTATTACATGCCCTGTGGTAATATCTACTCAAACATCTTTGAAAGCCTCCGGTCAGACGAATATAATACGCTTATTTTATCTACTCTTCATTTTTATATCATTTTCGTTAAATTCGTTACTTATCAAGTGCTCGCGCGTTCAAATCAAATAAAAATAATGCGAGGAAAGAATAAGATGAAGATATTTAATTCATTGATCAATCGAATTCTCCGTCGAAATTCAGTTTTCTTTGATCCTTTATTTGGTCCTGGGGAAAATTCAAAAAATACGATCGATTGTGTCCTTCGATGGGAATTTTTTATTCTCGTTTTTTATAAAAAATTTTTTACGACTCGATATGTATTTAGTAAGAATCCAGATAATGTGAAAACGGCAACAAACGTAGAGGAGGGGTAGAAATCAGTTTTTCTCTGTGTTTTATTCGTGTTATTCCGTGTTTCAACCGAACGCATTCGTGTTTGAATAAAGTGAAAGAAAAATGAGTTTGTCGAGGTACGAGTGTACGCGCACGATATCATAATGAAATTTGATTTGAATAAGAAATCTCTTTTTTTCTCTTTTTCTTCGGAGGCGAATCTCTCGACTCGCTCTGGCTTTAACGGAGAAATTTTCTACTATAGAAACAACGAACAAGGAGGCAGAGAGAGAGAGAGAGAGAGAGAGAGAGAGAGAGAGAGAGAGAGAAGAAAGATGGAAATTGCTCAGAATATTCTCTTTCGTTGACGTTAATGCTGAAATTCTCAAGTATCCGTCTTATGCAGTGAATCACACGAAAAAGATGCGACGATTACGCGAGCAGAAATTCATTCTTTGCCCTCATCTCCTTTCTTTCTCTTCTCCTTACCCGTTTATCCACCTCGCTCGACTGATTGTACTTGTGCTGTTTTTGCTTCAATCACGGGGAAATAATGACAGGACGAAAGAGAGAGAGAGAGAGAGAGAGAGAGAGAAATTTTCCTCCATTCAAATGCCAAGTCCATGGTTAATTTAGAAAATGGATTGGACACGATCCGAGAGCTCTTGGTACCATTTTTTGCACCTTTTTCTCGAATAACTTATCTTGGAACATTGAACAAATGGCACTTAATTCGCGATGCTGCAATAAGCTTCAACAGTTCGAAAAAAAAAAGAAAACAAAAATATCCTTTATAACATTATACGCACCTTTATTTCATTACTTTTTTTTTTTATATTTCAAAGCAGAAAAATACTTAAGTATTTTATTGCATACACGAAATAATGGAAAATAAAAAAAAAAAAAAAGAAGTTTTATGATAAATCTAATTCGTACTGACCATGAATATTCATCAACTATCATAACACCATTAAAATTCATCATAAACGTATTCACTATGCATTAAATATATGCGTGCACAAAAATTACACGAACAAATGTACTTTCTAATTGCTTTCGATGAAAGAAGTCGATTAAAGAAAAAAAAAAAAAAAAAAAAAAAAAAGTAATGTTTTGAAATAATTACGAACAATAAATCCATTTAGTGATTCGTAAACGTAACTCGCACATTTATTATAATAAAATATAAATCTATATAGCGATTAATATAATTAATATTAATTTCATTGCATTCATATTAATATAATAGTATTAAAAAATATGCGATCGTGAAAGTTATGATCTGCTTCTCGAGCACCTGGAAGCTTCTGCATACAATGTTGGTATTTATATATTATATATCCATCTACCATGTTAATTGTTCGTTTGTCAGTGCGCGTGTATATGAGTCCTATAATGCTCGTTTTGACTCGAGCTACACTCGAATAGGGTCACATCCTGCTGTATATGTTTGTCTCTATGTAATATCCATTTCGATGTGGTAAAATCTACGAGTTAGCGAGAAAGCAAGTGAACGAAGTAAATAGGGGTCTCTCTCTGGGATATGCTTCGAGCAAACACGTGAATACGAACTCGCACACATCGATCCATACAACGTGTGAAAAAAAAAACAACTCGTAAACTAAACATCACGAAGCTCGATCTTGAAACGAACATTTTCTTTGTAAAAAAAAATGAGTTTTCGAAAAATGGTTTTTCTTGAGCAGAGAAGTCTTCAAAAATGTATGAGTTTTTATTGAAATTTTTCAACAAAATTTGACAATTGTATTCTTACTTTATCGAATCTTGATAGAAACTCGATCAATCTATCAGCCATCCAGGGTTGGACAACAAATGTGATAGTTTTCGTTCGATATCACGACTCTCGTCGTTTATGTTTTTTTGAATCATGATTTTTAGACACCCTGTACATATACTGGATATTTCGATCGCTATACGCAAGTGAGTCAGACTCGAGTAGTTACAGCGACGATAGCAGGTAGCGATCCTAACGTTTAAACAGAGATGGAACTTCCGGCACGATTAAGATCGTCCCGTACGCGAGCACGGTGTTAAATTTTCACACGCTCTTTTCTGTACTCTCTATTCCTATCTTTCCTTTTTTTATTTATTTTTTTTTTCTTCTTCTCTTGTATCACAATTATAGAGGAGGGACAAACGATACTGTGCATTAGAGTAAACGACAGGATCCAAGATCCAACAGCTATTTTGATCCATTATTTTTAAACACGCCTCTTTCACTTCGGATCGAAGATCGGGCGATCGATAATACTCCGAGGAGCCTAATTTTGGGTCCAATATCCGAAAGAAAAATCTTTGTAAGGTTTTGACAGCAAACGTTCACAGACTTTAGTTTCGTGGGTCTTTATCTTCATATTTTTTTTTTCGTTGGAAAGTCTATTGGAATTTAATTTTATACTCGAATTGACCTTATTTCCGTCTTCCTGCTGACCACGCTCAGTCATTTTATTTTATTTATGCATTTTTTTCTAATTCAGAGTGAGCTTATTAGTGTCAAGTTGATTAAAATCTCTCAGGCGACACGATTAGAATCTCATTCGAAATGAAATTGATGGTTCCGTGTGGTAAGCCAATACCAAAAGGTTTTGTGCTATTGACTCACTACGTTGGCTCATGATTATCGAACTATTCCGGTGTTCCGAATTCTCAACTATACTCGAGAGCCTGGACACGGTGCTTTCGAAGCTTCGCGGTCTCGTATAAAGCTCATCTCTAATCACTTTTCTATCCGATATTTCATCTGTCGACCTCAACGATTTCCGGAGTTTGTCGCTCAATGGACAAACTCGGGGCTCGAAGACCAACCACTGAATCATTAATTATACGTCAAAGAGATTCCTCAACTAATTACACGTACTCCAACTACAAATTTCGACTCGAACGCGCCTTATAATCGCTCGTAGCTTTTCGATATTCATTACAATTATTAAACAGTAATCTGAAACTTTTTTCAACTTCCGCACAGATTTTTCGTTCAGGTCTCAACTTCCTTTTACTCTTCAATGAAAAAAAAAAAGAAAAACGTTTCGAAAGCTCTAACGAGACGTTAATTTATTGAAATACATCAATGAAATTTTCGTCGAATCACGATTTCGTTGCTCAATCAATGTTTTTGTAGATGTCTCATAAAAAAAAAAAAAAAAAATGGTGATTTTTCTTTCACCATGAATGCATGCGCGTCAAGCCTTAGAGGAAAAATCTTTACCCAAGTAAAAAAAAAGTTTGGCTATTCAACCATTTGTATCCCCTCTTGAAATGATTTCATTGCCTTCTCCTTATTCTGCTGTTTGTTTTCTTTTTATTATTACTCTTTCGCGATGCTTGATAAGTGCACTGAAATGAGATAAAAATCGAAGTATTCTTAGCATATTTAAAAGCCTGCGAAAAAAACGATCGGATATTGCGACAGGAAATTGCGATCGACGATGAAATATTGTCGGGTGTTTTTGAATGAGAAGAAGAAGAAAAGAAAAGAAAAATAGCTCAGATTTGTTGAAACAAACACGCGTGGGCTTGGCAGTTTATTAGAAACTTTATTGGCAGAAATTCATGGAAATGGATTTACTTTTATTTCGATAAAATAAGTAATACGCCACCGAGGAAACGCTCGATTTCACAGGACTCGGATGAACTGAGTCGTCGATCGACTCGACCAGCGATTTGTTCCATGATTCAAAAGAGCCAGAAAATCTCGATGCTCTTTCTTCTTTGGTAACAATGTCCTGAATATCTGATACAGGAATATAATAATAGAAAAAGAAAAGAGTAGAAGAGATTATAATGCAAACGAGCAATGTAAATTCTGCCATTAATGGCAACGGCGGGGCCATTAGCTGTCAACTACTGAGAGTTTTGCTCGCTTCGAATTCCAACGCAATAGTTTTATTATTCAGGAGGAATCGTTTATATATTCAGACGATACGAGATTTATTCGAAAAACTTGTGTAATTTCAAGAAAAATCTAGTCTCATTTTTATGAAGCTATATTGGATGGAGTTGGTTGATTCGAGAGATGCTTGTAGAGAATATGCGCTGACCTGCTGCTGGAGGATGATTGATTTTGATCGATAATTAGGCGAGCTACCAACCTAACGAGCTCAACTCGTTGCTCGCGATCGCTTTAATCTTACATGTGAATAGTATACAGAGTAAGTGGATGCTGCGAGCGCGTATACACGCATACTTGTTAGTAAATAAATAGCACGAGGGGGAAAAGACTCGTAAATAAGGTTGTAGTGCTTCGAAGCGTGTCCAAAGACTCGTCGCAGTGCATAGCATATATAAGTGAAGCCGCGCGTGGATACGCGTAAAGAGAGAAACACAGAGAGGGCTCAGAAGACTTTTAGAAAGAGGAAAAAAAAAACAAAAAGAAGAATTTTCCTCGGACTTCAGGGATCGAGGAAGAAGACGTTCTCTATCGTTTCGTCTTTTTTATTTGTTTGTTTTTTTTCGTTTCTGTTACATTCGCCAATTCCGCGTTCTCTTTTTTTCTTCATTTTTCTTCGATCTTTCGTCTCTCTACAACATTCCCGTTCAATTCTCTGCATTTTTTTCCCCTTCATTTATCTCGCAGAAGTTCACCATGAATCGAATCCAATATCCGCTATTTCGAGCTATTTCCTAGCTCGACGAAGGGAATTTACCTGGGGGAATCGAGCTTTTCTATACACGTTTCGCATTATTGGAGCGAATCAAGGATCGAGCGCTTCATCCTTTACCTCAGGGGCCTCGAGATTTACTCGAATGAAAAAGATTATTTTTTATACCGTTTGCTTGTTCCGGTAATCCATTAGAACCGGGACACTCGAATTTTGAGATATTAATCAGCAGAAAATGATGTAAAAACTCTATTCGAATGGCAAAACAGAAAAAGATTGTTGCTGTGACGTGATGGATGGTTTATTTATTTATTTATTCATTTTTTCTGGAATTTGGCTGAGAATAATGATAAACAAAGCAATACCAGGTCAGTGCAATAAATCAATAAGCCTGATCATGAACTTGATCCAGGGCAAGATGTTTCGAACGATCTTGGACCTAGAATGGCACCAGGGCTAGTATCAGGTCCCGCTTCTTACAAGGATCTTGCACTGCGATGAACTAAAGTTATAAACAAAGGACTTTCTTCGGAAGAAAATAAAGGCTCAATTGAAAAGTATCCAGCTTCTGAAAATTGTAAGAGTTATTGATGCATCAAAATTGAATGGAGATGTTAAGGCATCGATTCAAAACAGAAGATAATCGTATCTCGTTTGACCGGTATTTGAGACGCTATGTCCACCATTTTGGGACTACGAAGTGTCAGAAAAAATGAGCATATTGGAACATTAAAGATGTTAGCCAACGGGCCGACGGATGAGCGGCTTTTTGGGTATGAAATTAGAAGAAGGATCAAGACAGCTGTGACCTTGAAATGAGTCTCGAAATAATTAAAACCACAAGGTCGATCTCAGGTGCAAAAGTTTCCTTAAAAAACTCGACAATCCTGTGCCCCGTCAACATTCAACCGTTCCAAGGGGTCAGAAAACTACATCGGACGGGTACAGACTCGGACCATCAAACAGACCTCATCATCCCAGATAGAGTTTCGTCACTACTTTGAAAAATGAAGGATTACGATGGTCGATCGAAGATCAAGGCCCGGATGAAGTTGATGGGAAAAAAGATAAAAAGAACTTTCTTTTCGGCATTGATGTTGTAATGACACTGGCGTGAAAATAGTAGTACTACATTTTGACCTTCATGAAAGAGGTGCTCATACGATCATGATTGAACTTCACTTACAGATATAAGCTCGTTCAATCATAAATTCTGACATAATTTTCTGAAACTAATTTGAATTTGTAGCTTTTTTAAAAATATTATTGAACACTTTCCCTTCTATCATTCGTGCCGCCCGAAAATCTTTGAATCTCGTTATCGATAATTTCGAATAAAATGGCTTTGAGAAATATCTTAAACCGGCGTTGAGATATATTATCGAGAATGCAACGGTAATTTTGTGCTATATGTTTATGGGAAAAGTTGTTACATTGGATTTTAACGAGGCAAATTTCTTCATGGTGTACATGTTTTTTTTTTTTTTTTTTTTTTCTTCAAGCAGAAAAAAAAACAGTATAATACAGAAGAAAAAGAGACTCGTGGAAAGAGACTGGCGAGAAGATATGCGCCATCGAATTGCAACCCCGTTGCGATCATTAAGGTTATCCGCAGTGTAGCCTTAATGACTCCGAGAGTATTTCGCGAAAGTGTAACTATTATCCTCGTCTCTTTCACATACGACGTTTCCTTCTATTACGTTTATTTATATTTTCATCCTATTTTATATCCCCTTACTCGGTATAATGAACGAGGTTGAAAAATTGGCTAATAACGAAGAGGAGAGGGAGGGCAGTTATCTCGTGTTTGTAACGCGTGTGTAACGCGTTAGGAAAATCCTGTCTGGATCTCGTAATCATTCGCAAGGGCTCGAAAGGGCCGTAAATGTTGCCAAGACCAGTACATAATGAGTTCTTCTTCGCTCGCAGCACACACTTAACAGCACGAAGGTTTATCCCTCTTCTCCCTTTCTTTGAATATCTCCTGAATATATCTTTCTCGTATGCCACGTGTGGCTGTCCTCTAAGTGGACGCCATGTTGGATTGTCTCGTGCTTAACCTTTTTTTCTTTCTCCTCCCTCCCTCTCTTTCTTCCTCTCCCTTTTTTTTCCATGCAATCTTCTTTGTTTTCCGTGTTGCCCACATCGTGCACAATGCTCAGGACATGCATGCAACCTCTTCGGAGTACTCATTTTCATTCCTCATTTTCCTTTTTTTCTTCATCTCCCTTCTCCTCCACTTCTTCTTTCTTCTTTTTATTCTTATCTCTGCTTGGCTCTGCCGAAGGTCATAGGCTGCTCCAACACTGTTGCTCACACGGGGCCTTCAACTACGAGCGGGCGACAATGATGAACGCTCGGATATAACCTGTATGCAGACAGACTGGGTGACGCGAAGTAGAGAAATTCGTACTCGATAAGTGATAGGTCAAACGTCAACCAACGTGGAAAAGAGCCACAGAAAAATTGATTCTCATATCGCGAGATTGGAGAGACGGATCGATTTGGAACGAAGAGAAAATGGGAAGAAAAAACTCGAGGAGAAAAAAAAACGATCCCCTTCACTCTTTTTTTCAAATAACTTGCTCCCTCATCAAAGCAGTTCGAGTTAAGGAGGTTGGCTACACACAACAATGTTGCCATGTTAAAAGCATAGGAAAATTCGAAATGATTAGAATTTAATGAAATTTGGTAAGCATATTCTTTTGGATTAAATATGAATATACAAATTTTTTAAGATTTTTCTTCTACATAGTTTTCGAGTAATTAAACACTAGAGTTTACATCCGTAAGCATAGGATTCTCATATATATAGGTATATCTTTTGCATATTGTAAACTCCAATTATTCGACAACTATGTATAGACGAAAAATTTGAAAAAATTTGTGTCATTGCATTTGATGCTAAAGAATGTTATCACCAAATTTGATTAAATTCTTATCATATTGTCGTATGTAGCCACCCTCCTTAAAGGATAGGTACAAAAATCTTCATTTCCGAGAGTCTGGCAGAAGTCGCGCTGCCTTTTTTGGCGTCGAGACGCTGCCAAGGCTCTCGATAGTAGACGTAGAACTAAAATTCTGGTTTGCATTAGGCTTTTGACTACTCTTAACTCGACGATTATTGAAGAATCTTTTTACAGAAAGCTTAGTAGGCAAAATGTAAATTTAGATTGAAATTTACTGAATGATACGATCGTTTGTAGATTGCTGTTGTTTTGAGAGAATTATTTGAACTAGTTTAATTGACCTCAAGTCGGAGAATGTAAAATACTTCTGAATGAGTGAGTTTAGAAAAAGTGCAGATTGGTTCGATTTCAAGTTGGATTGAAAAATGACTTTAGTTTTGAAATTGTCGAGGTCAAATATAATCAAAATTAAAGTTTAGTGACAAATGTAATAGATCGTAACTTTTGAGATACACATCGTTGAGACGATTTTAAACGCAAAACCAATTCAACGTTCCAGGAACGAGGTATCGCCGAAAAAAAAAAAAAAAAAAAATTGCCTTGAAGATTGCTCGTTCACACGGAGCGCAGAACGAAGCAGCTCCGAACATGTATCGGGATTTCAATCTTCGTTGCACTGATCTCTTCCGTCTTCCTCTTTTTCTCTCCTTCTCCAGGCTCGTTTTTTTTTTTTTATCTTTCTAGTTATTCCGATGGTTCATCACTGCATAAAGGCCACTCAATAGCAAAGAAATTAAGGATCCAGCTGATTTAAACTATCGAAGCATTTCCTTGACTATCCGAGCGTGCAAAACTCGCTTTTTCTAATCCATCATTCTTCAACGCCCCCGATTTCGCTTCATTTCTTTAGAATCTTAAACACGAATCGTATCATTATTTTCTCTCTCCTCTTCCCTCTTCTTTTTTTTTTTTTTTTACTTTTTTGACTCGATCTTTTGTTTCTTATCCACAAGCCTAAACCGTGGCGAAACCGAGCCTCTCGAAACTGTTTTCTTTTTCATCTTTCTCTCCCTCTCTCTCTGTGTTTTTTTTTTAATCTTAATTCTTCTTCCCAAGTTAAACCCAATTTAATCTTGACCAAAGTCAATTTCTACTTCTCGATTCTCAACATTTAAAATACACCTCGCCGTTACTCGCATTTTTAAAAACAACTCTCTCATTCGTTTAATCGTTTCTCGTTCCCTAGCCAATTGCTCTAATTACCGATTATCTAGAGAATTCCTACTGCGCTCTTTCTCTTTCTCGCTTCTCGTGTCTTAACCTCCTTCTTCGGTCCACGAACTAATGGATTCAAGTAATTTTCTAGTTCCCTTTTTTTTTTTACTCAATGTTTAGACACTTTTTCCAAAGGTGAGAACGAGCTGCGTATCACTTTTTTTTTTGTCTCATCGTATTTAACCGATGATTTATTACATCACAAAAAGTTCAAACCATCCCCTTTAACCTCACTTTTTTTTTATATCCTTCATTAAGCTTATGATTAATTTGTTGGTCCTACAAAAAATGACAAGGGTCCGCTACAAAAACGCGGAAGCTTCAATTATCAAAGGTTTTTTTTTTTTTTTTTTTTTACCAACCGATCGGTAATCATATTTTCGAAGTTTTTAACACCGTCGAAAAACGATTTTCCGAGATTTGTGAGGTTTGCAAAAATCTTCACAAATTTCAAATAAATTTTTCGACGTATTTTCGGACGTTCCAAAAATCGTCGCGATCTCGGATGAAAACGAAACGATCTTTTTATTTTTTTTTTCTCAAACGAAGAAGGTTTTCACTCGAAATGAAATCAACGACGAGTTCTTCCATCTCTTCGGGTACGAATAAAAGATTTTTTTTTATTATCGAACTCACCTCGCCGATGCTTGAGTAGTTGGTGGTTATTTTGATCTGTGGTCGATTCTTTCCCGTCGATTCTCTCGTCTCTTTGGCGAGACTCGCCGACGTAGTTTGTTGTTGGCTCGTGGTGGACGACGTGACTTCTTGGATCGACGGGGTCGAAGATTTTCTTGTTTGAATACTCGAGCTCGTCGTTTGATCGGTATTTTTCGTTCTCTGTTCGACATTCGTTGCCGGGGTTATAGACGGAGTCTGAGACGTCGTAGAGGGCGACGAGGAAGTCGAAGACGGCGATGAAATCGCCTGATTCGTGCTTGGAATCGGCGTTGTCTGTTTTATTCTAACTGGACCCCGAGTTTGCGTTGAACTCGGTGGTAGAGCCGAGCAAAAACTGCCGAGGGCCAACAGAAACGTCATCGCAACAAAAGTCTTCATTGTCACGATTTTTTACCTTCTTATTATTATTTATTTTTTTTTTTATCACTCTTATCACCAACTTTTTCTCTCCACCGGATAAATCCTGCAATCAAAAATAACATCATTCTTTTAGCCATTTCATTGTTTCATTAACTTTGACGTCGACTTTCAAAATGTTCACTGTGTTTCATAAAAAAAATCAATGTATCCGGTAATATCGAACATCATTTTCTTCGGTTTTATATCCAGCTTTCTGGACAACTTTGAAAAAATCTTGAATTATTTAGCGATCGTTACGATAACATTGAATAAGTGTCTGAAAAGTGATTTTCTGGCTTCATCTTGATAACCAGAATGCTTTCGGTGTTTGCCAGTTTGCCCGGAACCCTTTGTCAACAAAATGAATAATTCATTCCATTCGAATGAAGATTCCACGATGTGTTTATTTAAATAATCATCGTAAAGCATTTTTTTTTTCAATCCTATCGCCAGCTTCAAGCGCCTTCTATCTGTGTCGAAAATTTATTGAAGTTCAGTCAGTAGTTTCCGAATTAAACACTGAGAAAAAAAATTTGAAATTGTGGCGAACAAATGAAATTTGTTGATTCAACAAAACTTTTGTTGATTCAACGATATTTTTGTCGTGGTGAGAAATTAAGTATTTGAATGAACCAAATTTCGTTTGGGTTAACAAATTTTATTTTGTTCGCCACGATTCGTTGAACCAACAAAAAAATTTGTTGAACCAACAGAAAATTTGTCGAACCAACAATAAATTTGTTGAATTTACGAATTCATTTTTCTCAGTGAAAGTATATCGAGTTCGACGCAGAGACGAACGGAGTCGATGAAACGATTTTTCTTTTTCCACCAATGTGACAAATGGCCAGAGATGAAAATTTATTTATAAATATGCCTCTAGGGGTATTTCGGTGCACGGAATGGCAAACCGAAACATTCCCCACTGTCGGGGACACTGACTCCCAAACGAATGATGCTTAATGAAAGACAACTGTTGACATTAACATGCATATGCCGGGATTAATTAATATATTTCCTCTCTCTCTCTCTCTCTCTCTCTCTCTCTCTCTCTCTCTCTCTCTCTCTCGTTGACGATATAAAATTACGTTTATGGTAGTGAGTACCGTTCGAAACACCCAGTGGCACAAAGAACAGGTACGAGATGAAGAAATACGAAATACGATATGGTTGTTACCGTCAAGCAATGCAGGAGGAACCCCGTTGCGTGTTGTCCATTACGTACGGACATTATCTCTAGTCGTGGCGTGTGTTTACCGCGTAAAGAACACTTTTTTGTCTACTTTTTTTTTTTTCACCAGTTTAAACATCACGGTCACTAATTTTATCGTTTTCTTTCGCCGTCTAATTCTTGGTAGGATTATTTTTCGTGACTAAGACTCATCGATGGTCGAGAAGAATTTTTTTGATACACGCTCGATTCGCAATGTGATCGTTAGATCAGTTTCGTTGCTAAATTTTTTTCAAATCAAAAACTTTTATTCGGTGCAAACATACATTTTTTCTTGACCCAATCTTTTCGGGCTTCCAATTTTTGAGATCTTAATTTATTCACTATTTTTAAAATTTGTATCGAGGAGAGAATTTGAATAGAATGAAATTTTAAAAATGTTTTGTTCGGAGGATTTGAAATAAATGGAAAATTCGTATGAAAACACAATTCTCATCGATTGAGATTTGCTTTGGCTCGTTTGTACTGTTTAATGAAAGTGGCTTTCAATCTCAACTCGTCTTTGCGAGGTTGTTTTTTTTTTTCATTCTCTTGAAAGCCTCCGGGGAATTTCTCGACATGACTGTAGGTGAAAAATCGTGAAAACGATCGATGAAACCCATCGCTCGCACGGAAAGATCGTTAAGAAAAAAAAAAAATACCCGGTTGTCTGTTCAAGTGTTCTCGCTTGTGTGTGTGTGTGTGTGTGTGTGTGTGTGTGTGTGTGTGTGTGTGTGTGTGTTTGTGAGCTTTGCATTCATTCACTCTCTACTTCAACTCGATCGAGGTTTACGATCTCACGCACACCGGTAAATCGAGTTTCCTTTGCACACTTGACAAATGCCAAGCTTCCTGTAATAGACGAGAAATGAATAGTCAGCTGATCTACGTCAATGCGAGAATCGACACTCTCTCGATCGTTCGAGTCGATGCAACCACAAAAACTACGTTCGAATTTCGATTGAATTTTACTAATATTTTTTTTTCTTTTTTAGTATCATCGTTGCAATTTTCTTGAATTCCATCATTTTTTCAAGAAGAAATTGACGATTTTTCTTTCTTTCCTAATGTCTGATTTAAAAAAAAATTTTTTTTTAGCACGGTCAACTGAAGTGAGTTAATAATATAAATAACAAATTTTCTCGAGATTCGTTTGAGATTATAGAGCAAAAAATGAGTTTAATAGATTTTCAAGACTTTCTCTTGAAACTGTTTATAAAACAGAAGCGATAATCTAAATACAACAACGTAATTGATAAGAGATCTTGATAAATTTATGTAACAGTGGAAGAGTCGTTTATCACGTTTGCAATTAAACAGGATTGAGAAGTCAAGAAAGTAATTTTCTGCTGGTTCGCATTTTTTTAAATCGTTTATCTCACGAAGATTGGCTTATTTATTGTTGCTGAATTGGAACTCATAGAATTGGATGAACATTAAAATCTCATTCCTCGTTCTTACTCGCTCCATCGGTGATCCAATAAATCCGCTAATTACGGCTCGATCAATCGTATGAATCGATCGATAATGGTACGATCTACTATTTTGTATGAAATTCTTCTTTTCTTTTCTTCTTTTTTACTCTTTATCTCTTCTCATGCAGGTATTACGAGCTCATTTTTCATCGTTTCTGATTAAACTCAAAGAAGATTATGATCTCGATCGAACGAATTTCCGGGCAATATTTGTTTTCTTAGCTCCCGTTGAAATTCATATCACGCGAAGATTTAAAAATATGAGAGCGAAGGATGAAAAAAAAAAGGAGCACAGAGATGAGAGAGTGTAGGAATTATTCTCTCGGTGCTAATTATTATGAAGAAACTCATCAAGATCGTTTATCTTTTGTTTATTTTTATGTTTATATTTGACGCTTTTTATTTCTTCAATCTTACTCCGAGTTTTTCCACTCGCGTGCTCACGCGAGTGGAAAATCTAATAACAGTGAAAATTCAATCACTCAATGGAGCTATGAATTTCTCACCGTCTTTCAATTAGCTCGGTTCACTTCTCAACTATTATTATTTCTCTTTTCGTTCATTTATTCATTTTTATTTTATTTTATTTTATTTTTTTTCATTTCACGTGTTCGCCGTTTATATTAATAAACAATGGCAGAATATAAGAAAAACAGGCACGAATCGGCATTAATATTTATCACCTCAACAATTCTTATTTTTAATAAAGAAAAAAATCAACGAATCAGAGTAAAATTATCAACATTACAATTGCGAAATCTTTTTTTTTCAATTAACACTTGAGACAGCAACGTAAATCGATTTTTCAAAGTTTTCATGAATCGACATCAGCGACTCAAAATAATCGTTTTATTCAAAAAAATTCTCTCAACACTGAGATAAATGAATTCGTAAATTCAACAAATTTTTGTTGGTTCGACAAATTTTCTGTTGGTTCAACAAATTTATTGTTGGTTCGACAAATTTTCTGTTGGTTCAACAAATTTTTTTTGTTGGTTCAACGAATCGTAGCGAAGAAAATGAAATTTGTTAACCCAAACGAAATTTGGTCCATTCAAATACTTAATTTCGCACCACGACAAAAATATCGTTGAATCAGCAAAAGTTTTGTTGAATCAACAAATTTAATTTGTTCGCCACAATTTCAAATTTTTTTTCTCTCAGTGAACAAATGTCCAGCATCGATTCACGACGATAGATATATATCCAACGAAAAGTCCAAAATCAATGAAAATAATTTGCTATTGTCAGGGGTTCAAGCGAAATAAAATGCAGTTTTTTGCAATTGGTCAAACAATTACGAATAATGACTCATTTCGTTGTACTCTCAAGGTGTGTGTACTCTCCAGCACGTGTTGAGTGGCCATGAGAGAGAGAGAGAGAATCTCTGGCAAACGAAAGAAAAAATTCAAGGTGAGAGGTGAAAAAACTTGGGGGGGGGGGGGGCTGAGAGGAAAGGGGAGTGGGGTGGAGGAGCGGGAAAGAAAGAAGAGAAAAGAAAATCCTGTTACCGTTAAGGGAGTTCTAGATCGCTTTAACCCGGAGCACGTGAAGAAGCGTCTTGGCGCGCACGAAGCGCATGTGTATCCGAAGCCTGAAAAAGAGCTCATTCTCTTTCTATCTTATTCCCGAGCCTTTCTCATCAACTCTCTGCCTAGCTCTTTCATTTTTTTCTACTTTTTCATTCACTCCTCGCAATTTTCCTTCGAAATCGATATTTTCTATAATTTTCTTATCATCCATCGGTACTTTGCCGAATCGAATCAATGATAAATTAAACCAAAAGAAAGATAAGAAAAAAAGCAACGCTAAAGAAACTAACAAGAAACAAAACGACTGCCCACGACAGAGACTCGAAGTAGAGTGGCTATAAGTGGAGCGTCGCTCGCGACGCGTCGAGAGACTGTCCGAACGAGGAAGCAGACTCAAATGTTTAGTTTTGCATATTTGGGTCAACGTGTATTCTAACGCGCATTCATCCAGCTGCATACGCGAACGATCTTGTCTTACATATACTGGAACGACAAGCTCGCATTCGGCCCGTATGACGTGCAATTAACGCTTTGACATATCAGCAACAAGGCCATGATTCAAGTTCACCACCTGCATCGTTCAATTTACTGCAAACTTCATTAATCAATATATTCCTATATATATATATATGTTGAATTATGAGCTTTCGTTATATACGTATATCATTCGCTGTGGGTGTCCTCCATCTGTCATATGATATCAACCTCGATATATATAGGTCTCTTCTCTATCGCTAAAACCCGATTTCAGGACAATCTTATCCTCGTAAGGTTCAAGCAGCAATCACTCATTCCGACGAGGCTCGACTATTCTGGCCTCAAATTAGTGTAAAGAAAATAGTGTAGGATGGCTTCCTACGTTCTTAGATCGAGTTCATCCGGCGATCTACGCAACGACACGCCATCCATGAATACCGGGGAGTACCGAATGATGCATTTGATGGAGTTCCCACGTGTGGGTCCTGCCTTTGATCATCGCCTGACTGGGTAACCCAACCCCTTTTCAGCTTGCAATCATCCAGAAACCTGTCCTTGTTATACAATCAAATGTTTTACTCCAAAATCAGAGAACGCCGGAGGGAACATGATAATTCGAGCTTTTAATCAATCCAACCAATCCTTGAATTACTTCTTATCACCACCGAATTGTAGACCGGAAGTTTGACTGAGTCGCATCAAAGATTTTTTGAGTTCTAAACAGTGAGGTCTTCAATAATCAAAATAATAATTATAATTTCTACTTTGATGCTGAACAATTTTTCGAATTTTTCAAATTGAGAAGAAATTGAGAGTTTGGTGAATTTTCGATAATTTCTTTTTTTAATTTTATTATTTAATTTCATCATTTTTTATTATTTAGTTTCATTTTTCTTTCTTCGGGCTTAATCGCTCAAAAGGTTTGGAGTTCAATGATGCAGCTCACGTTCATTTCGATTTCCTTCTCTATTCTCGCGATAATTAGCTATTCTACATCGATAAATCGATCGTTTTAACGATTTTCAATCACTAATAAAACTTATTGTTCTTCGACAGGTTTTATTCATATATATATTTTTATATATATTTTTTTTTTTTCAACAGGAAATCGTCAATTTACATGACGTTTCCAGACTCGTGCCGGTTGTGACGCTCTTTCGTGCGTGATTGCAATTGCGATTCGCCTTTCGCTCAGCCAGCTGTTATAAACTGTCCGAAAGCGTGTTCCTTTTCCTTGCCACTTTTGCCGGCAAATCAAAGCGTATATCCCACACGTGACACGCGCTTTTACGATCACATTATTACGGACATCTCAATTTTCTTGAACTCGTCGTCACAAACGCACTCTTCTCACGAACCACTCTTACGACTCGTCATCATCAGCTGTTTCTCAGGTTAAATCGATTTGTAAAAAAAAGTGTTCTTCGTTTTTTTTTTTTTCATTTTCAAAACAAATTGTGCGGAACATCATTTTCTCAAATGATTTTCGAGTTTTTTTTGCAAATTTTTCGTAAAATGTCTTATCGATAAACAATTCGTGAAAGATTTTTTTATCCGGACTTTCTCAAATGTCCACAAGTTCAGAGAAAATACACTCGTGGCAGTGGCGATATTTTCATTACGATTTTTTCAGCATCAGCCCCAAAGAATGATAAACGAAAAATTATTATTGATCACTGGAATGTTCGTGTGAATAAACGTCGGTCATCTAAATTTCAGAGATTAATAAAAGAAAATTTTTCTTTTTTTTTTTTTAAACCATTAAACATCGGGCTCGTTGAACGTACCTTGAAATTCGTTCTCCGGAGTTTTCCTCGGCTAGAAAATGATTCAAAATTGCGAATAAAAAGCGTAGCACATGCGTTTATAAATCGTGTGAGACGAAAAAAAAAAAAAAAACAAACCAGCGAATAGGAAAATTGAAAAACTATTTAAACGTAGAACTCTGAAGATTCGATTGAATTAAAAGGAGCGTGAAAAATCGATGATTTACGATAACTTGAGTAATCCGAAATACTCGAAAACTCGAAAGGATATAAATAATTCACGTTTTTATCGATGATTTATTGTTAAAGTTTTAATGATTATCGTTTATTTGTTACTGTCGCGATCGACACTGCGAACTCGATAATATACGAAGACGATGTTTAAAGCCCGTGATAGTACGATGAAGAAGAGCGCTCGCGTTTCGTCTTCAGGGTTCGAGTACGACTGGGGCCTCACGTAGGAGGGGTCCTGACTATGAGTCCCCGCTAGTCCCACTTATCAACCAACCAGAAAGCTCCGGCTACCGGTTGAATACTCTAGTCGTACCTTTGCTCTTCGTCCTCGTCGTTGTCGTCGTCGTCGTCGTCATCGTTCACCACGTCCTCGTCCTCGTCCTTTTCGAACTCACAAAACTCTCATTGCCAATTTTTCCTCCTCCCCCCCCCCTCTCCCCCTCTACACTCTCCTATTTCTGCTTTTCTATTTCGTTCATTCTTATGTATCATTGTTAATTATCATTCTTTTTTCGTTTCAGTTTCATGTCACTTTTTTTTAATGCTAACACTAGGTCTATCAAATTTTAAAATTCTCGCATCCACTTTTCTTCTCGTTAAGCAATTTCTATTTTATTCGAATGCAGTTTTCTGCGTTCCCAGTAGAATGCTATTTCGTTCTCGCGTGATTTTTCATTGCATTTTTTTTTTTTTTTTATTGCTCTGTCTTATTCTGTTTTCTCTCTTCTCGACATCCCTCGGCTCTTATGCGCGTTTTGCTTTCCACAAAATTTGCATCGTCGGAGCTCTCGCTTTTGCTTTTTTTTTTTTTTTTAACTCGATATTCGTTCTTCTCTCTCGTCTGCGTGTATTTTCATTTAATTTTGAATTATTTCGGTTCTCTTGTATCTCGGGATTTTCTCGTTTCTCTTTTCCACAGTTCTGTTCTTGAAATTGCAAGTTTTTTTTCTCTCATGGCCGAATTAAGATTTTTTTTTTTTTTTTGGATTTTATTTAATTAAGTATTTTGTTCGTTGAAAATTTTCGACGTTTCTCGAATTCGTTCACTCGCTTTCGATCATCGTCGCTGTATTTAATTTTATTATTATATTTAAAACATTCTCTCTCGCTCTTTCCCATAATTCGTCTCGTCTTTCGCGTACAGAGCAAGTTTTTTTTTCTCCCCTTTTTTTTTTTTTTTTTTTTTTTTTTAATTCTCTTTGCTCCGCTCTTCGTTGCCACTGAACTCCGCGAGCTCTACGTGAACGTAGACTCCACCAGGGGCTATACAACCTGCAAACAGGCTATCCCGATGATATTGCTTTTTCCCCCGGGTGGTCGACCAACAACACGCTCACTCCACGCTCGAGAGCAGATAGAACAGGAGTGATAGCTTAGAAAGCAAGAAGAAGGACGATTCGTTCGAAAAAAAGTCGAGGAAAAACTATGTTTTTAGTGAAAATAGAAAGAAAGAAAGAAAGAGAAAAAAAAACGAGAAAAGAAATGTTCTGAATGTATGGGGAAAAAAAATTTATTTCTGGAGTTCGATGATAATTAATAATACGAACCTGCACTGAGAAAAAAAATTTGAAATTGTGGCGAACAAATTAAATTTGTTGATTCAACAAAACTTTTGTTGATTCAACGATATTTTTGTCGTGGTGAAAAATTAAGTATTTGAATGAACCAAATTTCGTTTGGGTTAACAAATTTTATTTTGTTCGCCACGATTCGTTGAACCAACAAAAAAATTTGTTGAACCAACAGAAAATTTGTCGAACCATCAAAAAATTTGTTGAATTTACGAATTCATTTTTCTCAGTGTGGAGAACATTTATTTCAATGATTTGTCGAACGTCTTTATTTCTAATGGAAGAGAAAGATAATAAATTAAAAAAAGAACTGGAAATCGAATGGTAAGAGAAGAAAAAAAGCTCGCAGATTTCGAATCATCCGAATGTGTATAAATTAATATTTGATCATCAACTCGAGAGTAAATGGTATCCCCATACGAATGTGTTTCATTTGAAACGGCCAAACGAGTTATTTGTTTGTTTTGTGTTTTTTTTTTTTTTTTTTTCAATTTTTTTGAAAAATGAGCTGCAGCTAATTCAGGCAAATCGTTTGCCAGATGCAATTTGTTTTTAACGAGTTATTTTTCACGCCAGAGGGCAGCCTAGTTTACAAAAGCTGCGTGAATGTGTGCTGCGCTGGTTAGGTGTTACCTGTTGGTCCTTTTGCCGGAGGGAAAGTCGACGATATGTGGGAAACCATAGGAAAAGTTTTAGTTTGCCTCTAAGCGAAATTCACTGATGTTTAATGCATCCGCAGGCCAATGTCAGAGTCACGATGGAAAGTTCGTACTTGCTGGGCTCTCGATCGAGGGGGGCAATGGGGGGGGGGATAGAGGATGCACGAACGTGTGAAACAAGCGATGATCGATTGCTTTCATCTTTCTCTTTGCATGATTTTTCAATGACCCTCCTCCCCCCTCTCATGTGAAAAATAATAATAATAATAATAATAAATACATATGTGAAAATAAACACGTGTACGCATATATATATCGTTGCTGCTTTTTTCTTTTCTCTTTCGTTGTGCGTACAGCCTTTGATTATAATCACCCACCTTTCTCGAGGTTGCATACATAAATTCTTCGGAGCAATATAACACAATAAAGTCTCATCCCGTCTCCTCGTTTTCAATGCAGATTTCTCTACTCTGCTGCGCTAATTTAACTCGTTTTTTAATAAATCTTCCTCTCTATCAACATTCTTCTTTCTTTTTTTTCTTTTTCATTCTACTTATTCGTGTCTCTCTCTTTAATTTTTTTAGCCTCTCAGCTTCCATCTCTTTTTTTTATTTTGTTCTATCGCTGTTTATCCTTTTTCTGAATTCTTTGCTTTCTCACTTTTCATTCCTTGTATTATTTCGGTTTTTTTTTCATTTTTTTTTTTTTTTCAATTTCACAGTATTCGAGTCGCTTCTGCTGTTTCTTATTTTTCATTCTTTTTTTTTTTTTTTTTCTTGGCAATCGCCGAGTAAAAAGTCTCTCTTAGGCTTTGTCCGGAAGACTCAAATGGCCTCGTATCTTTGTGCAGTAATAAGACGATGAAAGAATCGAATTCAGTTTACGTGTATTATCGCGAATCGCGATCATATCTGTCCATTACGTGATGTAGTGGATATTTGAGGGAACTCTCTATATAATATATATATATAAAGAAAAAAAAAGGAAGAAAAGAAGAGAAGAAAAAATGCACATACCGATGTGGTTAAAGCGAGCACGTGCGCGCGGAGAGCTCGTTCGAGTTTTGCGGTATCGTGGTCTCTCTTGTTAAACCTTGTTCGTTCGTTCGTTCGTTCGTTCGTTCATTCGACTACTTTCTTCAAACCACTGAAAACAGCTTCACCATGGTTATTTCTATTTCGCACTCGCACACGTCGTTTTCATGGAAAATCATTTCTGACACATGATTCGTTAACGATTTCGAGAAGCTTGTACCGTTTTATTCTTCAACATCGATTCTGTGATCATCAAAAAATGGGTTCAATTGACACTTTTATTGGTCCAAACCCTTTTTATTGTGTTTTCATTAAATCTTGAAGGGCGTGAAAATAATGATTTTTTTTCTCTCAATATTCTGAAGTTCTTTTTCTTACGACCCCCGTCGATGAAACGTCATATTCTGTTGGTAGCTGTTTGAGTTGAGGTGCGAGCAATATAAAAAAAAAAAAAAAAAAAATTGTATAGTGCTAAAATCACTTCGTTTAGTCGGATGATATTCGTTGCATAAGAGATTTTCTCTCGAACGAACCGTTTGGTTGCTTTGTATAGCTCGTTGCGATCTCAAGATTCTCGAGTTGGTGAAATATTTACATGTATAGTAATGCCTTGGAGCGTGATATCGAACGAGGAAACTTATTCGATCTATACGCTTGGATGATTCGCGTCAAAAGGAGGCCGCTGGCTGGCTGCTGCTGCTCCTGCTCCTGCAAACGCCGACGCTAATATTCTCAACTCTCCTGGAGGAGTGGACTCTTCGCTGTGCACAAAGATTATGTTGCCTGTGCTCTGCTATCCTCATCCTTGTCTATCGTCCTTATAGGCTAGCTACATTCCTGTTTTGCCTCGCCCGCGTTTCTACCATCTCTTCGATTCTCTCTATCTCTCTTCTGCTTTTTTTTTGCTTTCTGTTTCTTCATCCTTTTCTTTCTTCCTCTCTCTCTCTCTCTCTCTTTCTCTCTTGCTGTTGCTCTTCATTTTCCTCTTTCTCTCTTTGTTCCTTTCTTGTGACGCTTTTATCCAGTCGTTAAGTCAGAATCCTCGAGAATTCCAGTTTTTCCATGCAGAATAATTGTACCCGGTCTGAAGGCGGGAACCCCCATTGCAGAAAACTGCATAACAACCGTGAGAGAAATAACGAAACTCGGAAGTGCTCTTTCACACTTAACTCCTGCGGAATTCTGTGGCTGCGATATTGGCTACCCTCAAGAATTAACCTTTGCAAAAATCAATATTTCACAAGCGTTATTTGCACTTTTTTTACTCCAGGAATGTCAAAAACTTTTTTCTGATTTTGTATATTTTTATATTGGAATTACGAAGAAATTACAATTTTTCTTTTCGAAATTAACAAAATTTTCGTTTAATGAAAACGACTAAATGAAATTTGTTTAAAATTTCAATGCCAGCCCAATCTCAAATTGCTACGTCTCGTCACTACTGGGATCTACTATTTCGAGGAAGAACTATTTGGAAGACCCATTTTCGAAGAGCGCAGCCTCGGCCTAAGGACTGTTCTTCGAGCCCCATTAATTAGCATGTCAAATCTAATAGATGTCTGGAGAAGATAGCTGGTAATGAGTATATCGATGAAACGATGAATAAGAATAGAAAATTTGCATGGATTGATTTTTCGTTGGATGGAGCACGAGTGTGAAAATGAGGGATTGAAATTGCTCGCTATCCGTCACTCGATCTGCAAAAAACAAAAAAAAAAAGGCAGTATTAAGCATGAAATTGCTCCAATTCCCATAGAGAAATATACATATATGTATGCTGGTATGTATATTTTGTTGGTTTGCTCTTTTCGTCCTCTCCCCATGACAAGGACACAGTCGTTGGGTGCCGATCGAGTTGCTTTTGCCACATGCATGTACTCTCGAGCAGCAGGCACCAAAGAGAAGTCCAGCACTATCTAAACTAGATCTCGAGGAGTTATGCCCACCTACCAACCTACCTACCCTACATTAAGCACCTTCACATCCTCTACAGTTGAACTTTGCTTAGCTGGAGTTTCTTCGATGCAATATTTATCCAGCTGACTAACTAGTCAGTTCGATGTTAGTCATTCGGAAATTTTAGATCCGGACATGCATGATGGACTCGAGGTCGAGATAAAACTCATTTTTAATGGTGACTGACGTACTTGTTCGCGGCTTGTTCTCAACAAAATTCTGACAAGATTTCATATTCATATAGCTTCTTTATCGGCTCTCATCATTCGGAAAGTTTTCCAAACTTATTTCGTGGCTCATGATTCACTTTCTCGAATATTTCACTTGATTTATTTAATCACGCATCCATTAATCCGACACGGTGCTAGATTCCGTCAATCAAATGGCCTGGTAATCAGCTTCACAGTTTCGTTCTGATAAGATAGTCGTCGAATGCTGGGTCCCATTGAATTATCGGATGTTTGACTGTACCCAAAGCGGTAGGATGCTTTGGTATGTGGAATATATCTGGCGGGCACGGAAATCGATCGCAACAAGCTTACCCACTCTCGTTACTTTCCTCCCTCCTGTTCCCAGACCATTTTCCACTCGCGCCAGCTATGTCACTCTATCTAAGAGTATTTAGCATGGGAGAAGTTCGTACGTGGGATAAACAGGAGAATCATTGGATTCAAAGGTGCTTCGAACGAGGGGAAAACTGTCTGGGATCGTAAGCTCACGCTTGGTTTGAGATAATATCGAGGTTGATGGTCCTAATCTGTTTAGTTTGGAAAAGATCCGACACCTCTTTCCTCCTCCATGTATTAAGAGTTTAGCCGAGTTCGGAGAGTCGAAAAAAAAATTGATATTTTTTTCTACTGTTATCGATGCATCGAACACTTTGTTTCCAAAGTTTTCAAATTACTGCTATAGAAACACTATTTCGATTGACATTTCTTGCAAAAAAGTATTAAAGTTTCAGCTCGAAACTGTCAATTCATCTTTCGACTCGTTGATTTCCACTGTTTTACGTTGTTTCTCCAATTTTTCTTAACTCGTCGACTAAAAAAAAGTGTCTGAATAAAGTTATTTGACCTTTTCAACGACTTCCACTGTCTTAAAAGCTCATCTGAGAAGTCTGATGCTTCAATTTGCAATCCCAATCAATCCATCAAACTATAAGTAACGAAACACAAAACGAATTTATTCCCTAATTTTGAATTCCGGCTCATTGCCAATCTGCATCTGATGTTCCGATCAATCGTTGATCTGATCCAAAATCAAGTCTCATTTGTTCGAATTCAAAAAATAACTTATTTCTCACTGAATAATCAAGTTCTCGCACCTACAAAGAGAGTTGCGTTTAAATGTGTATACAGGTGGCAACTTAACATGTAGACCAGATGGCTCGGAGCTCCAACGCATCTACGAGAGAAGCGCGGAATGCGAGAAATGCTCGAGTTTCTGAGCAAAACTGGCTCCCGTTGATGGTCACGGACATGTCACATGTAGAACGCCCGTGTGACTCTCGATCGAGCACGGTCCACGATCCAAGAAACAAGAGAGGATATGCTGGGAAGAGCTACACCGGGAGATGCATCTCGGTTGTTAGATCCCGTGGATCCAATAGCTCTCCTTCCTACGTATATTCACCTCCAGAACGGAGTAGCAGGCAGTCTCTGCGAGCGAGGCAAGCTTCGATCTATGCTCGACCTGGAAATCGATCTCACCGAGTTGATCTCTCGAAGTTTGCTTGCTTGCTTGCTTACTCGTTCCCTCGACGTTCCTATTCGCTGATGTGGGGGATCCAACTTTCCTATCCAAGATTCTCTTACACGCGCTTCCAATCTTTACCTCTTATACATATCTGTGCATACACATATATACGTCCACTCATCTATATATCTCTATCTCTCTCTCTATATCTTTGCATAAATTTATCTACCCTCCTAGATCTCTTCAACGGAGACTGCAACCACATTTCGTCTAACTATTCAACCATGTGTTTGATCCTACTTCGATCCGTTTACGCGCTGAAATTCTTCGAGAATAGCATTCATCCGGTGAAAAAGCTTCGAGAATCTGTAATTTTTTTTTTGTTTTTCTTCAAATCTCCACAAAACTTTGTTGAAATTTAAAATAAAACTTGGAATTTGAACAACGATGAATAAAACTGAACGGCTTTTGATCATACATCATCGGCATACTCGGCGTCGAACGGCGTTTGGACTATATTCGGTGACGAATGGAGCCATCAAAAGTCAATTTCGTAATAATCAATTAGTCATCGATAAATCATGAAAAATGGTACGCGATGAAGGGCCTCGAAGGAGAATCAATACTCGTTCTTTCGAGCAATCTAATAAACGATCAAATCTGTTATCGATCGATCGACGTCGCTCAATACCAGAAGCAGATGTTGAAATATATATTTTCTCATAAAAAAAAAAATAATAATAATAATAATTGAACGAATATTAATGAATTAATGAGTTAGATCGGAAATGGGTCGCACTTATCTCATCTCAATGTTTAGCCTCGATACTTATTGAACTGTGGATCAATCGATCGAAAAATTCAAGAGTGCTTAACCCACATATATGCTTCAATGTTGACTGGCGTTAATTACTCCCTTTGGCTTTCAGCAATCGTTGCATGTTTTTTTTTTTATCGTTGGGTGTGTGAGCTGTTGTGTTTCAACAATGCGATGCTTCGGAGTTGCTGTTCGTGTACTCTCACTGTCTTTTTTTTTGTGTTTCATTGTCATTCCCTCTCTTTTTCTCTCTCATTTTCTTAACCATCTCACTTCGACGATAGCTCGTAGTCAATTCTACTTTCAATTGCTTCCGATCAAAGCACACGGTCACGGACTTGTCACATGTAGAGCACTCGTGTTACGGTCATCGGTGTGTACGAGGAAAAAAAAACAAAAATACTTTTATAGTACCAATCTACCTCCCGAGAGAATCTCAATATCCGATCGTCGAGATCACTTAAAACGACACAACAGATGCTCATTTTCTAGAGCTTTTTTTTATCATTAAGTGTTACAATATTTGCCCGGAGGCTGCTGCTGCTGCTGCATCGAATAACACGAAAATTACAGGATAAATCGACCGACAAATTCAAATTTTGTATTACTTCAATGTGAACGTATATTGAGTAAATCGTTCCCAATGATTCCAGACCAAAATTATGATTCTGAATAATTCATCCTCTCGTAATCGTTCTTCAGTCCAATTTTTTTTTCGTTTATCGACACTTCTATCGTTTATTTGTTTGTTTGTTTTTTTTCAATTTTATTTTTTATTCGTTATCCTCGAGTTTGACGTTGACGTATCCTGCAATAAAATTGCTACGCGCGCTCTGTCTAAGGCTCCACCGAGCCTGTAGTGTAACTAACCTGTAACGATCGTGTTACTGCCTTCTCCCTGTTAACTTTATTGCAACTGTTGCTGAATCGCACTGCTACTTTGTAATGGCTCTTCATTGTAATTGTTCTTCACGTGTAAGGTGTTACTGTACCGTAATTACAGCGTAACTGTATCGTAAGTGTCACCATAACGTCCAACATTTTGTTGCTGTACGACGAATTCAGAGAATTTGTTTACTCGAGCTATTACAGGAGTATCTACATGAAAAACTTCTTGTGGCAAATCTAAGGATTTTCTTTTTTTTTCTCACGCAATGTTGACTCTCTTCGTAGCCCTGGCCAAATGCGTGCCCTTTAACCAGTTTAAGAAAAAGTGTGACTTTTTGTTTTCTTCTCTCATATATATACTCGACGAATATCATGCTACAACAATCCTATAATTTAACCTCACGCGATAGCATGCATGAAGAATTGTTGTTGTTATTATTATAACAGGCTGAAACTACAGTGACCTGAAAATGAGTCTGGGATTGCTCGGGCTCAAACACACCTCTTACTCTCGAATCTCCGGCTCTCTTTTCATCTCGCACCAACGAAATAGAGACTTCTACTTATACGCTCGTATATTTGAAAAAAAAAAAATATATAAAAAAATAAAAACAGAAACTCGGAGTCACGTGTGTGAATTGATGATCCACGATGACGATGGTGAAGCCAATCTATAGCTGTGCGATATCGTTACAATTGATTTCGTAATCCGGTTACACTGTTATAAATGATAACTGTAATACAATAACTGGACTCGTGACGTGTATACACGAGGAATTATTAATTATCCGGACACAGTTATTTGCCACTAATCAATCCGTATATACGAGCTTCGACGTGAAAGATATGCTTGATTAACAACCATTCAAATATTATAAAGCAAGATAGAAATAAAAAGCCTCAATACAAAAATTAAAAGCGTTACAATCGACAAATTTACATCGGGACTCTCATCCGAGTGGCTAACATCACTTTCACCAACGATAGATCACTATACGGCTCTTGTGATCGAGATTTTTTTTTATTTGCAATCGAAATGATAAGAAAACAAAACGAATCTCGAAACAATCAACTCGCTTCGATGATCGAAAACAAAAAATCTCATTCTCTATTCCTTTTTTTTTTTTCTTTCTGTCTCTCAATAGTTTACCATCCAATTAACGATGTCACGAATCCGGACACCCGATATATTAAAAAAAAATGTAATAAGTATCGCTGCGTATATATATGTATGCTTTATAAATTTCAAGGCCCTGACTGAATGACTGTGAAGAATTTTTCATGGTAATTGTTTCGTTGGCCCCTTTCACGCGGCTTGTTTTCTTATCCCGGTACTTCCTTTGTTCTTTTCGATTTCGCGTCTGTATACTTTATGTATCTCGTAGTTTTGGTCTATCCTCGTTTTTTCGTTTCTCTCTCTCCGTCAACGCCGATTCTTGAATGTATATATGTGCGTGCGTCATAATGAGTGACAGAAGAATTACAACGATAAAAATGAATACGTACATATAGATATATTTCTGTTCGGAGATGATGAAGATTCATCCTCGCGATGATGAGGCGAGTGCGCTCGATTATTTAAACGACGATACTTTCTTCGACACAGAAAATATCTTCCTCTACTTAATCATCGTTTCTCGCCCTCTCTCTCTCCCTCTCTCTTACCTCCTCGTTCTCTTCCTTTCTCAATAATAAATGTGCTTGTATACGTACATACGTGACCTCCAGCCTTACGAATTTAGTCCATCATTTTCTATATCATAATTTCGACCATAAAAGACAATCAGCTGTTCTCATACCTTCCTTCCCCTCTGGTAGGAGAGGGCACTATTTATTAATCACGCTACAAAACTATGACAATAAAAAAACAAAAACAAATCTCAGACACTCACGATATTTCGAAATCCGCTGCATATCGTTGCAATAAAGTTTCTTTTCTGTCACACTTTTCTTCGTCGCTTTTACCGATTCAAGGAAAACACAGAAATTTCATTGCACTCGGAGGCAATGAAATTAATTATCGTAGTCGAAACTCAATGAAAAAAACATCCTCGCGATCCTGTTGTGATGAAATTTTCAAAAATAAATCAATCCCAGCATTCATAATGTTTTTGCTCACATCCTATATCACACGTTCGTCAATCGAATGACACTGGCATCTGAAATATTCATGCTTAATGAGTCAACGAATGCATTTCTTTTTTTCTTTTTTGTTCACAAACACTCTCAGTGCCCTCGTGTTTATATGCGGGAAGGGACAAGCTCGTTGGGAACGATGGTCTTGCACGGTCGTCATTACTTCGAGTGCCCCCAAGCAAAAGGATAATTAGCCTGATGTTCTTGCCATCTGAGGTACAGCGAAGCTTCGATGTTAATTTAGCCCACAAAGGTATATTGGCCGCACGAGGTAACACAACTCGCTGCATCATTGACTGGCAAACATAAGGGCTCGATTCGTATCGAATAAACGTTTATTCATAGCGAGCTAGAACGCCTTTTTGTTTATAAACTATTCGCTCATGTGTATATATACGAGCCTTTGGCCCAGATGTCTGCGTGAAAGTGGCTGCTATCGATTCCTACCGGAAGTTCACAACGCTCCTCGGGGATCTAGCCAGTGCAATGGAGAGAATCAGCCAACTCTGCTCTGCTCTGCTCTCTCGTCCTCGCTCTCGCTCTCTCATCGCACGAGGAATAGGAATTTAAAAAAATCGAAACGAGACCGTCCATTCGAAGTGTAACGTGCGACCCTGAAATCTTCGTGTCTCGAATTAATATCGTCCTGTCTATTAATTCTCGCATTCATATTTCTACACACACACACACACACAGGCTTATAATCCTCGCGCCTGTACGTCCTAGGTATATGCATGCGCAATCTCTGATAACCGCGCAATGACGAATCATAACGAAATTATAACTGTGAATAATTATTATATTCGAGCATCGAATGAGTGCCTCGGTGATCCCGTTCGTTTATTTGCTTATCAGCCTATTCATTTGTTCGTTTGACACATTTTCTCTTTTTCTCGCAATATCAACATCATCCGGTTACAGCCTTTTTCATGCGTTAGAATATTACTCCGGAACGTGTCAAATCATATTTCGATAAATTTTCACACTTTCTCTCTCTCTCTCTCTGTCTTGCCGATTTTTTTTCATACTTCATATTCTTTCGAACAAAATAATGTTCACTTGGCTCGATCGATTATTGTACGAAATCGATCGGAAATTCGTAATCTCGGTTAAGGAGGGTGGCTACATACGACAATATGATAAGAATTTAATAAAATTTAGTGATATAATATTCTTTAGCATCAAATGCAATGACACAAATTTTTTCAAATTTTTCGTCTACATAGTTGTCGAATAATTGGAGTTTACAATATCCAAAAGATATACCTATATATATGAGAATCCTATGCTTACGGATGTAAACTCTAGTGTTAAATTACTCGAAAACTATGTAGAAGAAAAATCATAAAAAATTTGTATTCATATTTAATTCAAAAGAAAATATGCACACCAAATTTCATTAAATTCTAATCATTTCGAATTTTCTTATGCTTTTAACATGGCAACATTGTTGTGTGTAGCCAACCTCCTTAAATCTCACTCGTTTATTATACTTACTAAGAATATTGAATCTTAATTAAACTCGATTGAATTATTCAATAAATGAGCATATTTTTATACATTCTAATTCTTTATTTTCGTGTTCTTTTCGAATTTTTTTTTTTTTATCATACGTCCGATTCGCTATTGTTCGAAAGCGTTTATAAATTCTTATTCTTCGTTAAATCATACTCGTTATTACTAACGAAGAACATTGAAATTGACTTTAATGGCGCAAAATGACAAATTTAATTGGCTATAATTCGCGATCAAGCTTACTCAACAAAATATTCTTTTAGCAAGGATAATATATTTCCTACGCGTTTGTATCCGTGGGCATTTAATTATTTTGACAAGTCAGTGGCTGGATATGTATAGCCAGCATATGGTGTATGCACCCTAGAATTTCTCGTGTGTCTCATAAAGTTCATGACGTGTCGGGTGGTATGGAGCCAGGAAACATTATCGTCTGTTGGAAAAGTTGGCTTTTACCTCGACGTTAAGGCGTTACGTCGTGTAATAACGAAGACAGAGCCAGTTTCCTCGACGGAAATCTACGCATCTCGGATGTACGAGGCAATTGAGAATACCTCTCGCGGTGAGAAAGAAAAGAAAAGAAACCTGATGAACATCAATATAGAAAACAGAGAGAGCGACAGAGAGCCAAAAAACTTGAGCAAGTCAATATAAATAAGCCGCAAGTTCAGGATACGATAGTCACTCTTTCTTTCATTCGATTCAAACGAAATGAAGAAAATAATAAAAGTATACGTTTAAATGTGTGCGTGTGTATGTCTATACAGGGATATTGTAAGGTACGATCGATGATATTAGAAATTATGATCGAGCTACGCGAGATCGTATGTTTTTTTTTTTCTCGAGACATTGTGCACGCTGCTGGCTGAAAGTATATAAAAATAATGTACGTATCTGTTTTGTATACTTGAAATTCAAAAGTCGTGAGCTCATCTACGATTAATCTGTGTAGCATATTATATTAGACTAGAGGACATTCCGATCTTAATTTCGTAGCGATATGAAATTAATTAAGGAAGCATTGAGGAACGATTCGAGCAAGGATTCTTCGTGTATCGGTTTTTTAATTGCTTTTTGATTGATTTTTTTGTTGGCTCGGTGCGTGAGAGATTCGGGGGGGAGAGGTGGGGGGGGGGGGGGGGGTCAAAAGTTGATCGTTCTCTTGTGAAATTGCCCGTGTGTATACACGTAGAAAGCGATCGTTGATCACTTTTTTTAACATGTTTAGATAGGTCTGACTGTGAGTGTGTGTTTGTAAAGGAACGAGGATCGCTTTCTACGAGCGATTCGATCGAAAAGACTTGGTCGTTTGTAATCGTACGTGTATATAAATATACCGATGGATTGAGATACCTTTATATATATATATATATATATACGTATATATTTGTACGGGCTAAAAGGTCTTTCATGGGATCACGACTCTCTCGTGAAGAAAACACACGCGAGCTGTACGCGGCGCGCGGGGGCGTACGAGGGACAAGAAATAGGGCCAGCAGAGAAATTGCATCTGTACAAGTTGAAATGCACGTGTACGCAGAAAACTCCGAGATCTCCTGCGGCTCGATTTATTCGAAACTCATCTCTCTCTCTTTATCCTTCTCTCTGGCTCTCCTTCGATCTCTTACTCTGCCTCTTTATCTTTCTCTTTCTCCACGTTCGACATATCTCTCGCAGGGACCTATGCCAATGTCCTCTCTTGCATACTTCAATGTTCCCAACGTCTCCCGAACTTATTTACCATTGCCTCGATCACGGTAATGATGATTACGATTATTAAGCGAAGAAAATGATGAGAATGACTCAGAAACTCGATCTTATTTACTATAAATTTGTATGCACGCACGGATGAGAAGGAACTTATGCGAATCGTAAAATGAAAATTAAATGAGAAAGAAAATTTAATTCGCCTACTTTGGCAAAATTTTTAGAAAGTTTTCTTTTTTAGACGCGTGAATTTTTTCGAAATTTTGCTCAAATGAAACTTCAATTTTTCAATCTATAATGAAATTTTCGATTAATTCTTCAACGTGATTTCAACGGAACTCGATTTTTTTCTCGATTTTTTTACCAAGTTTTTTTCTTTATTCATTTGACAAATTGTTTTTGTTCTCGTTTTTTTTTTTCACTATGTTTTCTACAGTTGTTCAGCTCTCGTTCAAACTTACTCGTGCATCGAATTTTAACCGAAGCCACGAATATGACCTCACTTTTTCTAGTTTCGATTTCAATGTCAGACTCAGCCCCGAGCTTTGACGGGATTTCCAATCTTTATTCGAACTCCACGCGCACGTGTATACTCTGATGAAACAATTTATTGGATCTCGCTGTAATAATTCAATCAACACTCGCCCGTGGAATTCCGTTCGTACTATGTGCTGGTTATCGGGGAAAATACCAATGCCGATTTCAATTCGAATATCATTGTAACCTATTAATTTGTTCCCAAAGAGCCAAGAAATCCAAATCGAGGAAAATTGCACCTACAATCCCCAACATAATACGGACGATGACGTACACGATCGATTTCATTTGGCGATGAAATCGTGATATAATGACTGACAATATTTTCGCGATGAAAAAACACCACGAAACACGTGTTTCGTCTGCGTGCTTAGACGGATCGCTAAATATGGGCTATTCAGGCTCGAATCCCTCGAAATTCAATCGGTCAGAGTTGTTTTTCAATTATTTTTTATACATCACAATTTTATGACGATTTTTTCAAAATTATACCATTTTTTTTTGATGATGCTAATATTTTTTTTGTCTGTGGAACGAACATTTGGATTTCAGAAAAAACATTTGTGAGAATAACAGTGTTCAATTACTGTTTAAAAAAAAAAAAAAAAAAAAGAGACAAAACTTGAAAAACTGGGTCGCTTGAGAGGCTACACGTCGTCGTGAACGCTGAAAATTTAGGTGATTTTTGGGAATTTTTTTTGTAAGAAAAATATTCAATTGAATGTTTCGGAAAATTGAGAATATATTTGGCTATACAACATAATTTTTTAATAGAAAAATATTGAGATCCAAGCGACTTATGCGCTGTCTTCGGAGGCGCCATAAAAAAGTTTCTCCACTGCTGCTATATGATTCCGGCCGATTGAGTAGCTGAAACCGAAAAAAGAAAAAAAAATGTCGTTTAACTGAAAGGTATTCCTGTGCAATGACGTAGGATTTTCGAAAAATATCAGAATCCAATAAAATGGCGTAGTTATGAAAAAAAAAAGCCTGTTTTCTTGCCTATAAAAATGGTAGTTTTTTCAACGTCAAATCGTCAATTTTCATCCAATCAAAAATATCTTAGTTTATTGTAAATATATTCAAGAGTACGCAGTTAACATTCCAAGTCAATCGAACAATTGCTCTTCGAGTTACAATGTGAGCAAATTTGAATAATCTCATTTCGAGAAAAACGCTATTCTTCTTTTAATTATTTATAGTTTTAAGATATTTTTGTGAGTATAAACTCTCAAAAAAAGCAAAAAGAAAACGATTTTTTGAAAGTGTCACACTGGTATAGCCCTTTAATAAAATTTGTGTAATTTTTAATGTTTCAATTTAGTTGAGCAATGGAAAATTCAAATTAGAAAACGACTGCACGATATTCCATCCAAAATTCTGACGAATATCGAAACAAAAGCTTTTTACATAGTTCTAACAAATTTTCCTTCATCTAAAGGTGCATTTTCCCAATGGTTTTCACGAGTTCGATCGTTTCTGAGAATTTTCTATACACCACTGATTTATCGCTCGATTATATATGCTCTTCGACGTCCTTGATATTATTAACAATTGACGAGAAATGTGGCCTCGACCTATCGATCAATCATCGGTTGCTATTAACGATAGATAAAATAAAAACGACCGTGCGGAAAGTCACTTTTAAATTTCGATATGAAAAGTATGTGAAAACCGAGACTCGAACGTGCTACCAACTTTTCCTCATTTAAAATTCGATTTTCCATAAAGCTTTGACGAGTTTAATTATTTTTACTGATTTTCAATAAATCGTTGATTCACCGTCGAATTGTAATGATGTTTTTAGTCATCATTGATTATTGATATTTGAAAAGTGGTATGGTCATGAGATTAGCATCGACGGCAAACAATTTCTGCCGTGAATATATGTCATTCGAATATAAATTGAATACTGCCAATCAGAATGCATTTCACGAGTCAATCAACGAGAGCGTGGAACGTGAATCTTCAGGCGTATTAGAGTCTGTCATTTCAGAGCAACATTTTTTTTTTTAACGGTTCCACCCTAAAAATCTACAGTTTGCATCCAGAAACGAAACTGTGCGAGAGGAGAGCTCTGTCAAAAAATATTTAGAGGTCGCGCTACGCTATTGAAGTTTTCCATTTAAATAACACGTAAAAAAATATTTTTTTTCACTTATTTTATTACCCTTATGTGATTTGCCATGCTGTAATATTTTCCAAGCTGCTTCTCACCGGAAATCCGATGCTCAACAATAAAGTCCATTGAACCAAGTCCATAAATTCAATAGTTTCGTCGACACCAATGATTGAAATGAATTTTATGTAAAAAAAGCTGAATTCAAATAGCACCTGGATTATTGAAAACATTCAAACAGCAATTTAGTAAAGAAACATGAAAGACCCTACATGTAAATTACCTTTCAATGGAACCCCGCAATTCCGATGAACGTCGCAAGGCTCATATGTAAGCGAACTAATGATCCGTTCAATTGATCAGCAACACGCGAGATAGTTGAGTTTCTCCTTCCATATGTGTAAACGAAAGCAAAAATGCACGTAAAACTGTACGATGATTCGTTATCAATATCCCGAATATGAAAGGCTCAATGCTTTCTAAATTTTACACCACAAAATAGTGCTCTGAATAAGTTTTCGAAATTGGAAGAAAAGAAAAAAAAATTTATCCGAAACCGTACTAATACTCAGCCACCTTCGATACCGGACCAAAGTTGCAGCCCAAACAAGTCACATAGAAACAATGAATTAATTATCTAGTCCATGTATCGAACTCCGGCACACACTGTGTAAGAAGTTGGATGTACGAAAAATAGATCGAAAAAAAAAAAAGGAGAAATATCTCGTGTTCGAAAGGGGTGATGGACCGCAACGTTCCCATAGACGACTCCATACATTTTCCCATACTTCCTACTGCACTCCTCCGATGCAGTGACTGGTGTACGAGATTTTTATTGATCTTTCTGTTATATATATATATATAGATATATATGTAGCAGTGTGTTGGTCCATTGCGATCCTTTCTGTACGGGGTGTCTTGGGTGAAATACGATAACTGATATACACCCGAAGCGTACGGCAAACCAGGTACCGTTAAACCAGAGTGGCAAAACTGTTTCGTATAAACCGGATCAATTTATAAGCAATGAGGAAGAATTACGCTTGAAATATATCCGGTACTTAATTCAAAGATATTCCCATAAGAGAGCAAAAATTTGAGACACGGATAACCAGTTTCCAATCCAATTTTATGCTGTCATTCTTTATGGACAAATTTCTCGCTCTGATTGGAGATGCTTATTTTATTTTATTTCAATTCGTCAACGAACTAGGTGTTCGTGATGAATTTTTCACAAGTGCGTTCGCAACAGGAACGAGAATCTTTTGATTTTGGCAATATATATGTTTAAATTTATTTACGAAAAAGTTTTTATGACTACGTGAAGAAATAGGATTTTTAATTAATTAATTAAAAACGAAATGTGTAATCGAAATAATTGAGAATTCAAATTTTCAACGGGCACTTTAAGCGCCATCTGTCTCCCATAACGATCGACGAATCGTTGCATCTTCTGCATTATCAACCGTGGTAATTGTTCTCTCTCGGAGGATTTCGAATCAATTCAAATTTCGTCGAATTCAAAATTAACAGTGAATATAACGACGATCGAACGAGCTCGAAAAAAAAAAGAAAAAAATAACCAAACAACGCCATTCTTTTCGTCAACAAAGTCGTGATATACTTTATTAAATTAAAGCAAAGAGAAGAAAAAAAAAATAAGAAGGAGCACAGAGGGGAAAATATATAAATTCCAAAAATTATACAAACACGAAGAAGTATCGATGTCAAATCGATAACGACACGTGCCTTGATCCTTAAAATCTTTTTTTCTTAATTAATATCGAAAAAAAATACAATAATAAAATGTATTCGATCCTCGAAATTCATTCATATTTATCATATGTACATTTTTCGCAAATATTAATGGCATGAAGTTATAACGAAACGTTAAATCCTCAGAATTTATGTATAATATTAATCGATCATTGCTATGATGCATTATATAAAGTTTTATCTCCCACGTTAAAAAATAAAAAAAGAAAAAAAAAAAAGTCTCTTATTTCTAGATAATAATATCCTCGATAAAAATAATATTTAATAATATAATCGAATGATAATAGTAATATTAATAATAGCAATAAAATAATAATAATATGATAGTAATAATAATAAAAAATAATAATAATAAAATGATATAGTAGTCAGAAAATAATTATCGGTAGTACGCTTACTATTGTTAAAAAAAAAAAAAATTTGTAAATGGAATGCACTATACACTGTTTATACAAATAACGATAAATTTGCAACAATTCGCGCAGAATAACAGAGCGTGACGTTGAATTCAATTTTTTTTCTCCCTTTTCATTGTTTCAAGCTTTTTTTTTTTTTTTTTCAAACGTTCAAACGAACGTGTGAAAAATTGCTACAAAAAAAGGGAAAAAAAAAAAAAGAAAATCACGAACTTACGTCACTTTAAAGCTTTTGTATGTGTTCTCGCTCATGAAATCGTCTCTAATGAGACTCCCGTACGTTATTATTATTATTATTATTATTATTTCAATTTCTTCATGGCTCCCTCGACGGCCTCAATCGTTTTTCTTCATTTTTTTTTTTATTTATTTTTTTTTTCCATCAGCTTTTAATACTTTTGTTGAATTTTAATTTTTGCTGTTTTTCTTCTCTCCGTGATGAAAAAATCGCACGCGACCTTTACAAGGCCTCGTTTATTTTTCTTCTTCGCTTCGCCGGTACACGTGTAGCCTTCGAGACATTTTTGGGGGGGATCGTCGTTCATTTTTTAAGGGCTCCAAAGATATATTTTCTCTACGAGAACGTTCGGTGGATCTGCCCCTCCCCCCTCCCTCGCCCAATAGCTCTTTCCTACATTTTCACAGATCGCGATTTAGCGAGCAATACATGAAAGTCGTCGATTTCATCCACGGTCGGTAAGTCAGATCGTGATCTTGGTTTTTTTTTTCTTCATTTTTTTTATCTTCCAACTTTGGTGACGTTTTTTTGGTTCGCTGAACAACATCGGTAACTTTCGGCGGGATAATTCAGTGTTCGTTCGTTTATTTATTTATTTATTTTTGTGTATTCGCGAACTCGTCTCGTCCTGAATCTCTATAAACGTATTCATATTCGTTTTTTATTATTATTATTATTTTTTTTTAATATATTTTTCAATATTTATATATTCGTGTGACCGTTCGCCTGAAAAAAAAAAAAAAAAAAAAAAAAAAAAAAAAAAAAAAAAAAAAACATAAGAGCGAGAAAGAAAAGTTTTAAACGATAAACTCATTCTGTATGTTTCGTTATTGTTCCTTGTCTGATTCCACGAAAAGTATATTGCTTTTCTCGTCAAACTTTGGCGCACGACCTTCCGGTCTAAACACTTCGAACACCGTTTTCTTTTTTATTCCTTTTTTTTCCCCGGAGATTTGTGCGCGTGTACGTAGTTTTTTTCTTTCTTTCTTTTTTTTTTTTTTTGTCTCGTCTTATTTTTTCGCTCGCTCCGAGACCTCGGATTTCACAAAGTGTAAACAGGCTCCGTGTGATGCGAAGGCACGCAGTAACCGCTGTAAGTCTTTATCTCAAGCACACCCGAGTACGATCTCGCCGGAAGCGAACCCGGATCTGTATGACGTCTTGGACATCTGTGACCTTTTGGACATTGACACAATGGCGATGCGTTAACCTCCTCCAATTGCGAACTTCGCCTCTTACGCACTGTGAATAATCTGCAGGGCTCTTTGTGCTGACATCGTAATCTCTGAATCGAGAAGAAGAAAAAAACGAATAAAATAAATAAAATAAAACATAAATTAGCATCGCGTTTAAGTAACTGACGAATGAAGCATCCTCGAAAATCGATCGAAACGCATCAAATAAATGTTTAATCGAATCAAATTAATCGGACAATCAAATTTCCGATCACTAATTAAATTTATGCATTTATTCTACAGAATTTTCAAAATGTAAATTCGTTGAAAATTATTGATATGAAATGGTGATTTTTTCTTTTTTTTTTTTCTTTTTGTTTTTCTGTTGAAAATGAAGATTCGACACTCACACTTTGCGGCGAACAGGCAAAAGCGTAGATGAAACCAGGATTGCCCTCGGGCGATCTGTGAGGTTGTCGTCTCACGAGGTAGGGAACGCTACCGGGTCTGCAACGACAGTGCACCCTTTGGACCGTAGCGTTTGCTGGTCCTCCGCCCGGTGCCAAAGTCCACGTTACGTCTCTGAAAAAGATGAACGAAATGTTTTATTTGAAAAACAAAAAAATGCATCAACCGGAAGATCGAAAAAAAGGTTTTTTTTTCTTTCCCCCGGATGCGCGAGTAGTATTTGAAAAACCGTATCGAGCGAGGAAACAAATTTTTATTGATCAAAAAGATTTTATTTTATCACGCGGCAATCCGAAGGTTTTCTGCGGTAGCGCCAAGAGGGAAATCGGATTAGTTTCATAATTAAAATCAACGCGTGCTTTGATCCACGTCGGATATCTCTCCACGAGTGAACGATAATTCGAAAAATTTATCAAAGCGAATGAAATTATTATTGTTCACGAATAATCCCGGATTTAATTGACTTTGAGCATTAGCCTCGACCTCTCATAACCAACGTTGATCAAATTTTCACCGATATAACCTGATTTGTTTGTCGATTTCCGGAATTTACAATTATTATTATTGTTATTATTACGGGGGAAATGTCAGTCTTTCAGTATTTGGAGTCAAATTGACAATGAGATTTGCGGCTGACCTCGTTTCCATTCTCATCTAATTTGATATAGAAATTTCCCTCGGGGTGAATGACAGATCGAAGGGAAAGATAATAACGAAAATGGGTAATCGCTTGACGTGCTCGGACGAACGCTCTCCCTGATGAACTTTTCACTTGATTCGACTTCTTTCTTTTTATTTTTATTTCATTTTTTTTTTTTGTTGTTTTTTCTCTTTGTTTTCCCTCTAACGAGCAATTCTCGTCTCGACTAATAACGAATTCCACGGTTTCCTCGTGCTTTTATAGCAAAGTTGAATTTTTCGCGTTGTCTCCCCCCCCCCCTTTTTTTATTCGGGAAACGGATACGCAGAACTCACTTGAAATAACGACAGATCGGCAATCTCTTAACGGGCTCGCATAACTTGTACTGTCGCGTCTTGTCGACGATGGTGTGACCGTCGTCGGCATGAAGGCTGCTCGGACAGGCACGTCCACCTGGACATCGGCACTGCCTCTCGACCCACGGTGCACCGTACAAATCAACCTTGCTACAGACCTCGCTACGATCCGAGCATTCCGGCAATTCTTCCTCGCTCTCCTGCAATCAAAAATATCAAACAATCGTTAATTTTTTTTTTTTTTCTTTTTCTTACAATTCTCCGTTCGAAAAACGAATAAATGCTTACGGCTAAATATCAATTTTACGTTTTTTTTTTTCATTTCGTTTATTCATTTACGTAAGAATTTACAAAATCAAGGGGAAAAAATTAGTGGGAATAATATTTGTAGGTCAACGAATTCAACAACGACTGCTGGATCAATATTTTTTTTTTTTTTTTTTTTTTCAAGCATTATTTCCTTTGAGTTATTTAAAACATTTTCTCGCGTTATTATGAACCGAAATCGATATTCAAAAGATCGTTGAAGTAACCGAATGGTTCAGGTTGCTTTTTCGATCGAAATTTCGGACGGATTTGAGGCGTTTGAACTCTGAAATGGATTTGAATTGTTGAAAAAGATTCGAGAAATAAATTATTTCGTGAAGCGAGTAAACAAATGGATTTTTATTGAGCTAGACAAATAGGTATAATTGAAAAAAAAAAAAAAGGTAGACGAGAGAATTTAATTTGACGGAGTGACTGAAACGATCGTTGGAAATGTTGAATTTGTCATGCGCGTTTCCGAGACATGATTTTCTCGCTTTACGGTAAGAAAAAGAAATAAAAAAAAGAGGCAAACGGGTGAAATAAATAAATTGGTCTGATTATCGTGGTTGTCCATAAGTCTGAGAAAACGAGGAGAGAAAATTCTGCCGAGAAGTCGTGAATCATCGGTCTCGTTGGCGCAGTTGCGGGACGCATATATCGCGACGCGAGAAACTTGGGCATCGTCCAATCTATTCGCATAGATGCGTGCGCTATGATTGTCGTGGAAAACGTGAAACTGCAGTTGCATTTATGGGGAATAAAAGGGGGAGAGAGAGAGAGAAAGAGGTTCGTTCTCTCTTGATACATTCATCACAAACGCTACCGGGTTTAAGTTCAAGTGAGAGTAACGAGCCATGAAGTATGAGAAAGAAAGAAAAAAAAAAAAAAAATTAAAGAAGGTTCGAGTGTGACCATAGAGGAAAGCAAGATTTTATTTAAAAAATCATCAAATGCATTTTGTAAACGATTGTCTGACTGTTCAAATTTGACTTTTGTCAAATGATCCCTCTCTCAATATTCCATCCCTCGACATAAAACGCTTCGATACAAAGGTATTCGTTGGCTTCGTGACAATAAAATAAAACCAAAAGCCCCGATATAACAATGCAATATCTATATCGATGTTAATTAATTTCTCTCGTTACGCTCGATTAAAATAACGAACATGGTACGGAGAGACTGTGTACGTGTGTGTATAAGCAATTAAGAGCTGCGGCAAGAGAGCTCGAGACTGACTGGGGTTGCTGCTGGCTGCGCGTATATACTCTCTCAGCCATCACGACCAATTGAAACTTTAATCAACAAATCAATGAAGCCATATTTGCCCTTTTAGTATTTCGCTTCGCAGACGAAAATGACATTTCGCAATCGAATATATGATCACTCCGTTATTCCGTGTTATATTTTACCAGCACGAATTATTCTCATTTTCACCATTATTCTTATTTATTATTAAGAATGAAGTTATTTAATCTTTTTCATCCTTCGTATCTCTATATATATAAATCTGTTCGCTGAAAAATGTTTGGCCGCTTTTCAATCAGAAACGACTTAACCGATTACAATGATTCTTTTACGAAATTAAAGATCATGATTCAAACTGTGTTTGTGGTTTTGTAAAATTTCGTTATCTTCATTTCAACAGATATGCAAAAAAAAAGTTCCAACGATTTCGTTCAATTTTCAATTTCGTTCAATTTGAAGGAAATCGAAAAACTACCAAAACGAGCGGTGGCTGAATGCTCAATTCGGTATAGAAAAAAAGTTGCAACATTTCCAATGGAAATGATGAAAAATTAAAAAAAAAAAATGACAAACTTTCGTTTGATTATTTTTCCTGCTAGATATGCGGCGGGCGAAGTCCGCAGGCACAGCTAGTATACAATAAATCGTTGAGAATATAAAATATATCAAAATTCTTGTACAGAAAATTCGTTCGAATCGATGAAAAAAAATGTTAATTAGAAAAAAAATCATAAATTTCGAGTGATCGCGACGCAGAATCAGTTAAATCGACAATCCGCGAGAGTTTACAACGGGGGCGAGCCTTCTCGCATATATACTTGACGTTGACTGACGGGATTTACACCGGATATATATATATGTATATATGCAGCTTCTGCGTCGACGCGATAAGTATTAGCGGGTGAATGGATTTCGTGTCCAAGGATATGTAAAGCAATGTAACGAGGCACGTACAGTGTGGGTGGCACATTGACGTTGAGGCGCCCAGCAGCAGCTCCACCTTTCATCTCGTTATTACTTTTAACAAGAATAACAATATTATGCTCAAATGCACGTACTTCGGTCATAAAATAGACCGAATATCGCGGGCCTGTTGTTTTTCCCCGCTTGTTTTATACTTTTGAAAAGCTTACAAAATACTGTTGAGCGATGTGTATTATGTTACGAAAACAAATTACCATCGAAGTCAACCCTCCCAACCTTTTTTTTTTCTTCCAGTATTGTTAGTTATTATTATATCGCCCGAGACTTTTGTCCCAGAAACATATTCTCACGTACGAACAAAAAGTCACGTTCCAGCGGAGAGCAGTTTTCGATTTAACAACTTTATTTCTTTTTTTTTTTTCGTCATTTTTTTGTTTCTCTACGAAAACTTCATTCTCGTGTGTCGATCGAATGACTGGGATGACAGTCTTCGTTTCGTTTATTTTATACTCGAGCGAGAGGTGCACAGGCAAATTAGTGTTCGTGATGGTACAGTGGAATAATGTTTGAATAGAGATCTCTCCCACTCTCTTACCAAACTACAAGATCCGTTCTACTCTTAAATATACGTATATATATATAAACGTCTTAGAGTGAAATAGCGGAAGTCTCTCCGTTGGTCGAGAATAAACCGGATGACCCCACTCCGTTAAACGACAATGGTGTGCATTTGCGTCCCTCCGGTGTGTTTTTACTCTCGTGTACGTGGTGTAGGTCTCTCTGTTGGTTGAGCAACAGAGACGGATTGAGATCGTAAGAAGAACCACGTGGTTCTTGTATCGTGGCCTTTTTGCTCCGGGAGAAACTCCTCGTGTATATATATATATATATAAATTGAGGTACCAAATGCTGAGAGGAATGGAGGAAAAGGAAGAAGGAGCCAAGAGAAGGAGGAGAAAAGAAGGAAGAGAATAAACAGGCTTGAAGAACCGATCGGAAGAAAGGGGGTGGCCACTCGCTCAAGAATCAAAACATCCTTTTCGACTGCTTCCTTTTTCTCTCCTCTCTTCTCCTCTCCCCCCATCCTCCTCTCTACCTTCGTATTAAGCCTTATCCTTCCGAATACCTTTTTACCTGTCCCCGGAAGTGACCGGGCCTCCAATCCACTAAACTCGCTCGTAACGTCTCCAGAAAGAGAGAGAGGATTAGAATAATGATTTATCTTATGGAGCAAAGATTGTTCGGTGAGGATAATAATTTATGGTTCGTCTTGTCCGTGGACATTTGTCGGAAAGTACTCAATTTTCAGGACTTCGTTAACGACGATGAATTTTCACGGTTTTTTCCTTGTTTTTTGTTTAAACAATTTTTTTTTTACGTTTTCCGGTCATTGTTATCGAATTTTTTATTTTTCATTAGAAAATTCATAATTTATTTTTGTTGCTCGTGCGACTATGTTTCTCTTCCCAAAGCAGACGAAAATCCCTTCGGAAAAAAAAAAAAAAATAGAAAAGAAACGAGCGAATATAATCGGAAAAGGGACCGCATTTCCTTCCTTCCTTCCTTCCTTCCTTCCTTCCTACTTCCTGCCACAAAACTTTTCAAAAGGGATTTTCGGATTATACCTTTCCTTCCTACTTTTTTTTCTTCTCTTCCTCCTCTCGTTTTTCCGGTTCTCGTTAAGAACTCAATGCGGTGTTCTCTCTACGATATTTTCCTCGGGCTTATTCCTTGGCGAAATCTATATAAATATCTCGCTTTAAGTTTCTCTCTCTCTCTCTCTCTCTATCTCTTTTTCTTTCAATTTTCGTCGCATTACCGATATTACGGTACACTCGCACGGTGTCCACAAAAATGAGGATTCGAACTTCGAGAAAAAGGAAGAAAAAAAAATCGAACTCGGTGACTTTGATCGATGCTTTCGAATCAATGAAATTTTATTTCTGAAACATTGGGATCAAAAATATTTCATCATTATTTCAATCCCTGCGAAATTAATTTCAAAATGTTTCGTCAAAAAAATCTGTGAATTCGGATTTTTTTCAATGAATCCTATCAATTGAATTGGCATTCTTTTTCGCTAATAACAAAAATCCCATTCGAAGACGAAAAAAAAATATATATATTTCCTCTCAATCGATTCGTCGAACGTTTCAGAAATTATGATATTCGGATTCAGGTCACCCTGTATACAGAGGCAAAATGCATTTACGATCATTCAAAGGAGGTTACGAGCGACCGAGAAGGCGAAAGACACTTTATTCTTTCTAATTTTTTTTTCTTTTATTTTTTTTTTTCACAAAACTTCGAAGTCCACGTTTCCTCCGGAAGTAAGCCATTCGCTACGTTTAATTCAATGAACGGTTCTTTCGGTATGTATTTTTTCTTCCCCCTTTCTCTCTCTCCTAATTCTTTCTACAAAGTCAGGAGTTAATACCAGTTCGTTGGCACGAACCATTTGCATTTTTCTTTTTTTGGCAGTCACATCGTGGCTCGCCACGTGCTGCTTCATTCATGGAAATTTTGCTCCTAATCTCGGCTCGGTGCTCATAGAAATGTACATTTTAATGCATCTTGCAACTGTGCATTTTATTGCACACTCTCTCTCTCTCTCTCTTTTTTTTTTTTTTTTTTTTCCTCCGTTCCTCTCGCGCTCGACCGGATTATTCTCTTTGAAATTTCGCAATACATTTACACACATAAATAAATAAATAAATATACGAAACGTTCTATGCCAAATCATTCGATTTCTTATCCCCAATAATTCTATATTTGTAATCAACTTTTTACAACTACTTTCGTCCCGATTCGACGAACACTGGGTCAAATTTTTTCAAACTTTCGTCTCTCGTACGCCTATCGAGAATTATCCGATACCATTGAATCCCAAATTTTTAAATCATCGATAAATTCAATCGATTTTATGTCGAATAGCATCTTTGCAAAGAAAAAAAAAATATATATATATATAAAACCGCATCGGGAGTGAGAAAGTTGAAAAAGATATCTCGTAAATGCAATGCTACGTTTTAGTATTTTCGTAATTTTCTCAAACCAGTGCAATTACGTTCAGCCTACTTGTACGAGCGCCAATGAAAATGTTTATTCATGAATATGCGCGTTTACGAATAGCACATATACGAAGGCGTGAAGGCGTGATTATTATTTTGTAGATATTAAGACCGGAAATGGGAGTGCGAATGGAGCATATAATTAAAAAAATCAATAAAAAGTAATAATATGTTATTCCTGTGATCAAGCGATTTGTCCAGAGTTGCATAAAAGTCGTCGCAGAGGCTCGGATAAAAAATAAATATTATTGACGAGGGATAGTGAGAAGGCGAATTTTCGTTTCGACGCTGCTATTTTATGGTCGTGTCCATTATACATGTACGATGCGAACAAACGAAATCCAGGCATATCGAGGAATATGATTTCGCTGCTTATTCGTTTTTTTTATAGTCGGTTTATAATATCGAAGTCTTAGTCTCGAGGTTGATACGAGCGAGCAGAGAACGGACAGAAATCGCGGAGGACACGCGGGGCTCATAACACTTTCCAATGCGTTCGCCCTCGCAGCTTTCACTACCTTTACGTAGGAAGAAAAACACGTGTGTGTTGCCAACAATATTTATTCAATGCGTATGTATATAAAATTGATTCGGTATTAACGTGTTAACGTGATTTATTTATTTTCATATACAGATTTAATCCCCGTCAATATGTTTATCCGAGTGTTTTCGATATCGAACTGAATAGAAAAGTTTCGATAGAAGAAACAAATGTTTTCATCTTAAAATTTGTTTCAAATGGGAATGGATGAAGATTTGATTTATTTATTTTTTTTTAAATCATGCTTCGGTCAAGTTAAAAATAAGGTTCTTCGCGGAAACTCGTAAATCTTACGAATTCCTACGTTTATTTTGTCTAATACTCATTATATATTTCTTGGCGTATACACGTGTTATACAAAGTGACGAAAATGACTGCGGAGCTCTTAACGTGTAAAAGGCAAACCAGCGAGATTGAATAAAATGCCAGGAGGCTTTACACCCACCCACACAAACACTCACATACTTTTTGCATATTTATATATATATATATGTATATATAGAGGCGAAGAGTGCCGAGCAAAAGAACATCAGTTCGCGTCTCAAGCCTCTTTTCCTCCCTCCGCACGGATCTCACTTCGTAACAACTCCATTCAGAGGTTGTCAATCCAGTCAATGAGGCAATCACGTACGTCCTGTCCCCGGTTTCCAGTCCATCTGCGACTGCACACATCTTCTATGCGCACAAATTGCATCAAAACCTTTTTTTTTTTGTTTTTCTTTTTCTTCAATGCACTCTCTCTCTCGCCTTGTAAGTAACATCGACACATCGACTTCGTTCGATGCATAAACGAAAAAAAAGATGAACTGTTTATTGGTTTCATGAAATTCTTGATTTTCGTGCGATTATTGAGAGCCAATTAGCCTCACTTTGATTACGATTAATCATAAAAATGATGGAGCTCGAGTCGTGGTTTGAAAAATTAAATTTTTTCCGTAATTTCATCAACCAGAAGTCGAGTTTGAGCTGTTTAAAGCTCGTGCTGGTAGAATCATTCTTGACAAATGTTTTGAAATAAATATAAGAACAATGAAAACGAAGAAAAATCGATGTGGAAACGAGAAAAGGAAGAAAAAAGAAAACGAGGAGATTACGATAACAAAAACGTATTAGCAGGGAAAACAATGAAACGAAGGAGCGGTAAATAGAATTAAAAAAATATTGTCACTGTTACAAATACGTGAAGAAATTTACGAACTACAACGCGGACGGACGATTTGTAAGCGATTTAGAATTTTAAACACACGAACACGAGATGATCCTTGTACTCGATCGTAAATTGATAGAGCGAGAGAGAGAGAGAGAGAAAAAAAATAGAGTTCGAGTCGTGTTCAATGGCACGTGCCGCACAACACGAACGAGCAAAGTTCACATTTTGCCACGTGTTCGTCATACGAATGAACGTAAATTCACGCGCGTTTATTATTCTCGACTCATTCTCGAGAGAGAGAGAGAGAGATAATAAAAAATGAATTCTCGTCAATTTCCATTCGGAAACGTACTGCAAACATTTGTTTTATTGTGTAAACATATCCATGTGGCTCGTACAACGTCAATAATATTTTCATCATACTCGGGCAACGTTCATCCACTTCGATCAATCGATATTGATTTGTTCCTTCAAATTCTTCCAATCACGAAGAATCCCAGTATCCCCCTAATCCGTTTCCCTAAATTATTCATCGTTTCTGTTTTCATCCACGATTTCGAATTCAGACGAAAACAAACAGAATAATAAAAACGCGATTCAAATATCGTGTCATTACGAAAAAAAAAAAACAATAGATCGAGATAAATGTCATCCGAAAATGCCGCAACCGAATCACGGATGAAATGTTGGCAAACCGAAATATCAAAAAAAAAAAAAAAAAGAGATTTTTGTATCCTTTGGATATTCTTTCACTACAATATTGACGACACGTCGAATGGGGGGCGAAGAGCGAGCGAGAGAGAAAGAGAGAGATAACAAAAAAAATTGGGAAACATCAATTGACTGAGTTGGCGCGGAATGTTCCTTATGTAAACGTAAGTTGCGAGTGAGGCCTATGCTGAATGGACGAATGTAAGATAGTGAGTGAGTTGTGAAAGGGAGAATATGAATGGAGAGAAAAAAAAGAAGGAGGAGAGAGAGAGAGAGGAAGAGAGAATAGAGTATATATATATACAGAGAAGAGTAGTATACGAGGTATGAATGAGAGCGAACGAATGAATGAACGAAGGGAGAATGAAAAGTGTGTACAAGGAGCCAAAAGAGTGATAGAAGCTTTTTCGTATATACATATACATATATATATATACAAAAAAATATAAATATATGTATAGAAAACATGACGTGAAGGAACTTGGAGAGGGATGGAAAAAGTGAGAAAGAGCATCTCTTCTTACGAGCTCAATATATATATATATATGTGTGTGTGTGTGTGTATAAACGCGAGTGTTTGTCCTTTGGGTATCCTTGGTCGAAGGCACCATCAGTAGCAGGAGCAGCATTTGAGCAGCTCGGAGAATTGAAACGGTGGCAGTAAACTAAAATGGAATAATAGCGAAGGACCGGAAGGGCCTCGAGGAACGATCCGGAAGTTCTCACGAGTCTCTCGCTTCTCCCACGACCGCAACGAACATGACACCTGGCACTCGGTAGTATATATATATATATATATATACATCGCAGTCCCCGTCTCGGTATTCCTTTCGAGTTTAAATGCATCATTGGAAGAGCGAGAGTCGAGAAAAGGCCAGAAAAGTTAGAAAAACGAAGATCAACGAACGCTTTACGTTTATGTTTGGATGAAAAAAAAAACGAAAATTACGTAAGAACGCATCGAACAAGTGCGTCGTGTTCATTGGTTGAGTCTCGTCTGCTTCGGAGCCTGTTGACTAACCCAACGAGTTTCTAATACCTTCGAGATATACATGGGATACTACCAGACAGAGCAAAAGGGAGAGAAGTTCACCCTCCATATCTCTCCCTGAATTTTCCATTTGAACTTGTGCAAATGAATCCATAGAAAGTGTGTTTCTGGATGGCAGAGAACCGGTGTATCCGAATGGATGCTGGAGGCCCGAATGGCTCTTCGAAACTCATGTTTTCCCGGCTTCTCGTTACATGCCGCGATTTAAACACCGCACGCGCGTACGCGAACGTATTCATAAAAAGACGGAAGCCCTCCAATTGCAATATATTCTCTGCTTATAGTTTTATTTTCGTTTGGAAAAAAAAAAAAAAACAAATACAAAACAAGTGCGAATATTCGTCGTCGCGTATAACAGAAGGCGCCAGGGATTGAAAAAAAAAAAGACAAAAAAAACACGACAGAGAACGAAGAGAAAAGAATATCGAGAAGAAAAACAGAAAAAAAAAAAAAGATAAGTCTGAAAAGAGGTTGTAATGAGAGATAGGAATCTCGTGTGTAGAATCGCAAAAACATACGAAATGTTGAAGGATCGCGGGCGCCATAAGCGCCGACTACATTCCAATCTGTATAGAACTTCATTGCATACATATATATAAAATAATGGCTGGACTGCGGCGAGAGGCAAGAGGGAAAAAAAAGAAAAAAAAAAAAAAAACAAACGAGGTGGAGAAGAGAAAGAACGAAATAAAGAATCGATCGTCTTCGCTCCCGGTGTATAAAGTCGTTCGAGATGTTGTTCTCTTGCTCTTTCCTTCGCGAATACTCCGCGTACGTACTCGTTATGAATGGATCTCATATATCCCCTTTCCTCACCTCCTCGCATCTCCTTCTCTCTTTTTCCATCGCTTACTCGGGATTCTCTCTCTCTCTCTCTTTCTCTTTCTCTCTCCCGAGGTACATGCTAAGAGAACCACACCACGCGTATACCTTTCGCGATTTCGCGCCTGTTCTCGTAGCTGCTCGCGTTCCTATCGCTGCGCGAGAGACTCGCATATCTTTTCTCTCTCCTCGCGAGATCTCTCTTGAATCGCGACAGGTTGGAGAGAACGTCGAGTGGGCGCCACTCGTAGCTTCAGGCCAGCACATTTTTACTCTTATATATATATATACCTCACGTATATACATCTATATATATATAAATGTATACACGAGTCTTGGCATCTTCTCGATCCTTGCAATCTCGAGCTGGACCAAAAGCAACAGCATCCTTATACTCGCTCACTCGCCCCTTAATCCACACACGATTCCCCTTTATTTACTTTGCTATTTACTCCCCTATTTTTCCCCCTTATCTCTTCTTCATCCTACCTCAATTTACTTATTTCCGTTTAGTATATTTAAGGGATCTACGAGAATCACGAGACAAATACAGCCGCGCAACACGTTCTGTTTTTTTCGTACATCAAATATATATATATATATATATACATATGTACTTTATATTCGTATGGATTTCATGTGTACGTGGCTTCGTGTATATGCTTTATATACAGTCGGTGAAACGGTCATCGCTTGATCTCCTCTCGTTTCTCCGTTCTCTCATCTCTCCCATGCCTCTTATATTCTCGAGGTATTTATATAATTGCTGATGGCCTACACGCATCAACGACAAACAGTAAAAGTTCATGAAAAAAAAAAAAAAAAAAAAGAAAACAACTATTTTTCTATGTCTCTCCGTATGCGTCTGAACGTATAGAGACAATTACTGTAAAACGATTAAAATTTCGCAGAAATAAATGTTTTAACGTTTTATATACGCGTTAGTTGTTCCAGCTACTTTATGACTTTCCGCAGCCTCCGTAATGTTTTTATATCTACAGATATATATATATATATGTGCGTTTATGAGGATTTCGTGCCAATTCGATTAATGACTTTAGCATTTTTATTGCTCTTTCTTTCTTTTCTTTTTTTTTTTTTTTTTTTCATTTCACTCGAACTTGTTATTCTTTTAATATTGATTTCTTTACGCATTTCGAAAATACAACTTAAATAATTAATACTACGATGATGATTTTATACCGATCGTCGTTATTACTTTGATCTTTTTCTAATTATTATTTGAACGGCTGATATATTATTAGTCAATTTTTATCGAAATCGAATATTTCGTGGGCGGTTAAATGCGTGCTCAATAACGTTACCTCGATTACATAGAGCAGCGAGCGTGTGTCTCGTTAAAGGCTAAAAAAGGCGCGGGAGACACGAGGACTGCCGCAGTCGGCGTGTTAGCGCACGAGGTGCGGGCGGTTGATCGAATTTATACGATCGAAAATCGAGAGATCGTTACGCCATTTGAGAAATTTATTCGAAAAATATATTTCTTTCACACTCTTTCTGTTGATTTTTTCTGTTTTTTTTTCTTTTTTTTTTGGAAAAGAATTGAATGAAGATTAATTTATGAACGAATGAAACGCTCTGTATAAGAACAATCAACTCACCCCTATTTGATAAAGCACCCTCGGCTCTTGATGGGGCCTTCGATGTTTTTTGCTGTCAATGAGATCGATCTCGATCGCGGCGTCTTGAAACTCCTGGAGCTCGGCAAGATACCGACTCTCGTCGAGTGACAGATATTCGTTTAAAAATTCTTCGCCCGTCTCGTCGAGCTCGACACCGAGAAGGCTTGATCTCGTTCTCGTTATCGCCAAACTTATCAAAAGTACGATCAATCTTAGACTCTTCATCGTTACTCTCCGAAACTCCATTTTATAAATTGAATAAATTAATATATATATATATATATTTTTTTTTTAATAGTCCTCCCAATCGTTCTTCTCGACAGATTTTCTTCGACACCGATCTTTCGATCGTATGATAAAATCACGCGGAAAAACAAAAAAAAAACAACAATTGGCGAAATTATTTTGCGGGGCTGATAAACACTTAGTAATCTCGCGTTATCGTTACCGGCTTAGTGTCGGAGCTGGCGAGCCTTTACACCGCATAATATTATCCGTGTTGGCGGGCAAGTCGAGGAACCACCGATATCACATAACACTTGTTTCGCCGGGACGACCGAGCAGCCGTCTATCAGCTCTTTCGTGGCTTCGACGAATAAATATGTGTTTTTTTTTTTTTTTTTTTTTTTTTGTTAAGCCAATGTACAAATGTATATATAAATATAGGTTATATAATTATGTAATAAAACGAACAAGATCGAGAGTCTCGTATAATCGCACCTGAGACCCGAGAGTGTCGTGAATGAGAAGAATAATAAAAATAACGAATAAACATTCAATCACGATAAAACTTGTGAAGCACACCCCACCGGAGAAAGCTCTCTCGATAACTCTTAATTATTTAAAGTCCATCTTATTACGATTTGCCGATCTTTCCAATCGACACTTGATAAATCCATAAACGCAGGTCTCTTTTTCTTCGGTGAAAAACAACAACAACAAAAAAGGAATAGAATCGATGGACTACGAAGAAAATGGTTTAGAAATGGCGATAATTTATTTCTCGATCTGTAGAAACGTTGAATTTTATTTACTTTTTTTCGTCAGATATTTATCGCGAGACTAAAATATGAGCACTGAACACTTGAGAACGTGTAGTAAAATGGCACTTTTCACAAGAGAACGAAAAAAAAAAATAATTTGGATTCCTCGATCGATGAGAGAAAATGATGATTGTTATCGGACACGATGTTTTATATATTTTTTTTCTCACTGGCTTTCGAAACTTTATTACAGTCTTTTGTTGATTTTGTTTTTTTTTTTTCGCTTATTTCGAGTTGGTTCGAATGACTCGGATGACTCGTGGCCGAGTATAGTAGGTGAATGCCGGGCGTAGAATGGCGCCCACGGGGTACACGAAGGTATGCTGTGCGGTGAACTGGTCTCTTAGACGAGAGGCAAAGCATGAATGGGTGCCCCCACCCTTTCCTCATCTCTGTCTCTCTCTCTCTTTCTCTTTCTCGCTCCCTTGTTTCCCTCCCTCGAAGTCCCTTAAGATCGAGCCTCCTTTTCTTCTCCTTCGCTTCCTTCGTGAAATCCCACTCCCTCTCTCTCTCTTTAAAGCTTTGGCGAACCCCACTCCTTCCTTTTTTCTCACTCCCGTACGCTCCCTAGGAAACTCGAAGGAGAGAGGGAGAGGCCAGATATTTTATCTGGTCATCTCGTTCACTCTCGAAGGTTCTTCGTCTCTCCAGGTCTTTTACAATATACACGAACAGCATCACTCTCCTTCTCTCTCCCACTCCCTCCATTTAACTCCATCTTTATTTCTCTCTCTCTCTCTCTTTCTCTCTCGCGTCTTATTGCTCGACCAGGTGGGGAGTTCAGCGTCGCCTTCCGCGCCCGCGGCGTTTTTCATTCTCCTCCTCCTCCTCCACCTCCTCCTTCTTCTTCTTCTTCTTCTCGAGATCTTCAACTCGCTCTCTCGCTCTCCAGCATCGTATACATTCACAAATACCTATGTATTGAGAATTCCGAGCCATAATGGTCTCCCATTCACATATAAAACGCTCTCCCAACGCCCTTTTCATACTCAGTCAAATAATAATATAAGAAATACGAAAGAACTAAACGGGTAGGGAGAGAAAAATACTATGAAGAATGAGAGGACCTGATTCTTTCGAGGGCCATTTCATACCTTTACCTTCGCTGCAGGTTTACTGCCGCTGTTCCAAGCACAGGTTGTCTCTCCACCACTCCATCTCCTCCCGCAGAGGAGAGATCGTCCAAGAACGTGTACTATGTACCACATATATATTATATATTATGCCTATATACATATATATAAACCTCCTCTCACTAAGTTCAACCTACACAGGAAAACATTCTGAGGCCAGCCAGCCAAGGAACATTTCTATCTCACTCCCTCCTCACCTCCTCCACCTCCTCCTCCTCTTTCTTTCGTCATATATATACGTGTTTGCAACCACACACGTTTTACGTATACCTTTGAGCCAACATCATTCGTGTCTTTGCCTTTTTCCATGAACTACGTACTCACGAAAAGCATCCCATAATATATATATATATATATATATATATTTATTTATTTATTTGTTCTTACACATTGCTGTTAACCTATACACGTACACAAGTGTGTTTTTAACCCCATGTACATCGAGAGAGAGACCTACGGGGTTACGTGTACATAAAGTAACATGTAAACTCGAGACTTATATAGGCGTTTACGTATGGTTAAGTCCATTGGAGGGCGAGGAAGTCGCAACCGTCTTCTCTCCACCTCCTCTACTTCGTTTTCTTCTTATTTTCATTCGGCTCTTTTCCTTCCTCTTCTTTCACTTTTTTCCGACACTTTTTATCGTTCTACCGGATTATATTTCTTTTTTCCTGTTCCTATGAAAAATAAGTGAATACGAAAAAAAATGAATTCAATCGGAAGCTGATTCTCATATCCTTGGGAGGAGGGATTGACGTCAAATACACTTGACAGAAGATCTTTTTTCCTCGATTCTTCGTTCGTCGATGTTACTATCGCTTCGGATAAGATGAATGTAACCTCGAAGCTGCTAGGCATCGGATAAATTTCGAGATGAGCCAAAGTAGGTTTGCATCCAAGAATACCTTTTTTAGGTTGGGAATTCACGCGACAGACATCCGCTGGGAATAGCGGATTCGTCGTATCATGAAGACGATCCACGACTCTCGCGTGTCTCACGAGAACTTATCCCTCCACTATTTCTCGTAAAAAGTATATATATATATATACGCTTAAAATATATAACCGAGAACTATGTATACATGTGTATATATACTTTTGTTGCTATCTTGTTGTTCGAGCCAAGTTCGGAATAGAAGAGGATATCCCATGAGCGGTACACATCCTGGAGATTTACCAGCAACTCTCTTACAGGTTTTAACGAATTCGAGAATTAAAAAAAAAAAAAAATTGCTATTTTTTTTTCATCATTTTCGACGGTAGATCTACGAATCTATTTTTAATAAATAATCAATAGTTTTTTCCATCTGGAAGTTTCATAAAAATTTTGTCAATCCATCGATGTCTCGAATTTTCTCAAGATTTTTTTTTTTAACCATTCGTTTATATCAACTTTTGTTCATATATTCGATATCGGGAATCCTCCAGTATTCTCTAACCCTACGGTTTCAGCGTTTATTTTCTTTTCAATTATTAATATCCTGCCATCGAATGATTCTACACAAATATACATCGCTTCATGCCTGCTTCAACTTCTGCTTTCTGTCTTCGAAAATAAACTCGGATTATGCGTATACATCTAGAATACACTTTAAAAACTACACTATATATTCCGTTGCAACTCTTAGCAGATTTTCATTTTAAAATCCCATCTGGTTTACTTTTCGATAATCCGGAACGTTTTTTTTATTTTTTATTTTTTTTATTCCCATCTCACGGTATATTTACATCGATGATAGACGTATGAATACCAAGAATTCAATCCACCCGAATAATGCCTCGTAAAAATAATCAGGAAACGTGAAGAAAAAATGATGATTTTTTTTTTCTTGAATCTATTAGAAAATAAGAGGATTTCAGAAAATCCTGTACTATTATTCCTCATACGTATTTCGAATTCTTCATTCATTTTTTTATTTTATTTTATTTTATTTTTAATTTTCTTACACAATTTTGTAGCGTCCATGATTATTGTTATTATTATATTTAGTAAGAGATCGTGTTAATTCCAATTACGTGTACATAACAAACGACGTGAGATATTCTCGTCCCTACACCGTATTATACTACAACTTGAATCGCGATTCTGTGCATGAGATGTTCTGCAAGATATGCTCGTACATGCTATACATGTATGTGCATACTTTTATATATATATGTATACATCCAGGATCGAGAGGATTCTCTTAGACCTCTCGAGCCTGCTGCAGTTATCTCTCCCCTCTCTCATACTTTTTTCTCTTATTCGTGCGGTTTCTCTTCCTCCGTCTGAACTGTCTTTTTCTTGCCCCTTTTCCTCACTTGCGCGTTTAATACCTGTGCCCATCTCCCGTCAGCTACACCGTGCGGTTTTGCCCTCTCGCCGGCCTCGTCCCATCGAGAAAGTACACCCACGCAAATAAGCACGAATACCACGCGCGCCGCGAGCATAAAATTTGCACACGTTCATATATATTTATGTGTCTATATGCTACCGGCGCTGCATAAACCTCTATATATATATATATATATGTACATAGATACGGGGATGCGGATATGAGGGGCACACAGATGGCAGACTTGCCCCCAGAACGCCATAAATCGTGGCATTATTTTTTTTTTCCTTCTTTTCTCTCGTTGACAATTATTATTCCAATTACTAATTAATTGGTCGCAGTAATTTAATTCTTGAGCTCCTGGTAACACGAATTTTTTTTTTTTTTTTTAGTATTAATGTTTATAACGTTATCGGACGATTATATTTTGATCAATCGTATATTCATAGCGCGAGAATATTCGTTGAGGATAAATCGAAATCGAAGTGTTATTTTCTTGCAATCGTACACATTTTTGTGTTTCGTTGACAGACGAAATGATTTGAATGAACCAAAAAGACTCTTAAACACAAAAATGTGAAGATCACAAAATTTCAGCTCATTTTTTTTATGGAACATCCCACACACAAATATTGCACGAAACGTGAGCCCTCCGCCTCCGGGGGGGGGGGGGGGGGGGGGGGGGGGGCAGAGCGTTCACAATTATCGGAGCGCATCCGCTGCTTGCGCGTTCTTTTTATTCGGGCTGCTTTTTAATGAATGTTTTTTTCCCTAATTTCTGCCTGCTAGTTTTCCAATTTTTTTTTGCTCCCCCCCGGCCATACTTTGCTCCTCGTATTTCTACGGGGCTCAGTTCCGCTTGTTTTTCTTTCGTCTGCCAATATGAAAAATAGCCCTCGTTTCGTAAATCGTATACTCTCCCGCGAGCCTCGTTTCCTCCTTCTCAATGAATGAAAAAAAAATTGAAAGAAAAAACCAATAAAAACAAATAACGAAAGAACAAAGATGAGAAAAAAAAACAATGAAAATAAAAAGAAAACATGTAAAAAGCAGAAAGAAAGAGAGATCAATGTGGACACCCGTGTTTTGAAGAGCCCCGTGGCTCTTGTAGACATCAAGCAATGGCACACATTGCTTACGCGCTCGTCGTGCCCACATATATTCCAAAAAGCGTTGGCGTACCAATCCCGTGGGCTTCGTACATTCAATATATATACATACACCTTTATATACATACATTCGTGTACACCTGAGCATCAAGATATTAACAAGAACAACATATACATGTATATATAACATTTAGATAATGTATATGTTGTTATCTCCGATATGTTGATGGCAATGCTTAGGTATAAAGCGTGGGTGATGTGCCCCCTCGAGATTTCCACAGTTCGATATCAATCCTACCGATAAAATATATGTGTGTCCTTATATTTATATATTGAAAGTCTTATCCAGAATTCGCTTTTAACGTAAATGCCAATTGAAAAAAAAAAAACAAAAACACAGTAATAGAACCAATGGCATCCGGAATTGTCGAATTATCGAAAATTCTAAACGACGGATGTTAAAGGAATATTGATGCAAAAGTTGATTTACCGAAGTGTGGAAGAAAAAAAAATAGCAAAAAATGTGTAGCTGTAAGTCGTTAGAGAACTTAAGTGAAGAAATATATGAAAGAGATAAAGTAAGATGCTCTTAATCTCGTGACTAATTATCCATTGGTTCCGTCGTACAGTGAGATTTTTTTTCCGTGAAACGATTGAGAATAGGAATCTCGTATTTGTGATCGGTTCAAGATAATGTTTAAATATTATAGTGTGTATAGTATCGGGGTATTCCGAGAACAAAAGAGTGATTGAGAATCATTGGATTTATGGAATGGGATTAGCGATTCTGTTTTTATCACGATGAAAAATATTGTTGTGCGTGCGATGATGATGCTCGAGACCTTTCGCAAGTGCTTATTCTCGAACGTTCATTGGCATACCAAGAACATGACGCTCGAGATGTACGCAACGCGATATCGCGAAGGAAGGAATATGTAATCGTAAGGAGAAGAAAAATTGAAAGAAAAGAAGAAAAAAAAAACATGAGAAAAAAAAATAATGATGATGCTGCTGATGGGAATGAGCACCACTGCTTCATTGATGGAGGTTGTGGTCCATTCACTCCCTTCTCTCAACTTCTTCTTCTTCTTATACCTCGACGCTACCGCAGCCTTCTTAACCCCTCCTTTCCCCTTCTTGTATACCGCAAGCCAGCACCTTGCTCGCTGTTACCTTCTTCTTTTTCTCTTCTTCTACTTCTTCTTCCTCCTCCTCCTCCTCCTCCTCTTATTCCTCTTTGAGGCGCATGTTTGGCTATAGCCTGTGTACTGGTTCACCTCACTCGACTCTTAGGGACTATAGGAAAAGGAATTTATCAATTCAATTTCTTAGTTCGTTAGCTTATACACAATAGATCGTTCCCTCTCATAAAATCAATAAGAGCCACGAATGATGGAATCGAAGATATTGCACTCGTCATCGAGCCTTTCGCGGATAATATATTAGCAGAATATCTTGTGAAAACTTTCATCAAAAGGATCATTTTAATTACGGACCTCAAACGATCGTTGGAAGCTTATTATTTTGGGAGTTGAATCATGGAGCAAGGTCGCGCTGGATGAATCCTGAATTGCCTGAATGGCGTCTGAGCAAAACATGTTGAACTTTGACATCCATCGTGGTTTGGATTTCATAAAACAGAATTTGCCGAGCTCAATTAGTTTAACGAAGGTTAGGGATAGTCGAGCTATCTTCAGGAACATTATTCCGCAGTGGCTCTAAATCCTAACTACCTTTTGGTCCAAATAGCCACGGTTTTGGAGATCGTTGACGAAACGATTTATAAGAACGGATACCGAACGTAATTCCATCGAGAAGGAAGAAGTTGGCCTGGTGAGTGAGGGGGGGGGGGAGAGTGATTCAGGTTGTAGAGGCGAGAGAAAGAAGAGAAAAGAGTAAGAAGGCGAAGATATGCAGTGGCGGTGAGGTGAAAGAGGGGCAGGTGAGCGCAGGTGCCACAGGGCGCGACCGGAAGCTGCATCCCAAAGCTCTCCTTTCGCTCCGGCCTAACGAACACAGGCATCTTTCTTTCTTTCTTTCTCTTTCTCTCTTGGCTCTTCTGATGCTTGAGGACGTAGCATCGAGCCGAAGCCGGTAGAGCTCGTGATCGAAGAAGCTGTGAGGAAAGGAGAGCTAATCTCGCTTACTCTCTCGCAAGCGAGCCAATGAATTCTCCAAATATTCCAAAACGAATTGACGTTTCTCGGTTCTCATCTTATACGAGTTCGGTCAGATACCGCTCGAATATAGGGAAGAAGAAATTCTCCGCAATTTTGTTTCTATGCGCTTTATCGATGTCTGCCTCATAATAATCCAATATCTGAAAAGAAATCTTTCGAAAACTTGGTATTTTTCGTATGCAGCAATTTTGCAAAAGATCTCGATGCTCTTTCCTGAGTATGCGATTCATCGGATCACGATCTCGATGTACAACACTAACTGTCGCGCTATGCTGTACAGTACGATTGAAAGACGACAACAACCAACAGACGACGGTGTAATGATTGGTGAAGCAAAAACGCTGACTCGCGTCCGGTTCGTAACCATCGCTGAGTTCTGTGTGTACCCTGACCGTAGTTGGTATCTTTTCTATCTTTCTCGCTGTCTTTTCAGAGAGAAAGAGAGAAAATTCTAATGATAAACTTCTCTTGTCCACTGAGACAGCAGAGCAGATTCTCGGTCTTTTAGAGCAAAGTTCACGAAAAATCGATACTCGTTAAATCTGGAGGCATTAATCGTGATCCGAGCATTTCTAGCTTGATTATCACTCAGTTGCCATCATCGGTACGTACCCGTAGCCAGTTTTTCATTATTTCATCGTCCTAAAACAACCTACCCTCGACTTGATCAGCGAATTCCCTAGTCCAAAATGAACAGTATCTTCATCGACAACTCGAATTTAACTCCAACTAGTCCTCCTAAAGAGAACCCTTTGAAAACTGCGTTGCGAACACATGAAATAGTTATGAATCAAGAAATGTGAGGGAAAGAGCGAAAGAAAGAAAAAAAAAACAAGTTTTCTCCCTAACGATCGGAATCGAAGATGAGACTAACAACTTTCCCTTTTGACATAAGCTGTACATAATGACAGTTTCCTTTCGTGCATACGTATACTTAATTTGTTTTCCTTTTGTGGGACTTCCTTTGCAGGCAAATTATACGCGGTATTCGGGAGAAGACAAGGTCGGGTAATAGCTGCTGAGAGTGCATTGGGTTTTGGTGGTCACTTCCGAGTATTGGCGACACTTCCTGTACCTGAGAGTTTCCAGCTAGCTCGAGAACTGCGAACGCAAACTTCCGGTCTTGCAACTCCGCAGCTCGTATTCAGTCACTGGGAGGTAAGTTGAAAACATGCGCCACTAAGTTTATTCTTTTTTCTTGTTCTCAATTCGCCACGTTGATTTTTCATGATTAATCATTCGCGCTAAATCGGGCTTCGGGTATGGGGAATAAGCGAATAATATCGTTGACTTGCAAAATAACTCGTTAATCAAAATAGAGAGTGCGGTGAAGGAAAGAGTGGGAGGAGAGGCAACGGCGGAAGAGTGGAACCATTTGTGAAACTTAGTTGGCCAGACGTTCCCCGCTGATTCGCTGAATCGGCATGAATTCGAGACTCTTCAACATCGTTACGGAGGCAGCAGAGATCCTGACTCGTGATCAAGCTCATTCACTTTTGTTCTTCTTACACCAACTCGTCTCTCACCAGGTGTCCCTTTATTTTATTGTGATGAGGAGTGACGATAAGAGGAGCCAACGAGACAAAAGACACAGACATTAGAGGAACCCCTTGAAGATTTTTGTCTCGGAGGATGCAAAGGAGGCAAACAAGAGACGTGATATACCGTGACAACTCTGGACACAGCCGAACATCATTGTTTTATGCCGTTTTCTCCATCCTTTATTTCTCATACCCAATACTGAAATAGCCAGAAAAACGCTGCGGGGGTTTTTTAGTCTCTCGAATTTCGGGGGTGTTGGCTCGATGCTCCGGCGTTCAAGACACAAGAATATTTTTTTCTCTCGTTCAACGATTCATTCGTAATATCGTTGGCCCGGCTGGCTCATCCACTCGGTCCATTCTCAGAGCAGATGACCCTCGAAAAAAAAAAATCGGACAGAATCGTTACGAGTCTTCTCCCTCTATGGTCCGTTATCCCGGATCATCGAGAGACCTAACTACTCTGCATCAGCAATGGAATAAGAAGAAGTGGAGGAGGAGAAGGAGGAGAAAGAAGAAGCTGTGAAGGGAAGCCCTAGAGGGCAAATCGCGCGGGGTGTAAGTTTCAAGCCCCTGCCGTGCCATTGTCCCATTGACAATACGGACAATCAACCGGTGACAGGGTAACAATGGTCCGGGGTCTCTGTTGCAGCCTCCGCATGTAATGCTCGTTCTGGAGTGCTATAGTGGCCTCTCCATCTTCATACACTCATTTATATATATATATATATTTTTTTTTATTTCATGGCTGAATCGAGGGACCTGTGCACCCTCCTCTTGCTGAAGGACTTAGGTCCCCTAACGGCGCTTCATATTAAATGCGAGCCTGCAAGAGAGCAAAAATACCAGAAGGAAGACGAAATAGACTAGATAAATAGATGCTCCATCAGACTACTCTGATCTTGAACAATGCTTTGGGTACTTCGACCAAACGCATTCTATCCTACACATTCCTCTCTCTCTCTCTCTCTCTCTCTCTCTCTCTCTCTCTCTCTCGTGGTTTAAGCAATTTCTACGCACCATTGGACCACGTACTTGACTCGAGGAAATGTCACTAGAGATGAAAAGAGACTGCGGACCCTTCTCTTCTCGTTTTTTTGCGCCGTTCCGTTTCCCTTCCTCGGTATTCTTTTATGATTCATCGCTCGTGTATATATAACTGCGTCACATTTCGTACCAGAAGCGGGGGTAATGCTCGTTCCGCAATGATTGCCGGAGCCTCGTCGATTCCGAATCGTCTCCGAGCACGCCAACGGATATTTATAAGCAAATTAAATCGAGAGAGAAGGAGAAGTACCTTCGTTTACGAGAGACAGGTATGAAAAATGTTTCCTTGCCAGCGCGCGGAAGCATCCAGGGCCACTTTAATTCTTGTTTTCGGACCGAAAATTGAATAACCGGAGGGACTCGCTTTGGCCTCCTGCCCACGGGGGCCATACCCCGCTCAGTCATTCATTAAACATCACGAGCGAGACAGCGAGAGGAAAGAGCGTGAAAAACCTTCGACAGGGCCCGATGCCGTCTTGCCTTTTGACGATGATGCCTCCGTGCCCCGACCCTCCCAATATTCTCGTCTCTTTATGGGATCAGACTCACCCAGAGACCGGGAACTATAATAATTCTTGCAAATATAGATTCCAAATGCGAAATTCTCGAAAAAAAAAATAGAAAACAAGCCGAAAGTCAGCGACGAAGTAGTTGGTCGAAATTCCAACCATTCATGGGATCGAGGCGATGCTGCTGTTTTTATTTTTTGATGTTCTCGCGTCATGATTCAGAGGTAAAACGCGGTGATTCTGTACTTTTTAAGTTTACTGCCAAAGTCAACTTGCAGCATCGAAATGTTCCGAAAACTCTGCTGGGGAGCTAAAATTTTCTTTTTCGACAATAAATAAAAAGTTCTGAATAGTCATTTCTAAAAATCGTACGGCAGGCAGAAGAGGCTACGACTTTTTTTTTTTTTTTTTTATTATCGTCACATTTTTGTTGACTCCAGTTCCCGTTGAGTGTTTCGTAGTAAGAAAAGAAGTTACGGGACACAAACTTGCAAAGTCGTCGCGCAGCAGGTGAAGAAATTTAGGCTCTATGGGTCTTATAATCCTGTATTATCCTGGCCTGGGCCTAATACTCTAAGTCTCTAAGGACGGTCGACATAAACGCGAAGCACAAGGGGCTAAAATTGATACTTTCAATTGTCTCTTGACTGGGGCTTTCTAAGCAAAAAGGTAGCAGGAGGGGGGAGGGGAGGAGGGGGGGCAAAGAAAAAGTAAGGTAGAAAGAGGGAACATTTCTTGTAGCGTTTCTTCTTCCATCAAGAATCCATTCTTTGACAATGTATATAGTAGGGCCATGACGACGGGATGAGCGCGAGCGGAAGAGATTTTTGTACGCGAGCTTGAACGAGGGGAAGTGGGACAAGAGAGAAAGAAGGATAGAGATGAGAGGTCGTCATCGGTGTCTTCGTCAACGTTGGTTACCATTGCACGATGAAGACGAACCAAAACGACGAAGAAGACGACCATTTGCCGCGATGGGGCATTACAGGAACTTCCTGTAAACAAGAATGAGTTAATGAATGGAGGAGGAGAGCCGGGGACGAGAGCGACGACAAGATCAGAAGCTGGGGCAAAGCAAGAGATAGCACGACCACGAGACACGAGGGAAAAAAAAAAGCTCCTCCAGCCGGTTGGAAAGACGCGTCGCGCTCTTGCGCACGGGTTACCAATAATGGCGTCTACATAAAGTCTTTGCCAATGATTTTCCATTCTCCTCATTCTCTCTCACTCTTCTTTTCTCCCTCGTAACGCTGGTTCTCCTTGGCTAACTTCAACTTCCCAAAGATGTTGAAGCCTCCAATCTTCCTCTCGTCCCCTTCGGATTCTCTTCGAGTCTTGATCGCTTCAACAATCACTGGAGAACCGAATCATCCTTTTTCTCCTCTTTCCTCAACGAATTTACGATTTCCTTCCTTCCCCGTGATCTTTTTTTCTTCCATCATCAACGAATTGTCCTCCCGATCAAACCGACCCGATCCTTTTGGGATCATTCCCAATTTTCAACGCATGCTCGTATTCTCTTCGTGTTCCAAGGAAAAGAAGAAGAAAAAAAAAGGAAGAGGAGAATAACAACAAACCTAATCCCTACGTGAAGGTGTCACCACCTACGCTTCTCTTCTTTGAATTCTTCAACTCTCTCGATCCCGCGGATGCAATGCCTCAACCTCTCGGCTACTGTGATACACGCTTTTGTGTGTGTGTTTTTTTTTAAATCCCTCTCTTTCTTTCATAAGCTCGTTCAACCTCATTAGCATCTCAGTATGCTTCAGGCACGTGCTCTGACTTAGGAATAAAAAAAAAAAACAAAAAAAAACGGAAATAACATCGCGTGAATCTCGTACGTCAGGATTTATTTTTCTTCGAGTTATCGGAAAAAAAATAAAATTTTTAAGAAAATAACTCTTAAAAAATATGTTACAGAATTTTAAATCGACATCCTCGCTGTTTGAGGCGTATCATTTTTTTTTTTTACTGCCACATTTTTTCCTATGGATTCTTATGGCTGAACTATTGAAATTTGCGTGGGATTCTCCTTTCCATTCCGGGAAATTCTCCGATTTCTTCATGCATCCGTAAATTTACGTCGCTTGGTCTCCCGTCGGGAATCGAAGACCATTTCGAGTTATTCACAACCATCAATTTTTATTCCCAGAATATTTTTCGTTTTATAATTATTATTTTTTCTCGTGATTAAGAAAATGTGCACATAATTTCATGACGCATTTATTTGCATACATTTGGTAATACGAAGCTTTCGGGCAAGCGGTTGTTCGTTGAAGCAAGAGAGTGAGGGAATCTCAATTGAAGCCGTTTTTCATTGGCAAATATTGCTGCAATAATCACCCTTCACATTCATAAGGAAAAATATTTATTGAATAAAAATGTTTGTAAAAAAAGAATAAAACCGATTGGTGTGGATAAAAATATTGGAGTTTTTTTTTTTTTTTTCGTGCGATAGTCGGAAATAAGTAATTTCAAACGAAATTCAAATTAAGTCAAATGTCCTAGAAGCAAAATTCGTCGCAATTTAATAATAAATTTACACACAAAGATGCACAATGTATGTTTCTCGATTAGTGATAGAGCGCCCGGGGCGTGCGCCTGATCCTCTCGTGGCTAACGGACCTTCTTTTTTTGCTCAATTCTAATGACCAACAACCAGAGAAGTCGGAGAGAAAGAGATACAAAAAAAAAAGAAAGAGAAAAGGCATCGCTCGTAGACTCGCCGGAAGATCAAACCAGCAAGAGAGGAAAAAAGTGGAAAGGGGAAAGAGGAAAGAAAAAGTAAAACAAAACATCCGGTAGATTTTGCGCGCTGTTTGCTCACGATGCAACGGTATACAGCTAGGACATTTCGATTGCATCCTCGTGCTCATTGCAACGTCGAAGCACTCCCTTGACCGTTCGTTTGAACTTGTAGTTACGAAAGATTGAGCAGTCTAATAAATTTATGAATGTCGAGGCCGGATACCGGTGAATATCGACCTGAAATTCTCAGGGTCAACAGATTGAAAAATTATGAAGCGAAAAGTCCTTGGCTATTTTTCTCTCCGATTTACCGTTCACGAGATATTCGACGAAATGGAACTAGCCAATCCGGCGCCCTGTCCCCACTCCGGGCTGCTTCTCAACAGCGCACTGGATTGGCCATTTCTCTTTCACAAAATATCTCGTTAACGGTGCATCGTAGAAAAAAATGGTTGAAAACTTTTTTGTTCGTAACTCCACGATCTTTCGGACCTTCATAAATTTTTCTTGATTCACGGTGATTCTTGTATCGAACACGTGACTTTAATTTTCTTTCTACCGATCTTTCAAGCTGTTTCGACCACCATTTATTTCAGCGCTTTGTAGATAACGTAAAATTGGCTCGGTCATAAGGAAGAGTACTGTATACGAGTGCAAGGCGAATCGCGTGTGTTGTGTACAACCACAAATCGATCACCGAACACACAAAATAATATTACAATAGCTCAATGTCGAAAGGGCATTACGGAATGCGGTTAGAAACAGAGATTTGAAATCATTCGTAGGGTTGATCGCTCATCGATTTGTATAACTGTCTGTTGGCCAGAAATATATTTCCCTCCGGCAACGGGTATGAATTCGTGCCACGAAACCTTTCCTCTTTTTCTTATTTTTTTTTTATTATTTATTCCTACGACCACTAACTGCCGGAGGATATTGAGGTAAATATCGCTGCCAGTAAAATACCCTCGGGACTACTTTGTTCCCCCGTTGCTCGTGTGGCGTTGCAAGCCGCAAAATTCAACGTGAAACGAAACAGGAAAGGTTGTGTTGCTAAAAAATTTCGAGATCATTAGATCTTCCTGATTATTATTATTATAGAATTTGAAAATGATAACATTCAACGATCATGAGTTGGCATTTCTGACGTCATCCAACGCACGAGCATAGGAGCTTCGTATCTTTTCTAGCCTTTGAACTAAAAAGAAACCCGAAGGAAACGAATGATCGAGGCGTGATTGACAGTTTCACACCAGCGAGTTAACTGCACGAGGCATAAGTTCTCCTGAGCAAGCACCGAAGCTTTGCATTCATTGGAGTCGCCCGACAGAGTGGGTGGCGGTAAATTTGACGCGCAAGTCTTTCAGAAAAACTTGATACGTTTTTACCAAAGAGCACATGATTCCATTACCATAGAAATTGAATCGAAATTTCTCACGGTTTCGTCATTATCATTATTCGTCCGAATCATTGTGAGCTAAAACAGTAATTCTAACACAGAAAACAATTCTATAAGAAGACCAAATGAAACCTTTGCACAGGGTTTTTGAAAACCCGAATAACAGCAACAATCGCACAAATCTCCTGAAAACTCGTCACCGCACATATACCGCTCGGTCCCCATATCGAATTCGTCGAAATCACAGCCACGAACAACCCCGAAGAAGGTCTCCATAAGGGAAAGAGGCAACAGGTTGTGTCTACGGGATTTCTCGGGTGTACCCCCGTCTCATTTTTTTTTTTTTTTTTATCCCCTATAATAAGCAAGAAGTTGCGACGAAGAAAACATGCGTTTACTCAGGGCGGATACACGATCTTCTGCTCGGTGTTGCATACCGGCTGTTATACATACGTGACACGTATGTGCCCATAAATATGGGATCACCGCAAAAGGGGCATTCCCCTCCGCTTAGCTACGATCGTAAAAAGGTTGTAGAAATCTCTCGAACCCCGAAAAATACACCAGAAGCCTTGATCGAAAGATCCACACGGATATGCACACCTTGCACACGGCTATGTGCATATATAGCCTCGAAAACGAAAACAAATCTGGGCTGAAACAAAAAACTGTTTTGTACGCGGGAGGGGGGAGGGAGGCTAAAGGAGAGAGAGAGAGAGAGGAAAACGACCATCTGCTCTCTTACGGGCGTGATATTCTCGAGTGCCAGGCCGGTGCCGTGCGCGGAGTCTTCGTCAAGCACACGGATTCGTTCCCAGGGCGCTCAGGGAGAGATGCGAGCAAGAAGAAGCAAAAGAAGCTGAGAAAAAAACGAGGAAGAAGTAGGGCCTGTATCGCAGGGAGACCAACAACACCATTGCCATACCTTCTACTTGTGTATAGATATATATACATTCGTGTTGCATAAACGTGTGTATGTGTAAAGAGCCAGGTGTCCACATCTTATAAATTTCAATACGGGACAAGAGAAACGAGGGAGATGAGAACATGCTCGATGGTATGGTGCTGCTCCTTCTTCTTGGATTTTGTGCCTTCAGCCGCGACGAAGACACACGAGATTCTCGGGAATAAGAAAAATTGTGAGTCCTCCAGACTCTCGGATTGACAATACCAAAATGTTGGGAAAAAGAAAAAAAAAAAAAAAAGAGTTCGTTCACGCTGGACTTGGCTCTTAAGGACTTTTTCGTTGCTGACTTTAGTGACATCGCTCATGAGTTTCGATCTCGAAGAATAATCGGTCAGAAACCATTCGATTGAATCGGAAACAATCCTGAAGGAAAAGAAAGATCGAGGAAATGGTTATCTTTCATGATTTTTTTTTCCTTTCGTTCAATCCTTTATAGAACGCATACGAAATTATGACGGTTGCAATCTCAACAGTTTCGTTCTTTGCTAGCTATTTATTTCGAGATCTGATCTCTTTTTTATTTTTTATTACTGTTTGGCGCGTTAGTCGATCATTTAAAAAAAAATGTAGTGAAAATGATTCCGCTCTTTGGTTATCTCGATCTTTTTTTTTTCGATCTAACCAGTTCGGTTCGATCCAATGGGGTTTGAAAACTTTTCGCTCCAATTTTTATATCTAGCGTTATTCCTGTTGACAGTAATTGTTCGATGACCAGCTGATGACTCAAACAATTTTTTTTCCTTTTTTTTTTATTATTTCAAAGTAGCAAAGAAAAAGAAAAAAAATTCAATTTGCAACGAAGAACGATTGATCGTAAGTCCTCATGGTGAAATCCGGTTTTTCCATATTTCTTTTTTCCAATAAGAAATTTAAAAAAATGTTTTCCTTTCTCAAATTAATGAGGAGCGATGGACTCTCCGGCATGGTTTCCCCACGACCGAATCACGCACGATCAAATCCTAATTACACTGAATTGAACAAAACTTGATAAAAAAAAAAAAACAAAAAAAAGTGCTCGGATCCCAAAAAATTAGAATCCTTTCAAATTCCGGTTAAATGACGTTCGAAGATCGAATTGAGCGAGAACCACGCGTCAAAAACGAGGCGAAGGAAGAGCCCCGGAGAGGAGAAGAGGGCGGGGGGGGGGGGGGGGGGCAACGCAACTTCGTCTCGGACTTGGGCGCCCGTTGTTGATGTTTTTTTGGCTCTTGCCCTCGGGGGGTTTGAGCAACGGAGAGGATAAAAAGAGAATAAAAAGTAAAGTAGAGTCCGGTGCTCGGAAAGCCGTTCGTCTCGGTCTTCTTCCATCTCGGCGAAGGGGACCAGGAGGGGGGAGCAAGGGGCGACAGGGGAAAAAAAAGAGGAGAGCTAATTCGGAGTGCTACCGGCTTACGCAAAACGAGATGCTCTCGAGAATGAAGAAGCACAAGTTTTGTCCACTGGATGTTTTGAACTATAGTGCGGAGTTCGGTAGCCAAGTTTTCGTGAGTTTCAAGCCCCCCTCCGCCATCCTCGGGACACTATTTTTTATTTTTTTTTCTTCTTCCTCTCCTTTGGCCACTTGTACGCCCGAGAAACGACGTATTTCAAGTGCGTTCAGGTGTGTGTCCTGTCGCTCTTCTCGCATACGAAGAAGCCCCCCGAGAAGACCCGATCGCCCGCGCATATCTCCACGCCCCCCCCCCCCCCCTCCCTCCCCCGAAGTATCTACTCAGCTTTTTATTCTTCTCCCTCTTTCTTTTCTCATCTCTTCGGATTCTTCTCGCGTTAGACTCTGACCTCTACGAAATATACATTTTTTTTTTTTCCGTCGAAAACTTTATTCTCTGGGCGAAAAATTCAGCCCTTTTATCCGAATTTATTTAATACTCGATGATTTCTGGCCGGATGATCATAAAGTTGATAATTTTTTTGTTTTTTTTTTTTTTTGACACCGCTGAAAATCGGATAATTTATTATTTTTGGTCAAGTGCCTGTAATATCGATTCAATTAGATCGATTTGTTTGGAAATTTTGAATGTTTAAATTGACACTTTTGAAATGTTGATTATTTCAATCGATTGAAATGACTCACGATTAGAATGTTTGTTTATGAAATTCGTTGATTTTCGTACGATCGAATTAGCAATGAAAGTTTAAAAATTCATCATTCAAAATGTAAGGGAAAAAGTTGAAAAAGAAAAAAAAAAGTTATTGTTTGCCTTGAAATAACAGTGTTTAGTATACGTTTTCTCAGAGATACCTCGTTATCTGTTTCAGGTCATCGAGCAAGATCCTTACTGGGTACCGTCGACGGAAGAGGAATATCTTCACTTCGGTGAAAAAGCCGATAGCGAAAATCGCGCCAAGAAATACATGGATGCGGTTCGTCGTCGTAAGGGACTTCCGGTTGACTCGCAGCTCGTAACTCACGCTGAAAAGCAGCGAACTCTTTCCAAGAAAAAATGATTATATAAATTATTTTTTATTACCATTATATATTGTACGGATTTATTATGTCGAATGAAAAAAAAAAATAGAATAGGAGTAAGAGATGAAGAAAAAGTAGAAGGAGAAAGAGAAAACAAAAAAAAATAATAGCGCTGTTACTATTTCAACGTTTTTACTACTATTGTGAAGGAGGAAACCTTTTTCTTTTCTTCGTTTTTACTAATCCTTCAAATCCTACTTCCTGCTCTTTTTATCGTAACCGGAAATTCTCAACAGTTGTTTTCAAGCAAAATTCAATTTACTCTTCAACTTTTTGTCCCCATCGTCGAGCCAACAGTTTTTAATATTCTTGCCTTTTTTGAAGTGAAATATGATTTTTATACGCCTGAATATCAACGTGGAACCTGTTGTTTGTGTATTGACAAACACAAATTTGGATGACGCTGAAGTTTGCAACGTTGGAGTCCAACGAAATGATCTAAAAAAACTCTCCAGTAATTTCAGTAATTATCCAATTTTGTTCCCTGCCGAATTTGCAATTCGTAGTTTTTTAAATCTACACCAATGATTCGTGAAATGAAAAATTATTGCATTACAAACGATTTTTTTCGTTCATTTTGTTGGACTCCAACGTTGCAAACTTCAGCGTCGTAAATTTGGAAATATATTTTCTTACTAATTCTCTCGACGATTTTTGTCGTGGATTTTCGATGATCAAAGCCTCTTGTGAATTATTTGATTATTCGTTATTATTAATTATTCTTCATCTGCTTTTCAGATTTTTCGACAGAAAATAATTGAGCGAAGAATCGTTGTAAAATTGAACAAGAAATCGATGTTGGAGGATTATTGTTTGGAAAAATAAACAGAAATTATTTATTCAAAATTGAGTTTAATTAAGAAAAAGAATATGTACAACAACAAAAATCGTTTAATCGTCGAAAACGATTTTTTTCCCTTGAAAGCCTTGTTTCAATATTTCTTGCTGTTTTTTCCTCGCCTGCCATGACGGATGGAGTTCTTCGTCTTTGATCTCGTTATTTTTCTCGTATTCGGGTTTTGCGTTGCGAGAATTTTTCACGAAATCATTTCCACGCTGAGAATATTTGACCGAAGAACTTTTTGAATTTGAAAAATTATTTTGCCTGCGTTTGTCAGGGTTCGGGGGGAATTTGTTGGAATAATCGTGATTACTGCGTTGATCGATTTTACTGAAAAACTTGTTGTTCCTCTCGTGGAAATTTTTCTGCCTTTTCGCGGCGTGATTCGGCGCGAATCGATCGTCCTGTTCTTCGTCGTCGCAAGCTTTTAATTTCGGTACAACGACGCTCATGTACTCGCTTTCTCCATTCGCAGTCATGAAAAACGAATCAATTTGTTTCTCTAATTTTACATCTTTTCGTGTATTCGCCACGTTTATTGGCTTCACGATTTCCGAGGATTCTTTTTCCTCTATCAAGTCAGTGAACCTTTTTACCGACGCTTCTTCGCTTATTACTTTTATGGGAACTGATTTTTGCGATTTTTCTATATTTTTCTTTACTGTTTTCGACTTTTTATTCGATCCTACTGAACTTTTCATAATTTTTTCCGACGTTTCCAACTCTGCTGAACTTTCTGTAGCTGGAATTGATTTTTTTCGTGCCAAATTTTTAGAATTTATTTTCATTTCTTTTGATCTCACAGAATCGCCTACAATTGGTTTAGATTTTTTCGTTTTTTGAGACTCCGCCTCTGTCTCCGATGCATCGATCTCTTCCGACTCAGACTCATCAATGTTTTCTCGTTTTTTCAGATTTTTTATTCGCAGAATACTGCCTGGTTCTCGATCAGGCTCTAAGGATTCATTATCCGTCGATTCTTCACTTAATTTCTCTTCTTCAGCACTTTCGTGGATTTTATGACGAACAGCCTCATCTTCTTCTTCTTCTTCAGAATAAGTCATTTTGTCTTTTTGTTCTTCGTCACTCTCTCTTTCATTGTTGGCGCGATCAACTTCTTTATCCAAAGTTTTGTCTGCAGGATCATTTTCTTTTGTCGTTTCTCCACCTGCTTTTATTCGATTAATCGTATCTCGGTGGGCTTTTCTCTGCAACTTTGACAATTTTTTTCTCCCTGGACCTAAATGTTCTTCGTACGTGGGGAATTTTTCTTTAAATTGTCGAATTCTCTCGCTGAGGAACTTGTGAAAAGCCAGTCTACCCATAACTCGAGTATTTGGTTCTGCAGTCGTGTCGTTTAATATTTCTGACAAATTTTTTGTCAGCGTTATGCCAAATTTCGAAATGTCGTCATCTTTGATTTTTTTCAGGGCTTCGATCTCTGCCGCCAACCTTTCTGCTTTTCTTTTGCATTTTTCAACAATTTTTTCATCGCCGTGCTTTCTTGCTCGCAGAAGCTTTGCCTCTTTTATCAATTTCCTCACTAAACTAACACGCGATTTCCTTACCGCGTGTCTCATCAGGACGATCTGTACAAAAAGCAACATTGTCTAAAAATTGTTTTTTTTTATATCGAAATGTATGCCAAGATACCTCAAACGTTTCAATAAGATTTGTCTCAGTGAACCATAGAAAAACAATGGCAAAATCTACACTGTTTTACCCGACTGTGGTACAGCCAGAAGGCGGGTGATGTGTTTTTGAAAGGTATTCTTCGCTTTTTAAAATTTTTGAAGTTATCATTGAAAAAACACTAGTAAGCGCAAGAACACAGCAATTTCGAAGATTTATGAACCAACGGACTAATCCAGTTTGGAGGGAATACTCGTAATACGAGATAGTGAACAGAGCAGTCTAACCTCAAATTCGAAGCAATAAAACCATTTGGCATAGAACTAAGATACCTTTTTCAAGAAATATTTTTGTAATGTGAATAAACGCGTTCAATGTTCTCAGAAACGTTTTCAAATAAAAAAGCTTTCGTTGGTTCTCCAAAATTCTTTTTCCGATCCTAACCTCAAAAAACAGAATTGCGTGCGAGTCGTAAAACTAATTGTTAGTCAAAAATGTTTGCACATACCTCATTGTTAATAGCAATTTTGCTCATCGCTTATTGAAAAAAAAGAGACTTTGCTTTTTGTTTCGAATCCTCGTCCACGAGGTCAGGAATATATTAAATTTGAATGTCTGATATTCCGCGTGTGGCCGTGTGGATAAGACGGATAAGATAAGAAAACCGGGAGAAAGCTCGATCGGTAATGGAGATTGTGACAGAGCGCATGCCCGCAGTAGTGTATCGAAACCTTTCCCGCCAGGTATCGCGACGGTCGTGGCGAGTTTTCGTCCACGAAACTAGTGTGGGCTCGGGGTATATAACATTGGGTTTCGCAACATCAGAGTTTGTTTATTCAACATAATAAGGTAAACTTTTATGTAATAAAAATCCCTCGAAGTTTAGCAATAGGTCGGAGACGACAAGCATCGTCAGTAGGATTGTTGCTCGCAAGCAAATAAGATCGTGTGATAATTTCACGTGACCTTGGCCCCGCTACAATTTCTACGCTCCTCCTCAGGAGGGAGCTCTCCTCTCTGTGATTGTTTTCTCTCGATCGTGATGTGTCAGATTTTTCCGATAGATTAAAATCAATTGGTCTCCTTTTTATTATATTTTCGTACCATTTTCGCTTTTTAATTTTTTTTTTATATTCACATTTATTTATCATACAATCTAGTGTTTCTAATTTTTTCGTAACACAAATCATCCCATTTGACTAATCATGAGAGAATCGTTCATGAAACATTAATAATAGCATTGAAATCGCACTCGTACACGAGCACGATATCGTATCGTCTTTACATCCAGAAGGTTAGTATTTACGAAAAACATAAACGAAAATGCGTTCATTTTATTTTCCTTCCTAAAATAATAACTCGTCGAACGTCAAATGTTGTATTCTTTTCAATTACTCGCACTATTTACTCCGATTTTTCTACTCTAATCGCTATCGGATTTACATCACACATCGTTATCGTGTTTATTGACGAGAAAGAAAAAAAACAGAAGTGTCAATTTTTACTCCTAGCTGCAACGCAATTAACGTTCTGACGTTCTATCATCACAATTGCGAAACACCTGACACGTGTACGAATTTCGCTGTCACCTATTCTTATACTGGCACCAAAAATTGTATGTTCATTCACTCTCCCTCTCTCTCTCTCTCCCTTTCTTGTTCTCTGTTGCTTTTCAAAAATATTCTGTGCTATATTTTCTCTCTCGTTCCCTTCAGAAATATTTTATACTACATCGGTTTCACAATCTCTCTGTTTATCAATTATAAAATTGTTGTCTCATGAATATATACAGCATTACCCATTTCCATTAAGCAATAAAAAACATTGATAAATTTTCTGTTCCATTTCAGAGACCCAAACGTCCAAATTTTTTTCATTATTGGATGTTTGGTCTTTTCAGATTTGTTTACAATTTCGAAATAAAAAGACACTCGACTCCGACAAATTAAATACTTGGCCGACGCACCGCCCTGGTGCGATTTTTAACTATGAGTTGCGTTCGCTGTTGTTTAGTTAGCGCTGGCCGTATCGCATCCTCCAATAATGTTGCAAACCATGGTGAGTTTCACAATTTAACAAATTGAAATAGTCACTTCATATTTTTGAGATATTTTTGTTAATGATTTGATTTTTGCAGTTCACAAAATAGTGCGAGTTGTTGCAAGTCGATCAATCGCCACTAGCGGACCTTTGGGAAAAGCGCCGAGCGACACTGGTCCACCTGGAAAAGATATCGGAGCTAACTCCACTACTACTCAAGGCAGCGGCGGAACGGGAGGTGGAAAGAAAAATACACTTACTTGTCCCAAATGCGGAGATCCTTGTACTCATGTTGAAACATTCGTATGTAAGTAAAACTTCTGGACAAACATTTGAATGTTATTAGCCCTTTGGATTTGTTGAATTTTTCATTTTGAAGTAAAAATTTTGATTTTCCAAATTTCGTTCGCTCACACTTGGCATAATTATGAACCGTCGTCATTTCATATTGACTTATTTTCTTTTTTATCATATTCTCTGGAATAGCTTCAACGAGATTCGTGAAATGCGAAAAGTGTCATCACTTTTTCGTCGTATTGTCAGAAATAGACTCAAAAAAGAGTCTGAAAGAGGCACTCAGACCAGAGGATCCGAAGCAGGGATTTTACAGAAAACCGCCACCGCCTCCAAAAAAGGTAACGTTGAGCAAATTATTTTCCAATATAATAATTCGTTCTATTCGCTAGTTCATAAAAATCTGAATAACATGAAAGTCCCATTATTTTGTGCACTGATTTTCCTTATATTTTCTATTTTCCGATAGATTTATGAGTATTTGAACAAACACGTTGTGGGCCAAGAGTACGCGAAGAAAGTTCTAAGCGTCGCCGTTTATAATCACTACAAAAGAATTCACAACAATTTGCCAATCCAAACATCGGTGCAAGCTACTGCCAACCCGGTTGGGACCCAAGAGCTCAATCATCCCTTCACACACAGAGGTCTCAAGCCGCGTAAATAACATTTTTACCCACTTTATACCTCCCAAAATACAAACATTTTCTTTTTCTTGAACTTTTTAAAGATTCTATAAACTTTGGAATCCCCAATTTTTGAGTATGATTCATAAACGGCCCCCTGAATTTATTTAAAACGAACGAATTTATACTCACGTTATAATTTTTGTTTTCTAGCAGATTTACTTCATGTTTCGAATATCGGAAATCCATTGGGAGTGGGTTTCCAGCACGTACCATTGGGAAGCGACCAGCAGCAGAAAGGTAGTGCAGCTGGTCAATCGGTGCCAGGATCGGACATATTGGACAGCAAGCAACATCAGTTGAAGCTGGAAAAATCGAATATACTTTTGTTGGGACCAACGGGTTCGGGAAAAACATTATTAGCGCAAACGATTGCCCAATGTTTGGACGTGCCGTTTGCGATATGTGATTGTACAACACTAACGCAGGCCGGTTACGTTGGGGAGGACATCGAGAGCGTAATCGCAAAATTATTGCAAGATGCGAATTACGTTGTCGATCGTGCGCAAATGGGAATCGTTTTTCTGGACGAAGTGGACAAAATTGGTGCTGTTCCCGGAATCCATCAATTGCGTGACGTTGGCGGCGAGGGTGTGCAACAGGGAATGTTAAAAATGCTTGAAGGCACGATCGTCAACGTTCCTGAAAGAAATAGCTCGAGAAAACTGCGCGGAGACACGCTGCAGGTCGATACGACGAATATTTTGTTCGTTGCTTCCGGCGCCTACAACGGCCTCGACAGACTCGTTTCCCGACGCAAAAACGAGAAATATCTCGGCTTCGGTGCTACACCCGCTTCCGAAAATCCTGGACGACGAGCTGCCACCCTCGCAGATGTTGCTAACATGTCCCCGTCCACCGAAGATGACAACAAAGAAAAGGATATTCTACTGAGACAAGTAGAAGCCAGAGATCTCATTGATTTTGGAATGATTCCTGAATTCGTTGGACGATTTCCCGTTCTAGTTCCTTTCCATACCCTTGATCGTGATATGCTCGTCAGAATTCTCACCGAACCGAAAAATGCTATGGTTCCTCAATATCAAATGCTCTTCTCTATGGACAAAGTAAGAATTTTCACGTATCTTCGAGATTTTTATTGGATTTCATTTTCCAGTAGCATTATTTTTGTTGAACGGTAATGTTTGGATGAAATTTTTTAACGTGGCAAACTAATATGTCGAAATAAATTTTTCTCATTCACTGAATAAACCACAAACCCTGATAAATAATGGCAAAACGTTTTCGAACGTTCCAGGTGGAATTAACATTCACGACAGAAGCTCTTGAGGCGATAGCGACACAGGCAATGGACAGAAAAACCGGAGCTCGAGGACTTCGAGCGATAATGGAATCGCTGTTGTTGGAGCCGATGTTCGACGTTCCTGGAAGCGATGTGTTATCGGTGCATGTAACGGATGCGACGGTACGTGGCGAATGTCAGCCTCAGTACATGAGAAGAGGAGGGGAGGCAAGCGAGGAAGAGCCTCAACAGGCTCAGCACGTAAACAACTAGCAAAAGGGGAATTTCGGCGTTATTATTTAATCACGGGGGTTAAAAAATATCGATTTTTCTCTGAAATCGAATCAAAAGAAAATTAGCAGATGAGAGAGACAAGATTTAGAGTACACCTGGAAATTCCTCAAAAAAAAAAAAAACAACAATGAGCAAAGAATATTGTACCCATTATCACGAGAGGAAAAAGAGAAAAACAAAAACTCAATTCCGTTCTTACGCTTGCGTATGAAAAATGAAGAAAAAAAAAAAACAGAAAATTTGACGTTCATCCTCTCAATCGTCTAACAAAGCTCCTCGAGTATTGTCAATCACTGCAATCGTGGATTCCACATAATTCATCAAAGAATCCAAAAAAATTATGGGCGTCTAGAGCCCGAAACGGTCAAACGCCCGAGACTAAAAAAATTGAAAAAAAAAGGGATAAACAGTGATCGAACCTGAAGCGTGGTTTATAGGTAAATTCAATACTGAAAATAAATTATTTTCATGTGAATGTATAGACAGACAAGGGATGTTTGTATTATATTGTACATAGCAATAGATTAGTAGAAATTTGTGGGAATATTCGAGCGATCCAGACGAGAAAATTTCCCAACTGATTCGTACGAATCGTTCTTTTCTCTCTTGACGTTTATTCACTCGTTGCCCTAAAATGAAGAGATCTCTGGACTATTCTCGGGTTAAAGAGGTTTTTTATCTTCCCCATAGTTACAGATGTAAACAAAATACGTGCTTAATCCACCATATTTCGTTTTCGGAAAATTCTTTCGACTTTCTACTAATCTCAACCTCTTTTCAACATGAAATAAATTTAAAAACCACGAATTCATACGGAGGGTAAAAATATTGAAAAAAAAAAAAAAAAACAATAAAAATCGAAAAACTCTATACTCTGATTTCGTATCTGCATCGAGAATAATACGGCAAGTTTGCCGCAACCGGATTATATTCAAACGTCGAATGTGATATCTTATTGGAAAGATATTCTTTTATTTCTTCAACGAATGTTTTTTTTCGTTCAATCTTGAAGAGATTAATGAAAATTTTTTTAAATCTTTCCAATCAATATTGAGGATATTTTACACTCACTTTCACAGGCGAAAATTTTATTCGATCAGAATTTTGATAGCTATTTGACAAAAATCTGAACAAAATTTATCAAGTTGCAATGAAAATTGTAATGAATAATAATGCTTAAAATTAATTCACTAATGTTAGTTCAAAACAGACTCTTATCTAATTTCGTTGTACTGAAAATTGATGGAATAAAATTTTTGGTTATGAATAAAAAAAAATATCCTTAAGGAGCGGACAGGGAGTGACAAGGCGGATCAGAAATGTGAGACCACGGCAATCTCGGATATAGAATATCGACGAGTTTCACGAAGTTATTATTAATAGTTAATTTACATTGTACGATCTTATATTTATAATAAATGGAAATGAAACACCAGAGTCAAAAGCGACGAAGCCATGGATTTGTCGCGATTAGAAGCAAAATTTAAATTTCAAAGAAACAGCAATATTTACAATCTTAGTTGAATTTTATCAGATGAAAAAACTGCTACAGTGTTCTCAAAATTTTCGCTAGAATTATAAACACATTTCTTTTAGTATCCAGCAAAAAAGTTAATTTTTTAAACGCAACGAATGCGCCCTCGGAAATTGTTTTTTGTCTTGTAATTTTATTACAAATTTTTTTTTTCTGTACATACTACGATCTCTGTGTCTGATCGAATAATAAATCATCGTGTCGATGGGAGTTTTTATGTACATTTCGATCCACCGGAAGTGAAGATCCTCCAGAGTGTTCGTAACCGATTTAACAAAAGAAATATTTTCCACCAGAAAAGTTCGATGTCAAAAGAATTTCATTTACCAATGGAAGATTCTTAAAAAATTTGAAGACACTTTCCTAACCATCGATTGGACTTTGATCTCATTGAATGAATACGATTATTCGTTTATTAGAAAATTAATTTTCAATCTTTTAGTTTTCCATGTGTTTTTAATTTTTCGCAATATATATTTAACTATAAAAAATCAAAAATCAGAATTTAAAAAAAAATCTCAATTTCCTTTGAAAGAAAACGAGGGAATATGAATTCAGCAGGCGAATATTTGATCCCCCGAATATATATTTTGACTAGTGGACTAATTAAATATTCGTAGGAAGTTCTGAATAATCGACAAGAGTTATTTGACGTATATTCCATTTTTTGTTGTTCTATATTTTGTTTCTTCGATCGGAAGAGTAAAATTTATGAAATTCAAGCTTCTGTGTAATAAGTGTTATGCGTATGTCTGTCGTTTTTCGGTTTCGATTTGAGGATGCTGCCGACTTCGGTCAATATCCATTTGGTCGCTTTGAGAACGAGGATGTGAACGGCGAATTGCAAAACGAGAGCACCGAATCCTTTGTAAAGACCCAACGGACCTTCTGTCGATATGATCGTTCTGTAACAGTCCACAGCACCGCTGTAACCTGTCAACAACGGCGTTACGCTACGACCAGTATCCAAATTATCTATTATCGTTCGTGTTCCTTGCAAATGGAGTCTGTGTACGACCGTTTCTAACGGATAAAAAACAACGTCTGCTGCACATATTGATACGAGGATCGATTGAAGCTCTATGTCTTGAGACATCGCTTCGGATACTACGTCTCGACTGCACGCACCCTGGAAAGTGAAAAAAAACTCATTATTTTGAGATAACTATCTGAATTCAAGCACATGGCGCCAAGTAATATTTTTTCAGGAAAATTTGAATTCTTCGTACTCGTTTAGATTTTGGAATTACGGAAAAACAAAAAACTTTATGATAATTAATTTTCGGTTGAATCTTGCATTCAATAATGGAATTTTTTTTCTCTATACTAACCCGTAACTCTTCGTAGTGTCTTCGTCGAATATGCATGATTCTGCTAGTAACTCCTCTGACGATGAGGGCAAAAAGATATTTAGCGACGCCATAAGCGATTGATGGAGGCAAGAGAGCATAAATCGGTATTAATCGGCCCTTGTTGCTTACTTCCAGCAAGCGGATTGCACCATCACGAAAAACGTCAAGAATGCCAGGCTTTTCCGATGCGATTTCAGACTGGACAGTCTCGACGAGCGATGCTGAATAAAATGGTGTGACAATTCCAATTGACACGCTGCAAATATAAAATTAACATAAAACGTTATAAACTATTAGTTCACGAAGAATCGTTGGCGGGATTTCAAAAAATAATAGACAAAGTGAAAAGATATGGTTCCGAAAATGAGAAAAAAAAAACATTCAATTCAAAAAGTTAACTATTATTTTCCGTCATTATTATTCAGCATTTCATAAAAAGTCGTATGTTACGGCCGACCTGTCGCAGCAGTTAAATCTGTCAATGAGCCATAAATCATTGATTTAGTTATCATTTTAATAGAATTACGAATGTCGACGATTTTTCAAATGTGTGACATGATCATTTGTGGCACTTAATTCATTATCAAGTGTTTTAATAGCAATATGATTTGATTTACATCGTTTAATCGACCATAATACTACATTTTACCGGGTTTTATTCGTCAGATATATTTCACGGGCATATTTTTTCTTGCATCGCGATTGACAACATCGTTCTCTGAAAAAATCTGAATTTTTTTAGATAATATATCTAATCGCGAAAGCTACATGTTCATGCTTCAAACCTCTATTTGCAGAGTTTTCAATCGACAAAATTTCAAAATTTTATAAATTATTAATTTTTTTAATTAATCGGTGTTGCGCTTTCAAAATTTGCAGGCATTTTCCTGTACACTTTAACTGTGAAATAAAAAAATATCAAATTTGTCTCTAATTATAAGGTTCGCGACAGGACAATCTTAATAATGATTTAAATAAAACAGATTTAATATTTGCAGACGAAGAAGAAAATCGATAAAACTCAATAATTTTACCATTTCAGAAGAATGTGTTGGCCAAACGATCTCAAAGAGCTGTTTCCTGTTATTTCTCTGAAAAATACAAAGAAAATATTGATTTTAAGAACACTGGTAATTGAAGATTATATTTGTGTGGAATTACATGTTTGTACCCAAACGGTTACCTTACTTTGGCCAAGGTGTTATTTTGGAGATGAAATCTTCGATGGCCAAGGTCATACCTCTGACCAAAAGAACAGATCCTATGCCTTTCCACAGAGTATTGAGACCCTGAGTTTGATGCAATCGTACCATGACTGGTATCAAGGTCACTGGTATTAGATGATATTTTTGAGCACCTGGATTAACCTGGCATTGTCTACGAAGTACGACGAACGGATGAATCAATAAGTTTTCTGTTATTAGGCTTGCTAGTCCGCAGCCCAAACCTACATAACGTTTTACTGCATAATCTGCAACAGATTGTTAGATGTTCATTGATCTTTGTTTACAGAAGTCAATCATTTCTGATTATTTAACAAAACGATATTCATGAATAAAGTTATTTATAATCTACTAGTAAAAAAAATTTCTGACAAAGAATGTTATAATTCAAGACAAAAGTAATGTATTAGGAAGTCGAGAGTCGGAGCTATACTTTGAAAAAATTAGTTCGATTCGTCGATAACAATAATAGAAATCGTTGGTAGCGAATAAAATCATGAGTTTCCTATTTTTTTCAGTCTAAATCCCAGAAATGTATGCTTGGGATTAATCATTGGAATTTGGTTGCTTTTTAAACTGGAAAATTTGAAGATTCCTGAAAAAAAAAAAGAAGTGGAATGAAAAATGGTAAATTGAAAATTTTGTTACCATCGTCAGGTGGTGGACTGTCCTTGGCAAGAGGATGAATGAGAGGAATGTCCAGAGGCCTTATAACCTCGCGATCTTGGTACCTGCCAGCAAGATCGAAAGTTGGATTCATCGGGTCTCTCAAATCGAGGGGACGTCCACGATAAACTCGGTCGTAGTCGTCAAGACCGGCCATAACGTTGATTTCTAACTGAACGTTCACAAAAATGTACAAGTCGATAACCGATCGACAATACGCTCAATCCCAACGAACACGGTTCTCAGCAAACCCAAAGACTCGCGACATTTCGTCGAAGAACACTGTGTCTGTTCTGTAAATCAATTTCGATTCTTTTATTTAACTATTTCTTAGCACCGTATCAAAAAATCGAATTGTCGAAAATTATAATTATTTTGAAGGTTATAAATGATATAACAATTCAAAAAAACAATCTTGAACACTACCAATGATTGACTGTCTCGAGATCGAAGCAAATGATGTTAATTTTCTGATCTGGCGCAGCGGCCAGATTTACAACACAATAAATTTTTATTGTCGCAAAATTGTTTGGCGAATTGTCTTTCTTGAAAAAAAAAAAGGAATTTTTTGATATATTTCGTGCATGTATCGATCTCTTACGAAATTGACAGATGGCACTAGTGCCATCTTTTCAAACTTGAAGTGATTTATAAATATTTCAGTTTTTCAATATACACATTTCTATTTTTCTAAATACAATCCTTGGATTGAACATTTCTTTTGAAAAAAATATTGTTCATTGATTTTCCAAAGATCACTAATAGTTGAAAGTCGTTTGTTCATTGTCAAATTGTGTTTGTATTGATTTATCATCAAAGGTTCTTGTTACCGCGACAGAACTAACAGTCCGCTATTCAACCAAAAGCTGGTTATAAAGTTTTTTTTTTGTCGACCGAGTTTTCTTCGGATCTAATGTCAATTGAGAATTCTTGACGATGAGACGGACTTTCTTCTAAAATTTTCTTTTCTATGCTTAAATGTTTTTTTCGAAAATGCTTTTATTCCATTGTTATTATTATCATTGCATGGCGCGTATGTCTGTATATACTTGTAATAGTTGTAATATTTCACCGTATATGTTTTGAATTCGTGAAGAGATGTTCGTATGAAAAGTTCGCAAAGTTCAAAGTTTTATAAGATTAAACGTGATTAAGGTTGGTGAATGCTTTCGAAGGATTATAAACGCCCTTGTCAGGTAATTAACCCAGTGTACACTGATTGTAAACTTTAAAATTGTTCGACCTGTACGTTATTTCCACATAACCTAAAAAAAAATAGTAACAAAGCGTCATAAAGTCTCTTGTTTTTTCTCTGCTACGACCTTAATTTTGCTTGTTCAATTAATTGAATATTAAAAAATAAAACGACAAATTCTTTTTGTTGCATTGTTTAAATATTATGCAGAAATTTCATTCGAATATATTTAACAACAAATACACAGGGGATTTTCGTATGAAAAATAATCTGAGAGTGAAAATCATGATTACACTGCGAGGAAAATTGAAAAAGGAAGGCGAGGTTTCCAAAACCAAAGATTTTAACAAACGAGCATCCATCAGAGATAAACTTCTTGTCAAAGAGGTAAATGAATCATTGTTAAGAATTCTTGAATACAATTTAACCATTACCACTTAAAGATAGGTTGTTCAAACTTCTAGGTTGTTAATCTGAAAGTTGATAACATTAACTGTTGACAGACTCAACTACAAGTTTTTTTGTAGGGTGTTTCATAAAACATTCTAAGCAAACTGAGGACCTTTATTTAATTTTCATCAGACATCAGATTAGATATTTTTGGTGAATAAATTTCCATAGTTTCTCAAGTATGAAGCTTTTCAATATTTTCATTTCAATGAACTTACTGTGATGTCTTATTGTGCAATATTTGAAAATTATACATAAATTTTTTCAAGGCCACATTTTAGAATATTAGGGTAATCCAGACCATACCTAGTCTTCATGTTTGTATACAAAAATGTAAACATCAAAGGTTCATTCAGTTTCTACTCAGACGACTTTAATCAAAGGTTCACGTGTCTTTAGGTTCAAGAAATGGAGCAAACTCTTCCAGCCACGTGCCAAATAACCTTCGAAGATCCTCATCGATTGCACGATTTCAATTTGCTCATTGTTCCCGAAGAGGGTTTTTGGGCTCATGGACGATTTTATTTTCACATAGAAATATCAGAAGAGTACAACATGACGGTAATTTAGAAGAAAGTTGCTTTTTTCGACTAAACGATTTTTACATGAAACTGCGATTTATATTTAAATTATTGAGCCATTGTTACTACCATCCGATTATTTAAACCTGAGTAAACAATCGTAATTCAGTGTCCACAGTAAGAATTTAAAAAAACAATAGCTAAACGAAAGGCTGATATTCAAGAAAAACAGTTCGATTGCACTGTTTCAATTTAAAATATAAATTATACTATTAATAAGTTACTGTACGTTATTTTAATAATGGAATTAATTTTCAAAGCCCCCAAAGGTCAAATGCCTTACAAAGTTGTGGCATCCGAATATAAATGAAGACGGAGACGTTTGTCTTTCCATATTGAGGCAAAATAGTATCGATGGAATGGGCTGGGCTCCTACTCGTAAGCTAAAGGACGTTGTATGGGGCCTAAATTCTTTATTTACGGTTAGTTGAAAAAAATGGCTGGTTGCTGATTGAGAGAAATGAAAATGACAGATTCGTTGCGAATAATGATGATATTCAGTAAAAATATTTTCTGCATGTTAAAAATTCCATTTGAAAAACATTGGCGATAAAGTTTTTTCTTTCTCTACTTGCTAATTCAAGGAAATATATTCATGGCTATTTTTATCATTGTGGATTTTTGAAAGGGTGAATTTAAATCGATTAAATTTTTCTTTTGTTTTCAGGATCTCCTAAATTTTGATGATCCACTCAACAGAGACGCTGCCGAACTATTTATTAAGGATAAAGAGTCTTTCAGGAACAAGGTTCAAGAGTACTTGACGCAATACGCCAAGAGATGATTTTCCCCTATTCCAGTAAGAAATATAAAAAAAGGAAGGAGAGAATTCCGAAAATCTTGGAATTGATTGAATTTGTGTGATTTACAATTTTTCACATTTTTTTTTTTTTTTTTCTCGAAAACCAAGAATTTCGGGAATCTCGAAATCCCATCGATCTGTATGATTTGATAATTTTCAACGATTTTTTTCGAAAAACACGATGATGTTCGGGAAATCGGGCTCGGTCGTTTCGAGGTTGTTTACCGTAGTATTTAAAAAAAAATATAATTCACTTTTTTTCAACTAGTCCGCTTACGATTCGACAAGACCTTCTTCTCATCTCATCGCGTTCGAGCTCCTCACACTCGAAACCTCCGTGTCCCCCTCAATTTTCGATCAATAGCAGAGAAAAAAATATATAAATAAGTCATGCGTTTTGAACGTCTCGCATCCTCATGTTTCCAGCCGAAAAATATATTTTCTGGAAACTTTGGAACTTTTGAATTATATTGATTTTCCAGAATTTTAGGCAATCAATCGATGAATTTTTCATTGAAATAATTTGTCGAAAACTTTCGACACTATCAATACTAAAAATTGATCTCCAAGATATTCGACAAATGTTTAGAATTGAAAAATTGTCACTTTTTCGTTTGGAATACACGTCAAGAAATTTGGATCGAACAAAATTTTGGCTGTCAATGCCTGTACAAAACCCGCTTAATACCGAGAGAAACGTTCAAAAATAAGGAACATGTACAATAAGTTTATTCTTGTCATAGGAGAATGCTGTAACGCTGGGAGTTAAAACATTTGTAAATAAACATAATATTTAATAACGGATTAAAAAAAAAAAAGAAGTTTTTTATCCCCGTGGAAAGAAGACTCGTGGGAAAATTTTTGTCGCGTCGTTCGTATCAATATTGAATCAATATTGAAACAATCGTCGTAAGTAGGATACTGTTTCAAGAATATATATTGAAGACATCAAATGTCGAAATACACAGCGAAATTTTACACGTATCACACAATATGTAAATTTATGTCCTGCATATTCAGCTGGGCATCAAATTTCCTCTGTTTAAGAAGAAATTTTATCGAATTTTCATGAAAATATGTGCATTCATTATTAATAACGGAAGAAAAAATGGAAATTAATCCAAGGAAAAAAAGACGATTAAACGATCGTCATAAAAATAATTCCAAGCTGCAACAAATAAATAATTGAACAAAAAAAAAGGAAAAATAATCGTAAAGTAAAAGAGAGACAAAATAAATCGGGAATGCTTCTAAATTCTTCCATCTACTGCCCGGGAATACGAGCCTTTTACGACCCTGGAGGTCCTTGAAAAGTTTCTTTAAATCGGAGACTTCTCTGACCAAATAATCGCTGTGCAGTTTCGCCTTTGCGAAAACAATTTCTCGTTCAATTTTCATTAAGCGTGAAGACGTCTCATCGCTCTTGTTATTTGCAATTTTGGTGTTCCAGCTGGTTTTCTCGTCGAAGCTAAAAAAAAAAAAGAAATCAGCAAAAATTTACAGTATCAGCAACAACTTCAGTCAGTAAATTTTATTTTACGGAATCACATTACTCAATAAAAATACTGAAGCGTCGTGTAGTAGCGTGGGAAATTTAAAAAAAACTGTTGAAAAAAAAAAAAACAACCATGAACATGCGAAATTCTTGTTTCGAATGAAATTAAAATGTTGAAAAATGACAAAAGTGAGCCAGAATTTGAAAAAATTTCTAAATCCGAAAATTGAAAAATACTCACGATAGATTGATATTCCACAAAGTACGGTATTTTTGCAATTGGTGTCTATTGCGACGAATTTATAAGCTCTGGAGTTGGTAGGCAAAACTTAAACGATATGGCGAGAGTTTAATGAAACCGATTGGTAATTTCATGCTCAAATAATGTCTGAAAAAAAAAAAACATTTATTTTTACTTGCCACAACGAAATTTGACAAAAGGAAGATTCAGAAATTTTTTCTGAATAAAATAACTTGAAATATATCAATAAAATTAACTGTTTGAATTTCTTATATTTGGATGAAAACGTCGAACTATAAAGAAGTCGCGCGAGTACAAAGTTTTAATGAACTTTGATGCTCACCTGTCGGTGATTCGATGATTATTTCGACTTCGAAAGGGTCCTAATGATTTGTCAGGAGATCCGAAAGGTCAGGCTTTGCAATCGATAAACGCGTAAAATATAAATAGCCGAAGCACATGTCCTTGTCGCTCGTTGAAATCGTTGAGCTCGTAAAGAAGAAACAACACGCAATTTGTCTCGTGCACGATTCTACGGAAACGTCTTCATCGAGAACCCACTCGAATGAATTAAATATCGATGTAATATAATTCAGTTATTGAATTATCAGAAACGTCACACTTTTAAACTCGCTTTGATCGAAGAAATAGTATCAGGAAATTGCAGTTCGCGTATAATTACGAATCAGGTGATATGTGCAGGATTTATTTCCAAAGTTTCACTCAAAGATTAAATTTGATGAGAATTTCGATTAAATTTATTGAATTTTGAGGAAATTAGTGAAACTTTGAAGATCGCATCATTTTATGATACCAATAAAACGTAGATACACGAAAAACGTCGCACGATATTTGCACAGTTCTATATAATTGTGTTGAAACGTCTAATACTGGAGAAGAATTTTTCTTTGATTTCGAAGAAATTTTATTGGACGAAGGGGAAAGGTGGAGGATGCGGTCGTCTTCTTGATTCTATATACGTGGATACTCGATGATAGATGATTTCACCAATAAAAACGATGATCGAGAGTGAATAGCCCACGACACCGATCACCAATAACCGTTGAAACAATTCGTTATTATCGGTGTTGAGCTTTTCTTTGTTTGAGTCTTCGCGAGACTGATGCGATTGCCTTTTCAATATCTCATCCACGTAAGATGTTGTTGTGGGAATTCCAGTACTTTGGAATTTCATGATTATTTTGTCCAGTTCCGAACGATACGGTGATCTTTTGCCCACTATGAAACTGTAATATTCGTTCCAAAAACAAGGCTCGAGTAGTTTCATCATTGAAGTTTTTTCTTCTTCTAATCCCATCACAAACATTTTAGTCATCTGTTTTCGCGTTAAGCAAGTTGTATTTTTGTGGTACGCGCAATAAATAAGGCAGTCAACAATGCTGTTAACTTTACGGGTTATGTTTTTCAAATTCTTCAAGGGGCCGTCAAAAATGCTAGCAGCTCTCATAAAATCGAATTCCTCCACGTAAGGTGTCAGCCCTGATCCGTCGAGATCCTCCAAAGATTCAATTCCCGTTTCAACGATTTTTCGCCAAGTGATGTTTGTCATCGAGGTATAAATCGAGGACGAATATATGGCTGATACGGCGAACAAACAAGCGAGAATAATACGTCCGATATTATCTCGAGGTTGTTGGTTAACGGGAAAGCCGAGAAGAAAACAGATGATATTGTAAATTCGCCACGAATACGAATCGATTCGGAGTATTCGCACTGAGGTCCAAACGATCAGCACAACACTAAAACTCAGAAGATAAGCCAAATAGAAATCCATGTCTACAGAAATCTCCCACTTGGGTGGTGTAACCGTAACCGGTACGACAGCACAAAATGAATCGATGTACACCGTCACTGTTCGTTGTGTATCGTTCCAGCCATTGTACATGTAAGGATATGGAAACAAACTGATATCTATGTTGTTTGATTCTGTATCCAGATAAAAACGCTGCCTGTCGTTCGAATCATATATTACAGGCATGTCAACGAATACCAGAGAAACATTAAGTCTTTTTTCGAGCTCCATTAAGATCGAAATTACATGCCCAGTTGCAATCGCCGATAGTGCTTCTATCTTTCCAATTCCTACCCTCAGAGGGTAACCCCACAAATTATCAAGTTTGTTAGGGAAAACGTCATTCTCGTTTGCAGTCCAATTATCTCTGGTGTATTCCTTCTTGAACGGATTCAGGTAACGAATAATCGGTGAAGCAATTTGACGTTCAACTATGATGGAGCGTCTTGGAACTTCCGGTTCAACCAACTCGAGAATTGTCAAATCGAGCATTTTTTTGGTCCAAGCATACTGCAACAATTCTTCGACATGGTCACTCGATTTACGAACGAAATAAACGATCAGGTACTTGGGGCCATAGTGATAGGTAGCCATCTTGGCCACAGCGTCGATGAATTTTTTCGTTGTCGGAATCTTCATATTATCGCGAGACTCGATCGCGAGAAGAAAAAGAGTAGCCGAAGTATCGATCGGAGTTATTTTATCGGTAGTTTCGTCGGGAACAGAATTCGCCGGAAGTTCAAAATCTTCTCCGAAATTAATTCTCACCATAGGCAAATTCTGCATCAATTTAACGTATAACTCGTCGATCACCGGAGTCTCGAAGACTTCGTTGTCATCGAGTCTCGTCATAAACTTCACTTGATGAAATTCCCAATTTTCGACCAAATATTCCGTCAGGTCGTTCACCCACTGGGTCGAGTGAACGAAATTCCACGAGAGCCCAAACACCAAGAGCACACAATATATTTTGGGAATATACATTTTCTTATAATGTTTTCTAGCCAATATCATTCTTTCAACTGCAAGCTCGAAGAGCGGCGCATTCCCTTTCATGCTGGAATCGAAATTTTTTTTTTTTTTTTTTTCTTATCGATTCTTTGGAAGCTGTAATTTGAGTTGTTCCATATATGTTCGTGCATTTGGCGAAATTGCGGGTCTCCCTACAATCTTCATGGTTATAATGAGCAGCGCGACACATTACTGTTCAGTTTCAATTACATTAGTGAACATTTTTACGAGATGTAGCGTTATTCGAACAGACATTACATTTCACTTTCACCTACATTCAATTATCGAGTAACCTTTCTCCTTTCTCATTATCATCGCTTACACTTCGAAATCGATCTTGACAAACAACACGTGTAATATCGACACAGCAGGTCATTTCCAAGTCCCCTGAAACTTCAACATTTTTTTTCTTTCGTCAAGCTGCATATATTTTTAATTCTTGGATAGCGAATCAGTCATCTGAATATTTATGCAATAATTTTTCGGTATCGCTGGTTGAGAATCTGCACTAAAATTGGTACTCGAAGATTTTTCGGACCATTGACTATACGAATAAGTACTCGAAAGCTGGAAATTTGTAGTAGCGGGGGTCCAAAGGACGATCCTAAAATGTAAAAAGTCATTTGATGAGAGTGAAAGTTGACAAACGGGATTTTTGGGTAGCTCGTAACAAAAAGCTCAAAAGCACCGAAAAGTTGACGTTCGTGTATGAGTTTTATTGCTCGATATGTCAGCATCGTTTATTTTTTGTACAATTTCAAAATAATTGTGCATGGTTTTTTTTTTTCTTTGTGAGTCTCCAAGACCTCAAATAAATGTCGTTTTCGAATAATAATATTGTACACGTGTCGGAAAAAAGGGCCGATATACTTAAATAGAACGAAAGAAAAAAGAACAATTTCGATTATCTCGCGAAAGGAAAAGATAAAAATAAATCTACGAAACGAAGACCGTGAAATGATCGTCATAAAAATAATTACAAGTTGTAACAAATAAATAATTAACAAAAAAAAAAAAAAAAAAGAAGAAAATTATAGTGAAGTAGAAGAGAAAGAAAAACATCACAAATTCTTCGTTTATCGTAGTGCTCTCTCTTTTGTTTTAGCACTGAAGCTCTTTCACTTATTATTATTTTTTTATAAATTTTCGTTTCGCACAATTTTCGAAACGCGCTTATGATTTTTTTTAAACCAATATTTTCGTGATTTACACTGGAAATGAGCTTTCTCATTCCTCGACTTCGAAAGACGTAACGAGCTCGTCCTGTATGCTGTTCGATCTGTTTAACTGACGAATCGCGCCGAATGCCTCAGCCAGACTGTCGTTGCTCGAAGCTAATTTATTTTTTTCCTGGTGATATTCCTCGTTGTAATTCTTCAATCTGCTGCCTGGGAATATCGCTCTCTCACGTTTTCTGATCATGAATTCAGTTGGCAGAAGCCATCTGTGCTCGTGACATTCTTCCGCTGTTGGTCGTTTGCTGTAATAAAAAATGAATTTAAAGATGTAATTTCAATTGAAAAAATATAATGGGCTAATTGTTTTGTTTCAGATGTTTTGACTTTCTGGTTGAATCACCAAAAATGTATTAAATCGAACAAAAAAATGATCACCTCGGAGTTCGTTTGAATAGAAGCATCAAAAATCTGGTCGCTTCCTGGCTTATTTCTTTGTAAAGATACTCGAATCTGTATCTGACGAAAGAAATATTTTGTCTCGTTTCATTTTGATCGTTGCCTCGGAAAGGCGAAGCTCCGGACATGAGAACATAAGCTAGAACAGCTACGCTCCAGATGTCAGTTTGTGGATAACACAATTCCTCGTTTTCTACTTCGGGCGATCGGTACTCGGGATGTCCAACTTTCGGTATTTCGGTACCGAGCTTTGAGACTTTACGAGCTTCGCCCATATCTACTATTTTCACGTGTGCCGTTCTTAGCGATGCCATTACAATGTTATCCGGTTGAATGTTCAAGTGGCAGTAGCCACGCCAGTGAAGATATTGGAGTCCATCGAGTACCTGTAAATTTACCAATTTTTGTAATCCCTTTATTCATTGTTGCCGTCGATCTCGTACTGTATTTTGCAATATTTTGCCATGCCGAAAGTTTCGAGATGTTAAAATTTGAAATTTTTCTGACAATTTACAATAATGAATGACGATTGACACGGATACCTGAGTGATGATAGTTGCGACGCAATTTTCCGTGTATTCGTGACGACTAGCAAGATACGTGAGAACATCAGCGCCTTGGAGTTTCTCGAGGATGAGAACAGCAACGGGTGAATCAGCGGCCCAGTAAGCAGCTTCGAGAATGGCTATTCTTTCGTGTCTCAACGATCGTAGAGCGTGAAATTCGCGACCGACTTGTTCCTGAAGTTCTTGTCTGACGTCGAGTAATTTAGCGACTACCATTTTGTCCGTTAATTTTTCCGAGCCTTTGACAATCCTGGAGAATTGACCTTTGCAAACCTCCGATATAAAACTGTAACGTTCAGTAAAATGAGTGTCTATTGTCCAATCCAAGGGCTGATCTTCGACCGAATAATCGATGTGCGGCTTGTCCTCTTCGAGAACAATTTCCTGTCCACTTTCCGTTAACGCCTGAAGATGTCTCATCGCTCTTGTTATTTGCAATTTAGGTGTTCCAGCTGATTTCGTTTGCACGAGATTTGTCAATAATCCTTTCTCGCTCCAGCCAATACGATTTCTCGCTGCCAAACGGAAATTGTAACTCGTCTCCGGTATCAAATCTCGAACCAAGAAAAACTCGTGGTCTATGTTACTCGCTGCGTCGATCCACTCGATCGCGTCTCCTGCTTTGTATTCCAAATTGTAACACAACACCTCCGAATTTCCGTCGTCCTTCGGTGGCTTCCAACGCAATAATACTTCCGTGTCTGATACACCACCAACCTGAAATTCGAGCACATCTCAGTGGAACCTGTTTTTTTTTTTTTTTCATTGTATCAAATTATGCTCATTAAATCTTCACCAAATGAAATTTTATGGTAGACCATTCTATTCGTTATCAAAAAACGAAGATAATCATATATAATTAAACTCCATTATCGCATACGAGGAATATTTTTGCTAAAGAAAAGTTTGAGGTCGTTTTCAACCTCGATGCAGAAAAGAAAATTTAGTTAATATAATTGGAGAAAGTGGGAATAAAAACTAAAAGTTCATAGGAAATTTGATCAATTCGACATGAAACAGTATTGAGATCAAATAAATTAATAAAATGAATGAAAGATTCAAGACAATTACATTTTCTCTACCGTTTAAAAAAAAGGACAAAGACATTGACAACTACCACAATCTCTGTACAGAGCAAGGATCGTGATCCATATACAAATATGAATGAGAATCGAAGAAATCGAGATGAAATAAAAATCGATATGCAAACCTCGGGTGCATTAGGGATTCCAGGCACAGTAGCCAAAACGACTCTCGTTCTTGCTACCGTTTGTCCAACTTTGTTTCTCGCCACGACTTTATAAATTCCAACGTCATGTTCCCGAGCAGGATTGAAACTGAGCATTGATCTGCCTTCGGTGTCTTCGATGATTCGAATACGATTGCCTTCCTGAATGACCAAATCGTTTTTGAACCACTGTATAGCCGGTCTTGGATTTCCAACGGCGAGACAACAAAGCTGAGCACATTTTCCACCCTCGATCGGTAATATCTGTGGCTTTTCACGGAAAAATGGCAAATTTCCACCTTTTTTAGTCTCCATCATTGCTTCGGCCTCCGCGTAACTGTCCAATCTTGTACCCAATTCGTGTCTCAAACGTCTCAACGTGTGACAATCGTTTGCACCGTAATTATTTATTCGGGCTTTACGCTCGTCGTCGATTTCCTCATCCATTACGTCCGTAAAACGACGACGTTCTCGAATTATCGGAGTCTTTGTGAAAAAAGAAGAAAAAAAAGCATTAAACGACTTTCAATAGTCAAAGATAATGTTATCGAATTGAAATACTGAAAAATACGAATTATTGATTATTCAATGGAATCATTTTACTAACCCTCCAATCATAGGAATTGTCGTCACATATTGTTCTTGCAAATCCAGCACCACGATTATTCGCTACTTTCATGTATTCGCGAAGTCTGACTGGAAAATCAGTGTCACGAAGTTGAAGCAGATAAGTGTCGGGTCCATTTTGGTAGCTTCAAAGTAGAAACAATTATTTTTTTAAATAAAATTCTTTTGGATTCATCGTTTGAATTTGTCATTCGAACATTTATTGCAATCATATTTTCTTTCAGTCCAATATTCATTTTTAATTTTTTTTTTTCAACTAATCTTTATGTACTTACTGACTCTCGTTGGAAAACATTCCAATTTCAGTGTCAATGGGTTCTCGAGAAGGTACACGATTTTCCCACGTTCTGGTTGTTGGTTTTTTCGACGGACTGTAACTTCTTTCGGGACTGGGCTCAGGTGTGTATTTTTGTCCAGGTGGATAGACCATTTTCGATGGATGCTCGAAAGCTCCGCTCAGCCTGCGTCTGCGATACCACGTGCGACAGGAAGCGTTGCTGTACCAATCTCTGTGAAATAACGAATGAAATATAAAAAATAGAAAATCATTTCAATATGAAATGGTCGCCAATTTTATATTTTTTAAAATGAAAAATCATTTATTTCCTCGTCCATTCAGTTTCTCCTTGATTATTAATTTTTCATTGTTAAAATTCAATTTATTGAACCGTTTGTTTAAATATATTAAAAAATATAAAATATTTAAAAATAGAATTTTTTTTTTTTTCACTCACCGATAAAGTTTGTAATAATTTTTCAAATTTTCTGACGGTATTTTGTAGGCGTCGGTATAAGGCTTATCAGCAAAATTGAGCCAAGGATGACGTAGAGCTCTGACAACGTCCAATCGTCCTTCAGCGGTGTAGCAGAGCAAACGAGTGATAAAATCTCTGGCATCTTCGGAGATATTGCACCACCAACTTTCCTCAAATTCCCAATGGCCTTCTTTGATTTTGGTGAGTGTTTCGCGATCGTTGATACCGCGGAAAGGAGAGACCCCGGACAACAATATGTAAGTGATTATTCCAAGGGACCACATGTCAGCGCCGTAACTGACTCCTTCACCGTTTGCAACTTCCGGTGCCACGTACTCGGGCATTCCGTAAACGAGAGTCATCAATCTGCCGAATGCGATTCTACGAGCTAGACCAAAATCACCGATTTTCAAATCGTCACCTCCTGGATGAGAAATCAGCAGATCACCGAGCTGAAAAAAAATTAACGAATCCAATCATTTTTTGTCCTTTCGATGCGGTATCGATTAAGAAATTGCTCAACAATGTTTTATCAATTTTTCACATTTTTTTTTCGAGTAAAAATTTTCACCATTCATGTCAAATTATATCATTGTCAAAAATAATACAAATTTAAAATAATTTCGAGCAATTCTTGTTCGATTTTCTACAAATTATATATATAAAAAAAAAAAAAAAAAAAAAAAAACAACTCCATTGAATGAAGTTAACCAATTCTATTGAATTATTTGAAACAAAATTGCATTTATTCTTACGGTAAGCCCGAGATGTGCCCAATTGTTGTCATGAATGTAGTGCAATCCTTGCAAGACTTGTCTAATGTATCCAGCTATTTCGTATTCGGTGTAGTAAGATTGTTTGGTTAAATTGTCGACAAGCTCACCACCACCGGCTCTATATTCATAGAGTCAAGGATTTTATAAATAAAAATGTGTAACGAATGAATCATTATGTAAAAATCATGTTTCTCCATTAATCAATTCATTTGGGAGTAAATATTTTCGACAGGAAAGGAGGAGCTGACATGAAACAGGAGTGTAAAAATGTGACTGCAAAAGATTAAAAAAATTGGGAAAACTAGATAAAAATTTCAGACGAAAGTAGAAAAGAGAAAATTTTCAAAGATCTTTTTGAATCTCAAGAAATTTACGTTGAAAAAATAATAAAAAGGATACAACTCCATGACGAGAGTCAAAGATCTATCGGTTTCGAAAGCATCGTGAAGACGCAATAATTTTCTGTGGCTGAGATGATTCATAGCGTTCATCTCGTTGTACATGAACGGTCTAACTTCGCCCCTTCCGTGCATAACTTTCGCTGCGAAAGTGTTTCCGGTCGTTCTCTCAACAGCGTGATAAGTTATTCCCTGTGTTCCACGACCCAATTCGTCTCCCAGATCGTAAAAGTCGTCGAACGGTTTAGCACGTGGTTTGACGTCGATAAGACGAGTGTAAGTTCGGTAACCGTAATCGTGCTCGTTATCCTCGATGTGTATCATCGCTGAACTTGAAACCGAGCCTGCCACGTTTCTTGCACTGATCGAATACAATCCCGTGTCCTTTGCAATTACGTCGTTCAATATAAGAATCGATATGTCAGGCTCCAGGGAAACGATCTGAAAACATTTTAAAAAAATTCTTTTTAGATAAATAAAGTAGAAAAAATTGAGGAAAATGGAGAAAAAAATCATATGCACTTTGATGAAACAGCAGACTGGTTTCGCTCGACGAAAAAAATGTTTTCAATCATCTACTTAAAGTTATAGTTATCGAGAATCAATATGGAGCGATCAATCTTTTGGTTTTCCTTTGGTATTCAGTCGACACAGTTTTTATTGAAATGTTGCAAAGATAAAACTGCGTTTGAAGGTGAAGCTTGGATCAGAAATGTTAATAATTTGTTCTAATACCTTAATTCTGCTGGTTTCAGTGATGGGTTTCCAGTCTTTGTACCATTTGATTTCAGGGTAAGGAATACCGATGATTCTGGCTTGAATTTGTCCATTGCGTCTCATCATAATAACAGTTTCTTCAGGTCGTTGAACGAAGGTAGGATATTCAGCGATTTGGAGACGTACTCTTTGTCTGGCTTGTCCATGTTCGTTGGTGGCAACAGCTTCGTACATGCCAACATCACGTTCGAGCATTTTGTTGATGAAAAGAGTGGCTTGTCCATTGCGGGTGTAGGTTTGGTCGTAACGACCACCCCCGGACTCGATCAATTCGTTGTTGAAGTAGTAAGTCATTTTTGGTTTTGGATAACCATAAACGAACCAGAAAAGATTGCAATTGTGATTTTTGACGCCGTACTGAGTGTCGAATTCTTGTCTGAGGAAACGTGGAGATTGAGCATAACCATCGTGGGGCGGACGTTCGATGTCAAAGTCCTTGGGAAAATAGGGGCTGGTTTCAGGTCGAAAATCGATTCCAGGCGGTAAATAAGGATGAAATTTAGGCGGATCAGGTTCGAGCTTAGCGCGATAAGTTTGAGCGAATGGCGATGGATCGCTTATGCCATATTTGTTCTCCACTCTTATACGAAATTTATAATCTCTGAAAGGTTCCAAATTTCTTATGTCACAAACGCAACTTCTTATTCCGGTGCGTGCTGTGAACCAATCACCATCCGGCAATTCACACATTTCCACCAAATACGTAACCGGCACACGTGGCCCAATCGGTATCGATGGACGCCAGGATAATGTCAAGTGACGATCCATCATTCGACTTATTATCGGACGGTCTGCCAATGGCAATGGAATTCCTGATTTTCTGTACTTGTCGTAATCCTGGTATTGATCTGCCAGTGGCTTCTTCGTTCGGAGCTCCAAAGCTTTGAAAAAAAAAAGAAATTCGATTTTATTTGCATTTGATCTTTCAATGATTTGGGAAGCGCCAAATGATCGTCATTGATTCAATAATCTTGTTTTTTTTTGCTATTTCGACTTACTTTCATAACGAATTTCCGCATGACAAGTGTCCTCTCCATGGGGATTGTAGATCCTCAGGCTGTATTTACCGACGTCATGTTCCTCGACGTTTTGAATAATCAAACGCAATAAACCGCTTCCTTCTTCCTCCATTTTGATTCGATCGGTGGGCCACACTCTCTCGTCGTTTCTGTACCACTCGAACGCTGGCTCCGGATTTCCGGTTACGCAAGCTGTGAATTTTGCTGTCATACCTTTATAGACCTCGCAATCACCGATTTTCTTCAGGAAAGATGGTGGCTCGACTTTTTGTTTCCTGTCGCTGTAAAACAGGAAATGGATAAATATTCGATTCATTTGAAGAAATGGAAAATTGAAAAGGTATTGAAATCAGCTTACATTTTATCGACGACGATCAACCTAGCTTGACACTCAGCCTCGCCGTCTTTGTTGACAGCTTTGCATTTGTAACGTCCAGTATCGCTCGAAGCGCAATTTCTGACATAAAGACAACAGGCGTCTCCGTCCCTTTTTATTTTGTATTTTTCAGTGTCGCGAATAATCGGTTTATCGTTGAAGTACCAAGCGATATCGGGCATGGGAACGCCGCTTACACGCGCCATGAATTTCGCATCGAAATCGGTGACTTGTTGGAGGTCGGTGAAGGTTTGAGTAAAATGTGGCTTTTGATAAACTTTTCGAACGATCGCATGAGCGCTTGTTCTGTCATCGCCTAGTGGACTCTTCAGTTCACAGGCGTATGTTCCACCGTCTTTTAATTCACTGGGATAAATTTCCAAACCTATTTTACTACCGTCGCAAGTTATTATCGCACGATCCGAGCATTCCAATGGCTCTCCATCTTTCGTCCAAGAAACTTCCGGTATTGGATTACCGGCGAAGGGAACACCGAAGATCAAGGCATCGCCTTCCTCCACCGAAACATCTCGCATCGGACTCAAAAACGATGGCTTTTGATCCGGTCCCTCCCTCGGACCCTTTGGTATCACTTCTAAACTTCCTTTACTCGATATCGAACCTTGAGAATTTTCTGCTATCACCTCGTAATCCCCTCCATCCTCCGGTCTCACTTTGTCGATTAATAATGCCTGAGTTCCGTCCGGTTGATCAATTATCTTCAAGTGCTTACCGTCCGGAATGATCTGAAATTTCGTTCAAAGAAAAATTAATTCAAAGAGATTCACAATATTTTTTGGACTTTCCTCTTTTTTTTTCTGACAACTTTTGAATTTCAAATTTTTTCATTTCGAAAATGTGCGATTTTTGAAAAACAGATGGATACAAATGCTTCGGATTGTGAAATCTTCTCGAATAGGAAATAATTTTCTAATGAACGTTTTTTTTTCTTTGAAAAAAAGATTTCGGAGTAATCTAAAAAAATTCTTGTAATTTTTTAATCCGTTCTCGATCGATTTACTGTTTTTCGTTACATTTCAACTTTTTGGAGACTTTTCTGGCAGTTTATAACTTTCGATAAAACGTCTTGAATTGTTGTAGCGTGTAAAATTGTGTGATGAAACATTCAAACGTTAAATTAACTGTGTTCTTTGGACCGAATCATGAAATTGACAATTATATTGTAGAAAAATGTTGAGCGAATGTATAAACGAGGTGGTAAGTGGTCGCGAACTCACTTCTTCTCCATTGTGAGTCCACTTGAGTGTAGGTTTGGGTTTTCCCACAGTTTTTATTTCCAATTTAGCAGCGAAACCCTCGACGCTTTTGACAGGGTGAAGAGTCGCTAGGAAGCCTGGTTGTTTTTCTTTTTCTTCGACCTCGACGTTAGCTGTTCCAGTTATTTCGCCATGTTTGTTCGAGGCGACGAGAGCATAAGTACCGGAATCCGAGGCTCTCGCTTCGTCGATCGAAAGTCCCATGAGGCCATTGGGTTCGTTGATGAATTCGATTTCCTTCGATGCTCTTATCGGCAAACCGTCTTTGAACCATTGCAATTCTGGACTTGGAAAAGCTACGACTTGAGCCTCGAGTTTAAGGGGCTCACCGACGACGATGTGGACATCTTCCAAGGGCTTTTCGAAAGACGGTTTTCTCGGTAGAGCTGAAGTGAATAACAGAATCGTAAAATCACAAGTCAAGAAAGTTGAAATAATAATAATTTAAAAAAATAAAAAAAATAAAAAATACTCACGTTTGACTGCGACTGCACAAAGAGCAGAATTTTCACCGTTTGAATTCTTCGCGACGAGTTTATAAGCCCCGGAATCCGTGGGCAAAACTTTATCGATGGTGAGTTTGGTCAAACCGTTTGGTAATTTTTCAATCTTGACGTGATCGTCGGCAACTATTTTTTCACCGTCTTTGTACCAAGCGACGGTTGGATAAGGACTTCCGTCGACCTGTGCCGTTAGTTCGAGTGGTTGACCTTCGTCGATTTGAGCTGACCTCGGAAGTTTCGACTCGAAAGTTGGCGAAAGACGAATCATCGAAGCGTTGCATCTCGATGTACATTTGCCAGCGAGATTCGTCGCGACGCAGGACAATTCGCCCTCGTCAGAAGCTTCGAAATTTTGAATTTTCAACGTACTGAACACGTGATCCTCGGTCTTAGTCTCGATCGCGTGACGACTGTCGTTCACTATTTCATCACCGTTCAAATACCATTTCACCTTTGGTCGTGCTATTCCAGCTGCTTCGATCTTGAACTCGATTCCGAGATCGCAACGAACCGCACCGTCTACGAGACCTTGGACGAAGGTCGGTGGCTCAGCTAATAAAATTTAAAAAATGCAAAATTATTAGTACAGCTTCATCTGTATTTTATAAAATTAGACGAAAAATCATGAATTTTTTGACTCTCTCTTTTTTTGTCTCTTTTTTTGTTAATTAAAGATTGGGAGTATGATCAAGAATCATTTGAATGAAAAAAAAGGTTTCTCACTCGATGGCTCGTCCATTTAAGAACCGAAGAAAGTTGTTCGAGGGTGTTGGATGAATAAAAAAAAAAAAAAGTTTCAGCCCAAGCAGGACGATGGCAAAATGGACTGAATTTTTTTTTGTCTCGATCGTACGAAACGATGTGGCAAAAATATGATTTTCCAAATTTGCAACTATCTCTTGCGCACTAACGGTGACTAGATGGATAGATAAATCTGACGATAATCGATGGAATATCGTAACTTTTAATGTTAATAATTATTGAAAGACTCACTGTAAGGTATCAATTCAGCCTGTGCGGTGTCTTCGCCCAAGTAGTTGGTTGCGATGACTTTGTACCGTCCAGCATCTTCGTACTGGACTTGTTTCATGACGAGGCGATATTTCATGTTTTTGTAATCTTCCTCAGCCCCGAATCTCGTCTCATCGTCCAATATTTGACCGTCTTTTTCCCACGTCAAATTTGCTTTTGGATTTGATTTAATGATCACTTCCCATTTCGCTGGTTCCTCAACAGCAGCGTTTATGTCTTTGAATTCGAGAATCTCGGGTTGTATGAGAAGATCGAGATCGGCCTGTTGACATTAGACATAATCGATGATAATAAACATCCCCAAATGATCGAATTAAGGAGGTTGTCTACACACAACAATGTTGCCATGTTAAAAGCATAGGAAAATTCGAAATGATTAGAATTTAATGAAATTTGGTGAGCATATTCTTTTGGATTAAATATGAATATACAAATTTTTTAAGATTTTTCTTCTACATAGTTTTCGAATAATTTAACACTAGAGTTTACATCCGTAAGCATAGGATTCTGATATATATAGGTATATCTTTTGCATATTGTAAATTCCAATTATTCGACAACTATGTAGACGAAAAATTTGAAAAAATTTGTGTCATTGCATTTGATGCTAAAGAATGTTATCACCAAATTTTATTAAATTCTTATCATATTGTCGTATGTAGCCACCCTCCTTATTAATCAAATAATAATTTTTCTTATTTTATGATTTTTTTTTTGCGTTTCGTTGGATGAGAAAAAATTCTTACGCTGCAACTGTCATCGCCCCATTTATTGGTCGCTTTGACCGAGCATTTTCCAATATCTTCGACCCCGCAATTCGGTATCGTGAGAGTTATCGTGCATTCTTCGAGACGATCGGTCACAGTTTTGTGCTGAAGATCCATACGTATTCTCTCGTCTTCGGTCGATATTTCTTTGCCGTTCATTGACCTTGTTGCGAAAAGAAGTAAAAAAAAAATCGTTATTTTTCAGGGTTTTTTTTTTTTTCTTGAAAATTTCTATTTTAAATGGAGTTTTCGGTATTTAGAATCAAAGTTTGTACTTCGGATCAAATTCGCTTACAGAAAAATTAATAAAAAGTAGATAAATTCAAATGAAATTTACCAAACAACGTCAGGCACCGGATCGGCAGTGACAACGGCCGTGAAAACTCCAGTCCCATCTTTCTCGACGTTGATATCGGCGAGAGGTGTAGTGAAATTGGGTTTCCTTAGATCGCTTTCAGGTCCAACCTCGATAAAAGCGTCGATACTTTTTTCACCGAGTTTATTCGTGAGAACTAATTGATAGAGGGCTGTATCGGTTTCCATAGCTTTGTTGAGGGTCAATGTGTGAGTGTCACCGGCGTAAGCAGCTTTGGCTTTGTCGGCAGCTCTCAGAGGCTTTCCGTCTTTGAACCATTTGGCATCGGGTCTTGGGAGCCCGGATGCTTTTATCGTGAAAGTTGCGCTCTGTGTTTCGTAAATCGTACAATCGGCAAAATCGGAACTCACGATTGCTGGGGCAGCTGTATTTTGGAACGATGAAGAAAGAAAGAAAAAAAAAAAAAAGAAAAAACGAGTAATTTTAGAATTTTTCTTCGTAAGGTTTGAAAAACAAAATTTATCTCGCTCATCGATTTAAACATTTTTTCTTTTATTTGCGACAAAGCGAGCATCAGAGCCTTCTACTTCACGCCTCAAAATCCATTCCGTAGCTTTTTTAAAAGTAATTTATATTTTTCTTTATTTTATTATTTTTGGAGTTGTTTTTTTTTTCTTTTCTATTTATTTGCTTACCTCGTAATTTTGATGTTAACGATCGCTCGGTGCGTCGGACCAACTTTGTGTCCCGTGCAAGCAACAAATTTAGTTTTGCGTTTAATTTCGCTGTTAATTGGACGACGGGAGGCGTTGGGATGAAGATAACATTTATCGCTGAGATTTTGGATGCACTGCAGGGCTCGACAGAGAAATCGGGTCGAAAAATCGATCGAGAGTTAACGAATTTTTTTTTTTTTTTTTTTTTTTTACAACAATTGTTATGGACTGACAGCCAGAATGGAAGCAAACAAACGTTAGAGGATTTCTGGGTCGAGGCGAATTAAATCGTCGAGTGAACGATGAAGAAGCGTTAAATCAACGTGTAAACTCAATTGCCAAGCATTTTTCGTTGCTGTTTATCAAGAATTTGTTTAAACACATAAATCTATCGATTTTATTTGCTTTTTAACCGCTATAAATTATCATCGGAATGCTCGGTCTTTAATATTCGCTTAATTCAAGTGTTTTTTGTTTTTAAGTTATAATTAATTTTTATCGTTATAAGAAATAACGAAATTTGTTCTTTTATACAGATTTGATTATAAATATTTTCATAATTTGTTGCTTAACGATCGTTTTTAATGAAAATAATGCCATGAAACTTTACCTGAATCTTCGCTTTCGCCTTCCTTATCGAGAATATCGCTGAGAACGCTTCGCTGACGTTTAATACGATCGAAAAGTGCTTCCATTTCAGGATCGATGTCTTCGTCATTGTCTTTCGTTGCTTTTTGCGAATTTTGTCTGGACAGACTATCGATTATTCCTTTCGAGGATTCGATCGACTCGGATCTTTCAATTTTCGAGCTTCGTCGCGAAAATTTATCATCATCGAGAATTCCGGCCTCACTTTTAGGCAAATCGTTTTTCTTTACTGTTTTTTCTTCGAGGGATTCAAGGCGCGAAATTTTTGACGATTGTCGAGAAATTTTTCCGTTCTCAATTGCCGCCGTTTGCGACTCTTCGCGATCGATTTTTTTCGCGACTTTTTCTTCGATCGAATCGACTCTTGATATCTTGGAAGATTGTCGAGACAAGCAGCCATTTTGGATCTCCGGAGTTTGGGACTCTTCGAGATCAACATTTTTCGCTACTTTTTCTTCGCTCGAATCGACTCTCGATATTTTGGAAGATCGTCGAGACAAATTACCATTTTGGATCTCCGGAGTCTGTGACTCTTGGAGCTCAACTTTTTTCGTTACTTTTTCTTCGCTCGAATCGACTCTCGATATTTTGGAAGATTGTCGAGATAATTTGCTGTTCTGAATCTCCGTTGTCTGTGGCTCTTCGAGGTCAATTTTTTTCGCTGTTTTTTCATCGCTCGAATCGACTCTCGATATTTTGGAAGATTGTCGAGATAATTTGCCGTTTTGAATATCCGGAGTTTGTGGCTCTTGAAGATCGAGCTTTTTCGCAAGTTTTTCTTCGATGGAATCGACTCTGGAGAGCTTGGAAGATTGTCTGGAAAGCGTTCCATTAACCGGACCATAATTGTCCTCGTTATCGACAGCTTTTTGTGTCTCGTTGGAAGATTGTCGGGAGAAATGTCCTTCGACGATCGAAGCTCGATGGGTCTTTGAAGTTTCGACGATTTCTGTTCTGACCGGTATTTTGCCGGACAAAGATTCTTCGATAGATCGTTCTTCCATGATTGTTTCGGTGTATCTCATCGCCCCGTAAGGGGTCTCGTTTTCGACAGTTTTCTCTTCAATTATTTTGCCATTTTGGGCAAAAATCTCTTCGTGTATTCCGTTCAACGAACCAAGCTCGGCGTTGTGAATATCGTCGGAACTAACGTCACGCGAAAGCGCTTTTAGCGTCGACTCGTCGTCGGACATCGAGACGATAGAAACGCCCCGATTTACTTTTAATCTTGCTTTCGGATTCTCATCGCTTTCCGAATACTCTTCTATCAACATACCGTTCGAAGGTTTAGATTCGCTGTCCTCGTGCAACGTGTAACTGTAAGATGCAATCTCCTCGAACTTTGGACCCTCTGAGCTCAACTCCTGAAACTCGACCTTAGTCGATGTCATTTTGCTAATCGTGTGCCTCTCGTCGGGACCTGCGAATCGACTCGCTATCTTCATCTCCTTCGTATTTACATTTGTTATGACTATTGGGGTGTGTCGAAATAAATTTAATTTTTTTTTTCTTGTTTTGGGTTTTTTTTTTTCCAACCGAAACAGTTTCACAACGCCCAAAAACAAAAGCCTTTCAGATGGAGAGTTCGAAATAAAATTATTTGTGCTAGTGCTCCACATTTTTCGATTTTCCACAAGAATAACATAAGAAAATGACAGGTTCGATGAATATTATTTCACAACTCTTGAATAAAGAATCTCATGGATATGCCGCTTATATGTTCTTGTAGAGAAAGGAATTCTCTACAAAAAAAGTCATTAGAGTAAATTATGTCAGATCAACCGTTCCAGAGTTATCGTTGTTTGAAGTTCAACGTGGAGGCTGAACTTCAAACAACGATAACTTTGCAACGGTTGATCTGACGTATTTTGCTCTGATTACTTTTTTTGTAGGGAATTTTGTTCTCTACAAGAATATATAAGCGGCATATCTGTAGGATTTTTTATTCAAGAACTGTGAAATAAGATTTATCGAACGTTCCATTTCTCTATGCTATTCTTGTGGAAAATCGAAAAAAAGTGGAGCGATAACCCAAATAATTTTATTTTGAGCTCTTCCTCTAGAGGTTTTTTGTTTTTTCTTTTTTGTAAAAATGTTGCGGCCGGAGGAACCGAAAAAAAAAAAATTCCATTTTTTTCGACACATCCTAATGACTATTAAATTCTCACTTTTTCTCACTCTTCTCATCATTATCGCAGGCGCATTCTCTTTATTTGCTTCTAAATTAATTTACTTTTGTCTCGGATGCACTTATAACTGTTTTTTTTTTTTTCATTCTCAATGCACAGGGAATCGGATACAAAGCAGCGAAGGTAACGAATACATCGATTTCCATTCGAACGTTTTATTTTTCATCGTGAAATCAATATTTTTTTGTTCACAAAAACTCGTATTCAAATTAATTCTCATTTTTCCATCTTGATTATTCAAAATTCTATGGAATTAGTGAACAGAATATTGAAAAAGTTCATCGATTCGTTGTTTGCACTGTTCGAAAAATCGTCGATCAAATTTGTAGAAGTGTCAATAGCAACAAAAAAAAATCAATTTTTCTATCATTCTCGATAATTACTCGTTACTTTTATTATAAATCTGTAATTATTGTAATTCGATACGAATGATAAACGCAAAAAATGAATTCAATTTGACCGGATACGTTCGTTATACGTAAATTTTATTTGAATCGATACATTTGATAATGGAAAAAAAAAAAATTAATTTTAATTTGAATCGGTATGTTCGATAAAGTAATCAAAAAAATTTTGATTCGAATCGATACGTTCGTCACCAGGGATATTTTTCGACGTTAATCGAATAGCAAAAGCGAGTGAATTGAACGATAAACGTTCATTGACGAGCGCATGTTGTAACGTTATAGTTTTTTTTTCTTTGTTTTCTGGGAGTATAATGCGAGTTTGTGAATGCGTCGTGAGTGGTTAAATCGAGTCCTTTTCAGGACTCTCGGATGAGAGATGCAAATTTGAAAAAAAAATAAAAATAAAAAAATCTCTGGTGAGTGAATTAACGTTTTTAGAGGTGAAAAATGTGAGAGTGTAAAATGTTGAAAATTCTGTATTTTTGATATTGTTCGCTGGATATATTTGTACCTGTGAGCAACGCTTCGTGGGTCGTCGTCGATGCCACCGAAATCGTGATCGTATCGCCTTCTCCCTTAATTACTTGAACGCTCTGTTTCTCCGTTCTCAGGGGACCTGAATTTCATTTCGATGTAAAAAAATTCAAAAAAAAAAAAAAAAAAAAAAAAAAACAAATGCTACGACAAAGCGCGAAGCTAATACGAGTTATTGGCCACTTCACTTCTAACGAAAATATTTTGCCACATCGAAAAATTCAAGTAGAAAACAAATGAAAAAGAAATAAAATTGAAAGTTTAAAGAAAGGAGACTCGTGACTCGTCTCTTTCGATTTTTCCAAAAGTTCTCGTTACTCTAAAGTGGAAAAGATCGAACGATCAATTGCTCTCGTCCGATTTTTTGTTTGTTTTTTTTTCGGCAAAAAAAGTGGCCTTTTTTTTGCCACTCTCCCGATAGAAAACTCTACAAAATTGAGAAAAAAAAAAGAAAAGTTCACGGTTGCCAAAAACTATTCCAATGTTCGGGGAGCAACATCGCATTAAAATACACCCAAAAAAGAAAAATAATGAATTTACTCGAAAAACGAAAAACCTTACAGCAGCACAACCAGAAAAATATTCTCTTTCTCTCGCCCCTACGAAAAACTCAGCAAAAAATCACCGAGCACAAATTTTTTCAATTTAAAAAATTTTTTTTCACCTTCCGGTCCTTCCTCGGCCCGTTTTCTTTCCTCGTCTTCCAGCTCTTTGGCCTTTTTCGCTCTTTCTGCTTCCTCGATCGCAGCTTCTTCCACCTTGGCTAAGAATTCAACGAATTTTCGTCTCAACACAGATATTTATTTCGCGATATTTCCGATTCAATTTTAGTCACAAATCATTTTTAGGATTGAAATTGACGAAAGACTCGGGAGATCGGGGCAGTTTTATTGTTCGAAAGACCGTTATTCACGATGGGTTTTAAAGGTTTTTTCATTTCGTTCCGTACTTACTTAACTTGAAGCCAAAAGCGTTGGATTAGATCGCAGCTTGCATTAATTATTATTATTATTATTTTTTTCAATAATAACCAAAGTTCCTTAACGTACGTAATTAAAAATAAAAACAAGAAAAAAAGACTTCAGATACTTGAAAAAAAAAAAAAAAAAATGAAAATGTCTCATTTGGATCGGAGCCTGCACAATTTTTGTTTCAATTCAATTGAAGAAAAACAAAGATTCCATTTGAGAAAACAATAAAAAATATTTCTTTTACTCAAGTCATTTGAGTTTCATTGTCCAGAGAATTTTTTTGGACTTGCCATAAATATTGTTTCGATCGAATCTCGAACGAAGGTTGTAATTGCTCAGAAATCGCGAGAGTTATTTGTATTTTGATTAAAAATAATAATTTTCAACGTGCCTTCAATATGATTTCAAAGTGACTTTTTTGATGGTTCAGAAATTGAAAAAAAAAAATGATTGCATATTTGAAGAAAATAAAATAATGGTGTACTCAGGGTGTTTATATCTTTTCCGCTGTTAAAAAATCGTGGAAATTAATAGTACTCACTCAGAACGATGACTTTGCTCTTGCAAGAAATGGAGCCCATTTCGTTTTCGGCTTTGACCTCATAAACGCCGCCGTCCGATCCTTTGAGAAGGTTCAACGTGAGATCGTAGCTTTCCTTGCGTTGTTTGTCCCGAGTTATTTTTATTCTCGCATCAGCGGAAACTTCGAGAATTTCGCCATCTTTAAACCATTTGATTTCAGGATCAGGTGTACCAGAAATTTCGACTTTGAGCTTGAGGGTTTCGCCCTCTTTGCACTTGACGTCGACCAATTTTTTCACGATCTTCGGACGACAATTAACCGTCAAGCTTGAACTGCTGGAATTTGCTCCGTACTCGTTTTTCAATTTGCAAGTGTATTTGCCGGACAATTCGGTTTTCACTTCTTTGATTATCAATTTGTAATTGTCACCCTCTTCGATCCTCGTGAACTCTTTTCGTGTTTCCGTTATCTCGACGTCTCCGATGAACCATTGGACACTCGGTCTTGGAAAACCGCCGACTTCGACCTCGAGAGCGACGTCGACGTCACCTTCTTTTGCTGTGATGTCCGATAATTGGGTTTTGAAACGAGGAGCACTCCGGACCTTGAAAAAAAACAGTTGAATGATATTCATGGTGTAAAAAAAATTGAGTCGGATGTCTTGGGACATTAATCTCGATAATTACAATTCATTTTTCCGAACGTGAATCTTACATAACGAGATCGAAAACGACTTAAATCTTCTCTTCGGCATAAAACGTTCCTCGCATACGATAGTGATGTCACGAAGAGAATGGTGTATGACAAAGTCGAGAAGAACGATGAAAATTCGACAAAACAACGAGAAAGATCGAGAAAGTCCAAACGAAAAAAAAACAAATGACTTTTTTGAACGATTCTCGATTCTCCGGGATCAAAAAATTCAATAAATTTGATGAAAATAAGAAAAAATTGTAAAATACATGAGAGCATTTGAAAAAAATAGGAAATACATTGGCAGAACAGAGAAATTTCTCTGTTGGGAAATCGCAGTATTCGTGATCACGAAGAATTCGTATCGATTCGTTTTCGTCGTAACGGAATTGAGTTCGAACGTTATGAATAAATTTGATTTGAAAAGATGAAAAGAAGATAAATGTGTGTAAAAACTGATTAATTACCTCGATTCCTGTCTGATCGACAGTTTTGCCATCTTTGTTGGTAACGACAGCTTTGTAAGTGGCAGCATCGGTGCTGACAGTGCCAGTGATTTTGATTGAATATTTGCCTCCATCGGATGATATTTTGATGCGTTCAGTTTCAACGATAGTTTCTTCGTCTTTGAGCCAAAGGACGGTGGGTTCAGGGAAGGTTTCAACTTCGATTTGTAAATTGAGAGTTTCTCCTTCATTGATGATTCTCGATTCGCCCAATTTCTTGGTGATTTTCGGTGGGCACTTGACATCGAATTTCCAAAATTCGGAAGTTTGACTTATTTCATTTTTTGCGACGACGGAATAAGAGCCGGCGTCATCGAGTCGAGCTTCTTTGATGTTGAGGGTGTAAGTGTCGTTGGTTTCTTTTTTGATGGTGATTCGATCGGAGTCTTGAAGGAGTTGACCGTCTTTGTACCATTTGACGTCGGGTGCCGGTGAAGCTGCGATTTGTACGGTCATGTTGACGTCTTGTTCGATGTACGAGGAAAAATCGATCATTTTTTTGGTGAATTTCGGAGCTGATTTGACGATAAGTTCTATCTGCGTAGTGTCTTCGCCCAATTCGTTTTTCGCTCGGATCACATAGGTTCCGGCGTCTTGAACGGTCACGTTTTTAATCACGAGGGATAGTGATTCTTCGTCTTCCCAGAGATACTTTATACGACCACCGGCAACGATTTCCTGGCCATCCTTGGTCCATTTTATATCGGGTTTTGGATAGCCCTTAACTTGAAGATCCAGCATAGCAGAGCCACCTGCGTTCACTTCGGACTGCTTCGACTCTGTTCCAAGCGCTGGTTTTGCTGGATCCTTTAACAATTGATTAACCGATCCCTGGACGGTCAATTCCGCGCTGCAGCTTATGTTTCCCGTGTTCGTTTGAGCCACGCAAGTATAAAGACCGGCATCTTCCGGCTTCACGTGCTGAAAAACCAACGCCAAAGTGTCCTCTTTGTCTTCGAACAAAACTTTGAATCTCTCCTCCGGATCGAACGGTTTTCCGTCCCTCAACCACTTGAAATTCGGCTCGGTTCCTGCCTCCAAAAAGCCTTCGGGTAATCCTGCGAATATCGTCTTCTCATCCGTCACTGTTACTATCGCCTCGGAACTCGCCTCGCCGAAACGATTCTTTGCTTTGCACGAATATTTTCCTCCGTCTTGCTTCTGCACGTCCGATATCACCACTTCGTAAAAACCATTCTCCGATTTTTCAGTCACGATCTTCACGCGCTCGTTCTTCGAATCTATCAACACGTCGTCCTTGAAACTGTGAAAAAAAAAAAAAAAACATTTTTTAGTTTCGTTATTTTTGGTTACTCTTGACACAACATTTTTTCAAATTTCTTTTTTCTGGAGGCATTCATTCGATCACTGATGTACCAAAGTATCAGACAAAATAGTTCCTAATTTATTTTCTATTTATTTATTTATTTATTTATTTTCTAATCGCTTCAGTGATTTTTTTTTCCATGAACTTACAATTTAAGCTCGGGATTCGGGTCTCCTTTGACCTTGATCATGAATCGGAGATAAGTGTTCTCCAGTAGCTCGGTGTCTTTCAAACTAACCAGGAAAATCGGTGCATTTGCCTCGGCTCGAGCTTTCTTTTCCTCTGCAGTAACTGACGAAAAAGAGACAAAACAAAAAAATTAGTTTAGTCGACTCGATATTATCAAAGGATGTGATTCTATCTCTAGAAGTTCGATTGCTTTGTAAAATTTCAATGACCTAAAATACGAGAAAGATGATTTATTTTTTAGACAAATTATTGTGAGAAAAACTTGTTTTCGAAAAACTTGATCGAACTTACGATTTTGTACGACGAGTTGAGCGGTGCAAGAAGCTTTACCATCCCCGTTTGCTGCTCGAGCAGTATAAATACCGGAATCAGCTTCGAGGACATGTTTGATGGTGAGTTTGAAAGTATTTTCTGTCGAGCTGATGATAACACGATCGGCGAGTTTGTCCGACAGAGGTTTATTGTCCTTGAACCATTGCATTTTGGTGGTATCGGCGCTGGAGGCCATGGTGCACTCGAAGGATGCATTTTCGCCAGCTGTATCATCGATGAGAGAAAAATAATTGAAATTATTATAAAACTTGTTATCTTCGATCGCGAGTAAGCTTCGATGAGAAAGATTGACGAAAATGATTGAAAGAAATAACTTGACGAATGTTTCAATAAAATAAGCTGACGATGATTTCAAAGCTGCTTTCGTTGCAGGCCTTTTTGCCCAGCTGTATGAAAATGAAAGTGTCGAAAGAACTCGAAAGAATCGTGAGAGAATTGCGATTCGTTCATGCGTCCAAAAATGATGAATCGGTGACGATGTTGTGAACGTTTTTTTTTGTGATATTTCGAACACCAGCATAATGTAAATTAACAAATAATATTCTTAAAAATAACCGTAAAAATTCTTATAAAAATTGAATATTTAAATATTCGTTGAACGAGAAATAACGAATAAAAAATATTGATCGCAACCAAAACGTGATATTGAGATCCATTTCTTTTCAATACTCAACACAAATATTCTAAAATAATAATTATAAATTATCTGCTCGAAAATAATAATGCGTTAAGGAAGTTCTGCTCCTACGTTGAGGGATGCGTGGGGCGCCAGGGGTCCCTAGGCTTATACACAGGCTAGCAGCAATGCTGCCAACCTGATTTTTCTATCATCCCCCTCTCTCTATCTCTTTCTCTCTTTTGTTAAATTTCTTGTAAATTTCTTTTTTGTAAATCTCAAGATACCCCAAAGCATTGCTACGGTATAAATGAAAATAATCAGTCAATCTTTTCTCGTTTTGTCTCTCTCTTTTGCTCTGTTCAGTTGCCACGCGTAGGGCTCGTGCGACCCCAAGGAATTCGAAAAATCTTCATAAGTTAACTCGTTATATTTCATGAAATACGTGGTACATCAGGTCCATTTTTTTTTCCATATCACTCTAATGGATAGGTCAATACTTGAACGAATTTGCGTTGAGCCACCACCTTTTTCACTACACGATATTGGATCATTTCTCTCGTCAAAACAGTAACAGCCATAAGACTCTGTGCAATTCGAAGCTAACTTTACCATTTTTTATCTCAGAAAGTAGATGGTCAATCTTGTTCAAATTTTGCTGGTACACGCGGAATATGTTGAAGAATGTGCAATTAAAATTTCAAAGAATTGTTATTTTTTTGAGATTTTAGCAGAACTTCCTTGGTTACAAAAATTTATTGAATTGTCGCTGTCTAATCGTACGTAAATTGAGCCAAATTTGTTATTTCTTCGCCAGTGAAATAGGTATGAAATGAAAATGTCAAAATGGGATGACAGAGAGAATGTAAAAAAATTGTCGAATGTTGTGAATATGACTGAGAGTGTTGTAGAATTTGCGTGACGAGTAAACTGATTCGAATGTTACATTTTTATTGCATCTGTCGTAGCCGAAAAAAAAAAAAAAAAAAACATCGAGGATTAGCGCACAAAGCATATTTATTCAGCTGACAAAATACGTATAGAGACAAAATAAAATAAAAACAAAACGATATATAACGTCTAGAAGCGTTTGCAGCTTTGCCAATTTCGTGTAAAAAAAATCATCAGGAAAATAAAGATTCGAGGCTGAGAGGAAAATTTGGCGCATGTGGCCGCCAGAGAAAAACTTCAGGCGCCATAACGTAAAAGTATAATAAAAAACGAAAAATATTCACGCTTCGACAAACTTTACCTATAATGTGTATCACACCCTTTTTTGCTCGCATTGCTAGAACAGGGAAAATTATTTTTTCACGTAATACAAATAACGACTTCGTTGCCCTGCTCATTATAAAAATCAACATTTTATAAAAAGCTCAAAAATCTTTGATCGAGTCGATCAAATTATTTTTTTTCAATGCACCTAATAACTCGATCACCGGATCGATTCATTGGACGTTGATCACGTGACTTTTCTCGTCCACTTGATCGAGCATTTTTACATTTTCGATTGTAAACAATAGAAATTGAATTTTTTTTTTTTTTTAACTTACGTTCGGCAGTGCTGCCCTCGATGGTTTTAACGAAAACGGGTCTTCCGGTTTCGGTGGCGCTGAGCGAGAGTTTCTCGACTTTGGTATCAGCGCTGATGGAAGAGCCGCTAACGGCGCTTTCGTAAGAGCTCGATGTTTCCGTCACTTTACCGGCGCTCGCGTAACTCGACGAGGAAGTTTTCTCGGCCGCAGTCGATACTGATGATTCCACGTACGAGGAAACGCCATTACGACTACTCGACACCGATGAATACTCTACACGACGATTTGGTTCGAAATTTACAGAAAAAAAAAGAAACGAAGAAAAAAAAACAATCAGGAATTAAAAGCGTTAGTGGGCCACGGTAAAAAGCTCAGAATCTACGATTCCTACGAGATACAACTGACGAATCAATGTTTCAATTCATTTATCATTATTGAATTACAGAATGAAAGTTCTCAATAAACATAGAGACGAAAAAATCTTTACTGAAACAACGATATACAACGAAACAACGAAAAAACAAAATACGTTTACAACAAAAGAACTGAGAGCCACAGCGATAAAAAGGCATGGCCATTAGAGAAGCTGCTACATCAATATCGTTTGATCGTGACGAATGAGAATGACCTTTAAGCTGGATGATCCGTTAATTCTGTTCTTATTTTAAAAAAAGATCATATTTTCCGATAATATTTCGAATCAACCGGTTGACTGGTAGGTTTTTAAAACAAATTGATCACGAAAATGAATAATAATTTTTTTCTGGGGATTTTCGGGATTGATGATCATCGAATTCAGTTTACAGTTTTGAGACCCGAACAGAATTTCATCAGAGTTATTCCAACGTGGTAATATACAACCATCATTTTTGTTTGTCGTCATTTTTGTGGAAATTGATTGAAAATTGAGAAATTCATTTAAATTTGTCAACCGGTTAATGAAGAAATGTGAGAAGGAAGGTGACAAAAGTGATAAAACTTACCCTCGACGACTCGCGTAGAGGCGGCGCTGAAGCGACTACTGGCAGAGAATTGGCCGGACATGTCTTCTTCAGTTTTGATTTTCTTGCTGGCCGAATCTTCGATCTTAGTTTGGCTGTCCCGTCTCTTTTCAGGAGTTTTAATTTCGGTGACTTCCGGTATTTTAGGAGCTTCAGGTTTGGTAGTTGGTACCGCGACTTCCGGTTGTTTTGCAGTTTCCGTTTTAGAAGCTGGTTTAGCAGCTTCCGGTTTGGGTCCTGGTTTAACAGCTTCCTGTTGCTTCGCAGCTTCCGGCTTAACAGCTGTTTTAGCAACTTCCGGTTCTTTGACAACTTCCGGTTTAGCTACTGCCTTAGTCACTTCCGGTTTCGCTGCCACCGGCTTCGAAGGCTCGATCTTTGCTGCTTTTAGCTCCTCCGGTTTCGACTTTGGCGGCTCGATTCTCGCGCCTTCCGGCTTCACTCGATCTTTATGATCCTCACCTCCCTCCGGCACTTCTGACAGCTGCAAATCGTCAGCAGCGTGCTCCGCCAATGCCACCTGATCACTCGCGTACTCCCGGATTTCTTTGAGCCAATATTTCTTAACCGGATCTTTGTGCGCCACGAGCGTTAACGGATAACCAGACGCACCCGAGGGACTGTGAAGCTCAAACGTGCACAAGTCTTCCGGATGATCCTTCACTTCTACTTCCGGCAACTGAAACCCGAGACCAGCAAATATTAAGTTTTTTTTCTTTCCATCGTTTCACATTTTTTTCACGAATCATTTTATTTTAGTTTTTTTGTTGTTTTTTTTTTTTTTTTTCTTTTACTTACTTTGATTATATCTTTTAAAACGAAAACTGATCTGTCGTCTGAGATTCGTCGTACTTTGCACACGAGAATACGAGCTTTGAAGAGAAACAGATATCGCTCTTTGCTCTTGCCGTCTTTCTCGATGAATGTGAACCACTCCTGAAATATTTGAGAGCATGAAAATCAAAGGAGAATCCTAATGATTTGGCTAATTGTTCGCGATTCGATCGCATAAACGGTGTATGGACGAGGGAACAAAGTCGTTTGAAAATCGTATGAAACTCGCGTGAAAAATTGTCAACGACACAAGTCAGAAGTTTTATTGTGTCTGGCACGCTCGAAATCTTCGTCTGACTTTGACTGAACGACTCTACTGGCTCACGCGGTTTCGGCTCTTCGGCCGTGTCTGTTCGCTAACGCCGTTACTACTACGAGCAAAGCGTTTCGCATCGTATCCCACGATCGTGCTTCTTCATTTATTATTTTTCTTTGAAAATTTATAAATAAATTGATAAAAATATGAATCCGATGAGAGTTTCGTAACTTGCTGGAAAAACATTTCAAAAAAAATACTTAGTTTCTTCAACTCACGTGAGTCAACAGTCGTCCAAGTTTGTGAATATTCCCTTTGTAACCTTCGATATTACTTATGAATTTGTTATCGGTCGCTCTGTGGGGAATACCGAGCATCAACTCCAGAGCCTTCTGGAGGTCGTCGCAATTTTCGCCTAGCCGGGTCGAATACTTCACCAGCTCCTAATTTAGTAAATTATTCGTTTCAATTAATTAATTATTATTGCACATGAAAATGACTCGATGCTTTGAAAATGATTGTGAATAAGGATTAACAATTTTGAATTTTTTTTTTTCTCATTCGTAATACCAAATAATCATAAATTGTATCAATTTTCATTTTTATTTCGATCAATCGTGAATCATTCTTGTCAACAAATAGAACGACAAAAATATACCAATTTTTGTTGTTATTTCATTAAATCGTGGTGCTGTTAACAAATAAAACGACAAAAATTGTACAAATTTTTGTTTTCATTTAATATTTAATCGCAGAGCAATTTGTTACACGGTATAACAGAGCCATGAAGATGACCTGTTTTTAGCACTCTAAATCCGTACTCGTCGTCGCCCACTCGTCCTTCTCTACTGCGTACGAATGTATCGCGCGTCTTGAGAAGCGTATTACTTTTTTTTTTTTTTTTTTGTCAAACAAATTAACTCGTTCGATCGTAATTAAAGTGCTTCGAAATATTTGGAAAATGATTTCAAGACAAATTTCAATGGACCGTCAAGGGGAACAAAAACGGAAAAATAAAAACATATTAATAAACAAGAATTCGGAATAACGAATCAGAGAACGAGGAGAACGGGAAACAAGTGTTGTTTGCCGCGAGAAAAAAGTTTCAAGTTCATTATACGTTCTATATGTAGCTTCCCGAGTCATCTGCCATCGCCTATACAAAAAAAAAAAAAAATTCTTTCGAATTGCGAGAAGAAAATGACGTGATGTTTTTTTTTTTTTCGTCACTGAAAATTCGTTCTTGTTTTCGTCATTTTACGTAGGTTTCGATTGCGAGCTTTCTCTCATAGTATGAGATTTTTCGAGTTAGCTCCAACGAAAAATAAATTTTTATTTGTTTTTCGAATTTATGCACTCGGTGAAAGATTAATTTGAGAAAATTTGAGAAATTCATGAAGAGGTTGAGACGATTTCATAAATTTCGTTAACCTCATTTTTATTCTGACTCGTTTATTCGATGAAATTGCATCAAGAATTCGAATTCTTTTATTTTTTTCTTCTTGTTTTTATTTTTCTTAGCAAGTCAGAGATTTTTTTCGGTTCTACGTAGTGAAAAAGTCAAAGTTTTGGGCGCCACTGTAGCAACCGTGTGTGTTATTCTTGTCGTCGCGTTCGAGCAGTCGAATTCAAATATAAAATATAGGTCAGAGACTGTTTGATGCTGCGAAAATCTTGTGTACGTATATAAAAATGAAGGAAAATAACAAAATTTCAATAAAATCGTTTCAAAAATCGTTCTGTGAAAGTAATTGAACCGAATTAAAACGGATTTTCGATCAAAAAAGAACTTTTTGTTGTAGTGATTATCGAGAACGTCTCGGCTGATCTCGATCAAACAAATAAAACGTATAAATGATTCGGAAATCGACAAAAAATCAAGTTTCTCCCAATCAGCTAATTTTTAGTCAATGTTCGGTAAAGATTCTTCATTTTCAAGTGTCAAATTCCAGTGAAATGTGCTACAAAAAATTAAAGAATTTTTTTCCATTTCCATGGATCTTTCCATCGGTTAATAATGTAATTGAAAGTTCAATTAAACTCTCAATTTTTTGAGATCGAATTGATCAAAATTTCTTATGAATTACTTAAACCATTGATGGCATAAAAAAATGTTGGCTCCAGTTGAAAACCAGTTAAAAATTTTCTTTTACCATTGTTCTCCCAATAAAATCTTTAATTTTGGAATTCTTATGAAAACGTTGTTCTTTCTTTAACAAAATTTCTTACCGATGACTCGAGATATATTTTCACAATGTGTCTGTATAGTGTAAGGTGGCTGGAATGCTTTCAAGAATTACTGTCGCCGGGGTATAATTCTGTCATGCAACGTGCGAGAATTCAGATTCAGATTTAGATCGGTGACCCTGTTGGTCTCTTATAAAACGTTGCAAACGTTATTGAAAAATGAAATAAATTTTATAAGCTACAAAAAGTGACGTTATACCGTTGAGTCATTCGCGTGTATACACGAAAGAGCAACAAAACAACGACGGCCCTGGAAATATTAATACGAAATTCCGAGAGACTCGTACACGAGAAAAATTATGATGATGATAAAAAATAATAAAAAATAAAATAAAAATAACAACGATTAATTCAACGTTAGAATTATTATTACGATTCTCAATGTGTAGAAATGATAATTGATCATAATTAAGTGCTTTCGTGTGACAGAACAAAGTGCACAGTCGTTGATCATTTGAGACGGAATTTGATAAGGCACTGAGCCAAAGTTCTAATGCACCGGAAACGTGCGACCGACAATTAGTTCGTTTTTTTAATTACATTACTTTAAATTTTTTCGAAAAATTTTCCAATTTTACATCATTCATTGAAACAAGAAAAATTGGCTTTTTATTGGGAAAATAAATTTTTTAAACTGATTTCTCTCCCAGGACCGAGAACGTCAGAATTTTTTTTCATTCAGATTCGATCATACACGAAACTAGATATTTCACGAATTTTTTTTACTTTTTTTTTTTTTTTTTTACTGTAATTTTTAATTAAATTTAATTTACTGTAATTTCACTGTAATTTTTTTTACCTTGAGTAGGAGCTGGTAGTCGTTGATGCGTTGTATCGGAAGCTTAAGGTGCTCCGAAACGCTCTTGTCGTCTCCGAGGGTCTGGCTCAGCTCCTGAACATACGAAAAAAAAAAAATATCGTCTTAAGGAGTCCCAAAGAAATGGGTCAGGATTTGAATTTTGAGAAAAACTAGCGACGGCACTAAAAACAACAACAACAGCATCAACGAAACGAAGAATTTTTTAAAGTTGGAGATCACTGCGACGAAATCAAGCGATTTTTCGATTCCACAAACAATCCGGCACTCTCAACGATCTCAATTCCGTAACGGTATACAAATCCGTCGAAAGTACACTCGCGAATAATCGAACACAAGCACACGTAAACATTGAGAAACGGGAGCGTAAAAGTCGTGAAAAAATGCTTGCAACGAAAGATTCAAATTTCTCACGATATTTTCGTGTGCTAAAAACCGTACAATTTAGAGGAATCGATAGAGTAAAAAAAAAAAAACGTGATTTTTCGAGCGAAATCTCAATCCACCGAAACGTCGGGGCCTTTTTCGGTAATCCGACACCGGGCGAGCGCGTGTGAGACGAGGAACGAGATGAGAAAAAGCTCGTTGGCTAAACACACGCGCGATAGTCGTCGTATTTTTGGCGCGCGAGTTAAAGCGCTATTCGAATTGACACACAATAAAGTGGACGCGACTATCGTAAAAGAACGAAAAAGAATAATAGAAATAAAAAAGAAAAAAAAAATAGACGCATCGAAGACACCAAGAAGTAAATAAAAGAAAAATGGCCGAAGGATTATGACGTCAGGAGGCCTGACGTACTTTTGCCTGATGACGTTAGAGAGTTGTCAAAAGCTGCGAGAATCGACAGCCATTCAAATTTTCACCCACAAAACGACAGTTTTGAACAAATGAAAAAAAAAAAACAAATTATTTGTTCCTCAACAACGAAGATAATGGAATCGTAAGAGTAAATAAACTGCGAGTATATCCTTTGCAAAAAAGAACGTTGATCACACGGAGCAACACTGAACACACCTTAACGGCCAAAATGGCTCCGAACAGTGATAAATCAAATCACTATACTCTTCTTCGTGTTTCGTGGTCGAAGATGCCGATCGAGTTGCTGATCGCAGACTGGATCTTCGTTGGCAAAATCCCACAAAGAAGAAGAAGAAGAGGAAGAAGAAGAGCTGACGGTCGGTGGTTCATCCCAAAAGCTCTGCGGGAAGAAAACCGCTCAGGCCAATACGGCTACCGTCTATACTTAGACGAAGAAGAAAACGCGGATACCACTTCGCTGACTGACCACGTACGTGCGTATACCCTCGTGTACATGTGTTTATCCGAACTGATGCGAAAGATTGAAATTTTTTAGGAAATATCGTACCGGTATTAAAAAAGTACATAAGCTGATAGAGTTACGAGCGAAACAAGCAGTGGAATGCGATAATTTTTTTATATCACTCGAAAAGTCCAAACGTTCAATCATTTTCGATGCAATAATACCGATTCGAAAATTAAGAAAATCAGCTAAAACTTTATTTTTCGTTCTCATTGAAATCGTCGGTCTTTTGGAGCACCAAATTTTCGGAGCGAAACAAACGTTTTCCTGAGTTTGATTCTTGCCTCGAAAAATTACTGGACGAATCGCATATCTCACATTTTTTGAAAGCTATTTAAATATTTCACAGCATCGGATTCATTCGTTGTTGATTTCATTGAACCGAGCAGGATTGAATAACGATAAAATGTCGGTTTTTGAAAAATGAAGCGAAAATAAATGAATCGTCGTGTTCGAAGGGGGCGCAGAATGTTTATTTTCTTACCAAAGTTTCAAATCTTTTCACAGAAAATTAAATTGATCGAGAGAAATACGATTGATCATTGGGCGTTAAAAAATTCGCTAGATTGACAGTTGAGTTAGGAGTGTCAAGCAATTTGTCAGTTTGTTGTTCCACGTCTTGTGCTCCAAAAATAAATAACAGCGAAATAAGTGATGAAAAAAAGGCAATAAAAAATGTTTATACCGTAATGAAAAAAAAAGAAAAAAGAAAAGAAAAAAACAAATGGTCTATAGATCGCGAACGAAAATCTGGCACTCGATTTTCTATTCGGAGCATTGGTGAGTGAGCACAAAACATCGATGGCACATCGAAAGCTCATCGAGAAAGAAAGAATAAGAAAGAAGAAAAAAAAAATGGTGCTTCAGACAGGCAGTGCTCTCGGCAATTCTTTCTCTGACCGAGAGCCACGCGCCATCATTGACATAGTCGTCGACAGGATATAAATACATCGATCCTCTAATGTAGAAAAAAAAAAAAAAAAAAACAAAACAAAAAATATCACAAAAATCTTTTCGAAGTATTTCCAAATTGGAACGCTGACACAGTCAGGAATGATTTTAGAGTTATTTTTTTCTTTTCGAAACTTTTGGTCCTCGATTTTTTTTTTCGAAAATTATCGATGCAAAGATTGTTCCAAATATTTAGAATGCTAATGGGAAAGAATTGAAGAAAAAAACGTCCATTTTCCAGGCCTGATGAAAATGAACTGTAATTTATGAAAAAAATCGAGATAATAATTGGACAAATTTGATTAATAAATCGATGAAAAAAATGAAAATGGAGCGAAAGAATTTGCACTCTCATTCCTTGGGATTGATCAAGCCTGAAGAATTTTTGCCCCCTCGTCCATGGAGGATTCCGAACCTGGCGAGGCCAGCGAGCTGTCGATTGATAAGAAGGAACCTTCATTTGGTTCTTCCTTTTTCTTTGTTTAATCGACATTGCTTTTTTTTTTTTATTTTTTTTTTTTTTCTCATCTCGGCGATCCCACGAATCTTCGGAGGTCCATTGGACGCGCGGGCGCGTCCAACAGCGATGGAAGATGTCGAAGCGTTAAAAATAACTGGATCTATTTCGGTCTCTGGATGGACGCCCGTTCGCCTCCACCGTTATGTAATTGTTAGATTTTTGCTTGCTTATCTATCTGTTCGTATATAATATCCGTATTGTTCTAGCACGTTGAATCGATTGCTGAGTTAACAATTGATGAAAAAGTTTTTCAAAATTCTCTGAAATCGTATAACTTGGCGCGATTGTATCTAATGACGAGGATCGCGTTTCTCATTTTTTTAATCGTCGAAAATTCTCCCTTTTCAAAGCTGTACTCGATCTTTTTTTCTGAAAAAAAAAAAAAGCTCGAGAAATCGAAGAGCTTTTTTTAATGTCGATCGTCCAGGGAACATTTTTTTTTTAATTTTATTTGTTCGGATAGAGAAAAAAAAAACGTTTTTCGTATCATTTTTCGTGACCGTTGTAGTTTTCTCTTCAGGAATTTTGTCCAGTTACGACCGAGTCCATAGCTCAAGTGAGAATATCGAGCTTGAGAAAAGCTCATCAAGTTCTTGGCCCATCGCGCCACCGAAGCACGCGCAGTGACCTTCTTCTCTCGCGGCGTTTTATTTCATCCTTTTTTTTTTTTGGTATTTATTTGTCTCAACGCCGCATATCGTCGAGAGACTCTCGGTCGATCAACGTTTATCACGAGAGCTCTCGGTCGAGTGAAAAAGATCGCTACGAATTTTTGGTCCATTGCGAAAGCTCTATGACATTGAGCGTGAGACTAAAAGCTTGCCAGCTGTTCTGCCAACTGCCAAACTTTAACGGTGAACTCGAGAGGAAATCTTCACTGCCGACGAATTCGCCGCACGGGTTAACAACGAAATCTCGACTGATACATTTCGTTATCATGCAATTTTTATAATTACGCATCTAATTTTTGTGCTCTTTCGAAATAATTCATTATTTTATGGACTCTGATTAATTTATGGAGTTATGAACGTTTTGAGCTTTGAATTATTTGCAATTTTGTGATGATGTTTTTCGAGATTTTAATTATACGATAACAATGATTTATTCAATTTATTTTAAGCTTTGAATTATAATTGGAATCATGACGAAGAATTTTTTGATGATATTTATCGAGATTAATTGAATGATAACAATGAATTATTCATAACAGCTTTCTTTTGTTTCGCATAAAAATACTTTTTGTGCCAATAACTGTTCAGAGAGACTATAAAAAAAATTAATATTTAAAAAAAATGAATGATTTTTTAATTGGAATTAATAAAGTCGTGATAATTCTCGATTTAATTAGATTTTTTATCTCGATTCACTTAGTGTTTCCGTGACGATTATAAACTCAAGAATTTTGAGAATATTATTCCAAGCGAATGTAACGATCTGACGTTTTATCGTATCGGGAATAATTGATAGTGAATTTGATTTATTGGCGAATGAAATAAGATTAATGAGGAAAAATGATGGTTGAACCGAAGCTTTAAGTCGACGATGCAAGAACGTTAATCCACATGGGTATTATGTTTCGTGGCGATGCTTGTTTCGTGTTATTTTCTATTTGCCTCTTGCTCGTAAGTTTTGATTGAGATTAAAAGATGGACGAATAAAATTTGGGAGTAAAATAAATGATGAATAACTCGAGGCTTCAATAAAATGGTGTTAAAGAGCGATGTAATTTTTTTTTTGTTCCAAGTACTTTGACTCGTCGGTTGATTCGGCAAAGCTGAGAAAAGTGCTGGGATCATCGAGAGACCGTTCGTTGAAGAATGAAATCGAGGATGAGACGCGAGAAGAGCTCAATTCGAGGTCGTCGCATGAGAAAAGAATAAATAAATTGATGGAAGTGAGTGAAAAATCACTTAGATCGAGTTCACCGGTGGCGAGAGGCGAGAAAAATCTTTCCAAAAATTCGAATCCTCGTAGGAAAAAAGGAAGATTTAAAAAACCAAAAAACAAGACTCGACCCCATCAACAGAACCAGCTTAATTCGATCAAGGATCCGTACTTCAAAATGAGGTTAGCAAACTTACGAAGAAAAATGAAAAAACAAAAATTGAGGAGGTACGATATCACTCCGACCATCGGCTGCTTCTCACCATTTCCTGGTGCTCCGGAAGGATGTTTCAACTCAAAAAACAGAGAGAAACGTCAAGCCAGCTGGCATGAATTACTAGCACTCATCAACGCGACTTGTACCACTTGTTGGGATAAGCTTCCTTGGCACATACTCGATCTTGAACTTCCACCATTTCCAGAAGGATTAACATGGCCTGATTTTAGTGGTGTATGGTCATCAATTGCATGGCCATCGATTTCATGGCCATCATTATCGTGGCTATATTCATGGATGCCATGGATTGGTTGAGTTTTTTTTACCAATTTTCACGTTTCAAGTTTTGCCTGATTTATTCTTTCCTCGCTGTACTCAATTTATAGTTCATTGCCATTAGAAGTTTTTGGTAAAACGAATAAATCAAGAGCATGAAACGATTATGTATGGCTGCTCCATTGGGATATGAATTTAGACAGAAATTTTCCGATTTTTATGCAGATTAAAAAAAAAAGAAAGAAAAAAATTTATCAAAAAAAGAACGTGAGTTATTTTTCTTATTCCATTTTTGAACCATAATTTCGTCCAAATATTTGCGAAAATCGTGATTATTGCTCACCTCGAAATATTCTCGAACTTGCTCGTTCGTTTGTAAAAGTTCCTGAGCTGCAGGCTCGTCTCGACAGTAAGCCACGTGTTTGTCAAAATCTCTTTCCTTGAGGGAACAAAAAAGAAAACGATAATTGGTGAGTGACGAAAAAAAAAGGGTTGAAACGACATTTTTGGAGAACGTTTCGACTCACCAATCTCAAAAATGTTTTTCCAAGCATTCGTGGCTGATCGGCATAATACTTGACACCCTCGATGAGTACCCTGCCGAAAGATCTAAGTAAGGAACGTATTAATTTCATGCCAAAAACACGATTACGTGCTAACAGAAAAAAAAAACGTGATAAATTTCTTCATCTTTTACAACAACGAAAGTCGTACGTTTTCATTGGGTGAAAAAAAAACGTTAAAGAAGTAAAACAAGTTACGATGAATGGTAAGAAAATTCTGGTTAAACGATCTTCGTGGGGTCGGAAAATAATGATTTTTCACATTTAATTACTATACGTTTGAAAAAATTATGAGAAAGCAACAAAACACATTTTTTTTTTTAATTTTATTCTGTTTAACACAAGTCAGGAATTTCTTAATTTATTAACCAATTTTTCTATATTTTTTCGCTCCTTTTGCGATTTTTTTTTTTTAGGTTCTGTCTAACGTTGAAAAACCAATGACGACACAATTTCAAATCACAATTTTACAAATCACATTGAGGGTGATACGAAAAAAAAAAAAATTAAAATTGTCAATGCCGATTAGAAAAAGAGAGAGAAAGAAAAGTTTTCGATTTTTTCACTTACGCAATTTTGAATCCAGTCGCTAAGAGATAAAAGTTCGAATATCGAATGGATGGCGTGTAAAGTGAAAGTTTAGTGATATTTGTTCATGTGATATTGTGATTTACGTAAAAATAGGATTGTTCTTGTGTCGATGGTGCAAAAAATCGTATCGTGAAAACAAACGTAGATTTTCGTGTTATACAAAATTGGTGCTTTTTTCGTTTTCTTTTTTTTTTTTTCATGTTCAGTATCATATCTGTATCGTTTGTTGTTTTGTATCATTCAATTATTTATTCTTATGCGATCAATTCGAATACCTACGTGTTATGAAAATCAGCTATTTGTTTGAGATTCGTGAAGATGATTTCTTTGTTGTCACGAACTGTTCTCGGCACTCCCGGAGTGTCCAGTGGCTTCAAATATCTCTCAACAACCTGCTGAATATCCCTACCAAACTCTTCTTCCGTTTCGACCAATTCCTTAACGACAGCTCTGTTGAAACAAAAACAAAAATAAGAGCAACAGAAATGAGTAATTGAACCCCATCGTAATCAGAATCATTTTTATATCGATGGCTTTTATTACATTTTGGTAATAAAATTTTATTAACCGATTCACTTAGCTGATCGATCGTCCCAGCAACTCAATTGTCACTCTTTTCAACGTTTAAAATTGTAAAATGAAAAAAAAAAGTGAATAATGACGTACTCCCTTCGGTACTGAGAGTCTTCGGGTCGATGTTGACTCGTGAGTGTCGAGCTGTCCTCGCTGAGGGCTGTTTGCATGAGAATCGAGACCGGAAGCCATCCTTCGCGTCCATCGATTTTTCGAACGAGTGCTCTGAGAATAAAGATAAAAAGAGAAAAAAAGAAATATAGAAAATTATAACAGATGAAATAAATGTTTGTTTTTCTTTTTGCCTCGTTTAAGCAACATTTCGTTTGCAATGTAATTTTGTTTTTATTCGAAAGTTTAAAAATGATTGTTTTTGCAGAATTTTTGAGCGAGGTTACTGAAAATTTATTTCTCGTTTGTTGAATGAAGGATGAGTCAAGCTCGTGTGAGCTACGTATATAAGTGGTTTAAAGTGGAGTCATTCGTCCCGATATAAACGTAGGCTACTGCCACTGCCCACGTGTTTTCATCTATCTATAACTTTCATCTATGCTTGTATGATTAAAGGCTCGGGTTAAATAAACGATCAGTGATATTTCTATCGAAGTGTAACAATCGTTATTCTCGAGCCTGACCTATGGGCACATTAATCTAGCGGTAAACCGTTGTTTCTATATCGAGGAAATTAATAGCTTAAAAAAAGAGTAAAAACAAACGAAAAAAAATAATGAAATTGTTCAATCTGATTGAATAATTCGAAGATTTTCAATTCATCATTGAAAATGTTGTTGAATTTCTTGGAAATTGTACAATTATTCATCGAGCATTTATTTCCAATTGTTTCTCTTTTATAAATTGTCTTGGGACTGTTTTCTCGTTTTTTTTTACTTATTCTTTTTATCGCAGAAATTTAATTTCTATGCTTATAGAATATCTGAGACAGTTTACGAAGTTTGTTCTAATGGATACGATCCAAAAGCGACGTGTCTTTGTTCGTCCAAAATGATTTGCGATTTTCCCTCTCGTTGTGTGTTTTCGTCGGACTGCCAAAATTGCGATAACTCTTTGAGACTGATCTCCCAAGTTGAGCTCGAAAATGTCACAAAGTCTTGAACCTCACCTTTGCCCACTAAGTGTGCAGAAATAATGCATAGCTCAATATCTATTTTCAGACATTTAGAATCAGAAAAAAAACTATTTCTTGTGTCTCGAAAGTAAGAAATTTCTGGTACAGAAAAACGTGTTAAAAAATTCAATTGGCCTCTGAATAAAATTTGACTAATTCCAAAAAAGAGTTTACTGTGCATTTTAAATTAAACTTTCAGAGACTAAAAAAAAAATCATTTTAGAAAATAATCGATTAGCGTTCTATTTTCATTGGAACGCGGTAATTGGCTTAAACGATTAATCACGCGATCTATTTACATGAAAAAGAATGAATTAAGAACCGGGAAGCTCGATTTAAATTACGAGCCCCAGTCAAATATGTGGTCGCGGTTATACGCTTTCGCAATACGATTTATTAACGACCCAATAAATCATAAGAACATTGAGTCATAAATGAAGAGAGATATATACGCAGAAATCCGCTTATTATTTTTTTTTTTTTCACTCTTTCTGGTGTATCGGTAAGAAAAAATAACAGAAAATGATTTTTTCTCCGTAATTTTCATTGAAATAATGTACCTTCTTTATTTTATTTTTTTTCGATTTTTTTCAAATTATTAGGTTAAAAAAAAAATAGACGCGAAATAAAAGCCAAAATATCCATTTTGTTGGCTTATTTTTCTCCGGGAATGTAAGTCGCAAATAATTGGAGTATTTTCAGACGCATAATGCACTTGCATCTGGTAGAATCTCAAGATTCAAAGTTCTCCGAGTTTCGAGGGTCAGGCACAGCTGACGTCGAGTCGCAAGTGCGTTTGCAGAAATAGCGCTCAACTACCAACTTCTCTCACGTTCTTTCTCTTTATTATTTTTATTTATTCATTTTTTTTTTCTTCTCATTCTCCTCTGGTACGAGTGAGATGATGAGAAAGTGGAAGAATCGGACTCAACTCCGTGCAAACCCATGAGTTGTGCAGTTTCAACTTGTGCAAGGAATTGCAATTAGCGAGAATGACGTTTGATTTGAGCTGCAATCCGAGGATACAAAATCAGAGTGCACTTCGGCTGAGATGTTTTCTACTCAAATTTGTTTACGTGCGGGGGAGTGAAAGTTTTAATCCGTTAGCATCAACGGGGTCGACGGACTTCCTCCTCTCATACTTTTCTTTTTTATTTCTCCGATAAAAAAGATAAAGAAAAAAGAAAAATTGGCGTTGAAATCCGTAAATTTTCCGGGGTCAAAATCCTTTTTTTGGGACAATCGAATTCCAGAAAATTGGCGCGACTGTGCGGTTCGAGAATTTCTCGTTTTTTTCTTTTTTGTTAATCCAAGAAAAGATTATTTTAGTATTCGAAGAATCATTTTTTTTTTGTTTTTGGCTCCCAACGATTTTTCTCACATTTCGAGATCTTCCCCGCTTACGTACCTATGGATGTCGGAGTCTGAGTTCGATCTTGTGATCAGTCGAGATCGAGGATCCACGTATTTCCTTCTCGGTCGTATTGACAACTTGTGTTTAGCTGCTGAATTATCCAATCGTTCGCCGATGTGACCAACCTCTAAATCCGCATCCGTCTTCATTTTCCTACAATTTATTCGTTCTTCTTTGTTTGTTTTCGTTCCATCTTTTTCGTATGTTTTCTTTCAGTTTTTATTAAGCTTTTTGTTACGATGTCGATGTTATTTTCGTCAATGAATTTTCCACCAAATTTCATCCAGCATTAGTTCCATGCGTTTATTCAATGCGCTCGTTTCGTTGAATCATTTTATTTGCTCTACATGACGATGAGTTTTTTGTATTATATGCAAATTCGATGAAATTAATTTTATTATATAATAATTACTTCAGAGCCAAAAACTTCAGCTTTTGGAGTAATTATTGTTAATTTATGAATTATTTATGCTCTGATTGATCATGGAATGATGAAGCTGCATTCATTTTTTGGTTATTTATCTCGCAAATTAATTGCAGTTGCACTCATTAAGGATTTATTTTTTTTTTCACTTCTCTTCGTCGTAAGCAGCGCTCGTCTTAAATTATCATTATTCAATGTCTTCGATTAAAAATTCTGATCTACTAACTAATTGTTTTAATATAGCGTGCAAAAAACTGCTATGAGAGTGTAGAAAAAATGTTTGCCTCTCAATTCTGAATGAATTAAGAGTTTTTATTTTTATGATTTTTCACCAAATATCATTTCTTTTTTTATGGTGCACTTAAAAGTGAAGCTCAATGGGATTTCATAGATTTTTTTTCGAGTATAGGATATGAAAAACATTATTTCGGGCTGAAGTGAGAGGGACACGTAAATGTGCGTAAAACAGAAGACGTGACGTTGATCCTCGGTGTGGAAAATTGACGGACTGAACTTCGTCGAAACGACTCACGAAAGCGTGAGTAAAAATAAGACAGTGAAAATAATCAAACCGAGACTAGAAAGACGAACGGAGAGACAACGTATACACATCATTTTTGAGAGGTTTAAATGATCCTTTCAAATTTCATTGTAGACAAACTCGTATTCACTCGACAGATTATTTCACTGTTTTTATTACCACGACCATTTCATTTTCATGCATTAAGAAACGTTCGAAAGTCTTTTTGTTTCGAATAGAAAAAACCAAGTTACTGAACGTATCGGAAAAACGAACGTGGAACTACGCGAAAGGCAGTTCAATTTTTTAGAAATAATTTTTTTTTGGTTCAATCGTCAATTTTTAAGTGGCCTCGAAATAAATTTGCGGACTCAATCATTTCGTTTTTTTTGAAGCTTCGCTAACATAAATTTCATCTACCTCTTTTCGTTCATTCGCGATTCAGTACGCTTTGTAATTTTGTTTTCATTTTCGAAAAATCTCGAAATTTAGGGAACGAGGTTTGGAGAAAAAGCTTCCAGGAAGGGCAAATTTTTGTTGTTGTTGTTGTTGTAACAAAGCAACGTAAATGAAGATAAGAAAATAAGTTCACCGTCCAAAAAAAAAAGAAATTTAAGAAATTTCAATTTGTTTATCTACTTGCAACATATTTTAAAACTTTTTACTCACTTGGTAGAATCGTGTAGGTAATCGACGGCTTCGACGATATCGCCGACGTTCACGGAGAATCCTTCATCGTCCTCGGCAACGTAATCCTTGACGACGATAAAATTTTCCACGGATTTCTGAAACGTAACGTTTAGAACGTATTCAACGAATAGAATAACCAAAACTTGAATGAATTTTCAAATTTTACAACGAGAATGACTCGGATGAGTTGGAGACTCATGAATCACTTATAATTGGAAATCTTGGCGAAGATTTGTTCGGTTAAAAGTTCTCCTAGTTGAAGAAAAATGTGACACAAATCGCGTAGGCCCGGAGCGCAGTTTTCAAAGAGCTCGAGCTTTGATTCACAGACGTCATTGACGATGTGTTATTCGATGATTAAACGATCGAGAAATGAAATGACTCGAAAGGAGAGTTAAAATAGCGCACGAATAATGAAAACTGTCAACCGACAGTAATTTTGCATTATAATTTGAAAAAAAGAAAGAAGAAATGAGTGTAGATCGGCCGTTGAAAATGGTGAATAGTTTCATGAAAGGAAAGCGCATGAGCCGCTAATGGCAAAGTTGTGTTGCCTCATGAGTGGGTAATCGCGGTATCGTTATTTCTCTTCGTACGTAAATGATCTGCTTTCTGCTTTGCGATCAAGCGTGTAAGAGGAGTGTACAGAGAAAAATAGAGCGATACGAATTGTGAATATGTGCTCACACACGAGCGAAGTAACACTCGTGCTCTCAACATGACATTTCCAATTCCGGAGTGGTTAATTCTATTTCGGATGTTTCTATATCTGTACCAGTCACGAGGTATTAACAAGTGGTTTTAAACGCTATATCAAATGTCCAAGTAGCTTTAACCGGGAGGCAAAATCGAGTGCGCACAAAGATGATTATCTTATCCGAGTTGCCCGATCGTGTTTGTACGATTGGAATAAGATTGAGGGCAGGCTAGATCGTGTGCAAACGTCGGTTGATTTTTCTACCTGAATAAAAGCATTTGATCTAAAGATGTAAGAGATTTGAGCTACAAATGAGGAGGTCATGATGTTCGCGATTGGAAATTATCCGAATGAGAGAAGATTAGTCAAAAACAAGAAAACAAGTGAAATTCATTGGGGTCGAGATGATTTATGGATTTATATAACGATCCGCGCGTTCGGGCCGGATAAAAAGATTAAAATCACATTAAGTCTGATTCTCTGTCTGCACTATGGAAATTGAATCTGTGATGTAGAAGTGAACACATGGCTCAGGAGACAAAAGCTCATCTTTCAGAAGGCTGGCAACTGAACAAGTAGTCGAAAAACAGGCTCGTCACATTTCGAGAGTGAAAGATCGAAAGAGTAGAATAGGATAGATGTCGAGCCATGTTATAATCAACCTGAAGTATTACCCTGTCACAACAGCTGTCGGCGTAAAGGCTGCTGAGCTTGCGAAAGCTCGGTGTGTTTTCGGGACTCGAAGATATTTCTTCGGTACGATCGGATCTCGTCAAAGTCACGCCACCATTGCTGGTGCATTCTTGATGTTGCCGATAATGCTGCTGGGAGATAGAGAAGTTCCCGTTGCAAGAACCATCTGGGCTGTTGGTCGACGTTGCTGATACGCTACCGATAGTCAAGGTCGATGTCATTTCGGCATCGAAATAGTCCTCGTCACCAGCCACGGGACAAGCGTACATAGAGAAACGATGGGCAGCTGGTTTGTTCAGACGAAGTGCAGAGAAAACGTGTAAAGGCTCGAAATATGTGATGCCATGTTCATCGAGGACGGTATAAGCGACCTGACCCGTGAGCACAGCTCGAGAAGCTTCTCTTGGAACGACAGCTTGAATGCCCTGCTTGAGGATCATGAAGATTTTGGATGGTCCATGTCTTCGTCTCATCAAAAACTCCTCCATTGCGAGGCTGTTTTCCGCGCGCAGTAGCGAAGACGGTACATCGACCGAGGACTTGAGAGGAACCTCTTCCGGCACGATCATCAGTGCGGCACTTTCGCGCACGAGAGTTCTCAAACGTGGATCGGTTTTGGCCAGCTCTGGATCACCGCACAGATCTCTCAACGCGCTAACGAATTGAGGTCTTTCCTCAGCCAATTTTCTCATCACTGTCAATCTCTTGAGAATGTCCAGAGTCAGCTTGTCACCAGCCAAAACTTGGGTGGACTCGTCGTCGCTTATAACCGCCAAAAGGCTACTCGCTGTGGAAGACATTCCCAGAGCTCTGGCCAACCCTACCGCTTGGAGAAGCAACTCTCTCACCTGCGATCCCTCGTCACTCAAAAGTTCCTTCACGCGCAATTCACTCGATTCACCCACCGCGTGGACGATCGCCTTGTGAAGAGTCTCCGCAGCTTCTTTTTCCGTCGCAACGCCACCTACTTCCTGGGATATTCTCTGCAAAACTCTCGAAACCAATTCCGGATCTCCTCTAGAAACGTTTCTAAAGGCTGAACCGACCAGATCACTGCCAACTTCTTCATCCAAAACGGCCGATAATCTTTCCATGACAACATCCTCTTTCAGAGTTTGTCCCACTACCGTTGACTTTAAAATATCAATTTTGTTGCTACTCGATTCGAGAAGATCAAGCATCGCTTCCTGACATAAAGTCGTGCGATTTTCGGGCACGAGAAGGATTTTTAGAACCTCGCTGACTGATTGATCGATCGAGGTCGAGCCTCGTCGCAGCACCACGTTAAAAGCTTCGCTGATGGATGACAAAACGTAGCTCTGATCCGTTGGCTCACCATTTTTCATGGATTCTTCATCACTGTTGTCAGTGATCGCTAAAACAGCAGCTGCTATCGAAGCTTTCACTGCTTCTGTAAACCAATTCACTTCACTGTCACCACTCCCATTTTCCTTATTCCCATTAGCAACGAGCAATGCCGACGATTGCTTTCCGTTCGTTACTATGGTCATCGATTGCTGTAGCTGTTGTTGCTTTACGATATTATTTGCCAATTGTGATATGGTCGATGCCACTTGCGCCATTTGAATAGCGGAGTTTCCTCGCAATCCTAACTGTTCGGCGATAACGAGTGCGTGCTCAAGAGCAACAGCAGTTGGATCGACGTCGACATCGACATTCGGCAAATTGGCTGGCACTTTCCGACCGATTGACATTCCAGCCTCGGACAATTGTCGCAACATGCGAGCGTCGATGCTTGTTTCACCTTGATGAATATGGGAACGAGCATTGTACTGGAGATGTTGGGGTCTCAAGAGCCCCAACTCTTCGGGAGTCACTTCGAAGCCCTGGACGGAGAATTCCATTTCACCTTCCGGGGTGTCTGTTAGATCAGGAGCGACAAATCGCGGTCCTTCCTCCGTTTGCACGATTTGACCAGGGACAAAAGTAACCCCGTGTTTACCTGACTCTACTACTCGTCCTGGAACGAATCTGGGACCTTCCGGAGTGTCGACAACTTGTCCAGGTACGAATCTCGAACCTTCGTCCTCCATGGATATCACCTGACCTGGTATAAACGTGGGACCAACTTTCGTCTGGACAATCTGGCCAGGAACAAAACGTGGGCCATCTTCCGTTTCTATCGTTTGTCCTGGAACGAATTTGGAACCACTTCGAGTTTCCACCATTCGCCCAGGCACGAATTTCGGACCCGTACTCGTATCTACGACTTGTCCGGGCACGAACTGTTCACCTTTTTCGGTCATGACTATCTGACCCGGCAAAAATCCTTCTTCGGTCATGACACCGGGTACGAACCTGGGACTGTCTTTTCCACCGCGCACTAGTTGACCCGGAACGATTCTTTTCCCTTCGGGATATTTTTGGGTCCATTCAGGGATAAATTCGACACCGTCATCCGTTTGCACCATGTGACCATACACCTCTTGCTGCTGCAAGAGTGGAATGGCGCTTGCTGTTTTTGGGTCCACTGGAATTCCAATTGGAGTTGCTTCCATGAACACTAAATCGTTTATGCTATTGGCTGCTGCAAATTCGAAGCTATTGGTGGTTTTGTTGATTGTCGTAGAACCCGGCACGAATCTTACTCCTTCTGGAGTCTTCATCATTTGACCTTCCACGAATTTCGGACCTTGCGAAGTTTCTAAAGTGGTTCCAGGTACGAACTTAAGTCCTTCGTTGGAGTCGACAGTGATTCCGGGAACGAAGTGAGATTGACCTGTATTCGCAGTGACATCTTGACCCGCTACGAAACGTGAACCTTCCGGGGTTACCAGAGTTCTTCCTGGTACGAACATCGATTCTCCGGTGGATGATGCGAGACACTGTCCGGCTATGAATGTCCAGGTTTCGTTCTGTTCCACACTTTGGCCAGGTACGAAAACATGTTCCCCGTTCTGATCGGTGACCGTTTGGCCAGGCATGAATCTTGCGCCTGTCGGAGTAAGAACGGTTTGTCCTGGCACGAAATTATTCTCCGTTACAATGTGCCCAGCGACGAACTTTGGACCTTCTTCGGTGAGGACAGTTTGTCCGGTTACAAATTTGGCTCCTTCGCTCGTGTGGATCGTTTGTCCCTGAACGAAACGTTGGCCACATTTAGTAGGGAGGGTTTGGCCAGCTACAAACACCGGTGTTTTCTCGCCGCTTTTTTCTGCCACTGTAACTATTTGTCCAGGGATAAGGAGAGGACCATCTGGAGTGTGGACCGTAAAACCGGGCACGAAAGTATTGCCTTTGGGTGTTTTTAGAGTTTGTCCTGGAACAAATATCGGTCCAGATGGTGTTTCGACCGTCTGTCCAGTCACGAATCTTTGAGCAGATTCTACGTCGATCTTCAAACCCTTCACGTTATGCATCACGTGCTTTTTTCCATCTCCAACGTTCTTTACCAATTCTGGTATCTCATCGATTCTCGGCAAAACTTCGAGCGCCTGTTTGCCAGCGGCTAAAAATTTCGACGTGACATCGGCTGTTTCTTCCAGTTCATGGGAAGGCATCGTTTCCAGAGCATGTTGGAGTCCCGCCTCAGGAACGACGTTCAACGGAGCGAACGGCTTGACAACGGAAATGACTTCGAGACCACCAGTCTCAGTTGAAATTGGTGAAGTCACCGCTCCTATTTCAGTCGCCTCGAGATCGATGGTTTCCGGTTCAGCTTGAACTGGAGTAGGAATTTTGTCGATCAAAGGCACTCCATGGAATTTCTCGGCATTCCCGTCAATTTCTGTCCAATCACAGTTCGTTGTCAAATGTTTCGCTATTGTTTCCCAATTCTCCGAAGTTGTTGTCAGTTGTGTAGCACGGGAACGAGCGTTCTCCAAATCGATATGTTTCCATCTGACGAATTTTTCCTCTTCTTTTAATCTGGTCTCTTCTCTGATGCTCCGGAGTTTGAGTTGCTTCGTTTTTTTAAGTTCTTCTTCATCAGCAACTTTCTCCTTATCCTCAAATATTTTTTTCGCATAATTGAGGCCCGCGGCGCGTTTTCGTTTACGTTTTTTCGCTTCGTTCTCCAATTTCTCGCGTTCTTTGAGAACGTCCTCGCGTGGTCCTAGGCCGTCATAGAGATCTTCGAAGACTTCGAGATTGCGAAAATCGACGGATACGTTTTTGCCTTGTTTCAGTCGGAGCAAGACGGTGTCGCAATCGCGCGACAACATGACGTCTCTGACGTCACCATCCCGAACGGCAGCTTCTAATTTAGCGGGAAAAACTAAACTGCATCTGCGTTCGTCAACCGTGTATACGAATTTCAATGATTCCTCCTCGTCCGCGGTTCGTTTGGCGCTCAATAAATCTCTCAGTACTTTTTGTTGTTCATCGTCGTCCTTCAATACAGGAAAAACGTAACGATAATCCTTCAAAATGACGTGTTTTTTTCTCTCTCCCAAAATTAATCCGCCGGTATAATGATGCTGGCCGAGTTTACTCGAGACATTAGTGATTCGACATTTTGATTTATCGTTGCTATGAACACCAAGAAGCACGGGAATGTAATGATGGGTTGGTAGGCCATAAGACTTTCCGGTAATGCGACAAAATCTCTTAGCATCGGCTGGACTTATGGGTGGCAAAAGAGGAAAATAATTAGGTTTGGGGAGGCCCCTGCTCCTCCCCGTTATCCTGCAAAACGACATTTTGTTATTTCGTTCTTCGTCGTCTGTTTAAATGTTCATATACTTCATCGACTTAGCGAAGATTTGAAACGCTTTTTTTCCTCGTTTGATCATGAAGAATGGAAGGAAATTGAAAAAAAAAAAAAATTTCCTCGAATTTAATGTCACATTTAAATTAAGGAGCTCGTTCCAAGTTCTCGGAACTCTTTTACTTTTTTCACTTGATTGTTGGTGTAGCAAATAGTCGGCGTTTCATCATTCATCGCAGAGGAGGACTCTTCGCGTCGAGACATTTTCACACTCGGACGTTTCTCATCCGCTCTTTTCGCTTTCCTCCTTTCTGTTTCAGTTGGAACTCGCACGGTTTTCAGCAAATTTCTATACGTCACGAGTTACGATATATTCAATTATAAGTTCACCAGAGTCAATGGACTCGAGGGATCATCTCCCAGCAACATAAACGAGAGTAAATCTCATCTACTTTCAACGTGTCCGTGTTTGTGGAGAAATGATAAAAAAAATTAAAAAAAAAACGTTGTGGAAGCTATCATCGCTCCGGTTGGAGGCGGTTTCGGGTTATTTTCGCGTTGGGGGAGTCACGCGAGTCAGAGGAAGATTTTTTCCCTTCTTTTCACTTCTCTCCCTCTCTCTCTTTCTTCCTCTCTCTTTCTGTCTCTCCCACTTTTGTTTTTTTTTTCTATCTATGAATTCTTTTCCTCTCGTTTCCACTGTATCGCAAATTTTCGAGGATTTTGTCGCTGAATAAAAGAGATATAAAAAATACCACACGTCATGTCAAAATCTCGTAATCCAATAAATTTATCAACGAGCTTCACGCGCTTTTCTCGTTCTTTCTCTCTCCCTCTCTCTCTCTCTCTCTTTCTATACGCTCGATTCATTCATTTATCTTTTTGGAACAAAGCCCGTGGCCAAACTGTACAATAAACGTTCGAAAAGAGGATGAACAATTTATACGCAACATATATATATCGTTGCACGTGAGATTTCGCGTTGGAAACCTCGGCACCAATTTTCAACCTCGATTCTTCGCCTCATCTACCGTTTTTCGTACAGTTCTATCTTCTTTATCGTTCCTTTATCTCCGAGATATAATTAAATATTTTGCGCTCAACAATTTTATCAAGCGTTGTAGATCACGCTAATTTATTGAACATTGCCAGAGCATCGTGAAGAAATTCTTTTCGTTTCTTCGGAATACTAAATATCGTTTGACTCATGAGCTCATTTGAGCTCGTTATTTTTTCATCGCGTATCATCCAACGATTTTGTTTCTTCCAATTTTTCTTTTTTAATTGATAAAATTGACGAGATACATCTCTCGTGAAAAATTCATCACTGGCGAGTGGAAAATTTTGGATTTCGCGTAACTCCGAGACTTCCCGAAATATATACGGTTTATCCTGGTGGTACAGTTCACTCAACTTTACACATTACCTCCCGCAGGAAACCCCGATCTATTTTCGTTATACTGGCGCATCTCTTTCGCGCTTTCTCTCCCTCCCTTTTTCTTATTTCTCTGTCGCTCTTCCTCAATCTTCTCTTCTCTTCGTTTCTCATATAACGATACACCATAAGTCACAATTTTCTCGATTCGAGTTAACCGAGTACAGCTACTTTTACGACCTCACTCCGTCGCTCAAACTTCCCCAAGTCACTCAAATTTCTCTTCCCGTTCGCAGACGTCTGCTTCGCATGCATCACGAAATCGTACTCAAGATTTCAAAATAAAAATCTCCGTTTTTATTTTTTTTTACTTAAACCACCGAATCGTTTTCAATGATTTTCTTTTTCACTCGCAAAATTGAACACTTTTTTTTATATCTTTCGATGAAATCGTAAGCTAAGAGAATGGCTAAACGTCACACTTTGGCCTTCGAATTAAAAATCGCCGATCACAACAAACGATTTTTCTATTTTTCACTATTTTTACAAAATGATCGTGATTTCACGACCAAAAATGTTCCAAGTCGAAAATCTTTTGCTATTTACACATCGTAACGTTGACCATCTTTTTGCGATCACTAAAATTGTAACGAATTCGTTATTTCATGGATTTCGAGTGAAAAAAAAAGTGTAAAGAAATGGTCAAACGATGATTCACTCGAAAATAAAAATCATGATCATTATCCGAAGAGCTTGTCACCGATTCATTTGGAACAATTATAAATTCTCGTATTGCGATGAATTTTGATATTGCACAGCCAGTAATTTGAATAATTTACGACGAAATTTCGTCTCGGTGGTTTCTCGACTGGAGATGGTTTTGTTTCTTTTAAGAATTCGAGAAGGATTTCGGTCGGTGTTTAACGAAGATGAATATTCGGCATCTTCTCAGACGTCGCGAGTCACTCGGGCACGAATCTAAGAGACAACTATCCTCTGATGAACCGGACTGGGCGTTATTTCGTGGGAATTTGAATAAAAAGAAATAAAAATCAAAACAGAAGTAAAAAGAAGAAAAAAGAAAACAAGCTTATCGTTATACTACGAATACGGCGGCGCACGAGCGAGACTAACGCCAGACTAATATGTACCCGAAGTGCGGCTAAGAGCCGTTTGCGCGTTTGCCGAGACTCTCCTCAGCCTCTGCATGTTTTTTTCTTCATCTCTCTCTCTCTCTCTCGCTCTCTTTCTCTCTCGTTCCCTACGACCAGAAATAGCTACCCTTCTTTACTTCCCCAATACATCTTTCGAAGCACGAGTACAAACTCCTCGCAGTATTTTGACCATTTACCACATCTGGGTGCAACTCGAAAAAGAAAAATAGTTGACAAGTGATGCACATGTTTTTATTTTTTCTCTCTATAATTCGGTCTGCAAAATTAATGAGGTATTCGTGAATTTGTGGAATTTTTTTAAACACTATTTTTCAAAGACAAAATAATGGAAGACTTTTCAAGAGTTTTGCTTCGTCAAAGCATCCATTTTTTTTCTAAAAAAAAAAATTTTTAAACGTCATCCGATGACGAAGAACAAGAAGAAGAAAGGAAAGAAAAAATATATGAAGAAGTTTCATCACAAATCTGATCGTTTTTGATTTCCCAGTTTTTTTGATCTTTTACCACATCTGGGTGCAACTCGCGAGAGAAAAAATACACGATGCCTGACGCACGTGTTTTTTTTTTCCACTATTCGTTCCACTAAATCTGTAAGATATATTCCTAAATTTGAGCGATTATTCGTAAATGTAATTTTTGAACTTAAAAATAGTGGAAAATTTTTCAAGATTTTTGTTCTCTCGCAACATCAATTTTTTTTTTTTTATACGAAAAACAAAGATTTTGCCCAAAAAATTTGGAGGTTTTTCATTTTGCAGTTCGAGCAAACGTTTTCCACTGTTTTCGATATTTGTGGAACTTTACACTCAGAGGAAATTTCGAGTTGGGCAACAGGAAGGTGAATAAGTAAAAATAAATAAACCGAGTGAGCGAAAAATTCAATTTTTCCGCGTCATGCCCGTGAACAAATAACAAGTGTGTTCCTTTTTTTCAACATTTCATCCTAAAGTCCGAGTCAACTGTGCGAGTTTCCTGATTGAAATAAATGACGAGAAATATAGAGAAATTCATTTGTCAGAAGCTGCCGGAACATTGGAGAAAAAATAAAACAACTTTCATCCGATGCGAGAGATTGTGTCTAACGAGAGTGGAATTTCGAAAATCTTGTATTCTTCGCGATGAAAGTGTGATAAATATTGTGTATAGTACTCGTGCCAGATGAATTCCAAACAGCCGATAAATTGAGTCAACAAAAACCCGGTTCAGTCGAGGGAATGAAAATATATTTGCATTTTATGTTTCATCGTCAATCACTAATATGGCTATTATAAAAGAGATCACGGTCAGACAGGAGAATCAGTCGTATAAATTGACGAAATTTTTATGATCTTTCGAATTCTGTGAAGAAAACGCCGCCCGAAACAAATGCCAATTTGGCTGAATGACAAAGCGCCAAGAATGGATTTTCTTTACGATCGGTCCGCTGCTTAAAATGTTCCATCTTTTATCTACTCAAAAAAAAAAAAAAAAAAATAGAAGAAATCAATTATTGACTGAACTTGTTAAATGAAAATTTCTTTCATCCTTGATCAATCAATAATTTTTTTTCTTTTTATTTGGATTAAAATTGTGGATAAAGCTTGTTACGAGAATCGAGCAAATCGTCAATAACGATGTTTCGAATATTTAATACCTATAATTCACGTTTACAATGTGTGACACGTACACATAATTTTCAGGTTTTCGTGACGGTTGTTAAACTCTGAAATCATCAAATTGTTGGCAAACGAGAGACCGGTAAACGATAAAATGCAAGCACGTCAAATTGCAGGAGAAAGAGGAAGAAAAGAGAGAGGGAGAAAGCGTAAAACGAATGAAGGGTTGTTACACGGTCATTCGCGTCTGCCAGACATTATTACTGTAGAAATTCCTTCCCCCGCGTCTCCTCCTTCGAACGATTTTGCTAAGTTTTATGCTCAAAAAAAGATTCATCCAAAATTAACGATTTTTCTAAATTGAGAGAATTGATCGTTGAATTTAAATAAAACGAATTTTCGAAACATGAAGGCAAGAATTGTTTCGAAACGTGAAGGCAAAAAAAAAAACAAAAAAAAAATTAGAAAAATTGTATAAAACAAAATGAAAAAAAAAGTGTGAAATAGCTGAGAATTTTTTCCAAAGAAATCATTAGCGAGTCAAAGCGATGATCAATATTTCCAATTTAGTTCATAAGAAAAATCTATTAATTGAAAAAGCTAATTAATCAAAAGAGCTTCGGTAAGGCGTTGTTCAACAAAATGGCAAAAGTTTTACCCTCGTCGGTAGGAATAAAATAATTATATAAAGCACTAGATAAAACGTGTGGGGAATGAAAAATTTGGTGATATTATTTTCGTCAAGATTTTGCTGAAAATAATTATAAATAGTTCGAACGTGTGTACCGCGTGTGTCATTTTTGATAAAAAGCCAAAATCTCGAAATTCATATTCAGCGACAAATCAAAGAGGAATAAACCGTTTGGAGTCTGAAACGGTCTGACTCAGACCGACTTTGTCTACTTGTACGTTGTCAAAACTATCGAAGCGACGAGCTCGCGATCAAAACACGTGGCAAAGTACACGAAACTATAAAAGTTTCTATATTCGAATGACTTTTTCATTATTTCATATAAATTATCGATTATTTCGGTGTCTCTAGTCGTGAAAAGTTTGCACTTGAAAATCTGATTGATCCATTGAAAAGTACGACGTAAAAAAAAGCTTCGATGACAATCAAAATTTACGACATTTACAAGATCAAATTGAACAAAATCGAATGATGATTTGATTCGTGCGAAATAAATTGATTATTACTTTTTTGGATAATAATTGTTGATAGAGAATCGGGTGAACGAAATGAAAAATTTGGGAAAAAAAATTGTACGGCGAATTGCTGCAAGTGTGAAGAGTCATGGTGATTTTTTTCGTTTTCGATTCTTTCGTCGAGTCGAGGATTTTCTGGCACGAAATCAATTTTTGTTAGCGTTGGTAATACAGCCCGTCGCGGTGTGAGTTTGCGCGTGCGTTTAGTTTTAAGTTTAATTTAGATGGTTCGTTCTCGTGGTGACGTAACAAAAAAATAGTAGCAGTGGTCGTGGTATGGTCAGACTTGCAATGAATCCACATACACGTGTGTACTTCTTGCGCGTCGGACGTTATTTATTTTATTAGCCAGACTATTGGATACGCGACGTTTAATCTGACACCTCTCGAACGCCCGAATACTCTTATAGGCCCGCTTTCGTACCCACCAAAATGATAAATCGTCGAGTAATGACTTTGGCCCACACTCATATACAAAACGTTATTAATTGAGAAAATAATAAAACGAAAATTCACCTCGCCGCAGGACTCGACGCTGATGCTGCTTATCGTCTCCTGAATCGTCGTACTTCCGCTCACCAATACTCGACTCAGTTCCGTCGAAAATTCTATGGAATTAAGCAACATTAAAAAACAAATGATTTTTCATTTCCAAAACATCGATAATCAATTTCTCATAAATTTTTTTTTAAGACGTTAAGAAATCGGCGATAAAACAGAATAAAAAATTGATCAAATTGAAAATTGATTCATTTACTTTTGCCGTAAACTTGAAAAATAATTTTATTCACATAAAATCATCGTCGTTCAGCATTTATTTTGTATGGATTAGATTCAAAATTCGTAGTAATCGATAAATTTTTATGAACGATCATTATTTCTGGGGTCGTTCAATGAAATTTCGCGATCGATTCGATAAAATTTATTGTTTTTACCTTTTTTCCGTTTATTTGTGGTTATCGACGAATTCCTGGATGCCATTATCGACTAGACACTACGTCATTATTCTGAAAAACGAGAATTCACATTTTGTAGAGTGATTTAAAAAATTTTTTATCCGGAGCAATAAAAACGATATTACCGAGAGGGATATTATTTTGACAGAAACCAGTTTACTCTAACATTGTGCTGCCACCTTCGAACGACGTTTCGAACACGAAGCTTTTATATTTAGTAGCAGATGTTAAGAGGAGACTGACCAATAAATCCTAACGATTTTAGCACCGTTTTAAAAGACTATTGGTAAGTTATCGACTCGATGCAGGAACCTGACAGATCACGAGAAACTTATAATTAGAGAAACGCTTCTGCTTCATTGATGTTTACTCATTTTTTGTTAATTAATATTCTCATAGAAATGACAGAATTAACTTTTTTTATTCCAATAATCAGCGAAGTTTTTTTTGTATTTATAAACGAGTACGATGATAAATAAAAATGAAGATGACTTGGTCAAGAAATAACTATTAGCACCTAAGAAAATAAATTTTTTTTAATGATTAAATGAAAAATTTAACTTTTCGAATACGACTCTTCCGCTGGATTTAAAATCAGTTTTTTACGGGGTTTTTTTTTTAATTTTTTTTAATGATTCTTCGATCGCTGATCGAATCAGACCTATGGATTCGACGAGAATCGGTGGTTCAACCTTTTACCGAGCGGTTGAGCGATATCTATTTCCAGCTCGAGTTGTGAGCGAAAAACACGATCTCGTGTGTCTGCAAAAGATTGGCTGGTCGTTGATACAAGCGCCGCCAGTCTTCTCGGCCGCGAGACTGGCCGCATTTTTATTTCTTTTTTTTTTCTTTTTTTTTTTTTTGCAATTTCAAACCCCAATTGGGTCACTTCCGTTGTCACATACGATCGCGTATGTTAATAATAATAATGATAATAGAGAAAAACGTATTTTCTTCACGAATCGAGCGTGTCAGTAATTGCTGTCAATATATCGCGATGAATGATTTTTCCAGCACTGAATTACCAAATGGTGATCAATTTACGAATAATAGATATGTAATAAGTTTAAGAAATTATTTGAAAATGAATTATTGAAATTCATAACGAGACAAATAAAAAAAATAAAATTCGTGGCGAAATTAACGAGGCTTTTTTTTTCATTCTCACAAAAATTGAAATATTTTTGCTATAAATCATTTAATATTCATACGAAAAGGACTTTTTTGATCGATTAAAACGCGCTAAGAAAACAGAAACTCCAAAAATATGACTGTTTCTATTTTTAAAAGCGCGTGGGTGTAAATAGCCCAAGGTTGAGGAGAATCTTCACGGCATTTCAGAATATATGGTATCGAGAAAATAAAATAAAAAGGTAATGCGATCAATGAAAAACAAACAAAAATACTAATTTTTGTTTGTTTGTTTTTTTTTCCGTAAATATTGTCACGTGGATTTTTGATTATTTACGGATTTTCATCGTTCGAGTGTCAAATTGCCAGAATTTCGGGTAACACACGTTGGAGCATCTTATATACAAGATGACTCGACACACACGATGTAATAACGGTGCCAGCACGAAATACAGTGCAAGATCGTGTCTATTTCACGTTCATCCTTCAGCCTTGAGCCGTTGGAATACGTAAGCATAGAATTTAGTTTCGTTACAAGTTTAATGTCGTTCGTTTCATAGATTTGTAATCCAAGATCAATTCAATTGGTTAAACATTTGTAACGAAAGATTCGTTTGATCTTTGCTCCTCGAGAAATGTCTGATTGGCGTATCAGCACAAGTTTTTCACCGGTTCCTTCGAGATTTCGTGCCAATTCGGTAGATTTGTGCATCAAGAAAAAGGATGAGCTGCGATCGAGGCTCTTCAGGGGCATCGCAGAATTAAATCTTTGAAGTCAGTGGACTGGAGGAAAAATGGAGTGAATCAAGTGTTTTTGGACGAGCTCGATCGAAATGAATAAAAATCAATCATTCAAAATATATCGATGCGCCTGTAAAGTGCTGGAAATGAAGAAAAAAAAACAACAACGATTGATGCAGATTGAAAATGAATTGAATTATTCAATGGAGACAAATTTGGGATGAAAAAAAAAGTGAAGAAAAATCTTGATGTCAACTCGAAGCGAACAAACTGTCTGCCAAATATCGAGATTAATTGTTCGCTGTATATTTTGCCTTAATTACTTGAATTCTCGCCAACGAGAAAAGGTATATTGTCTCGAATGAAATTGAGACATCGCATACAATTTTCCTTGACACTTTGATGAATTCTTGAACTCTCGGTGAAAAAGGGGATGAAAATATTTTCAAGGTTGTAACAAACAGTGTTTTAAATTGATCGAGTACGACGAGACGTACCGAAAATTCGTTGTTCACGAAAGATTTAACGATCTGTGGTGATGGCCACTACGATTTATTGCCTATTGTCATTCTCATCGGTTGACACGCGAGTTTTGCATGCGACCAAACTTATATCCATTGACATTGTAAAATGCCAATTATACTCGTATTTTAGGAAAAAATTATGTTTGTTAATCATTTATTCGATGAATATATAATTCTACATAAAATATGAATAAAACGAAAAATTCCAGTGATTTTCCAGTGAAAAAGTCCAAAAATAAATCGCTAGCGATAATTTTTTTTTAACGAAATAATAAAGATCGATTAAAATTTTGTCTGTCATTACGAAAATCTACTCGAAAAATCTAATCGATGGATATTCGTGGATTATTGAAAGCGAGAAAATTCAAAGATTGTACAAACAATCGCGGGGAGAGTATGAGATCGAGGGCGTTCGCAGTAAAAATATTGCGTACGGCTTGACGAAGCCCAAACTTCAAATTCCGCCAGTATAAGATTGGGGTCACTCGTGGATCTTGCACTCGTTTTATATGACGCGACCAAATGTGCACATTGGGGTCTGCGATCGATTTGGAGCTATCGAAAAACAAATCGACCAAAATATAATCCGCGATCGAAGAACCTTTCTCAATCAGCAAAGTTCAATAAGCTTGAGCAAAAGAGTAAACTATTCGAATCCTGTTATATTCGAATGAATAAATGGAGCTCAATTTTTCGTAGATTTCACCAAAAAATGCGTAGTAAAATTGTGCAAAAATGCAGGCACCAAAAAAACTTCGATTTCAAATGATTCTAATCAATCGTTAAAAAATCGTAAACCAGTTACCAGATTCTTTCCTCAAATTCCTTGCTTCGGTCCATAAGAAATCCCATCGAATTAACGTTAAAAAATAATAATAAATACAAGAATAAATAAGCGAAAAATCATGCAGAAGATTTCGATCTTCAATAAATTTCGCCAACGGGAATATAGAAAACGAGAAAATTGGGGGGAGGGGGGGGGGGTGGGATGATAAATAAAAGCGTATATAAAATTCTAACGTCGTTTTTGGGAACCCCCGCGGGGTTCGACACTTGCACAACACGTTTAATGTCTTGCTTGCTCTCACGGATATAAACCGGCAAGAGAGCCGAATAAAAATAGAACTTTGATGAGCTCTCCTATAGGATAAACCGTGTACCACGATCAAGGAGAAGCGTACGAAGAGAAGGAAGCGCGGAGAAGGAAGAAATAAAAGGCAAAAAAAAAAAAAGATCGATTCAGTTTCAATAAACTCTTCGAAGAAGCGAGTTAATCAAATTCTTCTCCAAAGAAAATGAGAAACGTCGAAAGAAATCATAAGAAAAAAAAAAAAAAATTAAAGAAACAACTCACCGATCAATCCGTTGCGATCAAAGTCTCGCTAAAAATCTTTGCGATTTCTAATTCTCCCTTGAATTTTGGTATTACGTAGCGAGAGATTAACCTCGTCGGCTGCTACGGGGGTGGCAATTCCAATAATCTGCTGTTGCTGCACTGAATACACGTTAACACAATCACAAACGATGCACATTCGTCAAATTTATAAATAATTCATTATTCATGGATATGTCAAATGTTTACAAATATTTATAAGTACATATGAAGATATTGATACGAATAAACAACAATTTTCTCACATGTACGAATATAAATATTTACTTTATTTACATATATATGTATTTTTTAATTCGTTTATCAATTTATATATATTTTCATCGAGAAAGGTTCAAAGAACAAATTTTTTGTTTTTTTTTTTTTATTTCGCACAAATCCAAATCCAACTAAAACGCGAAAGTTTCTGATGGTTTTGACGAAAGGGGATGAAACAAAAAAAAAACAAGGTTCGACTAGACTTAAGGTTGTTCGTTAAGTTTGAGACAGAATATACCCGAATAAATCGAGGTGGTTAGAAGCCAGCCGACGGCTATCTCGAGACTGCTGCCTACCAATGCCAGAACGTGTGTCGTGGCGTCGTCGCGCCTCATTCTCTCTTCGTCTCTTTTTCTCTCACGAGAAAAGGCCTGGCTCACAAGAAAAGCTTCTCCTATCGCTTTTACTCGTGTTCCTGTACACGATTATCTCTTTCCCTCTCTCACTCTCTCTCTCTCTCTTTCTTCTCTCTTTTCATCGTCAGACTGCGACGAAAGCTCGAAAGTGAGTTTGCATCGTCGCATCGTCGAACTCGAACTTCTTATAAAATTGGCCCGCACCGAACGAGAAATGAACTGAGAGACCGAATACTCTCTGGCGAATCTCTTGTCGATTGGGAGTTCAATAAGAAAAAAAAAAAAAAGAAAATGATTCTTCAATCAAACAGTCTGAGATTAATCGTCAAAGATGTCGACGGAGATATTTTCGCTCGTTTTTCATGAGAAAATACAAAGTAAAAATCCTCTTTTTCTTATTAAGGGATGAAAATAAATGAAGGTGGAATAAAACGCGTGATGCTGAGACCGCGCATATTTCTCGGTGTTTCGGACATTCGCAGGCCCTTGGGAGAAGCACGTGTATCAACTTCCACCCGCCCACGCGTTCACCACGACCGGAGGAAGAACGATATTCTCAAGAGGAATTTAACCCACCTGTTGAACGTTTTGTATCATCTGCGGAGCTTCTGAATAAGCAGAAATTTTTAACGGGTCAGTCGAGCAAAAGTGGTCCATAGATAAACCTTTTGAGGTTGCCCTGTCACGAATCTCATTATTGGAGACAAAGTTGATATTTTTTTATTCGACGTTTAAAGTGTACGGGTAAACGCCTGCCCAAATTTTGGGATCTCATCACCGACTTATTAAAATAATAAATAATTTATAAAATTTTGTAATTTAATCCAGGCGTTTTAAAACCGCCGATCCAACAGAGGTTTGAGCCATGAATATGTGTAGCTTTCGCGATTAAATAAATTATCGTAACAAATTCTGAAATGTTCGAAAAATGATGAGAATAATTTGAACGGAAAAAAATTAGGATTATCGACCGATTAGAATAAAAAAAATCTTCGATTCTGTTGAGAATTACTTGGAGTGTCGGTGTCTTGTGCTACTTCAAAAAAAAAATGCAAAAATTTAGTATTTTAAAAAATCATTGACATTCGTAATTCTATTAAAATGATATCTGAATCAATGAATTATGGCTCATTTCAGATTTCAAAATAATAGGCTGTCTCTGCTTGACTAACTGCTGCGACAGGTCAACCTTTTAATCTACTTGTCACCATTGCGAGTTTTACCCAAAATAGATTTATTTTCAAAATGATTTTTGCAGCAAAAAAGATTCTGGCAGAGGAGGGGGGGGGGGGGGGTGTTCCTATTCGAATTTTCACGGTAACCCTGAACCCTTGAGCTTGAAAACAACTTCAATTCTTCCGGTACCAATCTTTTTATTTCAGTTCTCGATACTTTTTTTCTCTTTTTTCTAAAGTTTTTATCATTGAACGATCACCAAAGTCAGTTTCATCGTAAACAATTCTCTTCTTTATCGAAAAAATAGAGAGATCGATGTACAGTTGAACTCCATTTTGTTAAGTACGAGCAAAGTTTTTCTGCTGAAAAGAAGATTGAAGTATTTTTGACCCAGTTGCAGGGTTTAAGTCCAGGAAAATAGAGATGGAAGGTGTCCGGAGTCAAGTTAGAATACAAAAAAAGTTTTTGATTCGTTTTTTTCAGTCAGAAAACCCGTTGAAAAAGTTTTCTGAAAATCGATATCGAGAAAACCAACCGAAAAATCAGTTTTCAGAACACTTGTCACGAAATTTCATCAAAATAAGGACGAAGATCAGTCTTTTTGGGTTTGTTCCAAAAAAAAAAAACGGAAATTGAACAACCGAAGAACAGTTCGAGCACGATTGATCGACTTTTTACGAATTTTCCATCTTGCTGATCGTTTCGTAACAATATATCGATCGTTTTCATCGATGTCTGTTCCAATCGTGCTCGCTCGAATGTACAGACAGCGAGAAAAACCCCTTTTTTTTCTATCAAAGACTTTCATATACACGTACAAATATAATACATTTGTATATGCAAATATATATAGCAATAGGAGAGAGCAGTGACGATGTCCGGAAAGTTTTATTCTTAGTGGCGAACACCGAGAAGGTTTGCCAAGCTATTGACGAAGAATACGACGAGTGTAAGACTCTGAAACACAAGAAAGTGCACACAAACTCACACACGTGTATATGGACGAGCGATATATCCCCCTCGTCTTATTCTCGACTTAATACATCCGAGCTTTCTGCAAGCTCCCTTATGTTCCCCATCCCATTTCACGTTTATGTATTTCCTCCGATGCTTGCTGTCTATAGAACCGAACGTGACTCTGTGCACATTTTCACTTCAACTTCTTCCTCGTTTTCGTACAGGGTGTTCGTAGGATGATGCTTAAATTTCAATTGCTCATAGATATGTTCGATTATTTCTGCACTGAGAAAAATCAATTTGTAAATTCAACAAATTTTTTTTGTTGGTTCAACAAATTTTTTTGTTGGTTCAACGAATCGTAGGGAACAAAATGAAATTTGTTAACCCAAACGAAATTTGGTTCATTCAAATACTTAATTTCTCACCACGACAAAAATATCGTTCAATTGTTTGCCACAATTTCAACATTTTTTTCCCAGTGTGTATTTTATATCCAAAATCGAATCGATACTGTTTTCGAGGATGGTTTATTATTTCTGGTTGGGCAACGAATGAGCTTCGTTGATCATTTTTTGAATGATTTCGAATAGTTTTTATCAATTTCAATAGAAGAAATCATCGTCGAAACATTTTTTTTTGTATTTTTTCATCGAAGGGTAGAGAATCGTTGAAAAAGCATTGAGAATTTCGATGATTTGGTGAAAATCAATTTTTCAAAGAACTCACAACTCAGGTTTTCGGTTGCTCGAAAATTTCACTACCGATCGTCTGTTTATCGATTATTTTTTCAAGTATTTCGCCACCCTGTATATTTCAAATGTCCTCGCCTCTCTTTTGCCTCATCGAAAGACAATACGAGAATGAAGAGAGCAATGACACTGTCTCTCGAAGCAAAACTACAAATCCGCATTTGACGCGTTAAACTTATCGCAAATATCGAAACTCTCGGTGTAATAATAATTATAATAATAAGGCGAAATGACGAAATAGATCGGCTCGTTTTCCGCGTTATTAATGCATTCCATTTGCCGATACGATATTCGAACGTAATATTCCCACTAATTGAGGCCGACGCGTGTACTTGGCCAGAATCCAAGACGGTTTGATCTTCTCTCGACTTCGACTGCTCCCCTCTGCCCCTGCCACCTTTTTTTTTTTACCTTTTGCTCAAGTACTCTGAAACTTTCTATGAATATTGGTACCGAAAGCTTTCAATTTTATTTTAGCCCTTTCTACTCCACGATATTGCGTTAATTACGTGGTGATACAAAACGAAACTAAAAATAACGACGAAATTTTGTACGAAGCTATATAAAAATTTCTGAAACATCGATCGTTACGTTTATCAATTTTTTCAAACCGACAATCTTTTTTTATCAACATTTCCCAATGTATTTTTGGTTCAATGACACATAAAAAATATACATTCGATAGATAATAACGAATGATTTTAAAAAACGTTTATTTTCGATCAGATTTATCAGGAATAAATGAAACAAAATGAAAATCAATAAATTCATTGTTTTCCTACAATATTAAGCTGTAATTGGAAATTTTTTTTTTTTTTTCGTAAGAAATCTGATATACATTTGAAAAAAATAATGAAAAAAAATAAATAAAATGTAAATTTTATTTAAAATTGGTGCTAAGTATGCCCAATAAATTCTCAGACGGTTTTTAATGTTGTGAAAAAAATTACATATGCGAGCGCGAGCTGGAATTTCGGTTGGTGCAACTCTTTTGGCAGATGAGGGAGCTATAAAAAGTCGCGAGGAAAAATAAATATTGCCTCCTTTCGTTAGTGCGTACTCGATATCTGTGTGTCTCTCGTAACTCGAAAATTACAGCTTCCGAAATTACGATTTTCGAGGGTTGTTTTTCGAGTTTCCACTTCGTACGTATAAACACGCGATGTATATATAGAGCTGAATAAACTTTAAACACGGTGCAACTGCACCTGTCGAGCGGTTAAAAATCATCGAGAGAAAAATCACTTCTATGTTCGTCGATGTTTTTTCTTCTTCTTTTTACGTCACTCTTTTCTCGAGCTTTCAATGACATGTGTTGGGATGATGAAAAAAAAATAAGAAAAAAAATAAAAATTCATTTGGCAATTATCACCGGATGTGAGGTCCGAAACTGCGTTTATCGCGAGCTCTTGTATACGAATTAAAACGTTGCTTGAATCCACGTTGAAAATCGATGCAATACATCAACCGCATTCAATCTTATTTGGCAATAAAAATTCCTTGAACGTTTCGTCAAAAAGGTCACGTTTCTGGTGCCACATTTTTTCGAGGTTCATTTAACTCGAGGCTTAAATATAGATTCGTTTTATACTGTCGAGAAGGTCGTGTTTAATTATCACGATGAAACAGCTGTCAACGTTTCCTTTTCACTGTCAAAATTGTCAGACTGAACGCTTTTGACAGCCGATTATTAATCTTCAGCATTCAATATATTTTCTGATACTAAAATTTACGAACTCGCTTCACCTCTGCGCACGAATAAAGAAGAGAAAAAAGCAGACGAAATCAAAGATATAATTGTGGAAAAGTTTTTTTTTTTTTTCCCTCGTGAAGTTGGAATTTTTTGAAATGTTGGTCTGAACCGAAGTGAACGTCGTTCTTTTTGACGTTTTTGTTGACGCAGGAAAATTTGAGGATATGGATCATTATAGTCGGGTTGAAGCTTCCAAAAGTTGGTCGAGCCTCGTAATTTTGATCATTTGAAAGAGAGAGAGAGAGAGAGAGAAAGAAGAAAGTTCAAAATCGAGTAATTGTTCTGCCTCTTTGATATTGACGAACCGAGACTCATGGCATCTCGAGCGATCGACCATCGGTGGTTATTTTACCTCTTAGAGGAATGCAGCTGAGTCTGTCCACGTGAGTGATGTAAAAAATATAATAAAGTTTGTAAAAAATGATATTAAGTAGGTGAATAATGTTGTTGGAGAGTAGATGAAAACGATTGTAATAAAAAAATAACAAAATATTTGTTTCCTTAATTCTTAATCTTTGGTATATTTGCTGAAACTTTAATTTCGATCAATCGATGATTATAATCAAGTACAGATCGATAATAATCATCACGCTAATGGCCATCATCGTTATCATCGAAGCCAAAGAAGAATCTGAAGTTGAACAAATTTGGACGAAAGATTGGATCGATAAAATGGATGAGAATGAATCGGAGGATCAAATTTTATCTCCGAATAAAATAAACTGTAACGAAAGTGATGGAGAGTCTGAAAAAAAATACGAAATTTCGGTCGATCCGCGATCTTCATCGTCTCAAGATTTAGCCAATAGATTGACCGAAGTCGAGCTCAAATCGCCACGAATTGAGGAAACTTTTGAAAAACTTGACGATCTCGATGCCACGAGAGAAAAATACATCGAACGTATAAAACCTTCGAAAATTTCTCTTTCGAGATACGAAGGACTGCGAAAAATAAAAAAAAGAAGAGACGAAGGTCCTGGAAGAAGAAATGTGTATAAAAAAAGAGAGCACGACTCTCCACAAAGATTCGTTCGTCACATTGTAAATTTGACGAAACGAATGGACTACGAAGACTCAAAAAAGCGTCCCGAAAAATCTATTCGTTATTCTCCGGTCGGAACTTATCGAGATTTCCACAAAGCTCAACCGTTTAGAAGAAATCCTTACGGAATTTTAAATCCTGGAATCAATTATCCAGGGGTCGATGATTTTTATACGGATTTTCAAGATTCAATTCTCGACGAAAATATTCCATCGAATTATGCTCCGAATTATTCTCCGATTGAGGATCGACTCGATGATTCCGATATTTCAAATTCCATGATCGATAATTCTCCAGATTTGGATTTAATTGATCAACCTGTCGATCAATTTGACACCGTCGATAATAACTTTGACCAACAATTACGAAGCAACGAGAATTTGAAAAACTCGAAATATCGAAATTCCGTTGTTTCAAGAAAAAATAATTTTTTTCATCGCTACAATAAAAATGCGCGGAACAAAAATCGAATTTACCGAGGTCCAAATACATATCGTAAAAGGACCGAAAATTTTCATCGCAATCGTCTCAAATCGAAGTCGAGAAATTTTGGGAAGCGAATCCCTCACGTGCATTCGAAAAATCGTTCGGTATTGAAGGATTTGAAAACGTTGGATCGTGAAAAAAGTCGTGATCCAAAATCACACTGGCTCGAAACGACTCCAAAATCAAATTCAACGAGCGACAGCTCGATCGATGATAATTTAACGAAATCAACTTTGTCAGATTTTCCTAAAACCATGGCAAAAATGTCGTCGATGATGACGAATGAAAAAAATGTGAAAACGAGAAACGTCTCGGGCGAGGAAAACCCTGCTAATGGCACCCTGCCACTGGACCAAAGCAAAAAAGCCATCAGTAACAACTCTGTCATCGTCAACGAGACCAGGGAAGTCGCTGGACACATACTGAATAAAATAATCGAAGAGCTCGAGGATCTCAAGTTGGACAGAAACAAAAATGACCGGATGGAAGGTTCGCATTGGTAATTTATCATTAATTCCACGAGACATTCTTATCGATTTGAAAACAAAAAAAATAACAAAAACAAATGCTCATCATGGTGAATCAATCGAATCAGATATTTCTTCATTTATAAAAACGTTCGATATTCGACTAACAAAATGTTGAAATCCAGCCAAAAAAATCTTTCGTTCGAATCGTTAAGCAACTTTATCATAATTTTGAAGAATGAAAAAATTGAGAAAAAAAAAATCAAAATCGCACACAAATGTTCTTTTACAAATCAAAAATCTTCTTGATTCTATTCGAAAATAATTAGAATTCAATTGCTTGAAAGAATCTTTCGTATCTTGCTTCCACGAACAATCATTTTTTTTTCCACAATGACGTTTATTCATTTTAATGAAAGAAAATAAAAATCATTTTCGACAGGTTTACCTTGCAAACTTTCGGGTTCGTGGATTACAACTCGAGCGGGTATTCGAATCGACATGTCGGTCAAAAATCGCGTTGTGAACGTAACGATAACGAATCTGAGTTCGCCTGTTGGAAGATCACGCAAGGGATTGTTGAATCGGGCGTGGAACATGACGGGATACGCGCCATTCAGACGCGGTGGACCATTTTCCCTCGTGGCTACTGACAACCACACGAAATCATTGGCCCTGTTTGTAGGTTCGTTTTTCCACTTTGTCGGAATCCAGCATCATTAGATTCGATGTTAGACGAGATTGAATCGCTGAAAATTTCAAGGGACGATAATCATCAAATGTTTATTGCACCGAATTACTGGTGATTCGAGGCCAATTATTAATCAGAACTAGGCACGAAAAGAATTCCAATTTTTTAGTCTTTTTTTCTTCTTTTGGTTGCTCCCAATTTTTTATTTCTCTATCAGTCAAAAGATCGAGAACGAAAATAGACTAAACAAAAATTACACTGTAAATGTATTTTTTAATTGAATAATAATCCGACTGAAATAATAAACAAAGTTTAATTGAAAAAAAAGATAGAAAAAACTCGAAACATCAATCAATAAATAAAATAACAATCAGACTAAATGATGTAGAAGAGTTAAAAATAAATGAATAAAATTTTGTTCACCAGGTGCTTGCAGAGTGTGCCAAGGTATAGATACGATCGAAGGTGTCTGGTCGATAAGTCGGGAGCCACGGGACTGTCGCGATTTTCAAATATCGACGAGCATATACAACGACATATTTCGAAAAACGCATCTCCTGATGGCTTTCAAAGAGAAACAACTGGCGAGAGCGAACAATGTTAAATCCTCGAGTCCAGCAGGCCCTACGACCAGTGAGGATTATGCTGACTCTGAAAATACCGATTCACCGAGATGAATTAATGAAATGAGAGCAAAAATAAAAACTTTGTCGAAATAATTGTGTTGGCAAAGTGACAGACGATTGATGTCGAATTCGGGGGAAAATTTTGATTCCATTCTATTAGTTTGATATATCGATCGAATCAAACTCGTGATTCGATCGAAAATTTTGGTGAATCTGATGAAAATTCATTTTATAATGTTATTTTATCGATCAATTATTGAAAAGTGACGTGACAATTAGTTTAGTCGATAATTAAATAGAAAATTGTGTAATATTCAATTGTTTTTTTTTTTTTTTTTTTTTTTTTTTTTTACTTAAGCTGTATGAAAAAATTGAAATAAAATTGATTTTACGTTTTTATTCGAAATATTACAATTATTAATCAAAAACTTTAACTGTACAAGACATAGAAAATTGAGGAAAAAAATGTACAGAGATTTTCGAGTTAAAAATCCGATATGCAACGACGTATGGCTTCGGCACCCAGCATCGTGATCTGAAATTGCAAAAATTTCAAAAATTTGATTATTAGACATTTTTTCAAACGATCGTTCGCTACATAAATATATTTTGTTTAAATTTTTTTTTACTTTGAGTATTCCAATGGGCTCTGTTCGGTCAATATTCATGATCGTCAGTGACACGTCTTTGGTACTTCCTTTGAGAATGTGATCGCGAACATTGAAAAAAGCGTAACTGAGAATCGAACGCGACAACGTTGTTATCAGTTTCGTGTCATAAAAAAATAAATTGTGAAAATTTCGAGGATTTTCTAATGTGAAATACGAACCCAACTTCCTCGCAATCTTGCGTTTCCATTTCTTCTGCAAGTGGCTCACTCACGAGAATAAAAACAATGGTCGAACTTTCGTACTCCGTCAAAATGTCTCTCATTATATTTCTCTGTGTAGAATGTTCTTCCTCGTCGAACTCAAACTCTGAAATAAAGTCGTACGATTGAAAAAAAAAAAACAGTGGAAAAATCGAAGAAAAATTTGCTGCGTGCTCATGTACTAATTTCTTGTCAAAGATCGAGGAAAAATTTCGAGAAAAATCATTTTTCATGAGCACATCTTCAGACACAATCCATTTAAAAATGGAAAATTTAAGAGTATTCAAGCCAAGTGCTCACTTTTCTTAAAGTCAAAATTTTAAATAATTTTTTTGAACGATTTCTTTTTATTTTTTTCAAACTTTTATTATGCGCAAGTATTGAAGAATGTTTGAAATTCACGACCAATTTTTTTAAATGAAAACCGATGAAAGAGCTGCTGATGACAGGCCAATGAAGTGCCGGGCCAAATTGATCCAGTGTGTCACTGCGGTGGCCAAATTGAAAAAAAAAGTCAATGGACTACTCACTTCTCATATAATTGAAATAAGCTCTGGTATTGGCTGCTGGCTTCGGAACGGAAATAGTCTCGAGTTCAGCGCCTCGGTAACCCAAAAATGAGAATTCAATGTAAAGTTGATGAATTTTTGGATCGTCGAGGAGAGGACATTTGTAGAACAGTGTGAGACTCTCGATCCTCAATATTACTGCATCGCAGCTGTTATCAGACTGAGAAAAAAAAGAAAAGAAATTCTTAGAAAAAAATAGCGTAAAGTTCAAGTTATTTTGAGAAAAGAATAAATGTTATTTTTGTTTCTCACGTAATCGGAGTAAGGGTGCGAAGTTTTGCTGGCATTTTCGACCTCAGATGGCATCGTCGAGGATTGCAAAGGTGCTGAAAAATAATTTATGCCAAAATCACTTGTTTCGATCGTTTTTAAACATTAAATTTATGGATTTAATTTTTTTTTCATACTTTTCTCAACAACTATCGATTTTTTTGTGTACTTGCGCCAATTTTCGTCCCTAAATACGTTTCCGAGATCTTGAATCGAACTTTTCGACTCGCGAGGACTCAAAATAGTGCCCTAATTAAAATTGCAAACATTTTTTTAACTTTTTTTATATTCGGTGCTCTATTAATTCATATTTTTTACTATTCAATGCACAAGAAATATTTTGGTACTCACGGTGCGTATGAGACTGTTAAATTCATCGACACTCGTAGTATCGCTTTTTTCTCCCTGAGTTTTTGGTTCTTCGTTGAGTGAGGATTTTATAGCAAATCTATAATTTTTTTAAATTTTATAATTAAAACAAAAAAAAAAAACAATTTTAGCATTTTCAGAACAAAAAAGAACTGAGTCGTTTCGCATTATTATTTGTTTTTATCGATCCGTTTTCATTGTCAGACATTTTACTCGACCTTGTTTCGCGTCTTTTTTCTTCCTCACGAATCTCCTCTGAAGTTGTATCCTCGTTCTCCATGGAATGAATCACCGATGAATCCGATTGTTTCATTATCGAAACTTCTTGGGAAATTGTTAAAATTGAATCACGTGCCGGTTGTTCGAGGGTCGACGAAGAAGTTTCTGGAGTTTATAAATTATTTGTTCTTCATAACTATTTCATGGTGTTTCAAAGATTTCAAAGCTCGTAATGAACAAATAATGCTTCAGAAAATAAAACAACTGATGGCCTGATAACGAACAACAACGAAAAACCTCTTTTCTTTTAGTTTCTTTGAATTTTCGATTAAAAGAGAACAAAAAAAAAAAAAAGAAATTCATTGAAACGTCACAACTGACCTGGAGAAGATTTTTTAATTTCAGAAATATTGAACGATTGAGAAATTTCATCGGGGCTCAACGAACTGGATAATTTCGTCAGATTTTTCTGAATTATTTTTGAATCGTTTTCGTCAACTCGTCTGTTTTTCGATCTTGAAGTCGCTACTCGATCCAATTTTTTCCAATGATTTGTTCGAAACTCATCGAATTTAGAGGAAATTGATTTATGCTCCTCGGCATCCGTTCGACAAACCGGATGATTAATTTCTTCGATTTTACGAATTTTTTTGATGGCCGATGATCGATCGTTGATACCTCTGCGTTTTTTGAATGTTTCAATTTTATCGAGATCGCAATTCAGTCTGATCCAAAGTGACAATTGGCCGAAATTTTCGTCGAGAGAACAGGGCAAAATGCTTGAAAAATGAGCCACGTAGTAGAATTTGCTTTGAGGATAATCGAGAATGTCTTTGATGCTCAGATAAGCTTTTGCCACTGGACAGGAAGTGTTTCCACGATGGGAAACGTGCATTTCGAAAGATATAGTTTGGCCAAGAACTCGATCGAAAAATTCAAAAAGTCTCGTCACACGATGAATCGATGTTGAATTGAAATCAAATTTTGGATATTTCAGCGGAGACGTGAAAGCTCTTTCCTGGTTCCACAAATCCCACGAGACGAATAATGAAAGATCTTTCATGTTTCTCTCGTTACAAAACATTCCATGGGCCTGAAACAAAAGAAATAAACAATTATCGATTTTTATAAAATTCAATCGAAAAGTAAAAAAATCAAACTGAAAATTGAATTCAAATGAAGGAACATTGATTATTTATATAAATTCTGCAAAACGATTAATTATAAAACTTTAAGAGAATAATATTTCTTTCAAATAATAAAATAATCGTACGTGGCTCAGTATAAAATGAATTTGTTATTTTATCTCAATATTCTATACACTTTTTCACATTTTTTTCTCTTTTTTAAAATTGTGTTGGAAACGTATAAAAAATGGATGAAAAATCGCTAATTTAGTTAGTAGATATTTTTGTGGTTAAAATTAAATAAACACGACACATTCTCACCAGCGATGTAAGTTGCAAGTTCATAATATGAATTTCCAAAAGTCCTTGATCGTTTGTAACGAATATGGGAAAAGCTTCGTTCTCGCAAACTGTCGGTCCATCGCCACAATTTTTATTGATCGTTGTAAACTTCTTGACGTCGGTATTATCATTGGTACATTCGTTTTCATAATTACTCAAATTTTGTTCAACTCTGACAACTCCGAATTGCTCAATTTTCTCAATAACAGCTTCGTGACTTACTTGATCGCGTAAAACGCATTGCTGCTCGAGTATATTTCACGTGTACAAAAATTTTTGACTCTGATTACTCTCGGACGAATGTTGCGATAATTTATTTCATTATTTTATCGAATATCGATGGGAATTGGAATTTTGGAGCTTACGGCTCGACGACAAACGGTGATTTTCGAGTCGCACTCGCTCGATGTTCGATTTTGCGAAATTTTTTTTTCGCAAGCTTTTTGCCAGGATTTGTAGAGACCAGAGGACGTGCCATCCACTCGTGTGACTCTGAAATTAAAAATTATTCCTATTAAAAAATAGAAAAATCACTCAAATTTTGATAATTTACAATTTTCTTAAATTTGAAAACTTTGAAAGATTTATCAATTTTCGAACGTACCTTGACTGATGAATGTTGTCAAAAGTTTTCTTGATAGAACTACTGAAATCACTGACGAAATTTTGAAAATTATCGCCGGACATTTTACATTGACAATCATCGAATCTTTGGTCATGTCTCGTCATTTCTCCGGCAGACATTGATGGCACACAAGGATATCCGCAATCGACTTCGTAAGTACAAATTTCGTTACTTTCACAGTCACAGCAATCGCTCATTTCGGTATATTGATCGACCAAGTGAGGCGTTCGATTTTTTGAAGTTTCAATCTTTGGCCTCATATCACTGTACGAAAAAAATCGAAAATATCAAAACTTTTGTTTGTTCTAAATGATATAAAATATCGAAGTTTGATAATGGGAAAAAATTAAATTACTGAAAAACTTTCTTTCGTTCAAATGAATTTTTTTTGCATCGATTCCATCGCGAATAACTCAAAATATCAAATTTAAGTAACGAAAGTTTAATAATTGGCAGGAAATTTATTTTTTTTTTCGTGAAAATGTTTCTGTTTCGTCTGCATTTGTTGAAATTGGATTTTTCTCAATAAATTTACCTTCTACGATCGTTACAAATTTTCCTGCAAGTTGAAATGAGGTTTCCTTGATTGTTGAAAAATTCTTCTTGCGTAGAATCCAATGAGCTCCTCGCATTATTATTTTCATCCCGATCTTCATTATCGCAAACGCACGAATTAATATCTTCAAGAATTTTCGATGAATTGGCGACATTTTCACAGAGAATTTTGCACATGACGAGGAGAATTTTCCAGGGATCGTTGCCCAACAATGGACAAGATTTTTTCGTCATCGGCGAAGAACTGCAAATTAATGTCTCAATATCGTAATTGGTAATTCAAGATAATTTCGTAATGATCTCAACGAATTTTGAGCGAAAACGTAAGTTTTGTGAGAACTGAAACTGAGGGGCGTGAATCAAACAAAAATTTATCGAAAAATCACTTTTTTAACGTTAGTCGAAACATCGAAGCACTTTTTGGTGGGATTGGTCGAAATAAAGGAAACACCCACGTCAGAGACCGGCAATTTTGAACTATTTTGAAAAAAAGTTTTTTCGTTATTTAAAATAGTTTCGAATTGTTTTGAATTTTAGAAAATTGTCTTCGATTCATATTTCATGTTTTTTTTTTAATGTTTAAATAAAGTGGAAAATTGCCATCTCTCTCGTGAGAAGTTTTTCATTGTTTTAGTTTTTGAATATGCATTTATATTTTCTTAATGACCTTTGGTTTTATGAATTACACGTAAAATCGCTTCACATCTTCGAAATAACGAAAGAAAAACGATACTGTTACTATAAATTAATTTTACTGTACAATTGTCAATGTATTATACTAATTATTCAGATCAATTTCGTCTCTCCATCGATATAATTTATTTCTAAATACTTTGACTATTTGGAAGCGCTCAATGAACACTGTTCAGCCTCTTTGTATCGTAAATACTTCCTTTCTCCATTTGTTTTTCATTGTTTTTTCTCAACGATAGGCGTTATTACATTGAACACTTGTATAATACTGAAAAAAATTGTTTACGAAAGTGGAATACTGTCAGTAAATGTATTCGTTGAAAAAAAAAAAGAAACTAAACAAAAATCAAATTCGTGCGAAATTTTCGTTAGCTCGTTTCATTTCTTTACAAATCTGTTAATTTCAATTCCCCTGGAAATTGAATAGTTTTATCGAAGCATTTTCTAAAAAAAAACCCCAAAATTCATGGGACATTTTTCTAGAACATCTTTTCGAGGATAAAGTTGCGTTGTTCAAAGCAAGTTGAAGAAATTTCATAGCTCCGGGCAATTAGGATATTTCTAAATTCAATTGAGCACGGTATTTTATAAAATAGTATAAAATTAGTAACAACGAATGAACGAAAGAATAAACAATTGTGGGTCAAAGAGACCCAGTCTCGCCGAAGAGCAATGTTTCAAGCGTCACTTGCCTTTGTCTCGAATCGGACGAATTGACACAATTTTTCGTGCCCCCGGATTCGATACGTCGAATTCTCGAAATATTTTGAGCGTCCAAAGGGGTATTTATCTGAGCTTTTTCCAATAACTTAATCATTTCTTCAGGGGTAAGATTTCCGTTTTCGTGTTGAAAAGAACGATCGCAAATGGTCGTTCTTGGCACGAAGTGACTAGGAGATTTCCTCTGTGACGATTGAGTTACGGAATTTCGACGAATTTCCGATTTTAGTTCATCCGTTTGAACCTCGCGAGCTACGTATTTTCGTGGAGACGAACGATCTATTCGTTTTCGAGATGGTTGACAACAATTTACACAAATTTCATGCTTTGGCGAATATTTTCCTTTCGAGGAATCCTTCCACTCATCGTGCAGCGAATTTGTACTTGTTTGACGATCCAACGTCCTTGAAACTCGACGATCCGACTCTGAATCCGAACCAATTCGGATTAGCTTCTCTTGCCTCTCGTTCTGCGACTGCAGAGACTGAAAATCAACAATTTTTTTTATTAAATCGATGAACTTTTATGGTTTTTTTTTTCGAATGCTGATGGAAATTTTGTCTCCGTATACATTCCTTTTGAAAGTGTAATTTACATATTGATTTATATTCTTATTTTCATCAGAAAAGATTTTTATATGTTGAAGGGTTGAAAAAGTATTTGGAAATACTTTTGTTTTTTTAGTGTTAAAAAAACAGCCTCACGTCAATGTTTCATTCAATGCAATTTTAAAGTAGATTTCATTAAATTCAATAAGAATTGAGAAATGAACCTTCAATTGAATAGTCAGGGAATCGATATTCGTTTGCAATTCATGAAGTTTTGTCATGAGTTGTTGATTGGCGGCTTGAAGAGCAGCGATATTTGCTTGTTCGTTGTTGAAAGCACTTTTGAGGCTCAAATTATCGGACAGTTGTTCCGATATTTTTTTCCTTAATTCCATGTTCTCCATCTCGGCGTTACTATATTTTGAGCTGAGTGCGATCAATTCCGCGTTATGTTGATGTAAAATTTTCATTTCGTTCATCAAATCTCTGATTTGCTCGTCCTTTTCGCGCAAAGTTAATTGCGAACTTTTGGCTCTCGCCAATTGGTCGTCCATGTCAGAAAATTTCTTCTTTTCGGCCAATAAAGCGTTTGTGATTTCTTTGATGTGTCTGTAAACCAACGAGCATCAAATGAGCATAACTGTTGAATCTGAATTTTCTAATTAGCAACAATATTGTTTCAAATAACTTGTGATTCAAAATTTTAAACGATTGATAAAAAAGTTCGAAAAAATCGACATTGATGCCATTTTTTATATTTTCTTTTACCTCGATTTCTCGTCGAGCAAATTTTTCAAATCACGAATTTGTTCCTCCAGCGAAACGTTCCGAGCTTGTGACGTCACGAGCTCCTCGTTCTGTAATTTCATCTGTCGCCAAACACGAATGAACTCGACGTTGTCAGCTACTTTTTGACGCTGATTTCCCGCCTCGTGATTAGCTATTTGACTCTCGAGAGATTCGATTCTCGCAATCAAATTTTTTTTCTCCATTTCCAATTCCTGCTCCAGAGAAAATTTATAGAATTGTTTTAAATGATTTTTTGTAATTAATAGGATTCTTTTTTTTCTGTTATTTATCAAATAATAGCAATATTCCAATATCGTTCCATTTAAAATTTCAAAAATTTAGATATAAATTTGCAATTTTGACATTCATAAAAATGTATTTTCGGGTGATAAAATACCTCAATTTTTGTGTGATAATTTTTAGCATCTTTGGTCTCATTCTCCCTGTCACTTTCTCTTATTAATTGAGAAGTTGAACTCCGTATTCGTCCCAAATCGCTCCTACACGTTCTGAAAATTCAGGAAACAATTGTCATTATTGAATCGTAAAGAAAAATAAACTTCAATTAAACCGGCAAAGTTTCTAGTCCATTTCAAAAAATATGTCATCGGTACAAAAACTCATACGTCAAATTGATCAAAATCATTGTTCACTGATTTCTAGTCAAATTTTAAATGTATTAGAATTTCACATACATTTGTTGCGTCAAACAAAAAAATATGTCATCGGTACAAAAATTGATCAAAATTATTGTTCACTGATTTCCAGTCAAATTGGATTCTCTCCATGGATTCTCTCCAAATTTGTAGCTTTTGAAGTGAAAATTTGGCAAAAATAATAAATCTTTTCAGGTTTCAATGATCGATTCATGAAAATCTCTTTTTTGGTTCAATTCATTTCTTCGATAAATGTCTTCACAAGTTGATGCGCAGAAAAAAAACTCACGTGGGACCTGAGGAAGGACAAATCTGCAGTCGTCTACTTCTGGATGGAGATCGACCTCCGATTTTGTGATTTAAAATTTGGCTTCTTAGTACAGAGATTTTATCTTTCAACTGAAAAAATAAAAAAGAAGACATAACCACAAATTTTAGAATTGTTTGAAAAATGATTAGTTCAAATGAATATTATCTTCCCGTACCTTGGCATTTTCGAGTTCCAAATTATCTAAACGATTTTTATCAACGTGAAAATCAAGCGCTGTTTCGAGACAAGAACCTGGAGTTGCTGAGGCTCTCATAAGCTTCGTTGCTAATCGCTTAATCTTATCCTCCTGAGCGTTCGATAATTTTTTCAACTCGAGTATTTCGTCCCGCATTCGTAAATAACGATCTTCGAGCTGATAACGATCGAGCTTGATGACAGCGTGACGATCACGAGAATCTTTCCATGTTTTTGTTAGTTTTGTTTTTTTTTTTTTTTATAAAAGAAAATTTCGTTGTTATTCAATATTTTTATTGTAAAAAGAACGAAATTTCATTGTGTGTAATTATTTGATGTTCTTCCGCGTCATTTATGGTTTTACCAGTGAAAAAAGAGGATGATGATGTCAGTATTTATTCATTAAAAAAAAAAAAAGAATTATCTATAATTTTTGTTTTTGTTAATTTGAAGTTTAGTTGGAATCTTGATAAATACGAACCTATTATATTAGAACGACAGGTGTCGATGCACGAGCCTTCTTTCACAGGCAACAGGTCACGATTTGGATCGTCTGCCATTATTTTTTTACAAGGGATCTATTCAATTGTAAACAGAATAAAACGAAATAAAAAGAATAAAAATTTCTTCATCAAAATCGTTGTTCAGATTTCTTGTAAGAATAAGTAGTGAAAAATTTTTTCATTGCTTTTTCAGAAAAAGCTTGATTCTGAAAAAATGTTGAATACTCAGTTATTTTGGGTTACCCGTTATATAAAGGCGCGCATGCATTCAACGCGAGTGTGTATATTTTGATACACTTTCATTCGGACGTTCATAATTAATTTTAAATATTCACCGTCTAAGGAGCCATTTTTGGATATAAAGTCGTAAAAATTCCAATATTTTTTTAGCTTCACCCGTTATATGGATATCTATTTTGTCTACAAATATTTTGTGAATAAAATGTAAGCGTTTATCTGAGAAAAAAAATCGAAAGTTTTTGTGTTTTTTATCATTCAAACTTTTGTAACACAGAAAAATAATAAAAAAGATGACTATTATTGAAAGTGTTGAATAAAATAAGATTTTAAGTAACGAATTGTCATTTTTTTCGGTTACACCCGTTATGTAAGAGCGTAGTAGTGCGCGTGGAAGCTAGTAAAACGGTTAGGTCTGCGCGTACATATTCAGTAAACCGTGGCGCGTTTGACACATCGTCCGCGAGTGGTCGTGCGGTTCGCCAGTGGGCAAGGTAAGATGGCGGCGGATGGGAATGACCCGATCCCCGATGCAGCAAAAGTGCGAATAGTTTCCGATTTTATATTGCATTCACCACCGGGTGAATTCAACGAGGTATTCAACGACGTGCGAGTACTTTTAAACAACGATGTACTATTAAAGGAAGGTGCCTGCGGAGCATTCGCTCAATACAATAAGGATCAGCTCACGCCTGTTAAGGTACCCCATCAATCTCATCTTTTCTCTCGTACACCTCAGGCTCTCCTTACACCAACTATATCGTTTTTTTTAACCATTTTTTTCCTTCTCGCCGTTCATCATTACAAAATTATTTCATTTTTCGTCATTCTCCCTTCTTTAAATCTTTCAACTTCATTTTTTTTTCTCACATTAACCGGTTCTTCCTTTTTTCTTCGTTTCTATCAAATACCCTCGTTATTTCGATGTGACCATCGCCGGATGACGTTTTGTTTGCTTATCGTAAATAGGCCATTGGAAATTCAGTCTTCAATCAACACTATTCTTTTTTTATCCACAATGTTTCTTTTAATTTTTTCTATTAAAAAAAAATCTTTCTCTTTTCCATGAATATATTATTCGATCTTCATGATTACGTTATTTTGAACAATAATTCGTGTGACAAGTGTGCTTTTTATTTTTTCAATTCTCCAAAGTTGAGCTGAAAATCAGTTTGTATCTGATTTTGGTAAAGAAAAAATCGTCGAAACGATTTTTTATCGAATATTTTGTTCTCTTATGGGAAAAAAAAAAAAAAAACACAATTTAATCATTCTTCAGTGATTGTTCAATTTTCAATGATAATTTCGGTAAGGAGGATCCATTTTTCAAAAATACGTTATTACAGCGAATAATAACATTTTTCCAAACAACGACAGAGAAAAATATAGTGTTATTTCAGACCTCTTGCAAGTTCTCTCGCTCATGACTCATAGGAGATGAGCGAGCGATTATTCACCTCGTTTTTTCATTATTTTTTCTGCAAATATATGTTTGAAATTCAATTTTTTTACTCAAACTATCAGAATTTGTCAGAAATTAAAGAAATACATATTCATGCATATCGATATGAGCTGCTTTCGATTCTTTTCCAAATAATATTCGGATTTTGGTACAATTGAAGATTTCTAGTGTTTTTGGGAGAATAGAATTGTTTCGTTTTATGACAAAGCCCAATCGCATTTCGATTATTCCGTGATGCTTTATCTGGCACATATGTTTCGAGGACTATCCATTATTTTTTTTTATCTTACTATGACTCATCGCCGTACCGAGAAGTCAGGCTGATCTCAGCTATTTTTAACGTCACTTTCTCCTTGCGATATTTTCTCTGCATCGTCGAATTGTTTGCGCATTCCCATGGCGAACGAATGAACGGATTGAATTTTTTTCAGGTGGATGGGAGCGAATATCCGGCTCTGATAACGGAGCATAACGACTTGGGCGGGCAAAGGTTTTACGATGCTCGTAGCAAGCAGAGCTTCAAGTATGATCATCTCAGAAAGGAGGCTCAGGACTACGAAACGTACGAGCCTGACGAAACCGCCGAACCATGGAGATCAGCCCTTCAGGAAGAAATAACGAATTACACTCAGAGTCATTATAGACACGGTGCTTCTTCTGTTTTCGGCAAGAGCCAAGGAGGTTCGAGAATTCATTCGCTATCATTATTGTTTGATCGAAACTATAAACGATAAAATTTGCATCGTTGGATGGCGCATCGAAAGCTCTTAAACAATTTCTTGGAATTCGTGTTAAAATTTGGGTTTCGAAATTTGCGAGTTTCGTTATGAAAATTTTGTATTTCTTGTCGTGTCTTTTCATTTAAACCGTGAAATTGAGAAGATAAAAAAGAATTTGACGTTCAACACGATTGGAAACGATGAATCGTGAAATTGGATAAAAATTTTAGAATTCGAATGATAAAAGGAAATTGAAAAATAGTGAATTTAAAATAAACATTGAAAGAACGGTTTCCATACTTTTACGAACTGAAATTTGCCATGAAAAATAAGAGTGAATAATCAAATTCCAAATAGTATTTTTCATTGAAAAAATAAACAGGAAGTTTGATGAATATTGAAAAATTGTTTTTGATTTACAGGAAATATAACGCTAACAGCTTGCATAGAGGATCATCAATTTCAGCCGAAGAATTTTTGGAACGGACGTTGGCGATCAGTGTGGAACGTGAGTTTTAGCCCGAGTTCGGGAAGCGCGGAATTGCGCGGTAGTCTAAAAGTACAAGTGCACTATTACGAGGACGGTAACGTGCAGTTGGTGAGCAGCAAAGAGGTAAAGGAAAGTTTGCCGATAACGAATGAGAAGCAAACGGCAAAGGAGTTGATACGTCTTGTGGAGGAATCGGAGAACGATTATCAGACGGCAATTTCGGAAAATTATCAAACAATGTCGGACACAACGTTCAAGGCTCTACGACGGCAATTGCCCGTGATGCGAACGAAAATCGACTGGAATAAAATCGTCTCGTACAGTATTGGCAAAGAGCTTAAAAGTCAATAGAAGATAGATTTTTTATATAATTATTAAGAGAATTAAATATACATTACGAAAGAGAAGAAGAAAAGAAACAGAAGAAGAAGAGGAAGATGAAAATAATAATAAAACGAAGGAAACAACAAAAAATAATGAAATAATAAAAAACGAGGGAAAAACCGGATTTTTTTGCTGCATGAGCCAAGTCTGGGGGTGTGATGTGCATGGGAGCAATTGTAACAATGCCGATGGAATAATTATAATACTAATAATAAAAACCAACAAACAAACGAAACAAACACATGAAAAGAAAAATGAAGTATTCGATCAAAGTTCACAACGTGCACAAAAGCCGAATTAAACTGAGTATCAGAATTTGAATCCTTCAAATACAACGAAAATACTCCTTTTTTTTCTCAAAAAAAAAAATATACTGAAAGAAGTTACTGAAAATATCAATTTCGTTGTATTTCAATGATACAAAATTCGGATCTACGAATATCGTCATTAACGCAAAAACCTCTAATTATCTAGAAAAAGCTTCACCATCAATTTGTACGCAGATTTCGAAAAAAAATTGTACAAAATTCTAATGAATTGTAAAACATTTCGTTTCGTAACGAAAACGATAAATCTTTACTTTTATCAATCTGTGGATCCGTAAAAAAAATAACTTCTTATTGAAAAATTCCGCTTAACTAATTTTCCGAAACATTAACAAATTCTTAGTTTACTGCAAACGAAAACTATTTTGAAAAATTACAAAAAAAAAAAAATAAAATTGATCGAAAGCTCAGTACAGAATTTTGATGAGAAAAAAATTGAAGGATCTCGTTCGAAAATAAAGAGATCCATCAAGTTGCACAACAGTGACAAAAACACAAAAAAAAAAGGCCAATAAGAAAATTTGATATTTCCGGCCGAAACGAGTGCTGTGTAAGAGAAACAGCATTTTTTCTACTTTCCTCGAATATACAAAACGGGACTAAGAAAGAATTTTGTACAAAAAAAAAAAAAAAAAAAAAAACAAACAAAAAAAGCTAACGAAAGAACAAAAAAATAGCGGCAGTTCGATCGTCTTAAGAGACTTAAAAAAAAAAGATAAAAATCGAAAACACATTTTTCTATCGAACCTTGAATAATTGTTTGATATTATCTACACCGGTTGCAATCGATACTCAAGAAGATTTGATACCGAAAAAAAAGAAACGAAGAAAATAAACGACGAAGTATCGAATTTTGTGTCTCGTATACACGCATTTGTTGACGATTTATTTTTTTTTCCTTTTTTTTTTCGAATAACACTTTTCTTTCTACGAGTGACGAGTGCGTCGCGAACAATTTTTGGTGCTATCGCTTGCCCACACATTGCACAGCCAGACAGGAAACGAAGGAAATTCGGAGGGACAAAAAAAAAACTACGAGAAAAAAAGAGAGAGAAAGATAAAGAGAAAATGAAGTGGAAAAAAAATAAAAAAATATAATAAATAAAAACGGTACATAATGCATTGTACATTGTAGAACATAGCCTATAGCCTGCTGGAGCCTTAATCTGTTCACATTTTTGCGTTGGAAGAGAATTGTGTAAATATGTTATTCGAAAGTATGAGTGCAAGTGAAGAAGTTGCGAAAGAATAAGGGAAACGAAAGGAAAAAAAAACCTGAAAAACGCACCAGGCATTCGAAATAAAGAAAGAAAACAAAAAAAAAAAAAACAATAGGAGAAACAGAAAATTTGTATAATTTTGAAATTTGCATCGTTGGAATACAATTCCTTTTTCGCTGCGTGTAATCGATTCATAGTTATTCGATACGAAACTTTGTTGACATTCGCTTGAGAACAAAGTTTTTTATTGTTTCCCAACGATGTAAATTTCAATATCTCTCTATTGTTCGATATTGAACTTTGAATAATTGCAAATTGATGAAAATTCCTTCGATTATTTTTCAATATCTCAACTCTTTTCAAATCGCCAGGCATTATTTATCTTGATTTTGTTGCTAATTTTGAAAGACAAGATCGAGATGATATTCGATCAATTTTCGTAGCCTAAAAAAAAATTCACTGAAATTCGAGCCAACGTTGAAACAAATAAATAAATTATACGAAATTTCAACAGTGAGAATATCAAAATCATCAAAATTCCTCCCTCCGAAAAAATTCGGAGCCACATACGAAAACATTACATTTTTTTTTTCTTCTTCAATTCACAAGAACAAACGAAAAATAACGCAACGGCTATACCTTTACTCTGCGATATTCGAGTGAAAAAGAACGACGATATCTTTGGAAAGACGAAAAAAAAAAAAAAAAAAAAATCATTCTTATCAGGTGTAATTAAGAAGCGTAAATAGAAGAGAAATGAATTCATCACTTAGCCAGCATGAGATTCCGAAACAATTAATGTAAAAAAAATTAAAACTTCCCTCAACCAGAAACAAAAAACTTCTCAACAATTATTTTCACCCCGAAATAATCAAATTTTCTTATCGACCAAAATTAATCGTCAAGTTCCACTTTTTTTTTTTTATTTTCATTCCAAAAGCTGCCCATCTCAGCTGACAGGCATTTCAATGTTTAGATAATTACAATAGTACAACGTAAGATAAAGAGAAAAAAAAACAAAAAAAAAATGAAAAACTACATAACGAGCATAATAGTGACTTGGGAGAACGATTATCGTGAATATCGCAAATGTAAAGAGCTACATGTAAATAAAATCGTACATGTTTTGTTTCCTCCCCCCCCCCCCAAATATCGTAAAATTAATCATAATAACAATATAAGAAAAAAATAAACTGAGGAAAGTTGTGTATTACAAGCGTGAACTACAAACAGCAGTGTTGAAGTTTCAAATCTTATCAAACTCTAAAAAAAATCCATATTAATTAACAAAAAAAAATGTATATATATATACCGATATATATATATATGAATAAATATATATGCAATGCATACTAGAATTAGGGTACTCCACCTACAATCAAGTGTATCTCGACATAAGTAACAGCGTTGAAGTTTGTAACGTTTAAATGCAACGAAATGACGAAAAAAAATTTCATTCTGATGCCCAAAAACATTGTGCATTTTTCAACTAAAACTGATCAATTATTTTTTTTTTTTCAGTCTTTTTAAGGAATTTCTTGAAAATAAATTTTGCACAAAAACTATAATGACCGATAGAAAAACAAACATGTGTGTTCCGGGCAAATATATTCGATCAAAATTTTCCTTCTTCGATCAACTTTTAACATGAAAAATCAAATTTTCTGATTTAACCGAACATCTTCTTGTTTTAACATTTTTTAATAACGTTTGAAATCATTAGTATAAAAAATTGATATTTCTTCTCTTTAAGGGCTGCTTTCCGTAAACTGCTTTTGGACAAATTCAAATGATTTTTGAAAATTGAAAAATAATTATGAAAAATTTTGATCGGATAATGAAATTGGATTGTGAATATTTGTTTAAACACTTTTGGCAAAAGGAGAAATTGATTAATGGAAAAAAAAAAAACAACTTTTGTTGCTTTGAAACGATGCACATTTCAATGCTATCATAAGTATCGCATGTCCTCATGTAAAAAAATTCCTTTCAAGAGAGATAATGAAGAAAAAGGAGAAAAATGAGGGGAAAAAAAAAAAACTGCAGATTATTGGTTGAATTATGTAATATTGAATGTTACTATTGAGTTAATAAAGTGAAATGCCACTTTGACTATTGAGCTCTGTACTTGTGCGATTTTCGTGTGACTCTCGTGGTGAAAAAAAAATTTACAAAAATTAATTTTCTAATCATTTATTTAGATAAATTTTTTTCTGTTCGTAGAATAAAAACAAATATATTTGCTAAATTCGTTGACGAGTTTGGAGTGTAATCATCGATCGATTATTGTCCTCGGTAATGTTTTTTTTTCTTTATGATAATAAAAGATTTTTTAACTGTCATTGAAATCATTTCTTATTTTTTCAAAATTTCATGATAATCGGTATTCAATTCAGATTTTTTCGATTCGTATAGGCAGTGAGGTCGATGAGATTGAAAATATAAACAAAACGTTGAATGTTTCTCGTACTTTTTACGTATTTTTTTACTTCAGTACATCGGGAAGAGTTAATTAAAGGTTAACAAACTCACAAGTACTCTGGAGCAGACGATGTCAATGGAGAAGAAAGGAGAAATTTTGAATAAAAGTAAAAAATAATTTTTAAAACTTACGTCCTTGGTTTCGAGAATATTCTAAGACATGACCTTGACAATCGTATTTCTGCTCCATCGAGAATTCCTGCCCATATTTGAGGGATGGAAATGTTGCAACGATCCGTGGATTGAAATTCTCGACGTCCTGAACTAGTTGTTTGTTTATTATTTTGATCGACCGTTGCTACAGCCATGTGGCGACCTCTTTCGAGTCATCGGCCTTCTGATTAGATCACGTGACTCATGAATTTCTAACTTCTGCGCCCTCTATGCAAAATTTGAATCACATGCAATTACAGTTGTTCATAAATGACATGAATTAGATGAAATATCGTACGGAGAATTATAAATTTAATTTTACTCAAAACATTCGAAATATTGTAATTAATATTAATTCTCTTTTTATAATTATACAAATTTGCATTTTATCGATGCATTTCATTTAAAATAATTTCCGAAAAATTTCGCTCAGACAAAGCGCCATGCGAAAAAACCACCGAATCAAAGCGGTGTAAATTTGACTCTCCGCCATGAATTTTTCAAAAGGTTTCTGATTTCAATCGTTTGCGTGTCGTTTGTAGAGTATTGTGAGAACAAAATAAACGTTTGTGAAATGAGTTTGTCACGAAAAAATATAAAATAAAACTTAGCGTGAAGTTAGCCTGTTCATTCTACTTTTTAAACTTTATGAGTCTAATTGTGCGAAAATAAATGCGAAATCCTTTGTAGAATACGAATCACACAATAAAAATGTTTGTAGGATGCATATTCTTATGAAAAAGCAAAAACAAAATTTGCATAAATTTTTCCGAACCAGTCAGGGAGACTGGAAAGAAGGAGTGAACACACAAAAGAAAATCCTACATGCATGGAATCGGTGGAAGTGACATCGTGGTTGCGCAGTATGATTGCCAGTTTTTAGGATCGTCCACTTTTATAAATTTTCTTTTTCATTAATGGGAATCAATTTTTTTTTACTAAACAGCTGGTTTAACTGTTTCAACGTGTCGTTCGAATGTTGATCTTTGTAACCTGGATATCGGGCATAAGTTCTGGGCACTTTAAAAGTTCCGATGCAGACTTTTCTGGGTACGAATCTTTCTAGATTCAAAAAAACAGAATGAAATTCGATTGACGATCTTTTTTTGCTACCAACATTTTCATGGGTTGAGAAAACGAAAGAATAAAACGTTGAATTTTTATAAAATATTACTGAACGAATATTTATACGGTGCACGAAAATGTGATTGCTAAAATAAATATTGGCGAATGAATGTTCCTAGCTTGTTTGGTTTCTTTACATTCGTGGAGCCTCGACGGCCTCGACTCAGTGTTTACGTTTACGCGCTCTCGCGCTTGGCCTGCTTAGCCGTTCCGTAGCGGGGATGGTGGGGAGAGTTCACGCCGGGGCGACTGGAAGGGGCAGGCGCGAGGACTGGATCATGCGCGTGCGCGGGGCAACGAAGGAGCGAGCAAACACTCGCGTTCGACGCGTTCATTCAGTCGCCCGCGGGACGCGGGGCGGGGCGGCAAGTAGCGCGCGCGGAGAGAGTTGCATTAGCATCGGTCGGCTAGTGCAATACCGCGTATTATCGTTCGTTGATTGCAACGAAATTGATAAAACAGAGTGCGGAATAAGAGTCGGTTAATGACGAAAATCGTTATATAAAATACTTTAAACGGTCTGAATTGTCGTTAAACCAAATAAAAATACAACGATGGATAATAAAAAAAAACGGAAAATCGTGATATCATTTTTTATTATTAAAACCATCCAAATCTATAATTTTGACATAATTTTTTATCGCAATTTCCGTTAATTAGAGCTTGAAAATATACGCGATTTTTTGAAAATAAAAAATGCACGAAAATAAGAGCTTAAAAATATGCGCGATTTCTCGAAAACGAACCATGCACGAAAACGCTATTAAAAGAATATTAGGGTCGTAAAACACAATTCGCTCGTTAGTCAATCGTAATGAATTTTCAATTTTTTTTTTCTTTTGTCAATGAGTTTTCTTATCGCAAGCGATATTCGACAAGTCGATAGGAAAGCCTCTTGCCCACGATATTATTTATCGTGCTAAATTATAGGATGAATTATTTTGAATATTTGAGCGAATCACGATTAATGACATCGTGAGTAAGGGCTTTGAGTGACAGACAGCCTAGTGACGGCTGTGTTACAGTTTCGAAAATCGTGTGTATGCTCGCACGCACGCGTGTTCGCAAGCGGAGCTAAGATGCAACCATACATGCGAGTCGCGCAACGCAACGCAAAGCACCAAATGCACGCAAGCCGTAAAGCCATGGGATTGTCGGCAAGAATGACGGAACGAAAGCTATAAATCTACTCTGTAGTTTGCTGTTTCCGAACGCGATACAGTTTCTGTATCGCATATCGAAGTCGCGCAGGCAAAGTCCATGCATATAACCCGGATGCTGCAAACGGTTGCACGCAACGCAATGCACGCAAGGCTTGTATAACCGCAGTTATTGTACAGCATTGCGAATAGTTTTTACTATCGCAATTGCTAGAGTACAATAAAACGCAAGCGCCCGTGCACGCGTGCACCCACGTGAGCACGCACGATTTTCCACGAAACTGTGGCACCAGTTGCCATTACACTTTCTGTCACTCGTCACCGACCGTATTCAATTGCGAAAAGAAAGTTTATTGCCACAAGAAAAATACATTTTTTGAGTTAGCGGAACAAAGAAATATTGAATAGATTTTTTTATTCCGTGCAAGAGTTTGTTGACGTGGAAATAAAAAAAAAATTTGACGTCTTAATCACGCGTTTACTATCTCGGAAGTGTAAAAAGTTAATATTGGTTTTAAATTAGTGCATTTGAATTTTGAACTACGATGAACTATCGTTTTCAACGTTGGAAAAACGACGCTGCTGCTGCTCATCTGAATTCAAAATCATGCAGGATCTGGGAAAAATTGAGTGGAAATTAATCAACTGCAATGAGTGTCCTGCAACGGAAGTGGATATTAACTGTGTGCGGACTATTTCGGAATTGCGAACTTTTCGGTTTTGCCAAAGGTAGGTTCGTTATTAAGGTGGGGAACAAGACATCGACGAGTGAGTACATAATTCCATCATTTTCATTGGTTTCATTACTGTGCATAGCAATTTTCAGTATCAAACTGTTGGGCTTTCTTTGATTTTAACTATTATTTTTGAAAAAATTCGATTTCCATTTCAATCGTTAATCTTTGAAGGATAAAATGTTTTTTCTCTTACTGACCGTGGATTGATTGATGAAATGAAGAATGAATCCTGTATTTTTTTTAGTCGGTAGAATTATTCCATTTTAACATTCAAAAATATTCTTATATAATCTTTTCATAAAATGAAATTTAGGAATAGACCAGCAGTGGTAACATCTGAATCAGTTCAGCAGACTATCAATATAATTTCGCATTTATGAATCAGTCTTATTTCATAAGACTCAATTTTTATTTTTGCTTTTTCATAAAAATATGCGTCCTACAAACATTTTTATTGTAATATTCGTGTTCTACAAACGATTTTTCATTGATTTACGTACAAAATTAGACTCATATAGTTTAAAAAGTAGAATGGGCGGGCCAACTTCACGCAAATTTTTATTTTTGATTTTTTCGCAATAAATTCATCTCACAAGCGTTTATTTTGTTCTCACAATACTCTACAAACGACACACAAACGATTAAAATCAGAAAAATTTCGAAAAGTTCATGTCGGGGGGGGGGGGGGGCTAAGTTCACGTCCATCAGAATCAACATCGATATCGACACCGACAAGTGTCGAGTCGACGAGAGTTCGACAAGTTTAGACACGTGCATTTTAACGGACTTATCGCCGCCTTGATCGAACGTTTGTCACACCGATTCATTACCAGTGCAGCGGTATTGATAAAGTGAAGAAGAACAATAAAATTCGTGAGAGATTACACCGAGACTCTACAGAGTCTCTTGATTACGAGTGGATTACGTGCTCCCCTGAATTTTTTAATAAGTAGCAAAAAAATGGCTTTGTCACCTCGAGAATCCGGTAAATTCATTGCCAGAATGGCGAAACATGTTTTTATCGAGGACGAAGGAATCAAAAATTTGTCATCAGTGGTTCGTATTTTTATTGTTGTCAATTTTCAGTGGAGAATCGTGATCGTTACGAAATTATCACGTCCCACGTCCCGTTCTAATACTGTAGATCTATGTTCACTGCTAATACGTCAACAATAACAATAGTCATAACAATGACAAACGTGTCTTCACGGTTTAAAAAATTTTTAATTTACGATTTTTCATTGAACAAATTGAATTTTTATATTTCAATCTTTCATCCAATTTTTTTCGTAAAACAAAAATGTCTTTTTTTTTTCCCTCCAACGCGCGACTGAAGCTTTCGATTTTTTTACGATTTTTATTTACGATTTAGGAACAATTGTAATTTTTTTTCTCAAGGTACTAGAACGTTTGATTGAGCAAAATAGTAATCAAGATCCTGGTTTCGGACTCAACACAGATTTCTCTCAGTACGGTTTTCATCCTAAGGCAGACGATCCAAAAGCCGTTGACTGGATTTTCCTTCTTGATACATTAAATTTTTCATTCTGGAGCCCAAGCCCAGAACGAAAATGGAAGGTCAATGGTCAAACTGGTTACTTTGCTCTGTGCGCTGCGATCAAAAGAGCAATCGATGTAAGTCTTTGAAAAAATTTTACTTCGTATAACTTTTTTTTTAACTGTTCAATTATTCTTAGGAATTCGACAAATTGTCAATGATTAGAAAATTCAAATGTGCATTACTTTCAAAATTTCTGACGAAGATTTTGGCGTTGCAATGTTCAATTCTTCTAAGCCTTCCTCGTCTTCTTCCTGAAATGTTTGATAAAATTTTATAGTTTAATCTTGTTGTAATTGCGAGTTAAACGAAAAGAAGGAAGACTGAATTCTGTATTTTTGTAACGTTGAACTCCTTGTTACTTTGAAAATTTCTGACTCAGATTCTGCCTTTTCGATGTTTAATTTTTCTGTAATTTCTTTATTTTTTTCTTTTTGTTCACCCGTGAAATTTCGACAACAGAAATTTTCTCCTGGATCGGCTACTTTTCTTGCTAAATAACAGCTCAAAAATGTGTGATAGTTTTTCACACGCTCTGTTGACAGAAAAAATATCGCATTAATTGAAATTACTATCTCTGGAGAGTTTAATGATTTATGAAAGATTTTTGTTTTTTTATCAACTAATTTACTTTGAAACTTTGCTCTTCCTCTTTCGACTTTAGTCGTGTAATTTTTAATATATTTTTCACGTTCCTTTTCGATGTAACTCAAAGCTGCTTGATTTCTGGCGATCGCTAATTCTTGCTCCTCTATTCTGCGTTCCCATCTGGCACAAAAATATTTATCAATCACTAACAACTTCTATTCAAACGATAAAAATCTATTATTTCATTTTGATTAATCGAAAAATTGATGTTTTTTCAAGTTCCTTACTGCTCTTCAATCTCTCTACGTTTTTCCTCAGCTTTTTCAGCTTTTCGTTTTTTCTGTGTTCTCTTATTTTTTGTCTCTTTTCTTGCTCTTTCAATGACTTTCCTGATCATTTGTTCCTGTCTAATTTTCATTAACAGCGCTCGTTTTCGCTTTGCTTTTTCCATCTTGGATCTCGATTTAATTATTCGCTGTCTAATTCCCTCATCCTTTGCCTCGCCCATCGCCTTTAGTACCCTTGTCATTTTTCTCGATTTAACTTTACGATCTTGCTTCATTCTTTCATTTTGTAATCGCAATTCTTCTTCCACTTTTTTCCTTTCGAGCTTTTGATGCTCTTCTTTTCTTAACCTGTCGCAGAGTAGAAATTTGATTCCCCGTTTCTAAAACATCGCAAACTAAATAACAGCATGAGAAAAATTGTCAAGTTTTTGACAGGAAAATTTTTCATTACGTAAAATAAGTTCTACGACTTTTTTTTCATAACTTTTGAAAAATTATTTCACTAAGTGAACTGTGAATCATTATTAAAATTGAATTTCTAGAGATTTATAAGAAATAAGAGATTTTTAATCTTATGCCTCTCGATTTCCTTCTTCGCTGCCACATCGGCAAAGCCCAGTATTCTTTTTTCTGTTGCTAAATTTTGCTGCCGTTTCAGTTCTCGATTGATACTATCGCTGTAAAGTTTTCTTAAAAACTTTCTATACATATTGTAATCCTTGACCGAGCACAAAGCGTCTAAATCTTTGGAGATTAATCCGCTTTTGAATAAATGTCGAATGTTACTTTCCCTTGTAAAATATCGTGCCAAATGTTCGTCGTGCATTGAGTCGTACGAATATTCGATTTCGTAATTGTACGGATCGCTTAAATTGAATTCAGCATTTTTCTCTTGTACCCAAAGCTTTTTTCCTAATTTTTTACGTGACAAATTGTAAGCGTCTTTGGGTCCTGGGACCACAGGAATTTTCGACTCCAATGGCAAAATTTTCCATTTTGGTAGACCAAAATTTGGCACTGCACCTTCTGGTTTTGGTATTTTTTCTATTATTTTGTCCAGGGCACTGTCAAATATTCGATTGATCGATAAAGGTTTATCCTTGATTAATTTTTTTAATTCATTCAACTGTCGTTGCTTTTTTACTTACGTTGGTTTTTTCAAACTCAGCGTTTCAACGACCATGAAATTTTTGCGTTTTTTACCATTTCGCAAAGCCATAATTTTTTCTAATTAACCTCCAAATATTTGACTCGAAACGAACAATTTTGTTTTCCCATTTAAACAAATGCAAGTCCAACAATGTTTTTTATTTTATCGCATTTTAAATATGCGACAGTCATTCTCTCGAGTTGAAATAAGCACTAATTTCATTAAAATCGAATATGGAGAGAAAAAAAAAATGATTTTATTCAGGAAAAAGTTCCAATAACCAGTCCAAATTACTATGGAAGTATAACGAATGAAGAATTGGCGAATATTCTTCGTGGTGACGATGCCAATTATGTGGCTCCCATGATCGAAGAGAGAGTGAAAAATTTACACCAAGTCGGAAAGATTCTCGTTGAAAAATACAACAGTAAGTAAAACAATTTTGAATAGTAGCGGAGTATTGAAAAATTAAGGTGCCAGATAAAAGGATAATATTTCAGGTACTTTTTTGGATTTTCTTCAATCGTGCAATGGGTCGGCGGAAGAATTGTTGAAAAAAATTGTCGATGAATTTGAATGTTATCGAGACGAAGCAGATTTTCATGGAACTCGAGGTGAAATTAATCAGCATGTAACAATAATTAAAAATCATCAGAAGATTCATTTTTAAGTGCTAACTTTAAATTGATCTTGCATTTTTCATGTTCTCAAAACCATCAGAAAAATGATTCACAAAAAAATTGAAGCGTAACGGATCCAAAAAATGTCAAATTCATTTTCATTTATTATGTCGACAGTTTCATTTTACAAACGAGCTCAAATCTTGATCGGTGACATCTGGGCTTGCTTCAGAGGAAAAGGCAACGGCGAATTCAAGGATATCGATAAAATAACAATGTTCGCAGATTACAGAATTCCTCAGGTGCTTTTGCACTTTGGGGCAATGAGATACAGTAATCCACTGTTGAGTACTCTTCAAACAGGTCAGAATTGAAAAAAAGCATTATGACAATGAACTCATCATTTATTTTGGTCGGAATAATCTACGACAAAATCGACCATTAGAATTTATCGGAAGATGAAAATGATGCATAAATTTATAAAATCATTGGTTCCTTCAAAAAATTGACTGAAAAAAATGGCAACGGAGAAATAATATTCATTTTTTACAGGCACGGAATTGGTGCCAGGCTCGTTGGAAGAAATTGAAATTCGTGGTTGCTCGATCGAGGTGGTCGAGCGAGTGGTGGACTTTGTTCGAGGAGAATTAAGAAAATCTAATTCGAGTATCGATCCTTCGAAATGTAATGCGACGAGGGTCGATCATTTTCTCTGGGATTACAGGAGAGATCATGTTGAGGAAATGGACAGATTTCCATTCCACAGAGTCAGGACGATTTATTACTAGATTTTTCAGTATTTCCATTTTTTTTACACAAGAGAAATTTTCTAAAGGAGGAAACGCAAAAGAACAACGAACTTCTTCCCACGGTAGCTGCGGAATAAACAAACATGCATCGAATTGAACAACGAACACTTATATTTTTGTACAATTCAAATCTCGTGATAAATACATTCTTTTTTCCATTTTCTAAGTACAAGTTCGAAATTTTTTTTCGAATAATGTGATAAACGAATAATAAAAGTCATGTTCAAAGATTTTGTTTTCGATCGTAGTCCTGAAACTACTACGATCTTCTTTTCCGTTTGGCACAAAAGATGCGGTTGTTTTGATTAATTTTTAGTAAGCCGAGTACAAAATGACACACAATTTTCGGTATGAATTGATGAATGTTTTATTTTTTTTTTGGGAATTTTATCGACGTAAATGTACTTCCACATTTCAAAAGTTTGGAATCATCATTATTGCATAAATAATTTTTACTTATCGTTTATAAAATGGCACATAAACTGACGAATTGAACGATTGAAAAGAAATAGTTTAAAAAGCGAAAAAAGTGATATTCGATTTCGATCGATTTTTTTCGACAAATTTTCATCATAAAATAAATATTTAATAATTGTGCAGTGATCTGATACGCCGATGAAAATTTATCGATTTTTTAATTTACTGTAAATCGAGTTTACCTTTTTATTAATTTTTTCCCGAACGACAAACCTTTGGAAATAATAGAAATACTTATTAGAACGATTCCAAACTTTTGAACAGTGGTTGATGAATATTTGTGAAGTCAGTTTTCACTCTTTTGTGTTAAAAACAAGAGAGGAAACTCGTCCCTTTTTTGTTGATTACATAGATGAAAACAGTATCGTGCAAGATGTGATTAAACATCGAACCGAAACTCGATTCGTCCTCTCACGAGTATAACATTTCAATAATTATTCGTTTATTCAACGATTTTTAACGTATTTTATAAATTAAGATATTTGTTCACAATTTTTTCGACGAGTGGCTAATTCTTTTTGACATAAATTAAGTTAGTAACGATTAGTGATCGATTGAATCGTAATATCTTAAGAAATATGGCAACTTATTACAACAGTACAAAAAAAAAACAAAAAAAAAAAACAATTTTTTGTTTGAAAAATCTTCAAAATGCACTTTGAGCTCAAAAATTGTTTTTTTCTCTCTCCCTCTCTCGTTTTGATAACGATGAACATTTATTTTACAACGCTGTACAAAATTATTTTTCTTCCCATTGTTTCTCGTGGGAAATTTATTTCGCTTCTTGCTGAATTATGAAACTTTTAACTTTTTTTGTTCATTTCTTCCCAGAAATGAATGTTGCTCTTCAGTTTTCCACGACCGATAGGGCTCGTCGTTTCTTCCATCTTCTCTTTTTGATTGAGCGATTCTTGAGACGATTTAGGCAAATTGTGACTTTCTTCCGACACTGTTCTCGCCGGTGGCATCTGTTTCGACGATATTTGACGCAAACCCTCACGAAATTCTCGCGATATTGATCGGGCTGTTAAACTATGCATTTGCCGAGGTGTATCGATGATCTGAATTTCTGGCGTCGTTGGTCGATCCTTTGTCGAATTCTTTGCGGTTTTCGAAACCTGCACAATTTGAAAACATATTTTCAAATGAAGAGAAACAAGTTTCGTATCAAGGGAGACAAAGGTGTAAAAGTTTGAGGGCGGCGATAAGACTTTACTCGATAAAGTTTCAAATGTTTTTTACCTGCTCTTTCTTCTTTAAAAAAAATTCCAGAAATTCATTGTATTTTAAGATCTTCAACATAAATCCTCTCCCTCTCCCCTGCCCCTTAATTTTTTTGTACAGAAATATCGAAATTTCGTTCGAAAAAAATATACGAGCAACACTTTGACGTTATTTGTTGAAAAAAAATGGAATTGAAAATGTGAATAACTCACGTTTTCGATCTTTTGAATGAATTTTTTAATTTTATTTCCAATTACAATGAAACGTTCGATTAATTAAGAAAGATAATTGATGACTCACCCTACGGACCGGCGTAATTTCCTCAGTTTTGTTGAAAGCCTGAGCCAATCTTTTGACGGAGGGCAGATAAGAAGGTTTTTGTTTGGAGCGATCATTGCTTACGGCATTAATTTCATTGATTTCATCGTCAGATTTCGAATCATCGTGGCTTCCATTTTCACCGTTGTTTTTATCAACTGAATTGATAGACTTTGGGTGAGATTCATATACGGTATGATTATCAACATCGAGTCTGGAGGAAATTTGATCGATGTTAGGCACAGATTTGGCAGAAGTAATTTTCCCAAAATTCGTAAAATTTTCATCGCTCTGATCGTTCAGGTTCTCTGTGCTTTTCGTCAATATTTCGTGTCTCGAGTGGCGCGCTAATTTTTCGGGGTTATGTTCGATCAGGTTAGATTTACGAACGGACGAACGAAGCGCCAAATTGATTTTGACACGGCTGTCGATGTTGTTGTTCGACTGTGTTCTTCTTAGCCCGGAATCATAACCGAAAGATCGAAGATCGAGTTTGTTGATGACACGATTTGATTTGTTTCTGAAAAAATCGTTGTCTCCATTTTTATTAGAATGAAATTCGTTCTCGAAACCGTAAGCTCGAAGGTCAATGCGTTTTATCGGTTTCGTTATTTCTTCCAAATTTCCACGATTGTTTAGTCTCGCATTTATAACGTTTTTCGTATTTTTTCTTTCGCTCTCGATAATCTCGTCGTAAGAATTACTCGATATGTCACTCATCGATTGTCGTCTCTCTTCCGTCAATTTTCTTCTCGGTTCACTCGACGTACTGCAAGTCGATTCTGTCTCGACACTGCGCGAACGTTCCTGCAACAAATCCGAACATTTCGTCCATCATTTTTTTTCCCCAGTTTTCGTACCTTTTACATTTGATTTGCGTTTTTTCTTTTGTTTTGTTAAACCAACGACAGTGATATAAAAAAGCGATCAGTGACGTAATTCGATGAAATGTTGCTTGTTTTATCTTTCCATTTTTATTTACATGTGTACATTCGTCATAAAAATGTTCCTTTTTCCAGTTAGAAGTGCCAGGATTTATTTCTGAAAACGATCCGTTAATACCGAGAGTTAGTAAAGTTTTTTTAAATCGATGTTTCAATGACATTAGAACGTTTTGCATCACCTGAGCCCATTACATTTTGAGTTGCTACTCACGAGAATGAGGTGGATTTTCTCAAGTGTCAATCCACTGGTCGATCGCGTTATTCGTTTTTTCGTCGAGACAAAGAAGTTGGAGAAAATGTGATGAATGTGAAAAAATAGGAGAATGAAAAAAGATCTTTCTTCTCGATATAAAAATAGCTGTTAATAAGAAGCGAGTCACGTTATGAAGGAATGAATCGAAAAACGTTTGGGTGATGCAAAAATTGTTGTATAAAATTTCAAGCCCCGAGACAAATGGTCGAAGTTACGATGTTTATTTCTTGGAAACGATCGATGACGCGAGGCAACGCATTTTTCGTAAACAGAGGTACGTATATTGAGAGCTTTTTAAGAAACATCACCAAAAATATAGAAAAACAAGACAAACATGGCGTTCGACAGAAGCTACAACGAGAAACATTTGAGGGTCGTTTTTCTTTTTTGTTGTATTTTTATATTTTAATAATTCGGTAAAAATGACAAGTTTTTTCATAAATTTTGTATACTCGAGTTTTAATTCATCGTTACTTGGTTGCTTTTCTGTACTTTTGGTTTTTGTTTTCTTTCTCTTCAAAACTTCATAAAAAAAAGTATCCGAGTGTTAAAAAAAATTGCGTTTTTCTTTCACGGGAAGCGTTGTCCAAAAGCAGAGTTCAGAATTCGGCCATTGTTTTCGTGACTTTATGCAGATTTAATGCTCGAATATGTATGAAAGAAAAGGAAGAAATGGTTTCGTTTCATCGGCACGTAAAATGTGCCATTCTTTTTTTTTTTTTTTTTTAACGATTGTACCTGACAAATCTTTCGATTAATTAGTATCGACCCAACGAATATTTGTTTGTTTGTTTTTTTTTGCATGTTAATTACATAACACAGAATCGAATAAGTGAAATTTCATGCGGGCGTACTTACCGATAATCTACTTTTGTTTCGGGTCTATGTACAAGTCTATCGAGAGCTCTCATGCATTGTGCAGCAGTGCACCGAGAAAAATATATTTATTTTTGTATTAGGCCATATATCGAACGAATGATAATTTATTAGTAGAAAAAAACAAAGTAAAGTTCGATTGTTAATTTTTGCGTTCTTAATCCTGGACCCCTAAAATCTTTTTTTTACGTAAAAATTCTGCAATGAATTGGAAAACGACCTCGGTCTATTCTTAAGCATAAAACGTTTTTCGTGTGAGATAATAACGTTTAATTGTACATCGTTCTCTTCGTTATTTCATAAGGAAGATAATGGTGCGCGACAAAAGTACACTCGACGAATATTTCATTGCAAAAATGTCTCTGACAAGAAAAAACTTTGAAAAAATTGAAAAAAAAAAGGTTTTTAAAGTCGAAATTTGGGTCTAGGATTACGAATCGATTTGTTCTGATCGTGCTTCGGATGCGTTTAAATAAATTCATTTTTCTCAATGTCTTAGCAGAAAAGTTTCATTGCAAAACAGAAGTTTAAGAGTGTTTATGTTTTTGTTTTTCTTTTATTAAGAAAATTATATTTGCAACTAAGCTTTACGTTTCAACTATTTACATCAATATTTGCAGAGTTATTGGCAAGAAAAAAAAAAGTGCTTTCTTTTTTTTTTTACAACTGAGTAACCCATTTATCGAATAAACCTGAGATTACAATTGTTTATTATTAATTTATAACTAAAAATTACTTCATTAGACGAAAAAATGAAATATTTACAAAATTCTTCTCTATCCCTGTGTTATTCGTATTCCCAAAATAATAATAATATTATTTTAAAATATAAATATGAAAAAAAATGAAAAAAAAAAATTCTACGAATGTTCGTGGAAATAATTGATTCGTCGGTGGCCATTAAGGTCGATCTAGAAATGAAATTTTTCATTATTTTAGTGCAGTTTTTTTGTAGATCGAAAATTCTTTTTTTTGACGTATAGAAATAATTGGATTTATTTCATTCTCTGTTATATTTTTATTTCGATAAAAATTCTTCTGATTTCACGTGATCGTTTAAATCAGAGTATTTAACAAAAAAAAAAAAATGAAATAAATCCATTAATTTCCTCGATCAATGTTACAAATTGCAAAAAATAAAGAGAATCGACGTTTTTTTTTTTTTTATTCTTATGAATAAATTTTTCAACTTTTGTCAACGGCAGATTTCGTGTTTTTTCTTTTAGATTTGTCCGCCTCTCGGATGTCGCGCAAGCTTTGAAAGCTTATTTGAACGACTTCCGGAAAATTGGGTTTTTGGAGCCTCAAACAATCGGAACTGGCTCTGCCGATCGAACTTTGGAGAGTTGAATCTCGAGGATAATTATTATTAGCCGTTGAATAATGAGATTTTTTGAAAATTCCACTCATGCGGTCATCGAGTTGCTCACGATTTTCGAGGACTCTCATCGACGCGCGTATCTTTTGTCTGCGAAATTTTCTAGCTCGATCTTTCGTTCGATCACTTTTAATACCGCCAAAAGTTTGAAATTTCAAATGTGCAAACGCGTCGTAAAGATCGTTGGTTGAATCGAGCGAAAGATGAGTACTAAAATCGTTGGAATTATCAAGATCGTCTTCGTCGATCGTCCGATATCTTCGTCTCTTTATTCCACCGAAAGTGTGAAATTTGTGAAAGGACGTTGTCAAATATTTTCGTCCATCGTGAGTACAAGCGTTATCATTTTTTTCGTAATTGCAACAAAGTCTTGGACTCCGGGTTTGATGAAAATTTTCGTCATTCTTTTGAGTGGCCGGGTGATCATTGATTTTGATAAAATCGATAGAATCGATCGAGCAAAGACCGGAGTCTCGATCGTTTCTCGAAAAAATATTGTTGGATTGGTAAAGAGGATTTTTTCGTGATATTTTATCGGGATTCAAGATCGAATGATTATTCGCTGCTAATGAAAACAGCGCTGATTGAATTTCTTGAAAATTTTTCTCATTTTTCAAAAATTCATTTTTCCCAATCGAATGTTCGATCGATTCTTCAAAAATATCATTTTTTTCTTGGCTCGATCGATTCCTCCCCCCACTCGATGCATCGATCAACCAATTTCTCTCATTCTCGTTATCGATCAAATCCTCCAAATGCAACAACGGATTCGTTACAAAATTTGGACTCGAATTTTGGCCCCGATAACTTCGCCTACGAAGACTTTCTCTCAGTGCTCTTTCCTCCAATATCTCAAGCCCGTGACTCACCTGATGCTCGTAATCGCTTCCCGTTGACAATGAATTCTGGGACAACGAACTGTTGGGTCTACTCGTTGCTGTGTAAAATCCCGTCTCGATGCTTCGCCCGTTCGGAGTTTTAGCTTCGTTTATGTAATAATCGCGACCGAATCTAAAATTCAAGGAAATACGATAAAAAAAACTATTATTCAGCATGAAAATAACAAAAAAAACGATAATAACGGTTTATGACACGGAGAAACATCATTGTTCATAATTATTGAAAAAAAAGCACAAAAATGGAGCGAAAGCATGAAAAAAAAGTTGTAAAGATTCTAAAAGTAATGAAATTATCGAATTTTGTCAAAAATCTCCTCGTCAGATCTAAATTTTCAAATTCTGATTACTGAACAACGAGAACGAAAGACTGACATCCTTTCGAATGTTACTCTTAAAGAGAAATCTTCGAAATCGATACCTTTTGAAATCCGGACGACCTGCTCCCAAAACAATCTGCAAAGGAGGGCTGGGGCTAGTGGCTAACTTGGTAGAGCTTCTGAAGAAAATAAATGTGTAATTAATCTTCGTTGTAATATTTCTTGAGCGATAAATTTAAAGAAATATGTACATTTATTGAATTATTCTGATCTATTGAATTCGATGAATCTTTGTTTGTGAGATCTATCGTACAATATTTCGAGAAATTTTCATTTCCATCTTTATTTCAGGAAGTTCTGCTCCTACTTTGAGGGACGTACGGGGCTCCGGGACTAGCCGCAATGCTGCCAATCTGATTTTTCCATCTTTCTCTTTCTCTCTCTCTTTTGCTCTGTTCAATTGCAACGCCAAAGGTTCGTGCGTTCATATCCCAAGGAATTCGACGAATTTTCATAAGTTAATTCGTTATATATCTCATGAAATACGTGGTACATCAGGTCCATTTTTTTTTTCATATCACTCTAATGGATAGGTCAATACTTGATCGAATTTGCGTTGAGCCACCAACTTTTTTACTACATGATATTAAATCATTTCTCTCGTCAAAACAGTAACAGCCATAAGACTCTGTGCAATTCGAAGCTTACTTTACGATTTTTTATCTCAGAAAGTAGATGGTCAATCTTGTTCAAATTTTGCTGGTACACGCGGCACATGTTCGAGAAGGTGCTATTAAAATTTCAAAGAACTGGTATTTTTTTGAGTTTTGAGCAGAACTTCCTTAAATGTTGAATAACGTGTCGATGTTTACCCTGAAAGATCGGACGAAGATCTTCTGGCGTATTGTCTCTCGAGCAATCTTTTTTGAATATTTTCTTCGCTGTAAGGATTATTCTCAATCGGTGCTGCATTTTCCCACTTTTTGTGCTCACGTTCAGCTATCGTACCTTCGCAATAATGAAATTTAAGAAAATCAATAAAATCTCAATTCTCTTATTATTATTATGGAAACGTTCAGTCTTTGATCAATTTGACATAAATAAAAATGAATCAATCATTCGTATTCGATCGAAGATCGAAATTCTTATTCGATCGAACAGCCGTTGAAAACAGTCGAAGCTTCCTTAAGGAGGGTGGCTACATACGACAATATGATAAGAATTTAATAAAATTTAGTGATAATATTCTTTAGCATCAAATGCAATGACACATTTTTTCAAATTTTTCGTCTACATAGTTGTCGAATAATTGGAGTTTACAATATCCAAAAGATATACCTATATATATCAGAATCCTATGCTTGTGGATGTAAACTCTAGTGTTAAATTACTCGAAAACTATGTAGAAGAAAAATCTTAAAAAATTTTTATATTCATATTTAATCCAAAAGAATATGCTCACCAAATCTCATTAAATTCTAATCATTTAGAATTTTCCTATGCTTTTAACATGGCAACATTGTTGTGTGTAGCCCACCTCCTTAACACAAAAATAAATAAAGTTGATATTATACCTGGACGAGGTGGAGTCGCCAATCCGATTTCATTGTCAGATTCATTTTTCAAAATCTCCTTTTCCGGTGGTGTTGAGACAACCTTCGTTTTTGCTGTTGATTGTTTTTCACTGAAAACACACAATTATTCATGGAACACGTTAATCGATCGATATAAACAACAAACAAAAAAAACGATTTACATGACCGGTTTCTGTAGCAAAGTCGAGACAAAATTGTATTACACGATCGATTGGTTGCTGAAAAAATGGAGCTCGATAGCCACGATGTTTTATTTATTTATTCGTAATTTGCTGCAGGTACTAGTGAGCTATTTTCTGATACCTTTTTTTCTCCTCTTCTGACAAGCTATCCGTAATGGTTTTGAAATCTTCGATTTTTTCGGGATTCCCATTCGACGTTGTTTCTTCTTTGGCAGAATTTTCCACCGTCTTCTCCTCCGGTCTGTTGTTTTTCTCGACGAGTTTTTTCCCAGTTTCTGCAATCATATTAGTCGAAATAATCGAATTTTCATGTTTTTATTTATTCATTTATTTATTTTTCTCGTTTTTTAATCAATAAATCGATTCAAAATCAATAAAATCGTATTCGAATGGAATTCAATAATGAAAATAACGTCGAAACATTCATCATTTTCAGCAATCAAGTGCCACAATCTTTTTAATAAAGAAATTTTAATCGCTGCTCATAATAAATGAAGCCTCGAATGAAAAAAAAAAAAAATAATAATAATAATCACCTCGCTCAACGTCCTCGAGACATCCGCTCATTGTCGACTGTTTGAAATTCTCGCTTACGTCACACGAGGACAAAGTTTTATCCACGATATTATCTCTCGATTGCTCATCGTGACGTTGAACAGTTGAATTAGCTCGAAGATTCGAGTCCTCGTTGATATTTTTATCGACGAATTCGACGAGTTGATAGTTCGATTTTGAAGGATCAAAGTCACGAGGAACTTTCGGGTCGTTATTCACCGGTGAATTTCTCTTTGGAGAGAAAACTGGTGTCTTTGGCATTTGAGAATATTTTTCCGAGTATTTAGCAGGATCGAAAGATTTCTCTGACAATCCGGAGTCGCGATTTTCCTGTTTGCTGTCTGGGAATAAAAGATTTTCATCGATTTTATTTCGATCGTCGATGTTTTGACGATAAACGTTTTCGAATTCTTTCTCGACGCAAGATTCGTCCTTGTCGTCGATATCGTCGATGGAAAATTCAATCGAATTTTCATTTTTCAACGATTCAACGATTTTCTCATTTCCGTACAGCGCTTCATCGAATTTTGTTTCATCCTCGATTTTAATCTTCGATGATCTCGGCACCGATCCATTTATCGCTTCAATCAATAATTCATCCTCCTCCGTTTCGTCCTCCGATTGCGCCGAAAATTCCGACAAGTCCGACGTGTCCTCGGCGTCCTTGTCGCCTATCAATGCCCGATAATCCGCACTCGGATTCGGCACCAACATCGACACCGGCTCCGAATGAGTTTGAATTTTTCGCTTTTGAAAAAGCCAATTTTCTTCCCATGACTCGATCGGCGTTATCATATCCACGTGACCCAAATCACTCGATTCGTCCTGACTCTCGTCCGAAGAATCTTGGGAAGCTTCCAAACAGAACAAAAAAAAAAAATAAAACAAATTTTTTCGTCCTTATTCTCGAACGTTTTTTTTAGTTTTGCCAAAAAGTCTTTTAAACCATTTTTTATTTTCGTAAATAATCATTGAAAAATAAATCCCTTGCTCTTCTGTGATTTAACAGAAATTCCTAAATTTGACGAGGATCTCAAAATCGATTGTGACAAAAATGACCAATTTATCGTTTCTCTTCGTTCGAACGAATTGAACAAAAAAAATCCAAAAATTTTTGATAATAAATTGTTCAAAAAATAAAAATAAACTCACGATCAACGATGTCCATACCAAATTCGGGGAAAGGTACCCTCCTCGAGTTTCTGAAGTCGAGAACATTCGTTTTGGAACTTCGAAGATCCTCGTCGGATCCATAAGTCGTTACTTCCTCGATTTGTTCTTCGATCTGCAAGCAATTCGAGAGTTTCAACAAAACGCGTAATTTCAGTGTTTCTTTTTTCCTGTTTGCGTGAAACGTGTGCAGGATAATCAGAACGAGAAAAATAAAAAATTCTTCCCAATTTTTCTGTTTCTATCAAAATTATCGTTGAAATAAACAAGAAACAAAAAAAAAAATTGAATAAAAATATGAAAACTCAATCGAATTTCTACAAATTTTAGTACTCGTTCGCAAACTCCCAGATCAAATTCAACCACAAAAAAAACTTGCGAATAACTCATCGTTTATTCCCACGAAATGCATTTAACTATGGAGTTACGTAAATCAACGATTGTTCCATAGATGAATGACGCAAGAGTTTGTTGATAGCGTAATTCGGTGAACCAGCCCGTGAGAAATGAGCGATGATTCGTATTCCGTGCACAAGACATTTTACATGAAATGGATCGATAAGACTGATTATTTTTTTTCTCGTTGCAAAATCGTAGTCATTTTTACAGGTCCACGCGAATGATTTTTTTTTTTTTCGTCGTCTAATAAAGTACGATTCAATGTTATGTTGATACGAACGTTTATGAAATAATGACGATCGCCTTGGGAATGATGAAATTTGTTTTATCGATGTGTTTAACGATAGAAATGATGAAAAAAAAAAAAAAAAAAATCAAAATGAAACGAGCCAAACATAAAAAAAAAAAACAATAAAAAGACGATAAAAATGTGTGAAGTACGAAAATAAAACGAATTTAAAAACGGAAAACAGAAAACGATAATAAAAAAGTGTGAAGGACGAAAATAAAACGAATTTCCATTCGTTTTTTAAAACGATTCTCATACGTTTTTTCTATTAAACGAAAAAAACCATAAAAATGACAAACAATTGTATTGTGATGGAATAAGAATGTGTAAACGACGAACGAAAAAAAAAGAATTGTCAATCTTCCGCAACGATCGATACGTTGTTTTTTTAATGAAAAAAAAAAAGAAAGAAAAACGACAACAGTAAAATGAATATTTGAAGAAAATAAATGAAAACGTATTGTCATTCGGATGTCACTCGTTTCGGAATGACCCATACGAATATGTATATGCAGTGTAATTGTATATTTCCTGTGATGGGACTCAGGTAAAGAAGAAACGAATAGTAGTAGCCAAGAGACGAACGAATAAGCGTGCGCGATATGAGCTATCGAGTGTTACGAGCAATTTCACGAGCTCGGCCATACGACAAGGTTAATTGAGGGAGCAAATGTTTGAGTGAACGAGGAGAGACGCGGGAAGCTTGTCCGATTCCTCAAGGATCTCTACTTTTTTTTTTTTTTTTTCGCTATCGTTTTCCGATCACCATTTATATTTTTATAATATAAAATTGAATATTCATCGGCGCGCATATGTATAAATCGCGAGAAGATTTTTTCGAAATCGACGTTGCAACCGCTGGTTCAACGGACATTATGGTAAGTCATGGTAAATACTTAGATTTTAAATTGCACGCGATTCGAGGGATAAAGAATCCTCGATTTTTCGTGTAATAAATCTTCGACGATTCGAATGTTCATTCACATTTTTTTTTTCTCTTTCACCGTCGTCATTTCCTTCGATCATCTCGTAAATGATCCACATTTAAAATATAGTTTCTCTAACTTCTTCTCGTTTCTTTCAGTCCTTCTGATTCAAGTATAAATTGAATAAAAAGGTGCGAGTAAAAATAATGTTGACTTTACCGTTAGCGAGATCGGCTCCTTTCGAATTCGAGCATGTCTCGCTCGCGATCCACTCCCTTCGCTGCTACAATCGTCCTGTGAAAGGGGCTCCAAACTGCTACTGCCCTCTTCGACCCCTTCGTCCAGCCCAATTTCGTTGTCATCTTCATGATCGTAGATAATCGAAAAAAAAAAGAAAAGAAAAAAATCGATCAGCAATTAGTCCGGGAAAATGAAAATTAAACATTTTGTTTTTTATTTTTTCATCGCAGCGATTGCGTAATGAGTGGATAGAAAATTGAAATTTTTATTTGTACAATTGAACTTACGATTAGTGTATTTTGATCGGATTCTACGATGAACGACGTTGCTGTTGCCATCGACACGTTCGTTTTGAAATTTCTCGATGACCTACGAGTCATTGGAATATTTAGTACGATTCGCTGATAAATTATCCAAGTTTTTCGTTTATCTTTGATTGAAAAATTTTTTTTCAATTACTTTGTTGAGAATTGCGGTTGCAAGAAGATCCTCGTAATTTTGTTCGGAATAAGTGGAATCCTCGTGTACCGTGGTAGAAACTGTCGCACCTAGACAAGGCAGCTTACGGGCCTCGTCGACAGCGCGTTCAACTAACTCTCTGAGTGCGGTGTGAGCCATCGTCGGCGTGTCTGTGGCCGGCTTATCTGAGACACGAAACGATTTTGTTTTTTTTTTCCGCGTCTTTCTTTATTTCTTTCTTTCTTTCTATTAACCAAACTACTGTTAAACATCGACGGCGAGAGGTGAAATTACTTCGATCTGTCTCCCTCCCACTTCGACCGGAATCCATTATTGTTTTTTTTTTCTTCTTTTTCTCAAACGCTATTAATCTACATCCTGGAGAATAAAAGCAGCGCGCGAGAAACCACCACTCATTCACTTCGAACTCTTCGGAATTGGTTTTTTTTTTTTTTTTTTTCATTTCTCGATGAAAATTATTTATTTCAAGAAGTATTCTTTGGAGCCGGAAACTTTTTTCATTCGATCCTTCTTCTCGTAGTATGAAAAATCATCGAAACATTTATTTTTATTTCATAACTAATTCGAATAAATCCGATCAGCTATTTTCAAATTTGGAGAAAAAATTAATATTTTCGTTGAATTCAATTAACGAATTGAATTTCATCAAAAAATTCAATACGAAAATCAAATTTCATTAAAAATTCAATAAAAAATTGAATTCAATTGAAAATTTCATTAAAACAATCAATTTGGATTAAAATTTTTTTTTTTTTATTAAAAAAAAAAACGAAACAAATTGATTTTTTAAAACAAAGATGACACAATTGTTCTTGATAAAAAATAATTATTGTTTGAAATTAAGATTTTTTTTTTTTTCAATAACAGGCTTTTGAATTATTCGACTGGATACGAAAGAAATTGGATTCAAATAACGAAGAATTGAGTCTCGTGTTAGTCGCGAATACTCTCAAAGAAAAATAGTACCGCGATAAATGTTAATGATGTTTGGATCCGTGTAGAATCGATCCTATAACTTGTCCGGAGTGTGTATAAATATAGAAAGTAAAAATGTTTATTCTCATGGTAGGGGATTATATTTAGAGTCGGTTGATCGATCGTTTATAAATGAGCCAGTAGTCGAGGTCAACTGCATTCTAAGGCTAACCGGAAATAGAAGTGCTGCTGTTTATCAATTCTTCAAATTGTCTTGTCACGTGATAAAAATAATGTCTATTTAGTATTTTCTATTTTCCATCCGCGTATTTTCGGCTCGTTGTTTAATAATTTATCGATATTTACAGCTAAAATTGAATCAAAATATGGAAATAAAGTATTTCGATGAAACTTTCAATTTTCCATTCAACCTTCATGCAAAAAATCTGAGTCCCATTTTTTTTTTATACTTCCAAAATCTTAAACAAAGTTTTAACCAGTTGGAAAAGAAAATTTCCAATTGACGAGGTGAAACCGAACGTTTGGTGCTTAGAATTGTCTGCAAAAAAAAAAAAATGGATAAAAAACACGTTGGAGATGCCAAAAATGGGCAAAGTTTCTTCGAGATCGTTCGAAAAAATTGTCAACTTTCCTTGGGCAGGTACAGAGATCGATTTTTTGCGCAAATCCTCCATTTAAGGCCCTTTTTCTCCGGAGATATATCGGTCGTGAGACACGAAAGTTGAAGTAAAAACGTTGAAGAGAGAACGAGAGAACGACAGAGAGAGAGAGAGAGAGAGAGAGAAAAAAAGAAAATCTTAGTACGAGTGCACGAGTCCATATACGAGAGGCGAAGAGTCCGAAGGTAATTTCTCCTTGGCGGCCTTGTCGAACTTTTTCCATCGTCGCGGTCACGGTGAAATTCCATTACGACCCCGCATGAACTCTTTTCTTTCTTTGCCAAGTGTGTATTGACCGTTGATCGATTCTACGCATAGACGAGGAATAATGATCATCAGAGACTCGTTTCGTTGGAATGCAACGAAATTTTTTTTTTTTTTTTCTTTCACTTCTTTCCAGACATCGGTCCAAATCCCGAAATACTTTCTTGCAAAAAGCAGGAATTTGATAGACGAACGATTATTCGCATCGCGAGCAAATGATTTTAGGCTCCAAAAAAAAAAAACAAAATTAACTCAAAACGAAGATTTTCATCAACGAGAAAATCGAAAATTTTTTCTCCATTACGATTCTCTCGCGATTTTATTTTTATTCCTATTGAATCTGACACCGTTTTAATCTTTCAAAGCCACGAGAAAAATGACGCATGTGCATTTTTTCATCAACGGTTTGAACATCTCTGAGGAATTGGCCTGAGGGAACTTTCTAAGACGACCGGGATAGAGTACACGAACGAAGAGGTGTTTTAGCGATGTGTGTCCGCTTCGGGGCTTGGCCAGATTTTATATATGTTTATATATACGCGTGTATCGATCATTAGAACTCTCGAGGTGAATCATCTTTCTTACTCTTCAAAGTGAAATTCCGGAACTGTATTTCAACTTCCTGTACATCGACGAATACGTGAGAGAACAGAATCGATGATGAATCCCAAAGCAAACGTCCGGAACTTTGATTTACAAAGATTAAAAAAAAAAAAATGAAAAAAAATCAAATTTAATTCAATTCGAAAAATGAATGATTGATTTTTTTTAAATTGAAAGTGCTCGACGACGATAAAAATGAAATTGATAAAAAATTCTTCGTTTCGATGGAGTTTTTTAAAATATTTCGGGGATAAATGTTTTCTTTCTTGATCCAATAGCTAAACTCGGGGCGTGGGAACCGAAGCAGACTTTTGTGGATATTGCGAAACGAGGCTGAAGAATATAATTTAGCAAATTTACAAGATTGTTCCTTTCGATTTCTTAACATTTGTAGTTAATCGTGTAATTCGCTATCTGACCGGTATTTCTTTAGGTTATAATTCCTATTTCACAATCGTTAATCGATCAATTTACAGCAGCGATTACGGAAACACCGTTTTACTCATATATCAGTCGGTCTCCCGTGAAATGCATTCTCTCTCTCTCTCTCTCTCTCTCTCTCTCTCTCTCTCTCTCTCTCTCTCTCTCTCTCTCTCTCTCTCTCTCTCTCTCTCGAGGGCTGGGAACGATCCGATAAACATAAATAATAGTCAACGATATGTATAGCGGTGCCGGTTAAACGGGTTAACGAATTAATGTAATGTGCTATAAGAGGCTCATACATGCTGTGAGAGAATCGAGAATATCCAATTCATTTGAACTTGGATTTGTTTCGAGAAGCTCGATCAATTTTACTCAATTTTTCGATTAATTCAACTTTTAATGATCTCAAATTGTAGAGATTTTTTATTTCGTTCGTTTACGACGATCGAACATTTTTTTATTACGTAAATGAATGAAGAATTCATTCAAATTTACGAATTAAGGAAGTTCTGCTCCTACTTTGAGGGACGTACAGGGCTCCGGGGGTCTCTATGCTTATACATAGACTAGCCGCAATGCTGCCAACCTGATTTTTTCATCTTTCTCTTTCTCTCTCTTTTGCTCTGTTCAATTGCAACGCCAAAGGTTCGTGCGTTCGTATCTCAAAGAATTCGACGAATTTTCATAAGTTAATTCGTTAAATATCTCATGAAATACGTGGTACATCAGGTCCATTTTTTTTTCCATATCACTCTAATGGATGGGTCAATACTTGATCGAATTTGCGTTGAGCCACCAACTTTTTTACTACATGATATTGAATCATTTCTCTCGTCAAAACAGTAACAGCCATAAGACTCTGTGCAATTCGAAGCTAACTTTACCATTTTTTATCTCCGAAAGTAGATGGTCAATCTTGTTCAAATTTTGCTGGTACACGCGGCACATGTTCGAGAAGGTGCTATTAAAATTTCAAAGACCTGCCATCATTTTGAAATTCGAGCAAAATTTCTTTGATTAGTGTCCTTTGAAAAATTATTTTTACGATGCTGATTCGTTTTTTTTTTTGCACTTTTTTCGCTTTCGACGCAACAAAATGAAATATAAAACGTGGGTAATGCTCGAATCCATCATTACCATCATCGCTATGAAACAAATGAATTTTGCGAGTAGCGGGAATTCAAAATTACTTTGCAAATGGAAACGTCGACGCGGATGATCACTCGGGAGAGGAACGTGTCGAAATTACCTCAAAATCTCATCACAGCTCTCCTGTCTGATGTATTAATGTACTGATTTCGCAATCATTGCAATTGCACATTTGCCTCATTTATTTTCCTCCCTTTTTTTTTTCATTCTCTCTCCTTTTTTCCTCATTTCCGTTTCTCTATTCGCAAATGAACAGAATGAATAAAGAATAATTCAAAATTCTTTCGTTCGGAGTAAACGACTGCGTTTAAAAATTTATCCCCAATGTCATCCCAAGATTATCGCCGCAACCAGAGACAACATTATCGAAATGCAAAGCAACATTTTGGATACGTCAAAAATCGAATCGTTCCAAATCGAAGTTTATCTCCTTTTATTTTCACAGTCGAATAATGTTGTAGAAAAATACATAAGAAGCCTTGAAAATTATTTTCATACCCGATGAATTTTAATGGAATAGACACGTGCTTTCAATTTCTATGCTATCGCGTTTCATGCATCGAAAGTATAGCGATCTCTATAGATATATGTATAATTAATGGTCTGCACAGGGTAGAGATTACAGCTGATCGTGCAAATTACAATATCCTCTGTTGAATGAGACGAGATTATGGCAGAAACGGTGTTAGTTATTATTAGTCTAATACTGTGTGTGTAGAACGAGGAGAAATATTATTCACGAGTAATTCAAAGTCCAATTGAATGATTGTGTAAAATAGGAAGAATAAATCTTGGTGCCCCCCGGAGTCAAGAAATGTGCGAGAAAAATTAAGAGTCACATTACGAGTTACTTTTTGTCGTGTTCGTAATTGCAAAGGGACGTTTGAAAAGTGATTAAAAGAAAAGTGTCATAATCACGTAGGATTAATCGAGCAATAAAAAACAAAATTAGTATGGAAAAATTTTGAGATTTTTTGGTCGATGAAATTTTATCAAACGTTTGGCAAGACTGAAAGAAATTTCGAAATAATGATTATTATTGAGTTTATGGAGATTGGCTACACACAACAATGTTACCATGTTAAAAGCATAGGAAAATTCGAAATGATTAGAATTTAATGAAATTTGGTGAGCATATTCTTTTGGATTAAATATGAATATAGAAATTTTTTAAGATTTTTCTTCTACATAGTTTTCGGGTAATTTAACACTAGAGTTTACATCCGTAAGCATAGGATTCTGATATATATATAGGTATATCTTTTGGATATTGTAAACTCCAATTATTCGACAACTATGTAGACGAAAAATTTGAAAAAATTTGTGTCATTGCATTTGATGCTAAAGAATGTTATCACTAAATTTTATTAAATTCTTATCATATTGTCGTTCGTAGCCACCCTCCTTAAACGAATAATCTATTAATTATCTAATTTTATTGATTGTATAAATAAAAAAATTTCGTCTAAAAGAAAGAAAATATGGAAAAATTGATAATTTTTTTAGCTATTATTTAACGTATGGTTCTTGAAATTTGATAATGTGTACCATCGTTTCTCGTGGAGAATACATAGACTATGTATATGACGATCAAACCGCCGACGAGAGTCAGCATCTCTTCGATGAATTGCAGTAACATGTGACACGTGCGATTCACATTTTATTGACACCGATGAAGGCCACGCTCGATCGCGCTTCTATAGGACACTCTGATCGTTTATTTTCTTTATTATTATTATTGTCATCTTCATCGTCAAGTTTATCAGCATCATCGGAGTAATCGATTAACGGATATCGAGAATAACGGTTCCCCTGTTTATTCCAATTTCGATTTCTCGATATTCACTGTAATTAATTTTGTTTCCGATTGATCAATAAAAACAATCGCTCCAACGTTTTATCAGCGCACTAATCATTTTCCGAGTCTACGAATCCCTCGAAATTTTCACAAATATTTTTCAGGATTTAATTTCATTGAAAAAAAAGTCTCAACAACAATCAATTTTATCTAAACATTATCATCGAAGATCATAATTTTTAAGCAAAATTATCAGTCAAGATATTTTCATATTTCTCGCTTCGTTTTATTTTCTATAAATAGAAATATTGACGTAAGTCGATAGATAAAATTGCGGAACGATCGTGTACCCGCGACTATATCGCGCAATATTCCTCGGTAAAAAGTGAAATTTTCTCGGATTTGTTTTTCATATTATTCTTCCGGATCGAGCAGCTCGATTGTAACCGACGTTCGTCGAGATTATTTCGTAGAAAAATTGTAACACAATAATAACTTTGAAATCGATAAGAGGGGTCATAATTTCGAACGTATAAAACGAGTTTTCTTGCCAGAGAGATAAAAAAATTTATATTTTTCCTCTCGTTCCCCTTTTTTACTTCGAAGCTGGCTGATAATTTTTTTTTTCGACTTTTTTTTTTTTTTTTTTTTTTTTTTTTATTTCTCACCGAGCCAGAAATTTCATTACCGTTTTCATTAAAAATTTGCTTTGATCCGCGTTATCGTGAGAAAGAGAAGAAGAAAAAAAAAAAAAAAAATTCATTTCGTCTTCGTTACGATCAGGATTTATTTTAGACGAACCCGTTTGCACAGTTGGGGATATATTTAAGTTGATTTTGAGATAAAAATATGTTTGCAGCGATCGTACGTGTTACGATGACGTCAGTCAAAATATAACGACGTTTTGTTTTCGAGTGCATTTAAAAATTTTTTTTTATAAACGAGTTCTTTTTTACTGTTCTCACTATTTTAATAATACTCTAAAAAACAGTAAAAAATAGATACGAAATAAATACATTTTTTTTCGTCGTTTTTTTTTCTTTTCAAAAGTTCGAAAAATTCATTCGTCATTCAATTATTTTTTTCTCGACGAATCAAACGTTTGCAATATTCAAATTACTCTTTTTTCTAATGCACAAGATTATAATAAATAAAATACACTCGAATCTTTAAACTTTGTGGATAAAGTTCCGAAGCATCGTCCCACTCGTATTCGACGATCGTTAAACCTGGCTGGATACGCAATTACGTGTGGCTTTGGACCGAGTTCAAGGCTTCTTACCGGCACACAAGAGTAATATTTTTTATTAATTTTTTTTCTTCCCCACTTCTCATATATTATTACGTAGTCCCCAATGCATTTCTATATCTACACATACGGGTTCGTGTGTATAATTCTCCGTGAAAAACGAATACGCGTCTATCAGAGTGATAGACGTGCACGCGACTTTTTTTTTTTCATCTTTAATTTCGAATCTGACACCTTTGAACGTTTGGAATCAGCACAAGTGCGCGAGGCTTTTTATGACGGATTTTTAATCCGAATTTAACGCTGATAGCTCCCGACACTGGCAATATCGATTCTGGATTATCGTGCCTGACGTTTGCTAACCGATATGGTCACGAAAATAAATGAAAAATCGAGAAAAATTCATAGATTCATGGAGAGCCAAATTTTTTTGGTCTTTCGTGAACTAAAAATGTGATTTTTGTTTTTTTTTTTTTACGTTTATTTGCAGATAAAAACCATCAGACGGCGTTTAATTTTTGATTAATCGAATAGAGTAAAAAATGAATTGAAGATTGTTATTATCGTTGAATAAATTAATGGATTTTAGAAATATTTATCATTTCACAATTTTCGTACGATTCGGAAAATGATTCGCTCGGCCCACATAAATAAAGTATGAAAATTAGATCGGAATGTTCATTGTTTATTCTCACAATTTGAATATCATTTCGTTAAACGTAATATCATTTTATTTTTTCATGCTCGCAGTCTCTTTGATTCTCGTAAAAAAAAAAAGATCAATAAAAAACGCACAAAAATACGCGCACTCGATAAAGCATCGATTCGAAAACGATGCTGGAGGTAACAAAAAAAAAGAGAAGAAAAGAAAAAAAAAATGTACGAAATGCGGAAAAATGAACGTCGCGTGTCGATACGTGGGTCGATCGTTACTGATCGGTGGAAGGTAAGTTTCGCGGCATATTTCCTCTTTCTTGGTCGTCACGACGTCGAGGACGTCGACGATACTTGGGAGAGTGTTGGCCGAGGGGGGAAATTCGTGAGCGCAGGTATGCACAACTCCTGGGGGGCTTATTCCTCTCTCTCTCTCTCTCTCTCTCTCTCTCTTTCTTTCTCGCGACCGACTTTGTGCGAGGCCTCGCCGCGCGAATGCCTCGAAGATCGACCCGGGCGAGCGGAGGATGCGGCAAAACGAGAGAAAAAATTGCACGCAATGAGAATAAAAATCGCGGAGAAAAGGGAAGAGAGGGAAAAATGAGCGAGAGAGAGAGAGAGAAAAGAAAACGAGGATAAGAAATCACAAAAAATATATTTAAAATTTGCAATGTCACTGTACGAGATGCGATGCACGCGCCTAATAGTCGCTCTCTTTAACTCAATATGTTCCCTCGCGGCTTCTTGTCAGGTGTGCTATCTCATCGCCCGGAGAACTCGCGAGACCCGAGTCTCGAGACTGAGACGTTTCAATGGGTGAACGAGCGAGAGCTACCAACACCAGCATACGCGATATCCCACATTAACGCTCTAAGGCTTCTCCAGTGGGGGACAAATTCTCGATACGTACTATATTGTACATCGATATTATGTGGGGTGAACATCTTTTTATGCGTATGTCAGACGTATACGTGAATTTTTTTACCCGCTCTTTAAGGAGTTTCGGTACAAAAGGCAAAATGTTAAGAAATTAATCAAATTTGGTGATAATGTTCTTCAACATCAAGTACGAAAAGACAAATTTTTTCAAAATTTTCTTCTACTTAGTTATCGAGTAATTACGCATTAAAGCAGTTTTCTTATGCCCGGAATGTATACCTATATATATGGAAACGCTATGCTTATACACGTGAACTTTAGTCTTCAATTACTCGATAACTGTGTAGAAGAAAAATCTGAAAAAATTTGTATTGTCAAATTTGGCACTAAACGAATATGTTGACCAAATTTTATAAAATTCTTAGCTTTTTGAAATTTTTTGTGTGTTTTAACATGGTTTAGCATGGCAACATTGTATCGCCTGTACCGAAACTCCTTAATTACAGCTTTGCTGGCCTTTCTTTAGTCGAATCAGAGAGCTCGAGAAAGATCGATTATTACTTCGGAGTCAAAAAAGAGCCCAAATTCAATGTTTACGAAGCTACTACTCTTATTTACCTTTACCGATGTCGAATATTAGTAGTGTCATCGAATTTAATAAACATTATTACTGACACATGAGTATTTTATAGCCCAATAAATCGGGAAAACTAAAAAAAATTTAAAAAAAAATAGATCGTCAACGACTCTGTAGTATTCTAGAATTGTGGGCAACCAAACTTGGCAACGTCGCGATTTTCACCATTTTCAATCGGAAATTAAAACGTTTTTTGTAATATTGTGCTAACGACCTGATGAGGTATGATTTTTTTTCATTTTTTACCGAATTCTTATTGTCCAATTTATCAGAATTTTGGGAGAGAAAAACCGTGTTCACGGGGGACTTTCGATGGGGGGTTCACGGGGGACTGATCGATGTACCTTAATCTCGTTTTCTAATCAGCATCTGAATTGAGTCCTGATTTTATTCCTGACTCGACTTCGTCTTACGATCGTTTTCAAATATTTCTTTCCCTCTTCTTTTCGAATAATGACATCGTTTCGATATTTTCCATGTTTTTGTTTTTTTTTTCTTTTCGAAAACAGCATTTTAGGATATTCGTTTCGTTTTTGAGCGAATAGACTTTTTTGCCAATCGCCAATGTCTCATTTCTCGATCTTCGAACTCGAGTCCTGATTTTTTATTGGACTTTCCATGATCTCAATGCCTTTTGCAATTTTTTCTCCAAATTTTTTTTTCCGAATACTTTAAAAAAATATGGATTTTCAAATATCGTTATTTTGTAAATGGGCGATATTTTGTTTTGCCAATCTATGACCATTCCTTGCTCGTAGACGCACCGATAACTCTTGGCCTTGTCGAATCGACAGTTTGATACGCTTTGCATGAATTCTTTTTTGTTTTTTTTTTCTTGCTACGCTTTCAAACTCGACAAAGATTAAAAACCGCATGAGCTTGTCACTTTTGTTTTCTTAGAAATATTATTTATTTTGATTTTTTTTTTTTTTTTTTGGTTTTAGACCAAATGGGGCGTTTGAAAAAACGCGAAATTGTGAAAATTATGAGGAAATTAATTCGTTGACATGCATGAAATGCAATTCATTATTTATGTAGGGATTGAATTAATTTAAAAAAAATATTTCAACAGGAAGTATTCAGAGTGAACGTTCACGAATAAAAAGAAATTCGAGGAGTCATCGAATTTTCGTAACTTTCTGTAGCTATACTCGACACTGCACTTGAAATGTTTCAAGGTCATCCACTGTCGAGTGAAACTGGTCCTAAAGAATTCCGGTGGCGTTTCTTCCGCGTTATTTATTTTCTTATACTCTCTCGGTATAATGAAATTTTTAGATATTTCTGAAAACGAACTCAAGGTCAGGCTGCACCGGAGATAAAAACCAGTCAGACGTAGACAGTAGTTATTAATTCGATAAATAAAAAATAGCTGAATTTTCAAAAAGTATTATCCTCGACGTTTCAAAAGAGCCTAATTCAGTAATTAATCCTGAAGTATAATAATTCATTGGTAAGAAAAATGTAATTTTTTAAAGTCTCGTTTTCGTTGGGTAAAGGGTCATTGGCCTCGGATCTCTGAAAAATAAATAGTCGCGCGAGTTCACCTGTTTCAAGCACGATTCACCTGACGATTTAATTTCACTTTTTCAAGTGGCAACATCATCAATACCCACGATTAGAAATGCTTATCCACGCTGAGCAAAAAATTTAGTCGAATTTACCAAGGCTTCGTAGAATACGTCGAATGAAATATTTCGTTAATTCAAAAAACCGTTTCATTGCAGGAATTATTAATGTTATTGCACTGAACAGAGATACGTGGTGAATCGACTAAACGAATTTTCTTCTCCTGGATTTTATTTAATCAAGCTAATTTATGTTAAATATAAAAAAAAGGTCCCAAGGGTTGAGATCAAAATAAAAAGAGTCGACAGATTATGAAATTTCGAAGATAAAAGTCCTCATCAGTTTTTTTCTCAAGTCACTCGATGCTTAGGAATAAATGAAGGAAGTGGCAGCCAATTGGACGCGACTTTGAAGAAGAGCGGAAGGGGAAAGCGCCCCGCCCACTAGGCCTCAGCGACGCAGCGGATTGGCTGCCACCTATTCATTCCGTATTTGCGCAACGATTCACCATAGAAAAAAAGAGATTCAGACTTTTTCCCTGAAAACTTTACGATCTTTCGATTCCTTCGTGAATCATTGTCGAATTTTGGATCACCCGCTGTGTGAATATAAGCCGGATTATATTCCCGGGACGTTACGTTAAATCTTTTACAACATCCCGTAAATCGTTTACAAGATAAAACTCTCTCGTTTGCTTAATAAACTGATAACGCGTAGTGAGCAATCGCAGTCGTTTGTTTCAGTATCTCACGACTTTATTTCTCAGTTTATTTTCTGCGAATAAGTTACGAGGATTTCGGTTACGCGGGAAGGTTTCTACTTGTCCCACTTTTTTTTTGTTATACCTGACACTTTGTGGGTCTTCTCCATCAAGCTTTGTCCTATCTGCGATATTATTATAGGATCAGGGCCAACCAATTGACGCGGGTTACGAAGACATTGATAGCTCGTGAGAGAACTTTCTTAAGGAAATTCTGCTTTCTTTTTACACACATATGCATCACAATTCGTGTCAAAAACCTCGAAACTACAGGTTTCATAGTTTTCGCAAAATCAATTCCTAAAAATGATTAAAAAAAAAAACAAGTTTTTAAGGAGTTTCGGTACAAAAGGCAAAATGTTAAGAAATTAATCAAATTTGGTGATAATGTTGTTCAACATCAAGTACGAAAAGACAAATTTTTTCAAAATTTTCTTCTACTTAGTTATCGAGTAATTACGCTTTATAGCAGATTTCTTATGCCCGGAATGTATACCTATATATATGGAAACGCTATGCTTATACGCTTGAACTTTAGTCTTCAATTACTCGATAACTGTGTAGAAGAAAAATCTGAAAAAATTTGTATTGTCAAATTTGGCACTAAAGAATGTGTTGACCAAATTTTATAAAATTCTTAACTTTTTGAAATTTTTTGTGTCTTTAACATGGTTTAGCATGGCAACATTGTATCGCCTGTACCGAAACTCCTTAAACGGTAATACCCTTTAACTTACCAAAAGAAAATGAAATTTCAAAAGTTTATGACCAGTGGTGAAATACTATCATATCCAAAGTCCAAATAATATTTTTATCCGCGTCCCCATACGTTTTCAACATTTTTAATAAAAAATGCAACAAAATTCCACTTTTTTTTCTGACACTTTCTGATATTTTAGTAATTTTTTTCACAAGCTCTCGATATTTTTATCGAACGTAATTATTTTCACGGAATATTTAAATCACTCACGAGTTTCAGGAACTTTATCAATGAACTGTGATCTTTGAGAGTCTTGCTGGGGAAAAAAAAACGACGCTCGTTCATGCGAGAAGCCGTGATATGTACTGAGTGAAAAAAGTATGGAAGATTTTTAATAGCCCAACGTCGCGATAATTACGAGTCAACGTGCGTTGCTGACTCGAGCGTTTATTCTTTTATTTTCTTTTTTTCTTTTTTTTTTCATCTTTTCAATTCTTGGGGCTCGATGAAATGAAAATTAGAGGCGAAGGACTAAACACCGAGGAGGATGAAAAAAAAGGAGAGAAAAAAAAACAATTGAATAGATAATGAGGGTTCGCTTGCGTCAGGTACGTAATCGTCGTGATCATCAATCGAGCCACGTGCACGCACGTCTTTCTTGGATATTCTTGTGCAGTCTGTCACATCGAAGATTCTCTTTTTTATCGCATTCCATCATTGCCTTTTATATTGAAACAACAGTTTAAACTTTTTGTATATTCGAGTGATAAAAAAAATAAATAAATTAGTCGATCAAATCGACTAATGAAAAACTGATCCGTGGATAAAAATAATTGTTGGTTTTCATGTTGATAAATTAACTCGATATCAGTTCGCTGAACGTACGAAGATTCGAGTTATTTCGAACGTGGGTTATTTTCTTTGTGGGAAGGTCACAATCTGAAGAAACATTGTCTTATACACGATTATTGTAGAAGAAGAAAAAAAAGTGAAGAATCATGGTGAATGAATGTACTAGACAATCGTGATTTCTGTGTCACCAGTTACGCAATTTTCGTGATGAGAGTTGATAGCTAAAGGATGTGATGTTTATATACATCAGTATAAATCTTCCTACGTGCATGTATCCAAATATAGAAATTCTTGACTTTACGTTAGAAATGTTGAATTTTTTTTTTTTTTGATTTTCAACCTATTTTTCATAGCTAGTTCCCACGATTTTGGATTTAAAACCATAAAAAAAAATTAATCATTCTTTCGATTGAAAATTTCCGTGAAGAAATGCCCGAAAGTCCTTTTTCCGTACTTTTTTTTTTTAACATAATGACGATTGAGGGATTGAGCTTGTTGAAAAACTCTCTGCAATACTCATCGAATCAAATTACAAATTCCACCTTTTCGAGTCCTTACAGAAAAGTGCCCAACTTTCTGGAACTGATCTGTTCAAAATGACTAATTTGTACACAAAAATCCGGACATAATTGTTTTTATATTTGTTTTTATAATTTTTATTTCTTGTTTCCGAAAATGATTGATGCGATTATACTCACAAAATATTCTTCACGAATGTACAATCATTTTTTTGGATTACTATGCTTTTATCATTGACTCAATTTACGCACACGTTCCGACAGTTTAGAAACTGGATTTGAATGAAGCGCCATAATTTTTAATACTGCGGTGTTGCTACATTCGTTAATTGCTCAAAAATGTTGTCTTTTTAAAAGTTATTTCTTATTACACGAGTAAGCTTTGCATGTTTTCAGAAAAAAAAACAAATTTCATTGAATCTTCAAATTTGATTAAAATCTATTTGTTAAAGTCCAACGTAATAAAAGATAAAGTTTCTCAAAATCACAGATTCCCATAAGATTCCATGTTAACTGCTTCAGAATGAAATCATTAATATCTTCTTTCAACAAAGTCAACCAATTTTTGGAAAGATTTTGTCATCTTTGCTAATTTTCGTTATTTTCTGTTTGTTAAGGAATTTCGGTATAGGCGATACAATGTTGCCATGCTAAACCATGTTAAAACACACAAAAAATTTCAAAAAGTTAAGAATTTTATAAAATTTGGTCAACATATTCGTTTAGTGCCAAATTTGGGAATACAAATTTTTTCAGATTTTTCTTCTACACAGTTATCGCGTAATTGAAGACTAAAGTTCACCTGTATAAGCATAGCGTTTCCATGTATATAGGTATACATTCCGGGCATAAGAAATCTGCTTTAATGCATAATCCTCGATAACTAAGTAGAAGAAAATTTTGAAAAAATTTGTCTTTTCGTACTTGATGTTGAAGAACATTATCACCAAATTTGAATAATTTCTTAACATTTTGCCTTTTGTACCGAAACTCCTTAATTGATTTACTGAGGCACTTCCTTGAAATATGGAACTTGATCAAAATAAGATTTGGGGTCCTCCAAAAATGCATATTGGACTCGGATATCTCGCTAGAGTTTCATTTTCACAGCAATGAAAATCAATCTAACTATTTTTCTGATCATTTCTGCAATAAAATTCTGACAAAACCGAATGAGTTGCTAGTTTCAAGATCATACTCTACCGGCAAGTTAGTGCTTCTGATGTACCAACGCCGATAGCGGGAAAAGTATAATTTCATACGTTTTGCATTCTACTTTACAAGCAGTAGACACGAGTAACGTTTGCAAAACCATAAAAAGCTAAATAATCACAAGAATCATGCAATTTGTACAAAATTATTTCTACTAATATTTACATTGCATACTTACTGCCGATGCACTGCCTCAAAGACATGGCCAGGCGTGTCAATGTGCTCGCCAGAATAGCAGCGTACTCATCGAAGAGTCGATCATCTGTTAATTTTGCGTTAGTAAGTTAGTCGACTAGAATTCGTTAATGATTAATTATACTTTGTGGATTCCAACGCTATTTTTAGTGGTTAAAAATACAGGAAAAGCTTTGGATTCCCACTCATTTACTTTCTCTGAACTTGGGACGAGTCATCCAAGTTATTTTTTTTTTTTTTTTTGTTAGTAATCCAGTTATTGTTATTCGTTATATCCATTTTTCTACTCGCGTTCGATCTTTCGTTTTATTCTACAAAAGATTTTTCTAACGTTTCCAACTATCAATCGATGCGACCCTTTTCTTTTTCGGTATTTCACTATGAAAACAACTGTTTGACACTCACAATCCGGGTGATCATATAGACGATCGATCGGTGTGTCGTCCACATTGCCAACGAGTCCCTCCACTATTTTCTCGACAAATTCACGAACCGTTTCCATCGAATCTCCCTCTCTACGACCACCAGCAGCCAAATCCAATTCCGCATGGATGGCCACATGCTCAGCTCCTGTCAAAAGAAACAACGATTTTTATGTCACGAATTAAACACATGGGAGAACAAATCTTACGAAGTTCCCCAAGTTTTTATTTTATTTTTTTCGAAAAAGTTGGAAACGATTCAAAATTATTCGTCTCTTTTTGAGTTGCGGAAAATTTTACGTTTTGATGAAATAATTGTAGCGAAATGTTTCTCATTGTCGTTCAAACTTACTCATCCGCGAATTCGTCTTTCATGAAATGATTCAGCGGAGAAAAAAAAATATTTAAACGCTTCAAATTCATCAAAAAGAAAACGAATCGATAAAATTAACACTGCGAAGTTCACTCGATCAATTTTGGGTTCACGAGTCATGGAAATGTGGGTAGAAAATTTATTTTGTTTCATCCATCGCTCATTTTCGAACACAGGCGAACGATGGTTTTTTTTTTGCACGAGAAATTGAAACAAAAATCTGTCGAAAGCTTTCGAATGTGGGTGGATCGGAACACGTGCGCGTTCGTGTAACGTTCGTCGAGGCGTATCGAAAGCCGCAAACTGTCTGATGGCAGATCGATATTAGATCTCGTGCGGTTCTTCGAACTAACGGACGCGACTTTTCTACTCTGCTCGCGGGGTTCACACATATATAAAATAACAGGTATCAAATGTTACTTTGAAAATAAATCGAAATGAAAATCGACGGATTAACATTTTTTCTGACTTTCGTTCCTGAATTCATTGCTCGAGTTACACAATTTTCAAAACATTATTAGGAAAACGATAAAGATTTTCCAACAACACAAATTTCATTCAAATCTTTTTCACGAAGTCACTTAGTCAAAATACGAGTGCACAGAAACTTTTCTCTCTCTCTCTCTCTCTCTCTCTGCTCCGGATCAGCTCTGGACCTAAATGTCCCAAGCTCTCGCAAAGATGAGGCCGAGGGCGAGACGAGCGGAAGGTGTACGAAGCGCGGATGTTTTTTTTCACTTAATTTTTACGTTCGAATACGTTTATATTCATTGAATTTGACGTTCAATGATCGTTGTTTCTCGGTACCAGTACACGGAGGGCCAAACGATGTTGCCCGTGAGAGTACTGGAGCAGAACTGAGGTTCAACATCGACGTTCACGGCTCTTTCTCTCTCTCTCTCTCTCTCTCTTTCTCTTTTCCTTTTTTTGTCTGGATACACCATGACAGAGGACAATGTAACCTCTCCCAGAGAGTAGACGATCCTCGAGGACGGTTTTTCCGATCATAATGCATCTTTCCTGTCCTCCGGAACAGACTAATTAGCCCAAAACACCAAAAATCAAGCCCAAAACCAAACTCCCTGAATGTAAATCCGAAAAAAAGTATCCTAAAAGTTGAAGACACAAGGAATCATTCGCTCAAAAAGTTTAACCAAAAAATTTCGTTTTATTTGTACCAAATTCCATTTTTTTCTAAATGCCAGTTTCCACGATTGAAACTATAAACCGAGGCATAGTTTAAAAAAAAAAAAACAGTTTGTTCCTCTTCAATTTTAGAGCCAAAATGAAAAATGTTCTTTTTTTTTTTTTCAAATGACCGGTAACAAAGTTTCAAAATTTTATGCTCTCTTCCTGTGCTACAGTTTAACGATGAACCCGTGTGATAGGAGCAATAGAGAATGGCGGAACTGCGAGGATCAGAAGCGCATCGGAACAATGAGCATTAAACGAGTCAAGTCGGTGCGGGGGAGGATAGTCAACCTCGTACCTGCATCACGTACATTACTCCAACATATCTGTATATATATATTTGAAAACATATATAAACACCGGTAAAACAAGTACATGAGGTCTCTAACTGCGAAGTTATATACGTATATGTTTTCTCTATGTTCTGTTGCTGAGAGTAACGGTTCAACTGGTCCGTATGTATATATATATATATATGTATAACAATTCTGACACTTCCAACAGGACTAGTGCAGCGGTCGAGGTCGCGATAATGGTTCATCCGTGCTGGTATACAAATATATATCGCACTAGATCATCTCTTTTTATCTTATTCGTCTTCCTCTAATTTGTCATCTTTTTTTTTTTTTTTTCTTTAATCGCGTTTATTTTGTAGATTTGGAAAAGAAAGAAAAGTTTATCGATACGTTTGACCGTAACTCGGAAGCGAATGAAACGATTTTGATGAATATTTGATAGAAAAATAGTTCATGATCGTTGGCAGGTTTTAGGCTGCATAGAAGTTTCATAGACACTTGATAAATTGGGAAAAAAATGTGATAAAGTTCGAAAAAATTTAGGTCAAGTTTGAACAATTGTTTTACACTTTTGAAAATTTTTTTTTTTTTTGTGATAATTTTACAGAGTTTTAAAATAATGATAAAAATATTTATCAGAGAACACCGAAGTATTGATCTTTTTGTTGAAATATTTTTTTTTATTTTTATCAAATGACAAAAAAAGAAAATGAATGAAAATGGGAAAATGAGAAAAAACTCATTCGAAGGAAGCTAATTCGAGTTTGTTTTAGTTTTTCAGTCTTTTTGATTCGATGATCGAAAACAGGATTGACTTTTCTGACAATTCTAAATAGCCTTACGATATTTGAGCACGTATTTACGGAATTCCTCGCGGCGTTCGTTCATCAATTGGCAATCCTAACCAACCGAAAGACGAGACGAGTAGTAGAGAATAAGGGAGGGGGGGGAGGGAGAGAGGGACTTTCATGCGGGGTAGACGAACTATTGACCGCTGAGGGAATCTCGGATACGAGTGCATCGAAGATGCATCCGATTCGCAACGATTCCAGGGTCAAATGTTTTTATCCACTAGCTCTCCTCCCTCCCCCCTCTCTCTCTCTTTCTTTCTCAGTTTTTCTGCTCTTGTTCCCTTTCTATACCGAATGTCCTTTTTTTTCGTAACTCTATATATCGCGAGGCTCTTCCTTCCTTTATATTTACTGTTTCTTTTAATTCTCTCTTCTCCTTTTCTACTATATTCGTATACGTACATCGTGGGTTTCAGCCTCGTTCGCCCAGGACACTTTGGAATGTACCAGAGATCGCGTGTGTGCTACGTATTTCTCATATATATCTATATATTTATACGTTGAGATATATATGTGCTCACATATCTCGAGTGAGAATAAATAATTCATGCAACGTGAATTGTGCAGCACAAATTTTCTTCACATTTATTTTTTTTTTTTTCAACTCCGCGATCCTTCTCGATCTCACCAGGTAGGGAATTCGTTAACTCGTCTTCCGCAGTACAGTCCGTGAATCGTTGCGAGAAATAATGAAGAGGAGTCGAAACCTTTGAAATTTTTTCTGGTTTTTCGTTCATTTCTCAAGGCTCTCTTTTCAATTTATTTCTACTTGTGATTCATCGGTAACCGAATCTCGTTAAAAAAAAATCGTTATTCACGACTTTTAATCAAAGATTTGAATCTCGTTTTTGTAAATCGAGTACATTTTCGAATTCTTCATTGTTCTATTCTCTTTTTTTTTTTTTTTTTCGAGGTTTCAGTTAATTCTTCATTCACAATTCTCGTCGAGTGATTTTTGATAAAATAATATTTACCGTGATCGTTAGAGACTGAACATTGGATGTGATTTAATTTCGGAAATATTATTATCGTTTGCTTTCGTATCTAATTCTTGTATTATTATTCAAGGTAATAGTAGAATTTCATAATTTTACTAACCTTCGTCGTAAACCTGGCACTTTGCCGTGCTGAAATTCTTACTGTTTTCGGTCGCTGATGGTAGACCTCCGAAACTACGAAACCACTTTTCTCTCCTTCTTGCCCACGTTCTGCCGAAAACAAAAATTACAGCATCTTATAGGCATTTTTTTTTCTTTATTCATGAAACGAGTCAACGAAATTGAAGATGAAAGTTCGCGAAATTCTAAGAACGTTGGATAATTGAATGATAATTTTTCTGTCACTTGACATATTTCGAACGAATATCAGTCCTTGAAAAGAATTTTTCCTTCTCTAATGGAGTAGAATACGGTAAAAAATCGTATTCGATTATTTATTTATAGAGAAATAAAAAAAACACGTTCAAAAAATTGTAAGAACGTTGGAAAATTGAATATCAATGTGTCTGCTGCCAGCAGCCACGATTTGGCATAATTTCATAAAATTTTAATCCTGAAAAACAGAACTTTTTCTACTTCAAAGAAGTTGAGTAAAATCAAAATTGCAAATTCGATCATTTATTTATGAAAAAATTAAAAAAAATGGGTTTGCTGAAAACAATAAAAATAAGAACAACAAAATAATGAAGCAGCCGACGAATTTTATCCAGAGAAACGAAACAATGTTGAACATTTTTCTTACTTGTTGTGATAGCAGAAGAGACAGAACCAAGAATCTTCGAGCGAGTCCCAACGGCAGCAGGCCTTTCTGCACGATCTTGCACCGCAGTCGTTGCACTCGACGCCCCGCCCAACCAAGAAAGGTTTGAGACAACAAGCGCAACGGCTGTCGTCGTAAAAGACGCTCTTTGAACTTTTCCTAAAACGAATTAAGCATTTTTTTCAAACAAAAGAAAAAAAAAGTCCAAAATGAAATAAAACAACAATCGTAGAGGTTTTTCAATAATTCCAAGATCGAGAAACACTTTTTGTACGTTTTTCAGAATTATTTATTCTCAAACAACAGTCGAAAGTAACATTTCGTCATTTTGCTAAGATAACAAAAAAAAACGCCGACGAATATCTGCACAGTCATCTAACGAGCATTTGGATATTCCCGCGCAATTCATTTTGGGGCTACGCTCGCAGGTTGCATATTCACAAACAAGGCGCATCGAGACAAATGTTTGGTAGACTAAAAAATAATTTTTTTTTGTCGATTAGTCGAACTTTATTCGCACGATAGAATTGAAAAAAAAAAATGGACTTTTTTTCAATAAATTCTTCTCCCTTCGAACTTGAAGCGTTGTAAATCTGAATAGTTCTTAAAAATAACGTTATTCCCTATTTGCTACTTTTGAGATTGATATAAATCAAAGAACTTTGACACTTGAAACATTTAGAATACACTAGGAGTTTCGTATTTCTAGATTGTTCACATTTTATATTTTTCTTCTTTTTGTTTCGTAAGTTTGGTTTGACCTGACGATCGGTATCTCTGAATCTGTTTCACTCAGGGTCTCGGGCATATTTCACAATATTTTCGAACCAATGTGGCGTTGGTACAGGAACAAAAAAACGAAGGCCCGACACGTGGTATCGAAAAAAAAAAAATCAATCCTCCCGATCGAAGAACCTCGAAAGTGCCGAATCGTCTGGATGACTGTCCTCGTCTCCCTCCATCTCGAATGTGACGACCTTCACAATCACTACTTCGATAGTTATGAGCAAAAAGAATGCCATAAATGTTGCCAAATTGTAATGATTATCACCGCGAGATGTAACGTCATTTTCGAGCATTATCGTTGTGAACAAATTTGGCAGTAATGACAACATTTTGTTTAACGAATATTCTTGATCTTTGTCGATGAAAATAAGAGATTTTATTCGATCATTGATTATCTAATCAAATAGTTTCGCACTCCTTCACTTATATCGTAGATTCCTTTTCACGTAATTGCCATTTGCGAATTTTCACCAATTTTTAGTTTACAATTATAACAGTTTTTTAAGTCCATTCTTTCCGAGCAATTTTCTTTTCGTTATATTCGAACGATTTATTTTATTGGCGGTTAATAAATGACGCGAAACTTGTCCAACAGGTGAAAAGGCCTGCCAAACGATGAAGCAACTTTCCCTTCCAGCAATCCACAGCATAGCTCGCTATTACTCAATCCAACACGCGATCTAACGAGCCTCGAGCTCTTATGTCTTGTGTATACCGTCAGTTTTACACATATATACAGATATTATGTATTTAATTAAACTCGAGCATTCACTCTACTCGGAGTAAAATATTTCGTGGCACTGAAAGAATGGCTAAATCGTCGATTAATTCGGGTCATTCGATTTTTTATATCGACCTGTGTGTGCTCCACTTGGAAATTCCAAACCAATTTTATGCAGAGCACGAAAATCATCAGTTTTTTTTTTTTTTTTTTTTTTTAATTATTCTTTCTTGTCTTTTGGATCAAACTTTTTCAATGGATAAATTCTCGAATCACATTGATTGAAATATTCTCTCACAGCGTCTCCAAATCCTTTAGATTTCTTATTTCAATATTTTTCCAAGTGATCTCGTGCTCAAAATCCAAGGCTACTCACACCAGTAAAATCGTTTGTCCTAAGAAATTTTTCACAGGCACGAGCTAATGGTCGCTACAAAGAAGACCCAAATCGTGCTAATTCGACGATGGTTGTTTCCAGTTATGATTTTTCGTGATGAAAATATTCGATGGCCTTCTTTTATCCATAGAAATACGATTGTTCGTTCGATGTTTCACTCTGTTCGATGCCCGTATTCTATTTATTTTATCGATCAGTTTGATTCGTCGAAAAAGCACTATTTTTCAAATATTCAGCCACGATATATCACTATCGGCGCGGTTCTCAAAGATCCTGCGCCCCGAAATATGGCACAGGATTCGCTCTAGTTTCAGCGATGCGCGATTCCGGTACTTGTATTTCCAAATGTCATCCGGTCGCCGCTTGTTTGATCCTTGAATCGTTGTTTTTCCGACCGGTGCACTGACGGACTTTGTGAAAAAAAGTAGGTTTCGATGCCAAAAATGAGGAAATGCTCGTTACCGAGTTAGAAAAAAAAAAAAAAACTCAATTTCTCAGTCGAAATAATCGCACGATTGGTCCGTTTTCCAAAGATTTTTCCATGTCCTTTTCCAGATGTTCGACAACTATTTATCGTGATCTTTTTGCCGAGGTTTTATAGCGAAAAATCGAGCAACCAATCGATTTTGAATCCTTTTTTTTTATTTCAGTCGATAAAATTCTTCATCGGATCATCCATGCTCGAGAACTCCAATATCCTTTCCAAGATTTTTCATTTGGGAAATGAAAAAAACTCGTCGATAAATCGTACCAGCGAAAATGGTGGTCCGGAGGAACTTTTTTAGCGCTGTGATGTTTTGTATCCACCGGTTGGTTTGGCGTTTGTGCTCTTTCTGACGGCGTTTCGCTCTGTGCCCGACTGACCGTTCGAAAGTGACAGTGCACAAGGCACAAAGAACCAAAGAGTTTCATATACACGCGTATATCCACGGATACGAGGCTGAATAAACTCGTGTAAACGCGTATATATATATACGCTGATAAACACGTATATAAATATATTCACAAAGCAATTAATTCCGCGTGGAGCACAAACGAACGATCGGAATGATAAAAAGTTGTGATAATTTTTCGTACAGAACGAAATACGCGTAATAAAATTGTGAAAAAAAGGGGGAAAAAAAAAACAAAAAAATCAGCGAAGAAACAAGCAACGGAGCGACAATACGAGGTAAGCCCGAGATTCTTACGTCACAGGTATACGATCTTTGAGAGCCCGCTGCCCCCCCCCCCCCTCCCCTTTCCCGCTCCTCTCGTAATCGCTCGACTGATTCACAGACTCACCGACTCCTTGTCCGCGCAGTTTTATATGAACTTTCTGTGAATTTTTCGAGCGCCTTTTGCCACTCGTCTATCACTGTATACATGCTTTTTTTCTTTTTTTTTATTTGTGTTCTTTTTTACGTACGCGAATTGCATCGCATGTAACGTTTGTATGATTTAAGTATGCCAAAAAAAAACGTGCCGCGTTTCAAATTTCCGATTACCCAATCGATCGTTCGAGTGTACGCAATTTGGAGAGAATTTTTATCGGCGACCATTCATGATTCATTGCCAAAGTGCATTATTTCTTCCAACTTCGAGCCTCAAATTCGAGCTTCAATTTTTGAGTCTCAGTAAATATTGCACTTTGAAAATGATTTCGATGAAATAAATAATGCTCAATTTATCTAGGCGAGAAATTTTTTTTTTATACATAATCATATCTGGTTTGATCTGTATAGTGATGTATGAGTGTATTTATGATCATATACCAAAATTGCCCAGGTCTGATCATGTATAATTGTACATAATCATAAATACGCTCATATATCTATCGATATATGAACAGATATCATTATAGATGAATGAAATTTTATAATGATGAATATATGATGATGTGCATATGGTCATAAATGCGATATTAGATATCCAAATACTTCGGTATTCAACGATAGCTTCTAAATATCGATACTCACGATTTTGAGTCCACTTCTCTCTGCTTAAGAGAGATGTACATCGAAATTGAGTTTCGAACGTGATTACTAATTGTCAACAAGTCATAATCAAATTGGATAGGGTGGTTAACTTATGAGCGGACGGACGATGCGTCGCTAGCGCGAGAGTGCAGCGACTTGGGCCCTCTGTCGGATAATTGTCGAACCATAAAACGGAAGTGAAATGAACTGTCTTTATGTTTATATCTGATCAAATATAGGTCCATACTAGTTGGCTGTCCTCATATATGATACCAGCTGTGCCTGCGGGTTTCGCCTGTCGCATATCTAGCAGGAAAAATAATAAAACGAAAGATTTTCATTTTTTTTTTTTCAATTTTTCATCATTTCCATTGAAAATACTGCAACTTTTTTTCTATACCGGATTGAGCATTCAGCCACCGCTCGTTTCGGTCGTTTTTCGATTTCCTTCAAATTGAACGAAATTGGAAATTGATCGAAATCGTTAAACTTTTTTTTTTGCATATCTGTTGAAATTAAGATAACGAAATTTTACAAAACCACAAACTCAGTTTGAATCATGATCTTTAATCTCGTGAAAGAATCATTGCAATCGGTTCAGTCGTTTCCGATTGAAAAGCGGCCAAACATTTTTTAGCGAACAGATTTATATATATAGAGATATGAATTTATATTTACTCATAAACATGTCCATATTTACTCAGATATGAGCCTATTTCGGATAGATATTCTCAGATGCAATCGAATATGAGTTTATTCATAGACTCATATCAACTCGGATATGCGTCGATATTAGACGTACATGATCATATATGTGATCATGTATGGCTCGATATATGTAGTGATATTCAATTATCCCTTTGAAGCATAGTGACATACTGGTATGTCACCTACTTTAACTCTGTTATCCTTCAATCTTCAATGGATTGAAGGAAAACAGAGTTAAAGTAGGTGACATACCAGTATGTCACTATGCTTCAAAGGGTTATACATGATTCTACATATAAATTTATCCATAATCATATATATATAATTTTATATACAGTCATAAATAAATATACATGATTATATATGAAAAAAAATGTTCTCGGGCAGTGGAATGAATAACTGCAGTTTCTTGACTTCATGACATTCATGCGTGATTCGTAACGCAAAAGAATAACGCGAAGACTCTTCTGACGTAATTATTTTTGCAAACAATGGCTCAAGTGGCATTGGAGACAAGGTGTATTAAAAAAGCAGCGAAATGTGCTCATTTAATAGTCCAAGGCAGGAGGGATTCTTCATTTTGTAGAGCTCCGTATCGATTTGCCTTTTTCCTTTTAATTTGCATCGATTTTTGTACACGCGATGAGAAATATTCATTATTTTCATTCGTTACTTCTAACATTAGTCGAATTTGATAATTTTTCAAATATTGTCGAGTATATTTTTGTTTTTTCATTGTTTAACGAAATTTTGATTCTATTTTTCGTGATACGTTCAGACCAAGATTGTATGATCTTTCTTAAAAAAAAATTGCGTCTTAAAATCTCTTGATCAATTAGTCGAAAATCGATGTCAAATGACCAGTCGATTATTCACTGTTCAAGAAGCAGGCACCATGTTATTTCCATTGTTACATGTGATTAGCCCGTGGCACTTGAAATTCAGTAACTATTTATAAGTCGTGTGTGTAGGACGCAGAAATTTTTTTTTTTTCTTCATTCTTTCGCGCGTTTCATAGTGAGACGAAATTGAGTAATTGTTAAGCAACGATTATCCCACGAACGAGAATGATCGTACACTGAATGGAAAAAAAAATGCCTTATCGAATAAAATTTATCGGCGAGCCGTCACACTTCCATTTTTTTTTCGATACCTGTAAAGAAAAATATTGATGAAATCGTTTCTTCAAATCGATTCTCAACACGTTTGTCTCGAAAGAAATTTGGAAAATTGCAAAGTTTCGAAATGTCATTAAACTCTATACAAAAATTCAACGAGGTCGTGGGAAGTGAATATAAAAAAAGGAAGCTTTACTATTAATTATTTGTCGCTGATTTTTCGAGTGTTTGCTCCGTCGAGTGAATGAGGCTTGTGGCTCTTTCAAGTGTTCGGATAAACAGGAGAATAAAGATTCGTCGGTTGTTATTGTTCAACGCTGAGTCAGAGAGCTGTTAGGAACTCCGTTTACATTTATTTCATATTTATATATAAACCACGCACTCTCCACCGGGTCTAGAAATTGCTGCGAAATTTCATAACGTTACGGTCTATACCGTAATCCATTTTACATAACGACAATAAGCGTGTAATTTTTTTTTTCTTTTTTTTTTTTTCTTTCTCTTCGCATTAATAGTGACTCTCGATTTAACCGTTACGCGTTACAATGTTTCGTTGAGCTGTGTGCGACGCATGAATGAAATACCGTATAAAAAGAATTTCAGAGCGGAGTGTATACGAAAAAAAAAAGCAGCGTGGAGAATAAAATGGATGAAAAAATGAGCTGCAATTAAAGATGAAAATTTCTCCGGGAATTTAGCACTTTGTATGTTTTCGTTCGAGGATTATTTCACTGGCGAATTTAACGATCGATTCTCTTGGCGATTGAAAAATTCTTATGATTTTTTTATGATTCCTTTTTTCTTCTTTTTTACCGTTTTCTCATGGAAGAAACCGAACCGTTTTACACCAGAAATTCGTTCGTACCGTGCGATATTACGTGGGCAGAAGCGACTGACGTTCTTCTCGTTATTTGTGCACCATTCGAGACGTCGAGCCGAGTCGTCGTCGTCGTCGTTTATTTTTTCTTTACCAATTTTTTTTTTTTTTTTTTTTTTTCTTCACACGCTTTTCGTTCGTGCTCCTGTCAACTGATAAGAGAACTAACGCAGGTATGAAATACGGACGAGAGGGGAGAAAATGAAATAGTACGACGACAATGAGGCAGACCAGCAGCTACAACCGGCACGCTCTGTATTTTTTCTTGAAACTCGTTTCATGAAATTCTTTCGAACACTTGTGCCCTGCTGCTGCTGCTCGATTAACCAGTGTCTGTGTCATTTTGCCACTTTATATTATTTTTTTTTTTTTTATCGAACGTCGCATCTCCGGATTTTTACTCGCTTTTATGGCAGACTGCTTTTAAAATTAAAAACTGCTTAAAATTCAATTATAATTTTCATTGCGTTTTCAGTTAATTAAAATACTTTTTTTCCCATCTAATTATCAGTTGATACACTTTTTTTCGTGTTTATCTTTCTTGAACTGGATTCAGATGAAACGTCAATTACAAGAAATCCAACGAATTTTCTCTCTCTTCTCATGGGTTCTCTCTCCTTCGTCGATCAACCATTTTTCAACCGAATTTTTTGACTTTATATCGCAACATCAAATTTTTATCGATGTTCATCGTTCACATTGACCCAAATACACTGATTTCATATGAATTATAGCAATAATAACAAGCTTCGTAACATATAATTTATAATGAATGTGCATCTATGCGACATTATTCATTATTTGGGTCAATTTTTGCTCGGTCACGCTCGACAATGATACAAATTATATAAATACAGATATAAATGAAAATGCTTTACGAACGGGGTCAATAAAAATAACAGACTCGCATGCAAGAATTTTAACGAAATAACGTTATTATAAGCTGCGTGTGCCAAGGGAAGCGGTAATCGAAATGATGAATAATGTTTTCTCTTAAGGGAGTTCATCTGGTACCGAGCAAGTCAAAACCCAAAACTGTCACGACTAGCGTAGTCGGCTCAGTATGTTTAGTGTGTTTAACCTCCAAAGTTTAACCTCCTTCTTCGAAACAAATTAATTTATTCTGAACCTCATAAGTATCGAATGGATTTTGTGAAGTGGTAAAAAGATTTTTTAGATATTTTTTAAGCATTTATAAAAGCTTCGTACGAAACTGTTTGTCAATGCTTGCGAATTTCATGTTTACAGACGGGAAAACCACAGAAACGCATAAGGAACCGTGTTAAATTGGGAAATCTGTTTTTATTAATTTCTCTCAAACAAAGTATTCTAAGGACCTGAAATTTTGACAGGTGATCTAGTTGATATTGATAACTGTATTCAAAATTTTTAATCAATATCTGTTTGTTAATTCGATTACCAGATGAATTCCCTTAATTCATCATTTTTTGTGGAATTGAATTTCTCTTCGATGATCACCGATGATAAAAAATGAAGAAATAAATGAACGATCGAAGGTAATGAGAATTGATGTTTTGCATTTTGAATATTTTCGCTGTTTCACTCAAAACGATGATTTAAAATTATGCATCGAGTCTCTCGAATAGACATTTCAACGTTGCAGTGTAAAGCTTTGTGCAATTTGCAACAACTCTCGCCTTCCTCGTTCTGTAATTAGAGTTACTTAGCACGTATAAAAGAACGAAGTCGCGGTGCACGGACGCGCGAGTTCTTCCGAACAATCTCACAGACGAAAACAGACAAAATGTAATAAAGAAATGAGAAAACAAAGCGAGATAAAAAAAATTACGGCGTTTTCGCGTCTCACCGTTTCTCGTGACTTCGACAGAGCACCATTCGTAGGAGAAAAAATTTAATTGCTCTCTTCACCTCTCCCGGTTTCATGAAGAAAATTTATTTTCTTTTTTATCAATCTCACAACACACTTTTTCTTTTCATCTAATTTCACAATATTCATTCGACTGATAATTTTTCTCTCGATCGTTGAACCATTAATTTAAATATTATTTGTTAAATCAAAGTGATGAATTTTTGTTTTCGAATGAATTCGAAGTACGAATTTGGTATCATTTCAACGAATATTACAGTTTAATTATTTGAATCGAATCGACGCTCCGGTCGCGATGGTTTTTTTTTTTAAACTTTTTTTTATTAATTCTATTTAATCGAAAATGAATGGTCGATTATTCGTATCGAATTTTCACGAGATTCAAGATGCACGATCAGTCAATATCGTCGATTTAATTCTGATAAAAAAGTTCGATCGACAAATATTTTTTATACTTTCATTCAATTTGAGCTGATAAATTGTCGAGTAATTAATTCGATTAATTAGCCTTGCGGTGGTTGCTTCGTTCAATTTTTTTTTAACACGTGCGATTTTTTTGACGAATCAATTGAAAAAATGAAGAACGAAAAGTAACGAATGCTGCACTCAACGAACGTAAACTAACCACGAGAACAAGCATTTCAATAATGAAAAAGTTTGAAGCGTGGTTGGATCTCCTTCCCTCTTTGACTCGCGGCACCTATTCGTACTTCCGGTTATTCCCTCGTGCCCACTGCCCACGATGTATCCCATTGTTCGATATGGGTTTGATAGAATACTCCATTGTGCAATTACCTTTTACCATTAAAGAATATATCGCGGGCTCTCGAGGCTCTGACTCTCTCGATGGACGAGAAACGGCACGAACTCAACTCACGTATGGCATCCTAATTTTTTTTTTTTTTCAGAGTATTGAACTCTCGCGTCATCGTATCACGCGTGACTGACAAACGGTCGCTCACTTCCGGTCGAAACGACGCGTCTCTATACGGGCCCCTCTTCCAATGCAACGGTGACGATTTTACCGGTACGGAAGCAATACTATTATATTTTTTTTCTGTTTTTAAAACGAAGAATTTTTCAGCCTTTAGATTATTCGAAATAAAAATTTAAGAAACCAAATGACACCGAGTTTCTATCTTTCAATTATTAAAATACATCTTTTTCTTGCATCCTTTTTTGAGATATTTTCATCGCGTTTTCACGAAAGTCCAGAAAAATCAATGAAAACTTAGTAAATAAAAGGTTTTTAGTCAACACTCGATGCACGAACCCAAAAATGATCTCTCAAGAGGATTGAATACAAAATGAAAATCGAATTTTTAGATCTCTGTTTTTTCAACTGCAATGAACAATAAAAAAATTATAATTCATAAATAATTAGATTTTGAAGATTTTAAACATAGTGATAAAATTGAAATTAAATTGTTTTCAACATCCTCCAAGTTTTAGGCGACATAAAAGGGTAGAATACGGTCACTCGTTTTTTGCTAATTACACTAAGAAAAAAAAACATCCAGTTGCTTCAACTAGGATCTATTTGAATCAAATTAATTTCATTCTTTGTCCCGTGGCTTAATAGTGCTCAATTCAAGACTAAAAAATTATTTTCTTCGATTTGAATATTTTTATACTTAAGATCAATGAAAAATCTATTTTTGGAAATTTTCAATTGAAAAAAGTTTTCACAAATTAAACACGAGCTTGTTGTTGAACTGCAAAATATACTTATCCCTTTGAAGCATAGTGACATACTGGTATGTCACTATGGTAGGTGATATAGCAAAATATACTTATCCCTTTGAAGCATAGTGACATACTGGTATGTCACTATAGTAGGTGACATACCAGTATGTCACTATGCTTCAAAGGGTTATAATATTTATGTTAGAAATGTTTCGAGGCTCTGCGCCACGTAGTGGTCGAGCGATAAGCTTCAACGTGATTACCCGAATAAATGCACTCAAATAGCATTATTTATTTGATTCAAATACAGCATGAGGCAAATAGAAATTTTTTCGATTTAAATTGAAAAAAATCGAATAAACGATCCTAGTAGATTGAAATAAAAATTTTTTTCTGGTTATAGCCAAATGCATCGATTACACAGATTTGCTCTTGATGGTCGTTGATAAGATTCCTGTTTTCGTTTCGCACGAAATTTTTGATAACATGTGGAGCATTGAACCAGTGTTCAGCTGTATGAAACTGCGAGCGTAGGTGTGAAAGAGGCAAGTTGGGTGACCCATTGTCGTGTCATTCTCTGATTTTCCCAGACTCGCTAGATCCACTTTATTCTCAAGTGATTGCCTGAAACGTGGTTTCTCGACTTCTTCCAACGGAATGAATTGTTTTTTTTTTTTTTTTATTCTTTTTTTTTTGTATTCTTTTTTACACGTGGACTAAATCGCGACTGCTCAGACAATGCAGTTCTGGTGAATATTCAAATCTGCAATCTCGTCAGAGGATACGAATCTCAATTGTTTATTAAACCTAAGCGAGAGTCGGTCTTCTGAGAAAAGGTCTAAATAATGCTTTACCCTACTTCACTCGGGGTTAAACATTCTGACGATTCCGACAGATCGAATCTACTTTCATGTCGTCCCAAAACAATTAACCTCCATTTCCTAATCACCCAAATTCCATTTGGAATCGATTCTCTTCGTTGTTTTTCTTTTCGTTTTTTCAAACAGAATCCGATTGGATGTAAATGTTGACCGATTATTCAAGTTTTTGTAAAACTTTCCCCCATCAAATGATCTCCGTTATTCTCACTACGTTCATTACATCCCGGAATTATTGTTGAACTAAAGGAACGAAAGATAAAATTAGTGTGTATAAACGAACAACTGTTGTGAATGATTGAACAATCGTTGAATCGCTTAACAGTGCAGAATTTTTTTTTTTCCATTTGTCAGTTTTTCTTGAAAATACTTTCAAATTAGTCGGCTGGCATCAAATTTATTGATAGATTCTCTGGCCCCTTCGAATGCAGCCTGATTTACTGTCGTGTATTCCAAACCACCTTTCTCAGGCTCTCTACGGCATGTCGATTAAAAATTTTTGATTTCCCTATGAAATGAACTTTGATAAACAGTAGTTAAAGCACGACGAATTTTTTCAACGGTATTGATTACGAGAAAAAATACAAGGCAGTAGCTAATGTATTATCGATTTTTTCGAACAGTGAAATTCTATTTTGAAAATAGAGCATCATTTGTGTGCTTGGATCGAGCCGGTGCTCACGATTCATATTTCCTACATATTTTCAGTTGTGTCAAGCCTTATTTACGTTTGTTTGGTCAATTTGTTAGTCACGCGAACACGAAATGCATAATAATAGGAAAAGGAAAAGAAAAAAAAAATGAAGTCTGCAGCAATATAGGCAGAGAGATAATTTCGTTCGAATAAAAAATTTCATGGCAATATACAAAACAACCCATTTCGAAAAAAAAGTTCCAGCTCCAATTTCGTAAACAATATAAGCATTTTTCTCCTTTTTAAAGTTTCATCTAGCTCGGATTACTCACAAATGTACGCAATTAAAAAAAAATGTATTCAACTCAATGGTAGGCATCGTAGTAGTTCGTATTTATTAAAAACAAATGAATATCTCTTTACGTTAAATAAAAACGAAGATTGGTCCAAATAAATTAATTTGGAGCCTCAATTTTTTTGAATCGAAGATGGATTCATTTTATTCGAATACCGAATTATTGGAAAATGTGAAAACAATCAATTTTTCAATAATAAAATAAATATCAAATGAACTTTTTTTTTACGGTGTTCTATTCATATTTCGCTGTCGATAGTACACGTGTTCTTTAGGGGTATCGATTTCGACGTGTTCCTGATGATTTAGCAGCAGATATGAAAGTTCAGACTTGTTTGCGCTCTGCAGGAGTGACACGTCCCGAGTATATATGCGGAATGCAAAAAGTCGTAACGCATGTCCTTGTTGCTCGTTGAAATCGCCAGGAACTTGGGAAAACGATGAATTTTTCTCGTGTGTACGTCTCGAGAGAAAACTTCGAATTACCTAACTGTAGGTTCCAGGGGAGTGATAAAAAAAAGTAGGGCATTTCTGAAGCCTGTGCAGAGAGATACACCAGGTCGAACCTTCAGTAAAGAAAGTGGAATTGACCGGGACAATAGCTAAAAAAATGTATATCGTTCGGTTATGTTGCGTAGTCTTGTTTTTTGGGTTGTCGTGGAATTTCGTTCACTCGACCCAGTGGGTGGACGACCTGACGGAATATTTGGTCGAAAATTGGGAATTTCATCAAGTGAAGTTTATGACGAGACTCGATGACAACGAAGTCTTCGAGACTCCGGTGATCGACGAGTTATACGTTAAATTGATGCAGAATTTGCCTATGGTGAGAATTAATTTCGGAGAAAATTTTGAACTTCCGGCGAATTCTGTTCCCGACGAAACTACCGATAAAATAACTCCGATCGATACTTCGGCTACTCTTTTTCTTCTCGCGATCGAGTCTCGCGATAATATGACGATTCCGACAACGAAAAAATTCATCGACGCTGTGGCCGAGATGGCTACCTATCACTATGGCCCCAAGTACCTGATCGTTTATTTCGTTCGTAAATCGAGTGACCATGTCGAAGAATTGTTGCAGTATGCTTGGACCAAAAAAATGCTCGATTTGACAATTCTCGAGTTGGTTGAACCGGAAGTTCCAAGACGCTCCATCATAGTTGAACGTCAAATTGCTTCACCGATTATTCGTTACCTGAATCCGTTCAAGAAGGAATACACCAGAGATAATTGGACTGCAAACGAGAATGACGTTTTCCCTAACAAACTTGATAATTTGTGGGGTTACCCTCTGAGGGTAGGAATTGGAAAGATAGAAGCACTATCGGCGTTTGCAACTGGGCATGTAATTTCGATCTTAATGGAGCTCGAAAAAAAAATTAATGTTTCTTTGGTATTCGTTGACATGCCTATAGTATATGATTCGAACGATAGGCAGCGTTTTTATCTGGACACAGAATCAAACAACATAGATATCAGTTTGTTTCCATATCCTTACTTTTACAATGGCTGGAACGATACACAACGAACAGTGACGGTGTACATCGATTCATTTTGTGCTGTCGTACCGGTTACGGTAACACCACCCAAGTGGGAGATTTCTGTAGACATGGATTTCTATTTGGCTTATCTTCTGAGTTTTAGTGTTGTGCTGATCGTTTGGACCTCAGTGCGAATACTCCGAATCGATTCGTATTCGTGGCGAATTTACAATATCATCTGTTTTCTTCTCGGCTTTCCCGTTAACCAACAACCTCGAGATAATATCGGACGTATTATTCTCGCTTGTTTGTTCGCCGTATCAGCCATATATTCGTCCTCGATTTATACCTCGATGACAAACATCACTTGGCGAAAAATCGTTGAAACTGGAATTGAATCTTTGGAGGATCTCGACAGATCAGGGCTGACACCTTACGTGGAGGAATTCGATTTTATGAGAGCTGCTAGCATTTTTGACGGCCCCTTGAAGAATTTGAAAAACATAACCCGTAAAGTTAACAGCATTGTTGACTGCCTTTTTGATTGCGCGTACCACAAAAATACAACTTGCTTAACGCGAAAACAGATGACTAAAATGTTTGTGATGAGATGGAAAGACGAAAAATTTCCCATGATGAAACTACTCGAGCCTTGTTTTTGGAACGAATATTACAGTTTCATAGTGGGCAAAAGATCACCGTATCGTTCGGAACTGGATAAAATAATCATGAAATTCCAAAGTACTGGAATTCCCACAACAACATCTTACGTGGATGAGGTATTGAAAAGGCAATCGCATCAGTCTCGCGAAGACTCAAACGAAGAAAAGCTCAACACCGATAATAACGAATTGTTTCAACGGTTATTGGTGATCGGTGTCGTGGGCTATTCACTCTCGATCATCGTTTTTATTGGTGAAATCATCTATCATCGGGTATCCACGTATATAGAATCAAGAAGACGACCGCATCCTCCACCTTTCCCCTTCGTCCAATAAAATTTCTTCGAGATCGAAGAAAAAATTTTCTCCAGTATTAGAAGTTTCAACACAATTACATATAGAACTGTCCAGAAAAACAGTGACTTTATCAAGACAGTTCTTTCAATTCGAACCAACGAATCAGTTTAATCTCAACTCACTGTTAATCAAAGGTGTTTTCGTTTATGTAGAAATCGATAGAGCATATTTTTAATCAATCTTGAGGTATTTGAAATCCGTTAATTAGAAATTTCACTAAAATCTTACACAAAAGAAATTCTTTCCGAAAAAAATTCCTTTTACATCACACAAGAAAAAAAAATAAAGTTTGGCAAAATTCTAGCCCTACAATTCGAATTTCGGCCATTTTTCGAAAAATGGATATAAAATAAGTCGACCTTGACAAAAATTAGATTTTCGTCAAATTTGAGAAAGGAATTTGATCTTCGGAAATGAATTTTTTTCAAAAAATTCTTCTTCAGATACTTCAGCCACATCTTATTATCGACTTATTTTTTATGCACTTTTTCAATTCCGTTGATAACAATATGTGTTTTCACACGAATGAAAAGTTATTTCAGTAAATGCACTTTTTTTTATATAAAATAAAAGATTGGAATTGGTTCTGTTTTGAGCATTTCTACGAGTACGTAATTCAAAAAATCTGCACATTCCATATAATTTGATGTGCATTATGGAATCATTCATCATCGCGTATTGATATAATATAAAATTAAAAATATTATCACACTTTTCCTTCTTCCGTACACAGAATAAAATTTATCAACCATTTTTATCACAAATTTGTTAAAAATTATATAGAAATGTGGTAAAATTAATGAGGTAATTCGTGTGTTCTCACTTACGTCGTATTGAAACCATGGGAAAAAAAGCACTCGTCGAAGAATAAAATACTTAATTCATGGGAATTGCAAAATGATGAAAACTCACCGAAAAAATATCTTTTCAATTACTCTTAAGCCTCAAACTTTTGTATCACGTAAAAGTACACTAATGTGATCTATCAGTTGCCTGAGTGGGGGGTCGATAACTGCAAAACGTGTATCTATGCTTTTCAGTTATCGATTTCCTGCTCATGCAACTGATAGGTAGAGAACATATTTCTTCGATATTTGATGTTCCAAGTGATGCATTGTTAAACCCTTTCTGTAATTTTTTCAATTCAAAGTTGACTTGATAACAATTTTTATTTCACGAAACGGCTATTACCCTTGAATCGTTTGTTCCGCGCAAGAACCAACCCAGAAAAAAAAAAATTATTTCAATCAACTAGAATCGTTTATTTGATTTTTTTAAAATTTGAATTTAAAAAAATTCTGTTTGCTTCAACTAAAAAGCTGTATTTGAATCGAATAAATAATGCTGTTTGAGTGCATTTATTCGAGTGCTCGCGTTAAAGCTTCTTTCTGCGCTCTGGATGTGCATAAATAGCGGAAATCCAAATAACACTTACTCAAAAGGGACCATGTCTAAAAACAAACAGAATGTCGTGAATTTTTATGCCCATCCAGGATTGCAGACTCATGGAAATATTATTCAATAATAATTATAATAATATTAAATATAGCGTAAATAATATGATAAGTATTTTTCGCAGCTCAACAACAAGCTCGTTTAATTTGTAAAAACTTTTTGAAATTTAAAATCGCAAAAATAGATTTTTGATTGATCTTAAATGTCAAACTATTAAAATCAAAGAAAGTATTTTTTTAGAGTTGAATAGAGCTCTATTAGACCATGGGACAAAGAATGAAATTTCTTTGTCCATTTGATTTAAATAGATCCTAGTTGAATCAACTAGATGTTGTGTCCGGGTGGCTTTCAAAGACTTTCTTTGTATCGAAAATGATCTGTTCTACCTGAGAAATCCACAAAATCATAGTGCAAGTATTCCTTCGATAATTACAAGCAATTCTCAATCGATTTTCAAAGAAATATCCATTTTTTGTTTATAAACTGTGATGAAATGTCAACGTCTGTTTTCGAAAAAGTTTTATCCGTTGTTACGAATTCAGCTCTGTCGATAGGAAATATTATATAAAGGATTGATCGAATGAAAAATCTGTTCCAATCTTATATTTCGCTTCACCTAAGATAAGAATATACTTAAAGAGAATCCCGTCCATATTTATTGTACGAGTGATATTTTAAAAATACTCTCTGTGGTTTGAATAAACGAATCGTGCAAATAACTCCTCTCTTAATCATTCAATTTTTCTTTCGTCATTTTGAAAAATGCTAATTTACTTAGAAATTCTTATCCGCTGTGATACTCGATCCATACTATGATGTTAATTAATTTTTCTCGACACAGCCAATCGTCCGCCAGTCCCTTGTTGAATCCCCAAGTTTTATTTTCTTCCTGCAGTCGAGCACAAGACCAAATTGCATGTGCTTTTTCAACGTCCTTGGAGATTTCAACGACTGACGAGAACATATCTAACCGCTTTTTATATTCTGCATATGAAACGAGAGTATAATCGTTCCTGTTTATCGAGTACAAACAATTTTGACCCTTCGGTCAAGGATGATCGATAGTTGAGTAAAAAAAACAGCTGGAACTCCCTCGTTGTCTCTTCCCAGCTGACATTAATAATTTCAGTTATAAATAGAAAATTCGATACGAAATGAACGTTTAAAAAAAACCTCATCGATCATTTATGCTGTAAAGCTTTTTTTTTCTGTGTGCATTTTCCAAAATTAAAAAAAATGTTAAAAACATCAAAAATTGTATACGCACATCCGCCTTTTTTCTCGTATCACGTAAAAGATTTCACCGATTTCACCGATTCATAAGGGTCAGATTTTCGGAATGAAAATTTACCGATAAATGTTATCTACGACAATATTTAAATGAGTTATGTTCGAGCTATATCGAACGTTAAACCGTCGAATAACCGGCTTCAGAGTGGAAAGTTGAAATTCAAGAGTTTCTATTAAGATGATACGGGTCCTGGCGTCTGATAACTCGATGTGAAATCGATCTGAATTAATATTCGAGTTACCAGGAGTGTTTTGATCGCGTGCACGAATAGCGGATTCCTCTCCTTCGAAAAATCGTTCAATTTCACTTTCGTGAAGTGTTTCGATCGAATTCACCGGTGCAGATGTTGAAAAACTCTTTTTTTATTTTATCCCTCGTGGGCGATGTTCTGATTGATTGTGAAACGATTCCAATTATGTTATCACCGATGATAAAATAAAATTCGTTCAATCACAGTCCATCGATCCACGAAAAAAAAGGGGAGGAAAAAGATTACGGGAGCAATGAATTCAATTTTTTGAAAATAATCTTTCAGCTCGATCATTTTTTTTCACCGACAGATCAATATTTCAAGCAGCTAAAATTATGACCATTTTCGCTATACGAAACAACTTGAAAAAATGTTCAAATTTTCGGGTGTCAAAAATATTCATGGAAAAAAAAAAAAAATGTCTTTTTAATTCATGAATGAAAGAGACCTCGGGAAGGAAAAATTTCTCGAAATGTTTGAGAACTCTCGATGTTAATGAAGAGAAAGTCGTGATTTTTCGATATATCTGCTTCCGGAGAGACATTCCATCATTACTTTTACTATTTTAAGAGTATCGACCTACTAAGGTCGCTTTATGGCCTTCTGAAAATTCTTGTCAACGTCCGTTCTGCGCTGGTATCCGTTTCCATAAAAAAAAAAAAAACAGCGTATTTATCGTACTCACCCTTTCCGAAAACTTTCAATTAACAGGTAAAATATTCCAGATGCAACTCCAGCGACGATGAATCCCACAGTCGGTGGAACGATCATTTTCAACTGATTTTCATTCATTTGCGATGAATTTTTTTCTCCAAATTTTAACAACACAAAGTTTTATAAATATTTTTCAACTCCACACGAAAAAAAAAAAAAAAACAAAAAACACTTTATTTACACAACGCACTCGTCGTTCCAGTCATTCAAACGGATCCCTTCGTTTTGTCACGTCGCTGCAATTGATCAAATATAAAATAATTCAAAAACGATTATTCAAAACGGTGCAATCAGTTTTCTAAACCACTAGTAATTGTTCAAGCTGAAAAAAAAAGTAAAGAAAATTCCTACTTTTTTGTATTTCGAAACGTAAATTTTTTTTTGTACAAAGTGTAAGAAATTTTGTATAATTTTCATTAGAACATTTGAGATTTCCGGATCTAAAACCGAAAGGCATGCGAACTGGAACACAAAACGAGAGATACTGCACGAAATGCGTTGGACACCGGTGTGCCTCCGTCTTATCCAACAACTCGCGAGGTTTCCCGCGACTCTCGAGCGTTCCGAGAGATCCCAGATGAGAAGCCACGATACTCTTGCTAGCAAAACTAAGTTATCTCTAATACGCTATCGTCACTGGGTGCAATATGACTATTTACGGTTGGAAAGTCACACCTATTAATGGAATTTCGTTGAATCGTAATAAAAAAAAAATTGAAATAATAATAATAATAATAATAATAATGAATCCCGTTAGTAGATACTCGATCTCTCGAAAACACAATGAGCTAGGCGATGATCTAATTCGATAAACGATCAAAATTTCCAGTAATTTGTCGAATTGGATTAATCATTTCGAACCATGCTTTCAATATTTAAATAACAATTAACCAAGCTTTACTCGAAGGACTTATTTTCGAGTTGCTTTTATTGCTACATTATTTTGTAAATTGAAAAATGAATCAATTTTTTTTTCACTCGAAAAATCTTTCATTTTGGTGTGACCGAAAAAGATCTTTGATTTTCAAACGACTATAAAAATCTAAGCATAATTTCTATTTCAGCTTGAACTCTAGTTTTTTTTTTTTTAAGTGTTTTTGATTTTGGTTTGATTGAAATACAATTGTCCGCCAACCCTTTTAACCGGGGCGTTGATTCGATACGAGTGGACAGGTGGATTATCGTAGGCGACGAAATATCATCGGGTGTCTCGTAATTTTATCAAAATTCGAAGAACATATCGATCGTAGATTTTTTTTCTTTTTTCTTTCAGGCTCTCGAACTTCACTCGTTTATTGTTAGCTCCAGTCACGATAAATCGCAAGAAATGAGCTCGAGAGATTGTGAAATCATGAAACGAAAAATCCTTATCGTTTGTTTCACAAATAAAAAATGGTCCAACACACAAAAGCACTTGAACGCGTGATCGTAGCTTTATTTTTATCCAATACTTGATCCAACTCAAAAGTTGTCAATAAAACAATATTTTATCGGATCGATGTACAGCGACATTGTTCCTTCACGAGTTTTCCGATCGAATGAAAATGCTGACACATTAGTTTGGTACTTCTGTTTTGGTACTGCCTGATGCGTACCTGGAGCACGATAAGATTCAACTGAACCCAAGTTCGAGCCGGTAACACCGAACTACCGACTCACACACTTTCATCTCGTTCACACAACTATATAGAAGACTATTCTCTCGCGTACAGCCACAGAATATCTTACCGCACACGTACACATTAACCACAAGACAAATACCTCGCGATCGCCACGTTCCCCGCGTAGCTCTTTGAGGCCACGTGCAATATTATTCGTAATACCTTCTCTCTCTCTCTCTCTCTCTCTCTCTCTCTCTCTCTCTCTCTCTCTCTGACGTTTTGCATTGAAAAGCAAAAAAAAAAAATGACAGTTCAACCATGACCATCTTCGCGAGACTATAATTCACTTACAAGTTCTCTTGGAATTCGTATTTCCGTCAGATTTTCGAGTACCAATTTTTCGCGATTGCCACGCGATCATTTTTTGCTTTATAAACAAAATATCAAATTGAGTTTTCGTTGGAAATGTATTATTTTTTATCAACATTCGAAAGAAACGTTAGAATTAATTTTTTTCAATGGAATGAATTTCGTCGGGATCAACTGTTTTTTTTTTTTTGTTTTAATAACTTAATTCTGTTTGAATGAAATTTTTTGTTGGGAAAAAAAAAATTCCAGGGATTTAAAGACTGGAAACAACCGCGTTTAATCTGATGTATACTCCGAACGTAAAACCTGATGAAGAATTAAGGTAACTTCTTATTTCCGGTTGCTATGAATGAGCGCCCATTTGAGTGTCCGATAAAGAAGATTTTCGTCGTTCTTTTTCAATGTAAGAAAAAAAAATATATATGAGGTATTCCACGTCAAACCGGCGGACTTTTTCCCTGCCCCTCGCCGATTTGGTTAATTATTTTTTATATGATTATGTGAAGTCTAAAAGACACCCTGGAATTTTTTCAGATTTTTCTGAAGAGTCATTTTCGAAAAAAAAAAAAAAAAAACATCCAAAAAAGTCCAAAAAAAAGCCCCATTTTAAAAATCTGAAAAAATTCCTAAAAATCGCTGATTATATGCCAAACACTTTGAGCTACCGCCCGTAGTGGAAGTACGATTTTTTCTGGGTGTTAATCGGCTAATAACGTTGAAAAAATTCAAAAAATGCCGAAAAACACGTACTCTGACCCAATAGTTGAATATTTTCGTACCCAAAAACTTTCTTTAAGCCAAAATAAATTTGTAGCTTAAAAAATTCAAAAAAATTTTTTTGAGCCAAAAAAAATTTTTTTCAAGACAAAAAAAATGTTTGGCTTAAAAAATTAAAAAAATTTTTTTTAAGCCAAAAAAAATTTTTGGGTACGAAAATATTCAACTATTGGGTCAGAGTACGTGTTTTTCGGCATTTTTTGAATTTTTTCAACGTTATTAGCCGATTAACACCCAGAAAAAATCGTACTTCCACTACGGGCGGTAGCTCAAAGTGTTTGGCATATAATCAGCGATTTTTAGGAATTTTTTCAGATTTTTAAAATGGGGCTTTTTTTTGGACTTTTTTGGATGTTTTTTTTTTTTTTTTTTCGAAAATGACTCTTCAGAAAAATCTGAAAAAATTCCAGGGTGTCTTTTAGACTTCGTATAATCGTATAAAAAATAATTAACCAAATCGGCGAGGGGCAGGGAAAAAGTCCGCCGGTTTGACGTGGAATACCTCATATATGTATATAATTCCACACCAAATAAACGCGCTAATAAAATGGAATCTGAAATTGGATCTTTACGAGTAAAAACAATAATTACCGAGACTGAGTGAGGCTCACTAAAAGTGCGTTACTCATCATTCAGAAAGTAATAAAGATAAAAGTCGGAGACAACAATGAAGAGTCCCAACGTTTTTCAAAATCATTCTATTCTCGTCGATGAATATTTGTAAATAAATAAGAATTTTTCGAAAAATTCATCTCAACACAATGTTCGACAAAATATAGAAAACGATCATGCCCCAAATTCGATCATTGATTTTTCCAAAAAATCTTATATTTTTTCCCCACGAAAATTGTGACACTTAAAAGAACAAAGATAAGCAGAAATAAACCGTCGAATAGTTCTCAATCGAATGGCTCGTAAATCCCATCAAAATAGTCGAAGAAATTCTTTCGTTTTGGAATGATCACTCGAGGCATCTCGAAGCGTGATCTATTTTCGTCGATCATTTTCGTACGAGGCGTTAAATCAAATATACGTGCGATGATCAAATTGCTCAATCTTTATTTCGATAGAGGCTTTGTACAGTTACACGCTTGAACTGACCAAGTTGGTATGTGAACGAAGAAGAAAAAAAAAAGAAAAAGAAAAACATATCTTACGGGTCGATGATTATAAAGTTGAACCGCCGGGAGTGGCAACGTGTATCCCTTCCGGGTTTGTTGTTTCGATAGCTCCTGAAAACCTTTCTCTCGTTAGATCTACAGGGTGATCGAGCCGACGAGATATTTGGAGGCAGGAGGGGGGGAGAAGGTTCGAGTTGAAATTTTTAAATCATCAAAGCAGTCGGAGATCGCGATACGAAGTTAAATACCTCGAGAACATCTCACGACCTACATTTTCGGCTATAAAATAATGCGATATGGGGCTGTTCTACTTTTTGTATTTGAATTATCATATACAACCGTGAAAAACAACTATGTTTCACCGCGCGATCATGAAATATGGTGCCAATTAATATCTCGTGATATCGCGTGCTCCACCTATTTATATTACCTTTAGATAAGGTTGTTGTAGGTCAATTTTAATAAATCGACATTCTTTCCACTGCTAACGAAGCAAAAACTTCATAAAACATGACTAATAAACGTGAGGATAAGGTCACTGAGCCGATGGGAACGCTTAGTCTCTGCTCCTGACTCTCTCTCGTTTACCAATGATTCATTCACCAAGTTTTTTTGGCCAATAAAATCAAAATGAGGATCGATAAGGTTCGAGGAATTATGATCTCGCGGATATGGATCTTCTGCCCTCTATTTCACGACTCCAAATCACCTGACTTTCGTTCGCGACACGTTCAGTTGACTGTCAATAAAATCATTCGCTGCTGTACCAACGAAAATCTTGTTTTTCTTAACGATCTTTTCAGTGGCTGATAAGTCAGTATGTCGTGAGACCGGTCGCGATGATCCTAGTTCACCGCTTTCCCGACTGCAATGCGAATTCATCATTTTCTAGTGATACAATTCATTTTTGCCATTGAGCTTTATCGATGAATCGATCGATCGTCGCAGTAAGTTCCATCGATCCAGCAATTTTTTTTTTTTTTTTTTCCTGTGAAAATGAGAAGTTCAACACTGTTTGATAACGTTAAACGATTATTAATTAGTACTGAAATATCAGTCGATTAGTTATCGAGAATAAATGTTACAGAAACAAAAAGGTTTTTTAATAATCGAGCTCTCTGAGTTTATTTTTTGATTAAACAGGAACGAATGTTTCTTGTCTTTTTGTCCAGCGTGTCGAGAATCTTCTTCGCAACCCGGAAGCGCGACGTCATTGATCGTACAAGTGAATTCAACGTAAGTGGAAACTCGAACGAGCATTCAATTAGTTTGCAAATGTTTCGTTTGTTTTTCTAACTATTGTACGACTCGAACAACGTGCTTATCTTCGTGACAATTTTTTGTTCGTTCATAGTCGCTGATCTTTTATTAATCATGGCGATAGAGTAGGTTTTTCAAACGAGTGATGATGATTCATGTAAAGAGGAGAACGTTATTCGTGAGGATTATTATTTAATCAAGCCCATCGGAGACGAAAACATTGACAGATTTTTTTTTAACGAAGATAATCGATCGTATTGTTAACTCTCGTTTATCGCGAGTTCCGTTTCGGATCGTGTGACCTCTGATCCACTATTTAGCTTCGAATAAAAAATTCGTGAAACGAAAGCAAAGATCGATTTGTAATTCGCAAATAAGATGATTTTTGACACATTTTTCTGTGTTTTAATTGCAATTCTGAATATCGAACTAACGAATCGTTGAGAAAAAATTTTTGCAAGCCTCTCATCAAAGTCCCTGTTCAATTAGACCTGCTGTAAAACACGAATTTCGTTTTATCAGATTAATGGATAATCACGTGTTACGTCAAACTTGATTAAGACCTTTTTTTAAGAGGTAATTAATTAAGGAAATATGTAAACGAGAAACTGCAACGCTTAAGAGGACTTTCCACGTGTTTGGTCAGAGGGAATGAGAGAGGGAGAGAGCTGCCTTTGGGTCATTAAATAGAACGACATGATTTGATTCTCTCGGATGAAAAAATATGTATGCTCTCGTTCTCCGACCTTCGTGCACCCTCGACCTTATAACTACCCACGTACTCGAAACTCTCTGCTTGAATTAAATTGAAACTTTTGGTACATCGAAAAGTTTCGATGCTTCGTTTAATTATCGAAAAATTTAAGGGATATTCCAAGTTTACAGTTTCATATTAAATTTCATGAATTTCTTGCTCGTGTCTTTAAGCACTTTACGATATAAATTAGCTTAAAGAGTTTCGGTACAGGCGATACAATGTTGCCATGCTAAACCATGTTAAAAAGACAAAAAATTTCAAAAAGTTAAGAACTTTATAAAATTTGGTGAACATATTTTTTAGTGCCAAATTTGAGAATACAAATTTTTTCAGATTTTTCTTCTACACAGTTGTCGAGTAATTGAAGACTAAAGTTCACGTGTATAAGCATAGCGTTTCCATATATATAGGTATACACTTCGGGCATAAGAAATCTGCTTTAATGCATAATTATTCGATAACTAAGTAGAAGAAAGTTTTGAAAAAATTTGTCTTTTCGTACTTGACGTTGAAGAACATTATCATCAAATTTGATTAATTTCTTAACATTTTGCCTTTTGTACCGAAACTCCTTAAGATCATTAAATCTTAGTATAATTTACCGGAGAATTGGTAACAATTTTTTTTAGCTATTTGACAATATTTCAATCGGATCATAATGAAAAATATTATAACGTAAATGAATTTTTACAATCAGAATTGCCACAAACGTGATTTGAAAATTAGATTCAAAATGAAATTATAGTACATCGATAATTATAATCATCAGACTACTAATGTAAATTACATGCGTCAAACTTGGCAGCCTTCACAGATGAGCATTCTGGTGAGGCGACGATGTAACATCATAATGCAAATTTAATATTCAAACATGTGTGTGTGTGCGCGTGTGTGTGAATCTCAACTTGCGGTTGAAAAAAGAAATACTACGCTTTAGGAATCGCCGTATTTTTTTTTACTAGTTTCTCATTTTTCGTTCGATCGACAGCACGAAAAGTTCGGTTCTTAAATCATTTTGGATCGCAGTGAAATATTCATTATATTTTTAAATTTTCTTTCGTTATTTTTGTAGAAATGAATTTTTCATTGAACAAAGATCAGAGTGAAATTTGATTGAAAAATTATAGTGATCTTGATTGGAGGTTTAGAAAAATGGAGTTCTCGAAAAATTTTCAGCCGATTCCCGTCGAAGACGAGGACGAGAGAGCGAGCCTGGCAAGTTCGATTATTCACTTTATTCTCAACTATTTTTTACATTATTTTACAATTGAAAATGAATCATTCGATTTGAAAACAACGAAATTGTGGCATTTTTACAAATAAAATTAGTAGATAAATAATATTTTGCGAATATGTCATTATAGTACTCGAGTGACAGAAAATAAATGAATCAGTCTGAGCGATGTATTATCGAGCGACCGTATTAAAAAAAAAAAAAATTCATAATGCTTTAATCAGTAAAAAAATAATTGTTACCTCGAAGAATGTCGAGCCATACGTCACTTATTACGAGAATTTGTACTTTTTTCTAGATAAATAAAAGCCATTAGCAACTAATTGTAACAGTAAATATTCCAGCCCATCAAGTTTTTTAATCTCAATTCATTTGTAATCGATCACAAATGTAGGCGATTGAAAAAAAAATATATATATGTGTAGACACGTATTCTCGAAGCGAGTACGTCGTAAGTATATCGATAATACTGCTATGACGAAACGAATATCGATGACAATTCTTCGTTCAATCGACTAAACTCGGAGCTTCGGTTTTCTTGTCGTTTACGACCAGCCGCCCTCCCAACGACAAAACATTATTGCTCAATTCAGGTTCGACGATCTGCTCATTATCAACGCCACCACAGACGCTTTATCAAAATCGTTATTTTCTTCAACCAAATAACGACTCGTTTCGATCTGTGGCAATTTGTATCGAGATAAACACACGTGAAAGGTATTTTCCATCGCAGTTTTATCGTAGAATTCTTTTCTTCTCATTCTTACATCGATTTTTTTTTTCAGTTTTTTTTTTTTCATTACGAGTTAAGGAGTTTCGGTACAGGCGATACAATGTTGCCATGCTAAACCACGTTAAAAACACAAAAAATTTCAAAAAGTTGAGAATTTTATAAAATTTGGTCAACATATTCTTTAGTGCCAAATTTGACAATACAAATTTTTTCAGATTTTTCTTCAACACAGTTATCGAGTAATTGAAGACTAAAGTTCACGTGTATAAGCATAGCTTTTCCATATATATAGGTATACACTTCGGGCATAAGAAATCTGCTTTAATGCACAATTACTCGATAACTAAGTGGAAGAAAATTTTGAAAAAAATTTGTGTTTTCGTACTTGATGTTGAAGAACATTATCACTAAATTTCATTAATATGTTAACATTTTGCTTTTTCGTAAATGTTGGCAAATTCAATGATTTGAATTCAAACAAAAACGAATTTATTTCCTGTAATGTCAAAAACATAAAACTCACTACAAAACATTCGATGTAATTCTGACGTTTGATTCGTAGATCGAAATAAAAATTGAATTTTGTTCCTTGAGTCGTGAAGTCGATATAGTCGACCTTGTGAATTACGATTCGAGGAAAGACCGTGAAAAATTTTTGGATATGGCCTCGTCATTAGACTCGAAGTACTCGGTCGAGTCGAATCCATACGTGTGCTCGATGGTACATACTAATGACGAGTGCAGCCTCCCACGCGCCTTTTCTCACCTTCGCCAACGATTTTACCAGAATCAGTGCGCGTGTCTCCTGGCAGAACGGAGTCATTTGCGCAGGAACAAATCCTCTCGCTTTCTCATTCCCTCTCTCTCTCCCTCTTTCTCTGTCTCGTCCCTCAGCCACCTATCGTCGAAAATCGACAGCGCTATTTTTGTTTTTTTTTCTTCTAACGTTTCGTCTCGTTTTCGAAATCTCCGATCGAATTTCCGAAACATTTGAGCCAACGGAGTTGGAGGAAAATTATTTATTCCGCTATTCAAATGAACCGAAATAATGGCAGAGAAAATCATGAGATTATTCAACAATTTTCTGTACGCGATTACGAGCTTTTTATTCAAAATTTCTTTCCGAATAGTCGACGCTAAACAAACAGGCGATAAAAAACTTGATTTCATTTCACTGAATCTGTATTTTTTCGAGTATTTCACACAGTTTTTTGTTTTTTTTTTAATCATTTTCAGTACCTATTATTATTAGTGCATAAAAGAACTGGAATTTTCGAATTTTTAAAACCAGCCGCGATGACGTAGCTCCGTAAATATCTGCAGACAGAATTGATAGCGTTTTATGTACTTGTAAATATATATATATATATGTGTATGTGCAGATACGTCGCTATCAATTTTTCTTCTATATATACAAATGTATATAGAGGAAGCTCAGCATATATGTACGTGAATTGAGCTTGGTCGGATATTCTCTGTTCTTCGCCATGACTCTTTCGTACATATACGTTGGTTCGCAGCTGGACGAGCCAGAACATAACGAGAGAGTCGAATCTCAGTTTTAGTTGTCGTCGAACGCTCCGAGCGTGCGGTGGTGTTCGAATTTTTTTTTTTTTTTCTCGTGCCTGATTAACAATAATGATAACGATTGTAAACAGCATTTTACATCACTGAATTAATATCATGAGAAAAAAAAAATTAGAATTTATCTTATATAATAACGAGAAAATTGAAGGAGAAGAAAAGCTCTGAGACTGATGAGATTAGGAGTAAGATAAAAAAAAAAAAATGATAGAGAGATTACGATCGTTGCAGTGATCATTTTTTTCGAATTTTTTAATTTTTCTTTTTTTTTTTTGCAAAACAGAATCACGTGTATCTTCAAGGGTTCGTGTAATTATTTTCATTTCTATTGCAGTTTTAGAGATTGTACGAAAATAAAAAAATATGTACAAGAAAAATTGAGTTTGTCTCTCCTTTTATTTTGTTTTTTTTTTGTTTCCATGTTTTTATTATCATTTTTATCACGCATTACGAATTTTTTTGAAAGCTTTACTTGGAGAAACTTCTCGGACGACACCATCCGGTAGACTCGAGAGCAACCCTCGATATACGCATAACCTCGAAAACCCACTGATCGATAAGTCGAAACGTGCGTTCTCCGAGGACAACAATATCGCTACATTCTCCGCTTATATTTCTTCTTCATTTCCTCCCTTTTCTCTTATCCGCCTTTCGCTATCCGTTGCTCGTACGAACTCTGCCTCTTTTTCTTCTTTTTTTTTTTTACAACCACGTGTATTTCCGATGCTCGCACTACGCATGACTCGAAATTTCCGAAACTCGCTGTTGATCATCGTATTTCTGCCCTTCAATTTATTTTTCTCTTGGAAATGAATTTGAAAAAAATTCAATTGAAATTTCAGTTTAATAAAATTTTGATTTGAAATTAGGTGCAGAAAAAAGCGAATTTTATCTCAGGGATTTGGAGAAGATTGAATTTTTTTGGACGCAAGTAGAAAAAGTCCTGCGTGGTCAGACACGCGCCTCTGAGTCATGATTTCAATATCAATTTTCATCGGTAGTTTTTACATATTTTTCGTACAACAAAAGCGAAGAGTTGATCGTATTTGTTTATTTTTGTAAATCGAAACTGATATACTCGAATTATCACAATTAATCCACGTTCCTGAGACTTTGTTATTTTCATCCCAATTCCCATTGAATGATTGTTCATTTTTGAAAATGAAAACTAATTAACTTGCTTATCAGAATCAATCAATCGACAGGTTTCATTAGATCGAACGAATTATCGTATCAAATTTTTCTGATTTTTTTTTCGTTGTACAATTTGTAAAAGGAAACGAGCAATTTTTAAGAGCTTGCGTAGAAAATTTCGTGAGTGCTCAGACAGAATTTTTTCTCCTTCAAATATTCTCAAAAAAAAAAAAAAAAAGAAAAAAGAAAAAATTGTATTGATGAATGTCTCGATGATTTTTCGACCAAATGACAGATAAACTTGGAAACAGAGACGAAAAATACAAGATTGGAGATTATAGTGAGAGAGACAGAAGGAAAATAAAGTAGAAACTGAATGCTTATAGTTTCGTGCTATTTGAATTAGAAGTCGTTGGCCTATCGGCTAAATATAAATGTGAGATCTGTGGATACGTGTTGAGAAATTGCTGGTCAGTAGTGTTGCGCGAGGCCACGTGGAACTGCCGAAAATTTGCGTTCGAGACTTCAAAACATCGCTGTTTCAATCGAGACAATTTTGAGAGTGAAAAAATCCGATTATTGTGTTAAAATAATGCACAGAAGATTACGATAAACGGTTGTCAAAACAAGGCTCGAATTATTCGGTATTAAAATCCTGTTGGATATTTTCATGACCGATAATAACGATCATTTGTGTATGTTGAACCGACGCAACGAAAGTGATTGAATAGCCCAATCTGTGTCAAATTTTTTCGAATTTCTTATCAACATTAAAAAAAAAAGAAGTTTCATCACAATAATCGAGTCTGTGGTCTTTCGAAACAAACATCAAATATTCGGATTTACATCGATGCTGGTAAGTTGATATTTTTTCTTTTATTCTAGCTCTAATCTATATTTATTATTTGATCTTATCGCTTGATGAAAAATTTCATTGTTCCTCGATATATGAGATTTTGATGAGACGATCCGACCCCATGTGATGCTTATTAATCCATTTTCGTCTCATCACTATTTTTTTATTATCTCGCAAAAAATTTTTGTTATTTATACACGTATGGATCATATTCGTAGATAAATTTTTATCGCAATCAGTCACGTTCGTGAAATATTAGAAATGGAAAGTAACACGTGAATTCAATAAAATTGGCATGAGTTAATTTTACTGTGGAGCTTAAATATTTCAAGCAATAAAAAGACGAAAAAAAAAATGATTTTTTGGCTATCGACGAGCGATCGAAATTATCATCAATTATTATCGTTATTTTTGCTGGAAAAATGAAAGTGTTATTCTGATACGTGAAACGAATCAATTCGGTAAAGGTCAAACTAAAAATAACTTTTTTTTTTTTGTTTGTTTTTCTGTCACAAACGAATTATTTTTGCACGTTTCAAAAGATTTGACAATTAGGTCGTTGGATCGTTACTCTTGGTCCTTATAGCAAGAAACAAATATGCCGAGAATGACAGTTGGAAAGAATCTTCCACGAGGACCAATTAACACGGTCCAGTAATGCTCGAGAGTTCTTACATATTCATGCTGGTGTTGCGGTAGGGCCCTTCTTACTACTCCTAGTTTTCATTGTTTGCAACTCTCCGTGCAAGTGGCTCTCGGTTTATTCCTTTGGGCTCTTCGTCGTATGAAAGAATAACAAAATTTATCCGATCGATCGCGTCGTTGAAAAAGAAAATTTTTTTTCTTGTTAATTCGACTGAATAAAAATTAATTTTGCACAATAAAAGGAGTGAAAAAAAAGCTAAAAAATATTCAAAAAATATTTCTTTTCGTTATTCGTTGATCGAATTCACATTGATCAAAACGATCAACTTTTGTTCACAGCACAGTAAATCTATCATTACCGATCATTTTATTCGCTGTTATTATTTTTAGGAGATATACGAGAAAAAATTAGTGACAAGAGATTTCGAAATATCGAATCTAGATCTTGTAAAGCGGTCGAGAGCAATCATAGCAAACTCGAGTGCTAGCAGAACGAGAAAAAAAAGCCTCGAGGTTCCGCTGGGCCAGGAGGAATCTTCCATTGCGTTACACATCGAGTCGCATACTTTGTATTCCGATATCGAATCGCTTGTGAATGCAGAATATCGGTGAGATGACGAAGAACTCGTCGGAATACGTTAAAGCGATCGAGTGTGGGATTACTCCGACTCAGGTAAAAATAAAACCAAATTTAATACGTCGATTCTCGTTTTTAGAATGAAACTTGAGGAACGAACAAAAAGCGAATGAGTCATAATCGATATTATTTTTGTATTTAGAAAAATCTGTAATTTCTTTAAACAATAAATTATTTTCAGCACCAAAAAAAAAAAAAAAAATCGTTTAACCCTTCCTATTCGTCGTTTTTGATCGATTGAATCACAATAATTTTATAGGTTCGTGTTTATCACGTTCGAGAATTTGATCACAATCTAAACGTGTTATAGTGTAGCCTTCTCCAATTGGAACATTCGATATTTTCTACTTTGTTCTTTCTGGCTAATCCCACGAGATTAGGAAATGATTTTTTCGTCGATTATTTTATAATCCGTGTGCGTGCGTGTGCATGTGTCGGTGTGTTGGCTCAAGATTGCTCTTCGCCAAACAACGGTTCACATTCGTCAAATGATCAAATGCACGAGGAGCTTACGTGAGACAAGATTTTTAGTTGATCGTCTCTCTATTACCGTAAACACACGATGCAGGTGTAAAAATAATAAGATATTATTGGTATTTAAACCGATATTAAAAAATAGTGAAGATTCAAATTTTTATTTAAATATTCAACGATTGATCGAGCATCTTTGATGCAAATATTTCGAATTTTAATCATTTTGCCCGTGATTTTTATTAATATTTTTATATCGTCTCTGTATCCACAGGTGGTAGAAACAAAATTGTACAAAAGACGATGGCTCGTACTGGCCATTTTCGTTGTATACAGCGCGAGCAACTCGATGCAATGGATCCAATACAGTATTATAAACAACATCATCACCCAGTACTACGGTGTTTCAGATCTTGCAGTCAATATGACCAGCATGATCTACATGATAATGTACATACCTTTCGTATTCCCAGCGAGCTATTTTCTCGATAAATTCGTAAGTCCTATTTATATATTTTGAATCAATAATTGAAACTCTTTTATTCGAATGTTTTGTAAAAAAAAAAAAAAAATTGTAATATCGAAATATGTAGAACCAAGATTTTGGAGAAAAAATTTACTATAATTTTTCATTCGTTTACAATCATTTGCTGGATATTTAAAGCAAATGTTCGAGTTCGTACATTAAATATGCCGAATGAATATCTTACCAAGCTCAATTCATACGAGCGAAGATTTTTACTGAGACATTTAAAAAGCTCTTCATCCGTCTATCCCGGATACAGAAGTAGGTTGAATCAATAACTCGATAAAATTCATTTTGTGGTTCACGTTGAACACACTTTCGGGGCCTGGATGTTTTCAGCTAACGATTATATGGACAGGTATTCGCGTGTGCTTTATTGTGTTTGTACACATGAACGAACTGACAATCACACAGACAATTAAAAAAATCGATCGTTTTGACGACACGAGTAACTATTTTCGGGTGTACTTCGATTATTTATTGACGATGTGGAAGTAATGGGCTTTTCGGTTCTTCCTTATTCGAAGACTTGCTAATCGTACTTTTTTTACTCGATTATCGATTCGACCGTGACCTTTTTTGGACAATATATTCATCGTTCCGGCTGCTCATCGATCTCTTTTTTTTTCAGATTAAATCTATTTTCTTTCGAAATCATTTTTTATCGTTGAATTCATTCCGTTTGTTTTGAATATTTCATTCGCATGAAAGTTTTGATTGGAGGTTGATGATTCGCCATCATAAGCAAAACTGCGATGACCTTTAAATTTGTACTTTGAATCGAAAATTTTTAGAGAATTATATAAATTTGATTATTGGCTCTGTGATTCCCAAAGAAATATCAACGAATAAACATTTTGATATTTATCGAACCAACATCGGTTCTAGAAGATTTTTATTAAATTTGTATTTTCAGGGTCTTAGATACGCTGCATTGTTCGGTGCAGTCGGTACAGCACTAGGTGCCTGGATAAAGGTTCTCAGCGTTTCTCCCGACAGATACTGGGTCACATTCCTGGGTCACACGATAGTCGCCCTTAGTCAGACCTTCGTACTTTCCGTCCCTTCTAGATTAGCAGCTGTTTGGTTTGGCCCTGATCAGGTCAGCAGTGCCTGCAGCATTGGAGTTTTCGGAAATCAGGTTCGTCGTTATTCCTATACTTTTATTTATTTTCTTTCATTCATTTTCATTCATTTTGGATTTCAATTTTTCATTCAATCGAAAAAAAAAAAAAAAACGACGACAAAAGATTAAATACAGAGAGTCGAAAATCCTATTTTTCGTAAATTGGAAAAGATCGAAGAAAAATGAATAAAAAAAAGGTGATAGAATTGCAGTAATTTTGAATGCCAATTGATCAAAACGCTTTGTTCGCACAAATTTCTCAAAGTTGCCAAATAATATTGATACCGTAATCGTATCAAGCTCCTATATCCATATAAATAACGAAATTTAGTTCCCTGTCAGTGGGGAGGATTTAAGTAACTGATGGGAAGCCAGGGCGAACGGAAGACTCACGATTAATTCGAATAACGAAGGGGGTCGAGGATCACCCTTCGTCGTTTGTTTCCTTCACCAAGACACATGCACAAAAATTAAGCCTGCAAGCTATCTCCCTACTGATTTCACAAGCAAGTGTGATTCAATTTAGCCGACGTGCTTGGGGAGGGCCACCATATCGACGAATACCCCGTCGGGAGTGACAATTTTAAATGTTATAAAAGCCTTGCTCATCATTTTTCTGGAGTAGTAGCCAAAATGTTGAATTGAAAAAGAAAAAAAAAAAATTGCCATTTATTTCTATACATTTTTCCTTAATGACACAAAGTGGAGAGGAAATTCCTATTTAAAGACTTGACAAAATTTAAAGAAAGCACGCCTTATTTTATGAAATTTCTCTTACGCTCTATGAAGTACAAAGTCATCGTAGCGTTCTCATATTAATAAAAAATAAAAATAAAAACTTTTTAACGAGGATAAAAAAGAGTAAAATAGTTTTTGATTTTCCTCGACGGCGCATTTTTTTTTTTTCTGATGTAGCCGGCCAATGAAAGTTCAGAAACGAAGAATATGAAAAAAAAATTAGCGAAAATCGATCGAAAAAAAAATAATTAAAAAATCTTTTTTTTCTGACTCATTTTTATTATTAACCACCTAACCGGGTTTGAACCACCGAAAATATCGATCCTCGAGGTTTCCAGTTTTGGATTCGTAAGAATATGTTGAAAAGTATTTAAGTCTTTTTCGATCGTTCTTTCATCACTATCTCATTCTGCAATCGAAAATCCAAATTTCCAGTCGTGTTCCCCTGAATATTCTTGAATGTGCCAGTCAATAGAACAGAGCTGTCAAAAGAAATGAAAAAAAAAATGATGAGCTCGTTGATCAAAAGGCAAAATAACAAATCGGTTCAAAAGTTAGATATAAGGTTCGTCAGACATTAATGAAGTGGGCCTCGACTCTGATTTTCAGAGTTCGTGGCCACGATGAGGTTGTTACTGAGATATCGTACGTGATGAACCTTAAGCAGGATGTACGCTGGACTATTTTATTGCGCGTACATTAGAATATGTATGTATCTTTACATATATTTATACGAGTATGTGTCTGTGCATATTCGTGCGAAGAATTTGACCTTAAGTGGGCCCAAGTGCGAGTCTGAAATTCAGCAAAACTTTTGATACCGCAAGTTGCCTTGAATTGAAAACATTTTTTTATTTTTATTTATTTTTTTAACGAAAAATTTTTCAAGCAGAAACAAAAATTCGTCAGTTCAAATTTTCTGTCTCCAATCACCACTTGAATTTTTAATAATTGATATTTTCTGCGACGAAAAAATCGACAATGACAATTATTTTTTCAGCGTTCATATTCTTATTTAATTTTTTATATTTTTTCAATTCTTTTTTTACATTTTATTATTCCATCGAGACGAAAAAAAAAAGAATCGAATTTTTTGAGGCTTTTTTTTTTGTTTATTGATCACCATGTATTTACATTATATTTACACGTGTGACAGTCATTATTGCGGTGTACGCATCTCGAAATCGCACGATCCGTCAACACCGTGTTGGTATAAATTACAATTTATAGTAGCGATTACTTGCTGTAAGCGAGTTGAGGAACTCCCTAATAAAATGTATGCGTTATACGCGGAGTGTACGAACGTATTCAACATGAATTATTGTCCACGAGACTCTCTACTTCCGTAATTATTTGTAATAATCGAGTCTCCGATGTCTGGACTATGGCACGTGAAATTGCCTTGGAAATAAGAAATATAAATCAACATCAATGTCGTTACACGAATTATCTCATGTGGATATAGCTTTTTCGGATAAGCTTTATCGATGTCGTTGTGTATATCGTTTTACTCTTATTTTTTTTTCCGCGAAAGCCAACATTTGGGGGCTTCCAGAACATAGAATTTGATTAATTCTTTAGTTTTCGGTGAATTTTCATTATTTTCTTCGTTTTTACTATCAAATCTCGTGTTTTTGATATCTAAAAATTTTTTCTCTGCTCATTAATTCTGAAACTTTCACACTTTTCGATATCGTTTCCAAACACGTAATTATCGTGAATTTTTTACTGATGTATCATCGAATTTCCATTAATTTTTTTTTTTTTTTTTCGATTTTAACAAAAAATCATTTCGTAATTCATCATCGACGTTTTTGTTACAATAAAAAAATAAAAAAATAAAAATGAGAACGCACAAAGATCTAATATCTTTTGGGTGACGAAATCTTTGCTTATCAGCTACGAAATATTTCAATGTTAAATCCCAACGTCACAGGATTGGGATTAAAAAATTACGCAACCTCGACAATCACGAAAATGATAGATCGATACTGAATAATTTTTATCGAAGATCAACGACATCGAATCTTACGAGATTAATATGGATTATTGAATAATGTAAAATCATTTAAAAAAAATCCCCTTTATTTATAAAAATAATATTCATTCAACGCAAAATGATGTAAAATTATCATTTCTACACATCATGCTATCTACTCGTGCAAAAATCATCTAAAAACCTTGATAATATCAAACGAAAAATCTCATAGATAATTTTCATTGAAAATCATCAGAATTTTTGTTCATCAACGATCCTGACGATATTTTGAAACTCTGTCAAATTCAGCTTGGAGTAGCGATTGGTTTTCTATTCCCAGCGATGTTGGTACCAGCCAGCGACGATCCGTCTGTTGTGGCTCAGGGCTTGCAGCTTATGTTTTACATCGTTGCTGTTTCCACAACGGTCATACTCATCCTTATACTTCTATGTACGTAAATACGTCAATTGACAAAATAATAACTGGTTAAATGAACGAATAAAAAAAAATTAAACTTTTTGATCCAAATAACAGAAATAATTTGACTCCATTCAATTAAGGAGGTTGGCTACACACAACAATGTTGCCATGTTAAAAGCATAGGAAAATTCGAAATGATTGGAATTTAATGAAATTTGGTGAGCATATTCTTTTGGATTAAATATGAATATCCAAATTTTTTAAGATTTTTCTTCTACATAGTTTTCGAGTAATTTAACACTGGAATTTACATCCGTAAGCATAGGATTCTGATATATATATAGGTATATCTTTTGCATATTGTAAACTCCAATTATTCGACAACTATGTAGACGAAAAATTTGAAAAAAATTGTGTCATTGCATTTGATGCTAAAGAATGTTATCACTAAATTTTATTAAATTCTTATCATATTGTCGTATGTAGCCACCCTCCTTAAGACAATATTCAATTAATTTCGAATATAATTGGTGAAATGAAATCTCATGCTTTTACAATTCAACAAAAAAAAAACGAAAACTGACAAGTCCAACAGAAATCTACTATTCGATCATTGAATATTTGAAAAAAAAAAAATTTTCTTTTTTCACTTAGTTTTTAAAGCGGAACCACCTTTGCCACCGAGTCCTGCCCAAGCTGTACAACGCGAGGCTGAACACGCCGAAGATTTTTTCCAATCTATCAAAAGATTGTGCACAAACGTCGGTTATTTGTTGCTCTTACTGAGCTACGGAATAAACGTCGGTATTTTTTATGCAATCAGTACACTACTGAACCAAATTGTTCTCAAATATTTTCCGGTGAGTATGAACTCGATGATTTTTCATGCGTTATAAAAATAAGCACGCGCGGCGTTTATCCCGAGAGATTTGCACTTTGCGATGACGTATGCACGCGCTGTGCTGCCGGTTGTAAAATGCACCGATTCGCACGTGACACTCACGCAGCCGCGTCATGAGAGAAAAATATCTGACTCATGGACGAATAAATAAAAAGTAATTAATTCCATTGACTTCATTTTTGAAAAAAATTGTACAAATTATTTTTTCAATAATAATATGCATTTTTGGCATGAAAATGCAAAAAATTTATTCACTCCTATTGACTTTTAAGAATAATTTACATCATTTCATTCAAAACAATTTTTTTTCGTCGTCGGTATCAAAAGTAGGAATTTATTACTGATAAATATGAACTAAAAATTATCAACTTTGCGTTGATCTTTCATCGCTAAAATTTCATTCTCTTAGGGTAGCGAACTGGACGCTGGTAGAATCGGCTTAACGATCGTCTGTGCCGGTATGTTGGGCTCTGTAATGTGTGGCGTCGTTCTCGACAAGACTCACAGGTTCAAGTAAGTTTTTTTTTTTCTCATTTTTTAATATACAGCAGTCGATCGAACGAAATTAATTCGGAAGTAATTGAATTAAAAATATTGATTTCTACTTGATTCCAAGATATTCCAATCATTTTTATTTGATGTTTCTGATACATTATAACGAACAGTATTCGATCCCAAAATAATTAGAAAAAAAAAAATTGATATTTTTTTCTCATCTAATTTATTTCAATAGATCGATAAAAAATTGCTCAGATTAACCGGAAATCGGACTCATTTTCTTACAGGGAAACTGCGATCGGTGTCTATTTGTTCTCATTTCTGGGTGCAATAGTGTTCACGTTTACTCTGGACACAGGAACGATTATCGTTCTGTACGTAACTTCGGGTCTATTGGGGTAAGACAATGCGTTTTAAACACGCCCATATTTTTATAATTTATTGCCATTGAAAATACTCCCATGAATTTTTATATTCATGATCATGATCGTTACATTATTTCTATTAAAATTTCGTAAAATAATATTAAATATTTGAAAGAAAAAAAAAAAAATGTTGACGAGTTTCATGTTTTTGAATAACTTTTAAGTTAAGATGATGAAAATGCTTTTTTTTTTGTTTTCAGTTTCTTCATGACCGGCTATCTGCCAGTTGGCTTTGAATTTGCCGCCGAATTGACATATCCTGAGCCCGAAGGAACATCGGCCGGACTTTTGAATGCGGTGACCCAAGTTTTTGGAATAATATTCACGACATTGTACAGCATAATGTTCAGTTCTTGGGGTGATTTCTGGGCGAACATAGTCCTCTGTATTACTCTTGCATTAGGGGTTTTCCTTACAACAATAATTCCGAATGATCTTAGAAGGCAAAATGCAAAATCGTGAATTCATTAATTTTCTTTATTTACGAAAGAGCCTCTTTTTATTTTTTATTTTTTCATTATTCATTCAACTTTCAGGAGATTAAGAAGCACATAGTCTAAGAGCTAGCCACGGAAAAAGAGTTGCAATTTATAGAGCAATGAAACTCCTCGAATCAGTGTGCCATACCATCGTTATTAATTGTTCCGGGAGCCTGGCAGCTGTTCATCGGTGGAAATGAACGTGGTACGGCCATAACGGGATTGCAAAATCAATCGAAGGTGTTCAATTTATAGAGCACTGATTTTTGGTGTGGTATAACTAATCATGTTTCTAATTCTAAAACAATAATGCCAGGCGTTTCGGTTGGGGCAAAAGTACCGCCAGGTGACGTTCAAGGTGCGTAAAAAAGTGACGAAGACGTTTCATTCATAGAGGGCTGTAACAAAACTCTTTCTTTACATTTAACCTTTAAAAACGTGTGTGCAAAAAGACAGGCAAAAATATTTAGCTGAACACCCCGCCAGGCTCCGACAAAAGTGACGAAGTCGTCTAGGCCAAGCTAGATAAATTTTTCCATGATATAAATGTTATCGGAAAACCGGCTGGGCCATTGTTTGGAGAATAGCTCTATATAATCTAGTAACATGTTTTTCACTCCAAATTTTAACCAACAGCTTTGTTATTAACAATTTCATGAGAAAAATTGCTGTTTTTTTTGGATTTTTGTTTACAGAATGAAAACTATCACGCTAATCGTGATGGTATCAATAGAGAAATTGTAGAAAATAAAAATACAAAGAAAATGAGCGGTCAAACGACTCAATCGGACCGTTAGTTTAGGAGAAAATCGAAAAAAATAGGCAAAAGAACCGTTTTTTCAAAAATTCATAACTCGGTCATTTTTTGAATTGTAACGTAAATCCTCCGGCCAGTACTAGTTATGAATGTAAACTTCATGTGTGCGAAGAGCAGGCACTGTCCGATGCATAGTTTTCAATCTGTGGCCATTTCAATTTTTTACTATGCAATTTTCCAGCAGCCATGAATGCGACGGATATTATGCGATTTGAATTTAATAAAACGATTTCGAAAGTAGAAGTCGCATACTTCGAATCTTTCATCTTGGTTTTGCGTGAAAACGCCGAAAAACATGTTAGAAATAGAGCTGAATATGACGAAAAACGGCCGAGCGCGCGAGAGAGTGGGGGAGAGCAACGGGCCTGGAGGAACGAGTATATATAGCACCACTTTCGCGCCGCGCGTATTTCATGATCTTTTCGTTCGAATATCTCAGCAACAATATGTGTAATAAATATTACGATTTTTCGTACATCCCATCCATACTGATTTTCCTCCTAAAAAAATTCATCAAAAGTAACCATAATGTTTCTGTGAAGATACAACAAAATATAGCGAAAAAAGTGGAATTTATGCCCTTCTATTTGTTTTTTTTTAGCGATTTGATCGAAAAATCATGTTTGTCGGAACGAAATACCCGGGAATAAAAAAAAATGAGTTCCGATATTCTTATTTGTTGCTGAGATATTCGATAGACGACTTCGTCACTTTTTTACGCACCTTGAACGTCACCTGGCGCTACTTTTCCCCTAACCAAAACGCCTGGCGTTATTGTATTATAATTAGAAACGTAGTTAGTTGTACCACACCAAAAATCAGTGCTCTATAAGTTGAACACCTTCGATTGATTTTGTAACCCTGTTGCGGCCATACCACGCTCATTCCCACCGATGAACAGTGGCCAGGCTCCCGAATCAATTAAAAACGATGGTATGGCACACTGATTAGAGGAGTTTCATTGCTCTATAAATTGCAACTCTTTTTCCGTGGCTAGCTCTCCGTCTAACAATTGTGTCCGATTTTTTTGAATTCATCTCAATTTCGAGAGCTGATCATTTATTTCGTTTCAAGTGCCAAATGGATCTCTCGATATTATCGATATTTTTAACGAACAATTTTAGTCATTTTTTAATGACTTTACGACGAGTCATTGCTGGTCCCAAATTTAGTGAAAAATGGAAAAATATATATATATATATATATATCGTAAGAAAAACAGTCATTTTACATATCGAGACGGAGCCACCAAAAACAACAATAATTACGATAATAATAGAAATAATGATATTTATCATGATAATAATAATTTTAGTGAAAATAATCAGTTGACAAGTAGATGTTCAAGGCCTGGAGATTGCAAACAAGAAATTTCAACATTCCTACAAAAATATATTCGTTATTTAAGTTTCCTCGAAGATTAATTTGGAAAATTTTCAATGTTAGCTCGTTTCTGAGACATTTTTTCAAAGATGGACTCGATGTTTGAAGCAACGAATACTTGCGGAGCAATTAAGCTCAAACTAATCTGATGGTGATTCTGGTCATTGTCAATTTTCATTTTTGCTCTTCACGGTAGTTTCAGACCATTTGTTTTACTTCGGTTCATCTCTCAATTTCATTTTTTTCATTAGTGATTCATTTTGAATAACAAAAGTTCTCTAATTTCGTAAAAAAAAAGCACCAACTTTGGTAAGAAATTTTGACGTTCACTCAAGCGAGAAAAAAATGATTGAATCTTTCAATGACGAACGGATAAATAATTGAATGGAGGAAAGTAAAAAACAGGAGGATTTGGCCTGCGATATATTATGTGATTAACCATGAGTGCCAAATTAACGAATCGCACTTTCGAGGTCAGTGTTACCTCGAAGTTGAAAGTAATGAATTCAAAAAAAAGCTCCATTTTTCGATTTAAATGTTGAAAAGTATTGTCTAAATTTTGGTTACATCATTTCGAAAACGTTTACTGTAGAAAATCATAAAATAATGTAGAATTTTTTGACCCCTCACAATAATCCCCCTTGAGGAGTGCGAGAAAATGGTTCTCAACGTTTTTTTTTTTCAAGCTGTAATAATATTCATTACTTTTAACTTGGCAACAGTTCGCAAACGCTGGGTTAGTTCAGACTCAATGTAGCTTTTATGCTACGACAGCAAAATGTATATTTTTTGAAAGGTCAAGAGAATGAAGCCACAATCAGCAATACATTGCGTTACGAAAATGTATATTAGAAAGAAAAAAAAATAATGAATACAGCACTAAGTTCGTAATTGTAACACGATTTCCATTGTACTTTTTTTTTTTGGTAAAAAAAAAAACCAAAATGGAAATCCGTGAATCGAGGCTAAAGCGAATATACGAAAAATGCATATATTTATATTTAGAAGAGAATAAAATATAGAGATTGATATAAATACTAGAATTTACGAAAAGAGCCAAATGTTCACATAGAGTCGTGTAAAATGCCCTCGTATTTTTCTAACTCATGTACAAAGCAGTCTGTCATATTTCTTGGGACATTGAATTTCATGAAGATTGAAAAATTCGTAGATTATTTCTCGATGAAACAGAAATAAATTGTCCGAACGATTTCCCGCAGGTCGGAAAAAATTTCTATTCATATTTTTGTAGAAGTGAGTTGATAGCCGAGGGGAAACGAGTTCGAGAAAAACAGAGAACGCATTTATTTTTGTCGTTCGGTTCTTGCCCTCGATATTTCGTCATTATTGAAGAATTTTTAATTACCTGGGACCATGCTATAAAGAGTCCGTTGACATCGTGTAGGTCGATTTACCGATTTTATAAATTCGTCAATGACTCATGCAATACACCAAAAAATCGTAAACGTATTACATCGAATACTTTTCATTGATATTCTTGTCCTGGACGAGAAGAAAAAAAAAGTTTCGAAAAAAACGATCAATTACTACAAATCGTATCCCGTGTTTTCTGTACCTGCTGTTATCATATATTTATATTTTTTTATAGCCTAAATATTATTAAATCTTACTCATTGAAGTTTAGATTAGTCGAAGGTGCTATCCAAATATTAATTATATTTATCGAACACCAATGGAAAATCATACGAGATTTAAATATGTGAAAAAAGTATAAAATTTCGTAAACTGTTCCAATTTTTGTCAATCGAGGGCTTAGCGATGGATTACACATGGTCAAATATTTTATTCCATCAAAACTTCATTACTCGGAGTTTCGAAAAAGAAATCTGAATAAATTTTGCCATCGTCGAAACTTTCGGGTCACTGAAAGTATTATAATTTTTTTGAAAAATCATCATTGCGTCGTTCGATAGAATAATCATTCAATAAATAGATGGACCATTGATTTTTCGTAAGAAAAACATAAATGTTCGAATAGTTTTGTGATTTATCTTGTTTTTTGTTCGAAGCTACGTTTTTCTATTTTTTCTAGAATAGAAATTGTTCAAAAAATGTTCTGAAAGTCTTGTATTTATGATGTTATATCTTGACCTAAAAAAAAATTGCAAAACTCATGATTTTTCATCAATTCATCAACCATATTTGGCAGTAATCAAAAAAACAGAAAACTTGAAAAAAATATTTATATATATTCATAGAAATCATCAGTCTCGTTTGACTTAACGAAAAAACAATTGTTTGATTGTCTGTCGAAAAATATTTTGTTTGAATAGTGAAAAAATGTACGAATTAGTATTTGTGAAACTCAATTTTCATACAGTTTCAATAGTGGCTAAATTTTTTCAGATGATTGTCCAATCGAGAAGTTACGAGATTCTGATCTAATGTAATTTGTCGCTAGGAAACATATGTTTGAAGAAATGAAAATAAGCACCGAGAGATAGGAGAGTTGACGAAGATGTTATCAGATACGATCGTAAAAAAAAAAAGGTCTCGTTAGGAGTAAGTCATTAGGGAAGGCTTTCTCATTTTTATCTTCGAAAGCCTTCAATCACAATCGCGCCTTGTAAAGTCGTGTACAAATTTACGAACGAGAGAATATTTTCATTATTTGGACAAACATATATATTAATGTTAACATCGAAAACAAATGAATTGCATTATACATAAATGTACATAAATATGTAGCGATATTGAGTAATAAAGAAATATGTATTTTTGTCGAATAAGAATTTTATCAATGGAGATAATATTTCTCCTTTTTTCATTCTACGTTAAGGGGGTTGGCTACACACAACAACGTTGCCATATGTTAAAAGCATAGGAAAATTCGAAATGATTAGAATTTAATGAAATTTGGTGAGCATATTCTTTTGGATTAAATATGAATATACAAATTTTTTAAGATTTTTCTTCTACATAGTTTTCGAGTAATTTAACACTAGAGTTTACATCCATAAGCATAGGATTCTGATATATATATAGGTGTATCTTTTGCATGTTGTAAACTCCAATTATTCGACAACTATGTAGACGAAAAATTTGAAAAAATTTGTGTCATTGCATTTGACGTTAAAAAATGTTATCACTAAATTTTATTGAATTCTTATCATATTGTCGTATGTAGCCACCCTCCTTAACACCCCATCAGTAAAAAGTTATCGAGCTTATCTGCAACGAAAAGATTTCTATTTAACCAACGAAAAGATTGAACGAAAACTTCAAACTTGCCGAATTATCTTCAGTGAGTAAGTTCCTTTATTATCAACCCGATCGCGTAGAAACTTTAAGCAAAATGGTAGGATTCTCTATCCGAAATTTACCGATCGATTTGTCCTGTAAAATTCCATTCTTTGATACACCTCTTTTTTTCTATTTTGTTCTTTGAAAAAATGAGCGTCGTGTGAAATTTTTTACACTTATTACAAATTATATGAAGTAAAAATTAAGACGAAACCAATATTTGAAAGAAAAAAAAAAAAAAAAATTCCGAACAGCTGTTTTGAAAAACAACATCATTCGAATCTTTGTTTTTTATACGTAAATTGGATGACTTTTTTGGCAGCTGACAGGCGAATTGTCGCTCTGTCACATTTGTCAAAATTTGAGGTCGAGACACACGAAAATTTGGCGTTGAAAATTGTAATGTTATAAGAAAAAGAAAAGAAAAAAATGTGACAAAAGTGACGAAAAACGAAGCAGATTGTTGGGGTGAAATTTTTTATTGCATTTAGGGGACTCGAAGATAATTAAATTGGAACATACATTCAAGACTAATTCGAAATGGCATTTATGTGTGTAAGTTTGTACGAGTTGTTACAAGTGATGAATTTTGCTTTGGGCAATTCACGCGAGTCACCACCCTCGAATGAATTCGTGCATGCAAGCGTGCATGCATGCTCGTGTTTCCCCATCAGACTTGCCGAGAGAATGATTTAATTTTCCACTATCCCTGTCCCTCTAACGAAGTAGATAACCTCCCGATCCTCAGGGAACGATAGAAATATGCATATCTTCAAATCGTACATAAATATAATTATATTTTCATTAATTTTCATTATTAATTACAGATTTTGTGCGGCGGGCTCCAGGTTGTGATGCTTCTGTCAATTACCGGAGTTCTTATGAGTCTTGCTGCACTCTCCAAACTCATGGAACTCATTTTCATAGTCATTTCACCTACGCTCATTTTCATGCTCCGGCAGTCAGTTCAATTGATTTTAGTAAGTTCGAACATGGATAAACTGTACTTGATTTATTTTCTCTCACTCGGGTTTGGAGTTTTTTTTTTTTTTTTTTTTTGGTTATAACTACGAATAAAATGCATGTCGATAATCTGCAACCGTTTTAATCCATGAATATAATAAGTAAACGAGGAATTATTAAGTTTTCGTATTTTTTTCTAATCGTCTGAAAATAATTCGTTGCATTTATGGAAAATCATAGTATTTCGTTGGAATTTTTGTTTTCTTTGAAACTCATTTTTACGATGTTTTCTGAGTGTGGTTCGAGTCACGTTTATAGTTCAATCGAAGACTGAAATTAGGCAAATTTAAGAAATAAATGTAAATTCATTCAGACGAGATGAAAAAAATGTCTCGATTTTGCAAACCGTTCAAGTTCATTTTCACGATTATTGAAAACACTATTTTCACGATGAATACAAATTTTGGAGAGCAGGGTTTTCGAGCCCTTGCTCAGTTAATCGTGAACTCTTGGTTCTTGGGTTCAGTTTTTCGTTACTTCGAGCCTCCAAAGAATCTCGAATGTGTTACGAGAGATGTGCTCGATTCAACCGTTTGAGACGAACGACTCACCGAAGCGAACGGATGAAATCAAGATTGGTATTTTTCCTGTTCGAGTACCTTATGTCACGAGCAATTTTGAAGCTCAAGTGGGCCAAAGAATTTCTCAATATTTCGACCAAACGCTTGGAAGCATAGTGGGAAATGCTGAAAATGAAGCTTTGAAAATAATGGCGAATCTGGATGACAATCGACCGGGAAAATCGTCGAAGAATCTTGCCATCAACGTGGAACTTTCTCAATCACCATCCGAGGGAATGATAGCTGGTCCTGAATCTGCAGGTTATTCAAATCTTTGTAGAATTTCGAGTCCTTCGAATTAGAGCCATTTTTATTTTTACAATAAAACGAATGAAAATATTAGAAAAAAGTTCATAAGAAGGTTGAAAATCATTTGATTTAGAAGAAAAGGACACAGAAATCGAAGACATTTTGGAAAAATATTTACAATCGGACGATTCTTCATCGAGGATTTACATGGATTCACCCAACACTTCTTCTGGTCACTCTAAAAAAATGAAGGAACGAATAGAATCTCCGTCCAATTAAAAAAAAATAACTCAACCTCTCAATTCTTTGTTTTCCTCTATACCGAAACGTGGATGAGAGAAGAAGTTGCGTAAGCTCGAGTGAAGCACTTTGTGGCGAATCGACTAACTCGAATAACCCTTTGATGATAGTTTAACCAGCTGAAATGAAGTTCTCAAGGTTCTCTTCGAAATTAATCAATCTCGTAAACACATTTCAATCAACTAACTTTTTAGGTCCCATTTTTTGAGGTTCGATCAAACACCGATGACGCACCCGATTCTACATTTCGTTCGAGTTCGTCAACTATTCTCCCGGTCAGTGGGTACCTGATTAACACAAACTTTGACTGTTTCGAACTGACGCTGGACGTCAGTCGATTAAATTTGCCACGAATATCATGGGAATTCCTCCAGCTAAATATTTCCAAGGTGGACTCAAAGCTCATTACGATTTTTCATCAAAATCATAAAACGGACTGACATTTTTCGTACACATTTGAATTGTAAAAAAAAACATCAAACTCTTAGTTTTTATACATCAAACTCTTTTCGCATGAAAATAAAACAAAATTTTTTCTATTATCGTATTTTTGATGAAAAAAAAAATTGTTTTATAACTCGAATAGTTCGGCAAAGACGTACGAATTCCATTCGAACCGCTGTACTTTATGAAAACCAACGGGTTACCGGTGGTTTGCTTGTTGAGTAGTTTCGATGGATGAAACGCCGTTCTCTTTGAGGTATTTCGTGTATTCTGAATTCTAATTTATATAGACAAATCTGTGTACTCATTCCCGGAGCTAGTTCAAATATCATGTTTCCGTATATTTTCATCAGTCACGATAAATCATGTTTGTTCTTCCGTGCGGCAAAGGAAAAGTAAAAAGTATATTTGCAGAGAAAAATTCTGTTGAGAAAAGTTGTATGATTCGATTTCGTACTCATCTTAAAATTCTTTAGATACGCCTTCAGCGACGAAACGTTTTTCTTCACTTAGTATGATTGGCAAATTGCCGAGTATGTTATAAGAGAGCACACGAGAAACCAGACGTTCCTTTAACAAAAATCCATAAACACCTGGATGCAAAACGTGAGGGTGGGAGTTGACTTTACCTCGAGCAAATTCGATACTGGTAGCGGATAGAATTTGCCAAAGGAAAAGCTGCAGTGAAACGGAACTGCGAGTGTTGTTAAGTTAATATAGTTTCGTATTTCCGCATTGCAAATCGTGAGCGAACTTTATCGTCACAGCTGAATTTCGATTCTCACAGATAGCTTTCGATACGTTTCTTTTATTCATCCAGTGAGTTCGTTAATTATTTTAACAGTGAATTTCGAATCTTCCGACAAAATAACAGAGCGGAATTGTACTGGATCGAGTCATCGGTTGCAACATTTTTTTCCCTTTTCGTCATTTTTTTTCTCCTCCAGGTTCATTACATTTATATTTGTTTTAATATCTCATCAACTTTTTTCTATCGCACTCTCCTCAGTCGAAGCCAATTACTTTTTTCTGCTTTCATACGCTCATCCAATATCTAAAACCTTAGGGAATCGGGAAATAAGATATTGTCTGATCGTTTCTACCGTTGATAGTAAACTGGGATATTCCAGGGCATGTATGTATCAAAAAATTGCATCGAGGAAACGAAATTTTCAACGAATAAATGCCCTGAGGTTTGCTCGAGTATAAACTCCAAGAAATCGCAAGAAACATATCAAGTTATTCGATTCCTACAAAACTACGCCATGAGTTCTGTATCTACAGATAGATAACTTGGAACCATTCAGAGAAATGAACAAAAAGATGAAAAAAAAAAAAACAAATTTATAAATACTCTGAGCCTAAAAGTCTGAAAAAATTGCATTTTTTCATACAGTGTCACACCAATGAATACAGTATTGGGGGGAAAAAAAAAAATACAATTTCCGCTGTCATTGATCGATTGAGAACACTATTTCAGATCCGAGAAATAACCAATCAATAGATTTTTTCAATTTATTCATTCATTGATTTCAAAATATTTTCATTAGCAATTTGAAATAACAGAAATTGAAATTCTACTCATTTATATATTTTGAAAAAATGTATATTTTTTTTTTTTTTGGTGAATGGTGTATCGTATCAGATTTCGATTAAATATAAAAAACAGGAGACAAGTTGGTCGACTCAATACTTCTTTTATTTCGTATAAAGAGCTATGTTCACGAGATCAATGAAAATTGAATGAAATCCGAGAAGGAGAGAAAGATAGAGAGCGCGAGAGAGGAGCAAACGTCATAAAAATTCTAGTAACATAACAATCTAGTTTGTGAAAAAAAAAAAAAAATAAAAAATAAAGAGATCGTTTAATCATTGGTCCGACTAGAACACGTATTTTTCTGACCAGACAATTCTGGAATGGACGTAAGTTATATATTCTCATGAATTATTCTTCGCAGATGTTTGAAAAGAGATAAAAATTGATATTTTGAAAGCGATATGAATAGATAAATGAGATATTTCACATCGAGAAAATAGTGTTCGCTTTTATCATGACCTCCAGCCGGTGGCGTATTTTTTTTTTTCACGTTTAAATATGAAGCAGAAGTACAGATACAAAAAAAAAACGAGTGAAAAAAAATGGTGAAGCAAAGTATCATGGTTTTTTGATGGGACGTATAAATTTGTACGACAGATGGAAATTATGTTGTCAGATCTCGGGGATAAAGTGCCCTGGTTGTGTTCGGTACTTCGACCCGAATATGCCCCTTACCTCAATACCGCTGGTACAGTTTTACTAGGTTGGATGGTCGTTTGTTGGATATCACACGTAAGAATTTCTTTTTTTCTCTCAATTTACTTGATGACGGAAATGATTCAATTTCATCGTAAATTACTTGCCCTGGAAATAAAGCAATTTAATGCAACATTAAAGTCAACTTCGAAGGGCTCAAAATCGATCTCTTTCAATAGACTTTATTCAGGAAATGTCTCGATGTTCTGTTTTATTTTCAGATCGTTTGGACACTCTTAGCTCCATTGTTAATCAGTATAATAGCAGTCGTAATAGTTTGTCCGAGCACCACAAAATGGCTGATCAAACAAATGGGACCGAATGCCGAAAACGCAGCGAAAAATTTTTTGTCCAAGCTTCAAGCCATGCTGCCTGATGTGCGATGAAACGATCGAGTAACGATTATAATCAATGCTAGTTATTTCTATAGAATGCCATAGATCGTAACGTTATGAAAACGAATTTTCAATTTTCGATTTCAAAAAGAAAAAACCTTTGGATTTAATGAAGATTTAAATTAAAGCAGTCGACTGATAAACTTAATGTTTTTTAATTAATTTTTTGCTTTACCTTTTTCTTATTTCTATCATAATTTGCTCTCTCGAGCCTGCTCGTAGCTCGTTGTTCTTTGTCCATTATTACGAAATAACTACTTTAGCCAGCTTCAGAATGAATTTCATGCTCATGGTCTTTTCTTAATTAGAGTTCTTCCAGCACTGGCTGATGGCTTTCGTTCGATAACCTGCTATTACGTCGTACGAACAGACCGATGAATATTTTTCTGTCATCTCCCTCTCTCTTGCACTAATTTCCTCGCACCTTCTATCGACCCCTTTCCAACCTTTCTATACCTGAAGGGTATAAATCCCCTGAAGGGTGTGTTCCGTATCGAATAGAAGGGGATGAGAAGATCGTGTCATAGCTCGTGACCTCATTTCCTGTTGCTTTTTAGACAGAAAATAAAAAAATCGATGATCAGTTTAAAGAAGATTTTATTCGATTACAAAAGAAATTGAATCGATATTGCTTTTGCGGCGAATAATTAATAAATACGTTATTTGAAATGTAATTTTGCTTCTACCGCAATTTTCAGCTTTGCTCCATTTTGTTTTAATTTTAATTTCATTAATCTTCTGACCCTCCTAAGAATAACGTTCGCTACCACTTCAAAAGCCCCAAAGACATGTTAACAATGTATTTCTCCTGCTTCTTTTTAGCGCAAACTAAACAGTTTTATCAAGGTAAATAAGACGATTAACGCTTTGAAGTATTTTGTAAATTTGAACACGCGAATAAACATCACGAGATTCTCGTCTTGCTGAAATTTCTTTTGATCGCACCTTGAAAGAATTGCATCAAAATTTGTTTAAGCACACGGCGTTAGAATTTGTTTTCACGGTTATTACGATATCTTTACGGAAACTAAATCTACGATTAATAATTAAGTGGAAAAAGATTATCTCGGTATATCACTCAGCATTGAGAATCTTACAGCGGAATTTGATAGCCTGCGATTTATAGAGCATAATTGAATGAAGTTGGCAAGGAGAAATCTATAGCCTGGCTCAATGCCCACGGGATCTATAAAAGTGGGAAAAAGAAATCAACCGCAATGAGAAATGGTATCTTTTCCCCACTAAAATCGTCGAATCTTTAGCGCAGAGGTTAAGGAATTCGATGAAAAGCAACGCGCGATTGGTGCTCTTTCGGAAAATGGAAGAGCCTAAAATGAGCAAGAGCGATAGAAGCTCAAAGGGCGGAGTAAGAGTGAGCAGGAGAGATGGAGCAGAAAAATAAATGAAAAAAAAAAAAAAAAACGTTGAAAGCCTGAGAGTGTGTTTTGCCTCCGTGGAAGTGTTTAGTCGAGCTTTAAGAGGCTCAAGCCCGTCAGAGAAAACATGCGATCCAACTGCTTTTCCTCATTTTCCTTCACTGTTGTCTGGAACTGCTTAATCCTCTGCATCCACGGGAAATCTCGGCTGAGCTCATGAGACCGTGATACAAAATTGCCATCAGTAGAATATACGATTCAAGCCGAACGGACAAGAACAAACGGCGGTGACAAAATGAACGCTTCAGAGACGTTCTCGCTATTCGAGGTCACCTCTACAATCCATTTCATTGACACACCGGAATTTTACGGTACAAGAGCCAGAGACTTTATATCCATGGTGTTGATTTCATCGAAAAAAAAACTCCCAGCATCCATTCAACCACTTCATGCAATAAATGACTCGATTCATTGTTGGATTTGAAGTCCATGATTGACAACATACTGCATTGTTTTCGTTCTATCAAATAATGGCACTTTCGAAATCGTTGCTTCCATTGAACTGAGAATTCAATCTACCGTAGAAACGTCCATTGAAATGCTTTCCCAGTTACATTATTCTCTCTAAACAATGTATCAAGCATCTAATAAAGCTGCAAATAATTGCGTTAGCAGCTCTCGATCCGATTGCATGTTTCGTAGATTCCTCTCGTGTTTCATCACCGTCTTCTAATATTGGGTGTTCCGAAAATCACATTCACGATTAAGATAAAAGTTAGTTTGCAAGATTCCGAAAAGAAAAGTCCTTCTTTGTTTTTCTTTCCGATTCACCGTTGATGGGATATTGAACGATTAGATTGCCGATCCAGTGGATTGACGTGGAGAGCCCACTTATCTCACTTTACTGGCTCTTACAGCGGATTAGCTCTTATTAATTGACCAACAATCGTGGTCAGAAGCGCGATCTACAGAAAAACAAACACAAGCTTTTATTTGCAATTCCTCACTCTCGTTTCACTCTGTAAATCTGGACCACAAACTCTCGGACACCGTATACTTGATCAAAAAGATACGAAGATGCCCATTGAGGATTCCGGATGATTCCGGATGAAAGAGCTGCATTCAGTCTGTTTGGCATTGTTGTCCTTGAGACTGCTATTGGTAGTAGGCATGCGATTTCACCGCATCATCATTCCCTATCGATCCGAACAGATGCCTCCTGAAATGTTAGTCTTCCACTCTCCGCTGATGCAATTATTCTATGATATTAGTGAAAATTACTGAGAATGAAACCATTGTTCGAAGGAAATTCGATATTCAGCCACCGGTCAGTAATATTCTGCTTTTATAGTTTCAACGGTTCACGCATATGCAAAAATGTTGAAGCCGCTGAAGGACGTTTCGGTTTCAGTTAATTCAGCAGCAGGTTGATAATAGCGGGCTTATATGAATGGAAAATGGACTGGAACAGAGTTGTGCTTTCGGTGATTTCAATGAAAAAAGTTATCTCGTTGGAGTTTCATGGAATAGCATTTCCGTTGGGTAATTTTTTTTGTTTTTCTACAAAGATTTGTATGTCCTCAAGGCTACGCTAAAAAGCCTTTCACTCCCGTATTTCACGAGTTAATTTTATCGGCAGCTCAAAAACTTTGGCAACCTCTCGTTGTGATATATGTGAAGCGCATTCATCATGAATCGAGTGCGGATGAAGAGGCGGTCCTCTGGGACGTTAGCCCGCCGGAGTTCTACGTATACAGTTACTAATTTTGTCGCAGTAGCGACGCTCTCGAATCAGAAAGCAACGTGCTTTCCTGCACCGCGGTACATCATTTCCTGTAACATTAACCACGACATGCAGTACATCATGCCTATATCAGGTTGCAATTCTATGGCAAAACTCTGTGGATGATTGACGTGCAACACCGGGCCAACTCCGGAGACAAAGAGAGTGTTCCAGCTGATGACGAGGCGCGGTGTACGAGCTTGGAATACATCGGCCATATACGCAGTGTCTCAGAAATGAACGTCAGGAGTTAAATCTCTTGAATCCAACCAGCCGAGTATCCGAATCGTAAAGTTTTTAGTTTTTTTCTTCTTTTTTTTTTTCGATTTCATAAGCTGAACAGATGGTGAGTTATTAATGATCGGAGCTCGATCAATCAACTTGCATGGCAGAGACGCCAAGCGGCCGTACCCTGGGGCGACGAACCGAGGGTGCTCATTGGTTTGACTTTCATCGTTAACGGCTCATCACCCGTACGCCCGATGAAAAAAACATTCACATATACTTTTCGAACCAGTGCTTTATTCCGCATTCGAATTTACGTTCCGGACCTTCGATTCTGGACACAATGTATAGATCCAGGCGTAAATAGCTTGCGATCTTCTTTCTTACCCGCTTCTCCCTATATATTTCAAACCCCTGTCTTTTTTTTTTTTTTTTTTTTTTTTTTTTTTTATCATCCATTCTTCCCCTTCATCCCTGTCGCTACATACTCAGATGGATGGTACGAGGGTGGAAATTATTCGAGGGCAAGAAATATTATATTTACGCTTTATAGGGATAGTAATTAGGACTCGATACGGATTAGCCAACATCGGGATGGGGATCCATCATTATTCAATAAATATGTAATTATTTACCTGAAACATTTTGCCTCTTATGTCCTAATCGAATTCGGTTCTTTCACCTTTTTTCCTGTTTTCTAATCAATTTTTTATACAGTTATTACTTCCCTAGAAGCTCACCGACGTAAGAAACAGGCTTTATGTTGTAGGGAGAACATTTTTCTTCGCTCGGTGGATCGTCGTAGTAATTTAAGACAGATTTTAGTGGCACGTGCACTTTTATACTGGAAAAAAAATTTATATCAAATGTAATCATAAACATCATAAGACTCGAACGAATAGTGCTCTACTGAATATTGAAAAGAAAATCAAATTAATTTTCTCGTGTATCACAAGACTTATCTGGCTGAAAGATCAGCAAAGTCTCGGACTCTCAAAAATATTTCGAATTTCAATAAGGAAATGAGATTTTCTGTTACGGTTATTTTCAAAAATTACTTTCATCGTACCACAATTCTGTTATAATTGAGTTTGTACCCGGTGGATAGTTCATCGAAATGAAATTTTCTCGATAAATTTGATGTTTCGAAGAGGCTATGGAAACCCGAGAAGCCTGAATAAAAAAGAGCAACGACTCGGAAGATTCATCGAAATTTTACGTTGGAATCTCTTCGTAACTTGTAAATTTTCGATGACCTGATCCGGAAATTTGAAACTTTAGTTCGAGCTTAAAATTTATCAGATATTTGTCGCTTTATCCGAAAGTCCCTAAGTACTAAGGTCCACGACAGGGCTGAGAGACTTTTCGATCTTTAACCGGGATTATTTTCTCGGAGGTTGTGCCATTTTTTTTTTTTTTTTTCATAAAGTTTCTTTTGTCAATGGAAGGAAAGTCTGTCACGAGACTTCGGTGATTTATCAAGTTTTCCGTGTGATAAAATTGATCATATCTTTTTTTGACTGTAGGGACTTTTTGTTCATCGTTGTTTTGAAACAAGCATTTAGGGTCGTTGCGAAATGGCACGAGTTGATCCGGAAGAATGTGTCCATCTATTATGGAGAAGGGAGGAAAAAAAATAAAATAAAAGCGTAAAATTCAAGTTACGAGAGCTTTCGGGGACTGAGTCTCTGACTGAATTTTTGGAACTCCATATATCAGTTCATCATTTCAAACTTTTTTTATTTTCCACTATAATGTTCTTCCGTATCTCTTTTTTTTTGCCCTCGAAAAAAGTCTCGAAACTCCTGTTTTCTATTCGGTTTTTTTTTTCTTTTAACAGCTTACACAATAATACTTGTGAATTTACGTGATTCCTTAAACCTTCTGAGTTATTTTATTCACCTCGCGAAAGCGAACCGTCAGAATTTACGCCACGATCTTCGAGCAGGCTTAAAAACCAGATTTATAACATGTTTTTTTATCGTCCGAGCAATTGGAGCATTTCTATTGGATGTTATAATAATTCAAAGTTTTTTCCGTGTAAAAGTTGCTAAAGTCACGAGCCTATGAAATCAAGATGTGCTCGTAGAATATGTTACTCTCAAAATGTCACAGTCACAGTGTCATGCAGTTTTGAACGTTGATAGACGGGTGAGTACGGTTCACGGTAGAAATGAAACGAACAAGATGAACAATTAGAACATTTCGGGATCGTTGAATTATTTTATTCCTAAATATAATCTCAATCTCGTACGAAGCAAGTACAAAAAAGAAGGAAACCATTGAACTCTCGTTATCGTTCACTATGTTGTAACGATGAAAATCCAAAAAATGGCATGTTATAGAAAAAAAAAATATCATGATCAACGAAGTCGTCATGATCATCGAAGTCGATGGATCGAGAGAGAAAATAAAAGACGCATTCGTTGGGCTGTACAAATGTTGCAGATCATTTCATTTTCCCAAGCCAAGAATGATTTTCGTCTCCTCAATCATGAGGTTCAAATAAAATGTTCGATTGGTATGGATAAACCCTTTTTCGTAATCGATGAAAAAAATAATCAAATTTAAAAAATATGTTCGATCACAAAATGGTAACATCAATGAATTTTTATGGGATTTCCAATCAGTAAATATTCTTTCTCAATGTTGATTAAAATACTGTCAACAAGAAATAATTACGTCAAAGTATTTTCTTTCTTCACCGCAAAGGAATTGAAGCTCCTGGTGGTTTATTCAGTTCGTAATAGTGCCAAAAGCGATGGTGAGCTGCTTTAAAATTCACTATGTAAAAGAGGTGCAAGAAAATCTTCTGTTCTTTCTTCTTATATATGAGGCATTTTACGCCAAACCGGCAAACTTTTTTCCAGACCCTTGCCAATTTGGTTCATTTTTATTATATGATTACATCGAATCTATAAAAATCACCCTAATTATTTCTAGATTTCCATAATCAACACTTATAGACATTAAAAAAAAAAAACTTCCTTTTTTAGAAATCTGAAAAAATTCTAAAAAATTCATGATTATATGTGGACCATTTTAACCTACCATCCTTAGTGGAAGTAAGATTTTTTCCGTGTTTTACGAGCTATTGACGTTCGAAAAATTCTGAAAAATTCGATAACCGTTAACTCGGGGCTGGTTGATTGTTCAAAAATTGTCAGGAAAATTCATTTTAGATATCACAATATTTAAGTATCTGCACAAAGTAAGCGGTCCTCGAATTTTTCGCAATTTTTTCAACGTTCATAGCTCGTAAAGAAATAAAAACGTCTCGTTTCAAAAATCTGAAAAAATTTCCTAAAATTCGTGATTATGCTTTGTTTCACGAACTATCAATGTTGAAAAAATTCCGAAAAATCCGAGAACCGCTCACTCTGGACTGACAGAATAATCGAAAATTGTCAAGAAAATAAGTTCAGGGTACGAAAATACATAAATATCAGTGCAAAATAAGCGATTCACGATTTTTCCAGAATTTTTTAAACATTGATAGCTCGTAGAGCACATCAGAAAAAAATTATACTTCCACTACGGATTATAGCTCAAAATGTTCTACATATGATCCCAGACTTTTGGGAATTTTTTCAGATTTTTAGAACAGGCCGTTTTTTTCAATTTTTTTTTGTTTTTTTTTTTTCAATAAGGAACGTTAATAAATGTTTAAAAAAATCTACAAAAATTTCAAGGTGTCTTTTAGACTCGATGTAATCATGTAAAAAAAAATGAATCAAATTGGCAGGGATCAAAGAAAAAGTACGCCGCCGGTTTGGCATGGAATACCTCATATATACATACTGATGTAGGGACGTTGAAGACGCTTAAACCTGTACTTACACTTAAAAATCAATAGACGAAGTGGAATCAAAGTACGCGAGTCTTCCTCGATAGAATGGAGCAGAGAGTGTGTCGAGAACGAGGGTGGAGGGATGAAGAGAAGCACGTATCAACTCTTTTTCTCCCGGATTCTTTCCAAGACTGGCATTGTTCGATCAGTATATGTATATATATATACGAGTAGCCGGGAGGCAGAGACATACATAAAAATATCTGTATATATTCATAGAGGTGAATAGAACAAATCGGAAGTTTTCGTAAAATTTTGAATTTTCCAAGCGAATTATATGCACTTCGGAAATGGTGTCCTGTTATACAGTTTGCATCATCAGGGCCAGGAGCTCCAATATATTTTTTTTAATTTTTTTTTTTTTTTCATTTTACTCATTTTATTGTACCCAGAAATATTTTTTGTTCGGAAAATAAATTGATAACTGTAAAATACAAACTTCTGCAAATTTTTCATGGCTTTTTTCTCGAAGCTACAATGAAATTTGGAGAAACGTTATTTTCAATAACACCAGTATTTAATTTCGTACGTGACTCGAATAGCTTTTCATTTATGAGAAATCTCAGCGCACCTCCGCAACTGAAACGGATCGCATGATTTTATTTTATTTATTTTTTTCTTTGCAATCACGAAAATATGAGATTTGTTATCATTGGCACATATTGTATTTATAAAAAGTGATACGTGACTCGAAAGCCTGAGGCTTTCGCGGTTATTGGAAGCTCCGTTCGATGGAAAAGTCTCTCTTACAAAAGTGTTCACTTTCGTGGTAGATTGGTGGAGAAAATCAACGCTGTTTGCTCTCGTATTTGCACTCTATTTGAGAGCTTTGAAAACCACATCTTTGACCATCGCTCTTCTCTCTTTGTTTTTCTTCCCTTCTCTATTTTACTCAGCCCAAATCTACTCGATGCATACCTTTTGTTCACTCTCGTAAACTTGTACTTTTAATGATAGAGCCAAGTTTAAGCCCCTGAGAGAAATTTCCTGCTTCTGCCAAGCAATTCAATGCCCAACTTCGTGTGCAATACCATTCGACACGGCAGAGCTTGAGGCCAAAACATATAAATTAAGTGAAATCTTAACTTTTTCATTCCCTACCAACACTCACTTTGTAAAGAAATTTTTCAAGTTGCTCTTTCGAATTAAGCGTACCGCTATTAAAACATGAATTACGAATGCTATTAGAGGCTTATACATAATGAACACAAAGTTTTTCAGATTTATTATCGTTATATTTGAATAAAATGAGCATATTTTATTTCTGGAAAAACTTTATCTCGATTCAAAAATTACTGTAAATAATACAAGGAGAAAAAGTTTTATGATGAAAATCATTTTTTGATTTTACGAGAACTGAAATCCATTAATAGAAATAGTACTTGTATATTTTTTAAGCAGTTTAGCCAGAGAAGAGCAGAGTTGAAACATTCGTACGACTATATTCTGTGAATAATATTTCGTATTAAATTTTCAACGAAAATAATATGTGCAGTAAAAAAATTATTAGTCGTAAAAGCTAACAAAGAAAGGGTTAGGGGTAGTGTGCGTGCCTGGAAAACAAAAAATTAGAACGAACGCAGTAGCTCGAGATAGCGAGGTCATAAAGGGGACTAGGAAATTTTGTATTCAGAGGATAAGCATCAAAACGGAAAAGCTGGTTAGTTACTGTTACACTGGAAGATCAAGCATCAAAAATGATGGTCGAGCACGACGAATTATTTTTCGTAACGCTTGCTATTCAGTTGAAGCTTTTAACGAGAGCTGCCGTCCCGGAGAGTGAAATAAACCGAGGATTAAAAGCTCCGACTGTCCATCCTTTACGACTTTCAATCAAAACGGACCTTCAGCCGTTATCTTTTCAAAAATATATCAACCATGCTTTTGTAGAACAAAACGGCGAGGAATAAGAGAAAGAAGAGATGAAAAGTTAAGGATTGAGAAAAGTCGAGATGAAATATTTCGAAAAAATTACTCGCGCCGCTCAATTCAAACATCAATCATTAAACAATTTTATTTTCAGTTTTTATGAATTTTATTTGAAAACATTGCGAACCATTCCTTTTTATATCCAACTATTTCGACTGGCAACACTCAACCATTTTTTTTAAAATTATTTTAATGTGCATAAAGCACTTTCAGTTTCGTACAATGTTTTTCAATACCGGAGTTATACGACACCACTGTACCATGAAAATATCGTGACGAGATACGTGCCTAATATGTGCCTAGCATCGTATCAATGATTTATGACATTTAACTCATGAAAAAATGATTATTCATCATAAACAGTGAACGTTATCTTTCATTAATGTTTGTTATCGTGAATGCTCCAAAGCTCAGGGCGGCTTCGAGTTTCTCTGAAATTTTCAATCGTGTTTAAGAGAGAAATAATTCATAATTATGAACGCAGAGACAATAATTGAATTATTATGTTTTCATAATAACCCAACGCCATTCTAATTTTCTGTAAATTGGTGATACTAATTGCCTCAATTGTATGGTACTACGAAGCCATAGTGATCAGGTATTCATGTTCTTGTGAAAATATCCAGTGTTTTTTGGCCACCAAAAATAATTGAAAAACCAATTTTTTCATCGTTTTTTTTCAAAGGTGATTCCTCGAAAAAGCTTCCTACGAAAGTTTTACGATATTATGTTTTCTATAAAATAAGTTCCGTAAAAAAAAAAAAAAAAAATCACGTAAACAATGTTAGTTCAATAGTAAATCGCAATTGAGCAACGTTTTTTTCCACCTTTTTTTATTTACTTTCAGCCATTCATGGACATACTGTTCCGGAACTCATGCATTATCTCTATTTCATGATAAGAACAATCGCAACGATAATTTGAATCGAAGGAGATTCAAGTTAATTGTGATTATTCTAGTTTGAGATTACAGAGTTTTTACGAGTTAGTCAGCGTTGTCGTCTTTGCCAATTTTCATTAATACAATCCCTCTGGTTCGATTCTCTCGGGGATCTTGTCTCGCAAACCTCATTAAACAGGAAGTCAAATAACGTATGTGCTCTTCTCGTTAGAGATGTCATGTCAAAATTATTTAAGCCGAAGGATCGAGAGACCGGATAAGATAGAACAATGTTCTAATTATGAGGATCAGTGTGTTAAATGTCTTAGGAAATGTCGGTTAACTGTCATGGCCTGTGTCAACGTTTCAGGGACGGTTTGTCTACGACAAGGTAATGCGATACCAGAAACTCTGGATGGATGCGAGAGAGTTAACCCTAATTTTCGAAACAAGGGTCTTTGGAGGGTCCTTGACGTTTCGTGACAAGGAGAGATCGCTCTCCATACACAAAAAGTTCACGTATTCCCAACATCCATAATTTTCAAGTTAATATTCTATGCTGTAACCCTTCGCTGTATGAATCGTCAAGAGCATGAAAAATAATAAGAAAATAAAAATCGTTCTCTTGCCAAAAATCATCCCCATTTTCTCATTGGCTCCTCGAACCTGACTCTCTCTCTCAGAAAGTGGAAAAGGTCACAAAATCCTTTTCACCTTTTCGTCATAAATGGAAACGTTAATTTTCCACATACTTAAACTACTTCTCTCTCGTTTTATCTTCTTATTACTCACTTTTCGTTTTCGTACAAAAAATCCATTCAATTTCACGCTTCGATCGGTTGGTTCTGGCACAGAGGAATCGAAGCCCCAATCACTTTATTCCGTTCATTGAATAAAAAAATGAGATCACCCCATCAGGATTATTAATATCGACGATTTCATTTTTAAGAATATTGAATTTAGATTCCATTCGATATTGATACGTGTTTCTATTTTTATAAAACCAAAAAGCACACGATAAAAAAAATAAAAAAAAATCTTTTTAATTCTTTGAATTAACAAAAAGAAATGCTACTTTTTTGTAACAGTAAATATGACAAATATGGAATTAAATTTTGAACGTGTCACTGAATCATATTTCTTCATTCGTATGAAATTTTCGACGACAAAGAAAATTGTCTGTTCTATATAGAAGGCAAAAGTCCTGTTCGAGTGAAAAGGTTACCCGCGTAACCTTATAAGGTTTGTCACTTTGAAACGATCCTTTTGACTCGTACAGCAGGAGCTCACGCTTGAGCTTTTACTGAATTAATAACATTCATGAATGTTGCATCAAAACTGAAAAAGAAAAAAAAAAAATACTCCATTCGTCTCCGTAACTCTGACGCAACGGATGATTTTGTATACTTGAGCCTCGTTGAAAAGGTTCCGAAACTAATTTAATATTCAAAAGGTTACGCGTTCACAAGTTTCGTGCACGAGACTCACGAGTTTCTGATAAAAAGCATAGACACGCTTTTTCCCGATCCTTTTTTTTTTCTTCACTTTGTTGTTTCCTTCAAATTTACCAACAAGAAATTACGTTTGTACACGAGATCGAGAGTACGGAGTCTGTAATTGCGGTTCCATCGATCTAGAGTGAAGAATAGAGAGAGAGAGAGAGAGAGAGAGAGAGAGAGAGAGAGAGAGAGAGAGATAGAGGAATGAAAGCTTCTCCGCTTTGTTCTTGGACAACACACGATTTGCGAGGAGTCGAAAAGTTTGCAAAATCTCTTGGCGTTCTGTTTGTAAACTCCTCGTACGAATAACTTTGCTTCTGAGCTAAATGAAGGCTGTTTTCGTCCCGGGTATACCAATCATCATAGATTGATACGAAAATAAATTGATTAAATGTGAAAAACAGGCATTCGATGAGCAAGAAAAGAAAAAATAATAATAATAATTTCAATGCAACTAGAAAGTTTCCGATTAATTATCTGAGAATTCTACAGACGATTCGGAATAATGAAAAAAAAAAAAAAAAAAAGTTGAGATCCCGAGAAAAACTTTTAGGATTTCCATTTCAAGGGTGAGGAATAATTCAATCTACGAATCTCGTGAATCGCACTTTTTTCCGTAACGTTTTCTTGCCTGTTCCACATTGTTTATCGCCGCAAAATAAACTTTTTGTTGTTGCGAGATGCTTTTTCCCTCGTCTAGATTTGAAGCCATGAGATATTCTTCCTTCTCCCTGTTTTTTTTTCTCCCTCGCCACTAATTGAGTTAGTTTGCAAGTTGAAGCGTTGAATGAAACAAAATGCGAGACAGTAGCGTCAGAAATGACCGGTGCGGAGGGCTCTCGGGCCGGAAAGTGTAGAAGGGATGAAAAGTAGAACTATTTCTAATCGGCCACTCTCGCTATAAGTATGAAAAACAGAGAAAAAAAAGGAGGCAGCAGTAGCACAGCTGTTTCGTTCCAATGCAATACTCTCCGCTCGTAGGCCACCGAGGGTGGAGAATACCGTTAGAATTTTTAAGGGGTGGGGATCAAGGTGGACATGCGCTTCTCGAGAACGAGAACTACGGGGGTTTTGTCTCGGGTGCAGGCCGGCGCGAACTACGAACTCCGATATATACGTTTACGTGTTACAAATATATACATAGATGAGTGTATACAGAGAAAATGGTAGAGTGTTTAATACGAAGGAGATTCATCCCCTCAGTCTGGCGCCGCGTGCGATCACGTCACGATCGCTCGACGATCCACTCGGCGTCCCTGCAGCAGCCTCGTGTTTCGTACTATTTAAAAAAAAAAAAAAAAAAAACAAAACTCCATTTTTCCCAAGTTCGAAATTGCCTCGAATTTTTTAATTCGTGAAATAATTATTTTCTCGTATTATTTCACTTCTCGTTTTCATCATATTCGGTCCTGATAAACATCTATGATCGAACTACGGAGTGTCGACAGTCGTTTTTTCGAGAATATCGTGAAGAATTATGGTGCAAATACATAATGAGATTTCACTGATTATTTCATCCAAAAACAAAAATTGATTCGTTCCATCATAATTTAATTAGTTGAAGAAGATATTTCGATAAAATAATTTGAAAAAAACAAAAAAACAATGCAGCTTTCGAGATGACGTTGAACGACAGAAATTCACCACCGTTTTTGGCACGTAGCCGACTGAGTAACTCGCGAAATTTTTCGTGAAGAACAAATAGCTGCGAACGAACACGTGCTCTTGCTACCGTTCGGTACTGAAGTTTCGTATCTAAGAACTGTGTGATTGTGACAAACGTTAGAAGCTTTCAAATCTCAGTATCGGATGTGTTATCGATTAAAGTGAAATCAAAATTTTTCTCTAAATACTGACTGGCTCATAGAATATTAAAGAAAAGGACATTACTACGAGAAGAATACTGATTTACTTAGCAATTTGAGAGACTAAAGTATTCGAATGGTGCTCAATTAATGACAAGCTTGAAACTTTTCCTCACTCGTGTGAGTCCGAGGCGTTGATCGAAGTGAAAAAAAAGAGTAAAAATTCATTCAGAGTTACAAAAATGAGAGATTAAAGTTCTTTCTTTAGCTGGAAGCTCTAAAAAAAACGAGTGACACGATGAACGTATCAATAATTTGTTACACGCTTATCGTGCTAGCGATATATTTAACGAGTCACGTGACAAATGCTTCACGAACGAAAATCAACGAGTTCGAGGACGAAGAGAAGATCGCGTCTCGACAACGCGTCAAATCAAAAGAATTGCTACGTCATCAGCAACAGTATCGTCCACACTTTATAGATCGTCGTTTGACCTTGGATTCCCGGATTCAAAGTTACCCGGATTTGAGGAAAGAAACGGAATCTTACGACGAGGAAGCTTCAACGGATTCTCGTTACATCGATATTTCGCATAACCTCGAACTTGATAACGTTGACCTTGAGATTAATTCCGATGAGCAGGAAAGCGGTGAGAAATATTTGAATTACAAGGCTTCGCGCCGTAACGAGGAACCGGAAACGAGCCTCGATAAACCATCGGCTCTCATAAGGCACGGTAGATCGAGAGCTCATTTCGCGAGATCCTCGAAAACCGAAGAATCCGGTGGTTCTCCTCGAACTTCCGGTTCAACCGGTAGCGAGGCGAGAATCTTTACAACGACGAAAAATCGCGATTCCGCGACGTCGGATTCTCGTTATGGATCGGCCAACGAAACTACTTATTCGGACTTGGAACCTGGAGAAACAACGATCGGCAGCAACGTGACGGGAAACGTTGAAATTATCAAGAAAACTAATGAAACGAATGCCGGTGATAAATCGGACTCGAAAAATAATAAAAATAGGAAAATGAAAAAGTTCATCGATGATATAAATATGGATGGTGAAAAGAGTCGCAATCGATCGATGCTGGAGCAATCGGATTCACCCGGCGGCATTATAACGATCAAAGATATCGTAGCTCCGGAGCCCATTTCCGACAACTCAAGACTGTTGGATTCATTCGCGAAACTACGAAAAGTCGTGTCGGTCGATAGGAATCGTGAAAAATTGACTCGGTCCGAAGGAGTCTTGAAACATTATGACAACGCGAGTGATCATCGGGAGACATCCGGCTATGGAATCGTCGTTAACGGCTTCGATGATGATTTCACCGGGGATGAGAACGAAGATCATTCGCTTTTTGAAGCTTCCACGATGATTTTTCGGGACAGCAAACGTCAGGACGATCGTTATCACCGAGTAGAAAACTCGTCGATCGGTAAATCATATGATTACGAGAACGAGACGAACGATTATCGCGATTCCGGAGATTTCGTTACCGAGCACGATCCTCGTGGAAAATCTGAGCGAACTCAAAGCGTTCAAGTCGACATTGTAACTCGTTTCTTAAGGATCATCGAGAATCAACACTTCCTCGGTGAAAATTGTACCGCTGGAACTGATCTTAATCTCGGCGAAGGTGTCGTCGATCAATACGCTCAAGAACGCTTTCGCCTTGAAGCTAATTTAGCTGTTAATCGAGCAAACATGCTTACTCGCTTATGGAAATACGCACCCGAAGTAATGCTCTCATCCGAATATCTTTTACACGCCAGTATCCTATCGATGGTCGAATTCGACGAGGATATATTTGCAGCTGGTAACTGTTATGACAAGCTTCAGTATCGTGACAGATGGCTCTATTGTCCCTTTGCTCATAGACTGCAGGATCAGGACGGTGTCCTCGTCAAAGATCTCGCCGTCGAATATAAATATCTAAGCAACAGCAGCGAATGGTTTTACATCGCGAGAAAAAATGCTGAACGAGTTATCGCAAATCACAATCAATTTAGTCATGGTAAGTGCGATTAAACGTTCCGTTAAATTTTTTCGTTTTCCATGATTTTTTCCTATTATTATTTTTTTTATGCGAAGGCGTTTGGTACTGAGAACAATGGCAACGAATTGCCATCGAAGTTGAATTATTCGTCATGAATTGATGAAAATTCTGAAAATCTCGATCTAACGTACCATTCATTTTTCAATTTACCGATCGATTCACCTTCGTTAAAAGTTCTTTCGAGACAAAGAACGCACTTAATTTCCATGCAATTTGTTTGATGAAATATTTTCAAGTCTGCACAAAGAGGAGCGAACGAGTTATTGATTGATCGGAGAGTGGATGAGTGACTCTTTAGACAGGCGCTGGTTGCTATACATATACGAAAGCATATTTCATCGATATTGAAGAGTCTTCGTAGATTGGATTTGGCTTAGTGTGAAAATAAAAATAAAGGTAAATTTGAACGGGTATAAATGCGAAAAAGAGAAAGAAAAAAAAAAAAGAAGAGAAAAAGCACGTTCGCTGATTCAATTCGTTTCAATTTTTCGATCGATCGATCCGTCTGATTTGCAAGCAGGAAAAAATAAATAGAGCGACAGTATACAAAAGAGTGATGCGTGAAAAAAAAAAAAAAGTTTCGTTGACGTTCCGTAAATTGGAAATGTATTTTAAACCTTTTTCGTTTAATCACAATAAACTTTGGCTCAATTGGAACAAAATTTATTCAACCGACTCCTGGTGGTGCCAGAGCAAAAATAAAATTGGGTCAGTCGCAAACGAAATTCTATTCGATTTTTTAAGTTTTACTTACGAGGCGTCCGTATGTGTCCAAATGAGATGCCATTCCCATCGGTTGCCTGTCAATTCAGTTATTCAACTCTCATTTTTGGACACGAGCAATTTTTCTCGTGGGACCAGGAAAACTGTGGAAAATCTTTTGCTCGGTCAGCAGCCTAAGAAAGTCAGAAAAATTTTCTCCTGTTGAGTGTGTTCAATGCGTGAGCCGATGCATCACTCACTCCCAACCAAGTGGTGGTCGCACACGAGGTTGCTGAACTTGGTAGATTGCTGACGCCACTCATCGACCGTGCACCCATCACTCAACGTAATTAAATTATTATATTTTGAAACTTATTATCCAATTGAACAGGAAAATATTAAAAAAAAAAAAAAAAAAAATTAGGAAATTGATTAAATTTCATCCGAATGTCCAAGCAGGACCAATCACAATTGGTGATTTTTTATTTTCAATGCACGCGTAGACGAAGGAGTTTCGGCGATAAGTAATGCAAGTTTGTAGGCATTCTAGGAAAAGCTGGTGACCTAAAGCCCTCGACAGTGAGAATTCGAGGAAATAAGTTTGCATAATACAGTTGAAAGTCCGCCAGGTTTCCGGTCGTCTAGAGACAAAGAATAACCGATTTAAATGGAAAAAGTCGGAGAACTGTTAGGGTCGTAGAGTTTATTATGTCAGGGAGCTTATAGACCTAGAAAATGAACAACTTCAATGGTATACAAGTCTCGATGAATCTATATATACACGTAAAAACGTAGGTGTGTGAATGTAGGCGCATGGAATCGAGGAGGCGAAAAGCTAGTAAATCGATCCTATTGCTGGAGAAATATCAAGAGTCTCGTTCACCACGACGTTGGCTTCTGAGTATCGAAGGTGCAGTATATTGAGAATAAAAATACAATAAAAATCCAAAAAGGATGAGAAAAAAAAAACGTGTGAAAAATAATAAAAACGAGTTTTACAGGTAATTTTACGAAATGCGATGGAACAAACGAAACAAAAAACACAGTTGAAAAAATGACGAGTAGAATGGATGATGGAACTGAAGAAGAAAAAAAAATAAATAAAATAGAATGAGTTCAGAAAATGAATGCAGCAAGAAAAAAAAAACGAGTATTGAGTGCATTTAATCGAAAAATACAAATGGAAAAATGTAAATTCAGTTTGAAATAAGCATTGGCTCGATAAAAATGAAAATAAAAATGCGAAAGCTTCACTCGAGAACAAATGTCACGCGGTAAATAATATAATGGTAAAACGGAGGAAAAAAGTGTATGATGAAATTGGCCGAACGTTGAATCGAAAGAGAAAATTAATGGACTCGTGAGAAAGAAACTGAGAGGAAAAATAGAATACAATAAAATTAAGTCGTGGTAAATCAGAGTCTCGATATATATATCCGTAATACCGAAGAGAGGAATAAACTCGTAGTCGGTCTTTGCTTTTTTTTTTCCCCGAAGTCGAGTTATGCCTGAATGTCTGTCGGCATAAGCATGCGTGTGTGTGTGTGTGTGTCTCCACCGGGTCGAAAGGTGAAGAAGTTACACGTATACGAGATGTATATTCTTCACATGCCCGCCCGTTATACTCTAAAACACGTTGTGGAACGAGAGCTTTCAGCTTGACTTTTATTTAGACTGTAATCGTATCACGATTAAGTGTTGACGAAATAACGACTGCTCTCTTTCCTCTGTCATAAAACGTCAGAAAAACAATTTGTACTTACGCTTGAATCGTCATTGCGACATTTTTTTATTCAATAATTTAATGACGAAACAAAACGAAACTTTTGTTCTGTTGATATTCCGATTATAAATTATTGATCTTTTGAATGAAATCTGACGGTGACGTAAAATCTGTTATGGAAAGCTCGATTTCTCTCAGACGGACGATATACAAATTTATACGGTGGAGCGATAAGACAAAAAATTAAAGGTGTAAAAAACATCATTTCCAAGTCTGATTACGAGGGATCCATCAGCATTACAATAGCCAACGATATTTAATCTTGACGAGTGAATTATTCGGTAAATTCGTTGATAGAACAAATAATTGTAGCTTACAAAAGAATTCGGCGGGACGGGTAAAGAAAAAAAAAAAAGGTCGAAAAGGTCGGGTGATTTGGGACCGAGATAAAACATATACACGAAGGTTTGGAGTTCTTGTTGGTGAAAGGACAAAATAGAAAATCGTGAGAGCCGAATCGAGTAGGAGAAGTATTGTTCGTATCAAGGGTATCGTTTCTTATCAATATTATATCCAATTTCGTGGAATCCTCATCGATCGTACAATCCGCTTCGGATGCTATGCAACTGTCATTCAATCTGTTGGAAGAGAGAGAGAGAGAGAGAGAGAGAAGGAGGGATGAAAATAGTCAGAGAATGGAGACTCGACGACAAAAAGCATTGGAAACAAAATCTGCAAAAAGGAACAACGTACGAATATTTGAAAGAATTATGGTGAGAATACTCGAGAAAAATGTGAAATAAATGGATGGAAATATTGAAAAAATAACGGAAAAGGTAAGAAAAAACAGAAAAGAATATCGACGTATATTCGAATGAGAAAGTCAAAAAGCAAGAACGATCCCGGATTCAGGCAAAAGCGAAGCTTCCCAATAAAACAACGTGATAACAGAATGAGGAAAGAACGAAGTAGCAAGACAGTAAATAGCCAAAAAAAAACAAAACAAAATAAAATATAGCCGAATCGAAATGTCACAAGTATAAAACAGAGGGAAAAGAGAATAACGAAAAATAGTGAGAGTTGGGCAAGAAAAACATGTCCAAAAAGAGAAAGTGTTTTGAGTGAGCTTCGAGGGATAGAGAGAGAGAGAGAGAGAGAAAGAGTAGGAAGAGAAGGAAAGAGGAGAGTACAGGATCAGAAAAAGGGCGTAGCGAAATGTCTGAAAGCTCTGGCACGAGAGTAAAAAGCTCGTGGTCATACATTCAGGCCGATTTATCGCAGGCAATATTGGCCCCCGGTGAGCCACTATAATAAATACGCTTGGAGGTAGATGCGACGAGGGGATGATTGCAAAAATATTAACAGTGTCAAGGGTTCTCTCCGATGTGCACTGAGTGCGTGAGTTTGACTGTATATAAGCCTGTGCAAAACTCTGAGAGAAGCCACTCAATGCTCTTTCTCACTCACACTTTTCTCTTCGTGATATGAAGTGTCAAGTACCTGTGGGCAGAGGCTGTACAGCGTATACGCAAGTGGAGCTATTCTCTTTTTGTCAATGACTCTCGCACCCGAGCTCTTAAATATACAACCTTTTTTCTTATTATTGAGGTTATCGTCGCACCAAATTGCGCTTTTCTGTACTCATTGAACATTCTGGACCAATTCATTCAATCTCCTTCGCTTGGAAGCATACATTTTTCTGATCCTCAATTCTCGATGCTGGACGAATGGGAATCGACTTTTCTATTTAGTTTTTTGTTTTTTTTTGCGCTTGAATTTCTTTTTACACATGGACAATTTTGGGCAATGGTAACTCGTAGAAAGAAAATGTTTTTTTTTTTTTTTAATTCTTGAAATTTTATATTCATTATTACCAAAATGATACGATTTTAATTCGCATGAATCATTACGATGAAAATAATAATATATATACCAATGCCAATTATCCTACAATCTAAGAATCGGAACTAGTCGAAATAACCGGTTGTTGTTGAATCAACAATTTCCTATCATTTTCACGTATAACTTGTTTATGAATATTTTATTTATTCACGATTTATTAATTAGTTTCGATTTTCTCGTGGCGTCGTCGGTACTTTGATTTCTGTCAGTAAAAATAGTTCTTTATCGATCATACTCGTTCGAATTCCACACGAATTACTCACTCAATTATTTTACGATATACCTAACTTGTTCGTGATTATTAGACATCATATGACAAAAAAAAATTCGAAAAATGAGAATGCCTTCTTTTGTTTTACGTTATGTATTCAAGTATTGAGTTGATATATTATATAGAAAATAAGATGCAGTCGTTATCAAAATAAAAAAATAAAAAAACGATGAAGGTCTACAAGTTAATCGAACGATCGGGGATGATTACGACTCATCTTCTCCCTATATCCCGTAATCATGTTAAAGAATATATGATAACGACAATGAAAAAGCTCTAAAAATATGAAGAAAAAGAGACTCGAGTTGGCTTTGAAAAAACTGTGGAACGAATGAATTTCAATTTAAATATCTGAAAGTTGTGAAATCTAAGGATACAAGCTTCGAACGCCTTCGGCGGGCTCGTTTGATTGTTCAATTAAGGAGGTTGAGTACACACAACAATGTTGCCATGTTAAAAGCATAGGAAAATTCGAAATGATTAGAATTTAATGAAATTTGGCGAGCATATTCTTTTGGATTAAATATGAATATACAAATTTTTTAAGATTTTTCTTCTATATAGTTTTCGAGTAATTTAACACTAGAGTTTACATCCGTAAGCATAGGATTCTGATATATATAGGTATATATTTTGCATATTGTAAACTCCAATTATTCGACAACTATATAGACGAAAAATTTGAAAAAATTTGTGTCATTGCATTTGATGCTAAAGAATGTTATCACTAAATTTTATTAAATTCTTATCACATTGTCGTATGTAGCCACCCTCCTTAAGAACATTAATTTTGACTTTGTTTCGTGTTCGCTAATCACGGATAATTGTTGCTCAGACTTTTTTCACACGGTGAGGCAGTGTCATCTGTGCAACGTTGTATTCGGACAGTCCATTGCCAGACTTCGAAACTAAAAGACTTCACTTTTTGTCAATCTTGAGTGTAAACAAATACAATTTTATGATTATTCATATCGGAATGATGTCACGAGTTATTACATCACTATTATTTTACATCATTATTATTTTTCTAAAACTGATGTTTCAACGAATTCGTTCACAACTCATCTGGATGCTTCTTTCTGATCTAACGACAATATGTGTTATGGCGATAACGGATCAAGTTACCAATTACGGATGAACAATTACGAAATAGCAGTAATGATCATTCGATTCCAATCAGTTGTACACGGAGAGACTTTTATACGATAAATTACTATGTTTTTATAGTAACGTCGGACCATATCGGTATTATGAGGATAATCGATGCTGAAAATGCCAAAAACTACAAAAATTTGGGGAACTATTACTGAAGCACATAGTAAATATTGCACCACGCCATTTCGAAAACCGTCACTGGCCAAATTTTGATTGAACACATACGAAATAATACTATTATTCTGTGAGAGTTTAACAAGGAACATAATTGTTCGTTTGTGCCACACGAAAATAGATTAAGTTTCATATTTCGCTTTGAACAAGTTGTAATCATTACTTATTCCCTCACCGAATTTTACTTCCTAACATAGCAAAATTCACGTGAACACGATAAAGCTGACGTGTTGCAGTTATGAACATTGAAATTTACTAGTGGCACAAAGTAAAATTTTGAGCAGTCGCTTTGTTTACGTTTGTGCTCGCAAACTGATGCCCGTCATCAGTCTTGCTACGAAAATTGTCGAGAGCACGCGGTATATATTTCGAGTAGCGTTTCAAGGCAATCTCAAAGGTGAGTTTCTTATTTCATTATTAATTGTTAGGGTTAAACAATACATGTAGAGTATATAAAATTCCTTAGTCCAAGTTTTTTGGATGTGAAATTATTGGGGATACAATGGAATAATGAAGAATGACCATACTATCTTTGTCTCTGTTAAAAAATGACTTTCTTCAAAGCCTTAAGAAGCGAATTTGGACCCAAGATCTACACGTCCTTTGAGAAATGGAAAAAAAAAATTGTCGGAATCCAATGTACGACTTAGACAACAACTACCATGCTGACAGGAAGTTCTAATCCCCAGACACTTCATGACTTCATCTTCATCTCATAGCAATATAAAAAATTATTCCAAAAAATTAAAACTATTAAGAACTCAAAGCCGGCTTGTAAAAAAATTAATGTACATTGAATATGGCAGTGGGAGTTTTGTATTCTTTTGGAATTAATAAATACAAAAATTCGAATCTGTATGTATGTGTAATTAAAATTATTCATCGCTTCTGTGATATAGCAGAACTGCGAGTTGTATACAATCAAATGCGAGATTCGCGCATATAAAAATTTCGTAAGAACGCGCAATGAAAAATGAAAGTGTCACATAGTAAAAGTCGGTAGCTGTACCTATTAAAATTTAGGATAGGCACGTAGTAACTAACGCGTAGATTCGATACATAGTTTGATTTAAGAATGTAACAGAGCTAAATTTTGCAAGCCCTACATAGTAAAATTTGACAAAACTGCTCTGGGCATCGAAATTACTATGTGATCTTGTGAAATGTGATATAATGCCGATATAGTCCAGCGTTGCTACAAAACATAGTAAATATTTCTACAAATTTATGTCAAATATTAGCGTAAAAGTCTTTCCGTGTATAAATAAAAGAAAAAAAAAGTCGCTTTTCAATTGCAATCGTCGTGTTTGTTACTTCGAACGATATCTTCAAGCGCATAGTGCTTTTCGATATTGCGATAAAAAGAGAAGCATTGTGTTTTCAAGAGAAAAATTAATTTCAACCGATTCACGAGGTAAATAAAAAAAAACGCAGCAAATTATTTGTCACCAGAGCAGTTAACACAGACTTCAATTCAACAAAAACAAATGAACCACAAAAATTCTATAAATCCTACTTCCATTTTCTGATGTCCCGATAAGAAATTTATTCAACGACCTATCACGATAGGTACTCGTCGTTTGTGCTACAGGAAACTTGCTCTGCGGGAGGGAAATCAGTTGATGTGGTCAGTTCAGGGTTATGGCTACAGTCGCGTTCGGGATGAGTGCGGAATAGGCAAGAAAATAGAGAGAAATTGAGAGACGCTTCAGGATTGGTGGGTTCGATGTTCACGTATAGAATTCGATACTTGAATCCAACGTAAGGGCTCAACTTCAGAGCCGTGAAGTGTTAAATTATTCGGATCAGACCGTTTGATTGCTAGTGTTCGATGTATGTGCTCGACCATTGGACATGCGGTTTGGTGGAGTTGGGCGCGATTATCCGTCAGACTTAATGATCATTATATTCGATATTGGGATTCTACTTTCAATGAATTCTCTCTATTTGTTTATTTTTAAATAAACAAGGAAAATAATGAATCTTTCATCGGCAACTGCGTGGAAGAGAAAGCTCTCGTTTGATTGATAATTCTTTTTTTATTTTTATACGTCAAATAAATAATGAGAAAAATAAAAGTAGAACATCGAGCGTCATTCTGGTCGATCGGATTTTGATTATTCATTCGAATCCTTTCTCTTTCGAACGAATGGTCTCGTCGTTGGAACGAAATAATTCGCATATTGCGTTTTGTACCTTGACGTACGACTATTTCGTCGCAAACGAAAAGTCACGATTGCCGTTTGACAAACCATATAGGCGTTTTATTTCCTCGAAATTTTCGTAGTTTCGGGATCATGCGCTGAAACTTTTTATACAAAATGATCATTCGTGCGTGAGACACCGTAACGTATACGTTTCATTTTTCTCCAAGTTTTGTTATTGCTATCGATACAAAGATTTGGTAAATTCAATTCGAATTTTTCAATGACATTTTTCACAGACAATTTCGCAGTTGAATGCATAGGATTTAACGCTAGAAAGATCATCAAATAACAATCTCGCTTGAACAGCAGTTTTTGCAAGGAAATGACGAGTCTTTCGGAGAAGAATGAGCTCGCGAATTTCATATCATCCAAATCACTGTGCAAGACAGAGAAAGCGAGAGGGAGAGAGAGAGAGAGGAAGAGAATCTTCAATTCAGATCGAAGCGGATATTAATCCATCGGAAATGCGATCGCCGACTGGAAAATCTGATGGAAATTGTGGTTGCGTCTTCCGGGAATATTTCCTTGGCTCGCGTGGTTCTGATTTTCCGCATTCCCACGATTCTCTCCCCATTCTCGTCGTCACGTTAGTAAACATATGTACTACGTGCATAAGCAAACTGGCTAATTGGATGAATTCATTCGTCGTTGATAGTGAAAAGGGCGTAACGTTATTTCGCAGTCATGTTTCACTGTACGTTTCGTCTTTTTATGAATGTTGAGCAGCCAATTGCTGTAAAAAATTTTATTTTAATGACTCGCAGTCACAACGAGTCATACAATAAATCGCAATTTTAATGATTCCATCAGTTTCAATTATGTTTATATTAATTCATCATCGATTTCGCTCTCGGCGGATAAAAAGTAATTTTGATCATGCCAATTTATTTAATGACGATTAAACTGCAATGATTACATCAATTCATCAATTTGATAACGTTTGTTGTTATCAATATCGTTACGTTTTCGTGTAGCTTGATAATTATGGGGCTGGGAGGATGCGAAGGGGATAAACTCTGAGAACGACAGAGTGAGAAAATTCGGTCAAAGATAGTTCACCAGGGTTGGATGGAAAGTGCGGGAGAGAGAGAGAGAGAGAGCCTCATGGTCGGATCAGCTGGATTATCGGATGAGATTAGATGAGACAGACTCTCGAGATGGTTGTACGGAAAAAGGGAGTGAGAGGGAATCCCAGCGATACTGCAGCGTTTCTGCACTCGTTCAGAGATCTCCAACACATTGTTAATTTTCTTCGAATTAAATGAACGTCCTTTTCTAAGTCGTCCGAGGATTAACTGTTTCTCTTTTTTCTGCAGGAAAACAGATTTTTTCGAGCGCATTTTTTTTTTCTTTTTCAGATTTGACAGAGACAGAATGAAATAAATGTTTTCTCATCCTGGATTCTGGTCCTGAGAAAATACTAATTTTACATTGTCATACTCGACGTTCATCTCTCTTTGAATCTCTTTACTTTCCTTCTTTTTATATTTTTTAAAAACCTTGAATATTTGCAGTTCGTAGCTTTCTTTCGTGAGACGCGATTGTACCCATATAAAGAATAAGAAAAATCAATGGATTCAAGCAGCGCTGTGTTCATCCATCGAATGAATATATTATCGAAGAATGAAAAAAAAAAAAAAAACAAACGTAAACTATCTACGAACATCTGTATATTTTTACTCGTTTTCACGCACATGTGCGTGTTTTGTTTCGGCAGTTTCGGCACTTTTTTTCTCTTTTTTCAATCCAATCAAATCTTCGAACGAACGATTGCATAAAAATACGTTTTTTGTCACGATCCAACTGGGTTTTCCCCATTCAGTTTACGCTTAATGAGGCAACTTTGAAATTAACAGTTTTAAATCTCCACACCGATAAATCTGTGTTAATGAACGAATTTCGGAATATAAATTTGTCGCAAATGCGAGGCAGATTCCATTTGATTAACTATCTACGCTCTTGGCACGTATAGCTTGATTAAATATTTGCCAAATGTGACAGATGGACGATAAATGTTTAAAAGCCTTTCCCGTATATTTTACCGTTCACGTTTTTGTGACCAGCCCAAATTGTACTAATTAAAAAGAAAATTTATTACTATTACAAATGCTTCGGTCGGTCATTTATATTCTGCTTTTATTTACATCACAATATTTATTCCCGTTAAAAAATATTCTTCTTTACAGTTTCATGGTAAAACTTGAAATTGAGTTACGAGTCTGCGCAATGAAACGAACGACATTCAAATAATTATTAGTATTTTTCATCCTTTTCCCGTTTATTCAATCTTTTGAGAAGAAATTCCTTGTTTCTCCCCTCGTCTATTTTCAGATAAGAAATCACATTGGTCAAGACGTGAATCGTATTCATTTTTTTGCAGATAAAGATTCGGGGGGAGATAAAAGAAAAAATGCAAATTCAGCGATCTCAGAAGGATGGAATGTGCTTATATATTTTCGCTGACAAGGTGTAGCACATGCGATTTATGAGTAGAGAATAATAAACCCGTTTGACTCGTTAATTTCTTTCGTACTCGAGAAGAAAAAAAATAAATAAATGTACGAATAAAAACACGAACGTGGAAGAAAAAAATATAATTACTTTTAGGACGATATAATTTTTCACTCTGAAATTGAGCTATCTACGGTGTAATTACACGCAATTTTTACTATTCCGTTCGCTCCACCGAGTCAGAAAATGAAAAGTATTTTCATTTCATATCTATCTATGTCTCGGAAGATTCAGCTCAAATATAAAAGTATATATACAACTGAGAGATAAAGTATGTATATGCAAATAAAAGATACAAAATATTGTGTGTACGTGAAATATTTTCATATATTTTTCACCGTTTCATGCTTTGACAGCGTTTCAATAGCCTCGTTAATTTTGAGCATGAGCTTCTCACTTACGTGAACATATGTATTGGCATCAATTTTTGTGCTCTCCGATCACGTACAGGATACCAGAGCAAAATAAATACCGAAACAATATACTAGGTCGATGAAAAAAAAAAACTAAAAGAGTTTTCGATGTTTGAAAATGTTTATTTATAAAAATTCATAGTAGAAAATTCATTGATACAGTTTATCTGGGAACGAATATAATTTTTCTTCTCGAAAATTGTGTTTCATATAGTCTGATTATTAGCTGAGCAGCTGAGGCCTTCTCTACTTTGTTAAAAAATGATGGAATTGAAACATTTTTTCATGTTTTTATTTTTATTTTTTTATAATTGGCAAAATTTTCCGATTTGATTTGACATTTTCTAAGACGTGCATATGCATAACGCGAAAAGCCAAATCGTCAGGAGTATTGTCGAATGTTGTTTTTGACAGATCGGAAATGATCTTCATCCCTTTTCACGTTTGTGCATACGTTATATCGATTCACATTTTTTTAAATTTATCTTCGCTTCAACCGAGTGTCCCATACATTATATTCGATATCCGAATCGAACTTTGCCCTCGGCTGGGTCGTTGAAGAAGAATTGTTCACTCGCCGCCCGAAGCGAGGTCTGGGGTATGAGAAAAATCTTGAAAATTCGTAACCCCCTCGTGCTTTTTTTTTTTTTTTTTTTTTTTTTCTACGAGAGTGTATTTGTATAGACGTCAGGCAGCGAGGATGAGAACGTGGGTGTTGAAGGCAAGTTCTCTATCATCTGGTGCTCCCTCGTCGAAAGGGAATTGAGAGAAAGAGAGAAATCGTCAGTGCTATATACAGATTTTCTTGCAATTTATATGCAGATACAGATATGGGGAATTTCGGTTCAAATTAAAAAACTTTTCACCAAGTTTTCTTAATGTATTTATATATGTATATTTTTTTTATTAGTGGCTCTAAGGCTGTGTTATTGATTCGTAAACACTCCAGAGCCATTTGAAACTCATTTTTTTTTTTCAATCCTGTCCAAAGCCAAAATAACTTGAGCGGTAAATTATTCCTTTTTTTTCCCTTCTAAACAGTATTCTAATCATTAAAATACGCTTTCATATTATTTAATCTTCCGTAAAATAAATATTCAAGTCCGTGGCCGTTCCGTGATGTTCCAGGAACTCGATCCATTCGTTTCTCATCATTAACCAATCGGAAAAATGATTAGATGGAAACTTGGATTTTGCTCTTTTCTGGCTGACGTTTGATTCGGCTCAAAATTCCTTATGCATGCGCGGAAAGTTTTTACTCTGAGAAAAGTTTACCACGCAGGGTATCCGCTCCAGGTCAAAATTTCCCGCTTTCTCGTGCTTGCGTTAAGCTAAACAAAAAGAGGGAGAAAGCAGAGAAATTAGACGAGACACAAGCACCAAGCGGATAAGTTTGTTCTCGATTTTCTCTCTCTTTTTGTCTCGAGAAACAAATTGAAATCCGCTATAGTACTCTCTCATTTCCGGTCTTAGAAACGCTTCCATTCCAGTGTGTAAGTGTGTATTTTTTTGTAACTCCCCACCATCTATACTCCAGAAAAACCCTTTAAAAAAGTCAAATACAATGGTCGTTCAACCGTTTCAATTTCAACGTGGTCTCGTTCCCTTGAACTGTTCAACTTCGAGTATTCTCATTGTTTTCTCCATCTCATCTTGTATCGTATACTCTCGACGCTTGACTTACCTACGCCCTGAGGCTCTGTTGACGAATTGAACGCAAACAAACGCCTCAGAACAATTCTTCTCTCACAACTCAACCAATTTCAATCGTACACTAACATTTTTATCTATATCTGTGACTTTGATCATATAACGAAAAATACCTGGGAGAACATCAACGTTATTCGCGAATCAATTCGTTTTCGTTAATATTTATTTGTACATTTTTTTTTTTTTTTTTTTCAAATTTTATCAACAATTGATTCTGAAACGAGTTCAATAATATTGCTGTCAGTTGAGTATGTTGAGCTTTTTTCATTGATTAAAAACATTGATAAAAGGAAAAAGTTATCAACTGAAATCCTAGATCTTTTGTTTTGTGATTCTTAAAATTGTAAATTTTTTTATAATAATAAAAACAAATATATTGATGTTACTTTTATGAGTGGTTCTCAAAACACGAGAATCTCGAAAAAATGATAATTATCATCTGTATTGAATTTCACAGAACGAGGTTCGATTCAATTTTTAGAAGAAAACATTACATCGTGTAAATATCAAAGCAGGGATAATTCAAAATGAAGTGTGTGAAATCGTGGGATTAACGTGGATATCCACTATTATTTAAAGTTCGCTCGTACTTCGGTGTTCGTTTTCTAGTAACCCAGTCCTAGAGATAATCCCCAAGAGGTGAATTTGCCTACCAAGTTATTCCTGTGGCTTTTTGCTCGTGAGGATTACAAGTCGGAAGCCGGTAACTGTATAGCTAACAAAGTGATAACACCTTGATTAAACTTTGTGGATGAATTAATACGTGTCCACATCCAAATGGGTTCTAGAAACTTTGAATTTGTGAAAATTAATCAATTCTATATTCTCGTGGCGTTAAGCACTGAATTTAAAAACAAAAGAAAACAAATCTAATTGAATATTATTTTGAAAGAATATTTTGAAAACGAGATAACTCGGTGAATGTTGAAAAGCGAATAAATCAAAATGAGTGGATCCTCGAATTTGATTATTCCGATGATTTTAGCAGCGACTACACGATGCCTGACTATTCAGTCCGCACGGACCTTTTTTTCTCCATTCTTTCAATGATTTTCAAATTTGCAGAGCTTGCAATCGGTCCATCTGCGTAAGAACGAAAATATATATTCCAAGGCTATTCGTGCGATTCGAAACGTATACAGAAAGCATTCGGTGAACCATGATGGAATTCAATGATCTGTCCGAATGAAAGAACAGACATGTGAACGAAATTGAAGAAATGCTTTTGATTGATTCAACGAAATTGGTGCACTTGCAGCGTTTCTCTTTGATATCCCAAAATATCGGCTCTGATCGGATGCATCGAGATACTTTAATGGTATATTCAGAAGTTACCTGTGAGCAATAGGTCGGTCGTTCGGTCATTCGGAACAATTCAATTTCACAATACACTTGTTCTTCGAATTCTCCGCAGACAAAAGATATGTTTCCAGAATATATATCTCAGGGTTTGACGCACATAATAGATCGAACTGTATCAAATACGTGAAAGTATTCGATTAACGAAATTTTCAATGCATACAAAAACTCTCTTGTGCTCTATCAAAGAAGGAAGCAAAAATGTTAGATAAAATATTGACTTCTCAATTCTCATGGATGAGATAATTCGTTTAGTGAAAATAGCGTTTTAGATATTTATATTTATCGGAGCATCCTTGTTGAACGCGTATTTTTAATATAATAATTTAATATAATAAATAAAATTTAATATAATATATAAAATATTTATATAATATATAAATTTATATAATATATAAAATATAATAATATATAAAATATTTAATATAATATATAAAAAAAAATTTAATATAATAAATAAAAATAATAATTTAATATAATAAATCGGAAGTCGATTATTTCTGGTATTCATCGACAATTTTTGATTCTTTATCAACTGAAGACTATAGCCCCGACGAGTCTTCGACTACATAAACGTATATATGCTGAGTAACCGTCAGACTGCATAAACCGTACAATTTTGTTATTCGATCGGATGGAAAGTTGGTCGAGATCTGTGGTACTGTATATACAAGAAAGAAGCATAGGAAAGCAGGGATCCTCTTGAATCGAGATAGGTAATCGCATTTCCAATGTGTGGACTCGCTGTCGTGGAGGAAATCGATTTTATCGAGTGAACTACCCCGAGTGCATTTGCTTCATGCACCTTTTGGCCTCTTACTGCTTTGTTCTTTCCTTTTTATCATGCTTATTATCTACTTTCCACCTGCTCTGCCTCCTCGAGTCTCCGAGTAAGGGTAATCCTTAATCGTATCAAATTTACTGCAATGACAAGCACATAAAGCTCGTTGCAGTTTAGTACGGCAGAATTTTTTTCGGATGTAAATATGCTCGTGGAAATGAGTATCGGGAAAAAAAAACTTTCTTTCCAGTTGCATAATTTCATGAACAACGAATAATGTAACGAATTCTCAATCCTCCGAGTACAATTTGTTTCATTTCACTGTCTTCATATTTTCCTATTCACTTATCACGTTTATTACAAGCAACTGGATTCAATGGTAAATGGGAATTCGAAGTTAATTGTTCTTGCCCTTTGAATTTGAGGTTCGGAGCAGCGCTTGTAGAAAACAATGAATTTCAACCGGCAACAGGTACTTCGCAGTAGCCGCAAGTGATAATAACGATATACATTTTGTGAAACGATTAAAAGTGATGTTGTGTGCCTTCATTTAGGTATTAATGGCCCTTTGAAATTTTGGCTCTCGTATCGAATGAAAAGCTTTGCGGATCGCATGTAAAATGACTCTTGTACTCTGAGACCAGTGAATAACGAGGAAAATTCCTGGATATTGATGTCGAAACGCTTTGAGAAAAGACGTGCAAAGCAAAACTCTCTCGTTCCCTTTCGATGTCTGACCAACTCGGTTTGAACCACTGAATCGACAGCATGCACGTAATTCGAGTGAAGCGGTGTGCAAAGGTTCATTGAAAGTTTCCAATAAATCATATCATCGAATGGGACCTCTATCGAACGAATGGAAAACCTTTGCCAGAAGACTTTCAAGTGCAATCAGAAAATTTCTTGATAAGCATATGTGCCCTCAATTGCCATTTAAATACGACGGACTCTCCGATAATTTTTCATCGTTATTTTCGTACGAAAATTTTCATCAAAGGTAAACCAACATCATCCACAAAGATCTCGAATACGCAGAAAAATGATGGAAAAATGATTTATAATGAAAGCTAGAGTGAATCTGAATCATCAGCTGTTTCATCGTAAATATATAATCAAGATCATTTATATTTCGTTCATCGCAATCAGTATGCGATATTATTGGTAACGATTGTTTCATCTCCCCTAAAAATCGTTACTTTCCCTGCTCCCCTTTTTTTTTCGATCGTTTTATGCAAAAAGAATTTTCGAATCAGGAAATCGTAACGAACGTATATGACGATCCATGGCCTGTGAATGTGGAGAGGTTGAATAGGGAAAACGTATACGTTTCGAATAAATCTTGAAGTGGCTATATAACCCGGTACGTTGAAGAAAAAGGGATACATCGACATTCAATTTTTTTTCTCCGCCGCACCCATAACTTGACACTCTTTTCGGATTCGTTTCGAGTTTCTTTTTTTTTTTTTTTATCGCGAGAACAAGGCGTATACTGATTAGATCGAGTATGAGCTTCTCGTGATCGTTTTAAAAGAAGCCGTCGAAATGGAAGTCATTTTTTTCCCCTTTTTTTTTCTTTGGTCCATGCCTGTGTATACATGTGAGTTTATACACTTTTGCATCGAGTTACTCTATCCCTTCCAGTTTCTTCAAACGAGTGGCGTCACGGACGACATAAAAAATCGCCCTTTACCCCATGAAATTTATATCATTTTCCAGCTCTTTTTCGATTTTCGATTCCGCTTATACCGCACCCCGTCATGACTATCACGAGAAAACCCTCACGACATTTCACATTCGCTTTCCCAAACGATTTCATTTTTCGAAAGGTGATCAAGCGTTTGAAACATTTTTCGTTTTTATTTTCGTATTGAAGTCAAGCTCTTCGCTTTTACTTTGGACTTTTCCGTCTGGAATTTTTATACCTCCGAATACGTACTACTTGTAATAGCTAATTTGAAGGAATCATTTTTTTTTCTCAGTTTTTCCACATTTTTTCGAAGCATCGATCATAACAAAATCATTCATTTATTTTCATCTTCAAGTACAAATGTCAGGTACAAACATGCGGATGTAATTTCATTCCTTTTCATCCAATCTGAATAAAAATATCACGTGTGCTCATTCGATATGCGCACGAATAACTAGTTATAACTCGGTGGCAAGGTCTCATATTCGTAGGGAGAATTAATATAATTTTATTTTTTTTTTTTTTTTTTCTTTGCATTCCCATTAATAATTGGAACGGAATTTTCTTCCTCTAGAATCGCGCATAGCTCAGCAATTTTCATATTCGCGTATACACACCCACACCAAACGTACATGTGTAACGTTTCTATGCATTACTCAATTTTATACCTCCGTTTCGTGTTTCACTAGAATTATTTTCTTTCATATGGTAATATTTGAAGAGAACTCGTGTTTCAACGATTCAGGTATAAATTCAAAAACGTGTGTTTGGGTGCTTCTATCACAAATATTCGAGAGAAAAAAAAGTACAAACACGTTGAGGAAGATGCTTTTAATTTGAAAAAAAAAAAAAAAAAAACATTTCAATGAACTCGAGACTGAGAACACGTAAAAATTCAAATATTTGTTAAAAACATGAGCTTCTTTCCACACGTGAGAACATAAGTTCCTCTTTTATTCGAAAATATAACGAAAAACATCACCAGGATGAATCTGGTAAGAGGCATTTTATACGAGCGATTATTATACGATGAGCTACTATTTATAGTATTAATCGCTCGGGAATGAAATCCTGAAAAAGAGGAGCCACCGTTTCATTTTACTCCTTCAGTTTTCGTTGGATGTTTAATTTTTTTTTATAAATCCATCACTCTTCGTCAATAAAAAAATTCATGAAATGATGGCTTTTTATTATTCCTTTGAAATTTATTCAGATGTTCTCTACTGTTCGATAATAAAAGTCTGAAAAATGTTGGAACGGTATATATTCTTGAAAACTGTAGAAAAATGTAGTTAAAGTTAAATTCGAAAAAATTCTGGATCAAAAGAAGTGAAGTGAAGCAAAAGCCACGTTTGATTGTTGGTTTAAATGTACTTGTGTTTGGGAAGAAATGTACCATGGGAAGTGTCTATTTAGATGAACAGCGTGTGGTTCTTATACAAGCAAGAAAGCGTGTTATTTTTTTTTTTTTTTCGTTTTTTTTAGTGTGAAAAAATTCAACTTCCGGAAATCGCTCGATGTGAAGGGAGGGCCAGGTTGACTCATGTACAGTTGACGTACAATAAATTTTGTTTTTGGATTCGTGAACCATTTCCGGAGCGTTTAAACGTACCGTTTTCCTCCGAGTCCACACGAGTTCACGTCCTTTCTGCGGATTTATCTTTGCGATAATATCAAACTCGGAACGATCAGGGGTTGTCGATAAAGAAAAGAAGGAAAAAAAAAATAAAATAAAATAACGAAAGAATGAACCAACCGGGTGTCCTTTCTACCAAAGTCTCTTGCAGAGTTCTATAGCTATACATTGATAATCCATAGCAGATAAACGAACAGTTGTCAAAGAATAAAATCGTTCACTAAACAAAAGTGAAATATAGTCGAATCAAGCAATCTATGCTTACAATCAAATTGATGTGATTCACGAAAATCGTTATTTTTCAAGCATAACACTCAACCGTAATGGTGTCCGTGAGCGAGGTTATTATAAAGAAAATATAAAAAATAAATGAAACAGAGAATATCTCATTACTATACGAAACGAGAGTGGGAGGTGATTATTCATACTCCATGAAAAATAGCCTCGGATGAAACGAAAATTCATTTTGTTTCAAGGGAAAACAGTGTGGTAGCAGCTCCTCAAACTTTTGAAAGAAAAAGCTCTTTGTTGCGGGTAATACACGATAACAAAGTTGTTCATAAAAAAAAAAAAAGTTCATAAAACTTTGGTGCATTAGGTAATCGGGACATCGGATAAAACTTTCGAGAATCTCATGTTTACGATTATATTTCTTGCTATGGAAACTCCAATTGTATCAATTTTTCAATACACATTTCACCCCGTGCAATGTTTATACGGATAACTGCATTTTCTCATTGTATTTTTTTTTTTTCGTCAAGAAAATCTCAAGATAAATAGCTCTTTTGATGGGTTTTAGAACATTACGAAAATATAATGTACTTTTGAAAGTTCTGTGAAAATTTGAATTCCTTAATGAATTCCAGTCGATTAAAAAAACAATATTTTAATAACTCGAATCTTTTCAATATAGCAATAAAAACATAAAAAGGTGAATCTCTGAAAGTGTTGGCGTTTTCTACTCTGTCTTAAAGGGAGAGCCATGTCCTTTGAATCTATATAACATCTTAACGCCACGATGTCTTCTTTGTAGCTTCATACGATGCTGCTTTTTATTACGTAACGTCTAACTTCGTTGTCAAAGTGCTTGTGTCGTTGATGAGAGTGAAAGGAAAAAGGGATTCGTTGGAAGCTTCGATTCAGTTTCTCTTACCTTTTTCGTTGCGTAATCACGACCAAAAGAAAATTCTGATAGAGAGAAAATCACAAGATGTCTTGGCTATTTTTTGTTTTTCTTCTTCTCTACACATTTTTCCTCGCGAGCTAACAATGACGTTTTCTCGAAACGTGATTCAACAGTTTTGGGTAAATCTCTAAATGCGATTCCTTCTTTTCTCCGTTATACATTCTTTCTCGAATATATTTTGCTTGAGCTTGCGAGAGATGCGAACAAAATAAATATCAGAGAAAACATGGAGAGCTTGAATTGAAGAAAAATATGAGATCAAAGGAAACATATCCTGATAAAATTGGAGGATTATTTTATTGCAAAAGCCCACTAGAAAAGTTTGTTTCTATTCAATCATCTCTTTTCACTTATATTTCTCATTTTTGAACACGTGTTCGTAAGAACATGAGTGATCATGACTTTATCTCGGATGTTGGGGTGACTGGCAGTTGCAGAGTCCTGTAATCATGGATGTTTTTATACGCGATTGCACATTTTTTCATTTGTACTTTTCATCTACATCCTTGACGTTTATCTCTGACGAGAATCGAAGTTAAAAGAAGGCTCGATTCGTCCAGTTTATTATTTGCTGTTTCTCGTTTTCCATTTTTTCTCGATCGCGAAGGTGTTCTTGAATCTGCGAGTATATATATATCGGAGGATCAGGAAAAAATAAATTTCCAAAACCATGCTCGTACGACCCTTGTGTGTGCTCCAGTATTTTTTTTTTCGCACATTCACTAGTCACCCTTTTCATCCTGCGTTCCCCACTCTTTGTTGGCTTCTTTCGTTTCCCCTCTCGAAATCCTAGAAATTCCGTTTCTGACCAAGGGTCTTTTGATCATTCTGTTGGGCATTCGAATCCTCTTGTCCCAACATACTATATAAAAACAGATGACAAACGGGCTTGCCTCAAGAGTACGTGCGTTATCTTTTGTAGAATAGCTCGGATGGTTTATTCCCTTTTTTTTTTCAGACTCGTGGAATAAAGGGAGGATCACGGTTCTCGCATTCTTGCACGTATAAGACCGTGAAAAAATGAATAATGTGTGTGTTTTCGTCACAATGAAACATTTACCAAGGATATATTCGTAAACAAGTGAAATAAAACAAAACAAAAAAACAAACAAATAATACAGAGTAACCCAGTTCAAATAATAACTAATCATAGTTCGATAATTATTTTAATGCATATTGATAATTAAAAAAGAAAACTCTTGACAGAAAATGCTTGAATTTTCAGCTGGCCATGAGCTTTTGTTAGAGTTTCAAATCCAAACTGCTGTTGTTATTTTTTAAACGTGAGTTTAGTGGTATGGACTGGTAAATAATTGAGAAAGTTGAAAATTTTCTAATTTCATCCATGAGATCGACGAGAGTGGAGAGAGAGAGAGAGAGAGGAGAAAAATGGAAGGGCCAAGAAGGGGGAAGAGTGAGAGTGAGTAAATCACGATGAGAGGATGATGTATATTGGTATCAGAGGGATAAACGCCAAAAGTTCTTTTCCATAATGAGTTTATACCGAGTTGAGTTGATTTTCGAAGGCAGAATATAAAGAAAAAAAAACGTTGTCCTCGTAAAAATGAAAAAGTCGTGAAAGAATGATTTGAAGTGTTTTCCGGAAATTGCTCCTGCAGAGAAACAAAGAAAAAAAGTTGTATGTGGTTGCTCTCGAAGTATAATAAAGATTTTTCTCTCTGCTTGTATTCTCGACATTTTATACCTGTAGAATGGATTAATATCGGGAAAGGCGCAGGAAAAATGGTAGAATCGAGGGAGACAAAATGTTTTTTACAAATGGTTAAAATTTTACGAAAATCATGATAATATTTCCCCTCATATCCTCCCATAGTTTCATACCTACATTAATAATTTATGTGTACTTTACGTGGTTACCGGATTTTCACCGGAAATTGACATCTGGCTTGGCTCTATTGACACATTTCGGTACGTTATTCACTCGCGTTACAGACATAACTCCATAACTCATACACAAAATTCAATTTTCGTTACTGCAAACATTATACACTGACGAGAAAAAAAAAAAAAAAAAATCTCATTTCCTGGAAATTCTCCCACGTATCGAATTCGTACAACTCCAGGAAAATTTCCGAAACGATATTTATTGCAATGTTGACATTTCGATAAATTTATCAAAGCATTTTATTGCAGAGTTTATTCGACTAAATGGAAATGATGATTCGTACTGTGAATGTAAATAAATAATGATTTTACGTTCCGATCAACGAAACGATTGGAGATTACCAATCTCGTTATCAATTCATATTTACCAACGTTATTGGGGCAATGAAATTGACGTCAATTTGTTTTTTTTTCTTTTTTGCAAAAATTCTCAAAATTTTATACCAACAAAAAGTAGTAACTTCAATGTTTCATAATGAAAACAAGCCTCGAAACTGAGGAAGAAAGCAATCACGTTAACAGCGAAAATTAATAACATTGAGATGTGCCCATGGTGTTACGTTCACTTGGCAAGACATTAAGCTTGATTTAGCAGTATCCAAAGTTAGGAGTAAATGTTTGCCTCAGGCTTTGGATGCTCGATATACATAAGTCGATGACTCGCATATATACATATACGTTTCCACCAAACTAAACGTACGAACTAACTAATTGGCGAAGGACGTTGTTTCGAGGTTGGTTTGAAAACAGGAAATTTTGACGAGGGTACTGAAAGGAAAAACGTTTGTGAAGCGATGAGACGAGAGAAATAATTGATGGATTGGTTGATTGATCGGTTATACAAAGATTGAATGCCATCAACTTGCTCGTTTAATGAGCACAAGAAATATCGTTGTTTAATTAATGGCTCCAATTATTTATGGTTCGTCACATTTCCAGTTAAGAAATGAAATTTGCAAGAATGCTAAATATAGTCATTGATTTTTCTAAGGACGATGATAGGAAGTATAAAAATTGTAAATTTTTATTTGCCCAACGGATCTAATTTGCAAATCTACAAGTGCATTACGGATTCTGTTCACTCGGCTATGTAACTTATGTATAATGTCTTAATAGTTCGTCTTTCCTGAGAGAATTGCTCGAACTAATTACCAAGTTTGGTAAGACTGTGTACCGTAGTATATTTAGGGTTAGTTCAGCGATGTATAAGGATATAGTGAAGTTCGCCTGAAGAACCGATCTTAACGAGGAACCCTAAGCCGATTTTCCGTTGGCTTAATCGAGTCAACGACCCTTCTCAAAATCTATGTCAACGGTTTCGGGTGTGTCCGCTTCTAATTTACTTCACGTCTCCACTGCCCTTCTCTCTCTCTCTCTCATTCGATTTTCTGCTGATGTCTTTATAGTCGTTGGACAGCGTTTTGGACAAGAACTCAAATGCAAATCTTCGCTGCACAGAGAAAAAAAAATGGTTAATCCAATAGAAATTGATGTTATTGGAAGAGTTTTGTCAATTGAAATGCGCATTTCTTTGGCAGAATGATCGTGCAGTCTGATGAAAAATTAATGTGTTCGTTCAATGGTTTATGACGTTATGATGATCATATATTTTATTGGCACTTCGTAATGAGAGATTTTGTTGTTCCAATAACTTTTTTTTCTCAGTGTGGTCTGAATGTTGTCGAAAAGTTGCTTTTTAGTACGTAAAAAATTTCGAAAAATCTGAGTCTTATAGATTGAGTACATTTTCAAATATTCAATATCAATGTGCAGTTGGAACAACTCAATTGTACCTTCTTGATGTTACTGATTGGATGTAACTATATTATTGTTTGATGAGGTTCGCTACTGAAGTCTTCGAGTATTTTTAAATATTCTTCATTGCAGTGGACTAAGGCGATGAATTTTTGGTATTCCATCTGGTCTCCAGAAATCACTAAAAATGACAATTATTTGGCCTGTCAGAATGACGTTTCTCTTCAATACTTCGTCAACGGTGCTTCGTGTGAGATGTCCACGTATTTTCTTATTCATAATTTCCCAATTCAACCGTTGTACATAGTTTTCAACAAAGTTTCAACGAAGCCTTAATCCAATCGTAAATTTTCTAGAGTCCTAAGTGAATAGAGGCAAGAACGCATCGAACAGAAGAACGTAGTACGACTCCGATCGTGTAAAATCAGCGTTGGACCGAATCCGAATAACGAGTAGTACGAGAAACTGTACAGTCAGCCAGTTACAGCACCAAGGTATTTCAATTGCTCGTTCTTGTTCTCCAGTCATGCAATACTCGAAAATGGAGTTTCCCGGATCGTGCAGGCGTACACCAACAAGAATGATAAAGAGAGGAATGAGAGGCACTCCAAAGGCCCAAGAGACTCGAAAGCATCTTCGGGCTATTTTGTTCAACCAAACTATACGTATCCATGTAAGGCTAAAGTTTCGAGTGTTTCTTCGAGTTTCCAGATCGCCTCAATTTGAATATTTTCTTGTGTGCAACCTTCCGAAACAGCTGGTTACACATTTCCTTTCTCTCTCTCTATCTATCTCTTTCAGGCTCACGTGAATATCATGTTACACAAATTTTTCACTCGCATGTTTGCAAATCACTCGGCTCAGTTATTTGTACAGTATCCATTCCGTTTGCATGCTTGGTTTGTCTGTTGCGTTAATAGCTGGAAATGAATTTAAAAAGTCGATTGTATTTTGTTCGTATTAATCGTGTTTACTAATATGAGATACGCGCACCATGCGTGCGGCTTTAATCACCATTTTGTCAAGACTCGTTTCGTTCTATCTCCCAACATTGTCTATCTGTAAGTAGGTACAAATAATCAGTCTATTTTGATTGGATAACTCACAAAAAGTTGAAAAAAAAAAAATAAAACAAAAACACGACGAATGCACAAAGGTTTGATTTTATTTACTCATTTAACAGAAGTTAGGTTTATTCGGCTGCATACAATATCGAATCATTTCGGCAGAGATTTTAACCGAATGTACTGTACTTACCGACGAAAATATAAATCATTTTCATGTAAAAATTTGTTTCTTCCTTTTCTTTTTCTTATTACCGATAACGCTGAACGAAATGGAATGAAAAGATTGTCACTCGCGTCAAAAAGCTTCATAAATTATGTTAACGAGAATCACATGTGTATGCAGCATTGATCGCCCAACTCGAACGGAAACTCGATGTTAAGGCAATTTCCGTTTAGCCGGTGTTCCGGGTCTCGTTACGGGTAATAGCGCCTCGCGACATATCCTTTTGAAAATCCTTAACTGCCGCGATGTTTTCTTACCCTTGCGTGACCCGTTGTCTTCAACACCACGGGCTACAATGTACAAGACCCGTTGGTAATGTTACGCCCTCGTTTATCAAGCTATTCGCATTACGAGCAACTGTAAGAAAGAAGAAGAAGAAGAAGGAGTAGAAAAAACAAGGAAATGAAGAAAAAAAAAAAAAAAAATCACGACGAAAGAGAACAATGAGGAGGGGAAAAAACAAAAGAACAAAAAATTCTCTTCCAACATGCGCGCGTCCTACTTTTACAACACGAGGGCGAATAAACGATCCGTAAATACTATCGTAAACGTTCATAAGCCTCGAATCTGTGACGCCCAAATTTCCACACCGAACAAAAAGGAATTCTATTTTTTTGTTTTTTTTTTTTTTTTCGTATTCGTTTGGATTCGTAAAAAATGAATTTTTATCAATCAACGAAAACGGGATATTGAGAGAAAAAAAAAACAATGAATTCGTTTTATGAAACAATAAAAAAGTTCTGTTATTTCATTTTATAGATTTTGTTGGGTACGTTTTTTTTTTGTTATTTTTTTTTCAGAGATCCTTCACTTTTCGATAAAAAAAAGTTTGAATTAAGCTTTTTGAAACAATCATTAGGACTCATAATGTTGGATGAACTTGAACTCGAAAAATACTCGGTAGAAAATAATAAAATCAATTGAAAAATTTATGATCAATCGAATCGTAAGCTAATGATACGAATTCTGTTGGGAAAAATGACTCTGACTTTTGGCTCGATTACATTATTCGCAATGTTGAAATTCATCATTGAAAATGGGAAAAGTATGAATTGAAATAGGCTATAAAAAATTGAACGATCCCTATAGTCACATTGTCAGATCATATTTTAACGCATAATCACATTTCTCGATTCTCACTCATTTTCGTTCCTATCACGTACTTCAATATTCTTAGTAACATATTTCTCTTACATATTTTTCATGAATTTACAGCGACAGCTTGTCTTCCTCCCATAGGGAAGTCTCAGGCCTGATGCTACAGTCGAATTTTCAATAAACATTTTTCATTCTCAACATATTCAGCCCCTTTCGATACGAGAGAAGCCCATTCAATCGGTCGACCCTCTCTCGCAAATTCACTATCGTCATATTTCGTGCCTTCTCGTAAGCATATTTTGATAGCACACGTGTCTATTCGTTATCTTTATTATTCTTATTTCTACATTCAATGTTTAACACACACTGTATAAGAATCGTGTTCGAATACGCCAAAAGTTTTTCGATCATTTGTGCGCGGTTCTACGAGCGTGGAAAAAAAAATAAGAAGCAAACAAAAATGAAATGATGTAAACTGCAGAAACAAATACGCAGCATATAAAAATATTTCTGAAATGCAATCTCGTCTCATATATTTTGTTCGAGCTGTGAATATAAAGATCAATTGAAGCCTGTATCGATGGTTGATTCATAAAATACTCAGGTTTTTAAAACCATTATTCATTTTTAACTCGGCTGTGTGTGATGCCAGGAAATGGAGAAATCGGAAAGGCAAATATTGATAGGTCGATATAAAAGACAGGACACGTGTCGGACGTAAGATATTCCGGTGAAAATGTGTCTACTACAGCATTTTTAGGTCCCTCAGGACTGAGAAAAAGGGGGAAAGCACAGAAAGAGAGAGAGTTTGGTATTCGTATCACGAGACCCTTGACTCGATCGAATATTTGCTTTGGCTCCTCTCGCTATGTTCTTTCGGTGGCCCCAGCAGCCTATGTCTGTCTGTTTTCTTATCTCACCGAAAGTGTTTCGGTATGCATGGACATCCTCGAAATTAGCTCCTTCATGCGAAACAAAAAAAAACCATCACAGCTGTTGCATCGTTTTCAACGATTCATCGAAAGTTCAACGTAAAAAAAAAATTTGGCATTTTATCATATTGTTATTCTCCGCGATTCATGGAGGTATACGAAGGAAGTTTCAACGCTGAAATTTACGATAAAAATGATGAATTTTTTTTTTTTTTCAGCATCAATCGATTCGCGTTTCAAACAAAAATCGCTCGCTGAACTCTCGAAGGAATTTGACCTCGATGAAAAAGCTATTGACACGAGAAAAGTTCCCTCGAAATTTTCTCAATGGGTTTCGAAACCACGTGCATGTCGTAAAAAAAAAAAGAGAGAGAGAGAAAACGACGGTAAGGGAGAAGGGTTCAGAGCCATTCTTTATATATCCTTTATCCACTTAAACCTTCAAGTTTACCGATTTTTGTTTTATTTCCAGTAAGGTTTTTGGACCCTGCAGAAGCACAAGTTTATGGTTCTTTTGTTTCTATCCTCTTGAGGTTATTTTTTTATTTCCCCTTTCTTTCCGCATTCCGTCGAACCGGTGGTATAAAAGGCGTTCTCACACCCTCCTTCTCGATATTTGGTGCCGCATTATTTTGTTACGTCAATCTCCTTGTAGGTGAATAGCTTGACCAAGGCTTTACGACCTTTTCGGTGTTTTCGATACTATACGTGTGTTATCTCAATTTGTAATCTTGGTTGATCGATTCCTGTCGAGCTATCTCCTAGGTAAACAAATCCTTATGGATGTTCGTCGAAGGGAGTGTCACTCCGCCATCAGAGATTGGCTCGCTTCGTCGGGCGCGATAACTCCTTTTTCATTCGTTCGCACCCCATAAATTGTTCCGGAAATGACAGGCAACATTTTTGAGCCGATAATCTTTCTTGTCTGTCATAAAATCTTTAGGATATATCTAAATATCCAGTAAAAAAAAAAAAAAATAAATAAAAAAGCAACTAAAATCTCATACGACGGTACCCTGAAGACGCAGAAGATTTATTCAGACGTTTTATACCGACGTCGTAAAAGGTGAATGCGAAAAGCGGGAAATCAGAAACGCACACGCCACCACTATGACAAACAAACAATTTCTCGATGTAATATCGTTCTCGGGCAACATCCGGCAATGAACGTTTGTTCTCACGGATAATAGCTGAGCGTTTCTCAGCTCAGTTATTTCTGGACCCTCGTCGCTTGCGTCGTGTACCTTATTTAGCGAACGTTTCTTCTCTCGGAGAATATACGAATGATGATTGTGACAGAATGCCTGGAGAATAATGAGATTCCTTTGAGACCAAAACTCATCGACGAAGATCTTTTGGTATGTTCCGAGCTCGGCATCGAATTTACACGTTTTCAGAGTTCGTGCGAGATCTGCACTTTGAAATAATATTCCAAGGCTTTTTCTCATCGGTACGGATGAGCTGGAAAAAGTTTCAGCAGTTTATTATTATTATTATTTTTTTTTTTCTTACAAAAATAGCACAATCTACTTCACCGCTATCATTTCAAGAGTTATGGCGACCATTTTTATGAATTATACCTATTAAGCCTCACGTCTCTTCTCCCATTATTTGATACCCCTCCGACTTCGACACCATTGTGCCTTTTATCACTCGTACTTCTTCTTCCTCCTCTCCTTCTTTTATCTTACCATAATATCCCTCTTTTTTTTTTCATTTTTTACGATGATTTAGCTTACCTAGAAGAACTTTCGTTTTACTCGCACGATATGACATTTCGCTTGGAGTGTTTCGGCTCGCTAATTCGATTTTCGAGACGCGCGAAGCACTCAACAGGAAATACGCTCTCTACAAGCTATTCATCTCTTACATGCTTTTACACCGGTGAGACTACGTCGGAGCAGCATCGTCGTGAAAGGGCATGGAACAAACGTTGTTAAAGTTCATAGCTCTTGCGGACGCCAACGTTTGCTCACATACGCGTTTTCCTGTCAACTTCTCTCTCTCTCTCTCTCTCCCTCATTACTGTTCATGTTCATTACTGTTACTACGATTGCATTTGTGAGACTGAAACTCTACGACGATTCTTTGTTTATCAACTGATATCTTGGTTCGCTCCAGATTCAGCTCATTATATCTATTTACTTATTATTCACTTATTACTATTATTTGTTAACTATCTTACTATCTACTTATTACTAATATTTGTTAATTATCTATGTATATACAAAATTTGCCCCAAGGCTTGCCAGGGCATTAATAAAAACCAATCAATCAATCAATCAATCCCTCTCTCTTTCTTTTCGCGTCTCGTTGCCTTTCATCTGGGTCCCTAATAGTGACAGTGACAGCTTCTACAACTCTGTTGAGTGCTTACAACATTCCTGGTGATTGCTCTACGACCCAACAGACAATTTATCATTCCTGCCATCGTTTCATAATTAATTCCTGGTATACATCGACTTAATTTTCTTCTGAATTAATTTAATAGTAAGATTCTCCAATAGAATTTAAATTCAGGCATAAATTCGTGTCGACCAATGAATTAATATATATGTGTCGTCAGTAGTATTCATGATCAGCATATTCAATGAATACCGATGAGATTTCATAATGAATTCAATCGTGTAGCGAGATTCGTTAAAACATTCGCAAATAATTCGTACATAAATGCTCTTTACTTTTCGTACATTTTCGCACATACATTCTCATACAAATTTTCATAATATTGAAAATGGCATTCGCGTATAAATGTATACATTTCTTTTAATTATCCAGATAACGTATCTCTTCGAAAATGGATTTATGTTGTGTAATTAATTAGATATTAATCTAGCGTACGAGAAAAAAAAAATCATTTCGACAGAGAATAATAATCCATGAAGATGAATACGATTCACAAACCATAATAAGCCGCGTTTCATTATTTCATTCGTGATTTATCACGAAACGAAATAATATCCACGGTTTATTTTATAATTAACTTTAATTTGAACACGAGTTATTATATAAATAACGTTTAATTTATATCAGAAGACAAAAAAAAATGAAAAGTTGTTTCGTTATCTCGATCCAAATGTTTGACGTGAGTATTCAAATGTTTGGTTACACGAGTGTGTTTGATCAAGTAAACCCTTGACGATGCACGACGAATCAAATGCAATGAGGCGATGAAAACGACAAAAACGAGAATGTCGCGAAACATTTTCGCATGTGAATTCTCGTTTAATGCTACAAAAGCAACAGCTGGGACACAAACTCTCGGTGCAATAAATCACGCGCGAAGAGCTCTTGGCCGTCCAGTGAGTGGCGGAGTACCTTTCGCAGACCACGTTACTTCAATGTGCAGTAACAAAATGCAGAAAATCGCGCTGAAAATGCACACAACACAAAAGTACGTGCATGTGAAGCTAGATACATTCGCGTCGATAATCATTTTACAGTTAATCTCTATGAACGTCAACTCTCTCTCTCTCTCTCTCTCTTGCTCTTTCTCGCAATTGTCAAATTTCATAAAGTCGCACGGAACTTTGTGAAAGTGTAATACTCCGGTGATGGAGTTATAATCTCTGGGAGACTCTCTGTTTCGTCAAAAGCTCCAGAGACATTACTCGATGTTTTGATCACTCTCAAAAATATTGGACGCTGTCAAACATTCGCCCATGTATGCGCACCGTGATACATTGATGCTCGATAGCTTTCAATCTCTGTGCAAATTCATCTCTGCAGATATTGCGTTTTTGTGTACACGAAACATGTTAAATATCAAAAAATGATCGCTCGCCAGCGGGAACGAGAAGTATACGGGGCAAAAAAAAGATCATATTCTGTTCCAAAAAACATTTTTATTACGTGTATTTGCATTTGAAGGACGGAAAAAACGAATTCGATCGATTTAAAAAAAAAAAAAAACAAGATACAGTTGAATCCACGTGCTGAAGCTGCTCATATTTATCCAGTTACACTGTGAAAAGAGAATAGTTGAATCAACCATATACTAAATATCCAGTTTCATTAAATGAAAAATATCTTGATCGTTGATCCAACAAAACCCACGACAACAAATCTTATTTGGTTGATTCAATTGGTATCTTTGTTTGGTGAAATAAAATTAATAATTCGTGCAACTGAACGATTTTTTTTGAATGAACGAAATATTTCTTTCGACGTTTTCTACGAAGCCTTGGTTAGTTCAACTAAACTTTTCTCTCAGTGTATTTGCTATGTTGTTTGCTATGATTTCGATTTTGGACATACGTGGAACTTGTATTTTGTGTTAATTTCGAACGCAGTATACTCAATGGACCAAGATTTCGGGGAACAAAAAAATCCTCAGGAACTAATCGTGACAATTTGGAGAATGCAGTCTCGCTATCTTCATCGTTTCGTCTTTTTTCCATTTTTTTTCTTCGTTTTTCATGTTCACCAGGCATATATTTGTATGTGGGTATGAATATATACATATTGGTATCAGGTGTGATCTCTTGGTAACTGGAATTTAAATTCCCGATTTCTCAGTTACTCGAGCTCTCAGTTCTCTCGAGGCAACGATAGAGAGATAAGTTTATTCTTGTACAAAGTGCTCGCACGAACGAGTAAATTAGCAAACGTGAGAAAACTCCATCCTGAGCATTTAAAGGGTCATTCGAGAACTCGCGATAGAAATAGATAAAATGAGGAAGCAGGGGTTTAAAAGAGAAAGAACGGATAAGCCAGCAAAATCAGAAGACTCCTTTGCTCTAACCTCTTCTATTATATTAGAGTCACTTCTCCTTCACTGTATTTCGTGCTTTCTCGACGATTTAACGTTTGCCTACCCCTACGTGTACCCTCTCTCTTCCTCTCTCTCTCTCTCTCTCTCTCTCTCTCTCTCTCTCTCTCTCTCAGCTAAGGCGTTACCGAGTAAAGCCTCTTTTAGTTTATCCCACAGGAACTTGCTTTGAGATAAAGCAAGTAAATTTGTGAGGTAATTCGTTGGAAAATCCGGAAGCCAATTGGATCGTGAGACACACACAGTTCGTAAACGTGTTCATATCGTGATAATTTGGTCATACGGGACCTCAAAAATTTGACATAATAACGAAAACTCGCAACGTAATCAAGTCACCAAATCGTTTATGAATGAATAATGAATTTGAATGAAGAATAATAAATAAAATAAAAAGCGATGTTGTTAAATTTTTTTTTGAAGCTGGAAGATTTTGTTGAAACGAATTAAATGCTGCGTTTAAATATTCTCATTTTGATATTGAACTATTTAATTTCTGACGTTTGCAAAGGGAACGTTCCTCCTTCTTAATTACCGTCAAGTTTTCATACAACCTTCCAACTGTTAATCAATTTTGGGTCCAAAACGTCGTCCACTATCTGCGGCTGTATAACCTACCACGAGGTTTTCATTCTCTCGCCCCCTCTTTGTCTCTCATTCACTCTCGAGAACTTTATCGTCGAGATGGATGAGTTCCATGGGATTTCTTCCCGTTTCAATTAAAGCCTTTCCCTTTCGTATGCAAATTTATATATTCTTCCTCTTCCCTTTAGCACTCCATATCTTTGTAAAATGATGTAGACAGATTGTGAAGAAAGAGAGGGGGGAGGGAGGAGAATATAAACTTTTGTGGAAGGTGAGAAAAATTAATTCGTGGAGAACAAAGGTTCGAGAGTGACAATAAATTTTGATAATTTTTTTTGCTCAACCGTAATAAAACGTTTTTTTTTTTTTCATTACAATTGCTTTATTCGAGCAAAGATCAATGATTTTTTCCAATAAACATTTGAACGTTCCCGAGAAGCAGAATTCTTTGTAATGCCAATTACTTTTTTTTTTTTTTCGGTCTATGAAAATTGATTTCTTTTTGCGAATCTATTTTTTCTCGAGGTGAGCAGTCGTCAACGCGATATGGCTGACAAGAGTATTCTGTGACTATAACAAAGTCGACGTTCGTAATAATCGAACGATTTATTTCTTCTAACGATGAGGTAGACAAAAAGGAAAGGAGTAAAAAAAAAAAAGAAAAAAAAAGGGATGATCGAGTTATAAACTGTCAGTTATAGAGACAGTTTCAGCCGCCTGGTGTTCGCGAGTGAGTGCTTCGATCGCTTATTCGCGACACATAAAAAAAAAGTGCTCTCCAGACTCGGCATTCGTGTCAGCGAATTGCCACACGACACGACGGAATCTCTCTCGCACTCTTTCGCTCACCCGTTGCATCCGCGAATACTCCAGAGCCTCGAATAGCATTGAAAAAAAAGGAGGCTAGAGAAGAACCGCAAATTTTTTTTATAGATTTTACGTCACAATTGTAATGAAATAAAAATGAGAATTCTTCCGAGTTCAGTACAATTTATACATTTCTTCTATTTCGAGATTAGAACATTGGAATTCTAAATCGAATAGAAACCATGAATACTCTCGCGAATCGTTATTTTTCAATTGATGAAAAAAACTAGTTCATTTCTGCTCACAATTCACAGAATAGTCTCTCCCAAACGATTTTGTTTGAACCCTTCGGACTTGTGCCTTCGGTGAAAATTTCAACAGATTGAAAAGATTGAAAATACTCGTTCGCAAATTTGATCGAAAATGAAATTCATTTTTTCAGGATTAATCAACATTTGAATAAAAATAAAAACTGCATTTCGAAGGGCTTGAAATCGTTGTAATAATCATTAGAGTTTCTATGATTTCGGTCGATGTAGAATAATGAAAAACAAAAAAAAATGGCAGTATTTTGAAATCTCGTAATTGAGGTAAAAAATGTATGCATAAAAAGTGAAAAAGGCAAAAGAAAATAGTTGGCACGCTGCTGTCATACGAGTGGACAAAAGAATGAAGGGAATCTATACCACGTTTTTTATTTTTTTTTTCGGTCCATTAAATGCAGTTTGAGAGTCGAGCTCTAATGGCACTTGGATTCAATTTTACCTCTACACCATTAAAGCTGTCCCTCCTTCGCCTCTTATCGTCCCCTGCCCACCTACCGAGTGAATCTCTTCAATGTGTAATGTGATCGATTACAAGTATCTGTCATCGTTGGTTCTAGTTGTTGAATTTGTCGAGCTCAAAGTAGGCGCACACCATTAGCAAAGTGACAGAGGAAAATTGTCACCAGAGATTCATCGAAATAGTTATTTTATCGAGGATAACCACGGATCTGTGGGTTTTGTGGGCTGGCGATTGATTTTAAATCAACCTCAGAATTCATCGGCTCGTATGTTCAATTGTTTCATATTTATATAGATATTCGATACAATCATTTTTCATTTTTAACTTCTCATATTTTTATTTTCACAAATGGTTTATCCTTTTCAGATGAAATAAAACCGATTATTTTGTTTTTGACATTTTGCTTGTTACAAAACTGGCTGAAACTTCATTAAATTCGTATTTCATAAAAATTTAACTCTCTTGCTTCTGAATTTTCAGTACTTACGCTTCGAATATTCGGTTAATTAGTCAGTTGATTGCATTCAAGTGTAATATATTAAATTTTAATTAATCTTTCGTTTAATATCTGGTGGTGGATAAAAGTTTTGATTTCTATAATGATATTTGAATGGAGACAATTAATTAAAAGTTTTCCTTAAACTTCGAGAGTTTTTCCATAATAGGAAATCGTCCTTCTCTCTTCTGTTACGATTTCGTTACCGCAAGTTATAAAATTATCTTCATAAAGGAAAGCAAGAAAAGTCGTGAATGGCGATCGTTGAGATGTAAAAAACAAGGAAAAATTTCTTAGAATCGAATTCAAACGAGTCAAAATTATTTTCGGATCAATAGATTTTACTCGCATATTATGCGAGGAATTTAGAACCCAATTTTTTTTTCGAGAACAAAATGTTCATTTGAAAAAAAATTGAAGAGTAGAAATCGTACGCGAACACCTGAGCTTGTCTCACGAAGATCATAAGCGATGCGATCGCTCTATATCAAGTAGCTCGGAATCCCACGAGAAAAGTGAACTTTCGTGTAGTTCATCGGCGCGAATAAATTCACACCTTTATTTCAAGCAGCTTCGAAACTCGAGCTTATGTTCTTGGAGCGTAAAGAAAGTTGAGTTAATAATTCATGAGCTTAGTGTAGAAATATATCTGTTATATTCAGATGCTCCCAATGATTGCAAAGCAGCTTTGATAATGGTAACAATGCGAATGCACAAAACAATTTCCAATATCATCGAAGTTGTTATAGAAAGTTTATTTTTTTTTTATCGATAATTCTATGGAGTTTGAAACTTCAATTATCATGAAATTTTATTGAAAAAAAAATCTTTGCTCGATCATCGGTAACTTATCATCGTTTGGAAATTGGCTCTCGAGGAAATATCGTAAAAAATGAAGCGATAATAAAGAAAAAAAATGGACTCACTCACTCTCACGAAATCTCCGAGTTCCATGATGTTTTTTTTTTTATCGGGGAAAGATTTAATGAATCAATCAAGGCATAGAAGGTAAAGTCAATCATATCAGTCCTTTGTTAATCCCAAGGCTCTCATATATAATGTTTTTTTTTTCCTCCCTCACTGGGCTATTTTTTTTTACAACTTTCATGGGCTGTTGAACATGGACATCGTGCGTGTCCCCAGAGATAAAGTAATGGGGTAAAAGGTTATTTTCGATCTCTGCTTGCGCGCGTTCGAACATAATAAAAAAAAAAGCTCGAGCTCGCGAAAGGATCATGATTTATAAGGGTTCATCCACCTTCGGTTGGCCCATCGTTACATTCTTTTTCTCTTCTTTCTTCTCCTTATCTCTTCATCCACATTCCTTTCTATTTCTATTCACGTATCGGGCTCTTTTACCATTCTGGCCACTTCTTTATTTATTCTCTATCATAAACGATAACTTTTTCGAAGTGATATCGTTAACCGGAGACGTGACGCTCTCTCGTTTCTCTCGATCTTTCAGATCTCATAAGATTAGAGAAATGTATATAGTACGTCTATCGAAACAGATATTATATAACCTCATTTTGCAGAAATCTTTACAGTTTATTTATAGAACAAATCATCGTCGAATGCCCTGAAAGAAAAAATTTTCTAAATAACGAAAAAAGCCACAACTTTATACACTCATATTTGAGTCACCGAATATAGTTTATATTAGTACACTGAGAAAAAAAAAATATTGGAACAACAAAATCTCTCATTACGGAGTGCCAATGAAATATATGATCATCATAATGTCATAAACCATTGAACGAACACATTAATTTTTCATCAGACTGCACGATCATTCTGCCAAAGAAATGCGCATTTCAATTGACAAAACTCTTCCAATAACATCAATTTCTATTGAATCAACCATTTTTTTTCTCTGTGTATATTTTTTTATTCCATCCAATCAGGAATTCTTTAATTGAAAATCGACGTTTGAACGTTCAATTTCGAGACTGTCAAAATCGACATTCAAATTTTGTACGAATTCACCATTGACCAATCGTATTTATCAATTTTTTTCGTTGATTGATTGAAGCAGGTAAGAAATTCAATTGGATCAGTCCAGTTTTAGGTTCGACGTGTAGAATCTCAAAAATTGGAAAATATCGGATATCCTATAACGGTCGTATGAGATATTTTTTGCTTCTTCTTTTTTTTTCTTCGATTTACGTAAAGCTTGTTCCTTCCATAGGATTTTGCTACGGACCGCAGGGTCCAATTATTTTATCTCGATTGATACTCCCGTTCGATTGAGTGAGGAGGTAGCGGGAGAAAGAGAGTTCTAGTCTGGAATTTGCAGGCTCGTACTTTTAGCACCATGCTCAATCATAATTGATGCAATGGATATACATTCTCAAGTAGAAACATATATATCGATGTGAATATGGGAATAGCAAGTTAGTTTTTCTGTATTTATCCCTTGGGTATTGGCACGATTGTACACCCTCGTATATAATGACATATTCGTTCGCAATGCTTGTATTTTTTACTCTTTCTTTCTTTCTCTCTCTCCTCTCTCTCTCTCTCTCTCTCACACACACACACACACACACACACACACACACACACACACACACACACACACACACACACACACACACACACACACACACACACACACACACACACACACACACATACACACTGTTTCGTTTCATTTTTCTGTTTTTGCCCACGGCAATCACGAGGAACGATCGTCACGAAATTTAATCAACGCGCAACGATCTATGTAACTCGATGAGTCGAGCTGGCGCTCTGTAATGGAAAACGATAAATAAGGATTCACTCAGCGTCCGATAATGGTAAAGAACGAGGGTAGAATTCGTAAGTCGCTAAAGATATATACGTCTCGTTCGTGTGAGCGTATGTTTTGAAAAGAAAAAAAAAACGAAAGAAAACAGAGAAAGAAAAACAAACAAACGTGAGATGGCTGAAAAATATGGACATGAACGATATACCATAATTCTCGAGAAGAGATCAAGGTTCAGGAGATCATAAATGAGAGTGTTATCCAGGGACTCGTTTTTCAGGACGAATATATACTGCATCCTAAAGATTGGTAAACTTCAAAAAATCCACTTTTCTGAGTATTCCTATTTCGATGAAGTAATAAAGAATCAACGAAAAATAAAATTTAACGTCCAATTAACGAATTTAGTATTCCGCATAATCGCTAAGTAAGTATCTTAATGTGAAATTCGTGTGAATTCAAAGTCGTTGAATTACATGGAAAATGTTTAATCCCTCTGATTCGGTGCATTGCCATTAATATCATTCTCTCGAAATCATAAATAATAATGTTTGCCAAGATCACTAAGATTATTTGCCTTGCATATATGAACTGCCACGCACTGCTGGTTGCACCAAACTACTCATTATTACTCTATATATACTTCCAGCGAGTATGCACAGCTCGGATTTTCCTATTTTCTCACCAAGCATTCGCAGTCGAAGTTCTCAGAGCTTAACCGAAATTCCAACTTCGAACTAGACGTACGAATTCATATACGTTTTTTTTTTTTTTTTATTCAGTAGTACTCGAAGGAATAATTGAGAGTCGATTAATGTATGATTAAACGCGTGCAAAACTTTATTACGATATTACTGGTACAAACGTTCATTAAAATAAAGTATTTTTCGAGTTAATTATTAACAATTATAAGTATGAAGATGAAAAATAAACCATTTAACAATTGTCATTCGAATCATGCTTCTCAATCAATGAATATAAATCGACTCGAAAAAATGTATGCCATGAATAAAATTGACGAAAAATTTTATCACCAGACATTTTGAACCAACGTTTGTTATTTTTGTCTGACTTTATTCCATTGGTCATGAGATCGGTGGATAGTATACTTTCGAGGATTCGTACTGTATTCAATTGTACTTTGCACGTACGAGAACGATATATATATATATATATATATCTACGAGTCGGTTGGTATACTTTGTATATAGTGTGCCTGTGGTCCAAGTAATGTTGGCTTGGCGTTGTCTTTGCGGCTTTATGAAATGCACAGGCTCCTGTGACAATATGGAGCCTCGATATAACAACTCTGAATAAACACAATATTATCTTCTCCATGAATATATGAAATTGTAATGGCGGGCAAAAGGAGAACATTGTACTCTACCGTTCCCATACTGCTTGGTAGCTTTACTCTCTGCTTTCTCTCTTTATCTCTCTCTTTCTCTTGCATTAACAGTTTCTAGGCTCCACAATGCGTGCTCCGCGCTAATTACCGTTGCGGTGGCTGAGAATTTATTCGGTATAGTAACCAGCGCTGGGTCGCGAATTCAGCACTGAAATAAATGAAAAATATAGAGTATTTCCGGTCGTGCTAATATTCGCTTCCGATTTCTTTTTTTTTTTTTTGCTCTTTAAAATTTATATTCTTTCCATCGATATTCGTATCATTTTGTTTAAAGTGCGCACTAAGAATTTATTGAAAGAAATAAAAAAAATTGTTTTTCACGATCAAATCAAGTTTTGAGAATAATTCGCATTCTTTTTAGTTTTGCTGGATTCCTGTATTAGATGAAATTCATTAGAGAAGAACATTGACTTCATTCAGCTCCTGAATTATCGCATTTAACCCACTTTCCCCTCGTTCATCACGATCGAATGTCACTCGAAAAAAATTTCTCGAGAAAAGCTCTTCGTAATTTGAGTTAAGAAACGAGGGAATCAACATTCTCTTCGAATCAGACTTATCTTAGTATTTTTTATAGAGAATTTCATAGAATTTGCATTTGCTCTTTCGATTTCTTTTCATCTTTTTTAGATGAAATTTGTGGCATTTTTGTATCGCGTGTATTTTACGACATGGCCACGTGTGCTAGATAAATGAAAATCTTGGAATATTAGAGCACAAATAAATTTGATTTCAGTTTTTACAATACACAAGATTTTGTTTCTGTACACGTTCATTCCGCAAATACGTGATTGTACTTTTGATAGTGCTAATAATAATGACAACAATGAGGCAACCAATGCGACAACACTTAATACAGCGGACAGCGGAGATAATTCTTGGGAAAACATTAATCCGTTTCGTGTGGGACGAGCTGAAGCTTTGAAAAGTCTGGGAATCTCTTTTGCGCTTTTCTCTCTAGGCCTCAACAAGGTCAGAAACGCTGTATAGATGGCGAGCCAAATAGCAAGTAAAATACAGACAAGTACATAGCACGTGTAATCGAGAAGCGGAAAGCGGAGTTGAAAAAACGAGAGAAAAATATTGCATTCCTGTTCTCGTTTCATTAGCAGAAAATTATGCAAAAACTGAAATGATATATCTTCGAAAATTTTCGAAATTCAAACAAATATTAATGATAAATGTAAACTTTCAATTGACCTTTGATTAAGCACTTTTCTGACACTTTTTTTATTTTAAAAAAAAATCTCACGATCTCGATAAACTGTTATATATTTTTTTATTTCAATTTTAAAGCATACATAAAAAAATCGTGCACTTTTTGAATTAGTAATATTATTAATAAGCGACAGAAATAAATAAAGCTGACTATTCATGGAATAATTTCATTCAGTAATCCAAGAACACGCTTTGGATTTTCCAGCGTTCTATACATCTCGATATATACAATCATACTTACCGGGATCGTTTTACATCGACAGTTCTAGAAGCTTCGATGTGAGTTTTCCACCCTCGTTTCCCTCCCTCCCTTTCCCTCTTCACATCCTCGTGTCCCTTCATAACGGTCCGTATGCCATCACAGAGATATTGAGTTTGCAGCGAGTTTGAAATTTTCATACATGTATATAATACATACTTGGAGCCCTTCCTGCTCCGCTATTTACTATGTGAGACTCATCTCCTTCAAGCTTTTATTCATATATCTCCGTATCTCCTGCATGTTCTCCTTCAAGAAGGTAGTCGATCGTAGCTTTCGTTCGAGCATCATACGCCCTTAAAACTTTGAAACTTTGGTCAATATCTGTATCAAAGTGTGTTTGTATCAACTTTTCCTCCCGGAAAACCCGTCTACCAATTGACATTGTTACTCGCAAGCTTTCTCGAGCTTCCATGAAGTGTCAAAAGCTAACAAGACTGCCCCCTTATTTCGTCAGTTTAATACTTTATTTTAAGCCCCCCTTTTTTTATTCTTATTTTACGAAGAGCTAACAAAAGTAGTTGATTGGAATAAGATAAAAATATGTGTTCGAATTCAAAAGCAATTGGATATTTTGATGACTCCGACGCCGATGACTCTTTTGTGCTTAGCATCTCACTGATAAATAAATGAAAAATACGTTTCGTTATAAATCGATTAGTTTTTACCATCTATGTATGACGAATAACACTAAAAATCACTCCAACAATTGATTCTTCTTCCACGTAGTTTTATTTTCACATGACGAGGTGTAGCTCAGCGCACCCGAATATTCGAACGAGTAGAATTGAAGAGTCGACCATCCCTATCGTAGATTGGAAGCTAGTCGCGGTAGCTCTTCTTTATTATAGTCAGCTCTGGACTTCCCTGACGAAAGGCTAGAAATAACAAGCTTTTAAATTATACGTTACACCGTTGTTGCCTTCCTGCCAGTGCAAAATCATCAGGACGATGGTTCCTGATGAGGCGGTGTGTCATTATTTTTGACGAGCCTCTAACCATCAAAAACTCCTACGAAACACTCCGGGATTACATCCAGCAAACACACACTGAGAAAAGAGAATTGTTGAATCAACCAAATGGCTTCGTGAAATACGTCCAATGTGATATTCTGTTATACCAAATATTAGTTTCATTAAATGAAAAATATCTTACGTTGATCCAACAAAATCCACGACAACAAATTTCATTTAGTTGATTTAATTGGTATCTTTGTTTGGTGAAATAAAATTAATAATTCGTGCAACCGAACGATTGTTTTAATGAACGAAATATTTCTTTCGACGTATTCTACGAAGCCTTGGTTAATTCAACTAAACTCTTTTCTCAGTGCACGAGACATTCTGTACAGGAATGTTCGATTCAATTTTCGAAAAATTTTTTTTTTTTTAAATCATTCGATAAATAAAAGTGTGAAAAAAAGTTTTGTCGTTGAAGCACCACTCAAAATTCTTCAGTTATAATGCCTGCAGTTTTAATTGGCATTCCAATTATATTCTGGAAAAATTATACTGTCATAGAGACTCCGAAGTCCAATCAAGACCTCGTCGACTCCATTAATGACAAACAACAAGAATTTTATTGTTATCGTTTTTGATCTATCCACGTTTTTCAACGAATTGAAAATTTTCGTTTGTAATGAAGAGAAAAAAATATTTTGCTGAAAATAAAGAGTGGAAGACGCGCGTTTATCTTCATACATTTATACTCCGGACTAATTGGACAAAGAAAATATTTTATTGCACGCAAAAAAGGGTCCGGCAACATGCTCCTCTGCCTCATTCCGGAGTCAACATGCCATCTGGTATACGCGGTGTGATATATACATTTATATAAATATATATACGTAACATGGCAAAAAGCCATTATCATACAAACCTTCGTCGGATTTCGTGAAAAAAAAAAAATCCCTGGCTCTTGTCCCTTGTTTCTATGTAATAATATGAAAATGTTGGGTCGCTCTTGCGCTATTCGCTGTACGAGGACGCAACGCTGCATCAACGTGTGCATCGGCCTCTTCTGTTACTTTGCATACTACATGTATATAAATATATATCGCGTAACAATTCAAGGCTCGAGTAAATCCTTGTTTCGCTACAAAAAGAGTTTATAGAGGATGCTGAATATATTCGGTAAAATCTTACTGGTTTTCTTATAGAAATTTCTGACTGCGTTGAAAATAAAATAGATTTTAGTGGATGCTGTAACGGCGATGCAACTGCTTTTCCGAATACAACTATCAAGAGGCTGGCCAGAGTTTCGGGAAATATAACTTTTCAACTGTATCTCCTGCTGTCTCGAGCACTCGACGAGTCTGTGTCATTTTCAAATCGAACTATTCGCGATCGAGCATATTAAAATTAAAATACGTTTTGGTCATTTGGCAACAAATAAATACAATTTTATTGATTTAACAAACATCATATATCCGCGTTTCTCATGTTCCTTCGATACCGGCTCGTATAACTTTCGATGTTTATAGCCATTGGCTCAATCAAATGAATAATAAATGAGTGTGAGAGTGTGTATGTATAATTTTTTTTTTATGTATAACCATGAAAAACGATAATGAAACAATTTTGTGTTTGCGAAATAAAAAAAATGTATGCCAAATATCGATAAGTCTGTGATCACATGAGAAATAATACGGGTGGAAATAAATATTCTTTAAATTACATCTCGAAATATAATCAACGTTGAATTTTGAATAAAACTTGGAATTACTATTGAAAGTACAAATGTTACAACAGATCTTATAGTACTTCCGAGGGGCTGAGTCGCGTTTATGAAAACTCTCAAAGGCTTGTGCATTCTTTTTGGAATCGTTGAAAGCACAAAAATCTTAGCAGAATTGATTTTTTTCATCAAGAACCATAGTATAGTCTTCTGCATCCGGGACAAAATTCTCTGAAAAGTTTATCGACATAATATCGATTTTCGATGAAACAACAGTTGTGAAAATACATCAATTTCATTTTCTCAGGATTTCGTAGCTCTGCTTAAACAAATTATTTGTTGTATAATTAACAGGCTGACCAAAAACATACAATGGGTCAATCTGTCACCGATGTAGGTCGAGAGCACCAGGCGGCCGAAGATGTCGGTCCTCCTGTCTCGTCACGTATTCGACCCACCATATTGCTCTATCCGATCAAGACATCGCGGACGGTCCTGAAACTAGGCACAAACTTGGAACATTTCTTTTTTCTAATAAAAAAATTAATGGATCTTTCCATTATTTCATAGTTCTTTTACGGAACAGATTGTCCCAGGACAAAAGGCGAACAGCAGCTCAGAAACGTTTGGTTCACGCATGAATCTTGAAAAATCAGGTACTAATTTTGATCCCGGCCTCGTTAATAACTAGGCTTCGTGAGGACTTTGAACATGGAAAAAAATGACTTTGAAAACAGAGGGGAGAGACACCAGTGGTCGCATGGGTGCGAAAAAAAATTATTCGTAATTCTTTGTCATTCACAATAAAAACTCTTTTAAAACGCTCGTTTGCTCAACGTTTTCGAACCCATATGAGAAGGATCGAAGTAACCGTTTCAAATTTAGTAATACGATTTATTTGAAACAGAAATATGGAACTGAGAATATTAACTTTTTAATTTCATTCGTGTTAGATATTATCAGACAAAAATGCTTTTGCTTGGTCGTTCATTTCGTTTGACTATCTTGCTGGATAATCTTTCGAATAAAAAAAAAATTCTTCATTTATTGATCCAAAAACCAAAACCACGTATGGGTGAAATAGAACGTTGCCGGTTAACAGATATAATCGGTCGAGAATTCGCGACGATCTTCCTTCGGATGTACGATATCATCTCCGGCTGGTTTGAACTTGCAGTGGAATCGAATTGCTTCTCGGAGATTCAAAGGAGATAAAGGTAAGGCGAGATGCGCCCCTTGGGGCCCTTCACGTACTTTCGAAAGCGGATCTCCTCGACAACAAACCCCGAACAGGAGTACTCAATGCTTCATACAATTGAACCTTCTCTCTCTCTCTCTCTCTCTCTCTCTCTCTCTCTCTCTCTTCCGTTTTCGTACATTCTCTTCCTTCTTCCGAGCATTCGTACATACACTTCAAGGTGTTTTCTGCGGTGAACGTCATGTTATCCGCATTTCATCGTTCCCGGATGCATGCAATTCAAGAAATCCCCATTGAATGTCGTTTTCCACGCTCTTTTCCTCGTTTCGTATCCTTTCTCCGAGTCTTATTTTTCTTTTCGTTATTTCATATCCTTTAATCTGCTTTGTCTTTCTCCCTCCTTATTATTTGTTAGAAACAAAAAAGAAACGAAAGAAGAGTCGATGACGTTTGCATCTCTGATCCAACCCCAATGAGCTCACTTTGCCCAAGAAAGTGCATTATTCTCTCACTCGCCTGCTCTACTCTGATTTTTTCTCTCTTTCTCATGTAGCAAGCAAAGTGCCTTGGAGTATCGAAAAAACGAGATATCAAAGAAATTTTTATCTCCGTTGTCCTCTCTTTCCTTTCTCTGTCTCGCTTTTTTTTTTCGTTTTCTCGTGTTTCTTACTTCTCAGAACTTTTGAAAACCTCATACTTCTTGTATTCTTATCGCCCAGTTATGACACACATGCCTCTTAGCGTTACCCAATATTACCTCCGGGTACTTTTCTTTTCTTTTCTCCGACCAGTTTATCTGTGCACCGTATATGCATACGAATAATTCCCCATCTGATCCTCTCGAGAAAAATACTAAAAGTACGAACTTTCCAGCAGAGTTTTTTTTCTGATTTTGTCCTGACAACCAATTATTTGAAAAATTGAAGAGAAAAGGTTGAAAAATATTGGAATAAATTGATAAAAGAATTATCTCGTTTTCTTTTATTTACGAAAAAAAAATATTGCTCACAAGAAAATTGCTCTCATTTTATTTTGCTTTGAATTCTCTTGTTCCAATTCGACACAACGAATTGATTAACGTCGTTGAAATAATCAGGTGAAACAATTGGTTTTGTTGATCAATCCGAACTTCTGGTAATTTTCATCAATGTCTTTGTTTGTCACAAACTTTTGACAATGTCAAATATCCTCTTTTGTATTTCTTCACATGTTAAAGCGATGCACTTATATACCGTTGGGGTCTACGTATTTGCACGAAGCATAAACTTGGTGAATTCATGCGCGCAGATTCTCCAACTTTGCTCGAACAAACTCGCAACTCTGTTACAACTGTATATATATATGAACACCTTTCGTGAAGTAACATTTTCACGAATATACACCTTCGTAAAGTAGCTCAACCATTTTGAGAGCTGGATACCATGCTCATATATATGGAGGCTGTATATACAATTTAGTTTGTTCTACTTCGGAGAAAGGATCGTAAAAATCGTATCGATATATATATATTTTTTTTTTTCATTCGAGCTGAGGTAAATGACGTGTATTTTATAATAAAACAAAAAATTTTGCACCAACTCTACTGGATTTTCCGTGTCTGTTTCGAACTATTTGCTACAAATCGATAAATTCCACTAGGATATAAAAATGAGAAAATATTTTTGTTCAATGAACCGATATCTCTGATATTTCATATAAAAATAATAAACTTATGATGGGTGCGGAGAAAAATAAAACATGAGAAATAATGGAGCTACGAGAATGCTTGAGAGTTGAAATGAATCGATTTTGTTGTTTCGAGGCTAGTTTGTGTGTTTAATTTTTCATATTTTTGTTGTCTACTGCCCGTTGTTTCGTAGACAGATGTTTATTTTTATTTTTATTTTTTTTATTTTAATTTTTCATTTTTGAAGGGGATGTTAATAATTCGTGGAAAAAAAAATCCTGAACTATTATCTTCGGGGGTCGATAGAAACATTGAATTCTTTTGATATACACGACCGAGCCTCTGGGTTGCTCGCATTGCGCTGTCAAAACATGACTTCGTTGTTGCGAATTGAAACGAGCGTGAGAGCGACAAGCGTAAAAACCTTGTCGTTTCATTTTTATTTTGATTTCTGTATATATCTCATTATTTTCAACAGCATCGTTAGCTGTCTCGTATTTTACGATAAAATAATGGAGGTCGCCTGGAATCGCGGTGTGAAGAGAACGTTCGACTGGAATTAATACTCTGTCACCGACAGTTCTTCGATGACTGAGATTTTTCCTCGCTTTTCGCATGAACTACTCAGTGAATTAGTTAAGTCATTATTGTAAATACCGTTCGATTAAACATATATGCGCGTTGAATTTGACACTCGATTATCCAAATTATTTCCAGCACGAAAAATCCGGATTCGTGCACGATTAAAATAATTTAGGAATATTTTCCTAGCTGTTATTTTGCCGAGGACTGATGAATTGATATTTTTCTTATTTTACTACAAACTGCTAGCGGAATAATAACGAATCGTCGATCAATCGGAAATCAGACTCAATTATTTATCCAGAAAAATATAAAAAGAAAGTGTGAACAGAAACTGGATCGATCAAGTTAAACGCATTACAGGTAGTCTGTCGTTCGACTCATCGATGTGTGTACTTATTACCTTTCATTCTATTCGCCCATCGTATATAGACGAACGTATCTTTCCAATAGTCGGTGAATATTGGAAGAGACGGGAAAGAGAGAGAGAATAATGGCTTATAGAAACGAAAAATAGTGTGGAAACAAAAATAGAAAGCACGGTGAAAAGAGGTTCGCGAGCGGAAACGTGATTCTCTTTGAGCATTCACGTACACTATTTCTTCATCGTACTTCCTCTCTCTTATTTTGTCTCTTCCTTTCCTACATATCCTCTTCCTTGATCGTGCTTTTTCTCTCTTTTCTGTTATCTGTACTTTTATCTGTCTTGCTCTTTTTCTCTCGCACTTTTTCTCTCTCTCTCTCTTATTTTGTCTCTTTTGGTCTCGTCGACGTGTGGAAACTCTGATAAAGCGACCTCGTAAATTTTCATCCGAGCGTGTACGAGGCCATGAAACTCGCGCAAAATCGTCATGTGGGTGTTACGTGTGTAAGCATCGCAGACGGCCTGTTTTCTCATGTTCTCCATCTCGCTCTCTTTTTCAGTCTCCCTCGTATTTCGAAAGCTTTTCCGGAACACGCCATATATCGAAACCTTCGATATTAGGGTCTTACGTTTACCATCGATCCTCTCGCTATATCCTCCGTTCCGAACAACCGTACAAACCGGACAAAAGTATCGTTTTCTTCTCTGCATAAACGCACGAGCAAAAGTATCAACGCACCCAGTTACATCACAACCTTACACAGCTTCCGTTATCTCGTACTTTCTGCTTTTTTTTTTCTTCATCTTTTTCCTTCGCTACACTTTCATCCTCTCTTCCTTTTTGCTTTTCTTCTCGAATCATCTCTATTTTTCATTTATCCATTTACCGGCTCATTCATTCCCTCATTTATTTATCTCTTTCTTCATATATTTTTGGATATCTTTTATTAATGATATTCGAATATTCGTGCAATGGTTTATAAATTCGAATATTAGTAAACTGAGAAAAGAAATTTGTTGATACAACAAAAAAATTTTTTGTTTCGATCAACAAATCGTGGCAAACGAAATTAACTCGACAAAAATTTCGTTCATCCGAGCACTTCTAACAAAAAATTGTATTGTAGTGTATATTCAAACAAGGGCAAGAAACAGTTGCAACGTTTGAGTGGGTTGTTGGGTAAAAAAAATTCATTTGCAATGTAAAAATGAATTCGTCACAAGTTATTTATTTATTTTTTTCTTTTTGAGTTCATGTTCCGGACACTTTTCTCTCTCTCTCTCTCTCTCTCTCGCTCTCTTTCCAAAACAATCGGAATGAATTTGAGGATGCTACGATAGCAAATATGTGTTGGGTGAAGTTCCGAGATGCTGTGCTGGGATTCTCCTCGAGGGTGAAATAAAAACTCAAACTACAAGGGTGAAGAGCTGTGGATACATTCGTTCCACTATATTTTCTTCGTCTCGTTTCGACGACCACGAAAACCAAATTTGAACGACAAAAAAAGTGCTGAAACGAAGTTTGTCATCTCGAATCATTGTCAGCGAGATGTGGACCCACGTTCGTAAACCCCATTTATAATTTTCCCATGTAGTAGAGCTCTTATAAAAATCTGGCGTATGAAAATATTTGTTCGATATATACGAGACTTTCCATTAATAGTTTTCCGATGAAGCATCGACTCTTTCTCATTCGTATGAATTTTCAGTTCATTATATTATCTAAAAAAAAAAAAAAAACAGAGAGATTTGCATAATTTTTTTCAAATTAGCAATTTTATCGATTTTTATGGCTCATCGAATTTGTTGCCAATCGAAAACTGAAATGATAAAGGAAATACGACTATAATGATGAAATGTTACAACGATGAAGAGAATAACAGCCATCGAATAAAAAATAATATCATTTCCCATGAGATTTTATTTGTTGCTTTTTATATTTCAACTCGACGGCGAATATTTGTGTGTTAGTTCGCACAATTTTATAATGTCGAACTAACACACAAATACACGCAGAGCTTGGGCAAAGATATTTAATAAAAAAATTTTTTTTTTTTTAAATCTACTGTGAAACTTGACCGGGAAGGTGAGCCAAAATCCATAACAGGAAGTCCAATTTTTTTTCCGGCAACAAACATTCGCGTATTTATTCAGAATCCGTATCCGCCAACGCTCCAAACAAATAAAACGGTCGGAAAAAAAGCTTTCCTGAATGTTATAAAAATACCGCCGGCCTAGATTCGGCTACCGAATTTATTTATTTGTCTGTTTTATGATGTATGTTCGGGACGGATTTAATTTCCTCTTTTTTTTGTTACAAATAAAGAATATCGGTTGTAATTTCGCTCGCAGGAGCTTTTATTATTTTTTTATTTATTTTCATTTCATGCTTCCATGGCTCCACCTCGAAAAAACTCCAAATTACCGAGAAAAACAGTATAGAAAAACAGGCATTTTTGATTTTTTGTTAAAAGCGAAAGAAAATAAAAATACAAACTAACCAGGTTTCTAATTCTCGGTATAAAAGGTAACGAAAATTTTCGATTAGTCTGCTTCCTCTTACTTGTTCCTCTCATTTTCGAAACGCTTTTTCCCTCTTGGTTCGGTACAACCAGATGCAATTTTCACAACTACTCTTTACTTCGCCATGTTATTCTCTTATTTCCCAGTAGGCCAATTTTTCTCGGTGTTATGGAAGAGCAAATTGCCCACGAAATTCAGGCTTTCGGATGGAATTCGCGAAGGCCAATCAGATCTTTTAAAGTTTTGAAGGGACAATAACAATCCTGGAAAAATCAGCTTCCAGATTTACAAGATTCATACGTTTTTTCCTTCTACTTAACGCGATAAAGTTCCAAGCATCGCGGTTATTTTCCTGTCGATATATTTTTTAGTTGTTTATTTTATTTATTTTTTTCAGTTTAGTTTAATTTCAATTACAAAAAGTAACTTCGATCGAAAGTCCTCCTTCGTGTTATCTAAAAAAGACACAGTTTTCTTGAAACTGGACGATTTGCCCCCATTTTTTAACTTGGAGCCATCGCCATTGAAAAAACGTCCGCTACTAGTTAATTACAAAATTCGTCAATGGAAAAAACGTTCTCGATTTCTATCCGAATGAATTTACGTTACGAGTAGGCGCTTGAAAAATTTCATTCGCGTTTAATTCAGCTACGAAGTTCATTTTATCGTCGAGCGTTGGAGTCGAAATAGTTTTGAGTGCAACTTTAATTGAACGTTCTTCGAGTGTTGTTTTTCAATTCCAATTAACCGATGTAATTTTGTTTTATTCTATTTTTAACTGGAGGATTTTACAGCGTCACGGACGAATCGTTTAATTATTTCATTCACGCTTAGATCATCGTGATACCGAGTTGAATTTGATCGTTGAGTATTAAAGTGGAAATATTTTGGTGCACAATGCACTCGAACTTTATCCTCTTTGACCTATGCGAGGACCATTGTACTCGGGCTATTTTGACATTTCATCTCGATAGCTTCATCCTCTTCGTGACAATTGATATTCTAGGGCACGTGTCGTTGCTTCGTCAATTCATGTCGATAAAATACCCTCAATATTGTGCTATACACTGATCCTAATGGTCAAGTGGAATTTATCGTTTCCAGATTTTTCTCTTCCTCTACCCTATGTCGAACGTGTTTAGCATTTACGAAATCCTAAGCTCTCCGAATTACCCCATCGACCTAAATAATAATCATTGAAAATCACGTGATTAAACTAAGAAATTGGAATTTGGAGCGAAACGTTTTTTTTTTTTTTTGCAAAACAAACCTCCGATCTTATCGTCAATTAAAATGATAATATAATCTGATCATTTTCAATGAAATTTTAATCAATTCGAATCATTTTTTCCTAATGCAGAATTCTCGCCCTACTCCATTGTGCCTCTCTGCTCATTCGTCAAATTTTCTTTGCAATCATAAATTTATAATTGTTATATTCACTGGTATGAGAATATCGTCTCTCGATACGAATACCTGTTGAAAAGCAATTTCTGTTGAATATACGATAGGAACAAAGAACCATTCAAAATCGATTCATAAATATAGACATTGTTCGTATTTTTTGTATAGATTTTCCTAAGAATCAAACAAAAGATTAAATCTCCGTGAAAATTTTTCGAATAATTGAATTTTTGAAAATTGAATTTTGTTATAATTTCAAATAAAAATTCTGTTTTTTTTTCTTTTCAGTGTTTTGAAAACATGTTCAACGTCGTCCGAGAGACCGGAATGTCATTCTCTTAAAATTTGTGTTGTACTGTAAAATAGACGAAGACAAAATATTTAAAAAGGTTTTATTAGAAAACTGTTCGATAAAATATGACCAGGATATCGCCCGCGACGTTCTCAGAACCAAATGTTCGAGAATTTATAATCCGACGTCGGAAATAATAATGCTGATCTGCGTGTGTATATCTGAAACTGATTTCTCGTCCACTGTGCTCAAAACCATTTGGAGATAGCGAAGGAAAAGTTTTGGTGACGTCCTGGCGATTCTCAGTTGCTACTTTTGGCTGCGGTTGCATTATACGTCACGTAAATAATTTATTTCATCGATCCAGCTTTCGAGCTTTTGCCCTTTCTCTCTCTCTCCCTCGCTCTTGCTATTCTTCATTGTGGCAGACTGTTCATTTATAAGTTTCCTCCACCAACGTCTCTTTCCTTCCTGAAAATGTCTCGTCGACGTCGACTCTCAGACATTGGTGCCTCAGACGGGCTATAATTGTAATCAATTTCAAACTATTATTACAACATCAAATTACAACACGAAACCACTACAATAAATTCTGAAAATACAAAGAAAAATCAATCAAAACTTGTATGAAATCTTATCAATACATCTCTTTATCGATATTAAAAAGTTCATTTATTTCTAAACTTTACCCAACGTTTGAACGAACATTGTTCGCCAAGAAAAATTCATCAAAAACATTTCAAATTGTAAGAAAATATTTCTTCGATAAATAATGAGAAATAATTGAAAAATTTAATAAAAAACCTTTCGAAAAATTGTTATTGCACTGTATTTGTGAACTCTTGACATGAATTTCTTTGAAATTACGCGATAGTTTTCTTATGAAAGCGTCGTAAAATGATAAAGTTCGATCAAAGAAGTTACAAACATTGTTGAAAAAAATATAGCTTGCGAAAAAAAGTTCGTTGATTATAATGGAACGAGAAGGTTCCATAAATTCTTTTTTCCACGTTTTCTCATTTGACGTACCGGAATTGAATCGAAGGTGGTGGTTAAATGTTCGATCGATGGTTATCGTTTTGCAGGCTACCATACGTACACCCACAACGAGAGTGCTCACAGCAATCGCATAGACGACGAAATATTGACGGTCAAATATGAGGATGGACGTTGGTCAAAACCGTACTACGATTGTGGAGGTGGAAATATCTGGATGCTCACGTACACCGTTCCATTTTTCGGTTACGTTAACGAAACCTATTTTTTCAAGTAAGTACAATGATTTTTTGTTTATCATTTGAATGGAATGGAACCGAAAACAAAATTCATTTTTTATTGAACCATCGTACTTTAGCATTAATTATATGAAAAGCTCTCTTTTCATATAAGCGGAGAATTGAATATTTGATTTTTAAATTATAAGCATTACGACTGAAAATTCAGTTGTTAAATAATTCTCTGACGAAATATTCTGATTTTCTTGAAGTGAATTGGAAGCTGAAAAGGAGTGCGCTGGCAGTTTGATAGTATTTGCTTCAATCATGAAAATGAGAATTAAAGTTGCTATTTCCGTGTACTGGAAATGAGCTCGCGTACATCCGGATATTTCAGTGTGCGTTTCTGAGCGCAGTCCGGAATGGCAGAATCATTTGAAGACGTCAGAGTCCTTGCATAAGATATATAAATATATATACGCTGTATGGTTTAGTATAGGAAAGCTTTGTCGCGAACGACGACGACGACGACAACGGCGACACCGAATAAGGCTGCGCAGGTTTTATCGGATTTACAATTACCGGTTTTTTTTCTTCTTCTTCTTCCTTTCTCGTATCGGGAACACCAGCTGGAAATGACGCGGAGAATCCGCGTAGAGGGATCGAAGATTTATCGCTAGCTCAGAGCTAGCTGAATCGTCTTTGCAATAGGAAACAATTATTTTCCTTCGAAAACCATTGTTTTACAAACATAAATGTATATCGATGCGATAGTATAAGCCTCGATCTGAACTATCAAACTATGAAGTCATTTCCTCGAAACACCTTTCTATGAGATTTGCATTTGAATCGAGGAATCATATCGATCAATTTTATCAAACTGATCGACTCTCGATCGTGGAGAAATTCGTTTGGCCACGCGAAAAGATATCGAACGATTAAGAAATTTATTAAATTGAATATGATTAATTTGATTGTTCGATCAATTCTCAATATTTTTAAAGTTTTTGGTAATTATTTTTTTTTCTAATTTACTGGTCTGCGCTAGATTTCTTATTTCTAGATTCTGTCTTGATTGATTCTTTTACTGCTTCCCAATTTTCCAATAACTGCTCTATTTGTTCCTTGTATTAACTGCGATTTTCGCAATGTTCTCTGCCTTTCTATTCATCACTGCACCTGTTCGCTCTTCAGTTCTTTTTTCGCTATTTCTTTTTTTTTCTCGCTTCCCCTCTTGTTCCCCATCTTCATCTCTTCTTCTTGGTTTCATCGACAATCGTAGACGTATACTCAAGTATTCGTTTTTTTTTTTTTTTTTTTTTTTTCATTTTCCTAATTTCGTTTACTTCTTTTTTTCTTTTCTTCTCCGCATGTTGTGCAGTATACACACAGCATTTAATTGAATCTTTAATAAAAGATTTCTCTCTCGATCGATTGAAGGTAATTGATTTTCGCAGACTCATTCGATTCGACTTTTATTCGGCTTGCTATTTCGTTCGAAAAAATGAAGTATGATCGAATACACATTACGTATATATACATAAGTCAAAAGTTTTCCACATTAGATCGTATAAAAAAAAAAATTCCATCGTATTTCCGTTAGCATATCTCTCCTCTTCTTCTCAATCGAATTTCCCCTTTTTTTTATTCAGTTGGAACCGCCGTTTCGGAGCTCTCAAACGGCGATCTCCTTCGTTACGAAAACTTACGGCATAAATTCCTTCATATTCTCTGACGGGCAAAAGGCTCATTGTATTTTACAGTAATAGTAATCGGCTTTTTTTCAATGAATGAGATTATTCCAAGTTTTTCTTCATTCCACCAATTCCGTTGCTATCTTTCGAGTACACGGTCGTTCAAAACTTTTGAAACCATTTTTTTTTCTTTTTATTTTCTTCAAATTCATAACGAAAATCCGCTGGAAACTTTTTTTGAATTATTTGTATTGAAAATAAAGTTTATTCGCGTTCATTCGCTTGGAAACACAAAAATGAACGTTAAACTTCAATTTTTTAACGATCTTTTTCCATACACGAATCGCTTGTTTTTCTACTATTCTTTCTTTATATTTTTACATATTTCGATATCTTTATAGGAAGATAAAAAATAAAGATAGTTCGTTCGAAGAATCGCGTGGGTTGAAAACTTTTGAACGATCATGTAGATTTTTTCGCTCGTGTTGTTTTATTATTGAGGACTCGCGGTGAAAGGTTGTAACGCGAAGTCAGCTTTAGCCTTTATGTAAAAGTTCGACATTATAGCTCAACGTTATGAGAATATTTGCCTCGAGATAAGAATATTTCAGTGGAAATCGATAATATTCAGGTACCCCCGGATCTTCGTTTTCTCTCTCTCTCTCAGCTTTCCTCGCTTTTCTCGCTTTTCGAAGATACGTCCAACTAAAGTAGCTTCTAGTTAAGAATATCTACATCTTCATATATACCCTGACGTTTCTGAATGAAAATGGAGCGATTCACCGAAGCTTTTTATTCGAGTATCGTTTCCGTTCACTTTTATATCCAACTTGAGCTAACAACTTCGTCGCAATCTCCTGCTTTTGTGCTCTCTCGATGCTCTTACTGTCCTTAAATTTGTTATGCTTTTGTAATATTTTCGATCTTGTTCTCTAATCCTCCGTTGAAGACTCTTCCACTTAAAAAAAAAAGGCATCTCAACGTCTACAAAAAAAAGCAAAAAGTCTTTTTTTATCTCCATTCTTCTTTTCAAATTTTATATTTTATGCAGTGCCCTTACACGAATGAATATGGTACAGCGATATTGCTCTCCCAATCAAATATTTCAACCGCAACATTATTTCGTGGGCGTTTCCGCACGAGTTATTCTCGAAAACGAGTGTCCATTAAGAGCGAATATATGTTGTTTTCAAAATTTTTAAATCTTCTAAAAAGTGGGTCAAGCTTGCAATCATTGATTCGTTATTTTGATGACGAATCATTGAAAACCTTCATTCGGTATCATTATCGTTTACCGTGTTCACCCAAATATATATGGCTTTACGAATAATATTGCTTTACTCTCTCGCAATAAATGCTACCTTTCAATATACTTCAATATTGCACGAACATATCAATATATGTTTGTGCAATATTGAAGTATATCAGAAAATTGATCAAATATACTTCAATATTGCACAAACATATATGTTCGTGCAATATTGAAATATATTTGATCAATTTTCTGATGCCATAAGTATGTCGATGATGTAATCAGAATTTTTTTACCTTTTACAATTTCGTTGGTTGGTTTAGCTTCCATTATGAAATTTATATCCAATTCAAAAGCTTCGATGCAAATCCTTGCGAACAGTATTGTTGGTAGATATTTCTCAAAGGATTAAAATTCCCAACTCATGTTCATTGGCTAATGAACTGACTCTTAATGAGAATCAGAAAACATGTAAAATAATGAAAATATTAATCAGGATTTGTAAATTTGTTTTAACAAAATTAAGAATGAAATTCATTCAATAAAATACGTAATTGATTTTGTTTATTACAATAATCGAGAGAGTTACTTTTATTTTGGGCGTTTTTCGCGTCAAAAGATATTTTTGTCTATGCCACAGACGTAGTTTATGTTGGCGAACAGAATTTCGTGTTGGCCATCACAGTTGCTGGGAATACACAATATGCGAAAATGCGTTTTAGGTCATGACTAGGTATAACGCTGCTAAGAACAATGGCAACGAATGTCGATTCCGCGAGCCGAAACGTCCTGCGTACCTACGCAAATTGTCCGACACGCTCAAATTTCGACTCCCTCTCTCTCCCTCCCTTCCTTCTCTTCCTGCCTCTTGTGCGACAACGAGAGAAGCAATCTTCCGACTATCAGATGCTGACTCCACGCGCTTTTGTCCCGCGAAATGGGCAACTTGATCGAGCACATTAAGCCCGTCCACAATATCGTCAATTGTGACTTCCATTTTCCTCGGGCAATCAAACTCCTCGCTCGTATACGTTTATGCCAATCCATATAGAGGCAAGCCAATGCCATTTGGCTCGCATTTAATAAATGGCTCCTCATGTTTCATGCTTATCAATCTATGAAGGAGAAAAATATTGTTCGTCAGTCGATCTTTGCATCGATGACTACACTCGAACACGAAGGATCTCTTGAGGGGCAAGGCCACTTACCCCTCAAGAGCGGAGAAAAAAATAAATATATTTTGGGAATATTTTTTCAGCTCAACAATGGAATTGATCAAAATTCTGTAAAAAATCTTTTACTGTATATATCATAAACTGTATAAATTATTTTTTTCAAACTAATCTAAAACAAAATGGCAGCTGCACATCAGCTTTTCTTCGTCGAAGCCTTTTTTTTCATAGACGTGCGACTGGACCAACTGCACCTGCAAACTGTAATCGTGAATATACAGTTAAAATTTAAAGTCAAGTTATTAGTCCGGCCGACTTGAAAAATATAGTTTCGAGAAAAACGAGTTTTTCGGTACGGTAAAATCAATGATAAATTTTCTATAACTTTAGTCAGCGATGCCTGCGCCATAAAATTGGCCTTCTGAATTAACGTCCTGCTCGAGCCCTCCTTTTGTGTACGCTTTCAAAGCGATTCGTGCCTTTTTTGCAGCGTCAGATAACGAGTCATCTGCATGCTTGATACGTTGCTCGTCCATCTCTAGCCACTTATTACAGCTATTAGACTCAATTTTCCGTTTAACGACGAGCGAAATCCCGTCGTTATATATACATAAATGCAAATATTTTTAGCGGCATCGGACACGCAACATTTCCGCTGGAAACTGATTTTGGCGCTGAAGCCTACAGGACAACCTTCTTCAAAGTCCTTTCAGGTATAAAATACATTCTTCGCCTGGTGCCATTTACCTGCTCCAACCTCATAAATAAACGGTGCAAAATTGAAGTATTTCAACGTTTTTCTCACCTTAATCCTTTCAGTATGTCATTTTTAAGGTATCGATGCATCTTTCAAGATAAAAAAGTATCGATTCTTTGAAATTTCTACAGTGCGACCTCACCCCTTAAGATAGTGGTCTCACTAGTTATGCCCGAAACGCTTTGCTCCTCAAATGTTCAAAAATTTGGATATTACTTACAGCATATAGAGCCCACTGACGATATAGTTGTATCTCTACAAGAATCTAAAAATTTGTAGATTATTTTCGAGAAAAATGTGAACCACGAAACTCAGCGGTTCAAGTGTTTCGAGCTCTCTACCACGCGCTAAAATATTCGTGAAAGCTATAATTGTACAGTAATTTTAATAGAATTAACTGTATCGAATGAAACTAGACTGCAAAGAATAAAACTGGGCATTTTATTCCATTTTTTTAGATTTTTTTTCTCCCAGATTTACCCAACTTCGAATATGAATTTATTTATTGAGGGAATGAGAAATTAGATGTGAATTTTTGTTATAAGAATAATTCTGCTGTCGTCATATTTCATCAGCGTTGAAAAAGTTATTTTTTTCAACACTTAAAGCTATAAATAGTAGGATCGAGTTGAGAGAATTATCTCCGAAGAGTTTCTATATCGCGGAGTACGATGAAAATATGATGGTCTCGTCGGATAAAGTCACGATAATTTTCAATCTTCCGGGTTGATCGGCTTACGGGAGAAGAGTTACGGAGTTATACTCTCGGGAGTTTTCTGGATGGACAAGATATTAGCAAGGTGAAATGAGAACGAAAGGTCAACGCGATAAATTAGCTCGAACGAATTTGTAGTCGCAGCTTCATCGGGACCGTGACTGCGACTCAAAGGGACAATAGCAGTGCCATCAGGAAAATTTTTTTTTTTTTCCTAGAATCAAGAGAATTGAATCGATGGAATTTTTTCCTAGGTTTTCACTCTGAGAAAATAATTTTGAACGAACATTTTGGCAGGAGTTTCGGTATAAAAGGAAAAATGTTAAGAAAATAATCAAATTTGGTGATAATGTTCTTCAACATCAAGTACGAAAAGACAAATTTTGTTCAAAATTTTCTTCTACTTAGTTATCGAGTAATTATGCATTAAAGCAGATTTCTTATGCCCGAAATGTATGCCTATATATATGGAAACGCTATGCTTGTACACGTGAACTTTAGTCTTCAATTACTCGATAACTGTGTAGAAAAAAAATCTGAAAAAATTTGTATCGTCAAATTTGGCACTAAAGAATATGTTGACCAAATTTTATAAAATTCTTAACTTTTTGACAATTTTTTGTGTTTTTAACATGGTTTACCATGGCAACATTGTATCGCCTGTACCGAAACTCCTTAATGTTAGCGTTGTAACATTACGATTCGACATAAATTCCAATCGAACTATTCGAAAAAAAAATTCTTCCAAAAAATGACACCTGTCCAAATAGATAATAATCGCTGTATCAATCGAGCTTAATTAATTGAAGCAAATGGAGTAACAAATTGAGGCATCAGGGTATTATAATGTAGACGAAAAAGCTTACAAAATATGGAATGAAAGCGGGTTGTTTTGACTCGGTTGAGGGTTGTTCCATTATCGTCGAACATATATTTCGGGTACATAACCCAACTAATTTGTCTTTAGGTGGATCGAGGTGGCAACATAAGAAGGAGAAGAGACTGAGGCATTTGTCAGGGCTCTGTCAAGAGGGAGGTGGGCTGAAGGAAGTGCGAGGGAGCGTTTCCTGTTGAGCTTTACGCTGCTTCATTCCATCTTTGTTCATCGCCCCATCTCAATTTTTTTTTCTTCTCCTTCTCGCTTGCTCTCATTTGTCTCTTCCTTTGTCATAGGACTTAATATTTGAGACACAAGGAAGTACAGAAGGATATAGGTGCCTTCCGTTCTTACCTTGTTTAGCGGTGATGCTCAAAAGTGAAGGAATAAGGAGCAAACCTCGCGTCTCATTCCTTTACTTTCTCTGGCTCTCTCTCTCTCTCTCTCTCTCTCTCTCTCTCTCTCTCTCTCCTTCTTCTTTCTCTCTATTGTATATTTATACGTACCTGATCCTCGAAACAGAAGGATGAAAAGAAACAAGTGTATAGAGAGAGAGAGAGGAAAAATAGTGAGAGAGCACCAAGAAATGGGATTGTCAGCGTAGAAAACGAGCGCTACGAATTGCACTGCGGCGAAACTCGCCTCAAGAGCAAGGGCTTTTGGCTACGGTGATGTAAGATGTGACCGTCGTGCCAGGACTACAACTCCTCCGAGAATAACCGCAGGACTACTCCTCGTTCACGGAAACTCTATATACATATACGTATATGAATGTAGTATATATGTGTACATGGACAGAAAGATATACCAATGTATAGATACATTCATCCTAATCATGTCGAGTAGATATATCGTTTTATACATATGACAGTACGGGGTATATAAAAAGGTTATGCCACAAACGAATAAGTCTTCGTTTTAACGGAGTTAGAGACTGAGAAAAGCAAGAAAAATATTTCAATCTTCATCAATCATCGGGCTGTCCCATGAAAATTTTCTGCTGTCTCTTCTATGATCGTAATGGTTTTTCAGTGTTAAGGAATTTACTAAATGTCCAGCCGCGTACTTAATCAAATTCGCGTCCGCACGAAGAAAACAAATCAAGATAATATTATTCTGTGCTATTTAATCATTGAAATACTTTGAGATCGTTGCAATCTCACTCTGTCGCTCGTTCTGAGGTGGTTCACAATTTCTCTCGAAGTTATTTCAAAATTAATGTGATTTTTTTTTTTTTTTTTTTTTTTTTTTTTTGTAGGTACTTCTCTAGAAATTTTGAACTGGTGCCCTCGAGCAGTAAATATATTGGATGTCGAATGAAGGTTTGAAAAAAAGGATTCTTTGTTGTCGAAATACTCGAACCTTGCAAAACTTGAGCTTGAAAACGGATATGAACTTCCGTTCGGAGTACAGCTCTCTCATTTGTAAGAGCTCGACAAGCTTTAGCGTTTTTCTTTCTTCTGTCGATGTCAGGTGCTCCTTGCATTTCGTTGTATATTTTTTCTAAAGCTTTCTTCCCTTTACCTATTCGATCTTTATTTTGTCGCTTGTGCAAACCACTGTTTCTCTTCGGAAGTTTGTACACTTTGAGTTTCATTGTTCAGTTGGAAAATATATCTGGATTCTTGATGAATATCACTTTGTTATCTTTTCCAGAGCTCTTGACTTGAGTTTCATTTATTGCTATTTAATGAAGCGGAAAAGAATTCAATCCATCGGAATATCAATTATTAATCTCAATTGTTGATTAATTTGCCCCGAAACTTTTCATCGTTCACGAAAATGAATCAATGATTAACGAATTGCTCTCATAATCGGTCAGCAAATTGAAGAGGAAACAGAAAATGGTTTGCATATTTCAATTATTTTTCATAAAAAAAGGATTTTTTTTGCATTAATAATTAATAAAATCACATATTTACTCTGGATGACTTGTGCTCGGAGCTCGTGTCAATTTATTTCCCCTTCGTACTGAAATATCTGGAATGCCAATCGACACTCGGGTCGTAATTAATTTTTGTTGGCTTTGAATGGGTTGAACTATTTCATTAGAACTTCTAATTTTATATTGTCACTGGCTATACTCCTTCGGGCTTTGCCCGCAACATGTAGCAGGCGCATCTATCTAAATCTAGCTGTGAATAATGTTTTTTTTTTCACTCTAACAAACAATGATTTTGAGGAATCTTGCAGGATTCAAATATATGTATCGTTTTATTCAGAGAAAGTACAGTCTCGGTGAGCCTCGGGCCAGCAGACGACAGAGCTGTCGATGTACTTGTCCCGAGACTCTGCCGAGTCTCATCAATGGAGATTAATTGATTTTGAAATTTTGAACTTCTCGGCTAGCTCAAACAAATGACTGAAATGAAGATCGAAAAGCTCGCTGACAAGTATTATTGCCTCAAACCGATCTTGGTTTCCATTTTTTCGAAACGTCTCTTGGAAGTACATGCGCTTCTAAAAAATACGATGTAAACGTGCTCGGAGGCTATTTTTTTTTACTTTTTCCAGGCTTCTATTCACATTTTCATTTTTTTTTTTCACAATAATCCATTTTTCACGACCCATTAACTACAACGCTAACGGATTCTGGCAGGAAAAGCTCTCGGAAGTTGCAGCTATAAGAGCCTGTTAATGATCCAAGATCCAACATCGTGAGTATATTGCTCGGGTCGAGACACTGAGTATCAACGCTGAATTAGTAATCGTACTTCCGATCTCAAAAAATATAGCAAAGTGAGAAGAAGCTCTGGCAGATTCTCGTCTATAGCTAAATCTCTGATCGTCGTAACTTCGCATTCATTCACAATCATTTCGATCCAATGCAGAAGCTTTTTTATTCAAGGGAAAATAACATTTTTTGTATTTCACCGAAACTTTTGTTCAAACTTCTGGTGGAACGAATTGAAAATGATATGCGAGAAAAATAATTTTACGAAACTACGAAGAAAGAGTTTAAGAAAAATTGGAAAGAATAAATTAAAAGTAGAAAATGATGGGATTTAAATGAGAAAAAAATAAAGTGAAATAAAATAAAAGCAGCGCACGAAATAAGTAGCACGAAGCGAGAAATTTATCGGGAGTACGTCATCGTAATTTTCCTCCATGAAATACGGAGGACTCGTTGATTCGCAAAAAACGTTAGATCCCAAGAGACCTGGAATCGGAAAGAAGGTGTGGCGCAAAAAACTGGAGAATCTAAGTTGAAGCATTGAGAAAACGTGGGCATCAGGACTCGTTTAATACCGAAGGGATCGGTTTTTTTGGATACATTTCTTTTCGACGATTTACCTTACGAGTGGGCGAGCGCTTGGAAATTCGTGACTGAGTTTCGAATAATGACTTATCCACGGATTGTACAAAGATGTGTGTATAAATAAAATAAAGATTAAGGTAAATAGAAGAAAAAAAAAAGTGAGAAAGAAAGAATTTTCTTATTCCTCGGACTTCTGGCGTCCGGAAAAGTTTGCAGCGATGTTTTTATTCGTGCGATCTGGTGGAATTCTTTTGCGACAGTTGCCGTGAGTACGTTCGCCAACAAAATCTTGAAGGATAAAAAGCGTTCAAGCGGCGTCATATACACACCCTCCGCGTTGTTTTGTCGTTCTACCTTTCCATCTCGATCTTATAAGCACGAGTAACGATACTGGAAATTTTCTCTCTTCGTTTTTCCTTACTCTATCTCTCTCTCTCTCTTTTTCCATGGACTTTTCCACTCTGGAAAAAAATACAAGCATATCATATTCGGACTGCAGCTCCCATGGCTGGATGGCTCGTCGCTTCACTATTTTTCCTTCTGGGTTTCACGCGGAAAAACTATTTTTATTTAAATGTGGACCAAAAAATGAAAGACAGAAGAGTTGAGTCGTCAGAAAAATGAGGCAGGAAATTTGAGCACTTGCCATCTGCATGCGTAAGTTTTTTTTTTTTTAAATAATTTTTTATATTTTGAATGAATTGAAACTTCGGACTGTTTGAAAGATTTATTTATTTAACAATTTTATCCATATTTGTAAATACGACAAGATAAAGATATAAAAAGTAAAGAATTCATCCAATTCTCTCTATATCTCTTCCATTTAACGTACTCGTGTCGGCTACCCACTTAACTGTTCTGCTTTTCAAGGAAAAAAGAATAACGGCCAGAGAGAAAGAAAGAAAACGGGAAATAAATTATAAAGTCTCGGGATTCACCATTGTTTTCACATGAAACAAGACCGGAGATTGAATCGGACAGGATAAAGAAAAGAGAGGTTTGAAAAAGAAAAAAGCGAAAAAGTTTTTCCCTCATTTTACTTCCATCCTCACGGACTAACCTGCTTTTTTTTCCGGGTCAAAAAGCGTAGGATGAAAAAAGAGTAAGAAACAAAAGAAGTAATAATCCAAGTACTCAAAAGGATTTTCATTTAAATATTGCTAAGTTATAACTCACTAACATGTATATTTATAGTTTAAGCTTTCAAAGAAAGATACACAAACGCATAAAACTCAAAGTTACGAAGGAAAAAAGGGAGGGAAGGAGGAAGAGATATTCTGTCAAAGTAAATTCATATTGATTTTCTTGTACATCATTGAACAAATATTTTTTCAGTATATATCCATATCCATCCAAAACAGTATGGATGCTGTAAAAAAAAGTTGAGACAAGTACATTTACTTCCTCCAAAATTTCAGAAAAAATCATTAAATAAGTAAAAAAAAAAATTCGAAATCATAAATAGTCAAATAATTAAAATAAAATAACAAGCCACCTAATAATAGTTTCGAGTGATCGAAAATTATGTCGAGACTTCGCAAACATCACTATTAATCCGTGATCTTTATAACTTTTTTCAACTCACCCCTGTCGATGTAATGTAGCAAAGTTTAGTTGTCACATCGATGAAACACACTCTTGCATGCATCACCAGATTTTCTAGTCAAAACTAGTGTCCACTAAACGTCAAAAATTTTGAGTTAAAAATGCCATCATTTTTCGATCTTCAATATGCGTTAGCCTGTACAGAGTTATAAACTAGTCCCGATTGAGAGGAAAAATCATTAAATAATATGTTAACTCGAAAAATCATTAAAACGTTGTAATTCATCAAATATCATCAAAACAATTTTCGAAAAGCATTCGAAACGATGCTGCTTGCTGATTCGTCTTTGACATTATAGTATTCGCTGGGTGAACGTACATATATACTACTATAAAAATAAGTGTGTATTGTGTATACGTTAAGCATGAAAAAATGCGGAGCCTTATTTTTGGTGGCGCTGACAGTATGCATGAATACGTAACACACTGATAATTGAATGGTGTTAGTATTTTCGTGCACCTAGCGAATACGTAAAAGTGCATACTCATCTCTAGATTTGACTCTAGATTTGTTTGTTATGTAAATATTGCTCATATCGATAGACGAGCCTCAACTGTTCTCAGCAAACACTAACTCGAACACCGTTGTTTGTGCAGCACCTCAATTAGTGTGATTATCAATGTTCAATTGAAATATGCGTGACAGGCAATACCAGTGCTTCAAACGTTATAAAAAATGAAATATATAGAAATGTATATATCTTATTGATTTTCATTGGATTAAAGGACGTGTCAAACGTATATTGTTTAAAAGAGAGACGAACGTTTTTAATGGTGAATAGAGAAGTTTGTTTTATCGAAAATTTTGGCTGCTGGAGTCTGGTTTTGTTTTTTCAGATTCAATTATTTCTGTTTTTTAAAAAGATAAAAAGGAATTTTCTAGCTTATATTTTTCTGTCGAGAAATCATCGAGTCACATATTCTAAGATTTTTTTAAAAGCTGTCAAAAATAATGATCAGTTTTATAACAAACAGGCTGACGGACTAACATGTGCAAATAATGATGAGGGACTCCTGGCAACTAATTTGTGAAATCCTAAGGAAAAGAGAAGAAGCAGAAGATAAAAAATACTAATAAAGGGCTTTATGCCTTGCCTTTTTCATGCTGCCTGAGGATAGCCGTGAAAAAAGAAGTCATTCGATCTGAAAAACTCGATACACTGCTCCACACATTCTCCGCTAGGTTATCTTATCGTTCGAGGTTTCTTGGCCTCGTCCGAAAGCAAACTCTTATAATATTTATACTATTATTATGCCTCGAGGCGCAATATAATTCGGTATAATATACATTCGTTGTTAAAGGGGATGTCAAAAAAAGGCAAATCTCTTTTCCACTTTTGATCCCCAACTTCACGACGACCCTACTCTCATCCGTGTCCCTATACAAAGCATAAAATTTCTGTCAGAGATCTTCACGACGATCATTGTGGCTGAAACTTGTCACCCTTGAATCTCTTCGCTAAGTCCACCTCTGAAGCTTCTTCTGCGTCACGTGTCTCTCGTCAGGAAAAATGATTTAGTAACTTAAACGCTTTTTAGCCTCATCTTTTCAGCGACATCAATTCAGCCAAAAAATTAAAAAGTCTCCAATGAAAATGTCATTGTTAATAAATTACTTTTAATACTCGCGATACTAAGAACGCCAAATTTACGAGAATTTCTTCCATTCCATACGTTCCACAGCCCGCTTCGAATCTCTTCGTTAATCCCATGAAATTGAAAACGACGTGATTTATAAAAGGTTTAACGAAATATTTTATCATTTTCATTTTTCAACAAATTTTCATGCGATCATAATTGTCCCATTGAATAAGAGGATTATTTTAGCTGGTAATTAATAAAATTGCATACTTCAGAAAATGCAACTATTTCGAGTACCTCACGTTCGTCTTAAGTTGATAATAAAAAATAAAAAATATCAAATTCGTCGAAATCGTTTCGAAAAAATCTTCATATATCGACAATCTCATATGAGCTTCGTCTTTTCGAGGTGTAACGTTTGAATATATAATGTTTATTTATTTCTTCATTTTACTATGGCACGTCCTACTTTAAAGTTGAAGAAACGTTTTATTTTTTATTTTCATCATACGATACGTGGTGAATGCGAATGCAAAGGTCGTATATAAAATGCATCTAAAAATATGACGGGCTTTACAAACATGCGTGCTTGGGAGAAGCTTTTTGCGCGTATTTCGTATAAATTGCAGGTACGAAACCTGTTGAGAACGAAGCTTGGTACAGTTGAGAGAAGGTCGAAAAATGTAGAGAGTCAGGAGAACTGATCCACGACGACGTAAAGTCCATTTACAAACAGCTTGTCATGTTTTTTGCTTGTATATTTTTATATATTTTTATATATTCATGAATACAAGTGTAAAAATGTTTTCCCATATGGTCTCGTATTATACGAAAAAAAAATTTCTGCAAAATGCACATAAAATTTCCTTCGCTCCTTCAGGGCACAGTTTTTTATTCGACCTCATACACGCAGAATCTCCAACTTGCTCTTTACAATCTCTGGCTCTCGTATCCCCTGCGGCTCACTATTTCGAATGTGCGGCGCGATAAATAATTCCACGATTACAGGCACGATAAATATATCGCACGAATACTTCTGGTATACGTTTCAAATGGGACGAATAAAAAAAAATAAAAAAAATGTTTTTTTTTTTTTTCTTTTCTTTACTGCCGACAAGAAAATTGCGAAAGTCTATTCGATACGAATTTGCAGAATTTCTTCAATTCCGAGTGACGTTCTTCCGCGCTGTAAGATTTCTCGACAATGGTAAAAAAGAAAGTTTATTGTTAATGGGAAACGGGTCTCTGAAAAGCTCTGACTAAACGATGAGTTAAGTTCCAGAAAAGTTTAAATCTGCTCAAGACGACGCAGCATCATCTCGGCTCTTGTCATATCTCCCTCGCCGAGTTGCATTTATCTCGAAGTAATATTCATTCAAGATTCTTTTTTCTCTTTATAGCACGACGACTGTGATATAATTGACGAGAGAAAACCACTGAGATTCATGGAAATAAATATTTCGAGTAAAATCTTATTCATTATTTTATAAACGTCACGATGCAGTCGTCAATCGACCAAGTTCGAATTAATCGTTTATCAATTGGAGTTGTGATTTGAAGATATTAAAAATAATAATAAAATTATACAATTGGGTTCATTCGTTTCCGTCGATATTCCCATTCGTCGATCTTTCCAAAAATCTTCAACGCCCATTTAATCTCGATAAGTATTCATGAATCCCTTAAATACATGAGAAAGGTATTTGAATACAAAAAAAAAAAAAAAAATATTTCCATATTTAAAAATGAGTATACGGTTGATAAAATTTTTGTCCTCGGATGCATGTTGCCATTTCGTAAAAGAAAAGAGAAACGAAACACATTTTGAGAGGTCGCTTCAAGTAGAAGTGTTCCAGCAAAAAAAGAAAAACTAGTGAAAGCTGACCTGCCTCCAAGTCCTAGTTTTTTTATTCTACTCTCATTCTCGGACTCCCTCGAGAAGAGAGAAAAAGACGAAAATGACTCGAACGAAATTTCCGCAGAAGACGAGAAATAAGAAAAAAAGCTTTTCGGTGCACAGCATCCGAGCTGCTCTTCTTGACGTGTTCAATTTTGTTTTTATTTTTCCACCGTTTCTACTTCCTCTTGGCAATTTTGAAGTTTTATTTTTCATGGGTAAACCGCACTAGCGAATTCGCATGAAACCCCATAAATGCTATTTCTTCGCTCTGTGCCTTAGCGAATGAATTTACTTTACGAATTTACATCAATATCGTGTTCGTAGTCGCATCTTCATTCACTCGTGAATAATTAATATTTGAGTTTCGTGGAATACAGCGAAAAAGATTGCCACGAGAAGTATTTTCCTCTCATATATAAATGTGCATTATTTTTCAAGGGTTGCTTTCACGTCATTTCCAGGCAGTAAAAATACATGATAGAACTCACCACTGCTGTTCAAATTTAGAACACTCATTTGAGTGGAAATTATAAGTATTTCAGTTTCCTGGAATACTGTGAATGTTGTTTACTGACTCGAGGCCATCGTTAAATAAACAAGTATCGTTCAAAAGATCCATATTTATTTTCACGAAATGTATTCCATTTGTATGGAATAAAAAATGAATCGAAGCGAGAGAATAAGTGGAAATAAGCTGCAACGTTTCAATGTTCTATAAATTTCTCTTCCTTTGGGAATAAAATAAATATCGGGAAATGTAACGTTTGAGCCTGTGATAACCGTGCATTTTTTAAAAGCCAACTTATTACATTTTTCCGCGTAAAAACTGATGGCTTTGGAAAACATAAAAGGCATCAGAAGCTACTGCAGGAATTGGCATGAAAATTTTTCATACTCGAGCCTCAAGTTTGCTGAACACGTCTTGCATCAGAAACAACACGCCCTGCTGCGCGAATTTGAACCAAAGAATTTCGCTCTTAAAACTGTGATTAATATTTGTACATCGTTAAATCGTGTTATAGAAGCTCGCAATTACGCGGGTACTTCGATGAGATGTAAAGTTAAAGTTCTGAAGGATATAATTTCAAAAAGGAATTTCTCATTACGCCCTAATAAATACGCGACGAATCTCTTGTGAAGTTAGTAAAAACCGACATTTGCTGTTGTCGAATGATGAATTTTGAAATCACTAATCCAAAGAGATGGCTCTCTCCGAGTTGATTGAATCGTTTACGACTCAATGATTCGAATGCTGTTTATTCATTTATTGTCATGCAGATTCGTGCTCATTTTCACGGATGTTCGACTTCTGTATTCATCAAATAATCATGTTTTTAGCAGGCAAATGACGCTTTTCACGAGCTCAATAAGTGGGATATGAAAATGATCGTTCCGGCTCATATCGAGTGCACTCGAAAGCATCCGCGAACAAGAACTGTACACGGATTTCATGATTTTTCTCCTGCTCTCGTCACGGAGAAGGGAGAGTGGAGGGAGGGGATTGATCAGCTTAAAAAATAGTTATTTCGTTGTATGAAATGACATTACCGCGTTGCTCGTATTAAATTGGAAGCGCGCGATGCCGCCAACATTCCAGAAGTATGTTGAACGCATTCCAGAAGTATGTTGAACGCATCGATGCACTGTCGCCAAAGCGAAGTAATGAAGTACATCTGGCCATTCTGCTAACAGCATAACGTTTTATATATGCGCTCCAACGCACACATATACCCGTTCATATATAGGTGTGTAAACGTACGAATGACTGATACCACTAAAAGGGTGTTTGCCATTCGTGAATGTTAACAGGCTGAATATAGCCGAGTGCCAGAATTATTGAGAGGCGTGTATTCGCCTCCGCTCTACCGGCAGCAGGAAACAGGGCATGCTCGGGGGGCTGTCAATACATCGAGAGTACATCGCATATTTTGTTATTGGTACATATACCGGAGTGCCACATCCATATAGTCCCAGAGACATAGAACGAATCGCTAAGAGATACACGAAAATGTGAATGATAATTCAAACGACGTTTAAAAACTTTGAAGATCCTCGTCGGATCGAACTCCAAATGGTATATTTTTTTTTCTCTTCATTCAATGAATTTTATCCTGAAACGATAGAATTTTGAAAAATACGTATACCGAGGAAACACGCATGGATTCAAAAATATTTTAGTTGGATCAACGAATCGTGCGGCGAACAAAATAAAATTCGTTAATTCAACTGACGTTTGAATGATTCAAACCCTTTATTCGCTGGCTCGAACGAAAAAATCGTTGGATCAACGAAAGTATTCATGAATCTATGATTTTTGTTTCTTGCCACGATTTATTCATTCAACGATATTGATGAATAAACAAAATTTGTTTTTTCTCGTTCACTTCGAATTATGGAAGAAATTATAAAAATGATTAAAGTTCCGAATTATTTAGTGATCTGACAGTTTTGTTTTCGATATTACAGCTCTCACTCATTCAACGATGCCTCACGAAACATCAATCGAAAAAAACTTATCTCCAATAGAAATTTGAAGGACACTCGGTTTTCGTCCAATTTATGAATTTATATGATAATCCTTTTTATCATTCGTGCACGAATCTGATTCGCCCTTGTCCCTATATATATACATATATATTTTTTTCCTTTCTAACTCCAATCAGGAGCCACAAGCTTTTGCAAAGTTGATACCATTCATTCTGATCTATTTTTAAATCCTACGAACATGATCCACCAGTCTCAAATTTTCAGCCCCAATACCGTGTGTAAGATTAGATCGTACCAGTTCTATTTGTAAAAGTACCGTTTTCGTTCAATTGATATATTCCGTATACGAAAGTTTATTTGAGATTATTTGTAGGTAATGGAACGAAGGGGAAATATATACCATGAAATCTCTCTGGGGTGTTGGGACTCGATCGATTAAGCTGAAACTGTTGAAAGCCTAAAATTGTATCCCCACACACGCACATACACACAAACATATACACGCACGTGCAAGAAATCTTATTAGCATTATTGCTACATTATTATCATAAATCATTTATTTTTATCCGGTGACGTCGCATAATAAAAATCTTTGTTGAATAATTCAATCATTTTTCATCACAGCGAACGAAACTTAAAGTAATTCAATTTCAGTCTCATTTATCAAACGGCATTGCAATGAAGAACTTTAGGATAAAGAGATATTTCGGTAAATAATTCAATTCTCAATATAGCACTTTTATTTAAACAATAAGAGATAAATAATTTCATTTATAAATCATGAAAAATGTGAAAATAAAAAAAAAACACATTTCAATGAATTTTCAATTTTATAAAACAAAAAGAACAATTCGATTTTCTCGACTATTTCTTTGCTTCACAATGGGCATCGAAAATGCTCATCGATATTTACCTCGAAAGAAGAAAAAAAAAAAAAAACTCATGACTTTCGATTTCACGCTTGGCGAAATATGATGAAGAATGAAGAATCTCTGAAAAAACGTAGATAAAAAAGGTTTCTCGAAGTAGATGAAATGTATGTGTATCACTTTCAGGGGATTTGGACAGATCTGTGACGTTAACGGCAAATCCATATGGATTAAACGTTCTGGCACATTACGAAGTTTGAAGATTTCGTTGGTTAGAGCAATCGCTTTAGCCGCAGGGAGTCATCCCTGGGTTTGAGCTTAATGACCGGGTTTGGTTTCGCGTTCGCTTCGACGACATTCGATTCAATTAGTCATAGGCGGTCCGAGTACGCGCGCGATAGTTAATACCTCGAATTAAGTACCGGGCGATTAAATGCTTTCATTTTTGGAACGAAATGCTCGGATGTCACGAGATATATCGGGTCCGAGACTTCGTATACCATTATCACGTTTATCTGACACTTTCGCGTAGAATCTACTCGCCCGTTTTTCTTTTCTTCTTCATTTTCGAACTTTTCAATCACCGGATGAAATTCACCTTTAATCCAATTGGTAATAAATTGGTTCGTTGAAATTGAGAGCCTTTCGTGTATACTCTCGAAAAAAAAATCGTAATTATAATAAGCCTATGGAAACGTGCATAATAAAATTAGAATGTAGAAAAATGTAGAAAAAAAAAATCATCAAAAATATTGGTCAGGATTTTGAAGAAAGGTGCGTCAAACAATTTGAAATAAATTGACAGAAATATTTATCGAATATTTGACGCTTTTATGACGTAAATAATGTTCATGCATTCATTTTGATTGGAGCATTTTTTATTTTTTTGTCTTCGTCACGAAAAAAATAAAATAAAAATAAAAATAAAACGAATATCGAATGGATATTTGTGAAACGATATTCGCATGTGATTCGGTTAAATATTGGATCGATGACAGGCTCGAAGTTTCGTTGTTACCTCGGCGTAAAAAACATGGTGTTCGACGGATTAGCGCGAGCGTGATCGGTGACGAGTTTGATAAAATTACACGTTCAAGCTCGATCGGAGTTTGCAGCGTAAAAAGAGAGATAGAGAGAGAAAAAAGCAATGTCATATCGACGCTTTTCATTCACACGTAAGCGATGGTGTCTATCGATTACTTTTTGAAACGGTTCCTTCATGAAAATGGCAAAAATTTAATTACTCAACGTTCGGAATGCTCGTTCATTTTTCACCTTTCTACCTTTCCACGCTGTTTTATTACGCACAATTTCTCTTTCATTTCTCTCGGTACGCACACACCCCTGCATTTTTTTCTTTTCAGAAACGAAATTTAAAAAATGCACGAACCAATTTTTCTTTCCACTCGGTTCTCAATTCGAAAGAATAAAATTTAAAAAATCTACAATGCATTTTTTTTTGTTTTTTATTTTTTTATTGTACTTTAACTTTTATTAGTGGAACGAAAATTCACGATAGAAGCATTTTTTCAATCAACTATTTACAATTATTTATAAATTCTGCGAACGCTTTCAAAAGACCTGAAATTACTTTACTTCATTTCTACTTTATTGTATTTCTATAAATTTCTCTCTCATTTCGCTGTAAAAACTACAACGTGAAGATTATTTTTTTTTTTTTTTTTGGTTACATTTGAATTTTATTTTTCAGAAGAAAATGATCATAACTCATTTTACGATGGCGCAAGACCAAAGTAAAATATAACCGAATCATTTTTTTTTTTACTACTTTAAAAAAAACAAATTTTTTTAGTTTTTTGATTTGTTGGATTCATTTGTCTATTTGTTAGTTTGTTTGTTTAGGGTTGGGGTTTTTTAAAAAAAGAGCACAGAGACACTGAATCATAAGATAATTTCAAGTCAGAATCTTGAATTCGACCCGTTGATCGTGCTTCCTTAATTGAAATTATTGTTGATACGAATCGAAAGTTATGATAATAAACTGGAATATTGAGAATCGAAAATTCGCATTCATACAATTTATATTAATCGGTGTATATTTGGTTTAACGAATGTTACAGAGGAACGAGCGGTATCGATATAGACCTTCGAAGAGTGGACATCGACCAGTGTCCACTACCACCGGGTTCGACACAATTGAACATTTTCGCAGCGAGTGACAAGTGCAAGAATCGTACGACCGAGGTGAGCACGCGATTGAAAATTTATGAGGCAATGAAAGTTTATGAATTTTCAATAATTAAAAAAATTCATGAATATTCACATCGAATCGATATCTCATGTGAAATATGGTTGAATATTTTTTTGAATCTATCTTTTTCATTCTCGAAATCATAGAAAAAAGGGTCTCGAAACGGACAAAAAAAATGGAGACAAAACCAAATGTATTTTTCACTCCGTAGAAATGTTTTTCAAAGCTTAATAAAAGCAAAGATTCATCGTACAATGAAAGAGTGAAAAATAAAAAGAAACAGCGAAATTTTGTTTCATATTCTCTCTCTCTCTCTCTCTCTCGCTCTCTTACTCACTCTCGCTTTCTCTCTCAGACCCTTTCTATGTGGCATGTGTAACGTTGTCGGCGTAATTGCTCCAATATCGGGATCAATCTCGGTTCGAAATTGGTTCTGATATCGCGGTCACATATCGATGGTACGAGGCGCGACGAGGTGGGACCCCCGTGGTGCTACGTTATAACCCACAACCTCTCCTGCACTGGCTCTTTCGTCCTCACCTACTATAGTTAATGTATACGCCTTGTTCTATTTCTCTCTCTCTCTCTCTCTCTCTCTGCACTGAGTCTGTCTATTGCAAAAAAATTACGAAAATCTTTTCCATACGTATGTCGATAGTACAGACATATTATACACTTTTTATTCATATATATATAGATACATATTTATAAAGTCATCTGGATGAGACTGGGAAGGCAATGAATAATTCGTCGAATATCGAGATCGATAGTGAGAGGGATATTTCGATTCGAAAGCCTGGACTACGCTACGTGGCAACTAGAAGCCAAAAAGTACAAAAAGAATAGGAGAGAGAGAGAGAGAGATAAAGAGAATAAATTTGTGCAACATACAGTTCGTTTCGAAGGTACCTAAATATTCAAAGCTCACGAATATGAACGAGAATTCAACCGCTATCATGTTCATATATTTTCCATCGACTATGTTTAAAAGCCTGTATTCCTTTTTACTATTTTGTTAAAAAAATGGAAAATTGTAAAAAGTCTAATGGTGGATCATTGAAATTCATTTTTGCTCCGAGCCTCAGCTGATTGAATTCGCGTAGAAGATTACTTTCGGCATTATTTATGATATTCATTTTTTAAAACTCCTCAAATTCTTTTCTGTGTAATCGAAAAAATTTGAGTAAAATTACAACAACAATGATAATCATTCCATCACAGTATTGAGCGTCTGACGAAAAAATTGTTTGCGAGATTGAAAGTGTACTGCTCGCGATGTCTCTTCGAAATAAAAACTCTATAAGCTTTTTTAGAATTATGAAAAAGCTTTTTCGCTGATTGAAATTCGCTCAAGAAATTGCTTGACGAATATTATTCACATATTCATTCTTTATGAATATAAAAAAAGAAAATGAAAATATTTGAGGCGATAATAGATTCATGAAAATTGATTTTCGTATAAAGGAAAAAAAAAGAGTTTGCATAATGTTAGCTTACTCAGCTTTTTTGGAGTCTGCGAGACATCGCACAGTGCGTTCACTATACCAGTACAGTTCATTGTCCTCTCCTCTCTTCTTATTTCGTTGTGAAAAAGGTGGTGTCGGAGTTTTTCACAATCACTCGTACCTGCTTTCACGATTCATGAATCAATGGGGGGGGGGGGGGGGGGAGAACAATACAGTGAATCAGGGTGGGAAAAAAAAACGAAGATGGATAATGGGAAATCCACGAGAAAAAGTTTGTACGTAATATGCATTCGTATACAAATACGTTCCCTTATATTTTCAGACTTTAATGCATATATCTATATATTTTTATACATATACGAGGAGAACTTTTATTCAACACTCTCGTAAAAACTCCCTGCATAACATTTTCATCCAACTCATTCCTTGTCACAATATTTCATGGCTTGCAATCGATCAAAATGATGGATACATATATGTTCACGTCATCGATAAGCAGCTAGGAAAACACTCGTTATTTACACCGTAGAGATACACACGTTTTTATTTTTCTTTTTTATTTATCAACTCATTTTCTATACACGTTGACATTGAAAGAATATTGGATATTTGTTACGTTATTGAATAAATCGTACGAATAATATCCAAAATAAAGTTATTTCAACGAAATTGAAACGAATCACTTTATCTAATCAAATGAAAATTGATGGATTCATTTCAATTGATTTGTCACTTCATATATACGATAAGTGTTCAACAATTTATATTTGATTATTCGACGATTTTCAAGATCGAAAAGTTTCGTCATTTCATTCCTGTAGCATGACGAATATAATTTTAATTTTTTTTGTTAGTTTTTTGTGTCGAACAAAGAATAATGAAGTTGTGACAAAATTAAGTAGTGTAGGAACGTTTTTGATCAGACACAAATCATACATTTCTGAATTCATCCAGAGTCGTCTTTATGGGGTTGAAAAAAACAAATTAATATATATATATATATATGTACATACACAGAGAAAAAAAAACGGTTGATTCAATAGAAATTGATGTTATTGGAAGAGTTTTGTCAATTGAAATGCGCATTTTTTTGGCAGAATGATCGTGCAGTCTAATGAAAAATTAATGTGTTCGTTCAATGGTTTATGACATCATGATGATCATATATTTTATTGGCACTCCGTAATGAGAGATTTTGTTGTTCCAATAAATTTTTTTTCTCAGTGTATATTTTTCACATATCTGATGAGATTTTATGGTGATTGATGGCTTTTTAGTTGTACCTTTAAATTCATTGAGCAGGTTTTCTTGCTGAATATCAATAAATTATGTTGTTCCTAATTATTTTGTGGACAGTGCGTCGCGACGATGGGTCTTGGATTCCGACGGGGAAGTTATCGATGTGTGTGCAAACGAGGTTATTATTATCCGGATACGAAGTCCATCGAGAGATATTACAATGGGACGGTGATCGAGGAGGAATACGAGAAGGAAATGCTGGTGAGTTTACATTTACATGCACGCGGTTTCCATGATCATAGATCACTGATAGAAAAAAATTATCAAAATAATGTAAAAATGATTGAGAATCGTAGAGGCTCATTCGAATTGAACAACTTCAATTCATTCGACGGATGAAAAATATTGAATAAGAAAAGCCAATCGTTCTCTGCTACCGATAATTTTATCGTTGGTAAAAAAAAAATAAAAATTCCATTTTCTCAACTTCTTATTTTCTCAAATTATTACAATATCGAGAAAACTTTTTCCTTCCCTCAGAATCACTCCTATTCTATCGATCCGACTTCGTTTTCCTTATTTTTTTTTTTTTCTGAATCTTTATGTACCGAAGCTAAAGTAATTGCATTGCATCGGATCGCGTCGAAACCGAATACTTCAGAAGTATCAGAAGAAAAAATAAAGAGAGGCTCGTTAGTAAATGACCGATGAGACATCATTGGTGTATACGGCGAGAGTGTACCCTCGTAATGAATTGTGCCTGAGGTAAGGCTTTCCTTGGAATTCTCCTTGATAACGAATTGGCTCGGGATTACATAAGTATGTATATATACATGTGAAAAGTAAGAGAGTGAGAGGGAGAGAGAGAGAGAGGAAGAGAAATGTAGAAGATTCGGAGAACAGAAAATATGAGGTGCTTCTTGAGAAGCAGAATTGTGTGAAAATTCTAACCACGTAGAAACGTAGTTCGGTCATTTCTTCTCTCGAATATAGCTTGTCCGTGCGCACCAAAGACCAACGAGAGCCTCGCAAATCAGCTTAGAGACGTTTGGCCAGCCTCGTATTCCATTGACCATGAGCAAATAACGCCACTTAAACTCTCCAAATGTCATAATTAGCAAAATAACAAAATACAGAATAACAGAACGAAAGGCTCGAGCATATCAAGAGCTCGTGGTTCGAATTCGTCGTGATTTTACTCACTATTTTCAGTCGATTTTACATTTAAAGAAAAATTATTCTTCAACGAATAGGCACTCGTAATGAAAGTCATTTTGATGCCAAATTGATCATTTATTTTCGCTAAGAAATGTCAAAGGTGAAACGATACAACAATCGTTTTTAATTGACCAGTCAGCAACTACACTGACGTTTCACAAATCCTCATTCGTTCCCTAGTAATTGTTATTATCAAATATACGCCAGTTTCGCCTTTTGTGATCTCAACTTCTCTTTCGTATACCCACTGCGGAAAAGCCACTTTCGAATGAATAATACTCTATGAACGGTAGCACTTTGAACTCTCGGTTGAAATTACGAAAGTTCACTCAGTATTCGTCGCTACGTGGGTCTTACATTGAGAAAAGAGTTTTGTTGAATTAACCAAGGCTTCGTAGAATACGTCGAAAGAAATATTTCGTTCATTCAAAAAATCGTTCAGTTGCACGAATTATTAATTTTATTTCACTAAAAAAAGATACCAATTGAATCAACCAAATGAGATTTGTTGTCGTGGATTTTGTTGGATCAACTCAAGATATTTTTCATTTAATGAAACTGATATTTAGTATAACAGAATATTACATTGGACGTATTTCACGAAGCCGTTTGGTTGATTCAACAATTCTCTTTTCTCAGTGTACAAATGGAGAGGAAAAGAGAGTGAAAATTGACTGGACGCGAGAATGTAAGATCCTCATGCAGGATTTCTTGAGAATTCTCGTTTCTCAGAAGATTTCCTTTTCCGCATATATTCGTAGCGATATATGTTTCTGTCATATAAATATACATATACTATTATCGTATATTGAAGGAGGTGAAAATTCGCGTGATATAAACTCGAATGAAGGAAAGATGAAAGAGGCGAAAGAACGATAAAGTTTGCCACGTGGTAATATCGCTTTGACGTGGTTGTAAAAGGATGTTCATAAGAGTTTCCTCTCGCTCTTGAGTTCTCGTGAAATTTCTTGCAAACTTCCGATGCCTCATTTTTGGCTCGTTATATAAGTCAAGCCCTTTGGAGAGTCTAGTTTCGTACAAGTTTTGTTAAAAACAATGAGAAATCAGGCTCGAAATAGAAACCGGATATAATCTTCTTCCGATGCTATGTAGTGACACACAAAAGAATTTACTTCCCGAGACATGTAAATCCACCTGCAGCATCTTACTTCGCCAAGTGAGCACGGAGAAAATCCGTTGTTGGCAAAGAAAACGGTATAGAACTTGCGCCAAGGCGGAGTTTCTACTTCTATTATCCGATTTTGAGATCCCTGCTTATTGTCTCTCCTGATATATAATATACTTGGGTTAACGCGAATAACCGAAGCTTCCTGTCAAAGCAGTTGGAAATAATGCGCGGATACTTGTTAAATCGGATCAGCAACGATCCTGCTTGTCGAGCTTTCCAGAAGAGCAATAATAAATTGCATCTCGTTCCTATTTTCGTTTTCATCCTTTCATTTTGGCAGACATTTTGTTTCGAGTATAACAATTAGCTCTTCGCGGGCTCATCTCTGCAAATATTTTGATCAACGCTTATTAGCGGATGCAATACGCCAACTCAACTGTACTCAACACTCAATTGTTATGCTATATGGCAGATGGACAGGATTCTAACAAAGGATGATGAAACAAAAGCTTCGTTTGGTTTTATATGAAATGAGCGAATGTGGTTTACATTCTATAAGCGTATAGTAAACGGAGTCAAAAAATTCATAGAATTCAAAAATGAATGGAATGCGTATTATTTCACTCTACTATTGCATATCAATTTTGTTCTTTACAGAATATTGCATTATTAGAGAAATTACACATTCGTTAAACATGCTCTGATTCATTGTACATGCGTGATGCTCGTACAGTCGAAAATGTTGATGAATTCATACAAAGTTATATTTACGTTTTAAACGAAATGATCAAACCTTCCTATTATCGTTAATATGGCTTTGATTTGAAATCGAGAGACGAATTAATCGGATGTATTTTCCTAAAGTCCTCCAACGCATAATATCTATTGAGAAAATAAAAATGTTTCAAAGAGATTTAACGTAGGATGAAATGAGTAATGATGATTTTCTGAAACAGACCGATGGTTTTTACGAGCCATTCTCCCATCGATCAGTTCTGCACATGACGCAATTTGTTCCCTAATGGATGAAAACGCACTTTGTAATGTTCCGAAGTGTAAATTTATCGTTTTTTTTTTTTTTTTTAATTTTTTTTTATCTATCCGATGCAGCATTTTACTTGGGTTACGTTGATGGAGCATTTTTTATTTCGTTTCGCGAGATGCAATAACTCGTGTAAAGTGGTGATATCCTTTGAGCCAAGGACGAGCCGTAGTAAGCATAAAAAGTGGAATAAAGTCCGGAATATATACGTTTAAAGGGACGTTTTTAGAGGGATAAAATGGTAAAAGAAGAAAGGAGATAGAGAGAGAACAATAGGTAACGAGATAAGTAAAGAGGACCGAGAACGAAATGGGAGGATAAGGATCATGAGCATTTACGATTGTGACACTGATTCAATAATATGCCCCAACGCGATTCTGGTCCAAAGCCCTCAAGCGTTGTCACTGTTCGAGGCTTTATGACGCTCCGTTGAATTTTTCTTTCTTCTTCATAACCTCCATCTCCAGGACTCGAACCTATAGATATATATTTATGTGTATAAGATTCTCCCTGTGTCGGGATGACCGTTATCGTCAGCACATCCGCCTCCGTTCGCGAGATATCTGGATATTGCCGCGTCGTTATGTTTGACGGCCCGATAATACTGCGAGAAAGATATTGGTCCAAAGATTCGGTATGATGTATACACATATTCCTTTTTATAATATGTTTGCGGTAGCTGATGCGGAAGCGTATAAATGTAAGATCCAGGGGGGAAAATGGAAAGAAATATATATTTTTTTAAAATTCTAGCAAGATCCTGCAATCGATACTTTCACTGAAATCAATTTTCGTTTTGATATTTCAAAGGATCTATGATGAGATGAAATTATTCCTCGGAGGTCATATCGAGTGTGGAAGACTCTTGAAAACGTCAATTTTACATTTCTCATGGCGTATAAAGCAGAGGGTCAAAGTTATAGGAATGAGAAGTTGACTAACGAAGTTTAGGTTGATTGTACAAACTGACATCGTCAAACCTATCTTTGTGTAACGATCTCCGATTGCTATAGAGCAACTCCGTTGGATACGGTTTACCAGGTTCAACGATAAGCAGTGGCCGTTTTTATCATTCTCATCGTTTCCCTCGTCTTTGTTTTAACGGTATGGGCTACGTTTAAAGTGCGGTTAAGTTTAGCGGAAGGAGTTATCGAAGTTTCGGACATCCGAACAACTTTTACCAGTAGAATTTTGTGTCCTCGCTGGCTCGGAATGGAAGAACGGGGAGAAGCTGAGAATTAAGATAGTAAACTATGGTGCAAGCGGACTGTGAAGTTGCACCAGAAATCTTTCCATGTCGCTTTTCTTCCCGGTTGAACTTAGCATGTGTGTAAGTGTGTAAGTGTGTGTGTGAGTGTAGCCAATCAAAGATTGTTCCGGGAAGAAAACAACGCCCGGATCCTTTCTGCTTCCTTTTTCAGTCGCCAACGTGTGTCATCCGGTTCACGAGCTTGTTCACTCTCCACTTTGTCTCTTATTTTCTCTCTCTCTCTCTCTCTCGCTCTCGCTCTCTTCCTTCCTACGTTTCATACCTTCTGGAAAACTCGTAATGCCATAGTTTCTAACCAGTTTGTCGTTGTTGTGACTGCTCGTGTCAGAGTAGCCCAGTTATTCTCGTCAGCTTAACTGTTAGTTATACGTTGCAGCTCTTGATCTCTGCATGTGATCACGCAGGTCAACGAATATTAACTCTAACGTTTTATTCGTTTAGTTTTACGTCAGTTTCTTTATTTTTACTGGTCCAAACTTCTGTCTGGTACAATCGAAATGGCTTTATTCTTAATGTGAAGCTGATAACGGAGCCAACATTTCGTTGAGTAAAATTCTCCTAGTTGGAAAACTTGTATCGAACACTTAAATCCTTTTATTTGCGAACACTTATGATGTATGCAGCAATAAAAATGATACCTTCGTAAAACCTTCACTGCCTCTCGCACGTTTGATATACCATGAACTCTCTCTCTCCTCTCTCATTTCATTTCTCTCTGATAGTGTCTCTCACTTTCTCTCTCTCTCTCTCTCTGCGTCTCCCTTTCCGGTCAGATAATGTTTCCTTTCCCTAAAAAAGCTCGTGGTTTCCCGAGCAAACTCCTCGTATGCTATTAGCCACAGCTTTCAGAGCAGATTAAACTTTTGAGTTTTAAGAGACGTCGTTAGTTGTAGTCAGCAACGTTCCAGAGCCAAAAGCTTTCCGTCGCTTAAATTCAGGTTCCCATTTACACCAAAGAATCAGAGAAACAAGAAGGTAACTTGGTTAATATTTTTACGTTATACTTCGGGCATTAGATGTACTTAAAAAAACATTTTTCGTCGAAATTTCGTAAATACAGAAGATAAATAATGAAAAACTTTTGGTTGCTAGTTGTGGGGGATTCTAATAAATATTCTACGTCCATTGACTCTTATGAAAAAAATTATATTGATAAATACTGAGATATACCAAATGCCGAGAAGACCTTTTATCTCCAACGAAAATCAGGATTCTTAATATAATTTGGTGGGAATTTCTGCCCTCGTTCGAGAGAGTATTTCCGGAGGTAAGAATTGATTAATTATATCAGTAAGGACCAAATCCGAGGCGGGTCAATCCAATACCTGAAGTAGTGAAATATTGGTTTCATCTGACATATGGGCTCACTGAAAGACGAAGAGATAGAGAGGAAAGAGAAGGAAAAATGGAGGGAGCGAGTGCGCAGTATTTTTTCAACGTATTTGATTATCGTGAGTGGAAAGGAGAAATGAAATTCGGAGGCATTTTGATTTGATGGTAGCAACAAAATATGTATATATTCCGATCAAAAATACCGATAGCATGGTAAGCGCGGGTTTTATCGATCGTCTATATTTCCGCCATGACGTCAGAACTGAAAAAAAAAACGAATTACTTCGCAATTTTTAATCTGGATAGAAGGAATCCTTTGCACAAAAGCTATCAAATTTTTTCATGCTGTCAAATCATCACGTCAAACACAATAAACTCATTTGCCTTCTCGATTGTATATCCAGGGGTCAAGAAAGTTTGATATTCCTAAAATAAAATCAATTTAATCGACAGAAGAGTTTTGAAATCCGGTGTCATTTTTGATGAAGCTTTCTGAAATATCAAGCGAGATATCACATCCCAATAAGCGTGTGCTCAAATAGAACAGAATGTCCAAAGCTCGTTTGTCATGATAGACTGTGTCGTCGAGGTGGCACGTTGCCGGAGGGCTTCCACGAGATCGATGTACCGAAGTTCTGACCGGGTCAACCCACCGTTAACAAGGCTGTTCTCGAAACCTGTACAATGTGTACGTACAATCCTGTATCTCTCTTTCTCTAACTCCCTCTTCGATACGAGATTTAAACCATCCGGGAAAAATATGTTCATTATTTATTGAACCGAAAAAAATGACCGCGTCGATTTATTGTGAATTATTGTTGGTCGGTAACGTACGTGAGACTCCCTCACATAAATTATTCCCATCTATATATAGATCTTTCCCTCGGGTATTCTCCCCTAATTATAATATAAATTATAATTGGTCAGGTGTTTAATGCAGGAGAGGATTATGACCGAGCTACGACGTGGCCCTAATTTTAAATGAATTCATTGATTTTTGTTTTTCTGACAAATTGTGTTGTTCGTGTTCTAGTACAGTCGGCGATTCATCACAGCTGTAAAAAAAAAAGTTGAGACAAGTACATTTTTACTCCCTCCAAATAATATTTCCAGTTGGCGAAAAACTAGGTCGAGATTTCACAAAAAGTTATTGAATCAATAAAAATGTTGACATGATAAATAGACAAACACATTAAAACCCATTAACAAACCTCTCAATAGTAGTTTCGGGTAATCAATAATTATGTCGAGACTTCGAAAAAAATCATCTAATATATAAAAAATTCAAGAGCCATTAGTAATCAAATATTAAAAAAAAAAAATTACAAACAAAAAGAACTGAAGCGAAAAAAAATTTATTGTGTAAATACATTGTATGAAGTAAGATAGAAATTTCGTCAAGTACTCGGGCCATAATCATATAGCTTGGAAAAATTCCCAGCAAAAATTTTGTTACTCGAACCTTTAGGGGGGCGGGGGTGGGGGTAACTCATAGTGGAAATTCAAAATGGCGACCAAATTCCACCGGTGCGTTAGCCGCTAATTTGAATTTAAGGACTAAACGTAGGACACTTGATATTGGTTCTACAAAAGAAATCGTGGCGATCAAAATTGTAGAAAATTGAGCTTGAATATCGAAAATTCGATAATTAGACTTTTTCCCTATTCCAGCTTGATTCGAGAAATATCGATCGTACGATAAAAATTGTAAAGACTACGTTGCGGAGATTTAAATTTGCACCAACTGAAGTCCTAACCATTTTTGTTGAAAAGTTGAAAATGACCGAGATAATTAGCAAAAAAAAAAACGTTTCACCCTTAATTTCAAAATGGAGGCTAACACACCGGCGGAATTTCGTCGCCATTTTGAATTTACACTACCAGTAACCACGCCCAAAGACAAGAGCAATGAAATTGCTGCCGGGAATTTTGGCGAGATAAGGTTTTTTTTGACTAACTCGATTGGGGTATTCGGGCATTTCTCGATGATCGATCGATTTAAAAAATGTTGAGTTCCTCGCGTTATTTTTTCATGAGCATGGTTTTGTTAAAAACATATTTTCTAAAACAAAATTCTTCATTTTTTATACTGACTGATAATTTACGAATTTAGTGATTATTTTGATCGCTGAATTTTCTTAGTGCTCAACCTGCACTCGGCAACTTTTATTCGTTGCAAAAAATCATTACCCACGAACCCGTGAAAGTCACCGGAAGATTTTATTGTTTCTCAAGCACGCCAATAATACCCAGATACACACACACTGTGTGCGGAATGTCCCTAAATGGTGGCTGATCCTCCGAAGAATCTGTAATTCGTGCCAGTGAATCCTCCAAGGAATCTGTAATTCCTGCCAACTTCTTGTTTCTCTCATTCCCATGCGAGTACAAGCGCTCACAGCAGTCAGTGTTTGACTTCATGCTACCAGAGTCAGCTCGAAATCGCTTGGTTTCTCCATTTCACACGGACGTCATTTGCATAAACTGAACCGACGGAAACTAGGGTCGAGTTAGCCCTGGTCCTAAGCCACTTGTCCTTCTAACTTTCTTTCTCTCTCTCTCTCTTAGTTCCAGTCTGTTGTGTTAAGCCACGTGGCCAGAAAAGCTATTCTCCCTTGGGACAACACTCTGCTCTTTCATCTCTCGTTTTCTCTTTCCGTCAAGACAATGGAGATACAAACCGAGTGCAATACTCGAGTCCATTTTAGCCAGTCACTTGGTCGATCATTCTTAACAAAGGTCGTTTATGAATCGTTGACGTTTACATGTAATTGAATTTACGGAATGACCTTTTGTCGAATTAACACTCGATAATCACGAATTCGAAAGCCAGAAACGAAGCCTCACAAATTTTCGATTCTTTGTTCGTTTTCACCTGGCCAACTATGAGTGCCTTCATCTTACTATCAACATATAAATGTTTCGGAATATTGGATCGTCGTGGATTAGCGTTCGAACACTTTAATTAGGTGTTTCACTTTTGGCAATGAAATTTCAATAACCGATGCGAATGTCTCGACATTCCAATCCCAAAAAGGCCCTTCGCAAAGTCGATAATCGTGCAATATTCCACACTAAATCTCTACCTGGTGGACGAGTTTATAACAAGCATTTACGACTACGGTTTCTATTATTTCGCATGTTCACGTACGAATTAACTCGTCGGGGAATTTGGTTGTACACTAATACACGGGAGAGATGAAGAGAGAAAGGAATAATAGCGAAAGATTACAGACAGAGCTCTCGATTGCTCGGGGAATAATTATCGCGGTTTGGGGCTGTCGAGCTTCGTGCGGACATTCCACACTAATCCAACCCTAGCATATTCAGTTTGCGTGGCGCACTGCAGAATTTCAGGAATTCCTGCTTGTCAATTGCATTCCAAAATTATTGTGTTTCTTGTACTTTATGTGACCTACGAATATTTCCTACCAAAATTCATTTACAAATTGACATCATATCTTCATTCGAGATGCTCGTAATTCGGTAGAAAATTATGGAGCCATGCACAACAGCGATTCGCGATATTCGTTTATTAAGATCATCAAACTGAATCACTTATCCGAAGGCTCATCAAAAGTTCCGGGAACAAATAAAAACCCAAAGATAAATATTCACGTATATTTGTCACTCCGTCACGCGCCGTTGATGAAATATCAATTAATTTGTCGCAATCGATCCGCTGCTCTTTGAAAGCGTATGAAACATGTTCCACCCAGACATAGCACTTCGCCAGCCTCCTGGATCGACTATCACTAATTACATCTCATCAAAGGAGCATCGAAAAAAATTACCGAATTTTTTGCCTCATAGATTCTGGTAACAGGAGCGTTACGGCGTATCAGTTAGAACAGTCAGCTGCTTGATTCCTCTCTCCGAACAGAGTATGAGCCATAACGAGGCTTTGGTATTAGCCTGACCTTCCCAAGCATTGTGTCACAATATCCCCGGGGATAATTTCAGCCTGAATGATAATTAATGCTCAATAGACTGGGAGACACCGAGCTACCCGTCTATTTTATAGATATGTTGATCACGATTTCTACCACCAATCTCAAGAGATATCAATCTCCATACACACATATGTAGAGCGAGGGAGAGAGAAAGAGAGTGGATAATTTCGAAGCTCACTTTATCTTCGTTGATTATTCTGACAGTAATTGATGAAATGACACGTTCCATGAGTGAATTTAAACTCTAAGCTTCGTGTGCGTATAGGCTAGATCTGATAATTATGAATATGTACGTTATTTAGTGAAGAATCGAACAATTGCAAATTATAGCTTGGGCTCCGATAATCTGAAGTCCTAAATGGACCAGAATAGCAAGCACGTAACATGAAATTGAGCAAGATTTTGATTTTTTTTTCTTCCGAAAGGCCTAGAAGGCAGCAAACCTTGTGCAAGTGTACTCATACAATTGAGAAAGCAATCGTACGTACATTCGTGGAAAATCATCATCATAACTTGCCATCGATCGTTTTTATATTGCCAAGCATATTCTTCTCTCATGAGATTTCTCTCAATATCATATCTATATGTACTCATATAGCTTCCTTTTTCGAAGAAACCTATTTACAGCTGTAACTAACCAAGTTTCCCTTGGGGCATATAATGTATCAAGTGGGCCATATACCATCGAACCCCTAAGGAAGAGGCGTTAACCGCAGACTTGAACAGTAAGCCTGAAAACGTTCGTTCCGTACTTTGTTCCGGTATATGTACAAGACGCTGCCGCATCTCTATATATATATGTATATAAATATATGAGACCCTGAATTATTATACCTATGTATTTGGTAGGTTCTGTTTTGGGATCAGCAGAGATGAAAGAGCAACGAAGAATGATAGGAGTCCAAGAGAACAGAATTTACCCTCTCAATTTGTCAATCATTTGTTGTGTATCATAGATGTTACATTTGAGATATACGAAAAAATGGGAATCATCGATTTCGAAAAAACCTGTAATGTTCATTGAAAACTCGAAATTAACGACAGGCTTTTATTTCGCAATTTGAGAAAATTATTCTTCTGACACGTTCTGCAGTTAATGGCTGTTTGTAATTTGAGGAATCTTTTACAGCAACCTTTATTTTTACAAGAGTATATATATTTTGAACAAATACATTTAATTACGAGTGAAATTGAACAAATATCGAAAGCAACAGGATTCTATATATGCAACGCCTATCGATTTCCCCACAACCCTCGATTTCGCTGCCCCTATGTTCTCTCTCTCTCTCTCTCTCTCTCTCTCTCTGTGCTCGTGTGGAATTTAGGGTATTATAATAGACTCAATGATTGTCCAACCGTTAACCCTGGGCTGATTGATTTTGATTTAATTATAGGGAGCCAGAACATCTGGCTCCTGATACTAAATAAATGACCCTATACTATTTCGATCGAGCAAACATTCGTAACAATTAAATTCTGATTAAAGTATTTCGATCTTCCGGTATAATTGCTGTTGGAAAAACAGCACTATGAATTGGAGCTCCGATTACATTTTTGTACCAATAGTAGCTAAGAAAAAAAAAACAGTCCTGAAGTTTCAGCAAAATACATGATAAATGATTATCTATATACAGAAATAAAGTTGAGATAAAAAAAAAAAACATTTTATAAAACAACTGGTTAACCAAGAAGAAACTTTTTATTGAAAAATCAAGCAAGTACTTCTTTCTTCAAATGAGGAAATTGATTTCGTGCTTGTTTTCTTGCAAAAAAAAAACTCCAGCTCACGGAACAAATTTTCTGTAATAAGGAGAAAAAAAAATCAACTCGATACGAAACTTAAATAAATGTATAGAAGAACACACGTGCGGTTGAACACTTAGTTCGTGCTTCACGAATAAAAAGCATATCACGAATTGATCGTTCTCTTTCCGTTTCTTCTCCGATACGTCGGTACAACATTTTTATTTCTTATTTTGTCGATTCGCTTTTTCAACAGGGAGAAGAAAACCAATATAACCAAGAAGGAGTTTTCGAGTGTCTTCCTTGCGCGGAGGGTTGCGAATCTTGCGAGGATGGCTCACCCTGTGTCGTCTCGCTCAATTGGCTCATGAGAACTGCAATTCTTATACTCGAGTGCTGCATCATAGCTTGTCTCCCTGCAGTCATACTGTTCACCTGGAAATACGGAAACGTCAAAGTGAGTATTCAATATTTTAACGCTACTTCAATTAGAGATATATCAGTTTAATTGAACTGTTGGAAAAAAAAAAAAATTTTTTAAATGATTTACAAAATAGTTTAACAGAATTTGGCCAAGTCCGAATCTAGTCCATTATTTGAATTCGAAAAAGGCACGATTACATCGCAAAATAGATTTAAAAAATCATTTCTACGATAAATATTTATTAAATTGCGTACGTCTTTATAAATAATCGCTAAACGACGACGAAAATTTTCATGAAAGCTTTGTATTTTTTCTTCGATCTTGCGACCATTTTTTGTTCGAACCATTTAAATGAAAACAAAAAAAACGTAGTAATTATGAAATTTTCTTCAATCGGATTTGTAATTGAATTTTCTCTCTACTTTTTCTCGATATAAAATAAAACGTTGACTCGAACATTGGCAATTGCTTTTTTTGTTTTTTTTTTTTCTTGCGAGTTTTGTTCACATTATTTTCAATATGTTTACATCAAGTAATAGCATTTTAAAATGTAAAAATGTTACATACGTCAGAGTGGCGTTTCACCAGACGATTATAAATTGAAAATCCAGAATACGTTGATACATAGTTTCGCAGCAAAAGCGTTTATTAATGTTTAATCATAACGAAGTTTGGAAACTTGATGAGTAACGTTGGACAAATTACAATATAATTTAGTCACAATGAAACTCGTTCAGCTCGAGTGTTGAGAGTACATATTTGCAAGGGTAACAGTCAAAGGGGTGGGAGGGGGGGGGGGGGGTGAAGGTAAAACTGTTGTTTCTGAACAGCGGTGGATATTGTTGAGTAAATGGCAACTAGGTGAGACCGGAAACGAGGCAACCGATCCTCCCACACATCCGCAAGAATTTCACGCGTCTGTGAGTCCCTTTCGAAGGTCTGGCGTTGTCGTGCACGTACACCGTCCTCTGGCTCCTTTTGTGTTCTCACGTGTTTGCATTATACCGCGATTTCAAACGCTCTCTACAATTTACGACTATCGCAGCCTTTGCTCTTTCGTGCAACTGAAAAAAGAAAAAGAAAAAAAAATAGATAAAAGAAAAAAAAAGGCCAAGACCACAGACCCGTTGTACCGGAAGTTCGAAATTCACAAGCTCGAACCCACGATGAAAGCGCAACGATTCGTACACTTCCGCCGCCACAATTTCTCGTGTTCAACTTCCAAGAAATCGCGTGAACTTATGCTTCCTAAAAAATTTTCAAGCCACACGAGATACCGTTTCACTATTTTCTACTTTTACCTAGAAAAACTTTTCTACCTTACGTCAAGCTTTCATCGCCGATCGAAGTTTTTTTTTTACACCGAATTGAAAATCTCAATTATATCCAAACAATCGTTCGATATTACGAAAAGCAAACAGTTGAAAAAAGCTCAATCAACGATTAGAAACTGCTTTCTAAGAGCAATCGTTTCTTTCGTGAACTCGTAGTTTTCCAACAAAAAATACGGACCAATGCATAGACTCTGCCAGTAGAGAATTCCAACAAACGAATCCATTCATATTTATCTCGAATAAAAAGGATTTCGGGGTTTCGTGACACGAATTGAAATAAATCGATGACTAAGCCGATTCTCCTGTTCAGCAATAAATCAAAAGCATTAATTAAAGGTATTTGAGTCTACTGAGATGTATTATGACACCAGTGATCATCATTCTTGATGAAGAATTTGAACATTTTCACCGAGCAATAATAATTATCGTCGAAGAATATTTTTACAAATTGAAAAGTCTGAAATAAAAAAAAAAGATGTCAGGATTTTCATCGGGAGATGTCTTTACTTCTAATTCAATGATTCGGTTAGAGACATCTCCCGACGAAAATCCCGACATCTATTTTTTTATTTCAGACTTTTTAAAGTTTAATACTGTTTACTTCAAGTGAAGGAGTTTTTCAGTCGGGAGTTTTTATGTTTTTTCAAAACATTTTTTTTATTTCACACTTTTTAAAGTTCATCATTTTTTATTTTTTATTTTTTATTATGATATTAGATCAGAATTATAGCACAAAAAAAATAATATATACATGTACATAGACGAACTGCATGGACAGACGCGCATCGGTTCGGATTGAAATTAGCAGCGCACAACGGTGTGAAGTTCGCGATAGTCGAGCATGACCTTATGAGGTCTCCTTTCGATATGGCAAAATGTGTTTGAATGTGAATATTAATGATTCCTAATTATTTCAGCGAGATTGCAATAGAATTGAACGAACTATGTTTAAGAACACTGTCTGTCACACATGGAAAGTATATGCAAAAATTGGTCAAGACAGTTGTCACTGTTTCGGAGAAAAGTGGTGACAAAGAAATAGCCCCAATCAGCTGATCGCAGTGAAACGCATAACTCCCGTCTTGTCGCCCTGCGGGCAGTCGGGAGTTAAAAAGAATCCTAGACGAAAAAGTTGATACATTTCCTTAAAAAAAAAAAGAAAAAAATGGGTAACGTCTGAATATATTTTTCTCCTTTACTTGCGACAACAACAAAAAGTCTCGAGAACTTGCTGAACTCTCCTGAAAAGCTTTCTCCCTTCCAGGGAATCCCAATTTTTCATAGACTCTACGACGAGCATTTAATAAATCTTCCGGACAACGATTGATGGCGAAAAGATTGCGTTTATGAATAAATAAGGTGGAGAGTCTTTTGAAGAGGCGTCGAAAGGCCTACATGAAGTTAAACTCTTTCCGCGTATGAGAGACCACGCTGAAATCGTTGGCCAGTGTGTGTGTGTGTGTGTACTCTGGCAAAGTTCCAAGTTTCAGGCAATAGATAACAGTTTAGCATATAAATGTCGCTGAGGACGTCGGCTCCATTGTTACTTCGTATCTGTACATATATATTTATATACACACACATATAGATAACTCACGTAACATAAAGCAGACATACTTCCAACATATCGTGCAAAATATACCTGCTTCGTTGTACACCAAATTTCCCAAATAATCACATTGCTCCCACCAAAAGCAGCAGCAACAGCAGCAGCAACGACCGTTCCATCCCTCGATTATAGATGTTAACATCGAGAAGCATCGATAATTCCATGCATCATTGAAATTGGTCGGAGCGATTCAATCGTCCCGTTCATTTACATTTCATAAAAAAAAACTGTCAACCATTAAAAACTTATTTATCGCATAACTTTTTCTGTTTATTATCGAGCAATTGAAAAACATGAGTTTATTTATAAACGAAAAAAGTAGTTTTATTAATGAACGAATAAGAATTTTCGTCTATTAGAGTTGAATCGTTGAAAAGTACGAATTTGATTAGATAACTGAACGAGTCAAGGTTCACTTCCGCTAACCTTGATGAGCAGCTGAGACCATGAGATCTCGACATGACCACGCGATTGTTCGTAAACTAAACAGGTTCACGTGACGTGGCTCTTCTTACCGAATATTATGTATAAACACTTCAAATATGCTTCGGAGCACGTGAATTTCCTTCGGAAAATTGAGCTTTCCTTACTCCCTCTATTGCTTTCTCTATCAACACACCCACATAACTGAATCCTCTATGTATACTAATCATTAACATATAGTTCAGCTTTTATCCACTTTTCGTCTTTATCTTGACAAGCAATTTCCTCGTGCAAACATTCAACGCGAGACTCAGTTATAGCTTCAAGCCTTCTTTTGTCTCCCTCTCTTTTGTTCTCTCCAATTTACACCCAACTAGCTGAGTCCATAAATTCGTGCATCCTTGGAACGCGATGAATGATTTATCCCGGATGAAATGCACGAATGAAGGCAAACAAATATTATTCGCTCAGTGATAGATGCACACCGATTATTTACGACAATAAACACTCCGCGGAGAACAGGTGCATCCAAGAAATCGATGTAGACAAATTATGGAAGAATACAGTTTCTATATATGTCTCAATATTTCGAACGCATTTTCATATTTCTATAAAGAATCAACGATTATTGGCGACAACAAAAAATGATCTTTTTCCTACCGACTGTTCTCTACTGTGAAATGAACCATTGCTTTTCGAATTTTTGTTTGTTTTGTGCAACGGTTAATTAAGAATAGAAGAGAGACAAAGTTACAAGAGCTCTACGAATGGGATCCTAGTTTTCGAATAAACCAGACCCTTGTTCGGATCCCATTGCCAAGATTTATCACCTACACCGTGCAAATTCTGCATGGGACAAGAGAAGTGTGCTGTCTTATGTTCACCGGTGCCTAAGGGATGCAAATCAACATCCTATCTAGCCTCGGAGATTACTTAGCTTTACTAGGATCGAGTTTCGTTGGGTTTGAACCCTCAGCGAAGTCCCTGGGGGTATTAAACACCGAACACGGGGTAGAAATCTCCAGATAAGAAATTCGTCGACCACGATGTCGTCACAAAAAGGGTTTGTCAACTGATGGAGGACTGATAAATTTTGCACCGACCGAACGAGCCTTTTCTGCCATTTGGCCCGTTGTTTTTTCGTCTATACAATTCGATTACAAATTCGGATTTGGTCAACACCGCTCGACTGAATTTCGGATGAAACTGTTCTCGACACTTTCAGTTTCATCGATTTGATTCTCAATCTCAATAAAGGATGAAATAAAATGGAATAATAAATTGTAGAAATCGGCAGAAAAGCGATAAATGACAGAAGAAAAAAAAACATTTAGATATTTTGAAATTCGTCGAGATAAATATAAAATCGATTGATTCTCTGTTCATTGAGCGTGTCGATAAATGCTGCAGATTACGAGAAAGAAAAAAAAAGAATAAACACGAGTGAAGCATTGTTACGTTTCCAGTGAATGTGAAAATCTCGACAACAAAAGAAAAAGCTGCACAGGTCTGCGATTCCAAAAAGCGTACACCGACGAGTAGTTTGAAGTGATGTAAACATTGGGTAAGAGAAAAGGATAAATAAACATAAATAAAGAAGAGAGGAGAGATCGAGGGTGAGTTGTTTGCACACAACGAGATCCAGTGTAAAGTTAACCACGATAAAACGAAATGGGAACAAATGTAACGGTCTTCCTAGGTGTCCGGAGAGTACGAAAGAATGGAGGGGTTTTAAAAAAGAATGGGAGAATGAGGAGAATTAGAGGTGGGAGTTAAGTTTAGAGATTGGGAGAACCGAAATTGGAATCGGCCGATCGAGAGCTTAACCGTGGAGTCAATAGGCAGGATCTTCGGCAATGTTGATTCAGGATCAACGAATGAGAATGCAAACACTTACAGGGTGTCCTATACAGATATGGCCATCTCTGCAACCTGAGTTTTAGGATTGCATTTTCAATCGAAAACTCTCACACAGATTTTTTTATTGGACTCTCCCCTGACGAGTTATATTCCATTGTTTGAGTTGGCAGATCTGCTGACTTCTATTGCGTATATTTTCAAAACGATTGGAAATAGGGGAAAAATGTATAAAACCAATCTTGCAGAGAATCAAATTTCCTGGAAAAAAGTTTCAGAATGCGATTATATTTGTCTCCGGTCTTGGGAGCGAATCGAGCATTTTAGCTGAAAAATGTTGATGCGCGACTCTTCAAAATCTGTTCAGCATTCGAGACGCTTTCAGGTTCAAATTACTGACGCTAGAGAAACGTTATCTAGAACTTTTTTTTAGGGAATTTGACGCTCTACAACATTGGTCCTTTGCACTTTTGGCCTATCTGTCACGGTTTCAACGGCAAATGCGGTGAACGTGAGTGGAATCACCAACTTCGATAAACAACTAATCAGAAGAGGATCTGATCATTAAATGGTATTTGACATTTCGTAATTCGATAAGCTCAACGTTGCATTGTCGAGCGTTGTACTTGGGACACCCTTTATACATATGTTTTGGTCCTCTGCGAACTGCCTCGCGATCCCTCGGCCACTCTATATTCGAATCCTAGCGCATAGTTAGTGGATCAGGTTTTAACCTCCCCACTCTCTTCACATTAATGTTAACGTCGAGAAACTTCCTGCATTCACAAATGCACACATCCCTGTTGCTTCGAAAAACAAATTTACACAAATACACGAGTATTTAGCGTTGTATCCAAACAATGGAAAACGTAAACGTAACACACGACGTGCACCGCCCCTTTCTGTCTAGCTTCTGGTCTATGTTAGTGTCCCTAAGCCTTGGCCAAACAAACCGACCTGAACTTATGGGCTAATGAATTTAACGACTAACCGCAATTACCACTCGCGTCCGCCATTTATTTTCCACCCTTCTACAAAACAGCAAGCACGCTCGCTCGCGAGACTTTCCAGTTAGGGAAGAAAATAAAGGGACCTGAATCACTCAGCTTGAGAAGATAGTGGCAAGACTAGGCGAATTTTTTTTTTTTTTTTTTTTTCCTTTTCTGGGATTAATCTGATTTTCGTTTTTACAGAATGATTAATAGAACTACCGTTATTCACCGGAGTCAAATCAGATCTCTATTTTTTAAATGTTCTCCGCGATTTTTTTTTCGCTTTAATTGGCTATAAATTATGAGATGAAGAAGCGATACATTCGAATGTTTTTTTCGTTGCAATGGTAATCGTAAACACTTTTGAATATTTGTTAGTTACGTTACAATACTTCTTTTTACAATTATTTTTATTTTCTTTATGTCCGTACTTTTCGAACAATTAGTTTCAAAACATTCGGTCAGATTGGAAAAACTGTTGAATCCGTTGTTTTGTTTTTTTTTTTTTTTTCAGTTCTTCACGTCCCGAATAAATAAGTTATGCCAGACAGACAAAGCACGAAGTGAAGGAATGAAAAAATATGGAGAAAAATATGTTCTACCAAGACATTATGTTGTGGGGAAAAAGCCACCCTTACAAGGGATTACTTTCGTTTCATTAAAAGGCTCTTTACGAAACTCTACGTGACTGGGTATACGTATATGCTTGATTTTCTAGTAGGTGCCTTAATAATTGGGGCTCATAATGTGAACGATGCTTGCACCACATGAAGATGATGCTTTTTCGGTTTCCCTTTTTCTCTGAGATTTCTTAACCCAGCTCTTTCATCCCTCGTGGTTTACGTGCTCCGGTAGTAATTCAAAAACTATGACAGAGGAAAGAAGAATAAAAGGAGATACCGTAAAACTCATTAGATAAAAGAGTATTATTCATTGTTGATATTCAGGGAAACAGTGATGCAAGTAACAAGTAAATAGATGCACGTAGAAGCCCCACGAGATGAACCAGCATCTTCTGTCAGACTATTCTTGCATGGAAGACACTTTGCCAAACAAAGACCAAGATTATTTGCGATTCGCTCTCTAATTGATCTCCAGCAAATACCAATAAGTATATCGACGCGACGTTATAACAATTCGATTGAACAACGAATAATATTTCGATTGAAATATTTTTTTCTCATCTCTTTAAATTGCCATCATTATAACTACTTGAAATATCGATCGTTGTAATACGAATATTCTACAAACTCGTTGAGTTGCTGAAAATTTCAATAAAAAGCTTTCATCCTTTTCATCTCTCTTTATCATCCTCTATTCTCTCGTTTTACTCATTTCCGGACCGCCTCTTTTCATCTCCTGAATTTCTAATTCTCTCCGCAATAATATCTTTTTCCCTCTCACTCTGTATACATATGAAAGATGAATATTTATCAACTGTTTCCCATTTTCATTGGAGCACTTTTGCATCGAGATTGGTTGAAATTTTCTGTTGAACGCGTCCACATATTGTTTACCATGAGAGTACGTATGTACTAGTAAAATCCTACCATATGCAAAATTGGTTCTGTTCCCATTACGCACAACCGTTTCTGTACCGGACGAAGGTCCGGGCCAGAGAGAATAAAAATTGCAATAAAAACATCACAGTTATCCAAAGCTCTCTGGTATAACCTCGAGCTGCGTACTACGCTGCTTGTGGCTTCCTGTTATTAAATGCGTGGACTGCATCAACGAGAACGCAATCTACGACTACATGAAAAAGCAGCTTTACGAGAACTAAGCTCTGAATTTTCGAAATTCTCTTGTTTCTCTTCCGTCTCTCTTCCTCTATTGAAATTTAAAAAATTTCAACCTCTCAAATTATTCTAAAAAGAGCAAATATTATCCAGTGCTCAGAGTCCATCAAATAATTAGTTGCTTCTCGGTCCAAAACGCATTGAAAATTTCACCCGATGATGCAAATTTTATTATGTTTGATAAGAGGATTAAGAAACTGAAAATCTAATCCCACAGAAGCCACTCTACAAAATTTCATCAACGTTTTAACGGCACAATGAGAACCAACGAAATTTCTCCTTTTTCTTGATCTCTCATACACCTCTCAGTCGCCCTTGCAACCTTGTTATCACGAGAACAGAATTTCCTATATGATTCGAGAAAATAAAAAAGGCTCAAAGCAAAACTGTGTTCGAGAGCAAAACCCTAGTCACGATCTTAAATAAAATGAATTAAAAGAGAAAAAAGCGAAAAGAAAGTACGAAAACGCGAGAACGAAAAGAAAAGATTGCGATCGCGTGACCATTTCTTTCCATTCCGATAATTTCACCTCTTTTTCTTACACCACTACCCCTTTTCTTGTTTTTTATAAGAATTTTTTTTTTTTTTTTTTTAATTTTTTTCCGCACGTACCATGCTCGAAATGATGTATACCGACTGCTCTACTGCTGAAAAACGCTCAATCTTTTCACTATACTCCTCCACTCTAATTATTCTCTATTTTATTGTGTTAAAAATGAAAAATAGGTTGGCCCAAAATCTTGAAAGAATTGCCCACCCGATCTAGGTCATACGTCTCCTTTTTATTTTTATCAAGTCAGTTCAATTCTTCATATCGGATATATATTTTTACAGGAAATAATAGACTCCATGATAAAGCTCTGAAAAAAAAAACCGGTTTCTCGGTGGAAATACAATGAATAGCTATTATAAATATATATAATATTTTTTTTTTTTTTCGAAAGAGTATTTCACGATTGAACGACGACGGGGAGTCCCAAAAGTTTTTTGCCCACAAAAATAAACGTATCCTGCCATAACATGGCAGTTCACCTTTCATAAGAAAGAAACCCTTTTTTATTCGACTCTCTTTATTTATCTTTTATAGAGGTATAAGAGTCGTCAAAATCGGAAGCTCACAACGTGTTGGGAATGGCTCTCTTTTGCGCGGCGTGCCACTTACGTGCTCCGAACCTTAAAGATTGAATCCCAAGAGACTTTCGAAGGGTTGAATCTTTCTCTTCGCTTCTTCTTCTTCTTCTCCGTATTCTTCTTTTTTTTTTGTGCTCGTAAGCACCTCTCTTATTCTCGGTTCACCCGGGAGAGAGTCGTACGAAATTCGGAGTCGAAAGATCTTTTGTTGGCGTTGCAACAAAAGCCTCGAAACATTTCACACCGGTAGCTTCGCGTGCTCCAATGTTCGTCGCATCCCTTTCCGGTCTCCGCGACATTTTTTTCCCCCAACTTTTCACCTCCTTCCTTTTTTTTTTCTTCTCACCGTTTTTCACTCCGCTGTTATTCTCTATTTTTTTTTTCCTTTAATTCTTTCGTCTTGTAAAATGAAAATTAGACGGCCATCATGCTCCACTCCGTCGCGTTCATATTCACTGCAAGTGCCAAAATAAAGCCTCACGCATTTAGCGATTCTTTTTGTGAATTTCCGAATAGTACGTGAAACGAATGAAAACTTTTGAACAAGAAATTATCCAGAGGGAAATTCAAGGATTTGTCGCAATTCAAATGAATAGCCTTCTCATTGTCACATAGCATGGTTTCGTCGTGAGTGACATTTATTCGTCAGTGGCACAAAATCCGAAAATTTGCTCTGGCTATATTAGTAGAACAACGAGCTTTCATGTCCCTCTAATTCCTGGATCTTTGTGGTTGTAGCTACAGTACTGAGACCACTATACAAGCTTACATACCATCCCTTCCAAAAGCCAGGTCCAACGTTGGTACCGTGCAAAGAGAGAAAGGAAGCACCGCCCCAACGTTTCTCCCCAATCCCTATGTTCCAGCCCTTTGGAAACCTTCCCTCTTTCTCTCTCCCTCACTTCGTTCTACTTTATGACCCATGAAGGACTATCGCGACTGAAATCTACGGAATTTGTGGATTTTAGTGCTGTAGATGCTGTATCGATTGGGGAATAAACAGTCAAGTGAAAAAAACGCACAATCTCATTTTCTTTCATTACTTTTCAATCCGATTGAATCTTATTTCAGTGCCTGTAGCTTCATCTAACAATTCAATTAACTGATATATATATGGGCAGATCCATTACTTTTCGACGAAAACGTGCGCGCTCAGGTCAGCGATTTTGATGCTGATTTTTTCCTTGAAAGTACATCAAAAAAGGAGACGATCCTGAAAATTTGAGCCCGATTCGATCAAACCCGGCCGCTGGAGAATTTTTTGAAATTTCAAAAAGGTCAATTTTTTGATCATTTTCAAAAATTTATATTTCAGCTTCTATATCACTTAGAGATTCCGCTCAAGCGGCATTCTTTTCGGTGAACGCCCTACTTTTAAGAAAAAAATATAAATTAGTGATAAACTCAAATCCGGCTCAGCTGGAAGCTGTTAACTAAACCACTGAATCGGCAAAATTTTACCTGTTTTTAAAATTCTCCCGAACCTACCAGTTGCCGAAGGGAGGGACAAATAACGGGTGTTTTTTTTTGTTAGGGTGTATTCTGTTGATATCTGCCCTAATTTCTTCCGATTGCTTCGATTTCGTCATTGTAGAGCCATTCAAAGATGATTGATTTTTCAAAAATCGCTATGTTTAGATAGCTGTCATTTTTTTCTCCGAACTTCGATTCCCTTGAAATTTACAGGGAAGTTGCTTTGATATGTCCCAAAGAAGTCCTGAAAATTTCAACTAGGGAATCGAGCTTGGATCCGAGTTATGAATTTTCAAACATCCCGAAAATTGCACCGTAAATAATACTTTTTGCAAGTAATATCTCATACGTCAAATGAGTTATTGATTTTTTTATAGTCAGAAATCAAATACCTAATTTGACTATTTCATGTTTCTGTTCTTATACTGCTTATTTAAGTGGTGCATGAAGTAAATATTTCGCGTTTAAGAGCACTGCGATTATACTGACGTTGTTTGAATGTATGCTGGAGGTGGCGCTGAAGCTATTTTATCAAATAATTCATCCCTATCGTGACGTGATTGAGGTACTTGTGTAGCAACCCTGCCGCCAGCGGAAAAAAACGTTACTCGAACGTAAAAGGAAGATATCTTCTCCACTTAGTTCGCCAAAAAATCAGCCAAAAATTTTTTTAAGAACTTTCGAGTAACGTTGTTTTCCACTGACGGTAGGGGTGCCATACAGGTATCTTAGTTACGCCACCATACGGATAAATTACTTGATAAAATAGCTTCAGCACCACCTCCAGCATACATTCGAACAACGTTAATATGATCGCAGTGCTCTTAAGCGCGCAATATTTACTTCATGAGCCACTTAAATAAGCAGTATAAGAACAATAATATGAAAAAGTCAAATTAGGTATTTGATTTCTGACTATAAAAAAATCAATAACTCATTTGACGTATGAGATATTACTTGCAAAAAGTATTATTTACGGTGCAATTTTCGGGATGTTTGAAAATTCATAACTCGGATCCAAGCTCGATTCCCTAGTTGAAATTTTCAGGACTTCTTTGGGACATATCAAAGCAACTTCCCTGTAAATTTCAAGAGAATCGAAGTTCGGAGAAAAAAATGACAGCTATCTAAACATAGCGATTTTTGAAAAATCAATCATCTTTGAATGGCTCTACAGTGACGAAATCGAAGCAATCGGAAGAAATTAGGGCAGATATCAACAGAATACACCCTAACAAAAAAAAACACCCGTTATTTGTCCCTCCCTTCGGCAACTGGTAGGTTCGGGAGAATTTTAAAAACAGGTAAAATTTTGCCGATTCAGTGGTTTAGTTAACAGCTTCCAGCTGAGCCGGATTTGAGTTTATCACTAATTTATATTTTTTTCTTAAAAGTAGGGCGTTCACCGAAAAGAATGCCGCTTGAGCGGAATCTCTAAGTGATATAGAAGCTGAAATATAAATTTTTGAAAATGATCAAAAAACTGACCTTTTTGAAATTTCAAAAAATTCTCCAGCGGCCGGGTTTGATCGAATCGGGCTCAAATTTTCAGGATCATCTCCTTTTTTGATGTACTTTCAAGGAAAAAATCAGCATCAAAATCGCTGACCTGAGCGCGCACGTTTTCGTCGAAAAGTAATGGATCTGCCCATATATATATATATATATGTATGTATATATTCAAATAATCATTCCTGATAAGCATAAAACTCAATGTTTTTACCTTGTTTAATGCTGCAACTGGATTTATTCGCTTAATTAATTTGAAAAGATCTCATTTCGTGGAGAGTAATAAAATTAAATAAAAAATGAATTCAAAGATAAGTAATTACATCTCGTTTAACAGAAATACTCATTAAATATCGTTAAAACCGTGTCGCAGCAAAAAGCAACGACCTCATTTTTCACCTAACGAAGCAACCCTTTGACGCCCGTTGTCCCTGCATATATTTCTTTTTTCTTCCCTAATTGTATTTCTCATCTTCACCTCCTTCATCGAATTAACCATCGAACCGTATCATAGTTAATTGCCCACGAAGCTTACCACGATTCATCAGTCTCTCTCTCTCTCTCTACAGATTTCACTTTATGCATAGCCTGCAGGCTAATCCAGCTAACTTTTTAATGATGTTAAGTCTCGACTGGCTGACGATACCGATGATTAATCGTGGCCTCCGAGTTGTTGTCGACATCCTTGTCAGTTTGCATGAAAACTTTGGCTCTTGAAATAATTCTTGAAGATTTTTCCCGTCACCGAAAACTGGCAACTTTTGTATTTGAGTGAAATAAAATCGTAGTTTAACAAGCCTTTCAAATATATGATCAGTCATTGAGGAGAGAAACATTTTGATGAGATCAAAATTGAACTTCTGATTCAGTCAGATCGTCGATAATGCAAAACTAGCCCAAACAACCGAATTGTTATTCATTACGAATTGAAGAAAAAAATTGTGAAAAAGCTTTTTCTACATCTTAAGGAACACACTCGAAACCCTGCTCGACATCGCCTCAAAGTTCAACTGCAATTGACAGCTCGCTCGTGATAATGGACGACGTGCTTCTGGCGGCGCGTGTAATATCTCGTAATTCATACACGACGAGAAATTCCGACCTATCGGGAACAGAACTCGAAGCACAACCTCAATGCTCCCATCACAACCACCTTCGTCCTTTATATTCCCGATAAGAAATACCATTTTCTTCATAATCTCATATGTTGATTTTTTTTTCTAAGATTTTTTTTTTTTTGCGGAAACGTGATTTTTTTTTCTCGAATTTCAAGAATTCGAAAAACATTCCGAATATATTCTTTAATTATTTTCAAAAAATTCGTAAAACCCATTGAATTCATGACAAATCTCAATCTTTTGTGTTCTTTTCAAACCTGAGTTTGGATGCTTCCGATAATTCTGTACACTTTCCATGGACGACAAGTTGTAAAAAAAAAAAAAAAAAAAAAAAAAAACTGAAAACAGCAGACTGAAATAGTGAATAAGGGATAAAGAAAAAAGAAAGCGAAAAATGCACTGCGATTATTTGCACTCATGTACACTTCATATGCAGGACGATGAAAAAAAAAAAGAAGGAAAAAAAAACATGGAAATTCATCCCTTCGGCTCTTTTCACGAAGCTTTGGAGAATTGAGAATTGCGACGACACATAACCGACGAGCTGTGCGAGAACGATTTTGTATTCAGCGGCGATAACGGGCTCGCACGCGAAGCCAATAAAAAAACAAGAGTTACGTTATTATTCGACGAGCGGAAAACTAGAAAACCAGGAACAGATGTTCTCGATGTTAGGTTCTCGTTTGACATGAAACTGCCCTCGAATACAGTTACCAAAACAAACAAAAGTAACGAATTAAATTATTCCTATATCATTGCTACGGTTATATTCATTATTATTATTATTCGTGTGTCGAAACGATCAATTTTATTTCTTATCCATTTTTGTGTTATCGATGAAACCAACAGCTTGCGATAAAATTGTTTTATTTTATTTTTTCCCATTCAAGCCTGTTTTCATCCGAGCTAAACTTTTTTCTTATGCATTTTTAGATTCGCAACAACGTGCCATTCTTTCTGGAAATTGAAGAGTCGAAAAGTGAGAAATTGTTGCACAAAACGATGATACGTTTTGTAAAAAAAATCATTCGACTCTCTAGAGTGGCTCGTTGGATAAAAATGAATGAAAAAAGTTTCTATTTTCTCGTATCGGAGTCAAAAGTTTTTCAATATTTTGTTTCACACAGTCAAGGGATCAGGGGGCGAGGGGTGACTACCGCCGGAGTGACGAATGTCCTGGACTCAATATGTCGATCATGTAATGACGTTTTTTAATTAAGGAGTTTCGGTACAGGCGATACAATGTTGCCATACTAAACCATGTTAAAAACACAAAAAATTGTCAAAAAGTTAAGAATTTTATAAAATTTGGTGAAGATATTCTTTAGTACCAAATTTGACAATACAAATTTTTTCAGATTTTTCTTCTACACAGTTATCGAGTAATTGAAGACTAAAGTTCACGTGTATAAGCATAGCGTTTCCATATATATAGGTATACACTTCGGGCATAAGAAATCTGCTTTGATGCATAATTTCTCGATAACTAAGTAGAAGAAAATTTTGAACAAAATTTGTCTTTTCGTACTTGATGTTGAAGAACATTATCACCAAATTTCATTAATTTCTTAACATTTTGCCTTTTGTACCGAAACTCCTTAAACTACAGCCCGGAGAATTATTCATCACGAAAGGTGACGAAAAAGTGCACTTTTATCGTGCATATGCTGCTCGCAAACGTTCGGAAATAAATAAGCAAAAAGTTTCTCAAAGTTTCTTTTCGATCTAATAGCAAAGTAAATTAGTCCAAAAATGAAAGGTCGGAGCAAGTGATAAACTTTTTGTTCTCAATTCGATACCCTACATATAAATCCAATAGATTTTTGCTCCATTTCTATAACCGTTTCGATGAGATGCGCAATGAAAGTCAGTCGATTGCTCAACTACACAGAAAAGAGGCCTAATTAAGTAACATTCTGAGACTTGAAACCTAAGAAAAATTTCATCTTGAATGCCTGCACATTGATATTTTTATACGCCTAACTGTGCAGATATATTGGTGTGTAATGAAATTTAGTAACGTATACGCGCAAGGCTAAAAGCACTTCGATGTTTCAGGCATTGGCACATAGGATCGATGTGCCAATGCAAACGTTAAATCACTCTTGGCCCGATGGTCTCGGTTCCTAAATCTCATTGTTTCACAGGTACAGCCACAGGAGGCGCGTAGTTGAAATAGGCAGAGAGGAGAGGAAAGAGAGCTCAGCCTATATTGCTCTCTTTCGCTCCCCCCCCCCCCCCCACTCTGTCTCTCTCTCTCTTACTGTCTATGCTTCGTTCCACCTGCCGATGAGAATTTATCGTTGGTCGTAGTGGTTGCAGTTTGTCGAGAGCCTGCATTCAAGTCCCAGCCACGTTGATCGATTATTCACGAAAGATACAACACGAATATATATATATATACGTATATTTATACGTGTATATTCACATGTCGTTATATCTTTCGTGGCCATAAGCAAAGACCGATGAGACAAAGTTAAATCACCCTCACCGCCACGGAATATCTATAGACGGGTTGATATAATGCGCCGTTTTCATTCTACTCCGATTCCGGCCCTGCAACCTTCGAGAGCTCGATCGATCGGTCCTATCAACTTTCTGACGTTTCCTATGTCTTTGAAAAAAGTCTTTGGTTTTTAACGAAAAAAAAAAAAAAAAAAAAAAAAAAAAAATGTTCAAAAACACAAAAACAACAACAAAAAAACGTATTTGCTTTAACTGATTGAATTTTACCGAATTCGAAAGCAATAATAAAGAATCCAATTTGGATCGAGCACTTGCTTGATTTTTTTTCATTTTTTTTTTCTTCTTTTTTTCTTTCAATGTCTTGGATTTTTTTACCATTTATTTTAATTTTACCTCACAATGTTCTTTTAGAAATTTCAAACGAAATAATATAACGATACTCGGGAGGGATACAAAAATAGTTACATTCAATTAATTTTTCTTTTCTTTGCACTCTTCGCTCCCTCGAATAAAACTTCAATTCCCAAAAGGAGAGTTTAAAGAGGAGGAAAAAGCACTTGTATTTCTTTTTCTCTTTTCTCGTGTCCAGCACGGTTTAGCCATTAATGCTTTTTTTTTCTACTAACTAACGAGAAGATCGAGGTGTTGGAGCAGTGGTAAATTTTTACTGACCGCATCACCGTTTATTAGGGCCACCCACTACACTTTTATTTCACAGTTCTGAAACCCTCACTTCGTACTTTTGCCTGGTACATACACCAGAGAATTTTTTCCATCCTTCCTTTTTCTCTCTCTCTCTCTCTCTTCAGTTTTCTTCGTCACTATCCCTTGGGTGCCCGTTACTCCAAGCGCCCGTGGTGTACTACTGAAGTAGAAGAAAAAAGTCGAGCACAGCCTCAGACTTCTTGCACCACTTTACTTGGGATAAAAATAAAAAATCATCTCGAAAAAGTTACACTTTCGAGAGTTTTAAATAATTACTCGTACACGAATGGTTGGGAAAATATTTTCAGAACGTTGCTATAGAAAAACGACAAAAAATATACATTTATATCCACAAAAAATGAATTAAGCATTATAGTTAAACGCGAGATTCATTTTGACTTATTTTCATTTATAATTAAATTTCTATTTTTGGACTCATTTTTCTTTTCAATGAAGTTATTTAAGCCAGATAATTTTCACAATGTAACATAAATTTACACGATTCGTTGACATTCGAAAGCATCACTCGTTCGTCCATGGAGAGGAACGAAGAGAGAGAGAGAGAGATATTTTTTCTAGTGATTTGATTTACAGTGAAAGAGACAGCTTCCGGTTCAGGTGTCTTTACGGAACCAATGCTCTCCAAGAGTAGAAGTCGATAGCATTTTCTCCAAGTCTTAACGTCGCGGTAAATCAGTAGAGAGGTATACAACCTTGTGCTGCTCGAGAGATACGAAGCGGACGAAGGGGAAAATAAGATGAAGGAAAAGCAAAAAAGAAGAAAAAAGGAGAAAAATATAAGGGAACTCTGGAAAAAGCTGAAGAAGGACGAGAAAAAATGGAAGCGGTCGATAAAAACGTACCCAGAAAAGCCCTATTTCTGTTTTCAGGATATATGAAAACTACGAGGGCTACGAAAAAAAAAAAAAAAAACCGGAAGTCATGAAGGAATAAAAATTCAAACTTATTGAGCGATACCGTTAACGACAGATTTGATCTCGATTCATGAATGATTCTGGGATGCAAAGCATCTGCGACGGAGCTTGTTAAAGCAAAAAATTTAAAGATTCAAGAGTCGAAAAGAAAAAAAGGAATTTTCGAAGATCTCGAGCGAGAAAATGAATTGGACCATTCCTGTATTTCTCATCATTTTTTCAACGAACCAACGAGATATTTTTCTATCGCGCTACCAGTACACGATCAATTATGCAAATAAATTCGTTTCAGTTCAAAATTTTTTCTTTCACGAATTTTCTCGATGTAAATCTCGAAAGTTTTACTAAACTTCGTGAATATAACCGCACTTTTACAGCGCGTGTTCTTCCTTCTCGTTCGACGCTATTCCTCATTTTTCCTTTTTTGATTTATCACTCGGTCAACAAACAAACTGCGAAAAGTTGGACGACATAAATTTGTCCGTCGGTATATGATTAACCGACTGATAACAAATATCTATTTGTAGATTGAAGTGAAAAGTACCCTCGTGTATATGTACAAGTTGTAATTACGATGAAAACCTTTTTGGAGTGTCATTTTTTGTGTTATTTATTTTGAAATAATCATTAACATCATCATCAGTTCATTGCGTATTGAAAGAAAGAAAAAATCGAATGATTTGAACTCGCAACTTTATTCTCACGTCTGTTCAAGCAGGACCACGATCTGAAACTCTTCAAAATTTTCATATCTCCACACGTATCGTTAGCAAACTCGAGTTTTGCCCAACTTTTATTTCTCTCTTAGGTTTTCCTCCAACGTTTTCAGGGACCAGGGCTCTGCGTAACGGAGACGACACGTTCTTTCCTTTTTTCGTTTGTGTTTTTTTTTCTCTCGCTCTGATTCTTTTGTTGGTAGACTTTCGCACTCGGATTATCGTAATTTTTTCGACTTTTTCTTCTTCTTCTTCTTCTTCACCGACGCTTTGGAAGACTGCCAAGTGGTGTTTGCGACATTTGTATTCGCAGTAGATCAAATTTTCAAGGATTTTCATGGTAGATACGAGAAATTTCATATTCCAAGACAAACAAAATAACTTTTTCTTTTAATTATGCATCATTCATGTTTTATTTAATAAAACAGAATTTATTTTATTTTCATCAGCTTAGTTCGAGAATATTCGTATCAAAATACTCATGAAAATGGATTAATGAAAAAATCGGGAATATCATTACAAATCGCTGAAGAAGACCATTGTGAAAAGTAGAATGATCCTTTTTCAATGACTTACCACATGTTCGTAAGCGCAGCCTTCCAACAAAAATGTTTTCTTTTTTTTGTGACTACGGAAATCAATTATTTTTATTTTTTTTTTTTTTTCAACAAAAAAAATGTGAGTTTCGATCGAAAGAGTTCCTTTTTTATTGGGATAAATGTTTGAAAAAAATGTGCCGAGGATCTAGTGTAGGGTACGAGATAAAAATGGGGAATTTTTGGTTGGGAGGTCATTTGGGATTGGAGTATATCAAAGAGATCGGAATTGAAGAGGTTTGATGACAGTAACCGGAAGTGACAGTTGGTTTCGCTATGACACCGAATAGCAATGGTATATATCGAGTGTGGGGGGAGCTAATTCAAGGGATAGTTAGTGTCGGCCGGTTAGTTTACGCGTAATATACGTCAGAGACTGCGTAGATCGTAGAGCACAGATTCGCACATGTGGTTACAAATGGATTCACGCATAAATAGGTCGAATAAGGAGAAGGAGAGAGAATGGAATAGGAGGAGGGAGTCGTCCGGACAACACATTGACACGCAAATATAGACAAACACAGTGGAAAGCTATCATGATCAGCCAGGCAGTGCAGCATTCATCAGTTACATACACGAACAGAGCAACATTAACTGTTATCGGAGTTACCCAGTTATCAATCATTATTCAGCTTCATACACGCCCATATCGGCTCTACCCTGCGTATACCCCGATAATTTCCCCCCCCCCCCCCCTTTTGCCGGAACAACCAGAAGGATTTGAGCTAGAACATTCACGCGCGAATAAGCTTCGGCATAATTATACCCAACCGATCTTACCTTAATATTCGACTATGCTTTAACTCCTAACTACCTGTGCTATATCCCTCTCTTTATATTTCTGCTATTATTCGAGTCAGGAAATTCGGAGATTCCTGTACCATGCTACTGAACCAATTAGATTCTCTCTTCTCGTGTCCGCACTCGCAATGCCACAATCAACCGTCTATATACCCTTGATGCAACACTTGCTCAAGCCTTCGAAATGCCCAATTTCCACCTTTTCTCAATTAGATGAATTTATATCGAAGGGGAAACTAAGCTGATATTTCTTTTGACTGCTTTTGCATTTTCTCAAATTCACTCCTTATAATTAAGCTCTCTTCATCTTGTCTGGTCTATGAGCACAATTCGTTGGTGTTATTTTCTGTGAACTCTGTTGCAAAGAGATTCTTTCGAAGTAACGAACCGTTTGACAGGTCTTTGAATAATGGATAAAACTTGTATTCTCTTTCCCAGCACGTTGAAATTTTGAGAGAAAAAAAAACGCATAATTAAAGCTCAGGAGATTTAATCGTGAAAACATTGAAGCTGGCTCGATCGTTCGGCATCGAGAATATTGAAGAAGCACTCAATGATGCTAATGATAAACGTCAAAGAGAACGATTTCCTAACATTGCACTTATACCGAGCCCCATTATAACCGGTTCATTGAAAAGAGAGGAAAAAAAACACTCTTGTAATAATTCGAGCATGAAAATGCTTCAAAGTCGATTAATTTCACCGAGAACTTGAAGTCTTGAATATAAATGATAAAAAAAAAGACTCAAAATACTCTTGGGCTAATTTTTTCCAAGTAGTCCACGAGTGCTCTTGTCAAGGACAAACCATTGTATGTATAGGAAAATACTTCGAGTTCCATCTCGAAACGAGAGGGATCTTCATCTTGACGAGAAAAAAAGAAAAAGAAAACATCTTCAAACTGAAGCAATTAAAAATTCCTTCGCACGAACGAGAAGCATGTTCAAACCAGCAAGTTTTTCATTCGCCAAGATTCACTTTTAATTTATGAAGCTCAGAGATCCTCGGAATGAGGGATAAGCTGCTGTATATGCATGTATAATTTGGTCTCAATGCGTCGAACCTAGATACTGGGAGTGAAGGAAAATTAGGAAATTTTTATACACATCTTATGAAATTCCTTGACTCGGTTATATGCAGCTCCCCACCCATCGAGCTTAGTAAATTCAGCTGATGGGAAATTAAATTTCGACATTTTCCCTGGTCAACTGTCAAAATTCTTTTCTTATCTTTCAAACGATTCGTTCTGCTTTCTACACGAATGCAAACAACCTCGAGCTATACCCAGCTCAATGTGAGAAGAAATTGAATGACCGATGTCTTGTGACATTAGGGAGATTGGCTACACACAACAATGTTGCCATGTTAAAAGCATAGGAAAATTCGAAATGATTAGAATTCAATGAAATTTGGTGAGCATATTCTTTTGGATTAAATATGAATATACAAATTTTTTAAGATTTTTCTTCTACATAGTTTTCGAGTAATTCAACACTAGAGTTTACATCCGTAAGCATAGGATTCTGATATATATAGGTATATCTTTTGCATATTGTAAACCCCAATTATTCGACAACTATGTAGACGAAAAATTTGAAAAAATTTGTCTCATTGCATTTGATGCTGAAGAATGTTATAACTAAATTTTATTAAATTCTCATCATATTCTCGTATGTAGCCACTCACCTTAACCAGCTTCGACCGAAAGCTCCAATCGTGTAATTAGGGCAACAGGATCAAAACAGCTCGTAGTACATACTCGAATGACTTCCACTTCTTGGGGTGGTGATCCCCACGCTCTGTCATTGCGATTGAAGCTGAAAGAGCACTCGGTATCGTCAATCAGCGATTTCTAATTAATGACAGCGAATGAAAGTGGGAAGATAAACTTAACAGAGGAACTGGAGAGAGCGAATGACGGATTTAGCAATGAGGGTTATGATCGTATCAAGATGTGGTTCGTATTCAGAAATGCCGGAATAGTGTTTCTGTAAACGATGGCATTATAGAAGGATCGCGTGATGGTTTACTTGGAATAAATAGAAACATGAGAAGATGCATGACGATAGCGATTCCAGACTGACAAATATCCAGAGTCGTGTATTCGTGTCACATGACATCATTGGAATTCTACTCGTCAATGCATCCATCCACGAGCGAATGCACGAGCTCTCAAAGTGTCGTTGCATCTGGTAAGCTAACTGTGTACACGGTACCGTGAAAATCCATGAACCAAAACATGGGCGAATGTTATCGTCTGTACACGATAAAACGGTCCTGGAACGCTATCGCCTTTGTACGTGTAGAGGAGCGGGCTTCTGAGTGGGCAAATTACGTTGGAGTGAAAATGTAACGCGGAATGTTGTGTGTAACAGGCGTAAGAAACGTCAATGACGTTGTTCTCTCGTGCATTCGTTCGCTTCGAGCTATTTTTAAAAATCGTGTTACAGCTTTCTGAATGAAACTTTACTTCGTTCAGGAACTCGTTTTATTTCACGGCTAAATGGAATTAACGAGACTCGAGTACGCCTCTCGATACCGCTTTTTTTTTTCTTTTTTATATTTTGGTATTTTTCATTATTGGATTCTTTTTCCATTGTAACTTTACTTTTCAGCTGTCGAAACTTCAACATCATTCTTCGCATTATTTACAATTTGCTCCATTGAACCGTATTTTTTTAGTGAATAAAAATGTGAAGAAAAAAAAAAAATATCTATAGATGATTCCGACAAAACGCATTTCCGTTGTGTAGGGAGCACAAAAGAAAAATTTTCAATGCATTCCAGCTATAAAATGTTCTACATCAGTGAATTTTGTGAAAAGTATCCAACCTTCATTACTTTCCGTTGAGTTTCAATTAAACGTGATTTCGTAGTGATGAAATTTTAAAAAAATGTAAAAAATACAAAAGCAGACATTTTGTTGCGTTCCGACTACACAAATTCCAGCATTATTGAAATTCCTAGGTAATTCCGATGCGAAATTATTTTCGCAACTTGAGAGCGTATCAACATGAGAGTCGAGAAATTCGAAACGAGATGTAAAAAAGACATTCAAGAGTTTAATTTGTTTAAAAAAAAACAAAAAAAAACTGAAATAAATCAAGTTGATATGAAACGTTGGAAAATTCGACGATATTCAACGAGAATCAACGATTGAACGAAAAGAGAAAACGATCTTCCTGTTCTTCTTGACTCTCAAAATATTTCTATAGCTGGACGAAGCCCACTCAATTTCAGACTTTATTCACTTTGTTGTCGATATTCGAGAAAAAGAAAATATTTGGACTATCCGACAGTATCTCGAGTAACGGAAAAATAATAAAACGTTGCCGGTGAAAGATTGAATTCCAAGATATTCGAAGGCTATATATGTATAGACGTATGTTTGGCTCGAATGGCTCTCGGTCGGTGTGCTGAATCGGTTACGGATATCAGATGTTTTTCTTCTCCTGCTTCATATTAGCTCTGTCGAAAGAACCTGCTCCATTCATCCTTCTTGACCTTCGTGCGAAATTCTCTCACATACGATTGTCTTTTTATCGAACATCGTCGAACGAGATATCAATCGAACTCAAAAGCATGAAAAAAAAAAAACAAAAAAAAAATTCAAACGTAAAAACAATATTAGTGTGAGTAATATTTCGTCAGCTTTCATGATTTTCTCTCATACTTTAATCACAACTATCATTTCCGACGAATAATTTATCATTCTTCAAGTATTTCTCATATAAAATTCAACTTTTTTTTTTTCACCGAATGCTTTTTCTGTAAGAATATTTGTCACGAAAAAAAAAAAATGCAGGCTAGTAAAAATTCGTATCAAAGACCGAAATCTAAAGTTTATGCCTCGATAGCGACTCTCGACGTTCGTATTTGGATATCACCCTCCACTTCCCTCGAGTTAACGACCCGTGTTGTGACCCTCATCCCCTAAAACTTGGCTGATGCACGCTCGAAATAACTAAAAAAAGCTCGAGAAAAATCGACCTACGATTTCTCTTGAAAATGAAACAGGAAGAGGGCATACGACCATGCAAATTTTTTGCAATAAACGTCATTTCACTAACGAGACTACTTTGCAACGAAAAACTAATCCCGATCTGCATTTGGTGAGTGGTTGAGTGGTGAAGAAAAAAAAAATAAAATTAGAATTCGTATACAGTTTTGATGAATTTTTTTGTTCATTTTATTTTTACTCATTACTCAGCTAATTATTTCATTTGCTCGAGTTTCAAAAGTATTTTGTTTTTTTTTTTTTAATTCAGCTTTTTAAATTCAACTCTTGAATAGAAATTAAGAGCGAATCAAGTTTTAGGTCACCGGTAAATATGAATTGAAAAGTAATAACGATGATGAAGGCGAACGAAATATGCTTACCGCGTTCCAAGCGTTTTCTTACGAGGTAAAAAGAGTCTCGCACTCTTGGCCATTGTATTTGCTTTATTACCATTAATTTCTTGGCTCGCGAATCCGAAATATTCACGTTGGAATTGTCTCAAACGGGCAGTTGTACAGTTTAAATGGCATATTCAAGGAGGCAAGAGAGTCCTGCACGAGTTTCGAGACTCGTAACGAGACTTTTCGTAACTGCCAACACGTGACACCTGCTTTCAACGGCTGCGTTTTTTCTTTTCTTTCCTTTTTTTTTTTAATCTTTCAACACCTCGAGAAAGAATAAGAGGGAAAGAGCTTCATTCATACCACGTTCACCTTTATTTCTCATTTTCATTCTTAGATTCTCTCTTCCGGCGGGCGAGAAACTTGGCGACTGCTTCTCACGTCTCTTTCTCAAGAATTGAGAGGCAATGAGGATCGACTGAGACAACATTCCATGAAAAATCACAGTTTTTAATTCAAACTTAGTCCAATTTCTCTTTTGATTCACAATTCCAAACATTATTCGTCACAAAGACCACGGAATATTGAACACGTTTTATAACGTCATATATTTTATCCTAAAAAATGAATTAGTCATACGAATAATCATATATCTTCCGTCAGATTTTGTATATTTCCAAAGATACAATGTCTCATAAAACGATTTTATCTTCTGACCAGACGTGGCCCCGCTTGTTGTGCCATTTAATAAATTTGCAATTCCACTAACTCGAGAGTCGTATAACTGAGTCGGAAAACGACTGTGATTCGTCTCTGTATAGCGTAAATCCTTCGGATATATAATCGTCCGATCCGGATTACCCCAAATTCGTTAATTCGATACTTTTTCGTAATACTTTCTTTTACGTGAAGAAGTAACTCATCGCTGAATTTGCACGCTTGGAACAGTGCACACGACTCCGGCGAGAAACTACGAAAATCCCACTGGGAAATAAAAAGAAAAACTGTCTATTTTTTTGTTACTATTTTTATCCTTGTTTTTTTTTTTTTTTTTGTTTTTTGCGAGAAACGCTGCCCGAAAAGGTATCAACTTGAGATCAGAATTGCAAAGAGAATCACCCCATTGGCAACAGCACTTCTGTACGCGATGCGACGGAAAGTGTAATAGCGTGCTGGGAGAGGCGAGCAGAGACTTCGATCGAAAAACTCGAAGAGCATTAAACCAGTCGTTCCATCGTTGATAACCTTGCTCCTCCTCGGGTTCTCATACGGAGTTACCCGAGAGAGTCTCATCCGGCATATTCCAAACAACCACAAACCAGCTACCACCGATGCATTCGTATATTATTTACTTTGAATATAAATATACGTGTACAAATTATTTATTCCAGTCCTGGGAAATCATACAGTTACAACTTCTCTCCCGATCTCCGGATCGGTAAAAAAAAATTCACGCGCGACAACGAAACTTTTTCATTTCCATCGGGAAACTTTGTAATTTATGAAAATCCCGGGGATTCCGAGACTTCTGAAAATCTTACCATGATTTCGTGTCGCATTCTGTACTCATGCACGAATCGATTCTACTCAGGGAATGTCTGTTGTAGGTTGTTTTTTTTTTTTTTTTTTTTTTAATTCGAGACTTTTTTTCTGTGCTTTCAGGTCGTGAGAGCAGCCAGCCCTGTTCTTCTCCGAGTTATCGTCCTAGGAGCATTTTTCATCTATTCAACCGTGAGTGTAAATTCAATACTGTGAAATTTTCATTTGAGTTTACGGTATCGATCGCGAGTTTTTTTTTTAGTCGTTGGGATTTGACTCGACAGGTGAAAATCTGTTTGACTACAATTAAATTGATTGCATCGAGCCTTTTTCCAGCAAGTGCAAAAGACATAATGTTTTGTTTTGTTTTTTTCAATTGAACGATCAATCGAAACAATAAAGCTCAATGACGCTCGGGGCGATATCCCATAATGGAAATCGCGTGTAATTCGATTTAACATAGAAATGACCTTAACGATAAAACTGCAAGCGACAGAGTCGAAAGCCGTTAAAGATGGCTAATGAGCCCGATGACGATTATGCAACGATTAGATTGTTACGTTTAGTGGAAACGAGCGGTTTATCCACGTTTTCAGACCATTACATCCGGAGCTCTTCTCCCAGAATCACACTTTCCTGTCTACCAATGGATTTTCGCATATATACTAGCACGCAGTTATACGGGTCGTTAACCTCTCAACTCGATCGTCGAGCCTCATCCCCTAAAACCGCCTCCTCCTCCTCTCTCTTTCTCTTTCATTACTCTGCCTAATTTTGTTAACTTTGATCTTCCCATGTCGCGAATCGCGTCGAAGCTCGCGATCTCATTTAACGTATATTCCGCTCATTCCCGAAAAAGTATCGATCCTCGACCGATGATTGCTGATGTTTCCGGGTCAATCAGAACGTCAAAGTGCTCGTTCGTATATTCCTAATCATCGATGCGATTACCCTTTCAAAGTGAGAGCAAACCTTTGATTATTTTCACAGATTTTCGGCTCTCCGAAAGCACCAAAATCTCGATATTCATTATTTTTTATTTCAAACAAAATTCTGTTAAATCACTCGTAAAATAAATTTTCTCGGTCTCGTTGTTTCGATCGGTTGAAAAATCAAATGTCATTCGATGCTCGATGGATGAAGCTGATAGAGGAAACCGGAAAAAAACGTTCGTAGCTCTAGGAATTCTTGCGAAGCCTCAAACAATCAATCAAATTCCAACATCTCGATTTCCCATAAGCGAATGGCGAAAAATTGCATTCCGAATAACTGAACAATGAAGAATTCCGTTTGAAATCGATGAATTTTTCCTTTTTTTTTTCTCGACTTTCAGACCATCGTAATGTACCCAAGGCCAAATGTGGTGACATGCACAATACGCGTATGGCTACGGGAAATTGGATTCTCTCTGACTTACGGTGCTCTCATGCTGAAAACCTGGCGGTAAGTATAGTGTCAGTTTTGAAGAATTTCTACGGTTTTTTTTCTTTTTAGAAAAAGCTTTTGCATGTTTTTTTTTCTTCGTTTTTTGGATTCTTCTTCCTACCTTGAAGCAGCACATGCTATAATAAAATTATACTCACTTTGATGTTCAACAACAACTACGGTTCATTCTACGGGACTTTTCATAATGCGAACAGGAATCTCAGGCTTTTAAGCACTTTGACGAGACGCCCCTTCCCCAGTACAATTTCCCAGCATCCACTTTAAGAGTCACGCTCGACGAACTTGGCAATTTTCTTAACTCATTATCCCCGTTAAATTATTGATTTTTCTATAATTATATTCGATAAGCTTCTCAGTGTCTTTGCGCTTTGAATTTTCATGGTTTTCTCATTTTTTTATAGTCCATTTATTTCGAGCCAGCAGATTTTATGGCTAATAAAATTAAAATGTTCAAAGAAATCTTACAATTAGGTGATAAATCAATCGATCGTTCGACTGATTTGTTTCTATTTCATGATTTTTATTAGCTCAGATACTAAAGAAAATTTATTCATTGCTAATAAAATGTTCCAGGAAAAAAAAATTTATTGAATTTTTTCAGCGGAACGCACTCTCTGACAATTCATTTCGAACCTTCGTCAATTCGTTCAAATTGGTTTGATACAGAATTTAAAAAAGGACAAAGCTTTTTGTGTCTTCGTGAAAAAAGAGAAAAAAAAAAAACAAAAACAAAAGGATGTGGAAAAAGAAAGAAATTTTAGAAAGAAAGCGAGAAAGAAATCACAAGTTACAGGAGAAAAAAAAAGAACAAAAATGGTATAACCGAGGGAAAGCGAAAGACGAAGAGAAAAGAAGAAAAAATCAAAGAGAACTTGTCCCCGTAGGATCGCGAGGATGTCAAAGCGATGTGTATATATGTATGTGTGCGCGAAAGTACGTTTCATCGGTGAGAATAATAGGAGCAACGGGGCATGAGTACCGAGATAAAAGACGACCTTATAAATTTCAAAGTCTTTAAAGCTTCCAGGCTACCATTGGATGGAACACTGTGATTATACAGGTAGAATGCACAGTGGAAATCGAGTCTGGAAAAGTGTTGGTGTTCCTGCCCGTTGTCGGGGCTCTGCTCTGGCTGCCTTCTGCATGTCGAAGCATTTGAAAATGGTTTCAAAAAAAAAGAAAGAAAAAAAAATCAGTCTCGCATCTAAAGAAAGTCTGTTGGAAAATCCCACAGCCATGAAATCGGAAAGTCTTCACAGTGATTCATACAAAACGCTGTCCGACAAGATTATTTTTATTTTAAAAAAGTCTTTCCATCCTCTGAAAAGCAAAAATAAATATAGAAGATGAAATTTAATTAGTTTCACCAGTCGTACGATGTTCATGAAATATTTTTATATTTCTTCAATAAAATTAAATAAAAATCAAACATAGATCCACGATCTCCAGCCTCAGCCATGTGTCTATACTTCTCAGCGAATTTAGCTTCGATGCAAAAGACAACTCTGTATACGCATTACTTCCAAGACAATGCGTTAAACGATCTACAAGTGAACAGAGTTCTCAGAACTACATCGAATTGAATATATTGCAACCATATACAAGCAATATGTACACACATAAAGCGAATTCTCTCTCGATACAATCCATCTGTTTCGTAGAAATTGGTATCCATCTAATTTCACCTTTGGGTGTATATCCAGGGGTCTGATATGCACTGAACATGTTTCATGATTTCCCATCTAGTCATCAAAGACAATATTGACTATTCGATTCTCTTCCTCCAAGATCCAATAATGTGAACATTATTGAACCTTGATCTATATCTCATTCGGTTAAAAGATTATCGTTTTGTTCAATATTATTTCGAGATATTGTTTGGAGAACAGCGCTGGAGAGTTGTTACATAATTTGGATATTTCGATTGAAGAAACAGTAAGAATAAGCAAATTTCATCATTTCTTTTTTGTCTCCACTGAGGATAAATAAAACATAGTTTAAGGAAGTTCACGCGAATCTAATGGAAATCAAAAGTTCCAACTTTAAGAGTTGAAATTTGGAAATATGCTAGAGATATACAGCGTTCAGCTATTCTCGGAATTATTATAGGATCTACCGTCTAGTTGTCGAGACAACAATAAACGAAAATCACATTTTTTTAAGGGTTATACATAGCCTCTTATGGCAGGCAGACTACCTATGCGACGTTTTGGAATTAACGAAATAGGATCCTCCCAACTTTAAAGAGTCAAAAACGAGAACAAGAAAATAGAATGTTTTCAGATGTCATTGATGCCTTGAGAAAGCCTTGTTACCGATTAAAATCACTTGGGAATGGAAAAAGAAAAACATTTATTTGAGGTTAACGAGTAAAATAACGACACAAACGGTGGAAAGTTTGACAACACCATGAGCCAGCTTTAACAGCTATTATTATATTAAAAATTTATTAAGAATAAATTTAAATCGTTTCTTTGATCATGCAAAAGAGCAAAAAAGTTCAGTTGCTTTTTTGAATCACAAGTAACGCAAGATCTTTCTTAAACGAACTCAGTGTGCGATTCTTGGGAAAAAAAAGAAAAAAATTGTGAAAAAGACCACTTTATTCTCGAGTGCCAAACGATTTTTGATTCTTTCAACGAAATCGTGAAAATATATTAGAAGAAAATCGATTAAATCATGAGAGTCAAATAATTTCTTTCGTACTGGTAAAATGCATTTGTTCGCGTATATTTTATGGTTACTTAAATATGAAATGTTTGTTTGAATCTCAATGATCATGTTGACCAAACGACAATAATTGGATGCAACAATAAGTTTATTTAAACAAAATTTTGGCACATCGATTCGTTCGATGACTTCGAAGTTTTGTTGATTCGTTTCAACCAAACTTTTTGCAACATTACAAAATTATTAAGACACATTTATTTGCTCGTATGAAACTAAATATTTTGGTTAACTGCGAATGAAATTTTTTTTCGTTATCTATCCTCACATATCTCCACAACACATTTATCTTTAAATCATCGCTATACTCTGAATAATCGAATCACAAAGCTTCGGAGAGGAGTTCACCTTTAAGAGGGATCACTTGGTGTGCAAACGGCACTGGTTCAAGTCGTCTCGCTACGTTTAACTCTTGATCCTATGTATGTATATATACATAAAGCTTGATCTATAGGTTACACACCATTACCATTTGGTGCTTTGCTCCAAGCATGCACACGAGAATACATATGTATACAAGTTATATTTTCCGTATACAAGGCTATACGTAAACGTAGCTTATTGGTTTTATGTGCTGTATGTTAAAATATAATTTTCTACGATGTGTCCACAGAAAGTCAATTATCAGCTTCAGACATTTCTCACACTTTCTGCGTACGTTAAGGAGTTTCGATACAAAAGGCAAAATGTTAAGAAATTAATGAAATTTGGTGATAATGTTCTTCAACATCAAGTACGAAACGACAAATTTTGTTCAAAATTTTCTTCTACTCAGTTATCGAGTAATTATGCATTAAAGCAGATTTCTTATGCCCGGAGTATATACCTATATATATGGAAAGGCTATGCTTATACACGTGAACTTTAGTCTTCAATTACTCGATAACTGTGTAGAAGAAAAATCTGAAAAAATTTGTATTCTCAAATTTGCCACTAAAGAATATGTTCATCAAATTTTATAAAATTCTTAACTTTTTGACAATTTTTTGTGTGTTTTAACATGGTTTAGCATGGCAACATTGTATCGCCTGTACCGAAACTCGTTAATATCGAAGAAAATATAGATGATTTTTCAAAAAATGTTTTTTTTTTTTTTTTTTTTTTTTTTTTTCATGAACATTACATTTCCCAGAAGAAACGAACTAATTTCTTTATCGAATTAAATCTCAATGTTGATACTCGCATTATCTGAAAGTTTCTACGGAATTTCGTGTTTTTTCGTTAGAACCGAAAGTTTTTTTTTTTTCTCATTTCTTTCAGCTTCTTCTTTTCATTCTTTCATTCGTGTAACGGTAATACGAATAGTTCTGAAAATACTGAAAGCGTTGGTTTTGGCAGGAATATCGGATGAAAAATCAGGTCTGATCATTCATGTTCGGTTTCTAAAGATTCGAAAGCTTTTCTCGTTCCTCGATTCGAGCTGACCATAGTGAGCTCGCCAGCGAAGCTAACGGCAAAAAAAAAACAAAAAAAAAAAAAAAAATTGGAAAGATCGTTTCGCGATGCTCCCGTACCTGAAGAAGTTCATCTTTTTCTACAGCTTTTTCACTTTTTCGATTCGTACGGGCAAAAGCTTGTTTAGAAAAGAAGTCTGAAAGCGCAAACGAAAGCGAGAATAACCGAAAAGAAAAAAAAATGGTCGGGGTTGTGATAAAACGAGATATGGGCGGAGAGGAGGATCTTTAAGACGCTCGGAACCTGACAGAGATCGATGAGACCAGTAAAGACTCCAATCGTTTTCCAGCACAGCCTGTGAAAAACCAGACTCCTTTTCCTATGTATATATAACCATATATAAATGTACATAGAGAGAGAGAGAGAGAGAGAGAGAGGGAGAGTACATTGCAGGTATTCGAGCTGTAACGGTAGACCGTTTTGCGGTGACACGGACTCTCTTAAGATTTTTGCGACGATAAGCGACGATCGGATGTCCACACTTTAAAAACTTCCGTCCGATAAAATTGGAAACTACCTTCGAGGGAAAAAGAGAGATAGACAACAAAAAAAGAGTAACTTTCGTCGTTCAGTTGCCCACAAATGTGTTATATATAAGTTCATAAAAAAATGCATTCGAAGACATTAACGAATGGGAAAAATAAAAAATAAACTTTTATAAAATTATTTTAACATGTCGCTTATTTTAATCGCGTGAGAAAAGGAGTAAACAAAAATTGTACATCAATTAAAATTGTTCACGATTTTCAATACACGATTTTTCGTTCTCGACGGATCGATCCAGTATCATCGAACCTTTTTGTTTTTCTTCTTTTCATTACAGAATATCCGTGATTTTTCGTGTCAAATCGGCAAAAGCTGTCAAAATAACGGACATGAATCTCCTGAAAAGACTCGGTATAATCGTCACGATATTTACGGTTTTTCTTGGGATAAGAACACTGGTCGCACCTCCCGTTGTCATCGTTGGACGCACCGCTGATGATCTTAAAGCTTATCTCTGTCGAACCGATTGGTGGGACCACAGTTTCACAACGCGTAAGTCAAATTTATCTTCTCAATTGTTTTTAATACGTAATAAAAAAAAAATAAAAAAAGTCTCACGAATAAGTGCTCACCGATTCTGGTATTATCGGAATTTTGCCGATGCGAATACCGTAGCAAATCAAACAACGTCATATCCCAGAAGAGAAATTCGTAATAAAGTTTTCACGGAAAACATTTTTCACAGAATATTCCATCGTTTAACTCAATAGAATTCCGTTGAATTCCACGAAATCATGGAAAAATTGCGATGTGTATTTCGAAATCAAAAGAACCTTTCAATACTTTTCGAAATTCGCTAACAAATGAAAATTCGTGAAAAACTTTTTTTCAAGCTCCAACCTTTCCAATCATTTTTTATTTGACTTTCCAATAATTGTGTAGTTATGCGAATCGCCAATTATTTGAATATTCATACATTGAATATTCATATATCGAATCGAAAATTATTGGAATGTCGGTAGGTCAAAAATAATTTATTAAAAAATACAAAAAAAAAATAATAACGAGATGGATTTCGTGTTCCATAAAAAAACTGAAATTTTAATGAACAATATTTCGTTTCAACATTAATAAAAACAAACTTTCGAAGCATTGCAACTGAATATTTATTTTGTCCCGTAACGCGCGGTCCTGCTTATACGCGATTATCGTTTAATCACGAGTATAATTCTGTTTGATATGCCACGAAAATTATTCTGGAATAAAAAAAAAATAAAAACGACCAACTATTTTTAACACCCGAGAGGAGTACTGAAATGGTTCTCGAGGACTTTTCCTCATCGGATGAATTACGAGGGCCTCGTAAAAGTGAATAATTCAAGAGGCGATGCTGTGCATCCACTTTTATCGTTTCGCGATGTTGAACCAATAAAAAAAAAAAAATTAAAAAAAAAAACAAAGGAAACCGAAAGAAAAAAAAAGGAAATATAAAATACAACTTTGGCAGCTCGAGCCTCGCTCCAATCGTAAATCTTTTTGCATTATATACTCGCCTCGTATGGATATATCTGTAATATTAAATTTACGAAATATAAATCGTATTTCTAGGCTTCCAGGATACCAACGTGAACCACTTTTTTCTATCTCTCTCTCTTTATCATCGAATCGAATTAATTTTTATCTTCTCCCTCAGCATTTTTGCTGTCATTATTGCAGATTCATTTGTATTAAGGACGCACATTCGTGCCAATAATTGAATCCATAAAGTATTCGATTAGTCGAGGCTTCGAAGAAAATCTCATCGTCAGTAGATTTAATTATCCGGAGACCATTGAATTTTCTTTCACCATCGGCATTCAATTTTTTTTTCGAAAAATTTCCTCATTTTTTCAAACTCCGTAGAACCATTTTCAAGCTATTAGAAAAAAAAAAAGTATGAAAAAAAAAACCCACCGGTCCAGGAGTATCGTGATCGAACGATCCATTAATTAATTATTCAAACGATCATTATCAGAAATTTCAAAAGTTCAAACGAAAGAAAAAAAAAGAAAAAAAGTTTCGAGCGAATATCGATTTTCACTTTTTTTTCGAGCTCGCACATTTTTTATTTTTTATTTCCTCCATACACGAAAAGTCACGAGAAAGAAACGAATTGAAGATTTTGTCCCGGCTGAAATACGGTCACCTCATAATTCTGCATACTTTCGAATAGAATTTATGAATTACTGCCATATTGTCGACGAGCATGGAATACAAACTTGACAATACCGATGTCGCGCAGAAAGACACCCTCGTACGTGATACTCGTGAAACAACAATATGGCAATTATTCAAATGCCTGGATATTGTTACAAATGCATACCGGTTTGCATGCAGAGAACTGTGCCTGGGTCATTGAAAATTTGTTTGGCATCCTCCGCGTTGAATTATTACAGTCGTAAAAACAAATTATTCAACGACAATATACATAGAGTCATCGTAGCATTTGTATCATTTCCGGAAAACATTTTCTACGAAATCTCGCGAATTCCGGTCGCGGAATCGAACTACTTATTTATGGATTGCGCGTCGACGTGGTGGAAATGAAAAATCTTTTTGCAATGCTCGACTCATATTTTAAACGAAAAAAAAAAAAAAAAATGATAAATAATAAAAATGTTTTGAAACGAAGAAGAATCTTTTGGATTGTTGCGAATAATAATCAATTGATAACGAATAATAAATCGAATGTCAAAGATTTCAACGAATTCTTAATCGAAATGTGTGTAAATACTTGATCATTTTGGCTCATCTATTGATCGGATACGTGAATGAATTTTCAACGAAAATTTTAACGGCTTAAGACAATAACCGGTTTCGTATAAATTCTTTGCAACGAGAGAATTCTTTTTTTCTGACATTTATACGGTAACGAATGTCTCTGAGGGTGAAGTAAAAGAGGAAAAACAGAGTGAATGAACAAGACGTGAAATCGGGTGCGAAATTTATACTCTCGAGACACCGTTGAAAGGTTCAACAAGATTACATTTAGTATGGAAACAAGAAAGAGAGAGGGAGAGAGAGAGAGAGAGAGGGAGGGAAAGAAAAAAGATTTTCAGAGAATTGCTCCTCGTGGTTATTCAAAAAGAACGTCAAGGTGCGCGAGACTAAGAAGCAAGAAAGCCAGATTTCCTTATCCCGTTTTTAATTCCGATATTTCAGAGGGGAGATTTAACAGCGTAGAAATACAGAGAGAAAAACACCGGAAGGATTATTCCGATGACATTGAAGAATGAAGATTTAAGCAAGGCTCCTTCGCACCCTTTATTTCCTCGCCTCAATGAAAAAGTCATACACCTCGAGTTTCCAACAATCGCGATGAATAATTGAAAGAAAAAAAAACCCAAAAATTCCCATTGGATCGAATATCCGAATTGTCTTGAAAAATTTCTAGAAATATGTCATAGAAAACTGTTTCACGCTGTTTGTACCCTCAGAAAAAATATCTAGTACATTCAACTAAGATTTACTCGAATCAAATTGATTTTATTTTTCTTTATATCACGACCTGATAAAGCTCTATCCATTTTTCCCATTTTCAATTTAAATTATAAAATAATATAAGCAACGCCTAAGACGCGTTATAATAGAAACTTTCCAAAAAAAAAAAAAGTTTGATTGAATACATACGTCCGATTGAATAATAATGATTTTTTAATAAAACTCGAATTTTTCATGCATAAAATCGTTCATTAAAAATTCCCTCTTTTACTGTTTCATCAGATTTATTTTCGTCGATCATTTTTTCATTAAAAATAAAATTTCGACGTGTTTTCTTATGGTCTGAGTACACATCCTTCCAAACGTTTTATTATTATTCCGAACCAGGTTCTCCGTCGAGCTCGGGAAAAAAAAATGAAAAAAAAAAATCTCGCTAAAGAAAAGACCTCGGAGGTAAAAGATTTTTCTTTTTTTTTCCATTTTCTTCTTTTTCATCTTTTGCTTCCAATGAATATAAGCAATGGGGATCTTATGGTAATCCGTTTTAAGAGACAAGCCCAGATATATATACATATATATATATATAGCTACTCGCGAGTAGAACACGTCGCGGTGCATCGAACGGGATATGCAAGCTGAGATATACCCAGTAGGAATGGACCCAAGTTCTTTTGCTATTTTGATAGCACGAAGAAAACGTTTCTGGGCGTTATGACGCGTTATTAAAATTCCATTATATCCACATATACATATAAATATGCAAACTCGAGATAAATATAGTTAATAAATACAAATTGAGATTCTTCAGCGGTTATTCCTCGAGCTGTGGATATTTTTCAACGAGAAAATCGCGGCCAGCCAGCTTCTTTTATTTTTTTTTTTTTTGTAAATTTGCGGTTTATATGGAACGGAAAGGAGTGCGACGGGCAATTCTGTGATTTTACGCTGAATTTATTATCCATGAAAATTCAAACGCGAAGAATTTATAAAACGTTCTCAAACATTGTGCTCGTACTGAATGAATTTTCAAAATCCTCCAACTCAAACGAAAATCAAATCTCAAGTTCCGAAAAGTTTTTACAAATACATCTCCGATACGAATATAATTCCTCGAAAGAAAGACGAGGAACCTTCCGAAATTGATCGACATATTTATCATACCCAATTAAAAAAATCGGATAAATTCATCCAAGTTTCCATCCAACTACAATTTTTCATTCCAATTTAATATTTTCAAATATATTGATGAGAAATATCTGTGAATAAAAAAAAAAACCGAAAATATATACGCAGGAACAATAAAAAAATATATTTAAAAAAGATTTCTTATGTTTATTCTGACTTCAGTGGAAGTGATGTTTCTTGTATGGGGAATACGACTGTGCATAGTCGTCCGTAAAGCACCGTCCGAATTCAACGAGAGCCGTTTCATTTCAATGGCGATATACAACGAATTTCTTCTATCTGTTTTCCTCAACGTATCCATGTGAGTAATTTTTCATTTAAATCGAGTAAACACATTAGTTCGCCTCCAAATTCTATGGAAATAAATAAATTTCAATAAGTCATTGAAAAAGAAAAAAAAATAAATGTTCGCCATGAAAAAATCAACGTCGACAAAATCTATTTGACTTTTTATCGCAATTTCATCGTCGGTTCATTGTCAATGTGCCATGAAACGCCCCATCCATCAACGGTTTTTCGATCATAATATAATAAATTAAGGTGTACAGCAGAGATGCAACGGTCGAGCAATTTTCAGCGAAACAGCCTTCGCTAAATATACGGTCGCATTAGACGTTAGAGTCCTCCCAAGAGAGCAGAGCCTCTGTGAGCTCTCGTAAGTGGAAGAGTTCCGTACCGTTCAGACTCTCTAACTCGGACCTTATGTTGCCTGCCACTCGCTATCACTGCTCTGTACAGGGTGGTCCATTTCGAAGATCAACAAATTTTTCCTATTTTTCTTTATCGATAACTTCCATTCGACGATGATGATTTTCATCGACTTTATATTTATTATTTTCATTTATTAAAACGACGAATCAAGGAGAGTTGTAATTTTTTTAAATGATTCATAAAATTCGATCATTTTGAATGGGGATTAAGAGTTTCTTGTTTATCAACGAGAAACACGATCGTTGGAATTTTGTTTTCGTCGCAAATTCTTATGAAATTGAATTTTTTTATTAAAAAATTTTTTCTCTTTTAATTGTTTTCGAAATTCGCGTTTCAAGCTCTTCGAAATAACGTAATTAAAAAGTTTTTTATTGAGCACTTTTCGACGTTACGAGGAGCACCAATTTTTCGAACCTTTCGGTTGGACCACCCCGTGTATATTACACATCGACACTCGACCTCAGGCAGCTTTGTTAAAGGTCTTGAAAGCCCCCGTTGCATAAGGCTCGTAAAATTTCTTTTCGACAGCCAAAGTGCACTCGAAATTGTTAATGAACAATTTTTGCGCGAGCATTTCACTCATCGTTGTACCAACGAAAATTTAATGACTTTCATACTTGATAATTATGAACGATTTAAAAATTTTTTTTATCTCAATGGGCATGGCAACTGACGATTTTTAATGAAATAATTGATGAAAATAATATCATGATAAATTCTTTTGCTTTTCTTTCGTTTTATATTCATAGCTCGCTATTTATTTTATTTTATTTTATTTTTTTTTTGCAGGTTCTTCTTACAGTCCCCAGCGAATCCGGACTTACTGTACATCATATTTTTCTGTCACACCCAACTCACCGTCACTCTTCTTCTCTGCCTCATATTTGGCAGCAAAGTGAGTAAATATGTCTGTTTTATTATTATTATTTGTTTTTATTTTTCCATAGGCATAAAAATCATTAAAATTGATATGAATTTTTGAAAATTCGTCATGCAAGTATTCTTCGGATATTCTCTTATCAACAACAGCTTTTTCGGGGTTATAATCGAATATAAATAAAATGGGACGTAACCGGGGGAAAAAAAATGTCAAATTAACGGTAAAATACTGATTAAATTAAAGGAACAACAAGAGTCGTTGAATAACTTTCGTCGAACTGAATTTTCTTGGGACATTTCGCGTGCACCTCTCGGTCGTTTTCTCTTTCATGACTATAAATGAGTTTGTCCGTTGCAGCTGGTAATGGTAAACAGGTACAAAATATCAAAAGACGAATGAGAAATAAAAAATAAATAGAAGAAATCTCAGACGTTGGTTTTTCTTTCGTGCAAGAACAAAAATAAAAATTCAGAAAAAAAAATTAGGCCAACGATGCTTTCTTGCTACGATGTCACGAATTTTTCTTCGTTTCGTGCCACGTTAGCATAGGGTAAAAAACGAGACGAGGGATGTTAGAAAAAAAAAAAAAAAAAAAAACAGAAAAAAAAATATTATAAACGAGAGAAAAAGAATAATCGAAATAAACGAATGTCACGCAGGCATACGTAGTTTTTCGAGGAGGTGGAAAGGAGGACGCGGTTGGCAAGCTTCAAGGAACGGGCAAATTTATCGGAAAAACGTGCCGGACGCAAGGCACGAGCAACCAGACCAACTCGATTTCCCTGCAACAGGGAAACTTCACCGAAGAAGCCGATGGCGTTACGGTGAGAAAGAAGAGAAAATAATACTCCAGTCTCTCATCTCTCCTTGTCTTTCATATCTTTCCTTCTGTCCTCACACTCAAAAGTTCTTGCGATAAAGAAAAAAAAAAACAAAAAAGCTTCAATTGGAGGTTTAAAAAGTTTTTTTTACAAATTGTTCAACCGTCCTTCGAATTGCGATTGCTATTCAAACGTCCTCAAACCTTTTTTCGACTTCAATCAGCGATCCGTTAGTCCGGAAATTAAAATCTCGAGATTTCGAGTAATTTTTTATCAACTCCTTATCGGTGCAATGACTATTTCATTGGAACGGTGAATCGATGGGGAACGAGTGGATTCGTCAATAGAGCGGTGATCGAAACAATTTTTTTTCCATTTTTAGAATGTAACGAAAAACTTTACTGTTTCGAAGCAATGTTTGATGAAGAGATTATTGTTTTTGCGCGAGTTCTAAATAAAATGATCACCGATATACATGGCTTTAGGGATTTATTTCGTAAAAATAGATCGAACCAAAATATATGTTACATCTTTATTGAAAAATTAAAAACTCAGCATTCAATTTTATTATTCGAATCGTTATAAAATTAGATGAAAAACTAAATTTATGACTTCACGTATACCCAGAAAAAAAAATCTAGCCGATTCAACTAGGATCTACTCAAATCAAATGAATTTTTTTTTTCTTTGTCTCGTGACCTCATGGAGCTTCATTCAAATTTAAGAAATTATTTTCTTTGATTTTAATATTTTTATATTTGAGGATCAATCGAAAATCTAGTTTTTGAGATTTTCAATTTCATAAAGTTTTCACAATTTTGACGAGCATGTTTTGTTGAGCTGCAAAAGATACTTAAGATATTATTAACAATATGATTAATATTATTATTAATATTATTATCAATAATAATATTAATAATATTGTTAATAATTAATATTATTATTTTTATTATTATAATATTTCCATAGATCTGGAATCCTGGATGAGCATAAAAATTCACGACCGTCTGTTTGTTTTTAGACAAAGTCCGATCTGATTAAGTATTAAACTTGGGTTTCCGCTATTTATGCACATCCAAAGTGCAATTCGTACATAATAAATGTTTGGACGAATCTGTGCCACGCAATGGTCGGAGCTTTAACGTGGGTACCCGATTGAATGCACTCAAATAGAATTATTTATTTGATTAGAATACAGCTTTTCGGTCGAGAAAAATAAAATTTTTGTTTTATTTAAATTTTAGTAGATCGAAATAGATTTTTTTCTGGGTGTATACATTCTTTTCGTTTCGACGATATCCTGTTTGACATTTCGATGAAAATTTTTTCGAGAAAAGATTTTTTTAAAATTGTGACACCAAGCTGTCCTCGTGGGCTAAAAATACAAACGATTGTTGTTTACAAACGCTATTAGTTTCCGAACGAACGTGAGGTGAAAATATATAAATGCAAGAAAAATGAAATTGGTTGTATTTTTCAGGAGGAATTTCGTCGGTTATACGCACAGCTGGAATTGCTGAAGGAGAAAAATATGCGTTTGGGAAATCGTCATTTGGCGACGAAGATACAAGCGATGCAGGAGGCAGCAGGACGTGCGGAGACTCAGGTATCAACGATTCAAGCGATATCATCGAGTCTGCGATTATCGTCAGAAAAAACGAGTTCGTTGATAGAAGAGACGGAGGTATCGACGTTCAAGGAAGAAAAATCGCCGGATATTTATCATCAGGAAAAGGATCATCTCGAGGATTCAACGAGAAACAAAGGGGGAAAGAAAAAATCACTCGAAACGACGTCGACATCGACAACGACGACGACGACGAGAAACGTGACGAATTGTAAAACACGTCCGAGCATACAAATGGAAGAAAATAAAAATCATAATACGAAGGATAAAATGATCGAGGATTCCACGGTTTCCGAGATCTCCGAGACTTTCGAGGACAGGGATGATAAGGAGCTGTTCACGAGTAGACAAATAGGCGATAAGCCGGTTAACGAAATCGCTCTTGAAAATACCCTCGCCGTTGTCGATTTGTGCGCTGGTAAAAATTTGAAAAATTCAACCAACACCGAGAACGGTGAAGCTTCTGGAATCGTTGAAAATTCAACGAGGAACAAAGACGCGATTCCCGGTACATCGAGCAGCGGTACAAGTGCCACGAAAGAAAGGGCCAAAAATAAATCAGGGCACGCGCGTACTCATGCGATTGTCATCAATTTAGACGACAAAAGCCGATTTTCCGAAGAAGTCACAGTTTGAACTGACTACAATCTTTCCACTATTTTTTTTTCTTTCTTTCTTTCATTTTTTCCTCTATAAATTTTAGCGAAAAGTGATTTAAGCTTTAATTATTTTTCGATTATCGATCGATCGATTATCGAAATAAAACGATTAACCTGAAAAAAGTATAAAATCAATGATGAACTGCTGACAAAATTCTCAAAACGAATTATCAACTATATCGAAACAAATTTTTAACAGGACGAGAAAACATTCTCATTCGAGCCTCGAGGTGTTCCTGAGTGTAGCATATTGGGCGCGAGGATAATCAGAGTTCACTCGGAAATATTTCAGTACGATTTATTAATATTTCATTAGGATTGAAAAAAAAATTGTAACGAGAAAAGAGTCTAAAAAATTTTTTGACTCTCCTTCGAGTATGAAAAAAGTTGATTATTTTTGTTGTGATCCAAAAGATCAATGATAATAAAATAATACTGAAATATTCTCCGTTTGTTCCTCGAGTACGGGACGATAAATAGCCGATTTGTAAAAATAAATAATATCCGTACGGATACTAAAAGAGATCTCGATTGAAACGAGTCGTTTGAACGAGAGCAGAGAGAAATCCGAATATTTGCGAATAATTTTTCTCGAGCTATTGAATTCTTCGAGATTCCTATGAATTCGAAAAACTTCGATAAGAAAAACTTCGATAAGAAATTACTGGGTTTAATAATTTTGCGTCAATTGCTGCCGAATGCACAGAGTCAAAAAAAAAAAATTGCATCTCGTATCCAATAGGATCGAGGGTAAAAAAAAAATGTTACAAATTTATTGTAAATACGTAGCTGCTCACAAATAAGTCCTCGTTAATTCGAGCCAATTTTTTCATTTTTTTAGCGATTCCGTTTTTCTCGAATATTCGTTGTGTAAAACTTGATTGGATAGATGTGTAAATAACACACTTTATTAGTTAAGTCGCATACGCGTTTAAATGAAGCTAAATAAATTCAATTCAATCATCGACATACGGAGCAATGAATTAAAGAGAAAACAGAAAAGTTAACGGTGCATTGTCCGTCTCGCGTTCTCGACGAGAATCGTGTAAATATATGTTATAAGTAAATCACATAATTATTGCGAGATTATTCAAAGTTTAAGACTCATTCGTGTAAATAGTAAGTTAAATTGTGCGTAAGAATAATAAATTTAAAAAGAAAAAAAAATAATAATGATTATATTATACGTTAAAAAAGGATGTATAAATATATGGAAAAAGTAATATATATACATTTCGAACACTGTAATAACAATGTGAAATGAGAATTAAAGAAGCGAAAATGTGGTATCGAGACAGTGGAGCAAATATAATGAGGATCGTAACTCAATTCGATTCTCAAATAAAAATATATATTTTTTGATGTTTCGTTCACGTAAGCATTCAAATTTCGAAAAAAAAAAAAAATAACGTTTCCTTAGAGAATGAATCTTGACTGAAAATAATTATATCCGATCCTGCTAATAATAATGATGGATTAATTGCACTTTCAATAGTTAAAACGCCAAAAACCGTTTTCAATTCCGAGCAGATTTATAGCTCATAAAATTTTGAAGATAAAAGTTATTGGACGATTGTTTCTAACATGAACGAGTGCCGAGATAGCAATCAATTAGTGGCAGCCAATGAGGCACGCCGGAAATGGGCGTGGCCTGACCGCGCACGCGCGCTTCGCTTCCCCCGGCGCGTGATTGGCTGGTCATTAATTAATAAATATCTCAGCAACGGTGCAACGGACAAAAAAATGCTAAACGACTTTTCTCCCCGGAATTTCGTGATTTATTTGGATTCCAAAGTTTCAGAGCGACTTTTAGGACTCCCTGCTCGTTATTTAATGCGACAAGTTTGCTGAACGTTGCACGATCGTGTGGACGTCAGAATGCAACTCGGGCACAATGTTCGACCAACCGCTACACCGGTATCTTCCTCTCGTTTGCTTCGGGATAAACGTGGCACCCGATAACAAACGACGTTACAGCATCTCAGCTTCTCTCTCTCTCTCTCTCCTCCTCTCTCTTCCTCTCCCCTTTTGTTCCCGTCACGCTGAGGAAAACTTACAGAGACGCATGAACGACGAGATAATTCTGATCTTTCGTCGATAACTCGACGAGCCCGTTAAAAAAAAATTCTCGAGTCTACAAACCGCATGAGCATCATTTTTGCTCTTACGAAATGGCAATTTCTCATTCCTGCATACTTCGTTATGACATTGTTCTATCGGTATCGATCATCAGCATCGATGTTCCATGCCTCGTTTATTTTTCAGTATGCTCAGCCCTTCCCGAGGCTATGCAACGAACCGATCAGTGAGAAAATCCTGACAATAAATAACCGATAAAATGCCCAAGAAATTAGCATGCGAAAAAATGCATCATGACCTGCCGAAGAGATTTTATTTTCACATTTATTCGGGAAAAACGAGTTCAAAATTCAAGAAAATTTGATGGAAAACTGGAAATTTTGATTGCGAGATTAGATGGTGATTTTTTTTTGCGTTCCGTCCAAATGGAAATCCGATATTTTGTTTTTTTTTGTATTCATCTCAACGATTCGTTGAGCTGTTCATTTATTTCTGTACCTCCACGATTCCACGTTTGCTGCTGTCACAACAAAGTGACTATTATTCGACTCCGGTTATTTTATACTTTTGTTCTTTTTTGTCGCTATTTTCGCTCCCACTGTCTCTCTCTCTCTCTCTCTTTCTCTCTTTTTCTCTTATACGTGTGATGAGATTTGCATCGAACCATCGGTGGTTCGTTTAAATTCGATAGAGGAGCTCGTCGAAATTATTCGGTTTCCAATTATCCTGAATGGACCACTTGATCATCGAAGACAAAACAAAAAAACAATACGCTCACGCAAAACACTGCAGACGTCTAAATATATATGTAAATATGAATATATGTATATTTATATATATATACTTGCTGTGGAGAGTGCTGGGAGTGATTGAAACGAAATATATCTCTGTAAAATTCATATCACATTATAAAATTAACGGAAAACCGTGTAACATTATGTTATTAATGTAAATAATGAAAATAATATAAATAAAAAATAATGTTCGAACGTCTCATCCACGTGTACCAACATTTTATTCAAAATCCAAACTCCTCTCCACTATGATTTATTTTTTATCTCTCAACGGATAAGCACTCTACATATTTCGAAATAAAAATTCGAGAACAAAGATTAAAACGATGCGTTTCCGAAAAAAATGTTGTCTGTAAACGAGGGTTATAGCTTTTCACTTCAGCATCACGGATTTTAATGACAGTATGAGAGAAAAATTATGGAAATGCTGGTAGTACAAATGACCAGTCTTATGATTATGATGATTTAAACACAAAACCTTAAATTCCAAGTCAAAATTTTCGAGATTATTATTTTTTCTTATCGTCAAGGTCCCTTGTCGTGAGTGTGAAATATTGAAGTTGACTTTCACGGCGCATACCATCAAAAGGGTGAGAGATAGAGCAAAAATAGACAGGACCATTTTTGTAGAGCATAAAATTTCCTACGAAAAAATTGCGAACGTTATTTTTCCATTATCAGTAGCTTAGTCTCGAGAGCGGATTGAAAAAAAAATGTCTTGGTAAATGCGAAAGCCTCAATTTGGTTTATTTCAAGCTGGTCTCAAGCCTGAAATAGTGAAGCTAGCAAAAAAAAGGCCAACAACATTTTTGTTGAGAATTTTATGCTCTACAAAATTGATGCCATACATTTTGACCGTATCTCCAATATTTTCGACAGTGCGAGTGTTCGAAGCCCTCGGCTCCGTCGACTTCAACAATTGGAATCTCTTTTAACGAGTGCGATGAAAATATGACTCGAAATCTTTAAACTTTGAATTTGGTCTCGATATTTACAGAGTATATTATCAATGGTGAGTCAATTGGTAAATTATGAGCCGAAAATGAGATCTCGTTAATGTGGAAATTCTCGTCAGAAGATTTAAACGTTCGTCTCATGTTCATCTTAATTCCAAACCTCTCTTTGCCTCATCCGTCCGAAGCTCTTGTCTCAATAATGAAGATTAAATTTCTTATATGATACAGTCACAAGAGCTCTTCTACCCAGTAACAAACAATCGAGGAAACGTTTCCCACAATATGATCACGCGCGCGGGGGCACGTTTTTCCGAGCAGTAAAATTCACTCTACGACCTTGAGGAGAATTCTTCTGTTATTGAGGTCGTTTGCCAAAGCTCGCCAACCAGAAATTATAGTTCTGGTTCAAAGCCCCGTGAACGGCAGTCAGAATTGCTTCAACGCTTATTCAAAATTCTCTAAGAATTTGTAGCGTTATTCCCGATGTGAGCTCTGCTGAATTTGTAGAATTTCAACGATTCATCGATTTCCACTTGGTGACCTAAAACTGCGCTGAGAATCTCCACATTTTATTTCCTTCTTTTTTTTTTTAATATCCTTCGTAAGCCATGCGGTAGAGTGTTAGCGATTGCGGCAAAAGAAGAAATGGGGCGCGTCTCACTACTCGAGAATTAGGGAAACCGGACAAAAGTGGATAAAAAGGAATGATGCAAGAGAGACAAATGAAGCGAATTTAGGGTGGACCCTGCTCTCGGGTTTTATGCCACAGCACACGTGCGACCCTCGTAAACGACGGTATAACTCGGGGCAAAAAGAGGTGTTGACGGAATACTGCATGAGCTTACGTAATTCCAAAATGCTGTATATACGAGCTAATATAAATAATGAATGACTGGATGGATGAACCCGATCAGGTTATTGCTCTTTTCGGTCCCTTTTCAGGTTATCGTGGATCGCTGAAACTCGAGAAATGTTAAAACAGCTAATTTGGAATGAAAAAATTGCAAAAACATTTAAACAGATATTCCATTTTTCGTCATCAACAAGGGCATCTTCCAGAAATACAAAAAAATGACTCGACTCTCCAGCGAGCCACGGTAATCGAATCGGGTTAATAAATATTTGTTACATGCTCATTAAGGAGTTTCGGTACAGGCGATACAATGTTGCCATGGCTAAACCATGTTAAAAACACAAAAAATTTCAAAATGTTAAGAATTTTATAAAATTTGGTGAACATGTTTTTTAGTGCCAAATTTGACAATACAATTTTTTTCAGATTTTTCTTCTACACAGTTACCGAGTAATTGAAGACTAAAGTTCACGTGTATAAGCATAGCCTTTCCATATATATAGGTATACACTCCGGGCATAAGAAATCTGCTTTAATGCATAATTACTCGATAACTAAGTAGAAAAAAATTTTGAACAAAATTTGTCTTTTCGTACTTGATGTTGAAGAACATTATCACCAAATTTCATTAATTTCTTGACATTTTGCCTTTTGTACCAAATTTCATTAATTTCTTAACATTTTGCTTTTTGTACCGAAACTCCTTAGCAGGCAGCAAGAATAAATATACATACATGATCGAAGCTTGATCTACATTTAGTTTAATCTCTTTGCAGAGTATGGAACGACGAGAAAATCAATAAATTCAAATATTCTGAAGCGATTAAAATCAAATCATTGTTTTCGTTCGATTTCATATTTGAAAATGTTCTGAACGTTATCACTTCAGGTGGTCAAGCAGCCTACGGGTTCTTATCAGTGATCCTGACAGGCTCATTAACGAATATCTCATGAACGATGTTTCATTGAAGAAAAAAATAGCGACAAATTCTCATAGACATCATTCACACAGGAATCTCAATGTCATTTTGGCAATAATAACAACGATTCGGGATACGAGATCCTTCCGCGTGTGTCTTATCAGAAAGACATCGGAAGCTGGTACTCTTTTATGGTATATGCCTGGACCATTTATCTCATCTATTCCGGATACATAATGTCCGGAAAATAATTGTTATGAAATGCAATATTAATAGGGAGCTGGTATCACGGGAAATTGGCCAAGGACTTGCGAGCCTTATCAGTTATTATATATTCAGGATTTTCGTAACTGCAGTCGCAAAAACGCGATCGACTGGTCGTTCTGTGACCTGGATTAGAAAACGTTCGGCTTTGTTGAATAACTCTGAAGAGGATTTTCGAGACTGGGATCGCCATGAAGGCCCAACGAATACTGTACGTCACTCGCTTTCGTTTTACTAACAAAAAACTGCTCTTTTTTTCTCTCTCTTTCTCTCTACTTTTGCGTATTTTCTTATGAGGAAATGTACTTTGAACGTCTTCAGAATTTGTTGCACCCTCGTGGCTGCGATATCTTTCGCAACTTCTGGTCCAGCATCGCTCTTGAATCGAGCGGTATTTCCTGACGATGATAAATGGCTCTCATCCCTCGTTAAACACAAGTTTGAAAATTCTAAAGAGGAATCGAATGACATTAAAAATTACGAGGTTTGCCAGACGAAAGAGTGCAAAAAAATTGGTGCGTCGATACTCTCCCTGGAAATAATAATTTTCTTGCATGAATGACACATTTGGAAGCAATTAAAGAAAATATAACTCACTTTACAGCCGAAGAGTTTGGAAGCAGTTTGAACAAGTCGATTGATCCTTGCGAAGACTTTTACGAATTCAGTTGCAGCGGATGGGGCGATAAAAATCCTATTCCTCCGAGCTTACCATCTTGGAGTCGCTACCTGCTGTTCCAACAAACGGTCCATCATCGCATCAAAGGCAAGACTTCTTCTCAACAGACTTTATCATTTCATAAATAAATAGAAAAACGTGGAAATAACATTGATGCACGAGAATCAACAGAAAAAATTCATCGAATTTATTGGATTTTACAGAAATTTTGGAAACTGAACCTGAACCCAGTGACATTTTGCCAGTACGTCAAGCCAAAAAATGGTATCGTTCTTGTATGGATACAGGTAATTATGAAAACAACACATCTTTTTAGCCTTCAAGGTAATCCTATCGACTCGACTGCTTATACTGATCACTAAATTCAAAACTTATGTCTATCCCAATTTTCGATAGTTGTAAAAATAATATTTTTTTAATACAAAGATTTGTACCAATCGAAGATCGGTTATATCAATTTGTATATAAATATAAAACTGAAACGATAGTTATTTCAGTGACTGGCTCAGTACTCGAGCGCGCCGATACGCGCGGGTTTAACTTCATCTCTAAAGTGTCAAAACACTGTCCGATGCCGGAACCTCCATTTCGACTCAATATTCCATAAAAACTAGATCGACAATCGTTTTTTTTTTCTGAGACCATTCGATTGCTAACAAGCTTGAAATACTTAAATCTGGTTTTTGTTAAATATCTTATGGATTTTCACCAAGATGGATTTTTAATGACCGGAAATCGGATTTTTCTGTGTCACCCTGCTGGGAATCCGTCACGGAGAACACCTACTTTTAATCATTTTTTTTCTCTCTCAATTGATCGATAATCGAGCCCGAATTTTCGTGAGAACAATAATTGATCTATGAACAACGGTGTTAAATTTTTTCACACGAATCCTAAGTTTTTTTCAATTTTTGTGCAAACAAATAATTTACCAAAATATACATAAATTTGGTTCTCGAGGTTTTCGAGGCTACTGATTTCATTCCGCGACTCAGTTTCATCAAAGTTACTCAACAATGGTTATAAAGAACGATATTTTGAGGCCGAACTTTCGATTTTTTGGAATAAAGCATCCCAGATCTCAGGTTTTGTGACAATTTTTCATGAAAAACGTGTTAGCCGATCAAATCGCTACAGCTACACGAGATTCTACACGAAATAAGTATTATCTTTGAATTTAGACATTTTGGAAGAAAGGGGAATGAAGCCTATCGAATCGATTTTACTTCGAGCCGGTGGTTGGCCCATAGCAATGGACGATGAAGAGTGGGACTCGGAAGTGTACACTTGGCAAGAAGTCGAACGTGATTATGCTCGTTTGAAAGGGGCTTACACTTTTTTCGATTTGCATGCTCGGCCATCGCATGACGAGGAGAGTAAATATGGCCAAATAATGGTAAATTTTTCATAAAAATTGTATTTCATAGATCGAGAAATAATTTTTTTCAAAGTTAACAATTCCCTCGAATTTATTTTTTTTTTTTCTTGACGTAACATCAACTGTTTTTCGAATCGTAAGATCATCCATGGCGACTTACCCCTCGAACAACAAATGCCTCTCAAATACAGAGATTACGAAGGCGACGATTACGAGGAATACGTGAATTTCGTTGCTGGAATTGCAGGAATATTTGTAGAGGCCAGTCGAGCTGATAAATCTGAAGAAAAAATACGAAAAGAGGCGAAAGCCATTGTCGAATTCGAAAGAAAACTTTACGAGGTAACGACTTCAATGATTCGTTGTGTCAAAATAAATAAAAATCCATCGAGGTTCTTCGATTTAATCGCATTTTGTTGCAGCTTCGAGATTATAGAAACACCGAAGAAATGATTCTGGACGATTTCGTTGATTGGTACAAAAATAATGTGACCGGACAGGACGAAGATTCAAAACCAAAAGTAAGAAAAATTCATCGTACATTTTTCTCATCCTTTACGATCAAAAGTTGGCCGAAAACAAAAACATTTTTTTATTTCTTCAAATCTATTGCAATTTTTTTGGCTAATCGTAATTCCATGAATTACTGACTGGAATGGCATCTTCGCCCATCATTTTTTCGATATTTCGATCATAAAAATTTGTTAAAATTAATGATCATTCAATTTATGATTATACGATACTTTCAATTGAGAATTTCTTTTTTTCCGATTTACAGATCGATTGGCAAGCTCTGATTCAGGGATTATTCGATCCCGTGAATATCAAAGTGCATCCATCGACGCCGACATATATCTACGGCACCGATTATTTTGTCGGGCTGCATGATCTCCTGGCGGAAACTCCTGAGAGAACGATCGGTAAATTAATTTCTATGTAATCCAATTGCGAATCTTATTTTCGTTGATTATAATTAAGACAATAAAGCTTGTGTGTTTTATTTATTAAAACGCTTAAATTAATTTGACTTTCAGTGAACTTTATTCATTGGCACTTTGTCGCAAACATGTTGACCTACACGACCAAAGATGCGACTGACATGCTGTACGCTCTTCTCATGGAAGAATATGGCATCAAAGAAAGGCCTCCACGGTAAGCCTATTCCTTCAAGATTCTATCAGCGGATGAAAAGATTAATTTACAAAAGAGTAGATTAAGGAGTTTCGGTACAGGCGATACAATGTTGCCATGCTAAACCATGTTAAAAACACAAAAAATTTCAAAAAGTTAAGAATTTTATAAAATTTGGTCAACATATTCTTTAGTGCCAAATTTGACAACACAAATTTTTTCAGATTTTTCTTCTACACGGTTATCGAGAAATTGAAGACTAAAGTTCACGTCTCCATATATATAGGTATATACTTCGGGCATAAGAAATCTGCTTTGATGCATAATTACTCGATAACTAAGTAGAAGAAAATTTTGAAAAAATTTGTGTTATCGTGCTTGATGTTGAAGAACATTATCACCAAATTTCATTAATTTCTTAACATTTTGCCTTTTGTACCGAAACTCCTTAAGGAGGGTGCGGCTATATACGACAATATGATAAGAATTTAATAAAATTTGGTGATAACATTCTTTAGCATCAAATGCAATGACACAATTTTTTTCAAATTTTTCGTCTACATAGTTGTCGAATAATTGGAGTTTACAATATGCTAAAGATATACCTATATATATATCAGAATCCGATGCTTACGGATGTAAACTCTAGTGTTAAATTACTCGAAAACTATGTAGAAGAAAAATCTTTAAAAAATTTGTATATTCATATTTAATCCAAAAGAATATGCTCACCAAATTTCATTGAATTCTAATCATTTCGAATTTTCCTATGATTTTAACATGGCAACGTTGTTGTGTGTAGCCAACCTCCTTAACAAAAATGAAAATAAATCATTTTTTTAATTTTAATTTATTTTTCATTAAAAATAAAAAAATTTGGATCGAAACGTCGTTGATTAATGTATCGACTGAGAATCAGATTTTCCGTTTTATTTATAGTTGGTCCGAGTGCGTAGACGAAATGAAAATGACGGATGCAGCGGCATACGCGTTCGTAAATAAATACGTAACGAAAGAGACGGAAGAGAAGGTCTGTGAAGAAGAAAACGTTTTTGATTAATGATAAATAATGAAATATTAAAAATAATTCTGTTATTTGACAGGTTTTTAAAATGACGAAAAACATACAATCCGCGATGGCAGAACAAATCGAAAAATCGGGCTGGCTCGACGAAGAATCCAAGGTGATGGCCAAAGACAAACTCAACAGCATGAGAATTTTTGTCGGTTTTCCCGACTGGTACAAGAACAAGAAGGCCGTGCTGCAGTCTTACAAAGGGGTGAGAAAACGACGAACTTGTACCTTTGAAATTGTTTTTTTTTTTTTTTAATTTTTGGATCAAAATTTCTTTTTTGTTTATCCAATGTTTGATGCGAAAAAAAAAAACCAATTTTCTAAAAATTCAATTTCATTAATTGCTCTCATAGTTGAGTATCGGAACCGAGTACTTCGACAACACCTTGAGCTTCATGAGATACAAGAATAAAAAGGCTCTGAAGAAATATGCAGGCGAAATGGAAGATGACGATCCGTAATTACATGATTTCCAATGAATCAGTGTCACTCATCATTTCTTGACGAATTGCCATTGAATGAAAAATTATTTTTCAGATGGATGCTGGATCCGATAACCGTCAATGCCGCTTACGTTCCCGAAGACAATTTACTGAGTAAGTTTTTCTTATTAGATGAATGCAATTTTTATTTATTTTTTTTCTTAAATAAAAAAATAGAAATAAAAATTAAAGATTGGTCTCTAATGAACAAATTCCTTTGACAGATATTCCAGCGGCGGATTTCCAATCGCCTCTCTTCACTCCGCATATGCCGGAGTAAGAATTTCTGTTCATTTCTTCTTTTATTTATTTATTTTTATTTTTATTTCGTAATAATAAGGTTCAATTCAATTTTTTTAGCACTGTCAATTATGCAACAGTCGGTGTCATAGTTGGCCACGAAATGGGTCATGGATTCGACGACGACGGTGAGAATCAGACTCCAAATTGGTTCATACATTTGTCAAAAAAAAAAAAAAAATGTTTCTATGATAGTTTCATTCATGGATGAATAACTCGTAATTGATTTTTTATTTTATTTTTTTTCGACAACGATAGGCATTCAGTTTAGTGAAGATGGCAATAAAACTAAACTTTCGGAAGCCATGCTGAAGAGCTTTTACCGAAGAGCCGATTGCTTCACTGATCAGTACGAGGTATATTACGAGGAACCGAAAACATCGGGAACGACACCGGGAACAGAAAGCAGTGAAGAAACGGTGGTAAAGAAAACATTCATGACGAAAAGAATGCCGAATATTATCGAAAATAAATTAATGATTTTATCATCTGATGATTCGTCAAAGAAAATAGAATTAAATTTCACGAATAACCGTAACGAAAATGGAGTATCGCGCTAATTTTGGAATGTTACTTTAGCCAGTCTCAAGACGAAGATCGCAGAGAACGAGAGGAGAAAATATGGCCGATACAACGGGTATTCAAGCGGTTTTCGAGGCTTACAAAAAGCTGAAAAAAGCCAAAGGCAGCTCAAGACTTCCTGGCCTCGAGGAATATACGGACGACCAATTGTTTTTCATTTCTTTCGGAGCGGTAAGTAAAATTTGAAAGAAAAAAACACACAAGAGTTTGTCCATAAGCTCAAAGTGCAAAACTTCGTTTTTAGATGTGGTGCGAAGTTGGAACTCCGCAGTACGAAAAGAAGAAAAAAGAATCGGGCGATCCGCACAGTCCGTCCAAAGTCAGAGTCATCGGAGCGATCTCAAATACTAAAGGATTTGCCGAAGCGTTCAATTGCCCGGCGGGTACTGCTATGAATCCTGCGAACAAATGCAACATTTGGGAAAAATCTGATAAAGAAGCTGATACGAAACCAGCGTGGATCAACAGAAAGCATCATCGCTGGGAAGGACAATGGAAAATTTGAATCATCAATTTCTCCAATTTCGGGATAACTATCCCAATTCCTGCATCCTAGACATGTATTCGACACAATTTTATTTGACGAGATGTAACAAGCTCGATGTGCTATGTAAATGATTAATAAACTTGAAACAGCTGAAAAGTTCTCTTTTGAATCATATCCAACTACTAGATACTTTTTGCACTGTACCATCTCGAGTATGGATCATGTGGGTTTCTGTAACAGTCGCAAAGTCGTGGAAACTGGTTTAGAATGGAAGAAAGAATTGAAATAAACATCCAAGAGATTTTCCATACACAATTTTCAACTGCAACCTGCGCGCACATCATTTCAATGTCATTTTTGAAAAATAATAATGAGTGGAGTAAGATTGGCAATTTGGCTGGTCATAAAAATATTGCCTGAAATTATTTTAAGCGATGACAACGTCACATATTTTTGCCAAATGCGATAGATCGAGGAATTTATTCTTTCGAAGTGCAGTTTCAATATCAAAGGAAATCAGTTAAGAACTAAGAATAATGTGATTTGCGCAGATCTTCGAAAATCGGAAACTTTGGGGTAGTGTCAAATACTAAAACTGACAGAGATGCTGACAGGAAACTTGGAAATATGAAATTGAACTATGTTTCGCCACTGTTTAGGAAGGATCCTATCAATTCATGATTATTGAGTAAAATCTATTGGTCACAATTGAAAATACTTAAAAATTCCTTGTTTGTTTTTTGCAATATTATTGTTTTTTTATTTATGTTTGCTTTTTATTTTGCATATTATTTATTTTACACTGAAATACAAGGTCTCGTCGACTACTGTACAAATTTCGTACTCATCATGTGATCAAATCTCATAAAAATACACTCACTTCGTTGATACACGGGTTCGTTTGTTCCAAGCAAAATTTGCTCCGTACGAGCGAGGTTTTGGCTCGTCGATGTTTGGCTTTTGGACAAACCATTTCCATTTCATTCTTTCGCAATGTTCAATCGCTTCTTCTTTTGTAGCGAATTGTACTTTCATGTTTGACAACGGATCACCCCTTAAATAAAGCGACAATTTCGATCATCAATACAATATAAATACCGAAGACAAGGGAAATTGAACTGAATTCAAAAAATGGAGAAAAAACTAGTTCACCGTGAAACCTGAATAATAATACTAGACAAAGTGTGATTTTTGCTGTCTTTTTGCTCATCTTGGATGAAACAAACATTTTTCACGCTTTCAAATTATATTTTTTACAGTCAGAGATTTTTGAATTTTTGCATGCAAGTTGTGAGAAAAGAATAAATGTAATTATTTTCAAGGCTGCAATTCCAGTTTTTTCCATAATTAGTGAAATAAACATACATTTTGAAATAGGAAAAACTCTGTCACAATTATGAATGAGATTGACTGAATAAAAGAAAAAAAATTACTCACGTGGAACTCCATCCGATCAATTGATTTTCCCAGCGCTCTCGAGTATCGAAATCAATCTGCCAAAAATTAATGTTGGTTGTGCCTGACTGCATGGCATTTTTAGCTGGCTGATAGATGCGAACTGTGCGATTTTTTATATGCTCTTCCGGAACTCCGGAAACGATGGAAATGTCCTCCGTAGCGTCGACAGTTATCAACTGACCACGACGATCTTTTCTAGTATCTAAATTTTTTTGGACCGGCTCTGGCAAATTGGGCACATGAGTCGCATATTTTGAACAGCTGGTTGATAACGCCCTCAGAGATCTAAAATTCGTTGTTGTCAATCAATGAACCTTCATTTAAATGATTTATGTTTCGATTGATAAGAGAAACAATCAATTTTCTGAAATCTATTCTCAAACAAATTTGATCAAGATGATAATAAAAAATTAAACTTTTTCAACCTTCACAAAGGGCTTGTTTTTCTCGTTATAATTTTTATCGGAATACAAACAAGTCAAGTTTTTCAGAATTCAAATCCGATTGTTTCATTGTATCAGCTGTTTTACGGAATTCGCAGAATGTTCGAAAAATTATGATATGTTACATCTATAAGTAACATGCTGTTCGTGATTATTGTATTTAGAGGTATTTATGGTAGTGAAAACATGGAAATCGACACCTTGAAAAGTTTTGCACTATTTCATTGCAAATATACATCGATTACATAAAATTTGAAGGTTATATACATGCACTTTTTTTATCGAGAAAAGCCAAGAACAATGAATAATCAGAAAAACGACACGATATATTTTATTTTACTCACCTATTGCTATTTTGAATTTCGTTTACACAAAATTTGATCAACGTCCGAGAAGCCATTATTAAAAAATAATAAGTTTATTTATAACGGATTGCAACGAATCGCAGAAGCCTCTTTGGCTCCTCCTGTACCAGCCCCCTGACACTGGCCCTGATATTCCTATAGGATTATCGAAACGCGTTTTGTCCTCGCTTTTTAGTTCGTAAAATGACCACTCTGTAGCGTTGGCTGTTATCTGACAGCCTCAGGTTCAAATTCTACGATCAGCTAAGTGAGCTAGTTCTGTATATTTGGCAGATGAATTGGATGAATCTCTTTTTTATTGTTGCTATGATTTCGAAATCGTTTTCGCAAGTTATCGAAACTATTATCATAGTTTTCGAAATAATAGTTTATTAATAATTAATAAAAAATTATTGGAGTATAGTTGGCAGAACTTAATTTCAAATATCGTTTTTTTTTTTTACAGAACTTTATAAACGGGTGAAAAGTGCATGAATTATTATTAATATAGTTTATATGGTTTTCCGTGGCATTAAACACCTAAAATATATACATGTATTCTAAAATTTTCGATGGAATACAATCAACCGAATGAACCGCATCAACATATATATGTATGGCTGTCAGAAGACTACCAGCGCCACGGTGCGGAGAGGACATTTTGCGAACCGCATTTATCCGTGCTTGTCAGGGGGCTGTCCTGTACGTCTCCTGTCACGAATCACGAAATTTTCTTTGGGGATGGCGACTATATCGACTGGACATCGACAAATGACAGATCCGTCACAAACTTAAAACTTTGTTAATTCGTTAACTTAATATTGTCAAATGAAGAATTTCAAACAATTTGTAAAATATTGTCAATTGGAACAAAGTTTTCATGAATCTAAAATGGATCAATACATCGTTTATTATTATTCACCAAGTTTGAAAACTGTTTTACCGACTGCAAATAATAAAATACCAACAAACGATATTACAGAATTTCACGAGATTACTTCCGATAGCACCGATATGGCGCTCAAAAAACGTCCCATCAATATTCAAATCGTGCACGAGAAAAAGATTGTATAAAATTCCAATAAACGTAAATTATTCCCCGAATAAATCTCCGTATGCCATGGGAAAAGAAATGGTTCGTTCCTAACACCTGTCATTATAATTTTCTTCAAATTATGCCCCGAAGGACTACGACAAACAAAATCGAAAAAATTTCAAAAAAATTCAATTTTAAAATCATTGACAGCTCACTTATCGCGATGTCGTCACCGAAACGACCCTTAAAAATGGTTTCATCTGCACAATATCTCCTACTCGAATTCCTGTTTCATTCGTTTCATCAAATAATCGTAAAAATGAATAAAAATTCGAAAAAATCGTAATAACAATGTTTTCTTCTTTTTTTTTTTTTTTAATCTGCACAAAAATCAATGGATTACAAGAAACGAGAAAAATGCAAGGTTGTGTTCGCAGCTGCAGTACGCATGTCCGCAACCCTTTAGACACTCGCCTTGCAAGTTTCGTGTTATCGTCAATCCATCGTCACATAAACAGCGAAAATAGAATGGTATCATAAGAACCTTGAGAGAATCAAAGTGAAAATTCTGATGTAGTGTTAAGGCATTTGAAAATTACAAAATCTGACCGCTGTTCGGAAAACGAAATGGCGGACAAAGTGAGTGATCTATATAGACATGTCAAAGGGGTGTGAATTCGCTTATATATTCTCGTTACGTCACGTCCATTGATCGAGCGAACTGTTGCAAACAACAGCTGTTGCATTTCATTGAAAAGCACAATTATTTACAAAAAATAAAAACAAACAAACAAAAATTCGATAAAAATAAAATTTTTAAATAAAAAATTGTTCTTTATTTGACTGAAAAATTGGTAGCAAATCTTGTTGCGATAAAATTTGTGTAAAAAATACAAAATTTCGAGAAAAATTTAAGCAAATTCGTTTTTTGCTCCGTTTTATTTTTAGAGACAATTTGCATTTATTGATTTTCCTACATTTTATAATTTGTGCTTATTGCAAATGTGCATTTGGATGAATAATTCAATTTTTTTTTTTCCAACAGAATGAATCGTTACTCCGAATTTTCGTAATCGCAGCTTTAATCGGCGTTGTTATTGCCGCACAAACACGTCACAACATTATGAAAAGAAATTACAGCGATCAGAGCGTGAGAGGCTACTTGGCCGAGGTGAGAATAAAAAAATTAAAAAATAAAACTGTTTAAGCTGCTCAGTTTATTTGGCAACAACGAATCATTGCATTTTTTTTCCGGCGATACTCAAATTTCCTGGAGCAATGCGTTCGTACAATCGCACATTTTGATTCGATTAATGACGAACTCTGGTTTGGCCGATCGACAAATTTTTTTGGAAAAAATAACGATCGAATAGTCTCGCTCTTTCGTTGACAGCTTCACAGCGAAAAATGTTTATTTTGATTTCGGCTGAGATCGAATTCAAAAAAAAAAATAAATAAATAAATAAAAATAAAAAAATTTGGTTTGGCGAGAAACGATTCATCTTCAGCGATTGCCAGATCTGCTCATTCGGAGAAACGACGAATAATAACGGTGAATCCTGTAAAAAAAAAAAAAAAAAGTGGTAAATTATTGGGATTTTGTGTTTCAGAGAACTTGTTGGTGGAACGAGGTTTGCAAAGAAGAATTTCACAGTAAATTTCGTTGTCGTTGCCCCCGCTGGTCTTACTGTCGAGCGCCAGGAAGATATTACGACGCTCATTGCAGCATGACACGAACGGGGTACATTTGGACCCAACCGGAAACTTCGATAGCCCTTGAGATCGACAAATAGACGAAAAAATAATTCAACGAAAACTGCCACTCGGTTAAATATTGGAAAAAAAAAAAAAACAAAAAAAAATCATTGAATTAAAATCAACGATTATAATATAAATATGATGATGATGCAATGATTATACGTCAAATAATCATGATTCTATTGATATTTAAAATTATATTAAATTATACAAAAGTTAGGAATTTTCCTTACGATTGATAAAAGTTTGCGAATCATTTTGAATTTCTAATAAGAAATACTTTTTCAACTCTTTTATCCTATTTCCATTCGTAAAAATCAAATGGTTAACAGGGCCACGATAATAATAAATTTCTTAGTCATTAATTAGGTCAAATAAAATATGAAAAACATTGCCATTATATCGAACAATGATATCGATTTAATTGTACGCTTGACACTTTGGTTGCTGAGTCCTATTTTGGGACGAGCAGCTGCTTTGTCTTTGTGATTCCTTCCAAATTTCAATATTTTCATTCATTCGATAATCAAACTTATGCTCCAATTAATCTCGAGCCTAGTATATTTAGCGAGAAACTCTGATCTTATCGACAATATTTCGTGAATCCACATAATATAATATTAGTCTGTAAATTGAATTTTGTCTAAAAAAAAAAAAAAATTTGATTCGTCGCAAAATATTTTAGAAATATTTTCGATTAAATTATTTTTTATGAAGAGGCGTTTTGATTGAAAAAAAAAGTATCGAAAACTTTCAAATTTTTTTCTTCCCCTTACAACATAGCTTTATAGAAATATTCGAAACGTTTACGAGCTTGAAACGAAAGTTGTGGTGCATAAAATATAATGCAACGTCTGCGAAATACAGACTAACGATTAAAAAGATAAAAAAATAAAAATATATAACGAATTCGTAAAATTTGTTATTTCTTATTCGAAATGTAAGAGAAGAAGGTATACGAAACGAAATAAACGAAATGTTGAATGAACTCGATTCTATGATTCTATGAAATTCGTTCACGCCTGTCCAATTTCCAGCTGTTCCGTCCTCATCCATTTTCCTTCTTCTTGTTTGCATAGCGACGTTTAATATCAATTAGCAAAATAAACGAAACAAATAAATGATCTCTGAGACGTTGATTTTGGACCGAATGAATTTCATACCCAATAACAGCAATAAGGACACGATCGATACAAAAAAAAATGGCGGAAATTCATAAAATCGATGTCAATTAATGAGATGATGATGATAAAAAAAGGCAGCAACGATCAAAAGATCTAAAAAGCGAAAGAAAAAGAGTCAAAAATATCGTTCGGAATAAATGGATGTTGGTGATGTAATGCGAAAAGATTTTCCAAAAAATCCGGTCACGGTCCCGGGACTCGTCTATTTCTAGATTTCTCTCGCCTCTATTGATCGGTTTATGCATTAGCGACCATTTGTCCTTGAGAATGAGGTATGACTACCCCTTCTGGTTCAGCCTCCATTTTCCCCTCTTTTTCCTGTGACAATGCAGTGATATTTTTGGTCCTGCGCTTCGCGGACGTCCTAGGAAACGCAAAAACTGCAAATGCATAAAAATAAATCGGTGTAAAGAATCCAAAAAAAAAAAAAAAAAAAAACGATCGAGAAAATCATCAGTTTCTTTTTTTTTTTATTCGTTTTCCAAAATAATCTTCATTCGCTAATTCGCTGAACGTGAGTAAATGTTGATTCGATTTAATTTTTCATGACTTCCACACATTCATACGTCAAATTAGTGCATTTCTCAGGGTCGTGGGCACCTGCGCCATTTTATCGATTGCAACGAAACTACCCCCGCTCGTGAAAAGGGGTCGAAGGGGGTTTTGACACAAAAGAGAACGTCCAGGATCCTTGATGCAGATCCTGGACCAAGTGCAGTTGGTCACGAACAATCCACGGCGACGCTTGTTCCCCAACTGCCATTACTAAGTTTCCTTTCATTCATTTTCTTCCATTTGTCAAAATAAAAGAAACATCAACAAAAAACACTGAAATAAAAAACTTGACACCAAATCAATAACAACCTCTGCCTTTAGAAACAAATAACAAAAAAAAAAAAAAAAAAACAAACAAAAAAAACGCAAAAGAGCTAACGATTTAAGTCGAATAAACTAAAATACGAAGTAGGTTAATATATTATCGTCGAAAATCTCGAACAAAACTGCACTTCCGTATATAACGAAACAAAACAAAAAGACACTTCGAATCGAGCGCGAAACAAAAAAAAATGTATATATATATATATAAACAGATTTCAAAAATGTACAGATCAATGAAACGGCTTATCGACGAGACTTCCGGTAGCGCTTCGAAAATACGATAATAACAAATCGATTAAACACTCCGGTCTTCCGTAATTTATAAAACCACAAAAAAATAAAAGCAACAATACAGCGTTCGATAAAATACGAATAATCGAAAATTCAAAACGAAAAAAAAAGAAAAAAAAAATAGAAAAAAAAAAACTAGAAAAATTAGGGAACACAACGAAAACCAGAAAACCAAGAACATTCAAAATCAGTGTACTTTGTTGACAGTTTGATTAAAAGGATTACCATCTCCCCGAATAATTTGATTTTCGTTCGATAAAAATTCCATTAATTTCTGTGTAAATATCGATCTTTTTTTTTTCCCACTTGCTTCGATTCTGCGTTTCACATTGAGTCCCTGAAACGTGGAACGAATCTGGTGACTCTTCTTCAGTCTTATTAAAAAAAAAAAAAAATCTCCCCGAATAATTTGATTTTCGTTCGATAAAAATTCCATTAATTTCTGTGTAAATATCGATCTTTTTTTTTCCCACTTGCTTCGATTCTGCGTTTCACATTGAGCCTCTGAAACGTGGAACGAATCTGGTGACTCTTCTTCAGTCTGATTAAAAAAAAAAAAAATCTCCCCGAATAATTTGATTTTCGTTCGATAAAAATTCCATTAATTTCTGTGTAAATATCGATCTTTTTTTTCCCCCCCACTTGCTTCGATTCTGCGTTTCACATTGAGTCCGTGAAACGTAGAACGAATCCGGTGACTTTTCTTCAGCCTTATTCGAAAAAAAAAAACGTACGTTGAAATATACGTTAAAAAAACGTTAAAATATAACGTATTTATATTCGTAATAATAAACGTTATAAAAATTTAGGAACAACATCGAAAAGCGCCTGCGCGCTTTATTGATCCGGTCTAAAGCAGCGACGACCCGCACGAGCTGAGCCGGATAGCCAAAGTGACAACAGGAGAGGTCACCATCGGGACAGTTTCGAAGTCATACTCAACTGATATTATCAAACTCAACATGACGCACAAAGTTTTCCAACTTTTATTCCCGATTTTTGCGTTCGGTTTGACCGTCGTTCTGTCCACGGAATCGTGTTGTCTCACACCGGTTCACGCCAGTGAGGACAGCATCGAAAAAGTACTCAGAGCTTTCGCTGTAAGTATAAATTTTTTCGTGATTTTTCTATTTTCAATTTAACTATTCTTCAAGCTGGTCAGCTCGTTTGCTTCTGAATAAAAAAATATCCAAAAATCTCTCAATTTAATAGTCGTGATTTCAATTCGTCACAAATAAAAATTGGAAAATTCAATTTTCGATTTTTGCACGAACATTTACGAGTGTCAGAGAAAAAAAAAAGAAAATTATAATAAATACACTGCAGAGAAGAAAAACTGAATCGCATTTGTCATGATTTTCAACAAATAATGTCGAAATATATGAGCAAGATTCGAGAACATTCGAAAAATGGAAAAAAGAACAAAATTAACAAACAATAAACAACTTTTGAAGTTGGTGCTGATTACATTTTGATCGGAGAAAATTAAAAAAAAAAATTTCAGCCGATGTTCATTGGGGAAAACGTAAATTTTCCTAACCATATGGTCAACCACCTGATGATTCATTGCTAGCTCCAAGAGATTAGACTCATTGAAGATATGACAGAATAAAAGAATCTGAACAAGAGTGATAGATTTTTCGCATTTTTTATTGATTTTTTTTCCAATGGATATTATTTCAGAAATTATTGAAGTGGTTTTTTAATTTATTATCGTATAAATCCGAGTGCCTATCGATTTTATATATCTCAAGAATATCTCGTAGCTGTTTTTTTTTACTTTTATTTATTTATTTATTTTTTTTTACTTTACTTGAATTACTTAAATTACAGCAAGCACGAAAACAAGTGGAAGAGAAGGAGAACGAGTTATTCCCGGTGGAGAACAAAAAGTGGCGTACACCCTGGAAAATCGGCCAAATCAGCGGTATATCAGTTGATCCGACGGGTAAACCGGTGATTTTCCATCGTGCTGGTCGAGTCTGGTCGCACGAGTAAGAGATTTTTCGTTTCAAATCATTTTCCAGTAGCTTGTCGGCACCTTCTTTTTTTAACTGTTTTTTTACACAGTGTTATTAAAAATTTGCGGAAGTACATGAGCTCTTCCAGTCGAATGCAGAATTCTGAAAAGAAAAGTCCTTAGTACTTTCTCTCTCCGATGTCCCGTTAACGAGATATCGATTGATTCACAGTCAGCGAATCCGAGATGCGCGACAAACAAGAAGGGTGGGAGAGCCCCTTCCACCTCTCCAGGCGCAGCGGATAGGCTCGCTCGCTGTCGCGCTGCGCTGGACACTCCCACCGCTTCGCGTCGACGCAACGGATTAGCTATTGATCTAATTCGTCAATAACTCATCAACGGTACATCGGAGAAACAAATGAGCAAATACTTTTATCTTCGAAATCCTACAATCGATCCATCCCGCTCAGTCGAAAAATCAAATATTTCATAAAAAAATGAAATAGAGCCGAAACAATGTACCATTCGTGTCCCTGTTCTTTTCTATTTGAAATAAATTGTTGAAATTTTCATTCGAAGCACCTTCGACGAGAACTTCAAGTACAGTGAAGCCATCAGAGGGCCCATTCCGCTCGACACAATATTAACGCTGAATCCATCAACCGGCGCTGTCGAGAATGGCTGGGGTTCATATATGTTCTTCTTGCCACATGGGCTGCACATAGACCACCATGGTAATTACTGGCTCACTGACGTCGCACTCCATCAAGTCTTCAAGGTCGGTTGATACCCTCGATTATTCTCATCGATAATAAAAATCTTTGATAAAAAAAAAAACTATAAAACGACACACATCATCATCAGTCTTCAATAAAATTCCAATAGAAAACTACCGTAAAATATTTTTGTCCATTTACAACAAGTTATAAATCTTTCAACAGTTCTCACGTGGCTCGACTGTACCGGAACTCGTGCTAGGTGAGAGTTTCGTTCCAGGAAACGACAGAGACCATTTTTGTCAACCAACGTCAGTTGCTGTCTCGAGATACGGCGAGGTCGTTGTCACCGATGGTTATTGCAACAGCCGGATCATGATCTTTGATTACTCCGGTAATTTACTGGACAGGATACCACAGCCAGGAGGTACTGTGACTTCGATTCGACACGCATCTATCATTTATTTGTTCGATCACTAATTCATTCATTAATTGTGCGTTCAACGAATTCATTGACGGTCCGTTGTGCCTATGGGAGTCTTTCATACACACAGTTTCAACTTATTTGCCTCTTTTATCGAAATTGAATTATCAATTTTGTTAACTCGATCAATGAATTCAGAATTCATGGCGCTTCGTATTCCGCATGGAGTGACGATTCTCGAGTCGGGTGAAATCTGCGTCGCCGATCGTGAGAATATGAGGGTCATATGTATGAACGCCGGTATTGGCGGCAGTGAAGAAAAACGTGGACCGCCCCTCACGATACAGCAGCCCGATCTCGGCAGAGTTTTCGCCGTTGCTTCATACGGTTAGTTGAATAATTAATCATATTTTACGGTCATGATCGTAACGATTAAATCCCCATGAATATTCTCACGATTTTCATAAGAATTTGGCTCGATTGCTTCTATCCAATAATTTTTTTTTTTTTTTTTCTTTTCAAAAAATCTTTTTTTTCGATTATATTTATTTGGCAAATCGATTGGTAACTCTTAGGCAATACGGTATACGCCGTCAATGGTCTTACGTCACCGTTGATACCAGTGCAAGGATTCACGATGAACCCCAAAACTGAGAGGATCGACAGCCATTGGGGACCAACATCTGGGGTAAGATATGGAGCTCAAAATAATTTCGCAATAGAAAAAAAAAAAAAAGAAAAACACTAGATAAGGTTTTTTAGGAAAAGAACTTGAAAAAAATATTTTCTCGATCAAAATAATGTATTTTGTTATTCTATGGAAAAATTGAATCGTTTTTCACAGTCATTCACGAATCCTCACGCAATGGCCATATCACCAAATGGCACCGAACTTTACGTCTCGGAAATCGGACCCAACAGAGTATGGAAATTCGATCTCGTTCGAATGAACCGAGTGAAGCAAACATTAAAAACAGTGATGAACATTATGAACGAAGAAAAATAATGAAAAAAAATCTGACCAAGCCGACTACAAAATACAAAATTTCAATTCGAAAATAACCGACAACAAACAAAATAATGGCTCTAAATAATTTAAAAAACCATTTACTTCTGATTGCCGATTTTTATCGGAGACACTCATTTTTATTTACGTTTAGAATTTGACAGAAAAAAAAGAACAAAAAAAAACAAAAGATTACAATCCAAAGTACTTTTCGGAACTTGGGACAGTGCCAGTAACTAGATGAATCTGCGTTTATCAATTATAACAAACTTTCATCGTATTAATGATATTTTTACAGCAAATTTTGCGACAAACATTTTTCGTTGAATTTTCGATGAAAAAAAAACAAACAAATATTTAATTTTGTAACGTATTTCCATAACGAATTTCACTGGGCAAATTTTTTGTTTTTTATTTTTATTTTTTCCAAAAAACAGTTCAAAATTTCGCCCAAATTTACGAGATAAATTAGTGGTTGCTCGAGATTTTGAAAACGTTTCGAAAATTAATGATTTTAAATTATTCTCTCACTTTGAAACCTCTCCCGAATCTTAAAAATATTATCAATACTTTATCTTAAATACTGCTGTTGTTGGTGTTAAATGTAATTTACAAAAGAATTTAAAAAGTGTTATATGAAATTTAAAAATAGCTTCTATCATTGGTTTTCGTGTGAGCAAAATCGAAGTATGTTTTATTATTTCCGTTAGAACTAGGCCTTGTTAGCAGTTTCAAGGCTCAGGTTAAGGATGAAAAATTGGCACAGATTTTATATTATCAAGGCTGTGAAACGCGTGCACAAAACAACAATAGATCTCAATGAAAGCAATGAAAATTAATTTTATTTTCTAATGAAACGACACTCTGAAAATTAATGCAAAAACATGGATTTTCTGGTGAGCCAGTAAATCGATTCAAATCTGTTCTCAAATTATTAGCAGTACAAGCTCAATAAGATTTCAATTAAGTTTTATCATTCCTCAAGATCGTTGGTTGACTTTTGTTCGTAAAATGGAAAAAAAAAAAAAAAACAAAAAAAACAAAACAAGACTTCCGAATTGCTATCTCTGCTTCCAAATTAATGATCAATTTATTCGGAATGAATTTTATTACGACATCCGATCACTCAAAACTCCAAAATTTCTCGTCTTATTTTTATAGAGTGTGCCAACTTGACGTTCGGAAGAAATAAATATTTTTTTCATCAACTTCAAAAATGATGGAATATTTTTTAAAAATTTGCCTAATCGCTAAACAGAAAAATAATCTTATTTTTTATTATTCTACTAAAATAGACAGACGTACGAGTAAAATATCCGAAGAGGCTACAAAAAAAAAAAAAAAGAAATTTGGTACCTGATGCATCTGTAATATAACTCCGAAATTCTTAAAATAACCGAAAAATTAATACTTTGCTCACTGAACTCAATGACCAGACTTCACAACCAAAAGAGTCTTTAAATTTCAAACATGATTATTTTTGACTGCATAACGACGAATTAAAAAAGCTGAAAACGTTGAAAGATCTTGGAAGAAAAATATCCTAAAAATATTGATAAATTTAGAATTCAACTGAAATCAATGCTACTGAGAAAACAGGCTCGTAAATTTGGAAAATAGCGTAACAAAAATTGCACCCATTTAAAATGCAACAGCAAATCTGTCAAAACACCTTTTTCGTGAATCGCTCTTGAAAAAAAAAAATAATAATAATATTTGAAAAATACCAAAAATGAAATCCTTAAATGAAGAAGCTTTAATGAAAATTCGGTGAACGAAAAAAAAATCCGAAATGTCGGGTCCACTTTTCCAGAAATGAATCTACTATACCGAAAATGAAAAAAATCAAAATTCAATCGTGACAAACGATCGAGAAAAACTACACGCACATTAATCGCACACCAGCCGAGCCCCAGGCTGTTTCATGTTCCACCCGATCTTGCCTTGATATTTTTTCTTCCGAAAAATACAAGTATTACGAGAAAAAAGTAAAACGATAATCAAAAAAAAAAATGAAAAATGGAAGGAAAGATCGGTCGAACAGGCGCGCATTAACGCACAAAAGTAACACAAGATCCATACGTATTTACAAGTACAGGCCATTTTCAATTATTCAACGTTCAAAAATCCTAAATTCGAAAAAAAAAAAAAAAAAAAAACCCCAAACCCCGAGTGATATTGAAGAAATAAAAAGAAACAAACAATAAAATCGTAAACTTATAAACGTGACAAAAAGGTAATAGAAAATATTTGAAAAATCAACAAAAATATTGATTCAAAAAGTCCAAAGATGAAATCCAAAAAAACTCCAAAAATTCAATTTGAGATAAAATTATAATTCAGTGCCAACAAAAAAGTGACAAAAACAAATATAATTGAAAATATCCTGTACCATTGAGGAACACAAAATATTGAGACAAACGTTCGGTCCTGGCTCGACAAATACCTCAAAACGCCAGGATTGATTAAATAAAAATAAAAAAAATAAAAAAAAAAACAACAAAAATTCATGAAAACTGATACCAAAACTAAAGTTCCTTTGCCAACGATTAAAATAACGGCATTTTCCGAAAGAGGACGAAACACAAACGCATAAAAACTCAGTCGAATGTTAGCATTTAAATTGTGAATATCATCAGCGACAGCCTTTTAGTCTAAAATAATTGAAAGTAAGAAAAGAAAAAGAGGAGATAAAAAATTCAGCGAGTCCGAAAGAAAAACTCACTAATGAAATTTAAACAGTAACTATTTTGATGTAAACCGTGATAACAAAAAAATCTATATATCCACAGTCTATCCGATGATACAAAAATTCATCACCTAGCATAATATTTTTGTCATGGACAATAACAAAAATTAATTAATCAATTAACCACCCACCAAAATAAAAATGGTTCGAAATCAGGTTTCTCGAACGAGATAATCGATTCAGGTACTAAAAATATACATACAATACATAAAAGCTAAAAAAAAAAACCCAAAAAAAACCCAAAAAAAAAAACTCGTTCGATGTTCAAGTATTACTACATTTAAGCAAACGTTTAGAAACGAAAAGACTGTTCGTGCTACCTGCACTTTGTACATTTTTGTAGCCAGTTTGATTCTCGTTGCAACACATTGTCGAATCGCATTGTTCGTGTTAAATGTGTAGTTGAAAAATCAATGTTCAATATCAAATAAATCTCAATTAATATATAATAATTGAGATGTCACGTAATTTAGATCCCGAAAAAATTTACCCTGGAATTCAAACAAATTTGTGTCATTTTAATTCGATCTTTTTAATTTCAGAACTTCAATTTTATACGTAATAGAAATTGAGATTGAATATCTTGAGACTTGGCAGATATTCTTGACGATGAAGCATTTTGTAGAAATATCCACACGGCAATAACTAAATTTTTACTGAAAAAAAAAAAAAAAAAAAAAAAACACAATAAAAATACTCCGCTGTTGAAAGATTTATTCGAAATACGAATCATTGGACTAGACATCCAGAAAAATCTATAAATTAACAATAACCAAATTTTCAAATTTTTTTGGACTATTCCAGAACCACAGTGTACTTCAGCCGAAAAATAAAAATTTGTGTAAGCAACGAAGCAATGTTGATTCAGGCTGAAAAATCTCAATGAAAATTAATTGATTATTTAACTTCTTTGAATAGTCCACCACAATCTTATTATCATTCCTTTTACACTCGCGAGTGTGGAGTGCAGCTAGCACGAATAAACCTAATTTCAGCAGTTCGTTTTTGACAGAAAGATCAGCTGCAAAAAAAAATATTTACAAAAAAAGCATCGAAGCCAAAAGACACAAAAAAATCAACAATAGTTTGGAAAGCAAAAAAAAACACAACCGTTGTTACGAAACTGAATGAAAAATCTTCTGGGCATTATTGATGGCATTACTGTATCTTCAAAGAAACGGAGAAAATTCACCAATTTTTAAAATCGAAAAAGAGGAAAAAAAAAAAAACAACGATGATTCAGGACCTGTATTCGAAATGTTAAGAAATTTTGAGGATTTCATTATCGATCATACGTTGAACAGCCATGACAGAGACAACATTAATTACGGATTATTATTAACGAACAAAGATAAATTAAAAATTATTACGAAACGAATGACCGTACAACAAAAAATGAAAAAATCTTATGATATCGAAAAAAACAAAACAAACCGTTGCAAAGTGTTTTTCTATTTCGAATGACAAGAACATCGGAATAACTTTTGTGATTATTTCAGCCGAATGAAATCGACAGAACTCGATCTTTATGCGAAAATCTTTTTCGGAATCTATTTTTTGAAAATCAAACTAAAATACATGCAAGAATTCTGTTGAAAAAAAAAAAAAAACAAAAACAAAGAATAATTAAGCATCAAGAGAAAAAAATAATAATTAAAAAATTCAGTACTCCAATACTCGACACGAAAATAAACCAAATCAAATGTTAGGTTATGAAAAAAAAAAAATCGGAAAGTAAACGATAATACCGGATAGCAAGTTTCAACGATTTGAGGAAAAACTAAAATAATTATCGTTTGCTCCATTGGAAATACGTGATATATTGTCAAAATGTTGTAAAATTGTTTGGAAAGAAAAAATAAACGTATCAAAATATTTAATTCAATCGGAAATCTATTCTTCAACCTGAGTCTCCTGTTTAATAATTTTTTTCTTACTTTTTATTAACGTTGTAAATACTGCACGTTTGTATGAGAATAAAATGTGTATTTCATGCTGAAGAAAAATGATTTAACTTTTATTATCGATTGAGAACATTATCGATATTGAGAATTTGGAATATCTAAGGCTGCACAGGTTTTGATCGACTAGGAGGGGATGGTCGTTAGTATATCGAGCTTGTCGGCGTGTGTTAGCCGAAAAATTTAGTGGCGACGTCCATGCCGAACGATGAAAGAAGAGAGAAGAGAGAGAGAGAGAGAGAGAGAGAGAGGGAAGAAAAAAAGTAAAAATAAAAAATATATATATAAATATGTATAAATATAGATATATATGCATAAGCTATTTCTCGCATCGCCTGTGCCGATGCCTCGAAGAGATCAAAGACGTCCGACGTCAGCCGCAAATCATTATAATTATCCTCGTACAGTTCGGTCGCGTTCACCACAAACGAGTTCAACCGATTTCTGACACGCCTATATATATATTTAAAAAATATAATATGTATGCATACATATATAATAATAAAGATAAAAATATACAATTTTTGTTTAGGCTTAAATTTTTATTTTATTTATTTTTTTTTTTTTCATTTTATTATACTCATTAATATCATGTACAAAAACAAAACGTACAATTAAAATATAAAAAACAAAAATGGTTAATATCGGTTTGTACAATAAATTTATCGAAAATTTTCAATAAACGAGATTTTTGACAATTTTATATTATGAAACGATAAATATAAGAGCGTGTAGAGAGATTACGCTTATTCGGTTAAATCCTAACCGTATATCTTCATGCTTTTGACGCCGAGGCTTAAATAAGCGAAGATACGTAGGCGAAGATTTAGGGAGGCGGAGTTTTTCGAAAATTTATGTCGTTCGGCAAAACTCTCGGTGTGTGAAATTAACGGTCGCCTGTAATAGTCAACGTTTCTTCGTGAGTCAAACTTCTTCTTTTTTTTTTTTTTTATACCAATAAAAAACTTTCTTGGAAACTCCAATGTTTAAAAAAATAGATGTATAAAAAAAAAAAAAGAGAATATTCAAGTGCTTCCGGTTTTGCTTCTTCAGCGTTTAAGTTCTCATTGTTTTTTTTTTCCATTGGACATGCCACCGTAAAAGATTATTCGAATCGATCAAAGAGCTACTCGATAAGTTTTTCATTAGAGCGAAGAACGAATAAAAAATCTGTCGAATTTCCTTATTAATTGGCCAATTAGAACGGTAAATTAATACGATTATAAATCGTTCACGAATTCACGGTATTAAATATTTCATCGATTTTAACAGTAAAAGTTGATTTAAAAAAAAAAATAAATCACTCCCCGATAAAATCAAGAATTCAATCAAATAATCGAGATTAAAGAACAAAATTAAAAACAAAAAAATTCAATTCTAAAACATTAAAATATCGAAATAGCCACGACAATGGTTTGCTACGCCATTGATATGACCGGGATGCTGGGACTAATGAAGACGTGCCGGACCAGTCCGTCCCCTCTCTTCGTCCCCCCACCAGAGCTCCCGCCTTCTCGTATCTTCCTTTCTTTTTTTCGTCTTCCCTTCTTTTTTATTTCTTTTATTCGTTTTTCTCTCTCTCTCTCTTCAGTTCTCCTTTCATTCTCGCAGGCATATATCTCGTCCGAGTTCGTCTTTCTATAACTCTCTCTCTCTCCCTCTCCCTTGCTCCGCTTTTTTCTCATTTATTTTCTCTCATTTCTTTCTTTCCTTCCTTTCCTCCCCCTCCTTTCCTCGTCGTTCCCTTTCAAACCTCCCGATTATCCATAGTTTTCTCTCCTGAACCACTTCGTTCCGAGTGAGACAGCAGCTTTCCCGCTCTTTGAGGTACTGCACAGCTCTCTTCTCTCGCTCCAAACATCTTAGAACTGGTTTCGAGGTCGAACCAAGATGGGATGTACTGTGCTCCGTGTTATACACGCGCATATATACATATATACATTAAATTTATGTTGTGCTGACGCGATTTCAAGCCTCCAATTTAACTGGCAACTGTTTGTGCAAATTCAAGCCTTAAATTGTCATACCCATTGCAATTGAGTTCAAACCGGTGTCTTATCTGAGATCAGTTTTTCTCATTTTTCTAGCCGAGGTCCAATTTTAAGTTAAAATATCGAGCGATTTACCCTCGAGATTTGTCATCGAGATCGATTTCCCAGAAATAGTTAAGGTCATGGACTAAGATCGATCTCAAAACCATTTTAAGGTTATAAAATAAGGTCAACCTCAGGGGTTTATCAAGGTCGTGGATATAAATTGATCCTAAACTCTAATTAACGGAGTAAGAAGAAAAGTTGGAGAAAAAATATTGATTTAACTGATATTTTGTTTCTAGCGCCAGGCTTATTATGAAAAGTTTTAATTAAGGGGCAAACTCTTCAGAGTATTACAATGTTGCGGTCTTACAATATTCGTTGAGTCAGAAAGACTCGTGGAGGTACTACCTCAGGAAGCCTCAGATTTTTCGTCGCATCATTCACAATGATTATGACGATTATGACGAGCGTGGATGATGATGATGATGATGATGATGATGATGATGACGATGCTTTTGCCTCTGCGATGGAACGTACACAAAGACGAAACATTTATTTTCTTGAGTAACGAAAAGCTGCGTGACAAGACACCTGCACCATTCCAGTTGGTTCATATATTCCCATGTCGAGAAAGAACGAAAGGGCGTACACCGCAACAGTAGAACCGCGTCTTTGTCGAGGCATTAGGACCGTGAAGATTTTTACCTTGCGCTACGAAGATTTAACCGAAAAAAAAAACACACGCTTTAGACACGATAGAATCTCCTGAAGGTCTCGTCGCTTTTGTATTGAATTTGCTGACACATGATTTGAGATGAAAAAAAAAAAAAAATTTGCGAGACTGCTAATCCGGCACTCGAGGGGAGCTGCGAAAAATTAATCCATCGCTTCAAAGTTTGTGGTCAACCGCTTCGCATATAATCGATTTCATTGGAGAAGTGAAGGAGAGAAATCGCCGTTAATTTTGGCGGATTTCAGTGAAAACGATATTTTTAATGCAATACTTTAACAAATTATCGTTAAACGGTTTGTACTTCGAGAAAATACCGCTAGGTGGCTTGAACGGGGCGCTTTCGCTTAAGCGAAGCTTGACGTCAAAATGTATATAAGTGTTTATAGTTCCTACCTAATTTGTCTTCCTGTTTCCATAGAAAAATCACTTTGTATTTGATTCATTGGATAAGATCATCGTTGTTTTTATCTGTACGCAAAAAATGTGTAAATTTTGATATCGAAACGAAAAAAAAGGATTAAATTAAAGATTAACATTGTAAAATATATGCAGGAGCGACGAATTCAGGCTGCTCGTGTACGATTCGTAGCTTTTCTTATACCGTTTTTGGAGAGTGCCAGCTGTAGAAAATGAAAAAGATATAAAAGAGACAGAACGAAAAAAAAGGGTAAAACGATGGTGGGGAGAGGTGTAGAAAGAACGTTGGAAAGAACGATAAGAGAGCAGCGGTCGAGGCCACGCCATTCAGAGAAAGAAGAAACGAGAGCGACAGAAATTAGTAAAAATAAAATAAATAAAAAATGTTCTGTAAGGGGTTTACGTTTCGCTCTATCTTTCTCTGCTTCGCGGTCTTTGCCTTCTTATTTTCGTTTTCTTTCTCGCGCGCGCACAGTTCCCAGGAAGGCCGAAAGCGAGAAAAAGCGATGTATTTATCTGTCTCTCTCTTTCTTACTCTTTCGGCTTGAGACTGTCTCGCTTCCTCTTTCTATCGTCAGAAATTAAGTTGTTAAGATGCTGCCTCGGGCGTAGCCGAGTAAAAATAAAAGAACGAAAACGTAATGGCGGCTCTCGTGACCGGCTCCGTATCTCGCCCCTTACGTTCTTCGTCTTTTTTATAGTATGTATCTATAGATATATATATTTACTTCTATTTTCTATGATGTTTCGAGATGAATTTTTTTTTTCCTTATTTCGCGAATTTTGCCTGATTGATGTTGAAGTATTATATTTTATTTTTCTCGTAGAATGTTGTTTTTATGAGCATTTTTTTCGATTTCTTTTATTTCCATTATCCCATCGTGCGAAGCATCATGGGATGAAGCATACGGTGTGAAATAAATCTCAGGCTACCGCATGAAGTTGGGTATAGCATAGAGCCGTATCTCGATAGTTCGATTAATTCAAACGAACTAATTGATGAAAAACCGTAGTTTCTATATTTTCTTATCAAATCATGATAATTCCCGGCCTAAGCCCGAGTCAAATACTTTGCCAAGTTCGGCCAATGAATATAAAGAAATTTCTGAACGTGATGAAACCGAATGAGCGGTGAAAAAGCATCCAACGCATATTCTAACCTAAAAAATCATTTCGCAAATGTCATTTTTCTTACGATAAATCAACGAATGAAATAAATCATTTGTATATGTATCTTTAAGTACATGAAACGTGAAGTACCGCGATGACTCGATGACTCGGTAAACTCTCGAACGATGTGTACACAATGATCCATCGAATCAGTAGCCTCAACGGAAGTGGTTGGTCCATGTGAAGAGCCATTGGTCGAAGAGAGCTTGAGAAATAAGAAGCATGAAGAAAGTACATTCATAAATTATCGAAGAGACGAATAAAGAAATGGGGGAAAAACGAAAAATAAAATGGCGTCGGATAGGAAGCGACAGGGGCGCAGAAGAGGGGGGGGGGGGAGGACTGTTGGGAGCTTCTGAGGAGTCGTCACTGGCTATCTAATTATCCATACCAAGAAACTCGTGGTGTCCATTTCTTAGTTCCCAGAAGTGTTTACTCTGAAATTGCTCAAGAATGGAAACTTGCTTCATGGGAAGGGAGGAGACGAGCGGGGGGTCGTAGCTGCGGGAGTAGGGGGAGGGGGCTCTTGTCTATTTCTACTTGCTTTAGTGCCGCCCTAAATGGACCATAACCGAAGAATTTAATCTGTAATGAGCTCGTTCGATGCTCTTTCGTTTCCTGTATAACCGCGGTGGTCTTCGCGCGCGGCATCATTCGTCATTCTTTTCATCTTTTATAAAACCCGGATGAAGCTTACCGATCTCTCGGTGGCATGTAATTCGCCACGTGGAACTCTCGCGAATTCATCGTCTCGCTGCGTTACGAATTTCATCCGAAAACCCCTTTTTTTACCGGGCAACATAGTAACCGTCACGAATTTCACCATTTTTATCGCCTCTATGACACATCACAACGTTCGAAGAATAGTCTTCTTAAGTTCTTCGCTAGTAAACAATTGCGCCTGATTACTATTTTTTTTTTTTTTTTTTCATTTCGTGAAAAAAATATTTCGTAATAGGACTGGAGAGTGGAAGCTCAACGGTGTCAGTTCAATATTTCTTTCGAAAAATATAAGCTCATTAAATTTTTCACATGATAACAGTAAAGTCTCAATTAATTCTGAATCGATGAAGCTTTTAGCTGTTCTTGTGGTAAATATTTTTTTTTACTTATATCTTGATCATTCTTAAGACAAGTCGTGTGGTATGTACACTCCGAGGGGCGATTAAGCGTGATATCCACGAAGTAATAAGAAAAGCAAAACCTGCTTTCACGAAGAAAACAGAGGCATTTATTCTTCCGCTATATCCATTGGAGAATCACATTTTTAGAGTGGAGCATAATTACTTTCGTATCAAGGGATAATTTAGCTTTATGCTTACAATCATAACGACCGTGTATTTTTCGATCCTTTTTTATTTCCTCATCTTTTTTTTCAAGTTTCTTCGACACTTTAAGATACGAATTACGAGAGAACGAAGATTCACGACATCCTGTTGTTGATACAAGAAAGAAGAAATGGGCTGCTCCTGGGCAAGAATATACAGGGTGTTTTCTAGCGGGTATTAAAAGCATCGTAACCAAAAAAAATAAGCGATCAAGAACCATTTAATTGTAGTGTTCCGAAACGCTCTCCAACCGTTCTTCAGGAAAGTGCAATAGAAAATCCGTTCAAAACATCCAAAATTGATATTCATCTTGACTTTACTTTGAGTATTGGAGCAAAGACGAAATCGAGGTTTAAAAATGGTTTTATCTCTCAAACCCAATTACTTTTGTCCGAAACAATTTTTTTACCAAAGCGTGTATTTTCAGTCGTAGCAGCATATCAATTTTGTATCGGTCACCCTGTATATTCAAAGAGAGTAAAGAAGAAAAAGAGTGGAAGGTGCAAAAAGATGGGAATACTCTCGCACATATAACCGAGTAGGGAAGCATAACGTGTAAAGCTCGGAATAAATTATGGCCGCGAATACTCTTGAGCTTGCTTGAGATATGCATGGACCTAAGAAATGCGTTGGCCTCTGAGCAGGTGTGCTAACCGTGTCGTATCGGTACTATCTGTATTAATATCATGCACGAGTTGAACCATAAGGACAGAAAAATAAAGGCATAGAGAGGGAGGGAGGGGGGAGAGCAAGAAAAGTATGCACGGAGAGTAGGAATCGTTCGTTACAGTAATACGAGCATATATATCGTCGATTTACACGCCTTTATACACTCGCGCGCATACAGAGTCGTGTGTATATTTAAGAAGGTGATGTATAAATTCCTCGTACGTCCGATCACTTAAATCTGATATAGCATATAAACGTAGTACAAGGGTGTACCTTCGTAAGGATTAAATTGATGCCAGATCCTATATATTATTTACAATATCAGAAAGGTCGTTGAACAAAATTATAACAATAACAATAAATAAATAAAACATTTTCAACCACGTATACTTTAAGCATATTATTTTATGAGAGGCAAACATGAGGATGTAAGTAACACTTTATCGTTATTATCTCAGAATACGACGCGAGATATATTTTAACGATGAGAAACGTCGACATGAATATTGATTATAAAAGCAAGATCTTATTCTCAAACTCTTCGCATTCTTTTCTAGCAAAACAACAACAACAACAACAAAAAACTTAAATCCGTTTGGAAACGCCGCTTTTCATCGATGTCGGCTTCCGCCAGATTCCCTGTGCCTGCGTACACTTTTTTCTTTAGTTCTCAATTAGTTATGTCGTATTTTCTCAGCTCCGCGAACGTGTTTTGTGTAGCTTCGCGGCATATTTTCATCGGGATGCTCTCCGCGGAGCCCGTGACGAAGGCAAAAGTGGTAAGAAATAGTAGAAAGGATGAAATAAGACACAGCCGGAGTAAGACCTCTCTTGTAACATCTTCGGGACGCAGCTGCTCGACAAGAAACACACCGCAATGGAGCTTGATATGCTTCCAAGGACTCTCGAACACTCAGCACTTTATCGGACCGATAGTTACGAGAAATCGACTGAGACTATACCGGGTGTCCGATTTGAGGCATCGTCGGGCATTATCTATCGAGAGAAATTCGAAAAAGAAATATTTGAAGCTTAATTTTGAATAAAAATTATGAATACACGAAATCTACAATAATATCGACGTGTTCGTTGTCAGATACATCGAAAAGTGGACGCCGACTTCGACCGGTAACGGCCGTTGCCTCGAACGTTCAATGATTGGTGTAGCAGATCAAAGAACAAGGTACAGGATGATGTGAAAAAAAAAATCAAAAAGGAAGGCATGCTGAAAGAGAGGAAGATAAAGAAGGATAAAAAGAGAGAGAAAATAAAAGAGGCTGGCGCGGCACGTAGAGAGACTCCGCACTGACAGATACATCTTTATTGTTGAGTGGAGACCGAATCACGCGGCCAAAAAATCTTGCGGTTGAATTTACGCAGGAGAAAAGAGACCAGTGAGTTCTCATTCACCGAAGCAATGTGTAGAGTTTAGTTGAACTGAGGAAATATCGTCGAGGAGAGCGCTGTGATTGGTTTACAAATTTTACGATTATTCAACAACTTTCCAGGCATTTTCCCATCCGGGAGATTCGAAGAGAATTTTGTTTTGGATGGACATTTAAACGGAGGCCACGTTAGAGCTTCTTCGGTCATCTAAAGAGGATCAAACATCCGTGAAGATTGAGAGTAAGCTTAGAACCAAAGCCAAAAAGTTAGCTCGAACTTAAATTTCTATTTGTATTTTTAGCAGGATACGAAGAGATGAACATCTCACGGGTGCCCGTTCCCGTGAGGCTTCTACGAAAAACACCAGCGTGCTGCACCTGCAACAGATAGGAAATGATCGAGGGGCGAGAAAGGGTATGAGGCAGAAAAGAAGAAAGCGGTTACAGGCACAAACAGTGATCGTGGACAGGTAAGAGCGAGAAGAAAAGGGTGAGGAGGTGGAGGAAAGAGGGGGGGGGGAGGAGAGAAGGTTATGACGAGATGAACGTATAAATCAATGGATGGAGGGTTCCTGCTGTGGCTTTTCTCGAGCCTCTTCGAAGTGAGACATCAAGCGAGATGGGTTTGGAGCTGACGATGAGGACGAAGAGGTGAGCGAGGGACCGGCGTACCTTCACGACGACCGTTCGCTGACGCCGTCGGCCGGAAAGGTGTGTAAAAACGAGACTTGGGCGGTTCTTTGAGGGCGGAGAACGCGTTCGCCTCGGGGCGAGAACCCCCCCCTTACCTCTTTTCCTTCAGCCCGCTTCGCGAACATCGTAATTTACATTTTTCAACGGTCCTCTTTTTATCCTCTCGGATTCTCTCTCGGACATCTCGAACCAAGAATATTATTTCGCGCTCGGTTGACCTCGATGCAATTGCCACGGAATGAAAACTTGGGTGGCGTCAGGAGAGAACGACAGAAAAATCCAAAAGTCTCAATGAAAAAGATAAAGATGTTTCAGGACCAAAAGAAATATCCGGTTTTATTGTCAGATAAAAACAATCGGTTGAGAAAAAATGAAGATAAGCCACTCTGGACCAAACGCTTGAATCGTTTTGCGCAGTAAACCCGAGCGGAGTTCAGACTCGCAGTGAAGCTTCGTGTACCCAGTGCAGAAGAATTTATCTTTGTGTACACGAACATTCTCGTTCACTGGACAATAGAACTGTTCGGCTAAGATGGCAAGAATATGAAAAGCAATAAACTTCCAGCAGCCCTTCTACAACCTGCTAAACTTGGGAGGCCTCGGATTATAGGACTGCTTATACCACCAAAGTTAATATGCTTCATTAACGCTCAAATCAAAGTGGTTAAACAAATTGGAAGACCTCGTGCCACAAGAACATGCGGGTTGAATGATCATCTGGGCCACAACGATCCTAATGACGGGCCCAAACAGTGGCTAACGATTCAGAAGTGATGAATGTGCATATGGTATTAATCTTAATGAAGACTAAGTGATAGAGACAACTGGAAGGTGCCATAAATTCATCAAGCACACCCGCATCTAAATATGTCGGGGTTAATCGGTTGTGTACGTGCGGTTATTGGTGGACCACTACACATGGACGCTTTAGATTGCACAGTTTACGACCGGACTCATGGCATCGAAAACACGAGTTAGTTAAGATCCCGAGTACGCAGCATGGAACCCCTTTCTTACTTTCTTGCGGTTGTCTGCTTGTCTCCGAGCGAATTAACTGAATTGACACGACCACGAGGAATTGAACCGATTCCGCGTAAAGGTCGAAGAGTCATCTTCCAAGAAATTGTCTCGTGGCGCGATCAACGATCTTCGAAACCACGTGGACGGTGGTTTATTACTACAGCCTGCCCATGGCAGAAAATGTTCATTGGACTGAACCTTTCGTTCCAACTGGACTGGATATAACACTTTGAACTTTGGCAAACATTTGGAAAAGCCTAAAATCCTTACGGAGACTCTTAAATCGTCATCTTCGGGGTAGTTAAAAAGAAGAACATCTGATTTGGTGTCATGAACGAAGAGAACTAACACAAACGTTTTATCATCAAGTGACTTCAACTCTTAGGGCTAATACCAAAGGACATGAATTGACACGCCATTGGAAAGAGGAGCTTTCAAAATTTCAAAAACGCCTTGTCTCACATTTCTTCTAGGATTTTTACACAATAAGTTAAAGGGCTAGAAGTTGATGAAGAATTCATGTTATTCGATAGAAAAAGAGTTAATCCCGACTCAGCAGGTTCTCAGGTTTGTTTTCTCAGGTCGGAAGCTAGAGGATGGCATGCAGTTGGCTTAGGTATTCAAGAGGGTGGTACCAGAAGGCAAACGAGATATTTTCAAGCTTGGAAATGCCAGGGGAAGATGCTCTGTGCAAAATAAGCTTCGGCACGATACAAGCAATGAAAGACGAGGGTGCGAGTGTACTAAGCGATCCGGGGAACGGTGAGAAGGAGACAAAAAAGATAGAGGCGCGAGGATTGCCATGCGAGCTGGTAACCGATGTAAAAATTCAGATTCACAGGCGATAGAAAAAAAAAGAAGGAGCTGGAGGTTGAGAAGAGAACGTACACGAGTAGCGGCGCCGATATCTCGATTCGAGGATCTTATGGTAAAACGACGTCGAGAGAAAAGAAAGAAAAAGAGAACGAGAGAGAGAGAGAGAGAAGGAGGAAGGGAGCAAGTCAAAAAGCCGAGAACGAGCAGTGAAAAAGCGAGAAAATGAAGAGAGCGAAAATATAAGCATAGGAACGTGTAACCAAGGGAATGAGGAGCAAAAGAGCGAGAAGAGAAGGCAAGAAATCTTCTTTCCAAGGGTCCCCACGGCGAAGGCATCCCCAGCCAAGAATATGCGCGAGAGGCCCCAATGGAAAAAGCAAAGAAAAGAAGATGCTGTGTCGGTGCTCTTGCTTCGCAAGGGCAAAAGGGAATATAAGAGAAGAGATCGAGAGCAGAGACGAAGGATCTAAAGAGAATAGCTGAGAGAACCTCTCGCTGACTTTACTCTCTTTTTTCTCTCTCTCGCTTTTTTTTCTTACTCTCACCGCATGTGTTAACCAGCGGTGTCGGCGTCCCAATTCGATACATCCTGTTTAGTTCGCGCGAGAAACGATCTCTGCAGCAAAAGTAAAGTGAAACACTCGGACAATACTCCCATTGTCGTTCCCATTGCCCGTGTGTTCTTTCCTCCAAAACAACATTCAGGTCCTGAAACTTTCGAATCGACTCAACCGAATCAAAACTTCAAGCCATTTATCTAAACTCTTCATCGGTTCTCCAGAACAGGATCTTCCACGACGTTATGATAAACGCGATTTTGGAGAACTGAAGATGACTGTGAAATGAATAGCAAAAAAACAAAGACTTCTACACTCATTGTAAAGGTAATCTCAGCTCGAAACCCTTTCGATCGTGGATCAATACGAGTGCCTGCGCCATTGGGACCTAGCGTGAAACTTGTCACGGGATAAATTACCTTAGCTCACGACAAAGCGCCGAATAAGAGCAAAACAAAAAAGTTGCTCACGTGTATATTTGAACATATATCTCTGTATATATATATACATATATATTCAAATGTGAGTATACACAAGTAAGACCCTTTCAGAGAAATCAGACATTCAAAATGGCCGTCTTGAATCCGAAGAGCTCTGTGGTTCGCGCGGGTCCCCGTGGGTGTTGAAAAGGCCCCGAAGGCCATTCGGTGTATGTATCCATCCACGAAGCGTTAAATCTCTCGGGGGAATACCACTCGGTTCCCTGGGGCGAGATTCTCGTGAGTCTGTTATGCTCTCACTCTTGATACATGCTCTGGAGGCTTCTACTCCAAAATGTAAAATAGTGTATGTCTTCGAAACTGCGTTTTTTTTCTCGTTTGCTGCACGAAAACCTGTGATTCGGATCTACGATGAAGTTGCGAGTTAAATTTCATTGGGAAAAGTCCGAAAAGTTGAACCTTAAACAAATTTTGAAACGAAATGTCATCATGCACTTTTTTCTCTGTCGGCCAATTGACTCGGCGTTATCACTGTCGCTCGCCCTGCCTATTCATCAACGGAGAATCCGCAATGGCGATCGCTCAACCAATCAATATCTTGGAATTGAAAGATTTTTATCTTTAGTATTTCTTGCAGATCGATCGATCCCAGAATGCTTGGGAAAATTTTTTTTTTTAATCTTCGAGAGATCCAGCTTGGATATTTAGCGCTGAGATCAATCGTGTTGTATCCAAAAGACCCGAAAATTTCGCCACATCGTGACGCCTACGCGAGACACCGGAACATCAATAAGAAAGAGCTTTCTTCATGGACCGATCTTTGCAAGTACACAGGAATAATGGCTGTCCAGTGGGAAGAATAAAAATCCGAGAAAAAGCAAAAGGGAGGACCCGAATAAAAGGAATGGCAGGTCTTTGTCCAACGAGAAGTCGTGAATTGAGACGTTCAGGCTTGGGAAGGTATACGGTCCAGTTCTTCGCAACGATTATTTCGAACATCATCTCTTCTCGCTGGAAGCGAAAAGGGCTTCACGTGCAACCCACTGAACCATTCATTATTGGTCTCTTAGAAGGATTTATGTCTTGCCGAACCTGTTGAAAAGACGTGTACTCAGAAAAGCGTGTAATATCTTCTTTCGACAGGGCTTTTCACGTGTTTCTTTACAACGGCTACACGTTTTTACCGATTAACAAAGTAATGTCCATTCGAGCGAAGATGGGAAACCCCTACCCAAGTCCAAGGAGCTGAATCGGTCCGATGAAAAATTGATGTCACCAAGTTTTGTCCCTGACTATTTCAGGATCGTGAACAACATTTCGAAGCGACGTTAAAATAGTTAAATCACTCTCTGAACAGAAAAAAAAGATTAGTACACGCGTAATTCCGATGTTCGACATCATCAATCTGACCGGTAACCTGACCAGTTCGTTTCACGTCAACTTTTATTCTAATGACAAGTTCCCAAACGTTTAAATCAATGTTCAACCAAGAAATACCGGTTAACGAATCCATTCAGAGTTTTTTTTTTTTTTTCTTCTTTTGCAGACCAAATGTGTGTAAGGAGCTCGTGAAAAGAGCCCGTAATTTAATGTAATTCTAGTTATCCGAGAAACTCTCGAGTTTCGGTCCATCAACAAAAACGACCATTTGAGCCAGGAGACCTTTGAAAATCGGGAAACACATTATTCCTCGGATTTCGCACTGCGCACTGACCTCCTGTCGCTGTTTCTCAAGATCTGTGATCCTCAATGCACTGGATCTTCAAGACCAACGTATCTACAGGGTGTCCTATTTAAAATTGTCTTCATTTTTTTTAAATTGTTAAAAATACTATTTCCAATGAACATCTGTCACCAATCCTTTTGCCCTCAAAACACATCCACTTTTATTCGACACTTTTTTTCATCATGAAATACATCTCAGAGGTGAAAGATGGAGCAAATGTCAACGGGACACCCGGTATACGACTTGAGAAAAGATTTCTTTTATAAACGCGATGTCATACGAGCAAAGAACAGATCCGATTGCACGCTGGGACCTTGGAAAGTTCAGGGCAGAGTAGAACTTTTTGGACAATGGTACTCGCTCGTAAATACGAGGCTCTTTCGTTTCTCGTTCGAATGACCATTTCGCTGCTTGACGTGCTAGACAAAGCGAGAGCATGACAGTTCATGTGTATAAGAAAAAAAAACAAAAAACAAAAAAAAAACAGGCACGCAGCATCTAATAATTGCTGTCTTGAGCTCCACGTACCTACAGCTGAAAGTGAACATTACTGTAGAGAAAGCGAGCAAGTTCTTCAAAAGATCTCGTTCTAAATAAAGATTACGGGCGGGAGATTTCTCTAAAGCTCTTGAATGTGCAGAACTCGAAATCAAATAAATAACGATAACGCGAGAGAAACTTTCCAATAGCAGAGTAATATCAGGTGAAAAAATGACTCAAATCCATTATTCTTATTCAATTTTTTTTTTCTCGACACAGATCCTTTAGATCGCTTGAGACTATCCAGTCTTTTATTCGATACTCATCCGATTACTATGAAATTTTTCTTTCGAATTCCTGACTATGAAATTTTTTCGAAACCAAAAATAATGGAAAAATGATCTAAACCTCTTGAAAACACTCAATCTTTGAAGTATTCCTGATGAACGAACGCCAACGAGCAGCAGGACGGAGCTCTCTTCATCTTTTTGGAGATAAGAATAAAAAGCTACCAGCCACTTTGTAATCCATGCAAGCAGGCCCAATTTTATCTCAACCGGAAGTCGTGACCCTTCAGCAAAAAAACGTGACGTGAAGTTAAGACGCTCATATTCCCAAATTTCTCCATCGGAGTTAAGAATTATTTGAATTATTTAAGGATCGGTGTTCATTTATTTTCCCCGTACAACAGTGTTTATTTAATTTTATTCAGAATAATTTATTTTTATTACGTTATCAATATTTTTATCAAAAATTACGAATCCTGTTTGAAGCTAAAAATGATTTTAGCGAGGACATCCTGTTACAGAATTTTCTTCGCTTCATCGGCGGTTACGATGTAGTTACACCGAGGCGTCTCTCGGTGTTCTCGGCCTACGCAACTAGTGTGATGTTTATGTATGCTTGTTCTCCAGTTGGTCAACATAAAAATGCATCCGCATGCACGCAGTTATGCGCTTCTCTCGTGCACTCGTTGTTGATGTCTCCCACGTGTGGGCAGTTTCTATCGCGTGTGAGTGGACTTTGAGTGTACCATGAGCGAGCTAAGCCTATCAAAGTTTGCTCTCGCCTATCACAATAATTAAGGAGCCGGTTTGACAAGATTCTGCTCCCTTCCTCGTGCGCCCTTTCTTTTGAAAAATACAATCCGAACATCTGCCTTGATTACGATCGTGTTTTTAATTATCATAAAATCCAATTACGATGCTGCAATTGATGTAGTAAAAAGAATTAAAAATAGCAAAATACGTACAGGATCCGTGTATTGATTTCTTTCTAATTATCGTTAGATTCATGATTATTGTCTGGAAGTCATTAATGTTCAGATGTCTGGAAGCTCCGAGTTCCTCTTATTCCGTGAGCCTTAAAGATCTTCGAGATAATAATAGTGTCTCAATTTATACACAAAATTTACGAAGTTTCGAAAATATAGTTATTATTGAAAAAAAAAAAACAAAAATAAACATCAAAAAATCTTTTTACGATCGCTAGAAACAAAAAGTCGATATCGAAGATCCCTTGATTGACACTCTCGTTTATTGTAGCCGAACATTTATCTGTTGGCGAAAGGATCTTTCGGAAGATTCGTATCGCGATCCGTTGACGAGATAATCGAACGGATGAAGAAAAAAGAGAGACAAGAGTGAAAAAAAAACAAAAAAAAAAAGGTGAGTGGACACGTGTGCGACGTTTCTGCTCAATATACGAAAGTGACTCGGCGAGTTCCGAGCGAAAAGTTAAAAATCTCCTTTCGTCATTTTCTTTTACGATTATTTTAATCGTAATTGCTATTATAGATTGTGTCAATTCACCGTATCATTATTTATTCGTTTCGTATTATCGAACATTTTTTTTTCTCCCAACATAAAATTCATCTCAAGTCAATTCCACTTTTGTGAATAATTTTTTGTGTTAGTTTCGTTGCTGTGTTGCACTCGAATTCCAAACAGGAGAAAGAGACGAAAAAAATGTCAAAAACATCCATTTTTATTGTATTATCATTAAATTCACGTTGGTTTATTTTTTTATTTTTTTGCAATCAAGTTTTTGGGATTTTAGAACTCAATTAACACATGCGAGAATCCTATCGCCAAAACGATCGAAACTACAACTTTGTAGGAAGACGTAGGTAGTTAACGTGGGTGGACCGGATAGAGGTTCATCCTGATGTCCAATAAATGGACACGAGGAAGACCAGCAAAGTAACAAAACGTTACGAAGAATCGTACGGAGGCATAAAAAAAAAAAGAAAAATTGTAACAAAAACACTATAAAAATGAAATGTCCCATTTGGAAAACCCGTTTATTTTTTTTTTTTTTAATATCTTACTCCCATAAATATCGTTCCAAGTTACATTGTAAGTGTTCATTGACTGTTTCGGGCACTCTGCAGCGGGCTCGGTCGATCCTCGAAGTCGACTTTTTGTCGATCCTTTTGTGCTCACCTTCGGCTTGAATTCAGCGGCGAAAGATGAAACGAATCATCTCGGCTGTCGTCAACCAACGCGGTGCGAGGTTTTCGCTCCTGGTTACATCGCCGGAAACGAGTGGCCAATCTCTCTCGTTCCGGGAATATAATCGTCGTTACGAGAACGTTTCGTTCACCATACGGGCCGCTACCAATCCTCTTTGCACAAGCGTCCTTTTCTGTTTCGTTGCTCAGGTAGAGTTGAAAGACATCAGGGCTTTCGGGATACAGCCAATTAAGAGGGATTTATAGGAGGGACGTCGCCTCCCCCCCCCCTCCTTCCTTCTCTCTTTCTCTCCTTTCCCTTCTTTTCCATGCCTCAGGCGATTATTGGACTCTCTCTTACTCTCCAGGACAACTTTTCCCTCCACTAATACTCGCGAGTCTCATTTCTTTGCTCACCTCCACACATTTCGAGTCATCTTTCTTTCTCGACCAGCCAATGGACACCCCAGCAACGAACAACTTCCTTTGGAACTTTCATCTTTTTTTTTTTTGTATACCACGATGCGATCGTCACCCGAGAATACCCTTATCCCCGACACTCCAGAACCAACCGAAATGCTCAGAAATCTACCCCCCCGGTCCAAACTCTCATCTCCGCGGCAGAAAGAATGATCATCACCGATTTAACAACAGTTGGCAAAGAAGAGGCTAATTATATCCGGGAATTCCAGATACATAATTGCTCTAGCAGAACGCAATTATCCTGGCGAGCACTCGGGCTCGCCAAGATCATTATCTCAAACGCTTTTAACCCGAGGTTAAAAACGGTTTACGCACGTATGTTGTCAGTCAATGACTTTATTCCAGCTGCGCTGTTCAGCAAATTAACTGAGATCGAAATAGTGTAAGCTTTTCCGCGACATTCCCAATGACAATGGTCAAAAATGACTCTAACAAAAGGCTGTATCGATCTCGCAGTAGCAGTTGGTCAGTTTTTGTATGCTTGCAACTCACTCGATCTTTTGGATCAACGCCTGATGCGAACAACAATGAAATGAACAAATTAGCAATAATCTTTGAAATGAAAGAAATGAATTTGTCGATTTGAATATTTTCCAGCTCTTCTATTGTTTATTTTTGAACTCTCGTTGTTTCTCGTTCTTCATGATCGATAACGCCGATCCTCCGTGACGTCTTAATGAAGCAATCACGAAGCCAACGTAGAGCACGTATAGCGGTTATAGTTAACGATCTTGGGTCTCGCTGCTGGATCTCTGATCGAGAGGTAAGAAGAAGAAGAAGGAAGAGAGAATAAAGAACATTGGGTAGAAAGAGATCTTTGAAGTCAGGGGAAGATGGCCTAAGTGGTTGGAAGATCTTTCGAGAGAGGGATCAAAGGACTGGAGTCTGGAAGAGATAGCGTCTGTGTCTGTTAGGAGCAAAGATGAGGTCGAGGAGAAGAGTGGAATGGGTAACACCTTAGAAGTTCAGTTTTTTCTTTGAGGAAGAACTTCGAGAAGGTGAGAGAGGAGCAGAAAAGCTAGAAATTCAAACACAGCGTTGCAACAGAACGAAGGATTAGAAAAAACGAAAATAAGGAATGAATATTTGGTGGAAAGAAGAGAAGGCGTCGATGAGGCGTGGTCCAAGGAGGTATCTACGAGCAGAGACGTGGAATATTTTATATTTTCTATTCGAGCTCGATATAACTGGAAGTTTAGAAAGAACATATATAAGCAAAGGAAGAATCTCTGCGGGTTACCGTCTGGTTTTTGAATTATCTTAAGGCGTGTGTCCATCGAGTAGGCCTCTATAACGATGTAACGGTCCTCATATGCTGGAACCAAAGGCTTTACCTCGGTATCAACAGCGCATTGAGGCCCTAAGGCTCTCCTTAGAGCCAATCAGTTTGACCCCGGGATACTGAGGTTGTAAAACACCGTACATGAGTCAAAGCCTCTAAAGAAGGTAAGAAACTGGTCGAGGTGTTTAGAGAAAACTTGTCTTAGGCAGGAGGGAGAGAGAGAGAGAGAGAGAGAGAGAGAGAGAGAGAGCTTAGGCGTCCGTTAAAATAACAATAATTCCGATAGCTCAGCCAGAAGATCTTCAAAACGCCGACGGACGATATTGGAAGCTGGAAAAATGTTGTAAATGTGCTCTGCAAAGTCGTTACCAAAGAAAATTCCATAAAAATAAACTTCCAAAGTGGATATTGGTTTGCGATATAAGACTAAATGATCATATTTTTCACCATCATTGAGGAGTTTCTACAAAAAAAATCGCCCGCCGGCACACCCTGCATGATGCACTGAAAACTAAATTTTGTTGAAGCCTTAAAATATTTTGTTGAATACTTTCAAAAAAATATTTCGACGACACAACAAAATGTTTTATCCTCTGTTCTAATATTCGAAATTTTGTTGCCTGAACAAAAATAAATCTATTTATGCAACAAAATATTCGAATATTTTAACAAAATTATGTTCTCAGTGTCGAGGAAAAAAAGTAAACTTGACCGCTTCTTATGATGCTTCATTTATTCAGATTTCTTTCTTTAACGCACGCAGCACTGACCTCGTTCAAAACGTGATTCCTTATGAATTTCACTCGAAGATTTACGGAACAAAATGGTGGCACGTACGGAGTGTCAATAATGAGACGATTTAAGTGTAGTAGCATGCGACAGGTCAAGCTGCCTCGTTTTGCTAATAATGGTGCTGCACTGAAACAATCATCACGTACGAATAATACGATTTAATGTCACGAGTCACTATCTGCACTCGATCAAATGTTGGCGAAATCGAAAGCGATTGAAGAAAAAAAATACTACAAGAGATTTTGAAACATTATTTCAATGAAACAACACACTGATAAAATCAAACTATTAAACAATAAATTACGTGGAATTTATAATGTGTTTGTGTGTGTGTGTGTTTAATTCGCCTCTCATTGTCTCGAGACTGAATGAACTTAATTGAGTAATTACGTTTCATGGCGAAGACGATAAACTCCGTAAAACATGCACTCCCTTTCCTCGTTGTGTATGCACCGTGAAGTGTGTCGTTGCGATAAAATCATTCTTCGCCACAATCAATTTGGCTTACTTGGTCTTGCAGAAATAATGTTATTTCTACAGCGATGAGTTATTATCAATTATTATTTCAATATTTTTCTTTTAAGGAGTTTCGGTACAGGCGATACAATGTTGCCATGCTAAACCATGTTAAAAACACAAAAAAATTCAAAAAGCCAAGAATTTTATAAAATTTGGTCAACATATTCTTTAGTGCCAAATTTAACGATACAAATTTTTTCAGATTTTTCTTCTACACGGTTATCGAGTAATTGAAGACTAAAGTTCACGTGTATAAGCATAGCGTTTCCATATATATAGGTATATACTTCGGGCATAAGAAATCTGCTTTAATGCATAATTAATAATATATAATAATTAATAATATATAATAATGCATAATAACTCGATAACTAAGTAGAAGAAAATTTTGAAAAAATTTGTATTATCGTGCTTGATGTTGAAGAACATTATCACCAAATTTGATTAATTTTTTAACATTTTGCCTTTTGTACCGAAATTCCTTAATTAGTATGTTTTTTTTTTATATTTCACGTTTCGTTGTACAGACCAACGGTAGACTCAATTTATCTCGAGCTAAGATTCTTTTTTGAACCTCTGACTAATAGTTCCAGAATTTTGGTCTTTTTTCGAAATTCCAGCTCTTTTGGTCATTGATCTCCGCACTGATTGCTTTCAGTATGTCTTGAAACTTGAACTCCACATGCTACTCAGTCCTCTTTTCTCTGTTTCAGATCTCCAAAAAAATGTAGCGCGCGTTGACTAACTAAATGAAATAAGTAAAATTAATATTTCAAGAGTTACGAATAAATAAAATTAAAAGTTTGATTCTTTTATGCTTTCAAACTCGCATGATCCGGTTATTAAATAAATCATTTCGAAAAACCACAAGCAAATGTTTTTTATCGAATCTATAAGCCATTTTGATTTGACCTAATTTGATTTGACCGATCGTACCTTTCGATCGTACATTTTGGCAGTTTTTTCAACTTTAAGGAGGCCTCGATATCTTTACCGTAAACTTTGACCCCCTGACGCGGGTTTGATTCCGACGGCGAGCCACTGGGGTTTCCAGGGAACGAAGCAGGAGGATGAGAGGGGGCTCTCGGTCCCCTGTGGCGTTGGGAACATTTGTCACGAGGTGTTCGCGATACACACGCGAGCCCTTCGCCCCCTCGTCCTTTTCTCTACCTGTCTGCTGCCTTCCTTCGAAGGCTTTTGTCTTTTCCTCCCCACCTGCCCTGTCCGCCGTACAGTATTCTGTCGTGCCGTCATTCGAGAGCCTTTTCAGAGGCCTCAACACGTTTCTTTTTTTACTCTCAGGTAAGAGATGCAAAAGGAGCAAAGCTGGGATTGAAAAAAAAATATTCTCGCGATGATTTTCGAGCCCGAGACACAGACATTCTGCTCTGACAAATGCCAATCTACTCGGAAATAAAAATCTAAAAAGCTGTACGATTCAAAAAATCGACTCAAACTCACGGAAATCAATCGGACCCGACCAAGGCCCAAAATCTGTCGAACCAATCGCGAAAGACACGAATCCTCGATCGAAACCCATCAAAAAACGCTGAGAACCAAAAAAAGACTGTATCCAAATCAAACGAAATTCAAACGGACTTGAAAAATGCAAGAAAAGCCAAGAAAGCTCGGGAAAAAAAAACTCGAAGAAACGGAGCAAGGGAACAAAAAATTCAGAGACTTTTGAAAAATCGAAACAAAAGAACCAAAAGCATTCCAACCAACTCGAGTTGAAGCCCATCAAAATGATTAAACTCTCTTTTCGATCTCCCTTGATGAAGCGTTCGAACGTAAATCATCGAAAAATATGAACAAAATAAATGAAAGAATGAAAAATCAAAGAAAAAAATCCGATTGGAGCACGCTGAATCGAGGTTTAAAAAAACTTGTATGAAACTTTCTTTTTCAAATCCAGATGAAAAAAAAAAAAATCGATTACTCTAAAAGAACTGAAGAGCCAATGGGCATGATCGAGACAACTGACTAGAAAACCTGGTAGATCCTCCAGGGCGTATACGCTTTATACACCACAGCCAGAAACCAAGACAATTCACCTTATGGGACTAAGAAACACGCATTCGTCGAGCCCCGGACCCAAGACCACGTGTAATTACGTAATCGCACCGAGCCACGCTTTTATGTCTCAATTACACTCAAAGATTTCAGATAGAAGATTTATGGCTCGAAATTACAAGGTGCTGATGCAAATTATAGCTTCCAACCCTGTGTGTATCGCGTTCAGCAACCGGTAAACCTTTGTACGCGTATATATATCTATACAGAAAATATACGAATACGTATTGTTATACCTGTGTGAAGAATCATATTGTACTGCGAAAGGTTTCGAGAACTCGAAGAATAAAAGGCAAAAAATTTCAACGGTTATTTCATACCCCCAACCCTTCATTCTTTCATCGTTAAATTTCATTTTTATTTTTCTTCTGATTACGAAATTTATGCAATTTATTATTTTCATTTGGCGATAATTAATGTCAATTATTTTATCTATTTTCTTAGTTTCTGCTATTACCTTTAATCGTTTTCTTACATTTCGATGCACTACTCAACAACAAAAATTTATCGAAACTTCAAGCTTCAAGATGCTTTTTTAGATTTTCCATAAGAACATCTTTCACGGAGTTACAACCTTTCAAAAATCGCTGAAAAAATTGGAAAATTCTTCTGTTTCTTTCATTTTTTGCTGTTTTTTTTTTTTTTTTTTTTCAACGGTACTTTTAATAAAGTATTTAACATTTTAGAATTCATTTTATAATGAAACTTTCCATCAAAATTTTGATAGAAATACCTCAATTATGAGGAATAATTGATTGAAAAATGATTTTAATCATCGATTTGTATTTTTGTAACGCCGCAAGTAAGATCATCGTGTTGAAATCATCGAATGAAAAGTTTCAGAGCATCAAATCGATGGTAATCATCGAGCAAAACGATCAACTAATTATCAATGGTAATGGTTGAAAGTTCGTTGTCTGGGTCTTCTTAAAATCTTCAAAAGCGTATGCAAATAGCGTGACCAACGAAGCTAACCTTCCTCCGGAGACGCGTATCCGACAACGTAAATCTTGACGCGCATTGCAACTGAGCGAAAGCCTCTCGATCCCTTATCGAGCATCCAGGCGCCACTCGCTCGCTTAAAAATATTTCATTCTCGTCACGATCCTCGTCAACAGAAGACTCACGGAAATGCTGTCGAGCATGCCAATTCCTCTATCCAACGAACAAACTCAGCCAACGGTCTCTCGATTGAGTCAGTAAAAGATCGAATTGAACACCAGTTTTCACGTCGATCCGAATTCATTGATTATAAAAACAGTGACGAACGGATGCGGGGGGAAAAAGAAAATTTACTTTTTCTTGGTATCATGATACTTTTCAAAGCGACCAGAACGCTGCGGGAAAACTCTCTCATCAAAATACTTCACGTTAATAAACATAACGATTTGAAAACCGGCTCGAGACCATGATTCCGAAAATCAGGAATTTTTTTCTTCCATTCCTTGATCAACGTTTCGAGAAATTTTTTTAAAAATAAAATTTTTCGATCAAAAAATCGTATAAAAATGTCGTTTCTTCACATTTTCCATGATAATTTCAATAAAAAAGAATTAATTTCGTGATTTTTTTATCAAAACCCATAGAAATTAAAAGCTTAAAACACATTTGAATAAAATTTCTTCAAAATTTTGTTCACTTCACAAAAAAAAAGCGGTTTTCCAGTTTGTATTCTTCTAGTTTTATGTACATAGTCGAACATGTACCGGACGAACGTTTCGCTTCAACAGATTTCTATGTATAGGGCAAAGATATGTGCAAAAAGAGTGTGCTGGATACGAGCAGCGATCTCAGATTACAGAGCGCGATAGATCGTTACCGGTAGATCATGCATGTCGGAAGTTAAATCGTGTTCCAGCCCTGAGATCTTCAATGTGATATTTCCAATAGAGAATTCTCAAGCGAAATGTGTGATTGGCGAGCCGATTGGCAGTCTCGTTCGAAAGATATAAAAACACGATAAATCACACATGTTTCTTTGTACTTTTTCAATCTGGATTATTATCTATTTTTCGTGGATCTATTTTTTTCATCGTGTCACATAACGATCGCACGTATTATCGAATCTTCGACGAGGGTGGTCGTCTGAATAATCACTACAGTTGAAGAGTAATCAAAAAGATTTCAAATTGATTGTGGACAAGTTTCCTGTCACTGATAGACCTGATTTGGAAATGAATCATCAAGCCGATTCGTTTTGCATGAATATTATCGAAAGTATCCGAACAATATTTTCGAATTATCGGCCAATAGTTTTGTAAAATTATCATAAAAATGATCGCGGAGTTTGCCGATAATTTGTAGGAAATTTTACCGAGCATTTCGGAGCATTTTCTGCTGGTTCTTTCGGCGATACTCGTCCGAGATTTGCATCAATTACGAGCCGAAAAATTCGGCAGTGCTGATAGAAACTTTGGCAATAATTCGGAGAGTTTTAAATCACCGAAATACTTTAACAAGGAATGGTTCTCTTGAGGCGAAGGTAGACATGTTTTTTTTTTTTGTTTCTTTTTTCGTAAACCCGATGAATTATTTGTCCCCGTAGAAATTCCGGGTGTTAATTCGCAAGTGGCGATTCAATTAGCGTCGGGAAATAACGTGACGTATCTGAATGCCGAACAGGACACGATTGCCGGTAAGGAGAGAAGGGGTTCTCGGGGGCCTCGTTAATGGAATCACACGAGATCGGCCGTGAAGACTACCGAATACGCGCGAGGGTTGAGGGGCAAAGAGGGAAAGGGGAAAGAGAGAGAGAAAGGAGGGGAAACGCGAAGAGTTTGTTTGGTTTTAAGCTTTAGTTGGCTTTCTGCGCGTGCCGTAGTTTATTCAGGCTGCCTTGCCAGACACCTCTTTGCTCCGATCTTCTTCCCCGAGTCCCTTCGATTTTCTCATTCTCTTTATTCCTCCTCTTCTTCTTCTTCTACCTTCTCATTTTCATCTCTCTCTCTCTCTCTCTCTCTCTCTCTCTCTCTCTCTCTCTCTCTCTCTCTCTCTCTCTCTCTGTCTCTCCCTCTCTACCGCCTCTTGCTGTTATTTCGCCCTTCGCTCTTCTTATACACTAAGGTTTCGACCTGAGACCATTGTCCTGTCGAAGGCCCTACGCCCTTCCCCTCCACTACAACCTACCAGAAAGGTATAGAAAGCTCCGAACTCGACGCGGTTCTCATTTCTTCGATTTCTCCTCTTTTCTACTCTGACGCACTCATCTTCTGCATTCACATTCCATTTGAGTAGTTTGCGCGAATGAAAAAATAAACATAATCGAAGTAACTAAATTTGGTGATCAATATCCGAACGATGAGGGCAGAATAACGATTATTATTCGTCGTAGCTCGTTAAAATTGATTGCTCGTTTTGAATTAGTTTCAAGCTGAAACGCTTGAAAATAAACTCTTTTGAAAAACGCCCTAAACTCGATTTTTTCGTATAATAAACTATTGGATTTCCAGCTGATGAGATTGAACACCAAAAACATTGAAAGAGGGTTTGGGTAAAATAAAATGAATGAGAAACGTGAAGAGTAAAACTAGAATTAAAAAGTGGTTTCGTGGCTGAAAAGCCTCGAAGAAGATTTGAGAACCATCGGGGCCCCTCTTTCTAACCGTGGTCGCGACAACAACAACAAGAAGAGAGGGGATAGGACTGTTGGGACTCATCCAAAGGTTGGGCCCGAAGGTCCGTTGCCGCGGAGAGCGCTCTCTCGCAAAGAGACGGAGGAGCGGAAGGACGAGAGAGAAAGGGAACGAGAGATGGAAGGGGCCCAAACGGACCCATTCGTGGTGGTTGGGCCCCGGCTGGTATCTCAATCAGACCGAGAGCTTGAGTCACAGGTTGGGGTGCCCTGGTACTCAGGCTTTCTCGCTCGCTCCCCTCTCCCTTTCACTTTCTCTCTCTCTCTTCCTTACTGGACCCCTGTGGGTGGAATATGGTGGGGGGGTCCGGGAGAAAAGAGAATTTCCATGTGTGCGAGGTATATACGAAGAAGGGGGCCTTCGGCTCCGGAGCCGTCACAACTCAATCTAGTTCCTCGGAGTCTGCGAGCGTGCGCGGTACGTTCGAAACTCTCACTCTCTCTCTTTCGTCCCAGCTCTGTTTACCCTCGTTATTCTATACTCCAAACTCTAATTTATTTTTATTTTTAAATCTCCTTGGATCAAACAATATTTTTTTTTTACCAAAATACCAACTCTCGACACTTGAGGGACTTGGGCAAAGAAATATTTCGTCGTATATTTCGTTTTTTAAAAGAATTTCTTTCTCCGGACTTTACAAGTGCGTTACAGTGAAGGTGAAAAAAAAAAAAAAATTTTCGTGACAGTGCATTTTGGGGAAACAATGTGATTGCGAACATACCCGGAAAAAATTTCTACAAATAGAGGTGAGAGAATTTTGAATTCTTGCTTCATTGTGTTTTTTTGTTTTGTTTGGATGAAAAAGAGAGGCTGAAGAAAAATAATTAGTTTCCTCATATTATCTAGTGAATGAAATTGTTTTTGACGCCGTTGAATAATAATTTTAATTGAAGTTAACGACGAGCGGGAATCTCGTCTTGACCAATGTTTCCTCGCCACGAGGTTTCTTGGCTCGACAACAAAACTACGCGGCTGAAAAACTCTTCTCGGAAATTTTCTTCTTTTATTTTCTTTTTCGTTTTCGTTTGTGTTTTTTTTTTTACCCTCCCATTCATCTCTCGTTGTGTTCTTGCTGGATACACGATCATGTACGATGCCCCGAAGCGAAGATACGAGCTCATAATCGCCTCGTCGAGTCTTCGAGACAGGCAAACGTAATTCCAACGATCTGTCACTGTCATTCCACCGGGGAGCACAGGAACCTTCATTTTTACAGAGAGACTCGAGTTTGCGATCGATCCTCATTCGTGCTTAGAGCATCGATCACCAAAACATTCCAACGAGAATTTTACGAGCCCCAGAAAGAGACTGCTCGCTCGGAGCACCGTCGTACTCTTTCATTCGCTCAGAAATAGTTTGCGATTTTGTTCTACGTTTTTTTACACTGAGCTCGAAGTTCACTAATTAAAAAAAAAAAAAAAAATATAATAATTTCGCCTATGTACCCGTTTAAAAAAAAAATACTCACGAATTGGGCAAACTTAAATTTTCATTTTCAATATGCAATCTTCCCAAGTAGCTTTTAATATTTCACGGTTAAATTCGACTATTCAAAATTTAGACAAATCTTTTTCTATAGAACATCAATTGAAAAATTTTTCAAGGAATAAATGCATTCGAGAAAAAAATTAAAATGCATAAGAAACACGTGCTGTTGTTTTCATCCGTTTGATGACATTACCAGCCAATTTATACCGCACACTCAGAATTTTTATTGCCTATTACGTATTATGAGCTTATTGCGGTAGTAATGTAAAATTATTCAAGAACGATTATCTTCGAGAAACCTGACAGGCATGAATAGCGTTAATTATATCTTGTTAATAGTATTTTTTGAGTCATCGTTCAACGTCTCCTGTCGACGACTCAGGGCTGAAGATATTTTCCCGCCCGATGCATTCGTATGCAGCTTGTGAATATTATTCTCTCAAGGCTTTCTCAGCCCCATCACAACAAACTTCCATCTTGAGAACGACGTTGAAATCTCCCAGCACCTACACAGGTTAATTTGACATTTTTTTTTCGCAATTTACGAGTATTTAGAAACGTTAAAAAAAGTCGTTGCTAAAATTGACGCCTGAGAGAAAAATCTGAGTGAAAACTACCAATTTCTTTCAACTCGCTTCCCTTTTTTTGACATTTTTTCTTTTGTCTTCATCTTCAACACTTCTTTTCTTCTTTTCTGGGCTGCGATGAAGTTGAAAATTCAGTTGAGAACAAATCTGTACTTATATGTTTGGAAACCACGGTCCACTGACGCGAAACCTCACGCCCAAAGCCATCTAGCGGTATTTTTCGAAACTAAAAAATCTTCGTTGCGGATAAAACGATTTTTCACGCTATTCTCAAGTAAAATCTTGGCGTTTGGCAAAGCGGAGAGAACAAAACGACTCCAGAGTATTCTCGGTCGCACGTCGATTGAAAAAGTGACGGGCATAACGTACGAAATATCAGAAAAACGTAAAACATAAAAAACTTGTGCCTTCGAAATAAGGAAATAAGGAGTGCTCCTCCGACAGAATGAACTTTAAGGGGCCGGTATGCAGTTTCATATGCACACTTCGATCGGATCAAGATCCTGGACAACTTGGATCGAAACGTATGCGTTCATTGACATGTACAGTGAGCGAGAAATAAGTGAGCCGGAACTTGTCACCTTTCACGCCAAGCTGAACGCACTCGACCGTGCCTCGGCTACGATCTAATCCTGATGAACTTTTTTTCATCCTGGAAGCTATGAGCGCGCTTAGAACGTTAGGATATCTTCGTACTTCTTATTGGAACAAAACGTCAGCTCTGGAACAACTTTCCAGGACATTTCTGGTGAAGAAAAAAAGGAGAAGACTTCAAGATCCAGCTAACCAATGCTATTGAAGGAGCTTATCTCGCTCGTTGAAGGAAAATAAAGACGACGTATGAAAGAAAATAAGATGGCTGACAGTGTTGGCTCGTTAGTTCGAGGAACAGGCTTCGGTGCAACTATAGGATTTATGTGTTTTTGTGCTAATGAACTCGTGCTGAAGAATAAGCTCTTGGCGTCCAGGATCACGGGGTTTCAGTCTTCTGCTCCGTCGTCTCTTGTCCCGCGACCCGATCGTGACTGGTGTCCCCGTAACTAGCAACGCCGAGTTACACCGGTAACATTATTTATGCGTTAACCAGGCCAGAAATCGAAGAGAGCAGAAGTGAAAAAAGAAGAGAATCTCGAATGGGCAACTTGAATTGGTTAAAGCTTCAGGGGATCTCTGACTACTCGACTGTTGTCTATTGAGTTATTCCTGCTTCCCAAATTGGACCATGCAGCAGGAGAGTGGAGCTTGAGGGATCACCGGGGATGGAATTTGTACTTTTTACTCAATTTAACATTCAGACTGCGCGTGGTACTTCCGCCCCTTGTTCCTTGGCGTCGTAGCTCGAATATACTTTTCTCGAAATCCACTAATAAATGTTGGCGAATGATCGTAAATTTTTTTTTCCTCTAGACCTCGTCGTTCCTTCTTATTAAGAAATAAAATTTAAGCATCTCGGTTCCTGGATGAACGTAGGTTGAATCACAACGAAAGTCTTAAGGCGCTTGGGATTTCTCGAATAATCGACAACCAACGATTTCCGGCTGTCGAACCATCGAGAAAAATTCTTTCTACTCTTGCCGCTGGTTTATGACACAAATGGACACTCGAGCTTGGGTTTTATCTCGTAAAACGAGGAAACCTCAGCCAGAGCCAATGAAGCACGACGAAGATGAATTTACTGTTAGAACGGTGTCAGCCTCCTCTTTCTTTCTCATCGGAGACCTCTGAATATTTTGATTTGTACTTTACACGGGACTTTTGCATTATTTATTGGTAGATTTGAGCATTTGAAAAAAAAACGGTTTTCATTTCTGTTTTTTTCTTTTTGTTTTCTAATTTTCTCAATGAATCATTATTATGTAGAGAAAAAAATGTTTGAAAACAAAAAAAAATGTCTGGAAAGAGAAGAGAGCTAATGCGACGGTCACGATGATCGTGGCGAATGACAAATTCGATTGTATCGTGTCGTCGACCACGAGAACAATAGTAAGAAGAGGCTGATGTAGTTGGGCGACGAGAATATCAAAAGGGATGCTAATCATTGTAAAGCACGAGGAAGATATCGAGCTAATACTTTGTACGATCGAGAAATCGGTAGCGTTATACCTACGATCGGTTTTATCGCTCACTGAACGTCAGTTTGAACCCGGTAAAAGGCACGTCGTGACTGTTAAATCCAGTGTTGCATTCAGAGATCACGTTTTCACTCGTACATACTAAATATATATATTTATACGTGTTCGAAAATGGACTCTCGATTGCACACCCGGAAGTCCGTGAATTGTTGGGCTTTCTACAGAAAATTACGTACCAGATGTGAATTTCTATTGATCCTCCACTAGTTTTTTTTTTTTTCGTATTCAGTGATTTTTTTCAATTGTTTTGAATTTTAAAACTTATGTCTGTGACGATATCGTTTAAATCCATCATTTTCTTGATGTCGATGACTTCAGAGTTTTGGGTGAAAAGCTTCGAAATGCATTTTCCCAAAACGAATACATCAACGAAATAAAAAACATTAGAAAGCCAGTAACTTTCACGAAGATGAAAAGACAATTAATGTTTTCAAGTACCACAATAAAATATGCACTGAATTTTAATAAATAAAAGGTCTTTATCGAGGTCTGGCCGTGTACGGGATCGTAGCAATCCTTCCCAGAGTCGTGCGGCTAAGACGAGCGAGCAAAGGCTCGCCGCTCAATTACATCGAACGTTGCTAATAACCTTCCTGATCCTGCTGACGTTGCCTCCTTCCAATCTTAGTTTCGCTCTCTATCTCTTTCACTCATTTTTTTTTCTCGTTCAACACGATATACGAATCGATATATAGTTACGTTACAACTGATGAACGAACGTTCAAGATCTGAGGTTCTGTAACCTCGGGGCAAATGAAACTCGAGCAAGCCAAGAACTCAAGATAATATTTGCTGATTGAGAGAGAGCGAGGGGAAGAGAGAGAGAGAGAGAGAGAGTGTGTGTGTTCTACCGTAGCTGCCACTTAATGACAAGCTGCCTCATTACTTAAATGATCTTTACATATGAAATGCAGCTTCGTGTGTACATCCAACATCGAGCAATCTTTACCGCTCGTTCAATATCAATTACGGACGATATAGTCAGAGCCGCGGCATAGATAATTCCGAGAGATCAAATGGAGTAAATATCTAGCAGCAATTACATTTACCGCGTGCAAGTTGTACGTCAGAAAAAAGATTAATGATTCATCTCGATTTGAGTAAATACAGGATTCAGTTTTTTTTTCTTTTTTTTCTTTACATTTCTTATAGTTCATACGGAGAAATGAACAACATAACAGGAAAAAATGATTCTCTTCAAGCCCCCCCTTGATAATCTTTTCCAAGTATTTCCTTCGAGTATCTCGTAAAAAAAAATCTCCCGCAAGTTTTTCTCCTAACGAGCATCCGCACGACAAATATTTCTTCGAGGCATTTTCTCCTGAAGTATCTTCATAGTTTACTAATTCTAAATATTTTTTTAAGCATTAGAATCTTCGTGTTCGCACTCTGTTGACAAACTCATTTTTCTAAAACTTAAATTGTTCAATTTAGCCCTCTTCGAACTGTCATTTCTCTAGCCAAATTCGCACTCAAAAAAAAAACCTTTATAAATCTCTATCGTTACTAAAATGAATAATTGAAAAATCTTGAAATTCGATTTACTCGAGGTGTAAAATAGATTTTAAAACTGTCGTATAGTTATTAAATATTCATGCACACAACATAAGCCGAGCTCCTAGTTACAATTTAAGGACGAGATAATTCGAAACTCTTCGCGGAATAGCAGCATAAATCAGATCGAAATTGATCTAGCTAACCAAATCCTTTATAAATTATTCATCATGCTAATTTGTCTTCTCTCGCAATAAAGACTGCGGACTAAAGAAAATAAAAAAAAAAGCAAGCCTCTGAACGGAGATTCTCCGTAAAGAGATTTTACCCAAAATAATCCGAGTCTAGCTGCATATATATTGTGAATTAAAAATTAGTAAACGTATCTCAAGTTTTCTTCTTCGACACACCGATCACATCATCAGCCAACTCTGATGCATTTTTAATCGAAGAAAATATTATACGGTTCTTTAAAATGAATAATAGCTTCAACAAAAATGATTTAATTGCACTTGAAGTCGGTCACGATGAATTGATAAAAAAAAAGAACTCTTTAAATTTCTTTTTTTTTTCTCCGCACCGTAGAAGTTAGAATGGGAGCATTCGATGAAAAAAAAAGGTAACTCTCTGGGAGTCCGAATTCTTCAGAAGAATACGAAACTTTTAATCATTCCAACGACTAAAAATCAGAATACTGATATTTTACATTTCGTATCATGTTCGTCGCTTGAATCAACGTTTCCAAACGCATTATTTAATCCTGTTTCAATCAAAGTTTATTTTTTCTCCTATTTTCTCCGATTCGACAGAGAAAATAGAAAAAAAAAAGTGGCAATCTTCCAGAGAATTCAAATGTTGAAAGGATTATTTATCCGTTCAATAGACTTCTCATAACTTCTTTCGCTTGAGGACTGAAAAAAAAATGGCGATTATTTATCGCATCAGCCTCATATAATGTATATGAGATGCTGACTGCAAAAGATCTCTTATCGTTAAACCCGAGAAGCTCCTCCGCGTTCTTGAGACTCTCCAAAGGGTTGGTGTAGGTATCGTTGGTACGAAGGTATACTACCTGTATTAGCACCGAATATATATATATATATATATATATATATAAATATGTATAGGAGTATAGCAAAAGGAGCAACTGTTCGGAGCACCTGCTCGCGATTCTCTCGATAAATCCCCATCGTCTGCACACGTCCTGCTAGAGTCGTATATGCTTTCTTTAAAGAAACCAAGCAAAATCGAATGCCCCAAAGATATTCTTCCCTGGAACATGGCGAATCTCGTTTGTGCGCATGCGCGGAAAAGTGGACGCCATTTTGTGTTGGAAAAGCATGCAACTAGTCTCGGCCATCGAATCGGAGGAACGCCAAATGGTGGCCCCGAATCACTGGAAAATCCCTTCGGTATCTATTTAACCATGATCGAATGTTGATAAAGCAAATACCGAAGTTCAGCGCAGTCGGAGATGCTAGGATTCGTGTTTCGCGAGATTCTAACCTCCTCATCGGAGAGTTACCACATGTTTTTCCGGTTATGTATTATGCAAGATCTTTTACAAAGTTCCTAACAGCATACGCTTTTTCTTATGCATCTTTAATTATATATAATTATCCCATTCGTGGCTGCTTATTCGTGCGCATCGAAGAACTTGAACAGCGCTGCTCTTTGTTCGTATACATAACCTGACAAACATGCCCCAGAAACTCGTTCGAACGCCCGAGGCCCGGTACTGGTGAACTATCATTTGTGGAGATTTATTTGAACGAAAACATATCGATCGTTTCGATGTACGCGAAGAGAAGAAAAGTGAAAAGCTCCTGGAAAAGAGGAAGCATTTTTTAAAAGCAAAATATACTTTCATGATGCTTTAAAGAAGACGTAAATGTTTTCAATTATCCATTCGTCCATTCAACTCAGAATGTCGTGTAGACGCCGCTGATTGGTCGATGCTCACAGCGAGCAGCATTCAAACGCCAGAATTCTCAAAACTGACATTCTTGAACTAATAAGTACAAAAAAAAAGCTCAGATCAAAGTGGTTCCTCCATTGATTTCCGTGTGTTTTTAAATGCTGAGACAAACATCTGCTATTGATTCCATAAAGAAGGAGAAATTTGGCGTATCCAAAAGACCGGTTGAACAAAAGGCAAATATACAAATGATTTGTTTGCGTTTGTAATAATCGTGGGATAGAGCCACTCGTTAGTTGAGCATGGGCAAACACGAGAGTAGATAATTTACCGTCGGGGGTCTTTGACTCTACACGCAGGCCCAATATTTACATGACGCCTGATCGCAGCGATGCTATAACACACGTACACACACGGTAAGATACATAAACGTTGAGGACTCGAGTCTGTCAGAGGGAGCAAGAATTATTCGATCTTTTGTCTCTTTCTTTCTCGAGTGCAAACAACAACCCGAGACTGTCGTCGCAACTCTTATTTTCTTTTTTTTTTTTTTTTTTTCTTTCACTACCTCAATCTTTCGATCTTTGTCTCTGGCATTATTTGCTCATATCTTTCTCGACAATATATACATATATAAATACGCCTTTTTCCTTCTCGGCCGAAGAGGCCGAGTGCAAACAAACAATCAAGGCGTAAACTCTGATAAAACTGTCAACGAGCATCGCTCATTCAACTCAACATCACGAGACTCTTTCAGCAGCGCTGAATTTCCGGCAGTTTATTATCGTTACTCGCTAATTATTATCGGTCTCGTTAACATGTGTCATAATTTTCATCGGAGCGAAGAAATCGTATCGCTTCGGCTTGAAGCTTCTTCGAATATTTATTTTTCAATTTTATACTTACGCGAATAACTAGCAACGTTCGGTAATAATAGTAATAACGAGAGACGAGAATCGTCGACAACTGGACAAAGGCCATCTGCTAATTCTATGCCTATTTAGCATCCTGCTACCTTCGTGAGACTCCGTATTTGCCGTTCTGTCATAAGTAATTTGCAAAGAAACTTTCTCGAAGATAATAATGTAATTGCCCCTGCTGGTCCCGATCTCTGCGAGCCCTGAAGATTATTCTTTGGGCCCTTGTTTCTTTTTTTTTTGTTTCTCTTTTTTGCTTTTTTGTGCTACCGGGCAGCGGGGATTATAGTTTAGAGGCGCACGCCCTTCGGGTGGCTTTACAAGTGGTGATCGGGCCTCTCCTTTTCTCTCTCTCTCTCTATCTCTCTCGCTTCCTCTTAGCCCTGGCTCAAAGAAAGGATCGGTTGACGGGCGACGTTGGGAAATTTCAGAAAGGTTCTCTCTCGCAAGAGAACCTGGCCCACGACCAATCGACGAAGGAACCGAATTTCTGGACCCACCACTACGCGGCCAACGAAACCTGGCAACGAGGGACAGATGGTATAGAGGGCTCAGCGACCAACGGTTTCCTCTCCCTCCCCCCTCCCCCTCACTCTCTCGCACCCAGTCATCTTCAACTCGCTCTCCTTTACACTCGTTTAGAACTTTTGCAGCACACACAACAACCCTGAATAAGAGTGGATGCATTTGTACTGATGCACACTGCCCTTGCAAGGCTTTCTTTTTGTGGCATTTCGCGTATTCGTTTTTCAAGTTCCATCTCTATCCTTGAATTGTCGGAACATTGGCTTAGTTCGTACTTCCAGTGACCAAGTTTTTTACCTAAATGTATGCCAGCCAGAAGTCATATTCTGCATGAAAATATCGATCGAGCTAGTGATGTATTTGATAACGATCAAGTGAAAAGAAAATGAGCGTTGGTTGATGGTTCAACTCCTAATAGATGTTGAGTTACATGAATTTTTCTCTGATCTTGGATGTATTCCTGTGCAAAAATCAACACGACGAATCACAAGAATCGATTTGCAGACTTGCTGAAGGCAGAACTGAGCATCAGCATGGCTGAGAATTAGATCTAAAAGTATCCATGATCTTAGATATCATCCAATGTTTGACAACGTAGGACCTCGAACAGTGGACGTTGTTGATGAACAGAAGACATTGATTTTCGGCGCGAAACATCGCAAGAACAGTGGGCCGTGCCATCTCTCGTGCTGGGATTTACATGAAGAAATTTCAGGGGTCACACAAAGCGCGTAAGAGAGCAAGGAAGAGGCGAGTTACTCAAATTTGTTGGCTGAGAGATGGGGCCCCAAAGCACGTGCCTCCATAGCTATACACTTGCTACCATCAGTTGCCAGGGAAGAAGGTGAGGGGCTCGTCCACTTGTTTCGGCCCCCTCCCGATCGTTTTGTATACGCTCCCTTGCACTCCGAAAGAGCAAAACATTGGAGCCGCAAGGACAGCATCATGCACGATTGAACATCGACCACCCGATGACCGCAAGCCAGAGACGGTATTCGATATCGCTTTCATGTGGCACGCACGAGAGACTCCCTTCACGAAAAAAAAAGAAAAAAAAAACAAATCAAAAGCTACCGTATTAACCGTACACCCCGACATCGAGTCTACCGAAAATTCTGGATGACATAGAGCCTCAAGAAGAGGTCATTGCCCGAGGCTCTTCAAAGCCGTTTGTTTTCGATTGCCGCTACTTCCAACCTGTTTCGAGTACCCTAAGACCCGAAACACCTGAAACAACTGCTGTCATATGACCTCTAAAAGCCCTTTGATCCTGCAATTGTTCTGAACCACTTGATCGGGCAAATCTGCTCTAAATTTGAAGTTCCACACGATATTTCAAGAACGGTGAATAAAACGAGTAGGATCTGAAAGCATGTTGGATGAAACACGCTGGCCTCTATAGTCCCTTTGCCATGAATTTCTCGTTTTACGAGGCTCACTATATCTCTACATGTTTCCCGCTTTATTCGCCGCCTTCTTTTCGCGACACTTTTTCTCTTTCACTCGTTATTCCGACGGAGCGTGAACTTGCATTCCACGGTAAACTCGAAATAAACCTCTGGCTGTTTTGTACACGAACACCGAACAACTGCTCGGTGTTGCCAGCAAGGAAGACGAAGCAGAGCAATAAGAATCGAAAATAAGTTGGTCTGTACTCGGCCAATGTTTAACAGCATCTACGATAAAGATCGTGATGTTGTTTCTCCTCACAAAGAAGAATCTGGTAGCGTAACTTATAACAAAAACTTAAGCTTACTGCGCTCAATCCTAACCTACTTGAGAAATTCCTAGCATAACGGAAGTTTGAAAACTTCTGTATATAAACTTTTTTCCAACTATGTTCCACTCTTTTCAAACGCAAACAAATCACTGGATGACTTTTCAAAGGAAAACTATCTCAAAGAGATCATTTGAGCTGGTAAACGAGTCAAGAACTCGAAGGTTGTAATGGTCAGTGAATATAATTAACACAATGAGTTGGTTGTCTCTGATAAATCGGGGTCTGAGGTCAAGAAGACAGACGTGAACCCGAGAGTCTTCACTTTCCCCTCTTTTTTTTTTCTCCCTTGCATCACGTATATCACATCTATCACATGCACGACGATACGAACCAGCGGAAATGAATACGAGTCAGCTAAGAATAATAATAAGAAGGCGTACGAGCGATCGGCCATTCACTGACGAGTAGCGATACATGTGCAGTTTGCAGCATTAATAAAGAGCTAAACCTTTCTTTATTACTCGAATACTCGAAAATGATTGAATGCATGATGAAGTAATCGTCGATAAATACATCTTTCTCTCCACCGAGGCTAATTTTTCTTTGCAACAAATTCAACTTGTACTTTAATCCCTTTTAACATCCATGTTCACACTGAATAAAATCCTTATAAGGGATAAGCTCTCGTACTGTAGCAAATTCACATTGTACACACTCCCTTTCATTTCGCCATAGTCCAAGACCAACGACCAGAGGCAAGATTAAATCTGTTCTTCCTTCCTCTACACGCCACGATCCCGCACAATGCACCGGATTAATTTGCTCGCCACACCACTCTAATTAGCATCAACGACAATCGAGTTTCTCTCCGAAAGAAAAGAATTTCAAGGGCTTGTTTCTTTACCAAGAATCAACCTTGACTCAGACACTCCTTACTTTTTCTCTCCATCCTGCCAGCCTAAACGGGACTTTTGTTTTTCATTGTAGACTTGGATAAAGACTGGTTGTTGATGAAACGAAATTTGAATATATCGAAATATCGATCGACCCTGTTAGAATAGCTACTCTGCTGCTAAATTCAAGTTATAAAAAGCTTCAGTTGAAAAATTCAAATTGTGGATCCTCTCAAGGTCTTTAACCTCTGCTTTGAAAGACAAAACCTTCTTTGATTTTCTCCATTTTTAATTCCAGTCTACTTGTGTGTCTTCGAGTTACCCCGATAGTATTCCCATTCTTTTGGACTCGAGTTATTTTTTTCTTCATTAAACCCAAACTGGCGTAAACCCAAACATACTCTTTCGCTCAGCAGAGATCTAAAAATATCGGGCTTGACACTTTCTTTATTTCTATCTCTCTTGATCCTCGCTCTCGCGTCTCGTGGGTGTAAATTGGTATGGCGTGGTACCACGCGACCGTAGTACGTTGATATTTGAGAGCGTCTTTAAAGCGGAACGCAGAAATTCTCATTGAGCGTAATATTGATAAGATTTGAATGAGATGGAGAGAGAGTGAAAATGACCTTAAAGCGGATGAGGATTTCTTTTATCGCTGGCGTTGTCGTGCTCGAGACCACGTACACCCACACGTCTCGATTCCGCGTTCATGCGCCAAAGATTATTTCAATGCTTGTGTGTATATACACGCGCGATGAGAGAGCAGAATATGCATCTGGAGCGTCTCAAGTTTCGCGTCATTTTGACCGTACTTGCCAAACATTTTACATTTGCATTCGAGGCCTCCTTTGAGAGCCTCATAAAAATCGATACGAATCGACGTGCGAGAACTTGGTCGAGATATTTTCTCTTAAATCAAAGACCGTTAAATAAATAATGACAAAATTAAATCTTATCGAAACAAATAATAACAAACGTAAATTCAGATGTTATAACCTTTTTCTTCAAATTTCCCGAGCTAATTTCTCAATGTTTTGGTGGTTACAGGAGGATGTCCCGAGGCGCGAAGGCCTTTTACGCGCTCGTGCTCTCGACATTGATCTCGTTTGTCCGAGCTACGACCAACACAACCGTAAATACCGCGAAGATGAGCTGCGAGGTCGCTCGTCTAAGATGTGCTTTTAGAACGGGATGTGGATCGGCTCTTCAACAATATCTAACCAGTTGCACGGCTGACCTTCAGAGTGACGCTAGAGGTTGCCCTGAGACGTGTCAGCACGCTCTTATTGCGTTGACCAGTACGGATCAGGGCAAAGAACTCATGACGGTGAGTGGCTGAGTTTTTTTTTTTGATTTTCTCAAGTTTCTGAATTGCTCTCGAATCAAATGTTGACAATATTTCGATCAAAAAATCTCTCCGATTCGTAATGTAACCTGCTAATCGATGAATTATACAAATTTCAGTGCGACTGCCCGGAGGATGATTATCTTTGCAATCGTTCCAAGCAAAGGGTCGAAATTTGCAGATCATCGGTCACTATGGCGATGAACCGAACGAGGGTTTCGTGCAGGACTGCTACGTGGATATGCAACGCGGATGCCCTGTGCTCCAAAGCTCTGGACTACTACAACGCCTATTGCAGGAGTATGTTTCACGGAAAAAAATGTACACCGCGGTGAGTTTTTATTTCATCGGCTCAAACGGTCGAAGGAAGGAAAAACGTTCTTCAAGTTCAAACAAATCGATTTTTGTGATGTTTTTATTTAAAAACATCACAAAAATCGATTTGTTTTAGATCTGTTTAGAAACTGTTGATTCGAAGTGTTCGAAATTTCAAATTTCAATTTAGGTCACATTTTTTCGGACCCTTTTACCTTAAAAACATATCGAACTTCGCTTAACAACTTTATACGCGTATTTTTGACATTTATTACTGATACTTTATGCACTGAGAAAAAAAAAATTTTGTTTGTTCAACCAAGTTCATTGGGTTGGACGAAAATTTGATGAATTCAGCAATTTTTTTCTTGAATGACAATTGATTGCATTTATTGAGCTAAATCATGAAAAAAATTTATGTGTGAATCAACCAAATCGCAGAAGCCAAATGATTTATTTGCTTGAAATATTTGTTTGAATCTCAATTATGAAATTGACTGAACGATAATCGTTTGGATGAATCAATGAATTAGATCATTTCAATGAAATTTTGTTGGCTCAGAAAAAATTTGTTCAGCTGCACCAAAGCTTTGTTGGTTCGACCGATAACTTGTTTCACCAATCACAAATAATCTTGTATCTTATCTAAGAAATATTTAGTTGCCCGACAGTTTTTTCTCAGTGTCCGTGTATAAAGAAAAATTCTGGCGAGACATTGAAGATTCTCAAATTATTTTTTTCTCTTCACTTGCCAAATAAATTGAACTCGAACTCAGCTACTAATGGCCCCAGATGCGTTCCAAGATCATAAAAAATTTGATCATTAATTTTTGCATTTTCTTTTTATTAACGCAGGTGTCGAAATTCCATAGCGATATTAACGCGTCAGGAAAAAGCAGCAAAATTGAACACGTGTCTGTGCGACGGTGCTGAGGAATACGACTGCAAGGCTATTCATCGTAACATGAATTACCTGTGCTTCGGAAAGATACATCACGACTATCACGAGGTTAAGAAGCTTTTGGCTGACACGAGGACGAACGAAGTCAAGAGAACCGGAGAGGACTCGAGGGGTTCGAGCGTACGGTCCCTAGTCAACAGGACGATGCTGATTTTCACACTCGTCCTGCTACTGCTCACTTCAAAAGGTGAATATTCCCAAAGTTATATTCTCCTCCATTCAAAGGACCCGAAGTTCTTAAGCCGCGAGATCGCCTTGGAAGGTTATCTTGAGTTATGATTCCCTGAGACTCGTTCTACTATTTTTTTTTTCTCCATTTTCTGGTCCACGAGTGTTCGAGATTAAAAATACTTGGGAAATTCAGAACTCGGATTTCGGCTTTCATGCGACAAAAATAGAGAACTGATATACAGCACGAAATAATAATACTTTCGTTTCGTTAGTCGACACGAGCGACGAGCGAAACGTCCGCGCCGATTCGTACTTTTCCTCTTCTTCACTTCGATCGTAAAGACGTCAATTTTTTTTTTTTTCTTTCTTTTCTTTCGCAGACTGACGAGAGACCTCTCTCGGACCTGACTGGATAAGAGAAACAGTATTCCGCGTGTGAACACGACCAAAGACCCTGCGAGAAAACCGAAGCAAAAAAAAAAAAATACGAAAAACAAAAGAAATATGAAGGGAAGAAAGAAAGAGGTAAAAATAGCCGAGCACTTTGGGTGCGAGCCGATACAAGCGGGTTCAAAGTACCCCGGAACCGGAAGGCCCTACCACACGTGCTGATGAGCCCTGAGATCGGGGACAACGACGACGCGAAAATTCTAACGTGAATGATAAAAGAAAAACAAAAGAAGATTGTCCATGGAAAACGTAAAGGTAGTGGACACAACGTGCACGAACGACCCATTCCTACAATTTAGTGCATATATATGTATAAACACACACACACACTTTTATATATATTCACATACACGGGACCTGCTTCGAATTGACGATAGGAGAGATAAAGAGATTCTAAAGAAACCTCACGAATCCGGACGACGCTATATATGAACGATTAAAAGATAAGTGGGGGCCAACGAGCGAAAAAATTTCATCGGCAAGAGGCACAAATACAACACTGTACATTATATGTGTATCATAGATCTACAGAAAACGATTAATTATTATTATCATTATAATTTTATTATTAATTTATAATATATGTCGTGTGAGTGAGTGACATTGAGCGTTTGTAAATAAATGAATATGTTATATATATATATATATAAATATGTACTGGATCTTGGCACGAAATTTGCGAAAAGACAAAAAAAATTCAACGAGAAACTTCTTAATATCGGTTTTGCGTTGGATTTTCATGAAAATTTGATCGGAAATAATGAAAAATTTGTCATAATGAAAGTCTGGAAGAAATGTTTATAGCGAAAAATAATAAATCCGATGATTTCGTGTTCATGGAGGCGATTTTCGTAAGTTCCACTACTGCTTGCCGCTGCAGAATTGTTGTTACGGAATATTAGTAAACAGTGCAGAAATCCGGCGATGCTTCCGTTGCGTCCGACGCTGCAAAACTGACGGACTCTGCCGAGAGGGTGTTCGAGAAAATAAGAGTGAAAGAATAAACGCGCAAGAAGCAGGGGAGGAGATGGAAAGAGGAAAAGATAAGAGAAGAAGAAGAAGAAGAAGCTCAGGAAGAAAACGTGAGTGTGGAAAGGACAGAGAGAACGGGGAAAAAAAGGCCGTGGGCTTCTATTGAGCATCAGCTGTTATTGTGGACCAAGTATACGGATCCACCGTGCTCTCTCGTCGCGGCCACACACGTTGGCCTCTTTCTCACTCTTTCTTCTTCTTCTTCTTCCTCCATCTTCTCCTGGGACTCTTCGCGGTCTCCTGAATTTTTCCGTATGTATATGTAGTACATATATATGGGCATATATACATACATATATGTACATTTCGTGTGTACCTATATCTATATCGGCTACCGGAACACAGCGCGTTCCGGTTTCGCCTGGCGAACGCGATCGGTGACCTTGCCACGAATCTTACCAACCGGGACGTATTTACCGTGACGAGGGAAGTCTAGTGGGTTCGTGGAACTCGGTCGATTTCATTGTTTTTTTTTTTTTGTTCAACTTCCTCCCGCACAACCCTTCTGCCATGGAGTGATCGAGCGTTAACGAACGCAACACTTTGAAACGTGATTTATTTATATTCTACGACATTGAAGCTTGATCGATGTGATTTTCGGGCTGAATATAAGTTACGGATGAGCGTCGTTTGGTCCAATTATTCTGTTGATGTAACTACGCTAGTGTTTATCTCCTTAGACCCTGAGGAGGCCTTCACTGTTTGGACTGTGTCTGAAAATGTTTAGAAATGAAAGATGAAGGAACTTTCCCTTTAACGAGTTCGTAAATCTGAAACTAGTAACGGAGGAAGACATCCGGGCTTCTTGGTCGACCGAAATAAATCACTCCTCCCCCCTAGCTAAACCCGCTTCAATGGTTTAATGTACGCCATACGTGCTCTCAGCTCATCGAAGCACGCTGCTATTCTTAATGTTTGATTTCCATGTCAAAGACTCTTCCTTTTAGCTGACTCCTCATTCGGATACGTATGAATTGGGTGCTCTCTGTCTCTGAATTCGTCTGTTTTTAAAAGCCTTACGAGATCAAACTTACGTTAACCACGTGGCGACCATGCAGGAAAAGGGACTAAAGTTGGTAGAAGCTGCCCTGTCGAAGAGACATTTGCTTTACGTTCATTTCCCCTTTACACCAGTCGAAGAAGCTATTGCCTCGGAACAGGAAAGGTATAGCTCTCGGTTGAGAGAACGTTACGGCCTGTAAGGCCTTAAAGTAGCGATGGGGTAAAGAGGCCACAAAAATAAAGTCGCGTTCATCCAAAAAAAAAAAAAACAAAGATTTCGAAGAAGTAATTAATAACAGTCATCGGGGATGAAGGGATCAAGTTCCTTGTTGAAAGAGTTTCAGATGATTTGCGAACGATCCTGGTTTTCCTCACCCTGCAGCAGGATAGGAAAGAGTCCAACAAGTGAAAGTTAGTCCAATATATATTCCCAGTTTCCAATTGCACAATATATTTTTGTTTATTCCGGTATTGTGAACAAACCCTAAGGCTTGAGTAGGGCACTGAAAACATCAGAAGGCAAAGGAAAGAGCGATGGTAAAAGCACGAGGGAAAAAGAGCGAGGTAGACGGTGGAAGGCTGGTGTTGGCCACACACGTAGCCAACGAAGAGTATCCGGCGAGTGCGAGAGCGAGGCGGAGAGAGTCGAGGAAGAAAAGAGAGGGGGGGAGATGAGGCAAGCGAGGCAAGGACGGACAGAGCGTGTGTCTCCGAACGGAGACGAGAGAGTAACGAAGAGGATAAATCGAATAAGGAAAGAGAGATGGAAAGAGGCCGGTACTGGTGGTAAACAGATGGGAGAAGGAGAAACGAAGAAGATGAAGAAGAAGAGGCAGAAGAAGAGAACGAAGAGAACGAAGAAGAAAGGGAGGACCCGCAGGCTCTGCGCGCCCGGGACCACCCACCACGGCTTCGAGCTCTCGCTCTAGCCAAACTCCCTCTCTCTCTCTCTCTCTCCTCACGTCCTTCTCTTCTTTGGACAGCCAGCCATAAAGAGCGAACGAGCAAGAGAGAAAGAAAGAACCGGAGATGAAGGAAGAAGGAGCAGAGCATGAAAGCCGGCTGAAAGTCGTCACATCACTGCGGGGGCTTTACGCGAACTTTACGGAACGTTCTAGCTTCAGTTCTACGAGTCCGATTCCTCGGACTAATTACGGTTTCACTACACTCCGGACACACCTAGGTCAGAGCGACTTCCATCTAAAGGGGGGAGCAGAGGACTCCTGCGGAGGAAACTTATCCACCGTTGCTTCGTACTGATATCCACCGGTTAAAGTACCCTTCCATCGTATCTTTTTACGACAACTTCTAACGGCGAATGAACCAAGCCTCACGATCATCCAATTTCATCGAACTATATCGGCACAGATATATGTACAATTGAATCATCGTTCTCTGAAACTGTTGCCAGTCGATCGATTCCATTTATCGTACCAGCTTCACTTCGTTCCTAATGTTTCTTCATCAATGTAAGAGTCAGCCCCTTACCACAGAGTACCCGAAACTATATTTTTAACATTTACCAATCTAACTGTACGTTTGCGCAATTTTTAAAACCTCTCGACGACCATCATCCAAATTTTATGAACCCCGATTCAGTGCTTTTATTTTTCCAAATCTCTACAGCACCAAATCTCAAGTCGCTGAGCATGTCGAAGCTTCCATATGAACTATGGTAAACATGCTGATTCGACCACCTTTTTCTTGGATCAACAAATCGTGGCGAACAAAATGAAATTCGTTAATTCAAACAAAAATTTGGGTCCATTCAAACGCTTAATTCGTTGGCCCGCATCAACGTTTCTCGTTACAACCTAAACATCGTTGAACGAACAAAAGTTTTATCGAACCAATGAATTTAGTTGCTTGCCACGGTTTGTTGAACCAACAACAAAATTTGGTTAGCAAAACCCTTTTCGATCTTCGGTGTACCTTGGCCTCTCTATCGAGAGCCAGAAAGGGCCACCATCAACTAAGCAAACGTACTAACATTCGGCAGTCGGAAGAGAAAAAGAAAAGAGTCGAAGCATAATAATAACGCGCTGCAACAGCAGCTACAGAGCAGGGAGCCCCATGTTGAAACATTTTATAGTCCATAAATAAGCGGTTTCGCAGAGGGGGTTGAAGTAGAAAACGGGGCGGCAGGTCCGGTGTAATTACGTCCCAAGGGAAAGGAAATCGGGGCGAATACGAGTGAGAGCGAAATTTACACATGCACAAAACGCAGTTTTATATAAGCAGCAGTTACAAGGGGCGGTGCGGCAGCCAGCAGTCTCAACTGCGCGTCAATCTCGATTCGATGATCAATGAATACCTGTACTCGCCGCCACTCGGTTCAGTCGATGATCTTAGCTTCTTCTCTGCGACCGAACAGCCTTTTGACATCTTTCTTTTTTTCTTATTATTTTATTACATGACGCCACAACATTCTACAGCTTGATGTATGGCATTTGTGAATGAGTTGATTTGAAACTAACTCCAAATGACACCCGTTACGGTATGCCGATAATCGAGTGAATAATCAACTAAAAACTCGATCCTCAATGTATGAATTAAAGAATATTAAAGAAATAGGATTTCCACACGCTGTACGCTCATCAAACCTGTTTATTACCAGCACAAAAAGTCTCAAATGTACACGCCAACGAAACAATTGCCAATCGAGAAATGAGAGCCACCCGAACAAGAACATCTGGCCAAATACTTTGTTTTGTCTTGTGCTAAGCAACGAACATACTTCATAAAGCGATCCGGAAAAAAAAAAAGAGGAAAAACTCGCTCTCGAGTGCTCCCAAAAGATCAACTTCGATCAAACTTTCTCATTTTTTAAGGAGTTTCGGTACCGGCGATACAATGTTGCCATGCTAAACCATGTTAATAACACAACAAAATTTCAAAAAGTTAAAAATTTTATAAAATTTGGTCAACATATTCTTTAGTGCCAAATTTGACAACACAAATTTTTTCAGATTTTTCTTCTACACAGGTATCGAGTAATTGAAGACTAAAGTTCACGTGTATAAGCATAGCGTTTCCATATATATAGGTATACACTTCGGGCATAAGAAATTTGCTTTAATGCATAATTACTCGATAACTAAGTAGAAGAAAATTTTGAACAAAATTTGTCTTTTCGTATTTGATGTTGAAGAACATTATCACCAAATTTCATTAATGTCTTAAAATTTTGCCTTTTGTACCGAAACTCCTTAAAAGGAACTCGTTTCAAACGATCGCTCCGGATCTTCCAGAGTGTTCTAAAATATTGCTCAATCATTTTTTCCCAATAACATTGAGTGATGACGATAAATCCTGCAAAATGGTATTACTCTATGGCTCCTGGCTGGCGCAATCATGACTATACAATTTGAAAACTCGGTTGCGCTATACGACCACCGAGAAACCGGAAGATTACAGCAAATGACGCTCCAGGCCCCCCATGCAGTCGAACCGTGGACAGCCCTCAACTCTCAGGACAGAGATCAGCCTAAGAAGTAGCAAAATACAACATCCCTACCGTTCCAGCTCGACGCCTACGAGTAGAACACTCGGCCAATCGCCGGACCTTCCACACATTTCCCCCCTGTTATTTCTCCTCTTCCGTCTCTTATCGTTCGTACATCTCGCAACGGCACCCGCACGAAGGTCGTTTCTCCCGCTCTCTTCCTACTATCGTTTTTTTATTTTATTTTTTTATCAAAGTTTACAATTATTCAACGCGACTCTACGGGAAATTTTTATTTTGTCTTGCTTTCAATTAAGTCGATCAACCTTTCAACTGTAATCGTCTCATTCAGTGCCCCCCCGAAGTGTCTATTCTTCTGACAGACCCGTATAACAACCTCAAAATCAACGCCTCTCACAACTTGAGTAAAACAATTATCAAGTATGTTGTACCCAACGAATCGATCGCTTTCAACTGAACAGCCTAAGACCCGCAGCAGGACTCTAATGTTGCCCTAACACTGTAGCTATCTTGACCCCTATTTGTTCTCAGATTGCATCACCTAAGAGCGGACCGTTGAATGAGAATCTCTCCCGTATGTCGACCCTCTCAAAACAGACCTATTCTTACCAGGATCCCAACATTTCATATACTTTGCAGTATTGTTTTTGGAAATCGAGCATTTTTACGGGCAATCAAACCATCAAGAGACTCGGTAGAGTCTCGGGACAAGTACATTGACAGCTCTGTCGTCTGCTAGCCCGAGGTCAAGTATATTTTGCCAGAACGACAAAATATCAAGTTCAAAAATTAAAGTTTTTGGTCATTAATTCTAGGGTCATTTTGACCCAATCGAAAAGCCTGGGATTTATGCTACGAGTGCAGAAAATGATGATTTCCATTGCGCGAAAAGTTATCACATGAGCCTGGGGCTAATGGTGAGTGGGCACTATTAAAATTTTTACGATTTAAAATCCAACAACGATCGAAGCAAAATTAATAATGCATTTCGTATCATACGAATGGCTATTGAGATGACGTTTCTTATCGTATAGAGTCCACTTTATTCGTGTATCTCACTTTTTTTCTGCAAATGATTGTGTCAAGTGAACTAGAAATTTTTTGCACTAGTACAAAAAAGTAACACTTTCTCGTATCGTTTCGTAATTTTGTTTACATCAGTTTTTGGTGTCTCTAATAACGAATCTATCGGGAAATTCGAAAATTCAAAACATCGGATCCAAAAAAAATTGTTTGCTTGGACGTGGTACAGAAACTATCGTATCAAAAGACTCGGTAGAGTCTTGGGACAAGTACATCGACAGCTCCCGCTGGCCGGAGTCTTGCCGAGTCGAAACTTTCTCCTAATAAAGCGATTCGCAGCGGTAGGGATAAATTTTTTTTTTTTTTTTGACGTTTTGCTTAACTTTTTTTAACAAAAACAAGACGGAGAATTTTGAAAAAATGCTTCCGGTATTTCGAAGTGTTTTAGCTTCGCACCAAAATGATTATTTCGATTTGTTGAATGACTGAACTTAGGTTTTTGCCTCTACCAACTTGATAAAGATCATTTACAAATAAAACCTCGATTTTTCTTGTTAATACGCGACGAAAAGCCTCTGTTAGTGGCTTTATAACATTAATAATAAACGGTATACGCAAAGCAGTGGAGCGCCGTACGATCTCGAGGTCTGCGAGGGTTAAACGACTGGGAAGTGGCAATTTTAAGCTGCAAGCTCGTCAGGCGCCGGAGCTGAACCATAAGCGCGAACACGCCTTGATTCTGTGAATTGGCAGGAACGCGTGTAATTAAGAAGACGGTATGTGGCTATAAGACGAAGTGTGGAATGACGTACGAATACGTTTTGCGCCGTTAGCTGCAATAATGGGTTATACGAATAGCGCGGGAGTCGATGTTAACGGCGTCACTGATTGGTTTCGTCGTCCGTGCAACCCCGATGAATTTCTCTCTTCTCTTTTTTCTTCTCTCTGCTGCCCCCCCCCCCCCCCTCTCCGCTCCCCTTCGCCCCGTTGTACGTGATTTTGTTCATCCACAACCTTTCCCCTCGTTTCGGTTGCGCTTGTTGCATTGACCTCTTTACTCGTAGTCGTGCGTCAGGGAATTAAAGATTGATTCCTTTTATTCTTGGCTCCCTTCTACAATTCGTTTTTTTCCTTCTTCATCAGATCACAATTTATCCTGACAACATTGCCAGAGCTACTCACCCTTTCTCTCGCTTCATCGTTAAATCTTTTTTTCTTTCTTTTTGCATGTCGATTTTAATTTATATTTCTGAATGACATCACCAATTCGTTGGATCTCGCTCCAAGTGTTTCAAGTTTCTTGCCTTGTCTCCAGCATAAGAAAAAAATATTGGTCAACGCTACGTCGGTGTCACCACATCATGCATCGCGTATTTCCACGTCCAGGCTCTTGCCACCTCCTCAAATCGTTCCCGGTCGTTTATGTACATTTCGCCGAGTTCAGGCTCCATGCATACCTGCAATGAAGATCTCAGCTAAGTATCAAATCTCATTAGAATCAACGATCGTCGCATTCGAGCTCAAATTTCGTTTAACGTTGGACAAAACGGTGCCGGTAAATGTATTTTTCGGATAAATGAATTCACTCACTTGGCAGTAAGGATCAGTCAGCAAACTCTGAACGCTTATCAATACTTTTGATATTGTAAGAGCCAGAGACCAGTTGTGATGAATCGAATCAATGCCAACGTCCCCGTGCCTTGATACATTCGGGTGAAGTATCTTTGTTAGAAATTTCACCACTGGCGGACACATGGGGTAGCTGAAAAATAGATTTTACATGGCCTTAAACGTGATGAAATTGCTTATGAAGCTAGAGAGATTATTAATTTGCTCTTGAGTCAATCTTGAGCTTGAGTTAACAAAGATGAGCATTGATAGTTGGGTTTAAAAGATACAAACAAAATTATTGGAGTCGAGAAGGTGAATAAGCTCATGCAGAGATAACTTCAAGGTCTAAACAGGCAAATCGTACCTATAAGGTACTTGTAAATATAAGTAGAAGAGGCCGCCTTCATAAGGGCTCCCGATGGGCCCAGTGATGGTGGCTTGCCAATGGCAGCACATTTGGTCGAGGGGTGTAGCTTCAATTCCTTCGGGAGGATCGATCCGTAAGCTTTTAAGTTCGCTTCTCAGTCGATTTCGTCGCCACGAGTTTTCCTCCATTCTGGAAGGTTCAGCCCTCAAGCACATGAGACTGAAGCACATTCTGCAGGGTGCTGAAGATGCCAAACGATCATAAACTTTGAACCAATTGTCGACGTTGCCGATAGGTCTGTAGAGAGGCCAATGGATCTTGACGTGTTGTTGCCATTGTTGGGAAGGTACATGAGTCAGTAACAGGCCGTACCATCGCCGGCAGACGTTCGCAGCTGACCAGAGACTCACGTCGTCAAGATAAGAGAAAACGGCGAGTAGCACTTCGGGTGGAAGTCTTTCAACAAGTCCTGGCTCGTTAATTGGCTCGTGTTCGTTGTGCTTATGATTCGTTAGCATTTCAACGCGTTCAGCCAAATTTTGGGGCCTCGAGGGCTCCCCGACTTCTCCGTAAGCTCGATAAATCCACGGTAATTGAGGATCGTTACAGCGGGAGACGTGATCAGGTAAATTTTCGTCCGGCGTTACAACGTCATCCAAATTTGGCAGATTTTCATCCGCATCGTCGTTCGGATCTGGCGACGCTTGAAGCCGCGCGTTTACCGGCTCGGCCACTCGAAGATTCGCCAATGAAATTGACTGGCTCGAATTCGAGGCACTCGAATCATTGCTCTGCGACGGTGGACAACTCGTTGAAGCCCACGAATAAATCTTGGCGCTGTTACCAGCCACACTTTGATTATGTCCTTGCGCCACGTTGCTCGCTGGTGAAGGAAGATTATTCGGTACATTTTTATACTCGTTTGCTACTCTCGGCGGACTCGGAATAACGGGAATTACATTTTGAGGATTTGGACTACGCGATTGCTGGCTCACTCGCCTCTCCGCGTTGTAATACAAATCTGTCGGCTCGTCGTTTCCCGAATCCTCGTCATCTGTTTTCTATAGGAAAACACCAAAATTTTACAATTATATTCAGCTTAAAATGAATAATCGTTTGATAAATTAATTTATTTTTAAATTCATGCTTCTTAAAAGTCAATCAAAATACTCATTGTCGAGCTTATATGTTACGATTTATTGTTTATTATCATCAGTCGGTAAATTGAAATTTTTCCTGTAATAAGAAAACTTTTAATTCATCAAAATAGTCGTTCAATCAAATAAATACTCACTTCACTGAATATTGGTACTTGTCGTAAGCCAATGTCGTCGGGAAACAAAAATGCATGGCACGTCGCACAGACCGGCTCTTCGAAACAAGGCCCATAGTAACCGTTGCAGATATAGCATGTCAAAGTCTGAGAATAATACAAAAAACTTGTTTCAACCTTTCTTCAACCTCTTTACATTCATTAGCGTCCAGGCATTCAACTTATTAATCAAATAGTGACAACCCGATTGTATTTGATTTTTGATATTCTATTGGGTTTTTTTTTAAGGAAGCACATCTGGTACCGAGCAAGTCGAAACATAAAATTGTCACGACTAGCATAGTCGGCTCGGTATGTTTAGAGTGTTTAATCTCCAAAAATTAACCTCGCTCGTCGAGACGAATTAATTTATTCCAAATCTCATAAGGAACCTGATGGATTTTACAATATCGTACGCAAGTTCTTTGAATATTCTTTCAGCGTTTATAGAAGTTTTGTTTGAAATTATTTGCCAATGCTTGCGAATTTCAGGTTCACGGTACACAGAGAAAAAAAATGGTTGATTCAATAAAAATTGATGTTATTGGAAGAGTTTTGACAATTGAAATGCACATTTCTTTGGCAGAATGAACGTGCAGTCTGATAAAAAATTTATGTGTTCGTTCAATGATTTATGACATTATGATGATCATATATTTTATTGGCACTCCGTAATGAGGGATTTTGTTGTTCCAATAACTTTTTTTTCTCAGTGTAGAGAAAATCACAGAAACGTACAAAAAACTGTGTTGAATTGGGAAATCTGTTTTTATTAATTTCTCTCGAACAAGGTATCCTGAGGGCTTGCAATTTCGGCAGATGATTTTATTGATACTGATAACTTTATTCGAATTTTTTAAATCCATGTCCATTCGTTAATTCGATTACCAGATGAGCCTCCTTAAATTTGATTTCATTTATTTGGAAATAGATATTTCATATTTGATGAATAATAATAATTTGGTTCAGTTGAAGAATCAAGATTTTTACAAAATTCAATTTAGCTATGCAATCGATGCTTACACCAATTTCATTTGAATACCATGAATCAAGAATTTCACATAAACATTAAGCTTAAAAATTTCATCATGTATTACAACACAACTAACAAATCAAATTCAAAAAATTAATGAGCCTCGTATATAAGTAGAGCGAAATGATCTGAAAACGTATTTTGAGCAAACTACTTCCTAACCTCCATTTGGACAGTTAAAAACAAATTTATGATTTTTTTGTATTTTTCCAAAACATTTGAATTTTTTTAAATAAATGTTTGATGGTAAAATTGAAATATCAGTTCGAAAACAGTTGAAATTCATAAATTTTGAATTTTATTGAATCTTTGCCAATTTTTCGAGTATTTACATGAGTTTTGACAAATATTTTGATTTTTTCACGGTGATTCACACAAAAAATATTGCTACGTCGTCAATAATATTTTCCATTAGTTTTATAGGAATGATACACTTTTTCACCATTATTATTATTTTACTGTCAAATAATTGACTCATGAATAATTTACGTAAAATTGGCTAACGATAAAAGTTGACTTACAGCGAATTGAAATTCGGGACAAGGAGTATCAATAGTATCGGAGAACGCTTCATCGAGGCTCAAATTTAAGTGACACTCGATATTATCATTACTTTTTTCACGATTGTCCGATTTGTCACCATTCTTATCACCGGCCATATTGACCGTACAGTACGTCGTGTTTGTTTGTTTTTCAGTGCTTGTTAAACTCTCAGATTCATGAGTGGTACACAGCTATTCAAAGTGTTTTTGACAGAAAGATGATGAACAATTAAGATATCAGTTAGTTATCAGTCAGTTGCGTAGGAAAATTTGTCTTCGGTCTCACGACATCGTGATGACAACAGAGAGGGGGTCTCGGGAACACTTATTTCGCTTAGTTACATGGTCAATAGGTGACGCCACTATGTCGTGGTCCGAGGACTTTGAACTTTTCGACCAGTCACTCATTTTCGACGTTTCCATCACCAAATATTTTGATATTTTGTCCGATTTTTGTATCGTTATATAATTTTAAACGCTCAAATAATAGAAATGTTGTAAAGTGAAAAATAAGAAGACGTGGAGAAGAAAAAAATACCTTCTTTGTTTGTAGAAACAAATCGATAAATGTTCGACCACTCAGATTTTTAAGAACACGTGGTTTCCTCTCTGCGTTTAAAATTCAGAGTTCGTGCTTTTAACATTTCTCCTACTGCTCTCGCCTCTATACAATTCTGTTATCCGTTTGGTCCGAATTGTTTCGTGGGCCGATGCGTTAAAAATTCGTTTTTTTCATGCTGTGTGATTCATCCGCAGCGGAATAAGATTTTGTATTTTGAAAATCCAGCGTTCTTTTTGGATACTGTTCAGCGAGAAAACCCGTCAATAACGGATACGAGAAGCCGCGAGGAACGAAAGTTACGTTTTTTTTTCGGATTCGTGAAACAGTGTCGAAGCATCGCAGTTTCGTCGTGCGTGTGTGTGCCCCGCGCGTGTGAGCGAGAAGACAAATAAAAATGGCTGCCAGCGACTCAACGACCGACGACAGTCTTTATCCGATCGCTGTTTTGATCGACGAATTGAAGAACGAGGATGTACAGGTATGATTATAGTCTACGAAATGTTGTCCTTTTTTTTTCTATATTTTTTCACCTCTCCTCTTTGCCATCCTTAACGTACGATATTTGCTGTTTGCGGTTCCGTTCATTGAGGTTACGCACGCTTTTACGAACACCCAATTGCGCGACCAATCCTGTCACACTCCGGAAATGTCATTGATTATTTATCTGTCAATTTACCTTTAATTCAATCACTTCCAATCATGAAATCGTTTCATAAACATCCAATGATATATTATCGAAAATTAAAGATATTTTTTATATTAAATTTTTGAGTAATTTTCCTACTATTTCACCATTTGACAGCCATTTTATGCTATAGCATTTTTTTTTTAATCTCTTGATCATCTAATGAATTTGTTAAGATCTTTCGCTTAGATGTTGTAAAAAAGTCATATTGTCAATTAAAATTTAAGAAAATATTGCAAGAGATATTGAGATTGCAAAAAAATATGAAATTTTATTTGAAAAATCCATATAATACACAAAATACCAAGGAAATCCATATGATATGAAGAAAAATGATGGAAATACGAAATTGTGTCGAATAGAAATTAATTTAACTATTTTTTTTTTTTTTTTTTACAGTTACGTTTGAATTCGATCAAAAAATTATCGACGATTGCTTTGGCACTCGGTCCGGAACGTACTCGCATAGAGTTGATGCCATTTTTGACTGAGACTATTTACGACGAAGACGAGGTACTTTTGGCGCTTGCTGAGCAACTTGGATCCTTCACACCTCTCGTTGGCGGACCTGAATATGTCCACTGTATTTTGGTAAGAAATTCACAACTTGGAACTCAATTCTTCCACAATTGTTTATATCATCGAACTGTTTTAAAACTTTCAGATCAAATTATTATCGCTGTTTTTTTTTTTTTTTAATTCGTTTTTATTATCAAACATTTTATTTCTGTCCGTAATATCTGTAATGAAATATTAGAACGATCATTGATGATAAACAGTAAGAATTTTGTTGTTTTTCTCAAAATTTCCGATGTAATTAACATTGAATTATTTCAGCCACCTTTGGAGGCCCTCGCAACCGTCGAGGAAACGGTCGTACGTGAAAAAGCGGTTGAATCATTGCGCAACATCGCGAGTCAGCACAGTCCTGCATATCTCGAGGATCATTTTGTGCCACTCGTGCAACGTTTGGCCACTGGTGATTGGTTCACGAGCAGAACTTCCGGTTGCGGGTTGATGAGCGCTTGTTATCCTCGTGTTGGTCCTGCATTCAAAGGTTCGTTATTATTTTTTTTTCAATTAATCGGATCATTTTGATGGAAAAACTGAGGCAAAGGAAGACCATTTACATTTTTCTTATTAACTTTATCTTTTATAGCTGAATTGAGGAAGAACTTCCGTGGCCTCTGCCAGGACGATACGCCGATGGTGAGACGAGCCGCAGCTGCGAAACTCGGCGAATTTGCCACTGTCGTTGAAATCGAGTACTTGAAATCCGATCTCATACCGATGTTCGTCATTCTCGCTCAAGACGAACAGGCAAGTCTCTCGTCGTAAATTTGTTCTTTTTTTTCAAAAGTTTCTTATTTTTTTGTCCATATTTCCAACCATTTTCTACGTAATTGGTTTCGTTTTATTTAATTAATCCCTTTTTTATGCAGGACTCAGTACGATTGTTGGCAGTCGACGCTTGCGTCAGCATCGCTCCTCTTTTGCAACAAGAAGACGTCGAACAATTGGTTATGCCCACTCTTCGTCAATGCGCTTGCGATCAATCTTGGCGAGTTCGTTATATGGTCGCTGACAAATTTACCAGCGTGAGTTTTTCCTCTGAAGAAACTATTAAGAAGCCACAGAAAACGAAAAACATTGGTTGATAAATCGATCGAGTTGTTGTTAAAATTGTTTAAATCTCAAAATAATTCGTCTTATTAAGCAAATTGACCAATGCATTAAAAAAAGCACAAATCTTCGTTTCTTAGCTTCAAAAAGCGGTTGGACCAGAAATAACAAAAGCTGATCTGGTGCCAGCGTTCCAAGCTCTTCTAAAGGACACCGAGGCCGAAGTTCGAGCAGCAGCGGCTGACAAAGTTCGCGATTTCTGTCAAAATTTGGACCCTTCCAATCAGGAAACCATCATTATGACAAATGTTTTGCCATATGTGAAAGATCTCGTCGCTGACCCTAATCAGCATGTGAAATCCGCACTCGCGAGCGTCATCATGGGTCTCAGTCCCATTCTTGGAAAACACAAGTAAACACCATTATTACGAGTAAACTGATTCATTGTCAAAACCGTCAATTTTTATATAAAATCGTGAAAAAATTGAGCAATTCTTGACAAACTTTGTGGCTTATCGATCTCGATCAAGTATTTGAAAATTCGATTACAAATGTCAAATTGACGTTTAGCAAATTTAAAAAAAATTTAAGACTAATAATCGAAATGATTTTCTTTGTGAATTATTGAATTGAGGGTGTTTCTATTATTTTGTTTCAGCACTATCGAACATTTGTTGCCTTTATTTCTGTCACAACTCAAGGACGAATGTCCAGAAGTTCGTCTCAATATAATAAGCAACCTGGACTGTGTGAACGAAGTTATTGGGATTCAACAACTTTCTCAATCTCTTTTGCCGGCTATTGTTGAGTTGGCCGAGGATTCCAAATGGCGCGTTCGATTAGCCATTATTGAGTGAGACATTTATCTTTGAGCATTATTTTTCCTGGAAAATCTTTTGCCTTTTTTCATTCAGCAAATTAATGATTTGATCAATTATTTTTGTTTTAACAATTAATCAGGTACATGCCTCTATTGGCCGGTCAATTGGGAGTCGAGTTCTTCGACGAACAACTCAATTTCCTCTCGATGAACTGGCTGGCCGATCACGTGTACGCGATAAGGGAAGCTGCAACTCTAAATCTTAAAAAACTGGTCGAAAAATTCGGACCTGAGTGGGCACAAACGACTATCGTTCGCCGAGTTCTCGCTATGGCGAGAGACTCCAATTATCTTCACAGAATGACGTGTCTTTTCTGTATCAACGTAAGTTTGTTATTTCATTCGTTAAATGATTTTCTTGAATCATTCCGTGGATCATACCGGTAGATTCATTTACTCGAGCTTTTTTCCCTTTAATTCATCAAACTCTTGAACATGAAATTCGTAAAGAACATAAGTGAGGAAAAAAACTTCTGTGAATTCAGGAAAATGTGTCATATCAATTTTATTAAAGATTATGAAATTATTAAATTATTAAACATTAGAAAAAAAGTGTTCGAAATTCGATCATACTGAAAAAAGTAAAAATATACCACCAACAAAATGGATTAACCTATCTACGATTTTTTCCTGTATCAATTAGGTTTTGGCTGAAGTATGCGGACCAGAAATAACAACGAAAGTAATGCTTCCAACGGTGCTCGCGATGGCGAACGACAACGTCGCGAACGTGAGATTCAACGTTGCCAAAACGCTACAACGCATCGGACCTTATCTCGAGCCCAACGCTGTACAAACTCAGGTCAAGCCTGTCCTCGAAAAACTCAATACGGATCCAGACGTTGATGTCAAATATTTTGCATCAGAGGCCATTGCCGGAATCGCAGGTAATTATTTGTCAAGTTTTTCTCTTTCGTGTCCCAAAACGAATTTCTCTGATGATCTTTCGATCTTTTCTGTTAAATAATTTCAGCCGATGGCGTGAATTTGTCGTTTCTTTTTTTTCATTCTACATAATGTCTAAAATGCATAATTTTTCTCAGAATTGCGATCGAGTCGCGCTACAATAAATCGATAGTGTCCCGAAATTTTCGATTAGACATAAAATTATCCAATCCTGAATCCTGGTCCCAAAAAATCGTCCTCGAGCATGTGAAAAGGTGAAAAAAAAATTTGACGAAAGCAATCAATGAATTATTCCCAAAAAAAAACGAAAATTCCATATTCTGTGTTAAAATGTTATAAACTTTTCTCTATTTTCAGCGTAGGTTGAGCGAATTTTCGCCGGAGTGCATTTACCAGAGACCGGAAATTGCGCAAGATCGGAAGACGCGTTTTGTCGCTGAGCCACAATTTCAAAACCTCGAAAAAGGCAATTTGAAAAAAAAAAGAGCAAACAAAAATGCACACACGCAGAACGATTTAACCAAAAACGAAGCGATTTTTTTTATTAGATCTTTCGTAATCTAGCGGGATTTTGAAGGTTGAAACCGTATTTAAAGAAACAGCAACAACAACAACAACAACAACAACAACAAAAATCTACAGTTCTGTTGTTTTTGTATAATTATAATATTTACTGAGTATCGAAATATTCGATTTAATTAAGAAAAACAAAAAAGAACAAGAAACACCCATGTATCTCTCGTACATACTTAAGTAATTGTTTAAATGCGTAAGAATTAATAAAAACAACGGAATGACTCGGTATCATTCCATTTTTTCGAATTCCCTCCCTTTCCGCGTCCCCTGTGCCCTTGACATCTATAATGAATTCGAGGATATTGAAATTTCAAAATGTACGTTCGAAACCAATCACTCACATTTATTTTACCCTCAGAATAAATTACTACGAATATAATTCCATTTTTTTTTCTTTCCTTCCCCCTCTCAACAAACTTTATCAGGGTGTCTAACTATTTGAAAAATTATAGAAAACCTTAAATGATTTTCTATAGCTATATATCTATACCATATTAAAATGTTAAAAAAAAACATTACAAAAGTACTTTTTAACCCTTTCAGTCACAGACGCCGCTATAATAGTGTCGTCATTTTATTCTCAGTCTCACAATTCAATTTCTTTATACATGGAAGTGTAAATATATGTTTCCAATGTTTTCAAAATCGAATTGTGTGACTGAAAGGTTTTTCACCTGCAAGTTCGAACAAAATTGGCAAGAATCCTCACTAATTGAAGCTTTTGAAAATTTTTCAATCTTGTTTGATTCTTTTTATTTTGTAATTTCACCTCTATTACCGCAAATATTAATTGAAATAAACGGAAAAACGTGATGCGAAAAGGAAATATTGTAAATGAATAAAATTCATTTGAGTCGGATAAGAAATTGGGGTTTTTTTTTTTTTTATCGTGTTCGGCGTTTCATTTATTGAATGGCCTTTTCTATAGGTCTCATACACTCTTAATATCACAGCTTATGACTATATAATTATGATTATATTATTCTACAAAGAAGTGTCCAGCTACGTACGAAATTAATAATAACAATAATCATAGTAATTAATGATAATGGAAATATTAAAAAAAATATTTCATTAGTACTTGAGGTGGCAAAAAAAACGTGGTATTTTTTTTAAACTTGCAAAAACAACGTTAAGTGAATTAAAATGTTCTGTACAAATGAAAAGAGTACGGTTTAATGAGCACCAAAGAAAAGTCCAAAAGTTATACATAAAAGTCCTCTCAACACCGACGAAACGGTGTTTCCGTACGACCCACATTAATTACGGAAAAAAATTCAATTCTCGCGACGAAATCATGATCGGTATATTACGAAATTGACTTACGCGACTGAATAAATCATCGGCAACATAAATTTTGATTTTTTTTAACTTACAAATGATAGGAAAAAAAAAAAAATTCCACAATCGCACAACCTTAAGCCTACGTCGTCCGTAATACCAGAGGTATAATTCGCTTTTTTTTTTTATCGATGTAACATTTTTGGGATTTCTAATTTTCGATACAATTTTTTCCGTTTTCTGTATTCGATATCGATTTACGTTTATAGGTTGAATAATCCTTCGGATTATGACCAATTGAAATTCTTTACTCGGATATGAAAGTTTCAAATTAAAGAGGAAAAATTCGGTGGGATACTGGGCTTTTTCAATTGGTCTTAATTACTGTTCGTACGTTTTTTTTTTTTCATTTGTCAACAGAGACCAGCGAAGTTCGATGAAAAATCTCAAATCTGACAAGCGATTGCTCAAAAAATGAGAACGAAACAACGATTCGAAAAAAATTGTTCAATCAGTCAGTATTAAATTTACAATTCCTTTGATTTTGTATTTATTCGCGATTATAATTTGTAGTTTAATCCCAAGTGAATTTTCATGAGAACATCGGCCGGTCTCTCTTCTGTCAGAATTTATTTAAAACAGTGTTTTTTTCGTTTGATTATTTTGACATTTTTCAAAACATCAATCATGATTTTTTATACTGATTATAATTTTTCTACCAACTATTCCTATTGGTAACATTTAATCGTCTAAATTGGAATGAACCAATAGACGTTTTTGAATCTACGACTCAAGGATTCTGTTTGCGAAAAAACCTCGAAGTTTTTTCCATTAATTTCTTCCTTCACCGCCAAACCCCGTAATAATGAAATATTACATCGTACCTCTTAAATTCGCAATGTCGAGCTAAATCTCGAAGTTATGAAGATAAAACGTAAGAACGAAATCTACGTATACAATGTCGCGTGACTATTATTTCGGTCGAGGGATCGGTGTACCACATAGAGCTACGCCTTAATTATCTTCTTTTTCTTTTATCAATACTTGAATGACTTTTGAGTCTAATTACTGCGTACACTCATTGTCGATAGAGCGCTAGATTCGTTTTGCATTTTTTTGATCAAAATATATTAAAACAAAAAAAATCTTTTTTCTCTTATTTTTGCACAAAATCTTCGATTTATTTACGCTATCGAATAAATGGCGTTGCTGTATGAGTTAGGTTTATGGTTCGTGACAATGAGTTTGCGAAAAAAAAAAATCAAAACAGAGATTCTAGCCTCAGTGAGGTCTGAAAATGGTGAAAATTGCGCGTAAACTTCGACTAACCATTTTTCTTATTCCCATCAAATTCTTAAAACTTTCCAGTCGGTTTTCTAAAAGCTCAAACATGTCTGAATTCTTGCTGATTTTCCGGGTCAGACACCAACGCCGTATCAAGCTCGAAGCTCGTGTTACGAGTAAAAATTGAATGAAAAAATGACTAAATTCTATGTCGATCGAAAGAATGTTGGAGAAAAGAATTGCAAAAAATTCAGCACTGTTTAAACTGGACTCGAAAGGCACTAATTGCCCTCAAAACATCAAATTCAGTCTCAAAAGACGTCGGAAGGTTAATTTTGCGCTGGCAAACGTTCGGGCTTGAGGACGAGCTCTGAAAGTATCGGTAACACTTGATCGAAGCTTTCATATACAGCTTTTGTACGTTGGTGAATAATATTGAAGCTGAAAAAGATAAATAGCTCGTCCTCGCATCACTTTTTTGGATTGACACGAGAATATTTTGGCTCGTTATTCGCGGGAGCAGAAATCTCATTCATACAATTAAATGGGGAGGCCAAAATCGAGAACCTCTTGTTTTTGGGGTCTCAAAGCTGCCGCGAGGGTGACAAAAAGATACCGTAATCTACCGATACATCGCTAAACTATAATCCATTTACTTTTGGAAACGTATAGTTTATATAATATAATTAAAATTGGGCAACACCGGGAACAAAACCACGAGGTTTCATTGAATTTTTTTTCTTTTTTTTTGTTTTGTTGAATTTTGTTTTATGTTGTGACCATTTCGGTTTTGGCTAAATCTACAGCGATTGTATGACTTATGGTGGTGACCTGAGAGCTGGCGACACTAGTACTCTCCGCATTTACGATATTCAGAGCTGATATTTTGGCACGTTGATACGCTACAACCGTGTTCAGGCTCAAAAATCTGAAATTCATAAATTTTCATATTTAATTTTAACATTCATGAGACATTCAATTTTTGGAATAATTTCATTTCTGTTTAGAGTCAATCTCGATTGAAAAATTTACGTTTAAAAATCGATGTTGAGTAACAAAAACTTTCGATGATCGATTATTCATTGATTTTTAAAAATTTTTGTAAAATCCACGCAAATTTTATCCCCGCTGAACAAAAATTATTTGGCCACGTTCGAAAAATTGATAAAAATGTTCAAATATTCGATCCTTTCCTTCGGTAAACTTCTTAATTAGCCATGATACATATTAATTAGTATGATTTTTTTTAAACTGACCTGATGCAGACATACATAATCAAAAGTGCGGTGCCAGCCGCTAGCATCCTAATTATCGGCCCCTCGACCAATTGAATGAGAATCCAAGCAGCGGCCGAAGAACCGCACATTGTCGTAACAATCGCGATAGTTTGTACCCAATGACGCGGCGTCAAACCGTTCTGCCAGTCCAAACGACTAGCGTGTTCCACGTTGTACTTTGTACCGCATACTTTGCATGATAAACTGTCCGCGTTCATTGAACTCTGCAACCAATTTTTCATTATCATTATTAAATTCTTCTTCGTTGTTAATAATCAACGTGCGCATTCGATTCCTTCATTTTTTTTTTATACGATTTACTGAACAACGTCCAACGTTGTAAAAAATGTTCAAAAAAATGGCTATTCATTTGAGAATTGATTTGAATTTTTAGAAACATTGATTTTAAATAATAATCATTTCGAAACTTTTTTGTTTCGTTCCTCGAAATATGTTCCTTCTGTTTTGATTTCTTTGAAATTTTTAAAGAATTAATCAAAGATTCGAAGTTCTTCTGAAGATTTTTGTACAAAGATTCAACATTAGAATAACGAAACTTCTTTGTTCGAATTGAAGAATTATTTAAATATATATTAGAAAATAATATTAGAAAATATTAGAAAATAATAATTGAATCGATTTCACAAAACAGAGAAAATCGTGTGATCACTCGTCAAATAATTTTTCGAAACAATTCGTTAATAATTTGTCCATGATTCATTCATTGAATATTCATTGCTCGCAACTTTATTCATTCAAGATGAAAAGTAAGAATGGATTTTTGCTAATTATTGTTGGACTGACCTCGACGAGCCAGCGTCTCAGACAATCGTGATGGACAGCGCTAACGTCACCTCTGCATTGACACGGCTGTATCAACGGCCCAGCGTCTTGGGTCTCGTTGTCGTAACAAATCCAACAATCCTTACTGCTGATCGAACAATTGTCCGGCAATAATTTACCGTCGATTGCGCTTTTCTCCTGCAGTTCAATCTCTTTCGTAACTTTTGTTTGATCGAGGTCCAATCTCTTCAATATTCGCTTCGGGTTCAATATCCATAACTGCTCCGGACTTTTGATTAGAAATATGAGAAATAAAATATAATGAAATTGTAATTGCAAAAAAATATAATAAATTGTTGCCCGAATGGAAGACTCGAGATACTGCAGCGAATACAAAACTAAAAAAGATAGAATAGGAATGTAAGAATATTGGGAAATACAGAACGTGAAAATAGAGACGAAAGAAATGTGGGCGAGAATGAGACGCGGAAATGTAGGCGGAGAAAAAGCTGAAGGGTTTGAGAAAAATAGATGCAGAATGTGTGAACGAGAAGAAGAAAATATAACAGACATCTGTGAGTGAGACGAGTGAAATAGTAAATTGTTGCTCGATTGTAAAACTTCTCTTTTTACAGTGATAAATATTTGATAATAAAGATATTGCAAATTATTTTCGTAAGAATACGAAATTCACTATTTCTTCGGCTTTTTCATTCGAAAATATTGATACCTCGATTGAATAACTCGATCAAATTTACCTCATACAATTCCACAGGACACAAGGGAACCACAAAGCTACACCAACTTCGATGACTCGAAAAACAACGTCGTGCCAATTCCTGCTGTACAGCGGAACTCTGGAAAAAAAAATAGAATAAAATGAATTCTTTAAAAATGTAAGTAAAAGTGTGAAAACGAGATAGTGAAATTAATGACCGATGAAAAATAAAAAATGAATATTCTGATAATTAAATTGATTTTGAATGGTTTTGCTTTACTTTGTTTTCCAAAATTCGCTGAGAGTCTCGCTGAACAAAAATCCAACGACGATGAACAGCATAAAAGCTTGCGAAAGCAATCCGAATCTGGATTGATGAAGCTGAGAAGTGTTTACTTGTTGCTCGAGATTCATGACCTCGGCCGAGGTCGTTGGAATAGGCTCGAAAAGTTTCGCCGTAACTGGATCTTCTTCCTGGCCTTTTGGATCGTTCGATGTTCGGATGTTAGTTGCGATCGAAGCCACGTGATGCTCACTCAAAAAACCTCCACGAACCTTAATTGCCCAAAATATGAATTATAATATTTTTTGTTTTCAAGTACTCGAATATCATTTTATTTTCTTGATTTCTAAACCTCTTGATTCTTTTTTTCTCTAAAAATATAAATTTCAATCATTTTTTTTTTTATACTGAAAAACTAAATTCATTGATTATTTTTGTTCATCCAAAATGACAAGAAAGAAATAAAATTTTATGACTCAAAGTTGACAAAAAAAACTAGTCGAGACTGATTTTTTTTTCTTTTTTTTAGATCCGTTGATTAACATTTTTCAAAAAAACACGATTCAAAGACCTTTCCAATTGAAACAAATATTTTTCTCATACTCGCAAGATGTTGTCGATTTCTGGAAATTTTTTACAATTTGTGTAGCAAAGCGCTATTAATAAAAATATTTCTTTAAATCAAATTGATTTTGACAGTTTTACGAAACTTTTCTACTTTTTTAACAATTTATTTTTGTTTTCTTTTTTTTTTTTTGGTTATTGGTCGACTGAATCTTCCAATTCCCTCTCCAAAAATCCATTTCTTATTTCCATTCTTATATTTAGAATTCTTTCGTAACTTTTTAAGTTTTTTTTTTTTTTAAATCGGTTTTTGTTCCTTTTTTTTACGATTGCTTCATCATTCGTTAAAATTACATTTCGTTTTCAACTTATTTACCTTGAAGAAAACTTCGACTCCGTAAATGAGGAAGAAAACAACGACGATGAACAGGAGAACGGCGTAGCAACCATTGAAAATGTGAGTGTAAAAGCTCTGGAATAAAAAAATTGACAAAAATGACAGAAACGATTGCATTTTTTTTTTTTTTTTGAAAATCTAAAAATTCAACTCAATTCTGTGAAATGACAACACAATAATAATTTTTGTCGAACAATTCTTAAGACTACTTGCCTGATCTTGTCGAGAATTTATCTGGGCGGTGACGAATTCAGCAAGTAAGAGAGAATAAGTAATGAGATTGAAGACCACGAAACCGAAAAAAGATTTAGACAAGAATTGCGGTTTGTCAGTGCGAATGTTGCGAATGTGGAAAACTTCGGCCCAAAAACAAACGATCAATGACGAACCACTCAGTAGCAAAGGATAATAAGCCGACAAAAGACTTCTCGACCATCCTTCTTTGAATGCAGTCTATAAAAAACAAAACAAAAAAAATTCAAAATAATTATTGTAAATACTACTTGCGACCAGTAAAAAATTGCAGTCGGATCGAAAACGTGAGTTGATTAATAATGTTCGATTTTACAATAACGGGGTGTCTAATTTTAACCGAGACTAAAATTTCATAACTTTTAAGTATTTTTAAGCCAAGGATATGAATTTTTTCATGACATTGTGGATGAGTTGCTGATACGAAAATAGATAAATTTTCAGAATTGTGATATATTCATTCTGCTTTTTGAAAAAATGTCTACGTTGTATGCTAACAAAGAAATATACGAATATTAAGTATTTAGAAAAGAAAACAGTTCGTGAACAATGAGATTTATAATAATCTGATAAGGAGTGAAAAGTTCTATTTCGTTTTTTTGTATTCACTTGAATTTTTTAGATTTTTTTTTTCCTTTTTTTTTCATAGTATTTCTATTATTTCTAGTAAACATAAATTGATTTGTCTCGTCGATCTATTGATATGATTAGGAAATGACGAAGTTTTCAGAAAAAAAAAAAACAATCAGGGGAGCCAACAAATCTATTTGTGATTTTGAACAGATTGGAATTATTTCAAAATTTCCATACAAAATTAAGAAAGTACAAAAATGATGATGAAAACTGGGAAGACCTCGTAGAAATCAGGTTTAATGGTCATTTTCCATGATGTTTCATGACTTTTCAGAGCTGAATTTAATTTCATGACATGTAAGGTTTTTCATGACTTTTAAGGTCGTCGGACACCCTGTAATGAGTCATTATAAAATTCATGAACGATAAAAATAAATGCACGTTGAATTTATTTGAAAATTTTCTGAATCGAAATTTTCTCTTGTTTCGCCTTGTTTCAGCTATTATAATAACTCACCGGGGACGTAAAATATGCTCCTCTTATCGATGCTGCCAAAAAGACAACGAAATATAATACTTTCTGCGTAGTTACGCGACAGGCCCGCAAAAACGAGGGTGCTTTCATTCTTTGCCATTCGGCGACGATACACATGACCAGCTGGGTCAAACAGACGAATGCCAAAATGAAGAAAATCGTCGCGAATGCGACGTAATAGCTTAGATTCGGTACGTGACATTCCGTACCATCGAATTGTATCTGAAATAACAAAAACAAAATGAATTAAAATATTAGCAATAGCAACGAATAATACATTTTTAAAAATTTTAAATTGACAAATAATGAAAACTGTTGAAAAATTCCTATTTTTTTTTGGAGATTGATCATGAAACCAATTAAGGAGGGTGGCTACATACGACAATATGATAAGAATTTAATAAAATTTAGTGATAACATTCTTTAGCATCAAATACAAAGGCACAAATTTTTCGTCTACATAGTTGTCGAATAATTGGAGTTTACAATATGCAAAAGATATACCTATATATATGAGAATCCTATGCTTGAGGATGTAAACTCTAGTGTTAAATTACTCGAAAACTATGTAGAAGAAAAATCTTAAAAAATTTGTACATTCATATTTAATCCAAACGAATATGCTCATCAAATTTCATTAAATTCTAATCATTTCGAATTTTCCTATGCTTCTAACATGTCAACATTGTTGTGTGTAGCTAACCTCCTTAATTATTATTGTTATTCTTGTTATCGAGACTGTTTTAGAAAAAATTGCAATGTAATGAAAAAAATCCTTAAATAAAAATGAATCAACGATAATTGATGATGAACGAAAATGATTTTTTCCCAGCATTATTGACGATAAATTGTTGTTATAACTTTTTTTTTATTTTATTTTATTTTTTATTTTTTTTTGTTGACTTACTTCACAGAGGCACGTGCCGTTGTGACATTCCCCATGTCCGGAGCAATTTTCAATTCCGCATGTATTGTTCCAGGCCATCATACCAAATTTGACCAATAGAGAGAGCGGATTTTGCGTACTTAAAGCAATCACTTCTTCCATGATCACTCTCTTCGACGTGGACTGCTCTGTGGCAGTCCCCTTAAAAACCAAAAACCAAAGAAAAATTATATTTTACAAGAACGTTTGTTCGATAAATTTTTTTTTTTTTTTCAACTTGAAAATAAAAATTTGATTGGAAAAAATGTATCGATTATTAATCGATTAATTAATTACTATTAATAATAACATTTTTCGTTGAATTATGTTGACAAGAGCATATGAAAATCGATCGAAAATGTTTTTTTAATAAAAAAATTTATAGTCGTAGATAATTTTTGACGTCAGTCACCTCGGTATTTCAAAAATAAATATGGATAAACTCAAAAAATTCTCATTTTGTTGCACCGAGAACAGAGAGTGTCGCGGGCAAGAGAAAATTACGCGAATGACATTTCAGTAGTTTAAAGTACAGAGACGAACAAGAAAAATATCTCGTGTCACAGTCGCACGATGTTTGAACGGTATTAAAGGAGGATTCGAGTGTTGAGTTACACGTTGAAAAACAAAAATTCCATAATGTCTGTCGTTTAATCATAAAACTCTTTAATTGCATGAATTTAAAAAAATTAAAAAATAAGCTCGACCAAGTTGAAATGGCCTTGGAGTAATTTTTCGATAAATGCCAATTATTAATTCTAACCACTAATTATTGTGAATAATAAAAATTCACGAAAAAAAAACCTTTCCACTCACCACTGACTCTCTGATTTTCATCGTTTTTTTTTTTTTTTAATATTTTCACGCGACATAAATTACAGAGAAATCTACACTCTCGAGAGTTCATTCGCAATTAAAATTTTAGTCTTGATGATACGTGACACGAAGCTCGAGTTTAAAAAAAAAAAAAAAAAAAAACAACAAAAGTCCATAAATTACAAGCATTATTATTCTAACGTTGTTACACTCGAGATATGTTTGCAACTTTCTGGCTTCAACGTTGTTCTCGAAACTTCACTTGTGTACAGTCGAAACGAGAATAGTAAATGTCAAAAAAAAATTTACCACGCACACATATATTTTTTTCGTTTATAAATAAAAAAATTTCAACTGTCCCGATAACCCAAACGTTTATGCTCAGAAGAATAATAAAAAAATGTATCGCTACTTTAATTCGAAACAAATGCCAAGTTTCTAACGAAACGAAGGACATGTGCGCGTCATGCTAGAAATTTCCTTTCAGCAATTAGACCCCGCGCCTTGAGATTCATTATGCTCAACTTATTTTCCATAACCGTGGCACTGTATAATCTCCCTATCATTTCCAACGCATCGAAATAAAAAAAAAAAAATTTCTGTAAATACGACATCGATACGTGTGACAAGTACTGCAAGCAAAATGTACGCTTTCAAAATTTTTAATTAGCCGTTCTCCTATGTTTTCAATTATAAAATAATGATTTTATGTACTTTCTTTTTTTGAATTTGATATTTGAAATTTGAATTTTTTTTTTTTTTTTTTTTCATGAAAATTAATTAAGGAGTTTCGGTACAAGAGGCAAAATGTTAAGAAATTAATGAAATTTGGTGATAATGTTCTTCAACATCAAGTACGAAAACACAATTTTTTTCAAAATTTTCTTCTACTCAGTTATCGAGTAATTATGCATTAAAGCAGATTTCTTATGCCCGAAGTGTATACCTATATATATGGAAACGCTATGCTTATACACGTGAACTTTAGTCTTTAATTACTCGATAACTGTGTAGAAGAAAAATCTGAAAAAATTTGTATTGTCAAATTTGGCACTAAAGAATGTGTTGACCAAATTTTATAAAATTCTTAACTTTTTGAAATTTTTTGTCTTTTTAACATGGTTTAGCATGGCAACATTGAATCGCCTGTACCGAAACTCCTTAAATATTCGTAAATACATGACGGATACCAGAGAATTTAATCTTATGACAAATTTTCATGATTATACATTTTTCGTATATACAAATGTATACAAAGACTGATTTTTTAATATTTATTTTTGCCCGATCGCCAAGTTTTCAGAGTCTGCTTATATAGATTCGTTTAGCCGAGAAACCAGTGCGATCGGTGCTCGATTTTTCGTGGTATTTATTTTCATTGTCAGGGAGAATCGAGCACGAATTTTTCCCGGAATCTGTTATTTGATGCATGGTAAATGTAACGAGAGTTCGAAAAAAAAAAAAAAACGATCTGCTGAAAAATTCGATCAATTGAACACCTTCAGATTTTTATTTCTATGAAATGTTTTTTTTTTGTTTTAAATTTTTTAACGTAAGGTATTTCGCGCGAGAGACAGCACAGATGGATACGGATTAATTGTAGTTCATTGAAAGATCGTGAGCGAGAGAGAGAGAGAGAGGACGCGACGAGAGATGGCTCTAAATTGGAGGGTTTTGACTCCCGTTATCGACGCAATTGTTTGCAGCAACGAGGATCAATTGTCTCGTGACAAAGTCAACGATGTTATATATCAACGACAAAAAAATAATGATAAAGATAATTATTTTCAATGAGATATATCTCATTTACGATAAGCGATTACGAAGGAATCTCTGTGATGATATCTCGAGAAGAAAAAAAAAGAGTGGGAGAGCAGGGGTCAAGGGGGAAAGAGAAGGGAAAAAGAGAGAGAGAGAGGGTCGAGGGCCTTTTCTATTTTCGTTGCCACGAGAGTCTATGCTTATCTGCGCAGTCTTTCTAATTCGTGAATATTCAGGCATCAACGATAGAAAAATATTTCGTTTTACTCGGGTTATTCTTTGTGATTCGTTTGTTTTTTTTTTTTTTTTTTACTCGCACTCGAGCTCACAGGGAATGATGGACGCCATCTCGTGTTACACAATTGTACGAAATAATTACATTGTTTTTGTCGCATATATGGATCGCCCGAGGGCAAGCGCACCGAAGCTCATATACACATTGGTGTGTCTACCTATGTATATACATATATATATGTATGTCTGTATTACGTGTATTTAAAAGTTATTACGGACATAAGAACGCGTATACATGTATTGTTTCGTCGGTGCATCCTAAGTACGTACGTACCGAATCGTTACAGCCGCCAAAGCGGACGAAAGAGATCCGTCAAGTTCACATTAGTCAGCTGGGCGCGATACCCTCTCGATCAAGCTTTGTTTTCCTTTTTCCCTTCTTCTCTTATTTTCAGATCGAACTTTCACTACCAGACCAGCACTAACTGCTTTTTCTCAATCTATATTCCACGTATCTTATTTTTCGTTTATTTATAACACTCGACACTTTACACTTTTTTTCTTTAATTGATTACGAAATTCTTAGATTCGCGGAAGAAAATGTGTGACGGAGGAATAGAAACAAGGAGGAAGAATTAACACACGAATTTCACGAACGATCCATTGATACTGACGTAGTTAAGATGTACACTACCTCTCCTCTCGCTCCTCCCTGCCCTTTGCCGTATCCACGTCCCGTGCCCCGTGCCTTTGTCCTCCGATAATGATGCGCGCGCCGATTTTGTGATAATGTCCGCGAAGAAAAATAAAAGTCTTACCAATCGTCGGTAACGAAGATTATTTTTTTTTAACCGAAATATTTAACTCCTCGTGCAAATAATTATATGAAAAAAAGACTTATTCACGAATAATTTTGAATAATTCGAACCAAGTTTTAAAAATTATTTTTTTTATTTCTGGCGAAACGGGTGAAATTTTCATTCGCTTATTGAACGAAACGAGATTTTATTTTTCGAAAAAATGATGAACCACTCGATGTTATGAATGTGACACCGCACACCACTAAACGACCGCCAAGCGATTTGCGAAGCAAAGTCTAAACAGTCATTATGGGGAGGTTAACTCGGGGGAGTAAATTTTTTCACTACAGCTGTAGTGGGTCCTACAATGCCTGTTTCAATATCCTTCTTAACCGACCGTACAGCCAATGCGCATACAACACCGAGAGCTGAAAATCAACACAGCAAAGCGGATCATAAACATGCACGTGGGATGACATCTCTGCACGTTTCCAGCGTGTGGTGCCATCTGATGAAATTTCTGCCTTTTTTCGAGTCGATAAAAAATGCAAAGAGTGTGAGAAAATTTTAGAAAAAAGTTCCAATAGTTTTGTCCGATGATAAATTAATTTAACGAGACTGGGATATAGTTACACGCACTGAGAATCTTTTTTTTTTTTTGTTTAAACCAACAATGACAGATGTATCAAAAATAAGCTTGAAAAAAAACAACGCGCAGCGCGCAGCTGCGTAGCTGGAAGCGCAGCCAATGCTGTCACTCGATTTCAAAAAATCATCTCCCTTCCCCCGGTTGTAAAACGCGTGTAAAAAAACTGCTCCTGACCCCCCGCTATGGATGCGCGCGCATACGGTGAAGCTGCGGCGTCCATACGAAACGGAGACGAGAGAACATGACATCAAGTCTGTACTCGAATTCGAGAGCAAATCCGTACACGCGAAAAAAGACGCCGACGCTTTGACAGCGTCTAAAATTTGACAAAAAAAATTAAGCGGTTAAAGAAAAAAAATTTTTTTTTTTGACAATTGAAAAAAAATTTGAAATTCGTTTTTTAAATCGAGTAACTAGTGAAAAATAAAATAAAAGAAAAACAGCGCGTCAAACTGTCACGGAGCTTACGAAATTTTTGCTCTCTCGACCCCCCTCGCGTCCCAATGACACGGCGGTTGGATTCAAACTCAACGGTCAACCGCGATCGGACTACGCCTGTGTAACGAACTCGTGCTCTCATTCAAAAAACTTTATTCTCTCCCCAGATTCACACTGTTTTTCCTCGTTTTTTATTCGATTTTTGAAATTTTTGTGTTGAAAATAATTTCGACGCAGAAAGGACGCGAAGGACTCCTCAAACCCTCCTGTTGGTAAACAGCCAGGACATTGACCGCGAATCTCGTCCTACTGCGCGTCCTTTCACACAATGGATCCCTTCACCCAGGTAAATTTTTATTACATCTTTTCCGAGAATCTTGCATCCCACGTGTGTCATTTCAATTCTTTCGGAATTTTCTTTTCTCAAAAATTACTCCGTTGATAATATTTTTTCCATTTTTCATTTCGAAGATCATGTTCGTGCATAATTTGAGGGTTACATTCTCAAAAATGCTGTAAACTCAATTCTAATTGTATTTAAGACGAAATTTTGGTGATTCATTGATTCCCTGACACAAAAATCGTCACATTTGTCTATTCCTTCGAAATTCGTTTACACATTAATGTTTTCGAATTTTCGAGCATTTTCAAAGGATCAACCTTTTTCTTAATTTTCCATCGGCTGGGAAATAAAAATTGAGGACCGCAGCTGGTGTGAATTTTTAGTTTTACAATTTTTCTATTTCATATTTTCTCAACATTTTGTCAATTAAAGACTGCAGTTTCTTCTGTTATCATTGCTGACTGTTTCGTTGCTTCCTCTTTTTTTCAGGTTCACGATCATTCTCAATTTTGTCAAACAAAGATCCACTTTGAATTAAAAAAAAAAAAAAAAAAAACGATTCAGTGTTTTTTACTTTCTATTAAAATTTGATAGAATTTATCTTGTTTATCGACTTTAGTTATTTTTTAAATAAAAATTGAAATTTTCAGCGTATGCTGGAACGTGCAAAAGCAAGAAGAGAAAAATTGGATACGCAGTTATCCAATGCCGGACATGATTTGAAAAAAAGACGCAGTCCGCTAAAAGATGCCAATGCAATTTTGGCCCAAGCACCAGGTTTGCATCGTTCAAGTTATTTTCAAGATAATCCTATCGCGGTGCCTAGGTCATAGGATTCGTGTGAAAAATATTTAATGCCGTTCTTCGTAGATCAATTATTGTTCTGACAAAAATTTAGGGTCAGTTATTGACCAATTGAGAGAGAAAAAAAATTATTAAAAGTAGGCATTCTCCGTGACGGATTCCCAGGGTGACATAGGAAAATCCAGTTTCCGGTCACTAAGAATGTACATATCTTAGTGGAAACCTATAAGATATTTTAAAAAAACCAGATTTACATACTTTATGCTTGTAGCAATCCAATGGTTTCAGAAAAAAAAATTGTTGACTTAGTTTTTATAGAATATTAAGTTGAAATGAAGCTCCTGGTATCGGACAGCGTTTTGACACTTTAGAGATGAAAAGGTTGAACCTGGGCATATCGGCGTGGTCGAGTACTACACGAGTCACTGCGTATCTATTATTTTAGTTTTATAATTGTATACGAATTGTTATAACCGATTTTTGATTGGAACAAATATTTGTATTAAAAACTATTATTTTTACGAGCATCGATAATTGGGACAGGCATAAGTTTTGAATTTAGTAATTAGTATAACCAGCTACGTCAATAGGATTACCTTAAATATGTCTCACAGTAATCCCCTGAATGTTTTCAATAAAATCCAATAAATTTCTCATTGAACTAGTTCATCTCTGAGAATATTTCTAAATTTTTACCAATTTGTTTAAGTTAGTATCAATTTTGACAATTTTGAAGTATTCAGTAAATTTTCTAAATTTCCAACAAGTTTCCTCGCCGATTCATTTTTTTGTCAACAATTTAAGGTATTTCCAATCGTTTTGAAAGATTTTATTGTAATTCAATGAATTTCTAGTTGCACCACTGAATGTTCTACATTCGTTCCCTAAATCTGTTCATGGAACTGTTTTTTTTTTCTTCAAATTTTGAATCATTCAGCCAACAGACATGTATACAATTGTTTTCACAAATTGAAAGACAAAAATCCGTAGGTTAAATGCGAAATTCCATTAGTTACAGTACAAGCTGTATCAAAAACGGTGGCAAAATCTCCAGCGGCATCTCCAGCAGCGAAACAAAGTCCCGCAAAATCGCCGCGTAAAACAGCGTCGCCTGCGAAGATCGCGGTACGGGAGAATAGTTCATTGAACAAGGAAAACGGAGATAATACAATGACCAACGCGAGGTCAAAGCTGCAGAGGCTTGGCCACCTTTATTCAGGTACGATGTAGCTGAATAAAAAAACACAATGCATTCACGTAGATCGTGACTAAAACTGGTTCTTGCCACGTTCAACGTTTCGAAATATATATCTATACTGAAATACTTTGTTCATCTCGAACAGTTCGAATTCATTCAGTTTTGTTGAGCAAACATCCTTTCCACCGATATTTACAGTTGAATATTTTTATTTTCTATAGCTGTGAAAAAATAATCTTTTTTTTTCCTATTGCTTTTGTTTGCACATTTTTTGTCCAATGTTTTTTTTTGTTGTTAAATTATTTTTCCAATTTCAATAATTTTATCGCTTATTTTTCTGTGCTCAATTGTTGATTTTTTTGAATTTTAGACGACAGTAGTCGTGAACTAAGTTCGCCGATACACAAAAACGAGGAAAAATTCACAGCAGAGGATGAACCGCGAGAAGCTCGACAACCGCCAAAAAGTAAAGCTCGTTTGAATCGCTTGGCGGCTCTTGCTTCGGAGATAAACAATTGGGAGGACGATTTATCACATCCGTCTCTCGTGAAACCGGTCGAAAGTAAAGCTGAAAAAATTCAGGCCAAAATGAACGAACAAGTTAAATCGGGCTACGAACCTCAACCGGGAACAAGCGGCTGCAGCCGTTGGAAAAGTAATTCCAGTCCGAACAAAAAGACAACGTCGAGTCCTTCGAAACCCCTTAAATGGGATAAATCTGTCTTGGATACCTTGGTAAATATTTCTTCTATCCTTGATAATATTTTTTTCTTATTTGAAATAATCATTCAATTTCAAAAAGTCATAAGATTGAAGTCAAGTGTTGCTTTCTCTTTTCACCAAATTTTATACATTTCAATTTCATTTTAAGCATGCTCGACATATAATTGAAATTTTTCAGTTGAAAACTATTTTATTAAAGTTTGCATGCAAAATTTGAACAAAACTTTTCAATGACGATTCCATTTTCGACAACGAAGTGAGCTTGAAGGGAAGAAACAACAAAAAATGCCACCAAAAATTGTAAAAAAGGATAATTATGTTAAAAAATTGTAATTCAAATATATTGAAGGCTCAAATAAGAAATGATCTTTGCTATTTCTCAAGCTGCGGTGAATTATCTCAAAGAAAAATAGGAAAAAGCTGAAAAAGAAAAAATCGCAAAAAAAAATGTCCCTCGATATTTTGCAGGAGTCACAGGGCTATACTCGTACTAAGAGCAATTCTCGTCTAGTGTATGACTATAAGAATTGTTCCCAGGAATCGAGAGCGACGTCGGGTGCAAAGGATGAAAAAGAGACAGCCGTAAAAGTGGGAATCGGTGGAAAATCGAAGGATGGTGCGAGTCCAATGAAAGGAGAGAGGAAAAACAATAATTCCGAAAGCACCGGGAGATCGCCGATCGCGGGAACTTCAAAAAATAAAGCGGAGACGATGAGAACACCGGAAAAAGCAACAACGACAACGAGAAATCAAAATAATTCGGGGGTTAGCAATAATCGAATCGGAACGAGATTCGGTGGTGGTGTTTACAATTGTTCACCAAAAAGTCCAATTAAATCGTCACCAGGTTCAGTTTTGAGTAAAGCTTCGTTGTTCGAATCCAAGGTCACCGAGAATACCAGGGCGAGAGATCCGGCTGAAATGACCCTGACCGAGAGAATGGCACTTTTCGAGAAGAACAACAAAGGCGAAGCACCTCTCATCCCCAAAGCACCCCTCACCTCTTCCGTTCCAGCCAAAAAATTACTCGAACGCGAAAAATCCAGCAGTGAAACTTCACAGAAAAATTCTAATCCAGGTTACTTGTTATTTTCTGTGTTTTCATCATTTCTTTACCTCTTTACTATTCGTTTTGACTCGAATTTCAAATTTTTCTATTTTGAGATTTTTTCTTTCTACCAAAATCGATTCCGTAAGTGAATCCTCTCAGAAAAAAGAGAAAAATTTTTATTTTTCTTCATATTTTCAGATAATTCGAGTTCCCATTCGAAAAACGGAACCTCCCTCAAATCTGTGAACGCGAATAGAGCGGTATTTGAGCAAGGTCATCCTACTCAAGAATTGGAGAATAATATATTGCGAAAGACTCAATTGGAAAGACAGAGAGAACTCGATATGTTGAGATCACGTTTTAATCGAAACAAAGAAATGGCCCAAGCGGCTGCGGGCTCGTGCATTAGAACGAGTGAAAGTAGCGAAGTTAAATCGAACTCTCCGAAAAGTTCACCAGTCTGTCCAGTTAAACCGACACCGGCACTGGTAAAACATTTTTCAATGGTACCATCGTATGCTACGACGTTTGGCATGAATTATTCACTTTTTCTCAAATCCGATACGTTACTAACATTTTTTTTTACATTAGGAACAAGTCCCCCCGCCCCCACCGCTTCCGGGCTCTCAGAGCAACGAACCAAAACGAGGATTTCAGATGAAAGGCTCATCGACCAAACGTCAAGGTATTTTTGTCTGGAAATCCAGCAAAGAAGCAAATAGACAAGTTCCATTTGCAAGAAACTTGAAAATTCTTCACTAAAATCTTATCATTATTTTACTGAAGATAAATTACACGTTGAATCACAATTTCAAAACTTAGCAATTGGAAGAAAATCTAAACAAGTTAAATCATTTTTGAAACTTGGAAAAATTAATATAGAATCGAAAATTCAAATAGATATTTGTAGGAAATCCATAAACACGGAAATTCTGAGGCATCGATCTCAACATGCGATTCTAACTTTGTACGATTTCTTAAAATTCTTCAGTCGTTGGAAGTCCACCGAAATTCCAGCAAAAAAGTCTTTCGGACGTGAAACGTATCCGAGTCTCACCACCGAAGCCGGGTCACCTTTATCCGGATTTGTCGTCGATCGAAACGACGGAAACTGAAACAGAAACGGAATACACGGTCGGTAGTACGGAGCCGGAAACGGCAACGTGCGAAGAAGCAACTGAGACTGAAACCGAAGCCGAATATTGCGTTGAAAACGAAGACGACGACTACGACAGTTACGAGGAGAGCGAAGAACCGATCACGAGCCTTGAGAGAAGTATTTTTCGCGCTGTTAATCAACAAGCCATGAACAAAAAGGTGCGAATTCATATTGACATTGATAATTTCCTATTCAAGTTGAATCTTATCGTACAGTACGACTTAAATTTTTTCGAATTACATCACCTCTGCGAAAAAAATTTCAATTCAATACAAGAAAAAAATGTTAAAAAAATAAAGCAACATTATCGTTTCGATTAGAGCGAAGAAGAATGCAAGCAAAATTTAATGAAAAGTTCAACGAATGTGTTGCTCAATTATTTGTCTCAAACAACAACAAAGAATTCGCAAAGATGAATGATATTTTTATTTTATTATCGCTCTTTTCTGGACATTTCCTGGTCAATGATGAATTATTGACAATGAAATCGTTGAAAGATTTTTCAAAGAAAAGCAAAATAAATAATGGATAAACAGCAAAACTGAATATTGCATCAAAATAATAATATTGAATAATTTCAAAATATTTTGATGTAAAAAACCAGTTCACTATAAAATAATTTTGCAGCGTTCGATCGATCCGGATCCCGATAGTACAGTTTCGGACATCTCAGTATTGGACGAGATGGACGAGTATTTGGACGAGTGTTTGGCTCGACAAGAGGAGGAAAACGAGCACGGTCCGACACCCCCGAAATTGAACCGTGCCGGTAAAAGCCCTTCGTCCGCATCGACGAGCTTCAAATACGCTCACGGCTCGGCCTACCGTTCACCGATCAAAGTGACGCCTACTCGTTCACCCCGTAAGGGAGAACAGTACGTCGTTGACGGTGAGAGTTGTATACCGCTCATGCACAGTGTCAGTTTTTACAGAAAACAACAATCTCAGGTATTTTTTATTTCGACACAGCATTTTTTCACCGTTTATTTATTTTATAAATATTCCACATTCACTTTTCAATCTTCTATTTTTTCTTCTTCAGTAAAAATTGATTTCGTTGTACGCAATTTACGTTTAGATATTCTTGTTATTTTATTCATATTTTTTTCATTACATGTTTCAATAAGAATATTTGCTTTTTTGACACACTGGATCATTTTCACCGAACTCATTTTTCGGCGTCATATGTCTGCCCCAAAATAAACATTTCAGCACTATTTCATTCCCCTTGTTTTTCTATGAATCCTTTTCTTTCTTGACATTTTCTCATCCACGATTAATAAAATCTAATATCTATATTAGGGTGTGTCATTTCAGGGCAATATATTTTTTTTTGTTTTTTTTTTTAGAAAACCCGTTTCCCTACGAAATTGCTATTTGAATTTTTCCTGCATATTCAATAGCCTAGGCGCTAGAGCCATTTGAATCCAATTTTTTACATGAAATCGATTTCAATCATTAGTATCTACGAAACTATTGAATTTATAGACTTGGTTCAATGGACTTTATTTTAGAGCATCGAATTTCCTATAAAAATCCGTTTGGAAAATATTACAGCATGGGAAATCACGAAGGGGTAATAAAAATAGACGAGGAATTCAACGGTTCTATGTTGAAAATAACAAATGTTTTAATTTTTCGTGATTTTTTATCGTTGCTAATTTATTTTTATGTGCAAGGTTTACTCGTTGAATGGTTCGTCATTTTTTTTTTTTTTTTAATTCGAAATTCGCGAAAAATGAAACATTTTCAGACCCCGAAAACACCGATCCGTCACGTGACTCGCGTCAACGATATGGACTCTGACAGAACAAGTGGGACGAATTCTGATGAAAGAACCGAATCAGCTCTCGTTCAGGATAAAATCAAACGTCTGATGGACGAAGTTTGCAAACAACAAACTATCATTGGACAGGCTAGCCAAGCCTTGAACTTGTGCCATGCGACTGTCGAATTCACTGGATCTCGGGAACAAGTCGAGGGAGAAAGACTTCTGCTTGTTGCAAGTACGTCTATTGTTTGAAATGTTTTTTTCAGGAATCATTTACCGTCCGTTTTCCAATTATTTGTATTCATAAACTCTTTAGTTCACTAATAAAAAATAAAATTTGAGAAATGACAAAATTTAACCAAAAATATTATAAAAAACCAAAGTCTCTCGAGTTATCGATTTCAATAACTCGAGCTACATAAAGTTTATTCGAATCTAATAGTTTTAATGACGCGACCGAAAAAGCATAGTTTTTTGCATAATTTTCATAATTCTCATGATATTTCTTTTTAATTTACTATATTATTTTGGTTTTGAATAGCACACAGACGACAAGCAGCATTGAACGAGATCCAGCGTCTGAAGGTCGAAGGAACGTTGAGGCCGGTCGTGCCTGGATCGTCGGAAGTTCAAGAGAGCGGATCCTTGACAATTTCTGCATTAACATTGCCCTTGAAGCGCGATTATTTCAGGAACGTAGATTCTGACACATGTCTTCATTTCGTGTGTCTCGTACGTTATCTCGAAAACATCGTTGTAACGCCCGTTGTTCAAGCAGAAAACGGCGATGCCTGTGTACGTTTTCCATCTACCCTGAAACTGGAAGATCTTTACAGCGATTTCAAAGTAACTATCGAGGTGTACAGCCTCGAAACACGCGCTGAAGTTCTCCCTCATGAGATCAAATATCACATTCATAATAACGGAAATTCCGGTAGTCATAGCGGAATGAATAAAAAGGTAAATTAATTCGTCCAAACGTAAAGAAAAAAAAAATCAATAACCAGAAATATAAATCGAACAATGGTATTTTTGGAAATTAGTGTCAAGAAACTTGGAAATTAAAAATTAGTTTTACGAAACTTTTTGTCATTACCTGATCACGAAATGCGACTTAATGGTACAGCTTTTTTTTGGTTACGAAAAAAACGAAGAAAATGTGTAATTCAATTCAATTATCGCATACGAAGAATCTTTTATGTTGAATAATAGATTGAGCTCGTTTTTCGATCTCGTTGAAGGGTTCACGTTTGAAATTACAAGGGTCTCAGGTTAAATGATTGAAATCGATAAAATAATTAATGTTTAATTTCTTTTTCAGTCTGGTGGCAAAACTCCGAAGAAGTTTTTGAAGCAGGAGAGTCGCTTGATAATGCCGACAGTTCAAAGTCCCGCAGGTCCCGGGGCTGTACGAACTCCGGCTTTTGCTCTGGCCGGTTACGTTGTATTCAGCCTTAAAGAAGTAAATCGTCAGCAATTTACGCTGAATAAGGTAATTATTATGCTGTCGTGTTCGGATTCGTTATCGTTAATCAGAAAAAAAAATGAACAATTTAAACTTATACGTTAATCGTGTGAAAAGGTGCCAAAAAATTTGGCATTAGAAGGGAAATTGCAAATGCACGTTGCTTGCGAGTTGTGCGTTTCGGTTGAGCACCGAGGTTTCTTAACGATGTTCGAGGATGTCTCCGGCTTCGGAGCGTGGCATCGACGCTGGTGTCTTCTTAAAGGCGCCATACTTTCTTACTGGAAATATCCGGACGACGAGAAAAAAAAGACACCGATCGGAAGCATCGAATTGCAGGGTATTTGAAAAAAAAAATATAATTAATCTTTGAATGTATGCAACGATCAATTTTTTTGTTCAATTTTCGAATCTGTGACGATTTTAGAATAAATAGGAATCAAATTCGAAGAATGTTTAATTTTTCAAATCTGATCTGATCATTTTCTAAGCGATTTACTTGTGCGCATTTCAGGCATCACGACGACGAACGTTGGTTTGGTATCACGTGACATTTGCGCTCGACCCAATACCTTCCTATTGGAGAGCATCAGGCCGGCTCAACCCGGCGATACCGAAAGTCTTGTTCTCGTTAGGAACGGTTCGCAAACCACGATAAGGTAACTTTTCCTGAATTCAACAGTAAACGTTTTTTTTTTTCGCGAAAATATCGCTAGTAAAATGAAAATGAGCCAATTCCTCAATTTGATTCGAAGCATTCTTCATCCGCCTGCCATCAGCAGCCCTCCGATCGATTTTCATTGAAAAAATGAAGAGCGCGTTTAAATCATTTCTTGATAGACGTGCATCATAAAAATTGGAAAACTGTCAAATGAATTAATTTGAAAAAAATTATTAAAAATTTTGACTTTTGAAAATGTGAGCAATTCACTTGAAAAATCATACTTTTTCAATTTTAAATACATTTAAAATTAGTCATTCGCAAATATTTGTAAGCAAAAACATGGAGAATTGAATAATATTGACACGAAAAAAATAGTCCGGATACAACGAGCCAAGGAAAGGTTACAAAGTAGAACAACTGATATAGTAACTGTCTAAACATAATTGTGATCTTTTTTCAGGCATCTCCTGTCCGCAGACACGAAAGAGGACAGGCTGGAGTGGTGCTCGAAGTTGAACAAAACGATAAACTTGATACGCGCGTGGGGAGGAAACACGACTTCCTAAATCCCTAGAAACATGAAACAGTAATTATTCTCTTACGAGAAGCGATTCGAAAAATCTCATTAATTTAATGATAATGCGTATAAAATAAGCGTGACATTAATAACTCGTCCTTCCCGGACGTTAGACGACAATTAACATTTTTTATTTTATTTTGTTGACCAAAAATAAGTATTTGCAAAATTTTCTTTCAATGCAAGAACCCCTTGTTATTATGCACTCGAGCAAAACGTACGCCATTCAGTACGTAACACGCACACGATTTCACAGTCTAAGAAATAAAAAAATCTTTTATTTTTTCTCAGAAAATACATTTTCGGACGGAAAGTCGAAAAGTTACGATCAGCACGTCAGTGCAATGCGAATTCTTTGAAAGAACTCTCTTCGTGAAAGTGTTTTTTTTTTGTTTTCTCAATTTTTTTTCGCTTAAAAAAGAAAAAAATTCGTCGAAGGTTTACACTCATTCAATTATTTGTATATAAAAAATCGTAAGTTTCTTCGTATAGTATTTACTAATATATATATTTATATATATATATAAATATATATATATATAAACGTATCATCATTTGTAGCATAAATAGTGTGTACAAAATCTTCGTACACTTAATCAGGTTTTACAAGGAATAACAAAAATGTAATGAAAATAAACCCTAATTGTTTATCTTCACTTTTGTTCATCTCAATTAAATATCTTCTCATTTTTACAGCAAAAAAACGCTTTGGAATGAGCTCATATTAGACGAAGGACTGTAAACACGATGATGAACACTGTGCAGTGAGAAATTTTCATGCGGTTAAGCAGTCTATTCTTATACTTAACTAAAATTTATTTCAAATAGCTGTCGGGAAAAAAGACATGAAATTTTCATTTGTTTTTTTTCGGTCTCAATTTTATTGATGGGCAAAAAATTTATTTACCAGTTATGAAAATTAGTGAAATTCTTGAGGCATGAAATGGAATTGAGGGAACAAACGATCGTTTTTTTTTCCTCATAGGAATCCCTCCTGCTGAAGACTGTGTTATTACAAAACATTACATCCATTCGCCTATGAGTCACTATTACATTTATTTTTATTATCTCTTCGAGATAAATTCATTTGATCGACGTGACTTCCCTGAATCCCAAAAACATCGAGATCCTTAAATATTTTTCGACGAACGTTTTAGATTGAACATTTGACTTATTACTGGTTTCGAGTGTACGAATCGGTTGAATGATGTTTAAAAATCAAAAATATGTGCGTAGTGACCATCTTTGCCCCGAGGATATTTGCGGGGAAGACTCTGACGATCGGTCTCCGTTCCTCGATCACACGTTCGCGTGGACAACTTTCACCCGTATTGCTATCTCAAAAATATTCGAGATGGATTATCATCACATTTGAATATTCACTTCCTCGGTGTAGTCCTACCATCGGCATAATTCATTCATTTCTCAAATCTTATTACAATCGGAATTCTTGGAAAAAAAAAGTTGCGTGCAACTGCTACATTAAGGAGTTTCGGTACAGGCGATACAATGTTGCCATGCTAAACCATGTTAAAGACACAAAAATTTTTAAAAAGTCAAGAATTTTATAAAATTTGGTCAACATATTCTTTAGTGCCAAATTTGACAACACAAATTTTTTCAGATTTTTCTTCTACACAGGTATCGAGTAATTGAAGACTAAAGTTCACGTGTATAAGCATAGCGTTTCCATATATATAGGTATACACTTCGGGGATAAGAAATCTGCTTTAATGCAAAATTACTCGATAACTAGAGAAATAAGAAAAAAGATAACTAAGAAAATTTTGAAAAAATTTGTCTTTTCGTACTTGATGTACGACCAAATTTCATTAATTTCTTGACATTTTGCTTTTTGTACCGAAACTCCTTAAGTAATTCATTTTTTTAAGGAGTTTCGGTACAAAAGGCAAAATGTTAAGAAATTAAACAAATTTGGTGATAATGTTCTTCAACATCAAGTACGAAAGCACAAATTATTTCAAAATTTTCTTCTACTTAGTTATCGAGTAATTACGCTTTATAGCAGATTTCTTATGCCCGGAATGTATACCTATATATATGGAAACGCTATGCTTATACACGTGAACTTTAGTATTCAATTACTCGATAACTGTGTAGAAGAAAAATCTGAAAAAATTTGTATTGTCAAATTTGGCACTAAAGAATATGTTGACCAAATTTGATAAAATTCTTAACTTTTTGAAATTTTTTGTGTTTTTAACATGGTTTAGCGTGGCAACATTGTATCGCCTGTTCCGAAACTCCTTAAGCTTTTACGTCCATCATTGGGAGTAATTGAACGAAATTTTTGCGTAATTAGAAACACTAGTTTTGAGAACGGTTCATTTTTTTCTTGTCCCTTCGCCAAAAATCAACTTACCAGAAAAGTTTTCGAAGGTACTTTCGTGTAATTTCAAAACTATCGCTCGAAATCACATTAGCGAAAGAAGAATAAACGTTTCGCTGTTGAGTTAGACTAGTCTGTTATTTTTGTAAATATACGACTCGAATGAAAATCTTCAAAATCAGCTGAATGCGGTAAAACGTATTGACTCGTGTCTTTATTCGTGCAGGTAGTGGGATATCGTAAAAAAAAATAATTAAAACAGAGAGCAACACCAATTGATCAGCACAAAAATGTTCGAAAAATATTTATTTCAGATACGGGACATTGAACGAGGTCGTGAAAACGTGTTAAAAATTTGTTTTAATGACTCTCCAGTCGAGCATTTTGTTCTTAGCACATGAATTTGTGTAATTTCTTGCTCCTTTTTTTGTTGGGTTTTGACACGTGTGAGAAGTGATATTTAGGCTAGGGAAATAGTGGGATGGAATCCGTCCTTGTCAGCGGTATAATCGACCCTGTACGTTTTGCCGTCCGGACCGACGTAGCTGAAAGAGCCGACGATGCTCAAAGCCTCATTTTCCGTGCCCTCGTCCTTGAGCTCCGCTGTTTCTTCACGCTTTTGACCGTCGCTCTGTTCGTAACTGAAGTGATAACCACCCAAACCGATGTTGTTCGACTCCTCTTGTCGCGTTATCGTTACTTCTCCACCTTGAGGCGCTGCTACAGCAACTCCCACCAGCAAACAAACCAACATCATTATCTGAAACAATAAAATTCAATTGAAGATCCTTGGAAATCCTTTTTTTCTTGGTTTTTCGCCAAAACTGACAAGAATTTTATTTTTCCTCTTACTTCATTAGTGAAAATTTGACAGATATGGTGTCGGGAGTAAAATTAGCCAAAATAATAATTCAGTGTGATGCTAAAAAAGTTATTCGTTAATATTTTTATCATAAATTAATTGGAGACGATTTTTTTTGTTTTTAACTCGAGTGATTCGTCGCAATTTCGATTTTTTCTATTCTTATCCCGAATGGGAGCAATCACTCGTCACAATTATCGAGGATAATAACGATTGAAAGAGTTTAGCGACTGGTGCAATTGAGAATGTCAATAATGGAAGCTGAGAATCAAATCCTGATATGAAAAATGAAGTAATAAATTGTTACGAAGCAGGTTGTCAAATTTGGACTGATTATTTCGAAGTGTTTTGACATAAATTCGGGGATTCCCATTTTTCTATTATCTGCTAATTTCGTCGATAACGCGCGGGAAATTTAAAATTCGCAACAACACCGTGGCCGGTAAAACGTTGACGAAATAAAATTTCACAAACTCTAACCACTTTCACTGTACCGCAAAATGAACAACTGTACAAATATTGATATTCGTCGGTTCGATGTTTTTTTTTTTTTTTTTTTTTTCTTTAGGGAAAGTCACGAGCGAAAAATACAACACGAGAAAAAAATTAAGTTAAATTTGTTTCGTGACTTTCTTCGATCTCGGAACCCACCGTCTTCATGTTTAGCGTTGAAAAAATTGTTTTGTTTCTTTCGTTGTTTTTATAAATTCAGAGATATATGTACTCTTGAGACTTATAATCCTTCTTTGTCTCTGTCTCGAAGCAACTTATTCTTGTACCGAGATACACCTGAAGGATGAGCCACGTATCCTGCCTTTATATAGTCGGATAATCGTACTTGTACATGCCCCCCACCATCCCGACATTAACAGAAGATGGTCCATACCGAACGGAGGCTGTGTAGAATGAAGAAGTCTCGGTATTCCCCCACGTACACGAGCACACAGTTTTGACACGACCAAACATTTCCCCCCATTCATAAATCGCGCCAGGATCTATTTTTCATTGTTTTTCTTCAAAATCTCGTTCGAATGAACCATTACGCGTGTATAAAATCGTTTTCAGAAGCAACAGCTGACTACGGAATACAATTTCGTGAAGTTAATTCGGGACTACTAGAAGCATTGGAATCGTAATATTCTTCATCTTGATTTATTGATCGATTGACCCGCAAGAGGCGCGACTGAATAGAAATCAATATAACCTCGAAAAATGCGAAAAAAAAAACAAGACTTCCGTTGAATACGATTCGAGGGCTCTCAACGGTCCCAGTGCTCTTCTTTTGCTTTCAAATTTTTTTTGCAGGTTAAGTTACTATTTTCATAAAACTTTTTGTTTCTTTTTTCCTTTTTCGGCATGAGTGGATATCATAATTCAAGTGAAATGTTTGGATCCAAGACTTTTCGACATCGTTCTGAAATAATATGAAGTACAAGCATCGTATTTTTTTTTTTCCTTCGATGCGACCGATGCGACGATTGCCCATTGGCGGTTACAGTGAAATCGAAGATCGTCAGTGAAATTTCGAAGGCAAATTCGTTCGTACTATTCTTAGAACACATATCCCATTGAATGTCGAAGTGGATGGGTGTCGTTGAGCCTGGAGAGAAGCGACTTCTGACCCGGGAAAAGTATCGAAGGGAAGAGAGGGGCGGCGGAGGATGAGACTCGGGCAACATAGCTAGAAAGTTAAATCGCCTCATCTCGCTCGACAACTACACGACGGTCCTGTTACACACGGTTATGCCACACTCTTGAGTATATTTCGTGGATATGAGGTAACCTGCTCGTACGTGCTATCCTATCACGCTTGTATAATTTATAACGTACATAAAAATTCGAATATTAATTTTTCTTCTACAGCTACGTTTATTTTTTGTATTGCTCTTACGATATATGCTGAATCGAATATAATATTAGGGGTGAATGTACGATATTGTGGCGAAATCAAACGTGTTTTTGAAGTTTGGAAAAGTATTTTTGTTTATTGAAATACCTCATCGATTCATTTATATGGCGGGCTGCCCGAAAAATAAGTTTTTGGTCATATGAAATTCATACCGATGGTATCCCTGGGATTTTAGCATCACCGATTAAGACTAACAAAAAAAAAAAAAAAAAAAATATAAGGAAAAAAGTGGGCATAACATTTGGCACGACTTGGTATTTTTGACTGAATATTTAATTACGATATTTCGTACATATTCTTCTATTTCTGTCGATATAAGTTCGTGAGTCTGCCACGAGGAGGCTGTACGATGGGATTTCACACTTTTTTTTCTGACATTTTCGTTGCTTTAACCCTTAGCGGCCACACCTCAGCCAGGCCACATAGCGGTCACATGGGGCCTGGGGTAACTAGTCACCCCGTGTGGCCGTTAAGGGTTAAACATTTTTTCAAGTTTAAGGCGATAAAAACGGTTGCGACGCAGGATAAAATGGTCGTTGTACCTTTATTTATTATTCAAAAAATTAGTTCTGAGGATATTTCTCAGTGTTCAAGTTCAGTTATTTCCTCTCTCTTAATTGAAAAAAAAAAAAAAATTTCATGTTTTTTTTACCTGCAAAAGTGCTGTACTCAAGAGTACCCAAGAATATCTTTTACGGATAAAAATTTTTTTTTCACGATTTTTTACTTCGAACTCGAACCATCTAAACGGTGAAGAGGTTTATAAATCCAAGTTCTTGTAAATTAATTTTAAAAACTACGAACTAATGCAAACTTTTGGAAGTTGTATATTCGAAAAATTCAAATTGGGCAATCAATCTCATTTTTTTCTTGATGATTTCGGTAGTTTTTGAAGGACGCGAATGAAAAATATTCATATACACACGTGAATACGCACGATAGAAGGTCATACATGGGATAATTGTAGGTTAGAGCCTAATACGGAGGAAATATGTAATTAAAGTGTTCGAAGGTTCAAAGTATAGTCTCGCGTAAATAGAAATGACAAAGCCCGGTTTTTTTTTTTTTCTACGCACGAAGAAGAAAAAACTTTAGCTTCATCGTATATGGGCATAATAAATAAGCGAACGTTGTCTGGGTTGAGCGGGACAGAAAATATTTTTGTTACGATAAACGAAATGATTCCAACCAAAGCATAACTCCCCATTCGTTAACTTTTAGTTGGACGGTTACATGGTTAAGGAGGTTGGCTACACACAACAATGTTGCCATGTTGAAAGCATAGGAAAATTCGAAATGGTTAGAATTTAATGAAATTTGGTGAGCATATTCTTTTGGATTAAATATGAATATACAAATTTTTTAAGATTTTTCTTCTACATAGTTTTCGAGTAATTTAACACTAGAGTTTACATCCGTAAGCGTAGGATTCTGATATATATAGGTATATCTTTTGCATATTGTAAACTCCAATTATTTGATAACTATGTAGACGAAAAATTTGAAAAAATTTGTGTCATTGCATTTGATGCAATGACAAATTCTTATCATATTGTCATATGTAGCCACCCTCCTCAATCATGGATTGGTTGGGTGAAGGAACGATGGTTGATTTAAACTTGAAGGATATTTCAATATGTATGTGATACAATGTTGAGATGGTTAGTGGTTAAACGGCTCGTGAACGAATAGTTGATGGTTGCAGAGTTAAAATTAAATTTGCAACAATGAAAGCTCATTTCTTGGTTGCTTAATGATTGATATCAGACTGGTTGATGGTGGAATACCGAATAATTAATTTATCGCATAGTTTATCGATTGAACGGTTTAACGGTTGAATAGATAATGGTAGGATGGTTAATGGTTGCGCGATTAATCTTGATGGCTAATGGTTGGGTGATTAGTATTTAAATGGTTATTGGATGGTCGGTTAATAGTTGAATTGTTAATATTCCAGAGGTTCATGATTGCGTGGTTAATATTTTCATGATTAGTGGTTGAGTGGTTCGGTGGTTAATGGTTGGATGGTAGGATGGCTAATGGTTGGGTGATTAGTATTTAAATGGTTAATAAATGGATGGTCAATAGTTGAATTGTTAATGTTTCAGTGGTTCATGATTGCATGGTTAATATTTTTATGATTAATGGTTGAGTGGTTCGGTGGTTAGTGCTTCAATGGTTAATGGTTGAGGGAATAGTGTTCAAGTGGTTGGGTGGTTAATAGTTGAATTGTTAATGTTTCAGTGGCTCATGACTGCATGGTCAATATTTTTATTATTAATGGTTGAGTGGTTCGCTGGTTAGTGCTTCAATGGTTAATGGTTGGGGGAATAGTGTTTAAGTAGTTGGATAGAAGGATGGACAATGGTTGGGCGATTATACTTGAATGGCTAATGATTGGATGATTAGTATTTAAATGGTTAATGGATGAATGGTTAATAGTTGAATCGTTAACGTTTCAGGGGTTCATTTTCATGATTAATGGTTGAGTGGTTAATGCTTTAATGATTAATTGTTGGAGGAATAGCGTTCAAATGGTTGATGCTTGAATTATTAATATTTGAGTGGTTGATGATTGGATGGTTAGTGTTTCCATAGTTAATGGTTTGGAGGTTAAGTGGCTGATGGCCGGTTACTGCTTAAATGATAATGGTTGGCTGGTTAACGGTTGGATTGCTGGTGTTTGGATGGTCAATGGTTGGATCGTCAACGATTACATGGTTAATCCCTGAACAGGGTACACTGCGACCTCGATTTATGGAACAGCGACGGGACCGGCTTCGCATTTCACTCATAAATATAGAGCGACCCACACGCTTTGTCTATTCGTTCCTGCGCCCCAGATTAATGATTGGACTCCACAGAGCGCTGCCCCTGTCGAAAGTAAACCAGTCGATATGGGTCAGACAGCGAGAGACATTTCATAAATCCAGGTTTCAACAATCGAGGTCGCGGTGCAATTGGCTAATTCCGGCATAGTTGGTGGATCAGCCTTTTTTTTTTAAATAACTCTTCACATGGTCAATAGTTGAATGAATCAACGATCGACCGGGTTGGAGACGGTTGATGTGGCGATGGATAATAGTTATATGGTTTATGGTTGAATGGTTCAACTGTTTTCAGGACACTCTGGATACGATGAATGACTTTTTTCAATGAAGCACAAAAAGTAATATTGAAAATCAGATTCATCAAACTATTAGTTACAAATATTACCATTCCAGATCAAGAGAGAAGATTTTTGGAAAATGAAATAATTTCGAACTTCTTCCGAGCTCATGCAAGAGTAGGAGATACATAGTATTTTCGTTTATCTTCAGTGACTCAGCGGATGAATAATTTGCATCACTCGTTAAATAATCAAATGATAAAGATCAATTATACCGAAGGTTCTTTCTCCGAGAATCCTCGAACTCATTAAGAGGACCTGGGACAAGGCCGTACCACTTTACACGTCTTCAAACTCGTGTTCATCGACTGGTATGGCCATGTTTTTTGAATTATGTGAAAGTGAAATTCGTGAGATTGGAATCACGAGGATATGTAAAGGTGGTCCCCCCCATTTTCGACTGCAACGAAATGCTCGGGATCTGATCAGAAATTCCCTTCAGAAAAGAACCTGAATTAGAACGACCAAAAAGTGCAGCTTTCGTTATTCTTTCTTTTTGCTCTAATCGGTACAAGTGTTTTGTAACTTTTGGCCTGTTTTATTTCATATTTGAATAAACCGAAACTTTTTTGATACAGGATTATCGACTTTTTCGCAATGCCTCGATGCTGAGGCTGCTCATCGACGTCCAATGGAAATTGCCAAATTTGCGAGAAAAAAAAAACACTAAAGTAGAGAATTTGCTTATTTTAAAAACTCAAATCTATTCTTGCATATTGATTTACGTAATTCAAAATCATGATAATCTTGAACCTTTCTTTTAGAATCTTTCAATTCCAGTTCAAATGAACGAATTGATGGAACGTTGGTCACAATTTAATGCCGACGATCTTAGCATAAATGGAGCTCTCGGTATCGACTCACAGTCGAAATTTAGTGACATTCGAGACATTTTCGAACATCGATCCAATCGCCCGATCCAATTCGAGTATAAATTCCCCACAATGAGAAACAAATCTGAATAAAAATTGACGAAAAATTTTGAAAAAAATAAGCACGAGTTCGTCCTTGGTCGATTATGACATTTGGTTATCTCACACGTTGGCGTAAACAAAGAGAGGAGAAGAAGACGGGACGAAAGTTTTCGTGACGTAACTCAACGGACGTTGATGACCTTGCCATTTGAAGATGCGCTGGTCGATGTGGTCGCGGTAAAAGATGGCGCCGCCGATGGTGCGACGAAGATGAGACTAGTGAAGAGGATTCTTTTGCCTCGCGGCTACTTTTTTTCCCTTTCGCCTTTTTCCCCTCGCTGCCCCCGCCTTTCGCTCGTTCTATCTTTATCTTTCTCTCACGATTTTAACATTATTCATGACTGGACCGCGTGCACAAGAGCCAACGACTCTCCGGAGATCGGCTGTCGATGCCATAAACGGATTTTGTCGTTAATTGTGCAACCACTCTTGTTGGACCTTTCTTTACGAGCTGTTGCTTCGATCAATGTTCCCTCTGATTTAAAAAAAAAATCTCCCTCGCGCCCCTTAACGATTAATTGATCGACGCGAGGCCGGCAAGAACTCGTTATTCCTTAATTACAGAGTCCTGCGTCGTTAGCAATTTAGGCGTTCTGTGGCTGAAGGACATTCGTGACTTTTGTGATCATTTTTATTATTTTTTCCTCAAGTTTCATGCCAAATCAAAGCTCTCCGTTTCCGGTCCTGATTTTTCGACAATTTCTGCAATTTTGTTAGAAGTAATTGCCGCGTTTATGGGACCTGGGGAGCAAAAATTTTAGAAATTATTTTCATACGGTGCCGGAAGTTTAAACCCACTTTGCCTGGACTAGGGGGACGCTGCTTTAATGGCAGGTTCGCAGATTATGACACATCGGAAAGGAAGACCCTTGGAAAAAAAAAGGAATTCAACAAGTACGAGCGTTTATTTTTTGTCTCATCAGTAGCGATTAGCATTTCTCAAGAGTTTTGATGAGTCCAAAGGAGCCTTTCAATGCAAGTCTTTCTTCTTCAGTCTTTTGCTTTCTTCATGCAAACTTCTGACGCTTATTTATCATAATCTTTATCAAATTAGCCCGTTTCATCAGCTGCTCACCGATGGGTCAACGTTTAATTAATCTCTGGCTTGTAATTGATCCCGGAGAAGAAGTTAAACACCTGCGATTTCCGCGTCTTTGTCAGAATCAGAATAAGAAACAAAATTTAAGTCAGTCATACATCTGGCGCTTATGAAATATTTCCAACTCGTTTATTCGCGACTAACGTACTCGCGGTGTCTCTCAACGGCTGGCTTTCGTAATCGAAGCTCAGGATCGCGAGAATTCTTGATAGAATCTTCGAGATCTATGCGAGGTTCAAGAATTCAGTGATTTTGGAACACGGTATCTCGATTTTTCTCTTCACAAAAAACAGAATCGTAGCGAAATTATTTTGAGTTTTTTTTTTAATCGAGCCACTGGCGCCTGATTCAGCCGCTCGAACGTCTCGTCCGATAATCAATTTTCCACTTCTCACTCTAACAGCCTCTCACATTTTTACTATTCGCATTCTATATCATTATATAGAGATATTAAAATTACAGGCATACAAGTAAAAGCAAATGTAATGAATACTAAAATCGTAATCGTTTATGGCGAGAGCGGTCGCGGGCACTAACGAGCTAAAGTTTCGCGATCGCGGTTGAAACGATTTTGCGAGTGTGCACACGTGTTTAGACGCGGTCAGAGCCCCGGCAAATGTCATCGATACACTGTCTTACGACCTCGAGGCAATTCGCTCAGGTAAAAATATATTTTTTTCGGGATTTGGTGAAGGCTCATTAGTTTACTACCCGATGAGGCTGAGGGTCTCGAGACTCGAGACCACTTTTTTCAAAATTAACGATTTTTGCTCGAGCCAGTAATTCTCATTCGTTTCAAAACGCTCAAGTAGAAACTGGGAATCGGTAGAAACGATGAATCTCTGCAAATTTTCTTACTATCAAAATAATTCGACTCTCATTACACGCGCTCGGGTATCCAGAATCATTGTACCGAGTTTCGCTAAGCTATTTTTCGTCGTTCCAGAGATCATTTGTAATAACGAATACCACGAGGATCCGGGAGTCCTAATTGAAGGCAGAACTCCACAACTACGTGGCCCCCGGGCATATGGAGAGTTAAAAACTCGCTTTTTCTTCTTCATCCACGATTTTATGTTTATTTTTCATTCTCCCTAAGAAGCTAACCTTTTTATTTCTTCATAAATATGTAAAGAAAATGCTACACACGTAGCTTCAGCCGGTCGCGGTAACCCGAGTGTGTTTTTTTCTTCGTTTTACATTAATGGCTCTTTTGAACGATGACTACAATTTTCTAATCTATTACCACAGGCTCATGTAACTCATTGAATTTTTAGCGATCCTCAAAACTCTTTCATTACCAGATGAGTCTACGAGTTTGACCTAAAAGTTCACTTTTTACTCGGTTATTAAAGAGCGCACAATTTTGTCACACTCCAGCCCCCCCAGGATCTCAGATTTTTTTTTAACGTTTTCTCTTCTCCTTTTTTTCTCTCTCCTCTTTTTGCTCCTTCGCTTCGCTCTCCTCGCGGTTTTATTATCGCGGTTTTCTGCCACTTTAAAGATGGCGCATTCTTCCTTCGATCTCGCAACTTTGCGCGCATCCCGGCAAAGGTCGTGGCATCCTTAGACCGCACACCCGGTGTGCATTCGCATGCGAGACACTAGTCTCTCAAGAGGCACAACACCGAGCCTCGCTGCGTTGTCGCAACATCCACGAGTGTATTCAACGATCAAAAGAATAAGAGAGAAAGAGGATTTCTCCTCTCCTCTCCCTCTCCTCTCCTCTCCTCTCCGCAAACAGCGCGAGCTGCTGGCGGTTCACTTCATTCGGCGGAGAAGTCACGACCGGTCAAGATTGCCCGAGAGGCTTTACGAATAGAAGGTGATGTTTGCTGATGATCGAAAACCGTCTGATCCGCATGCATTTGTCATTATTTTAATGGACTAAGCATAATAATAGCAAAAAATCAAACTCCTCTCTGGCTACGTAGGGTTCCAAACGACCTCGATGGCCTTTTAGTGCAGATCTGAAAATTTACTTGAAAAAAAAGTTTGTTTATTGAACTGAATCCATTTTGTTGGACGAAAATTTTGTAGATCCAACCATTTTTCTATCGGCGATGACAAATGATTCAATTTTATTAAACATTCAACTAAATCCTGAAAATTTCTTATAGAGAAATCAACTGAATCATCGAAGCCGAATGATTAGTTCGAAATGTCATTATTTATTTGGTTACACATAATTTTGAGTTGCTTCAATAAATATTTGTTTGAATCTCAATCAACTAGTTCATTTCGATGATATTTCGTTGTCTCAGCCACAATTTATTTAGCTGCACCAAAGCTTTGTTGGTTCGACCAATAACTCGTTTCAGCATTTACAGATTATTTGATATCAGAAACATTTGGTTGGCTGCAGCTGAATATTTTTTTTTTTTAAGAAACAAAGTTTGGATCATGAAAAAAATAAATTCCCAGTGCGAATCTGCATGTAGTTCTTGAGAATTCAGCATGACGTGTATACACGAGAAACGAAAGAGGCTTGAAGCCGCGCGTGTCGGTCGATTCATTCAAGCGAACGCCTACGAACGTGTGCCGGTGATTTGGCACACTCGATTGGTTGCACGTATGACGAGAATGCGTTGAGAAATGCGAATGACATAAGATGCGGAAGAATTTGCATATTTATTGACCAGCAATACAGAGATCTTTAATTATTTATCTGTTGATAAATGTCTTACGCGTTAGACATATTGTAATTTCAGAATTTTTATGCCTGTGAAAACTTTGACCGTTCATCATTTTTTCATCAATCTTTATCAGGGTATTTTATATTTTTCAACAAAGAAAAATTCATTCACCGATGTCATGAAGGGTACGAGAAAAAAACTCGACAGAAAAACATATAAGGAAAAATGTTTTTCTAATGATTCTAACCGAAAGGACAAATTCTTATCGCCTTTTTCGTCACCCCTCACACGTGTGCACCCGGATCCCCATGATCGTAAGAACTTCGAGAAGGAGGCGTGTTATTGAGGAAAATATTACGCGCACTATCATCCTCGAACATTCAAGTTTCGTTGGACGATAAATATACTGAAGTTCGCCGAGAATCTCGAACCGTATACATGCATCTTACCAAAACATTCCTTTCATTGCGTACAGCCAAAGCTCTCAGAACTCAGCTTGCTTCGAAACTCATTTTTCTTTACAGTCCCAATTCTCGGAGTCATTCAACTCTTCAAAAATGCAGGATAAGCTTTTTACGCGTCGAAACACTCGAAAATGATCTACTGCGCATACGAAGCTTCATAAATGATCTACTGCGCATGGTATTGGTATCGGTGCGCAGGCGTTGTGGATCGTCTGCGCATCGAAGAAGTCAAGAGTAATCTACTGCGCATGCGTAAAGGCTCTCATGAGCAACAAAAAATTGATAGCTCCTTGGCAGATCATGATAACCGAAATCTTGGTGTTTTTAGATGTTTTCAGCTGAAAAAAGCCTAATTGGGTCGTTTTGAAAATCAGCTAATTCAATCAGGGTGTTAACTTAGTCGTTAAATTTTGATCAATTCATTAAAGAAAAAATAACAATAAAGACTCATTTGGATCTATTTTCCTGCAAATGAGATGCCTAAAAAGATCAAAACCCTCTTCGATATTTTTTTTTCTTTTTCAGTTGCAGTATGAACCGCCAGAGTTTGTCTGTAAAACAAAATTTTGGGATCTCAGACTGTACGATTATCCCCTTCATCTAACCACCGCGCAATAACTCCTGAAGTTACAAAAGTCCCGAGGTTGGTGTCAACCTGTCGCTAGCCCTCTGCAAAACGAGTTATTTACTAATAGTAATTCTCTGCGGTGTGCGAGTATCTTCATTCCAGTAATTACCGATCGAGCATAGAAAGACTCGTGCACATCGTTGGAGACCCAATCGCGCATGTAACAGTCATTACCGCGTAAATCATCTCCACCAACAGGGAATTATCCTCCTTTTTGTCGATTATCGTCAAACGTATTATGCTCATCAGTATTATTTCTGTACTAAACACAACAGCTGCGAATGAGTGGATACGCATGTTTACGATCTTTTGATCGGAGACACCGGTGGCCCGTATTTGTACTAAGCTTCCAGAGCTCATTTTAACCGAAACGATCATCATTTTCAATTCGATTTTATCATCAATTGAATAAAATTTAATTAAAATTTTACCAAACGCTCAACGATCGGTTAAATCTCAATTTTTCTTTTTCAGTTCGAAAGCTTCCAAAAGTGACCGAAGGTGGCGCCACGGACGTCAACCGGAGCGCCACTTGCGATGACGAAATGTACTAAATAACGAATGAGCCTGCATATTATTCCACCGAAGCCGGGAATTTTTCTTTGTCTCCCTTGCCACAAACATTAAGGAGTTTCGGTACAGGCGATTCAATGTTGCCATGCTAAACCTTGTTAAAACACACAAAAAATTTCAAAAAGTTAAGAATTTTATAAAATTTGGTGAACATATTCTTTAGTGCCAAATTTGACAATACAAATTTTTTCAGATTTTTCTTCTACACAGTTATCGAGTAATTGAAGACCAAAGTTCACGTGCATAAGCATAGCGTTTCCATATGGGGCATTCCACGCCAAATCGGACAGTTGGAAAATTTTCAATTTTTGATTTCCTTAATTTTTCGATATGTTTCAGTACACCTCAAAAGAGCCTTCGTGGTAAATTTTGAAATTGTTTTGATTACTTGTTCAAAAAATATTGAGTTTTCAAAAAAATCGCTCTTTTTTTGGTTTTTTACTCATAACTTTCTTAATAACGATCCAAATTCAAGTTTTTTTTTTCCAAAATCTTCGTTTTTGAATGACCTTTACGAAAAAAAATACAGAAAAAATATTCACAGCGTTTTTGATAGAGATTTTCAAGTTTGAAAATATGAATGGTGTTTTTAAAAGTGAGTGTATATTTCGATTTTTTTGAACATTTGACATTTCAAACTACTATTTTTTCAACAACTTTTAAGACCTGTCCGGTCGTGGGCCCTCCATATTAACTATGTTTTTTCGATTTTTGAAAATTTGAAAAAAAAAGATTTTCCTATAAATCATTCTAAGTACCTATTTTTCTTACTGTGTTTTCTTATTTACTTATTTCAAATTATTTTTGATACCTTATAAATTTTAATAGGTCTTTAAAATGAATAAACTCTCATTAAATCTATTTAAAAACAATTGTAACAATCGTTTCCATTTATTTTCGTGTTCTCTTCAAAATTTTACAAGTCGCAAAAATCCCCTCACGGGGAAAAAAACGTGGACAAGTACATTGGTGGTCCCTTGTTTCCCTATGATATTAAAAAAAATCCAAAACGCCGCTTAGAAGAATATAAAAAAAGATACAAAATAAGTTAAGATCTGTTGAAATATACGTGGCCAAATACGGGAAGCTTTACTGCGTTTCAATAAATTTTCAAATACGGTTTGATATTGATAGAAAAAATAACAAAGTTCGGAAATTCAACTATGTCACCAACCAAATTGCAAACGTAAAAAAATTAGATTGTAAAAAAATTCTGAACGATGTACTTGGCGAGGATTTTTCCATGAAATTAGCGTAGTGTATAGATCATGATCACGAACTCGCCAAGTACTTCGTTCAGAATTTTTTTACAATCTAATTTTTTTACGTTTGCAATTTGGTTGGTGACACGAAGTACTTGGCGAGTTCGTGATCATGATCTATACACTACGCTAATTTCATGGAAAAATCCTCGCCAAGTACTTCGTTCAGAATTTTTTTACAATCTAATTTTTTTACGTTTGCAATTTGGTTGGTGACATAGTTGAATTTCCGAACTTTATTATTTTTTCTATCAACATCAAACCGTATTTGAAAATTTATTGAAACGCAGTAAAGCTTCCCGTATTTGGCCACGTATATTTCAACAGATCTTAACTTATTTTGTAACTGTTTTTGTATTCTTCTAAGCGGCGTTTTGGATTTTTTTTAATATCATAGGGAAACAAGGGACCACCAATGTACTTGTCCAAGTTTTTTTCCCCGTGAGGGGATTTTTTCGATTTGTAAAATTTTGAAGAGAACACGAAAATAAATGGAAACGATTGTTACAATTGTTTTTAAATAGATTTAATGAGAGTTCATTCATATTAAAGACCTATTAAAATTTATAAGGTATCAAAAATAATTTGAAATAAATATAAAAGAAAACACAGTAAGAAAAATAGGTACTTAGAATGATTTATAGGAAAATCTTTTTTTTTCAAATTTTCAAAAATCGAAAAAACATAGTTAATATGGAGGGCCCACGACCGGACAGGTCTTAAAAGTTGTTGAAAAAATAGTAGTTTGAAATGTCAAATGTTCAAAAAAATCGAAATATACACTCACTTTTAAAAACACCATTTATATTTTCAAACTTAAAAATCTCTATCAAAAACGCTTTGAATATTGTTTCTGTATTTTTTTTCGTAGAGGTCATTCAAAAACGAAGATTTTGGAAAAAAAAAACTTGAATTTGGATCGTTATTAAGAAAGTGATGAGTAAAAAACCAAAAAAAGCGCGATTTTTTTGAAAACTCAATATTTTTTGAACAAGTAATCAAAACAATTTCAAAATTTACCACGAAGGCTCTTTTGAGGTGTACTGAAACATATCGAAAAATTAAGGAAATCAAAAATTGAAAATTTTCCAACTGTCCGATTTGGCGTGGAATGCCCCATATATATAGGCATACACTCCCGGCATAAGAAATCTGCTTTAATGCGTAATTACTCGATAAATAAGTGAAAGAAAATTTTGAAAAAATTTGTGTTTTCGTACTTGATGTTGAAGAACATTATCACCAAATTTCATCAGTTTCTTAACATTTTACCTTTTGTACCGAAACTCCTTAATCCGTATTATTTTCACATAAATATAGGAAAAATATACTTGTAAATGCTTTACCGTTCCCTCATTATAATTCTACGCCAAGTTTAGCGCATAATGATCACCGGTAAATATCGAAGAACAACCGCAATGATGCGTCTGATGGTATTATATCAATGCCTTCGTATCTTCTACAATACTTACGATCCTTACTAACCTATATATACGACCATATACGTGTATATGAAAAAATATATATGTTAACACGAAGAATGTGAAGAATAGTGCACTCGTGAGTAACCCGAACCCGTTTGCCGGTTAATCTCGTGCAACCGGGAAATAAATCAATCGAACTCTGTGATCTCCCTCAACAGGGAGATCGAACCTCTCGGTAACTCTCGCTGCGCGTTATCGCGTCTCCTCGTCCTTTTTCTTCTTCTTCTTCTTCTACTTATTTTCATTGCCTGTCGTCGTCGTCGTCGTCGTTGCCGGTCAATATCTTGGGTCGCTCGTGTATCGAAAGGGCAAATTCGAAAACCAGTAATTCTTCCCGACGTTTGTCCTCCACACACATTTACATATAAATATATGTTCGTCGATAGATTTTTCGAATTTCGTTAACTCGAGTTACAGCTCTTTGGTTCCTGGTGATGTACGTCGATACTGTAAATTATTTAAGAATAAGCAAATTCCTCAGTCCAATGGAATAAGAAGAAATTTCAATCGACATAACATTCTCGACTATTCTACACGCTGGCGACCGATTTTGGAAGAATCATTCTCGCTTCATGGCGAAAGTAACAAAACAACGAGGAAATTCTATTTCTCTTGTTTCTCGCGATATTCCGTATCAGGAGTAATTTTTTTAGATTTTTTTTTTTTTTTTTTTTTTTTTTTTTTTTTTTTTTGAAAAGTCGAAAAGCATTGGACCAGTGGATCGCTTCGTATTGGAATTTCCAGTAGGTTCGCTGAGGAAGATTTATCAGAAAGGATCAGTAGAGTTTGCACCAGCGTTAAAAATCTTCTCGTCCCTTCTCCCCACCGAGCTATCGTGGTTGTCGTCGAGACACAGAGAGTGCACTGGCATTTAGCCCGAACCGTGTCATCCCGAACGTGCGCTTCATCTTCGAATAAACAGCAGCAACGTGCGCCGCGGTAAACTTCACCGGACGGATTGCGGCGTTACGTAATGAGGCATAGCTTATTTTAAGGCTCGTTGATGGAGCCGCACGAGGACAGCGGTTGAAAGATTCAAATTGAAGAAATGTTAAAAAAAACAAAAAAATAATATACGAATTGGTAGAAGAAAATTAAAATTCGAAAAGAAAGAATGGGAGACAAGAAAAATGGAAGAATTGTTTTGAAAATAAAGGAATCTACGATCGAAGACTAAATAAAAAAGTAATCAGTTGATAAAAAATGAAGAAACTTCAAAAAAGCCAAAAACCTGAACGTTTGCAAATGAGAAAAGTTGAGAAGGTATCACTGAAAGACTAGACAGATCGGACTCAAAACTTAAACACTGCCAACGAGAAACTAACAACTTTGAGAAGTTGTTGCTCGCGTCGTGTTAATTGTCTCTTTCGGGTGAACCACCTTCAAGAGATACCATAAAATTTATTTAAAACGAAATCAATAGGATTAGCTAAAAACATAGAGCCATAAAAAATCTTTTTTTCAGGCAATGCCTAGGGCGATGGCAGGAAGAAAGAGAAGGGAAGTCAGTTGAACGTTTTTTAGAGGATCATCAGATGACAGAGGTCATTCAGCATTTCGACGCGAGCAGTGCTACATGGAAGATGGAGGTTGTGGGTGTAATAAGGAACTGAATTGACAATTACTCTCGTAATCAAGGAAGAATATTCTTCATAATTCAACGAGCAGAAAAATTCATCTTTGACGCGTTAGCTAACGTATTTTGCATATTAAAACATCCAAGTAATTTAATATCCAAGTTTTCTAACGCTGATAATCATATTAATGTGATTTTGTATGAAACAATTAAGTAAATGGATGAAATGTCAAGGCGTGAATCATTACCAGTCCGACAATTACCACGTGCCAGTATTTATTATCAGGATTATCATTTCACCGCTCGGAGGGCGAGGGGGAAAAAGTTACAAAGGGCATCAGAACCTCTCGGAAGGCTCGTTGACTTCATTCGGATCACTATCATTACGTATCCCCTGATTTTATTATTTTTATATTTGTTATCGGTAGCGAGGATCCTGCCGTCGCTGAAGTACTGAGAAAAAAAATCACAGTCACTCAATCACCATTACTCAATCCTTGCTTGCCCTTCTCCCTACATAGATACATATAGATGTATATAAATAAACTTACATTTATACGAGAAATTTCATGCGAAGATGTCCAGGAATATTTTCATTCATATCAGTCGACCGAAGTTAGCTCCTGACCGCCAGAAATAACGGATAATCGATCGCGTGCGATATTTCGATATTTTCAAATAACTCGCTTTGGTAAAAACCGCTTTTTTTCATCGAGTTTACCTACGAATTCAACAAATCAAGAAGCTTCGTGAAGATTTACGATGCAGAGGCAAATAAGGGCAAAAAATTTAGTGATTCTCATATATTTTTATCGAGTTTTGCTCAATGGCGCATTGAAAAAAAATTCTTTTAGTTCAGTTTATCGATCACTAGTGCCTGTTTTTACGAATAAACAAATGACTGATTTTCTTAAAATTAGTATTATTGTAAATGATTGAAATGTGATAATTTGGGCTGAAATGTCGAGGGTTTGACTGACACAAAATGGATTACAAGGTACATCACGAGTTTCTACGTTTCTGTGTGTGTGCGTGGCGGCGTTTGTTCGATTGTCGGAACGTTTCATTTGAAAATGGCGTCCACTCGCTCGCGCTATCGCTTCGATAATCGTCCTCGGATCGTCTTCCCATCCCGGATTGCAGAAGGTCGTTTAGATTCTTGCGGAGGACGGCGAAGTATATAGGAAAAAAAAAAAAAAGAGCCAACAATCGCCAAGATCATCGTTGACATCGCGACGCCAAGTTTATGCGCCTGATGTTTATTTTCTGAATCAGGTTTATTTAATTTCAACTAATAAACGATTAATTATCGACAACGTCCTTCCGAACATCATCGACTTATCACGTGATTCACTATATTTAAACAGAATACTTTCTGATAACTCATGAGAAAAATCATAAAAATAGAAGGAATCTTTCAAACTCATTTTTTCATTCACTCTCTAAACATTCCAGAGAATTTTGTCTTTCGAATTTTCTTCTACGTCAGCTGCTCTCTCTCTCTCTCTTTCACTCTCGCTGCCTTCAACATCAGCGTCGTTGATCGTTAGCTCGTAATAACCTGCCTGACACCGCGTGAAAATTGTGCAATCCACACACTTTCTTTTTCGGATCATCCATCTGCCCGCATCATCTTCGCTTGACGACTCAATTGACACGCGAAATGCACACTTCGGATAGCGTTAAGTAAGGCAATGTTCGGTTATTTATTAATGTCTTAGAAGATCTCAGATAACTTCGATGCCCTGTTGATCAAGCTCTCGACTTGTGATATTTACTACAAATGAAGTTTGAGACACTGAGTGTCAGACATCAAAATGCAGAGCTGCTCAATTGAAATGCGAAATCGACTCAAAAGTCCTATCGAATCGGAATAATTTGGCAACGAAAAGGCTTCGATTGTAAACCGAACTTGTCCGTTTGGAAATTTATAAGAAAAATTACGAGATCGAGTTCATGTCTCGATGGATGTTGCGTTTCAGCATTCGATGTATGCGAAGAAACTGGAATCGATCAGCTCGCTCCTTTCAATGTTATTAATATTTTTATTTTGCACGTTTATTTTATGAAGATTGATTGACAACCACAAAAAAAATACTTTGTACAGAGAAAGTATTTTTTTTTGTGACTGTCTTCATTTTTTCTTCTAGATTCCTCTATGGAAAACCTCGACTAAGTAGCCTAGCACCGAGTTTCAAAACGATAAACTTAATTGTTTTTGAGAAGAAAAGAAAAAAATGAAAAACTGCACCGTTCTCCAATATTTTTTAGCCGAATCGCATATTTTCAAGACGTTTCATCAGGAAACACGAAGGAATGCTTTCATGCTAAATTCTTTCAACTATTTTTGCGAATGACGTTTCAGTGAAGCTTTGATACAGTCATTCTGACTAATTCGCTTTTCAAAAACTTGATACAGTTTAAACTGGAACCAGAAAAATACAGAAACAGGAAAACATTCCTCTTTAGCACTTGATATCAATCGACGCTGCGATACTTCATGGTACACACAGCGAATTGGGTATTGATCGAAATCACATCGACAGATCTCTTCGAATCTATATTGTCAATTTTGTTCATGAATAAGACCGAAAAAAATGATTACTTCGATACGTTAATCGCTGATTTTTCTTTCATACTTCTCCACCTTTGAAATAGCAGAGTCCAAGCTATCGAAAAATTCAGAAAACTAAAAATAAACGAAGGAATGTTATCAGCGGTGAAAAAATAAATTCTTATTTCCGAAACGAGAAAAAAAAAACGTTTTTACTGGGTTATATTGAAAAATACTAAAAGAGAATTTTTTATTACGGGCCTCAGCGAGATTTCTCCCAATCGTAATAGAAAGACACTCCGGTATGGTGGTTCGCCATGAGATATGAGACGTAATCGTAGATGCTGACCAGTGGATCATCTTCTGTTTCGTAATTTATTGTACAACGAAGATGCTACCAGTCGGACACAGTATTTTTTTTTTTTTTTTTTTTTTTAAACGGCCCACATTGGGATTTGGAGGCGAGAGGAAGAATGTTGAATCGCGACATTTTGTCGAAGGTGATATTACGAGCGAGCTTAGGAGTGGGAAAATTTGAATAATCAAATTTTCGGCAGGTATATAAACTCGTCGAAACTTCCCAAAATCATCACAGTTTCTTCAGCTGACCCATCCGAGTCAACGTCAAAAAAACATTCAACATGAAAATGGTGCGTGTTAAATACAAAATCAACAATCATGTAGACCGAAAAAAAAAAAATTGTTTAAGATTCAAAAACGAAAAAAAAATCATTTTATAATTCGAAAATAATCAATCGTGTGAGGTGCTCATTTCGACTAATCTCCTGGAATCATCTCAACTACATCGGGATTATAAAATTTAAACAAAATAACAACTCTATAAACGTGTAGATATATATATATAAAATCGACAATCGATCAACTATACAAATTCAAAATAACTGGCTTTTTCACTCTGAATAATAGTAATCGCAATTCTCATTCAATTTCTATGCCCAAGTGAATTTTTCGAGAGCATAATAATCGATCTGACGAATTTAAAAGTTCAACAAGCTGGGAGATAAAAATTTCATAATTTTTTTACAAAAATCAATTTACCATTTCTATCCCTGCTCTCTGACCTTCGATATTATTCCTTTATTTTTCTCTCACGATGATTTATGCAAACCGGGGATTACACCTCAAGGAACGATCAGCGCGATTATCCGTTAAGTTTTGCGTTTGATGTAAACAGAGTTGTGTCCAATTGCCGTTGCATTTGCAACGTGTACGAGGCTCGAGAGTTCGTGAAAAAAAAAAAAAAAAAAAAAATGATTTAGTCGCCTGCAGGCTCCCGTTGATCATTGAAAAAATATCGATTATTTTCGATTCGACGCTCGATAGAAATAATAAATTTCATTGTTCGAGCATTGATTCCGACGTCCCTAAAATCATATTTCCCCAAAGAAATTCATCCATTTTGCATAAATATGATTTATTCCATTTCCGATTAAAATTTTAAATTGTTCGTTGTCTCCGCAGATCATTGCATTCGCTGCCCTCGTGGCCGTAGCTCTCGCAGCTCCCCAACAACACTCATCGGAGGTCCATGTCGTCAAGGAACAGCCGCATGACAACATTGGAGTCGGTGGTTACAGCTACAGTTTCGAATTGTCGGACGGTGCAGCCAAGCAAGAATCTGCTCAGTTGACTAACGCTGGATCTGAGAACGAGGCCCTCGTTGTATCGGGAAGCTTCACATACGTCGACCCCGCCAGCAACCAGAGATACACCGTAACTTACACCGCTGACGAGAACGGATTCCACCCCGTTGGTGACCACATCCCTGCTTAAGTCTCCGAAAACAACTCTCCATCGATCTGACCTTTTTACATAATAAAACCGAATCAAAATTAATTCTACATCTTCTGTGATATTTTTATTTCTTCGATTCCAATCATCTTACGATAAGAAATCAATGATGATGACCTTATATGCGTCTTAATTTAGGACTTAAAGTTTCATAAATCGAGAAGCATTCGATCTGACAACATTTGGAATAATCAAATAACTAAAACGATTCAATTCGGTAGCAAAAACGTTTGCGTCGTTTGATGGAATCCTGGTGTCACTCTTCAACGATTCAAATCCTCTAGAATTCGACATTTCATATCTGGTTGGGTATTGTGTCGAGTATGGAACTCTCTGATTGCTTCAGAATCAATCGACCTGACTCAATTTAGTCTCGTTTTAACTACTGAATCATCTGATTGATCAAGAATCAATCACTTTATCTGGTATTTCAGTTGCTGAATGATCTAATTGCTCGAAAATCAATCACGTGATCTGGATGGAATTATATTATCACTATCGAAGGAACTGAACGATGGAGAATCAACCGTTTCATACGGTGGGATCATATTTCAAGTTTGGCATTATCTGATTGCTCTAAAATCGACCGCTGCTCTGATTGAACAATATTTTAACGATAAAAAACAATCTCATTCAGCTTTTGGCTGCTATTAAATCTTGTTGGATCGGATAAGGTCAGGCGAATGGATCAGCGATCATTTTGGATGCCAAACAATTTTTATTGGCTTTGATTCACTCCCATGATTTGGCAGTATTTGATTTTGGCTGCTGAACAATTTCGTTGATTTTGATTTAACGGTCTCATTTGATAGGATGTGATTTTGGCTACCGAGCAATCCCATTAGTGAACGACTTTGTGTTCAAATATTTGATCACGTGACGTGATTGGATTCGTTTGGGTTTGATGAAAGGGACTTTTAAATAATCGAAGTTTCGTGTTATCTAAATAAATATTTCCAACTTTGAACGAAAAATCAAATCAATGTCAAAAACGAAAGTGATGCTTCTGGCAAATGTGCAAATTGGGCCAATCAGCACGTTATATCTCGGTGCTGCTGAAGGCCGTTGGAAGATCATCGACCCCGCCGAATTCGTCAAGGTCACTAGTCTCCGAGATCAACGAATAATTTGTCGATTTTATTTCATTCTTTCGTTCATCAACGAATTATTAGCATATAAAATAAAGTTTAACCATGTTATCAATGTTTAATGTCGAAACTTGCATATTTCTTTCAATTTTTTTTTTTCGAACGTGAGGATCCTTGTAAAAGAAAAAGTTGTCTGTCATCTAACCGTTAAATTATGACATTACGACGACTGCATCGTTTGATTTGAGATTCAAGTATTCTTCATTCGTGCAATGATGACAAATACTGTAATCGCAGCAACTTTTCCTGTCTCCTAATAAAATCGATGTATTCTGCAGTCGATCAGTTGGTCGTTAATGATCATTGGCAATGAGACGACAAAAAACTCGCCTCGATGACACTTCGAAGATTTTATGCAATCGGAAATATTGTAATTTATCATGAACCAGTCATCGTTGGTTCGTATTGTCATAAAAAAAAAAAAATAACTATGAGAATATTCTAAATGAAGAGAAATAAAAGTAGACGATTTATGCACTTTATATGTTTCATGAAATAAATCAGCTTTCGCCTCGAAATCATCTTTTCCACTGTCATTAATTTGCTGCAACGAGAGAGTCTGTCTCTTCAATAAAGGGCATCAATTTCGTACGAAATTATACGCGTATCAATTCGATCTTAATAATCGTTGTAGAAAGTTTTTCTCGCAGACTCGTCTGCGAAAGATGAGCCACGAAATGCCCTTGAGAATAAGCTGCAGGTGCATTATGACCCGTCAAATTGTGCAACGTGATCGTGAATGAATTTTTTTCCCCAATATATCCGTATATAGGTAGGTATATGTATGAATATATTTTTTTTTTTTTCAATTTTGCATCCTAAAATTTCCATGAGCTTGCAGCATTAAAAAATCTCTTAAGGAGTTTCGATACAAAAGGCAAAATGTTAAGAAATTAATGAAATTTGGTGATAATGTTCTTCAACATCAAGTACGAAAAGACAAATTATTTCAAAATTTTCTTCTACTTAGTTATCGAGTAATAATGCATTAAAGCAGATTTCTTATGCCCGAAGTGTATACCTATATATATGGAAACGCTATGCTTATACACGTGAACTTTAGTCTTCAATTACTCGATAACTGTGTAGAAGAAAAATCTGAAAAAATTTGTATTCTCAAATTTGGCACTAAAGAATATGTTGACCAAATTTTATAAAATTCTTAACTTTTTGAAATTTTTAACATGGTTTAGCATGGCAACATCGTATCGTCTGTACCGAAACTCCATAACCGTGTTCTTGCGCAGTGACGAAAAAACGCATTTTTACTGAGCAATGATTTCATTTTTTTTTTTTTTTTAGAAATAAAAATAGAGTTTCCTCTGAATTTGGTTTTTTAGTTGAAACAAAATGTTTAGCAATCAAAATTTCCTGAGATTCAAAAATATCGACGAATTTGGAAACGTTATTCAGCATATCAATATTTTCAACGTAAAATCGTAGAAAATTTCGATAAACACTTAGAGAAAGTCAACGACTACGTAACTGTACATGATGTCACGAATTTTTCACCAAAATCCAATTACGTTCTTCATCGAAATTCGTGAGACTTTGGGTTTTATATATTGGGAAGAAAAAAATCTCTTTTGGGCATGTCGAAAGCGATTCGTTTTATTTTTATTTTTTCAATAAAAATAATCGAACATCATTTTCGAATGGTTTTTTGATGGAAAATTGTGCTGGAACTCATTCGTCGCATAATTGGTCAGAAAAATTTGCAAAAATAAGACAATAAAATAGTGCTTCAAAATCATCGTTGTAAACAAATTTTTCATCCACAAAGAAGTTTTTTTTTTTTTATCTCACTCGCAGCGAATGTTTGAAACGAAGAAGAATCATGAATATTTAATTGTGCGTATTTTTTTTTATAGTTCAGGTCCCTTTTCTCGATTAGCGCGTGAGACTGAGAAAATATCCGTGGGTTTGAATTTCCATTTGTTATTTTTATTTCTAGAGTTATTTAAATATTCGTTGAAAGAAGCAAAAAAAAAAAACAAATCAGATGAATTCTGTTACGGTGTGAAATATTCCATAATAGATCGGTATCGAGTTTGCTAATTTCACGGGGAAATCTTCAGTGACAAATGAGAATTTACTGATGTGGAAGTCCTTGGTAAACGTTCGATGATACAAAATATTTTAAATGAGTTTTTTTTTTCGAACGAATGCCCATCAAATAATCACCGTTATTTTTCGTACTTTTTTTTTTCCAGCTTTGATATCAAATGTAACAATTTATTGAGCTAAATTATTTTTTTTTCTCGAAGATCGAATTCCACGATTTTAAAATAACTTTATGAATTTTTTGGGTCAATCAAATTTCCATCGGTTTCGATAAATACGAAGAAAAAAAAGAGCAGTCATTTTTAGTAAAGGCCGCAAAAAATAATGATCCACAAAATTCAATGTCAATTGGTGCGCTGTAAATAATAACAAAACGAAGAAAAAAAAAAGAGTTAAATTATGGGTCTACTATTCGTCGAGACAACGATAATGATTACAGTGAATAATAATATGCCCAACGAGTTTGGCCACGGTCTCGTTGAGAAAGGGTGGTAAAAAAAATATATATATATATATATATATATATATATTCGACATTGAGCAACGAAAAAGCAGGCGAAATATTATGTATTTTAGCCAGCGGGCGAAACGTTCCAGGCGAAGATGATTCGCGCTCCAGTCTCATCCATCTAAAGGTGAGAGGTGAGTTCGGAGGATAAAAATATTCACGGTTAAAACATAATGTGTGTATATACATATATATATATATGTGTATAAAACAAAATTTTGGGAGTAGGAGGACCGCTATAAAATGGACGATGTATCCAAAATTCGACATCAGTTCAAATCTTCCGAGTCCGAACGGCAAAACCCACCCAATTTCATTATGAAGATGGTAGGCTCAAACGTTTGCTTTCTAATAGCATATTTTGAAAAATTTTTTCAAACACGTTTTCTTGGTATAAATATCAATCGATATAATATTGAATTATTCGAAGTAGAGCCTGAAATACTTCCGTGACCATACTTGTCACTAAATTCAAAACTTGTGCCTGTCCCAATTTTAAATACTCGTAAAAATAATAGTTTTTAATACAAAAATTTGTCCCAATCAAAGATCGGTTATAACAATTTCTATATAATTACAAAACTGAAATAATAGTTATTTCGGTGACTGGTGTAGTACTCGACCGTGCCGATACGCACGGGTTTAACTTCTTCATCTCTAAAGTGTCGAAACAATGTCCGATGCCGAAAGCTCCATTTCAATTCAATATTCCATAAAAACCAGGTCGACGATCGATTTTTTTTCTGAGACCATTGGATTGCTACAAGCTCGAAGTACTCGAATCTGGTTTTTGTTAAATATCTTATGGATTTTCAATAACATTGATATATTTTTAGTGACCGGAAATCGGTTTTTCCTATGTAACTCTGGGAATCCGTCACAGAGAACACCTACTTTTAATAATTTTTTTTTCTCCCAATTGATCGCGATGACCGACCCCGAATTTTCGTGAGAACAATAATTGATCTATGAAGAAAGGCATTAAATTTTTTTTCACGCGAATCCTAGGACCTAGGCCCCGCGATAGGATTACCTTTAATAGCTATTGCGGATCGATTAAAACCGGTTTAAAAAAATTCGGTTAAACTCTTACGAGTCATCATTCTCAAAAGTGAAAATATCTTAATTTTCTTATTTATATGAGCAAATATAAATTTTTATGTCTTATGAATATTAAAACTGATTTCTCATATCTACGATTGATAATCGTCGGCTTTTTATTATCCATGGAAACATCGCTATGATTATTTTAATAAAATCTTTTACTGAGAATTGACAAATTCATTATTTTATGTTTTCAATGGACTTGTATCGATTTCCCATGTCTTATACCGATGTAAATCTATATTTTTGTCCATCAACAATTGATACAAATCGATTTTTCAAATGTACAATCATAAAATCTTAATTTTTCAATCTACAATTAAAAAAAAAAAAATTAATTCCTTCGATTCACAATCGAAAACAGTTTTTCGATAATTTGATTACGATTTTGTGACAAATTGAAAGGCACTTGATTAAAATCTAACCGAACTTCATATCTTTTACAGTTCATTGCTTTCGCCGCCCTCGTGGCCGTAGCTCTCGCCGCTCCTCAAGGACACAGCGATGTCGTTGTCGTAAAGGAATCTCCCTCGAACAACATCGGCGTCGACGGTTATGAATTCGGTTTCGAATTGTCGGACGGATCGGCAAGACAAGAATCAGCACAGTTGAGAAACGCCGGATCTGAGAACGAGGCTCTCGTCGTTTCCGGAAGCTTCACATACGTCGACCCCGCCAGCAACCAGAGATACACCGTCACTTACACCGCTGATGAGAATGGTTTCCATCCAGTCGGTGATCACATCCCTGCCTAATTCCTTCCAAAGAATATCGAATGATCCGTCAACTGCCATACAAAATGCTATTTAATAGTTCTTACGAATGAAATTGAATAAAAAATAATTTAGGACTCGTTTTATGAAATTACTGTCTCGTTCTATTTATTTAATGCACCCAATGTTTCTCTCAATCTAGTTGAACTACATCTATGTGAACTACAAAACGTGATTTTTTCGATCCAGGTTGTAGGGGTACAATAACGTAATCTTCCTTGTCCGAAAAAAAAAAAGATTGTCGACCTAATTTTCATAGAATATTGAGTTGAAATGGAACTTCGGGGATCGGACATTGTTTTGACACTTTAGAGATGAAGAGGTTAAACCCGCGCGTATCGGCGCGCTCGAGTACTACACCAGTCACTGAAATAACTATCGTTTCAGTTTTTTATTTATATACAAATTGATATAAGCGATCTTCGGTTGGTACAAATCTTTGTATTAAAATAATATTATTTTTACAACTATCGAAAATTGGGATGGAGATAAGTTTTGAATTTAGTGATCAGTATAAGCAGCAGAGTCGATAGGATTATCTTACTGTCACTGATCACATAAATTTTTATACCGGACGATGGAAAAACCGAGCCTGATCGAGTCTAGCCACGACTGATCTGAAATAGTTTTTTTTCGAGTTATTTAATAATCTATTAACTATCAAACGATACGAATTCACTTATCCGTGACCACCAAACAATTCCACGTTGATCAATTACTTGATTCAATTGATCGCATGAAAAATAAACATTTGGCCAACTTGGACCCAAATTTTATTAATTTTATTACGAAATAACTATATATCGCCTATTTAACATTTCAATTGCGGTACTGATAACCACCGAACGAACACCGAAAAATGTGATTTATAAAAACTTAAAGAAATTCAAGTTGTCCGGCTAACAATAAGTTTATGGAGATATTACCAAGTACCAATATGGAGGGGTAGGGCAAATGGCAATAAGAGAAGAGCGTCGTTTCGGTCGTTTCTTTGACGTCGTATTCGATCGTTGAGAAATAAATGTTAAACAAACATACAAATAAATCAAAACAAAACCGAAAATATCGTATTGTATGTTCAGTTAATTCTTAATGTAAAATTAAGTCTCATAAAACTATACGAATGTTCACCGGGTTGTGCCATGTGGAAAGTGCAATAACCTAACGATATGAGTCGAGCGTGTGAGACCCAACTTACCTGTTACCATAACCTTAAAATGTAAGTAAAATTCGTTTACATTTCGTTTCATCTCAATTAAATTTTTAATTAGCAATACGGTCGTTCGATCTTCAACGTTATTTCGACTTTGCTTTGTTCGGAACGTTAGAAAATAACGAAAAAAATTATTAAGAATATTTTTAAATTTGTATCTTTGTATTTGGGAATTGAATTATTTTATATTTAAAGTTGTAGAACATGTGATCAGTTATTTCACATTCTATCAAAACGATTGTAAAAAGAGCGAAAATCAGTGGGGAAAAAGAGTGATCCATTTTTTGATTAAATGCAATCCCAACTAAATAAAAACCTGACTTATCTACAAAGAAATTTTTTGCCATGTAACGTGATGTGTTTTACCAAAACTGAATTTATTTTCAAATTTAGTCACTAATGATTTGTGAGAAGTCTTTGATATTATTAGAGCGACTTTTTTATTACATATTTGTACAACCGTCAGTAATAATTCTCGTTCTCATTGATGAATTATGTTTTTTTTTTTCTGTTTTCAGGAAATAGTTGTATCAAATAAAAAAAAACTGAACAAAGATGCGTCGTTCACGTATAAAAGCAGTGGCCACTGTACCGGCTCGACGTAAACCAACAAGCAGCAATCCTAAAGATGAAAAATCAGAATCAACCAATGAAACGTATAAAGAAACCAGTGAGACAAACAAAAAAACGACTGAAATTACACCTCAATGTGCCGAAGTGGTGGAAGAAGAAACAAATGGACCAATCGAGTTGCCAGAATCGAAGAATGAACCAGAAACAGAGAACAATCTTGCAGCGGAATCACAAAGGAAAGATGAAGTTTTGAATACGGCTGAAATCGTCGAATCGATCGACGCTGAAAAGGTTAGCTTGACCGTGGAAATATCGGAGGATGTAAATAAAGAAAAGGCTGTAGAACACGATGGAAATGCGTCCGAAAACTCGGGAGCTCCGGAAGCCGATGGTCAAATTTTTACTCTCAATAAAGTGCCTGAGAATAAAGTTTCTTTTACTCCTGCGGAACTTAAAAATGTTGCTGAACAGGAAAACAGTAAGTTTCTAGAGTCCCTCGACTTGACAGGTGACAGATTCTTCGGGAAATTTTTTTTCTCTATCGCATTACCGTTAAAATTGCTTTACGTGAGCATACTTAAGAAAACAAATTTCATTGAATTTCCACAGCTCCAGTTGCGAAGGTCCTTCACCAGACTCGAACGAGTTTTATGCGTCCGACCCCGCGGTTGGACGGAGGTGGTAGAATTCGTCGCAACAGTGTCCAAGGCAGCGGAGCGAGTGCGAGTGAATCTGAAGACGATTGTCGTAGAACAACGAGTGTTCTGACGAATCGCGTGCGAAACGATTCCGTATCTTCCCTCCATAGCGCAAAAGGCACTAATCGAGAGAATTCCGGGCTAACGAATTTAACGACAAACACAGGAAATTCTACCGACAGATCTGGAACATTGCCTACCAAAAACATGAGTTCTTTGGCTGTTAAACAAAAACGAAAAATGAACGTGTCCGAATCAGCCCGAAAACTGGCCGAAGCGAGGCGAGAATTTCAATTGAAATACGAACACAAACAGCCTGACAGAACAAAACTGACCATGTACGATCTTATATATTACAATCCGGTCACGAATCCGATCAAAAAGTCGGATCGAGTTCCAAGTACACCGAAAACCGTGTCTTCCGCGTAAGTAAATACTCATTACGCTTTAAAAAAAATCTTTTTTTCTTCAATTAATAGCAAATCAACTATACAAAAAAAAAGTTCCTAAGTCTCCAATCTTTCTTTGACCTTGAGTTCAAAAACCAAAGTCGTAGAGCGGTAAAATCTAATTTTGCAATAGAGACCTCTTTTTTGTTGTTACATATTATTGTAGCCTATCACCAGAGCTTTTCAAAACTCTACGAAAAAATACTTTTCACTCAATATTTGCTATAACTGTTGAAATTGATGTGTCTATTCAAAAAAGCTCTCCAACGCCTATGGAGATCGTTGAGGATGAAGAGGAGGATTGCGACACTCCCGAAGCCTTGCCAGTGCCACAAGTCAAAGTCGGACCAGACGGTCATCTCATCTTGGACGAACAAAGTCTCGTGATCGAACACACCGGCGCTAAAAAAAACCGACAAGCTCTGGCCCGAACCGAAGCTCTCGTTGATGACGATTGCAATGGGAGTGGATTTTACAAAAAACGCCAGAAAACTCGCGACTGGCCGCGATGGGAAACCCTCAAATTTTACAAAGCTCTCAATACCGTTGGTACCGATTTTCTCCTGATGCAAAGTCTGTTCCCTCAAAGAACGAGACAAGAAATCAAAATGAAGTTCAAAAAAGAGGAAAAAACCAATCGTCGATGTATCGAGAAAGCTCTCACTTTTCATCAAGAATTTGACATCGAATCGCTCAAAGAAGATCTTGGTAAACATCATTTTTCGTTTGCTAATTAATACTCCTCGGATACTCTGGGTCTGAAGGATCCTGAACAGATTTTTATCAGTGAAACAGTTTATTTTTGACACTAACGTTTTTTTTTCCTGTATCATTAGTTTTGTAGATTGAAAAAGAATTTTCAGAACAGTGATAAAAAAGCACATTTCGATAATTTACGACAGTCGATTTCAAATATAATTGGATAAATATATTTACAGCTTCCTTCGAAGTGGCCAAAAGCAAACAGACGGATTTGACAAAGCCAGAGAAGCCAGTGCGTCGATCGAGAAGTTTGAAAAACCCGATTTCGAAACCGCCTCGTAAGTCATTTTTTTCCATATCACTAAGTCTCCACAAAAATATTCCTATCCAAAAATAAGCTTCGAAAATTAACCAAAAAACATTGCAGAAGTTGCAGTTTCCAGTTCAGAGGGATCGGGCCCCGAAGAAGAAAGCGATCCAGAAATTTACCAAGTAAAGCCAACCCGTTCGGGCCGATTACCCAAAGTTCGAAAGCTCCAAGCCCCCAAAATAAACACTTTGGATAATTTATTCTCGGATCCTGAGGCTGGAAACGAGCCCCCATCGAGTCCTGGGTCTTCGGTGCCCGAGGACGAGGAAGTCGCGGATCATGTGGAAGAAGAGGAAATTCCAACGGAGAAAACTTCTGAACCGACGCACAATATTTTGGAAAAAGTGCCCCGTGAAAGTTGTATTACTGACATTGCCCAAGTTGAACCCGGATCTTTGGTCATTGTGTCCCGCGAGTCTGAGGAAGAACCTGGCGAAACAGTCCTCCAAGTTTATATGGTTAGTCCTGACCTGGATGACGGAACCGGCCAAAACATGATGCCGGTCAAATTGACCCCTGAACTTTTGAACACGGTTTCCGCCGGCATGACCAACGTCAATCCGATCAACTTTAATACCAATTAATTAAGATTCTCGCAAAATTAGCTCTTATTATTTATAAAATTGTTGTTTCTTCTTTTCTAATAAAAAAAAAAAGTTTTTTCACCGAGTTTGTTCCGAATTGCAAAAAGTTTTTTCATGCCCCTTCAAAAGGTAAATTGGAGGTGCGATCTAGTTTCAGCACTTCTTTGGTCGAGCTAGATTCGACTTTTATTCTTTAAAGAACTTCAACGAAATTCGCAGTGATGGATAAATATTTTTCCGACTAATGGATCATAAAACCAATGCTTTTTCGACGATTGTGAAACTTTGAAACTGGAGCGCTTGATTCAGAGTATTTTTACAGATAATGGATAAAATCGTAGAAATGCTAAGAAATTAATGGATCGTTGACAAAATATGTGGGTATTCTTGAAACTAAAGATCCTTCATTTATTGCTATTCAGTGTGTGCCTGTATAGTTACTGAACAAATTTTAATCAATAAATATTAAAGCGCAAATTCGTAAATTAAATTATTGCTTTTATGCTTTTTTGGTGGGTGGCTCGCTGCCGATGGACCACAAGTTCTTTACTGTTTTTCCTATACCGGGTCCGTTATAGATCAAAGCAAGAAGACCGACGAATGTTAATGCCGAGACAAGGTAAAGCGTGCCAAAGGCAACCTTGGGTAAAATACTACCAAATATGCTGGGACGAACATAATCCAATACTACTGCTTCGAGACCCCTAAAATAGAAAAAAAGAAAATTAATTTATCAAAAATTTAAAAAAACAGTTTCAAGACAAATGGCCTTATAGAAGTCTCTGATTTTGCAACAGTCCCAACATTCGATTTTGTTGGCACGAATGAAAAATTTCTTGATTCTTTTCGTTAAATGCCTTAAATTTCAGTTTGATTTAAAAATACAAAATTGTTGACTTTCGTTGTTTCAAACTTTCCAAAATAGAAAAAATTCTCAATGTCAAACAGTCCTGCGTCTCAAAATTTGCTGATTCAAGACTTTCTCGTTTTTAGAAAACTCAGATATTTAAAAAATAATATTTTTTTTGAACTCTCTTACCAATGAGCGTGCATAACAACCAATGTTGCGAAAAGAGCATCAACCAATGAATTTTCCAACATGATACACGCAGGCAGCAAGACAATAAACGTAGCCGAGACAATTCGCTCGATTTGCCACAGTCGCACGTGATCTCCATGTGTGCTTGATGCACGGCATTGTAATAATGATGATGTTGGTAGCTCAGTAAGCGCCTGTATGCAAAAAACATTGTGCTTAGTAATAAATAATTGAGTTAAACAGAAAGAAAAATAAATTTTCTTTATTCATTCATGATGAATATGTGCAGCGTAGAAATTATTTTCATTCTTTATTAAAAATGAGAATTTGTTTCTGTATTTTGAATGTTTCGATGATAGAAAAAACAATTATAACAAAAAAAAATATGGCTGACCTTTCGGGAATACTGGGACAATGCCCCAGAAGATACTCTCAATGGATTCTGCAAGCAGGTTGAAAAAGGAGAGGTGGACTCGATTTGTCTTAAAAACCCGTGAGCCTTCGACGACACCAAAATATTGTTTCTTGGAATTAATCCTGAAGTGACAAATACATCAAAATTAACCTGTACCAAAACTTGAAATTTGGTGGAAAAAAACTCAATTTTATGAGAAATTCCGAAATTGAATTTCGAAGGCTTTCACATTTATATATTTTTAATCGAATCAACAACCCATGGATAATAATTTATTTTGAAAGTCAATATTATTGTTTTTTCAGCAATTAAAAAATAAATTAGATAACATCCTATTCGAGAACTTACGTGAAAGAGCCGATGCACTTCGAACCATACGACATAAAGCTAAATTGGCCATTTTTTAATACTAAGATTATGAAAATTCTCCCCTGAAACCGACAATTCGTGAAATGTTAGTTGAAAAAATTATTAAGCGTATTTTTAAATAATTTAAGGCGTTTTTGTCGTACCAAACTTAACGAGGTTATATGAGACAACCGAGCAGACGACGCAGAACTCGCATGCGCAGAATAATAGCCGAATCGCCAAAAAGTGTGTTTCAGTGTGCTCTCGTCCAATCATGGAATTTTTTTGACAATTTGCTTCACTTTTTAAATCAATTCAGAAGTTTTTTTCAATCATCAAGAGATAAATGTATAAAATTTCTTTCATGCGAGGCGAAAATTCGTTCAGAGAATAATTATATTTCATCGACTTGGGCATCAAACCTAAAAAATGTTATCTAATAGCGAATTGATGAAATGATAATCATAACAATCGATACTTAACCAAAAAACGAGAAAGCAAGGTCAAGAAAAAACATGTATTTATGTACATTTACATATGTACATTTTCATCCTGTTGAGTAATGTCATATCAACGTAAAATAAATCATATTTTACTTGTGGAAAATTTCATAAACACGAGAGTTACGTAGAATTATTGTAAACGACTGGAATTACTGGAGATGTTATAAAATGTCAAGTAATTCCTCGAAAGGTGTTATTTTGTGTAGAGGAGTAGTAGACAATAACGAGACACAAAGCGAATACATAAAAACGTTCGAAACAGCTGGTTACACATGTAAACATTTGAACGTCTTGAGATTCGAGTTTTTGAACCTCGATGAGCTCAGGGAACGCCTACTTTTGCCAAATTCTTATTGTGGTAAGTGTACATAACCTCAAAATTGACGAATGCACGAAAAACAAACGTTAGAAGAATCATTAGTCGGTAAAATGTAATAAAAAATTGTGATTAGAGTAGCAAATTGAGATTTTTGTAATTCAGACCGAACGAAAATCGAACGCGTTCTTTAACGAAATGTAAAAAAAAATCGAAGATGGCGGAGACAAATGGAAAAAAATCATGAAGAAATGTTCTCTAGGTCTGATTGTAACTAGTCGGAGGACAATCGAGGCGATTGGTTCAGCGTTCCAAGATCATCGAATTCCTGACGAATGGAGAAAGTTGCCTGCATTTTGTGTGGGTCCAGCGACTTCATCGTTCGCCGAGAAAAGCCTGAATTTCGAAAATTGTTTGGGTTCGGATTGCGGCAATTCAAGAGATTTAGCGAATTACATAGTCAACGAAATACCACAGAATTCGAAGCCTCTATTGTATCCTTGCAGCAAAATAGCGCGAGACACGATTGAACAAACGTTGAACGAGAACCAAATAAATATTGAAAAATTTCCCATTTACGAAACGTTACCAGCGGAAAATTTAGAGGATGATTTCAATCGAATAATCGATGGAACTAATCCAACATTCGTTTTTTTTAGCCCATCCGCCGTTGAATTCACTCTTGCAGTGGCGAAAAAAAAAAATTTTAATATTAAAGCTGTCGCCATTGGTCCCGCGACAGCGGATGCTTTGACTAAAGCAGAAATTCGTCTTCTCGCGGTTTCTAGTAAACCCGAGCCGAAATCTTTGCTCGAAGCGATGAATAATGCTCACCTATAGAATGAATGACAAATTCTCAGTGATCGACCATTATTTAGGTTTTTATAAATTTATCTCTATTAACGTGATCTTGTAATATAATGAAAAATAAATATTGTTATTCGTTATTTTTTTTCTCGAATATTTCGACGAAAAAAAAAAAATTATCATCGATCAACATATATCTATCAAATATATATTTTTACATAAACAAAATCGTATACATCGATCGAAAAACATAAACTTATTCAAGCTCAATCGTATTTACAAATGTTAATGAAAATGAAGAATTTATTAATTTAGCGATAGTTCGAGTTTCATGAGATTTTAAAAAGTTTTACGTACGTTTACGTAGCACGGCATTGAATGCCCAATTATTACACACGCCGATATCAATTCTTGTGTTTTTCCACAATGTCCTTTTGACTTTGCCTCCAGAAGCCAATTTAATGAAAAAGTCTAATCAAGTATCTTAGTAGGAATTGACATTTTTGATGAAATAATTGTGTAGCCGAGATCGAGAACCGTTCAAAACACTACGATCAATCTCGTTGCAATTTAAAGTCTTTCGCGAACGGCAGCCATACCTCGAAGCCTTCATATATCGAACAGTGCTCAATTAAAAACCACTTAATTGCGGTGTTTCGAAAAGCTTGCAATCTCGGTTTTGAGAATATTTTTTAAAATTCAAAGTTTTGTCACAAAAATTGGATTTGATCGTCGTATGACAGTGGGCTTTAGAGTCAAGGTCAAAAGATCATATCTGAATTTTTAGTTTTTACGAACAATATAAGTTTCGTTATAGAAACTTTTGCAGGAGAGGTCAACCGAACGAGTCAGAAGCACGTTTTGGTCGTAGCCTGAATGCATTTTGATTATTTCATCAGTCGCTACAGCGAATCGTGATTTTCGATAAATCTGTAATTTTTAAATTGATTTTAATATCTATTGCGATTGACGACGTTATTCATGAGGCAAGAAATATCAGCGATGGTCGATTGGTTCGCGTAATAAGGCTGCGGAATGTTTCCACCGTTGTTATATTTCATTTGAATCGCCGTTTCATAATCCGGCGCTGGCCTGTAAGAGGGGAGAAGCGCACGTAAATTATTGACATCCGTCGAGGACACCGACGCCACCGGCGGATACGGCGAAGTCGAAAGATCGTTGTAACTCGTCCAACGCATGTGATCTTCTGAGACTCGGTTGTCCAAACTGACGGACGCTGTTTGCTCACCCGAATCGGTCGTGTCGCCGTCCTGAAAAATAAAAATATTCTATTTTAACAAACAAACAAAAATTCATTTGTACAACGGAATTATTTCGTGCGGAAAGAATCTTTTGAGAACGGAAATCTTCTTAAAACGTTTGTTTTCAGACTTGTCATTTGTTCGGAACGAACAGTTAATTTTTTTCGAAATATCCAGTCTCGGAAAAATGTCTTAGCATTAGAAATATTCTTTTTTGTTGTTGAAAATACTTTGACGAGGCTCTGATTCGAGGTTGATATCAACTCGAATAATATTAATATTTATCCTAAGAATTCTGAATTTTGACTGAAACATTTTTGTGAATGAGCCAAAGTCGATTATTTATCATATTCGAAAAAAAACTTACAAAGTAACCGGTCAAAGGTTCAGAAGGTCGTGCTTCTTGGTGTTGCATATAAAAAGTGTGTTGAGCGATGCACAAACGCCACATATATTTAGCGCTCCGCGAATCACTAAAAACAAACTGTTTAGCGTCTTCGAGTTCCGATTGACATTCGATCTTGAATGTCTTTTTGTGATTTATAACATTGCTGATGTCTTTCCACCTTTAAAAACAGAATATATGCAATAAACGAAAAATTATCACATTTTTGAATAAATTTTTAATAAAAAACAAACATTGATTCATTAATTAGTACCGATAAAATTGTGTCGTTTGCGTTGTTGTGTGATCAACCATAATTCCATTAATTGAAACTCCCAAAATTACTTCGTTGTTGCTATTATCCTGCAATTAACAAAATTGTAATAGAATTATTCATTTTTATTATATTTTCATTCTCTCCTCAAAGAGTATACACAAAGAAATTGTGAAATATCTCACCTTGGCTGTTAATGTTTCGTGTCCGTAGCCATCCAATTGTACGGCGATTGAGATGTACAATTCTTCAGCCATTGCCTGAGTTACTCCGGTCAAACCTTTGTATTGACATAACGTAGAATTCAAAAGTGCTGCGCCGTCGCTCGGCTCGGCTTGGACTATGCTCTGTCGATTAATGAAATTCCATGATTTTTATTTTTTATTATTTTTAGACGGAATGAAATAAAATAATTCATCAATAAAATAGATATCTTAACGATACATGAAATAATATAAGCAACAATGATAATATACTTTTGGGAAAAAAGTGTATTGCTGAAGACACTCCGGGGCATGCCTCTCTACGTCATAATTGCCAAACTCAGCCTGCATCCAATAACTCGCCAGAAGTATTGCCTGGCGAGCGTCGCACTGTAATCTTCCCTCCAGTACATCACTTTTCAACTGAAGATAGTAATGATACCTGATAAATAATTTACTCATAAATTGAAAACAAAATGTTCCGGCTCCTTTAATGAATGTCAGAATATTCATTTGATAATGAAAAATGTTTTGGAAATCGAAAGTAATCGGTAGGAGATTCAAGTGTTTATTTCAACAAACCAGTTTTTTAGTAATGCAATGATTTGACTTTGTTATCGCTGTCCCAAGAAAGGTCTCCAGTGATCGGATACCTATAGATTAATATCGAATTTTCGAAATTGCTTCCAAACGAGTTCAGAAAAGTTCAGGACTCATTTAAAAACTGTTAATTTATATGAATTTTTTAAAACATTATTTCCAGCGAACCTGAGGAAGCTCAAAATTGATCAACATCTGAGTAATTGGGTTGCAATAAATCATTTTGTTTTTGGCAAGATCAAATTAGCTTCAAATTCATGTAAAATCTTTTGATATACAAAATTTTTCCAAATCTCCAGCTAGTCTGAAAATGCTTCAACTCGATCAAAAATGCATCAATAACTATTACACAAAATCGATTTTGTTTTTAAAAGCCCGAAAAGAGTTTACATGCATAGAAAATCTATAAAATAACATTAAGAAACTGTTGCACTGTTTCCAGGATGCTCGAACAAGCTCAAAATTGATCAAAAGCTTAAGAAATAAACAGAAAAACAATTTCAATGGCCGAAATAGCTCTCGAATCCATGAAGTCAAGCGATTAAATGGAAATAGCATTTCCATTTTGGATAAACGCTACAAAAGCTTAAAAAAATGCATAGAAAATTTATAAGATAGAATACAAATAAGTTTTGAAATTCCACAATATCTTTAAAAAGCCCCAAATTCTTTAAAAACTTACAATCAGATTAAAGTTGTTTTTTACCCTTACCTAGTCATCTCGTCATGGATTAGTTGAACATCGGTGACATAAAACATGACTCTGAAGTAAAGATTGAAATTTTTGGCATCTTTTTCCAACTGTCTTTTCAGGGGTTTGTCCATATCGACCCAGCGCAACTGCGGTTCCCCGTAACGACAGATGTATCTCAGACCAAAATATTCTGGCTGGCCTAGGCCTAGCCTCTGAGTCACGTTCGTCAAACATTCTTGGCCAAAACTATCGATTTCCAACGTACACTCTATCGAACTCTGATCCAACAATTCAACGCAGATGACATACTGATTTTTTGACACAACGTTGTACTGACGACTTTTTTTCAAGTGAAATTTGAATGGCATTCTGGATCTTTTTTTATTCTCTGGGAAAAAAAAAAAAAAATGAATTTGGTTTATCTATTCGAGTTTCCTTCACCATGAAATTTTTTTTTATTTTTTAATATTTTTGAAAAAATATTTTGTCAAAATCTCATTAAGTTTTTAAATTTCTCAATTTTTTTGAATCAAATATTTTTTATTTTTCTTCACTTTGTCTTGAATTTTTGGAGTGTTTTTATTTTTTTTTTCGATTTTTCGACGTATTTTGATAAAGTTCTATTTTTGATTTCGTCATTTTGTGGATTTTTCTTGCATTTTCCATATTTTAACGAATAATATGAATCAAAGCTATTTATATCGAAATTAGATATTTGAGCTTATGTAAATACGTTTACAAAAAAGAACAATTATCGATTGGAGTGAAAAAGTGTATCTTTCTTTCATATTTATATTGAACTACTTAACAATAGTATCATGTATTTGGATGCACGCGAATAATGGCATGTCAAGACACCAATTACGATTCAACGAACGATCGAAGCTCGCAATTCCGACTCACCAGGCCTACGGCGAGATGATTTCCAAGGAAACTACCCGAATCTCCACATTTTATTGATACGATGAAAAAAAAAATTGTGAAATTGCCAGAAAGAACAAAAATACAACAAAATGTTTGAGAGAATTTCGTTAAACACCACGATATACGTCAAGAACACAGGACAAATATTTTTATACAGTTACTCATACTAGCGCAGCGAGGGCAGCGAGCGTACCGAGCGAGGTGAACAATAATTTTATGAGTGGGAACACCAAACGTGCTCGACCAACCACAAGCGCCCATCGAAGTTAAACGCTTGTGGTTGGTCCCAATAGAATTTTAGATTTAGAAAGAAGCGGAAAGGATGAACTGTCGCTGATTTTGTAGCAGTCTTAATCGGTAATTTACCGATCTGAAACAATGTTTAACAAAATATCATAAAAATTTGAATTATTTATTCTAAACTGAATCCGGGATTATTAATTCTTCAGCTAATTGGTCAAATAAGAATATGATTATAGAAAATGGTTAAAATAAAGATCTAAAGAGTTGTTGAGCAGCAGAAGATGGAGGGCGCTACGATAGTGAAAATAGGAGGACGCCGCTCTGGAAATGTAGCGTCCAATGGAGTGTATCAGCTTGGCGACGAAACACACAAATCCGAGAGAGCCGAAAGTTGAACGTCGTATCGTGGAAAAAAGGATAAAAGCAAATAAAATCATTGTATTTAACTATTCTTACATATATTCCGAATTCGCAATTGCAATAAAAACATCGAATCTCTAAAGAAACGAAAACATTGTCGTTTTATTCTTGTACCAAGAGTGTGTGCTGTGCCTGTGTGTATGTGTGGGTGCGTGCTGTGAAGTTGCAACAAATAGATAAAGAGAACGGAGAGCAAGCCAAAAAGAAGATACATTCATCAATGTTGATCCTTCGCATCGAAAAATAGTCTCCCGAGAGACAGATAGCATTCCGTATTGATGTAAATAGTGTATGTGCCTAGATTTTTTTACCGTGATTCGCGTTGGCACGTTTCGGAGGACGCTGCTCTTTTTTTCGTGTATATAGAACGAGGCAGGTGGATTTATCGAATCGTAGCGTGCGCGCGGGGGAAGGGAAGAGAAAAGAAATAAAAAAGCAGCAGCAGCAGCAAGTGGTCAACGAGTCTCGTCCCGTTGCGACAAGAACGTGCAAGAAAAAGGGGACCGCCCCCTGCTCCCCCCGCCCCCAGAGTGAATAGTCGAGCGATATGGCAAGGGTAATGCGTCAGTGCAACGGGCCACGAGTATTTAGTGACTTAACGGTATTTTTACGATGATTGAATTTTCGTGATTCTCTCTTCATTCCTTTTGTTTTTTTTTCGTGTGCGTGCTTGTGCGGTTTGCATGTCTGTGTGTCTCTCGTTCTCTTTTGGCGGATTACAAAAGGGACGCGAAAGAGACTTTTTACGGAAGCCTAAAAAAAGTACGGAGAAACTCGAGGGAAAGGAACTTCAGTGAAAACAAAGCGTGGGTGGACCGATGCAACATTTTACAGCGTGAATGCGCGCGCGGTCATCCCTCTCTTCCTCTCTCTCTCTCTTTTTTTCTCTTTCTCTCTCATTCGCTCCTTCTTCATTCCTTCTTTCTCCCGTCCTCCTTAGTCGCTCTCCGTTAGCGCGCGCGTAAGTGTTTGCATAACAACACAAATTCGATTAATTAACCTCTTCGATCTTAAATTTTTATCGTCCAATTTTTTTTTTTTTATTCGAACATTGAGTTTTTTTAAATCATTTTCGCCGCCCGCCGAATTCGTATGGTTTCTCGCACTTTTACCGTACGCTCGGCGCCCCACGCGTGCCTACGTGCATCTTAAAGTGGGTCCTCTGATCTTCTCGGCTTTTATTGTCTCAGCAAAATTGGGTCTAACGTCGACCCCACGATGGTGATACGGTAAGATTTTTTTTTTTTTCAACTTCGATCTTTCGAGTTTCAAATTTCATTGCCTATTTTCTCCATTTTTCGATAATCGTGTGTTCTAAATAACCGAACATTGTTTTGCAAATAATTTGAATTTGTTTTACACAAAACTCGAGTTTATTGAAAAAAAAAAACGCTGTTGTTTCTCATGTGATTGAAGAATTTCAAACGCGTTATAAAAATTCTCAACGATTTTAAAAAAATTTGTTTTAAACGCACCGTTAAATCTAATCGAATTAGAAAAAAAAATCGAAGTAATTTTTGTACAATTATGTTGGCTGCGATTACGAAATGAAATTCAAAACATTTGGAGATAAAGAAATTCGATGTTCTGCTAATGTTTTTCTTCTTATTTTCCATGTTTACAAATAATTTTTCACAAATAACAAAGATTTAATGTTTCCTACATGCTTATTTTTACGAAATGTCAATGAAAAATGTCAATAAAATGAAACATCAATAATAATCGAGAAATTCATTTGTTAACAATTGTTGACAATAGCTTTGATGACAAAAACATAAAGTTAGTTGTTTAAAAATCGATCAATTTTCGATATAAATTATTATTCAGAATGAAAAAAAAAAAAATGAAATACAAATAAAATTTATTCGTTTTTCAACGATTTTTATAACATTTAATAACAAAAAACGATCAAATCTAATGACAATCAATTTTTTGCTAAAATTAATTATCATTTGATTCAAGAATAGTTCAGTGATCGATGAAATTTTTAAATAATTTTATTCAATCATAAGATACCTTATACATTTGGCTATATGTAGTTGGGTCAAAGTGAAGTATCGAACAATAAATTGTTTCGTGTTATATGCTACGAGTGAAGTCACCTGTTCAGAGAAGCCATATGGAAGTGGCACACAATGGGCTATACGATTGTAACCTCATTATGATAATTTTTGTGCCTCTTTTTTTTTTTTTTTTTTTGCTCAAATGTGCCTCAAAGTTTGACGGTTACTTACGAAAATTCTAGGGAATTTTTCATCGACAATAAAAACGTCGAACGAGTCACATTTATTCAGAAAAAAAAACAAAAAATGCAAAATCTCTTGCTTGACTTTCAAACGTAGAAACGAAATATTCGTAAAGCGACTGGTAAAAATTTTTCAATTTCGTTGCAGAATTATATTATCAATTTTGCCATTAAATTCAATTACAGCGATAATCAGGGTGTCTAACTACCTGAAAAGTCACGAACAACCTTAAATGTCATAAAATTATATTCAGCCCTGAAAGAGTCATAAAGAATGAAAATTAAACCTGATTTCTACGAGGTCTCCGAAGTTGTCATTATCATTTTTGCGTTTTCATAAAATTTGTATGAAAATTTTGAAAAAAATTCCAATCTGTTCAAAATCAAAAATAGGTTCGTTTCTTCTCCTGATTATTATTATTATTTTTTTCTTTTGAAAATTTAGTAATTTGCTAATTATAGCAATAGATCGACGCGACGAATCAATTTATGTCGACTAGAAGTACCTAACCATGAAAAAAAAAGAAAAATACATCTAACAAATTCAAGCGAATACAGAAAAAAAAAAACGAAATACAACTTTTCATTCCTTATAAATTATTCCAAATCTCATTGTTAACGAGCTGAGTTTGCTTTCCTCAAAAACTTCTTAATACTCGTATTCGATTCGTGCAATTTTAGGTGGCGTAGAACATGCACATTTTTTCAAATAGAGCAGAATGGAAATATAACAATTTTCATATTTTCATATGCCAGCAACTCATCCATAATGCCATGAAAAAAATCCATATTTCTTGGCCTTAAAAATCCTTGAAAGTCAAGAAATTTTAGTTCTGGTTAAAATAAGAAATCCTGAATGAAAAAAACATGCGAAAATGTTCGCGTGCTCAATAATTCAATGCACGAAATAAAAATAATTGCGATTATTTGCATTTTTAATGAACATCGTGATTGCTTCGTTATCATAATTCGTTGGTTGGTATTTCTTTTGAAAAAAATTCTTTCTAATCGTTGATAATTGAACGAAAAATTGTAAAATTTTATGTAATCACGAAAAAGTAAAAAAAATACTGAGATTTTCGATGGGTGAAAGAATTATTTATAAATATTATGTATTCGCTAAAGGATTTTAACGAGAATCGAAGAAAAATATTTATCTTTTTTTGCAAATTTTTTACGTTTCAAACCTTTAACCGTTTTCGTTATTAATTTATCAATACAAAAAAGATCCGATGGTGGCAGCAACGAGAGCCCTCTACTCGTAGCAGAGGGCGGGACGGTGGGACAGCCTCACAGTCCTCACAGTAAACAGAGTCACAATCACAGCCATGTAAATCCACATGGAGGTCACAGTCACAACCACGATAAGCCGAAACAGCTCATCAAATATGGGGAATTAGTCATTTTGGGGTAATTATTGAAACAAACATTATTTTTTTGAATAATAATAATAATAATAATAATAATAATAATAATCGTATATTAATGAAAAATTTACAACGAGGAAACGAATTTTGTCAGCTAATAATATCTTTCGACGTTAAAAATTGAAAAAAATAAAATAAAAAAATTAACGAATCCGAGGTCAGTTCAAGGTGAATTAACGAAAAAATGATAAATCTCTGAACTGAATTTTTCAATTGGCAATGTTTAGTAAGAAAAAAATAAAGAAGAAATAACCTCGACGAGATTTAGCACATGAAAAAATCGCTATTGTTCGATGGAAAAAAAAAAAAAAAAAAAAAAAATCAATTGATAAGTTCGTACAATGAAAAACAAAAGAAAATAAAGAAAGAAAAGAAGCTTGATAAAATTCGTATCAGTAATTCACTCCTCAAATAACAATAAATATATGTGCATTTTCTCGCTCAAATGACGCACGAATAAAAAACAGATATTTATTGGATTTTGTTATATTTTATTTATTCGTTGTTTTTTTTTTTTTTTTTTTTTTTTTCGCACTCGTTCGCTCCCTCGTAAATCAGTTACAATGGATTTTTACCGCCGGGTGATCGTGGTCGGAGACGGAGCAAATTCGTTCTCGTAAAAAGGCCAACACCCAACGGAGTCAAAAGAAGTAAACATTACGTAGTCAAGACTCCTCACAGTTCTCAAGCTATATTAAACACCCAGCAGCACTCGATCTCGTACACGCTATCGCGCACTCAGGCCGTTATCGTTGAATACACAGAAGACGAAGATACCGACATGTTTCAAGTAAGTCTCTTTTTCATCCCTTCTCCTTGTCTCTTTGTTTTTTTTTGGCATTTTTTCAAATCTTTTCTTTGTATTTTTTTCGATATTTTTTTGTTTCGAGTCAGTCTATTTTTTATTTTACCATTTTTCTGCTTCGAATCTTCACTAATTTTTTTTTCTCGATGATCGTTATTCATTTTTTTTTGCCGAAATAATACTTTTTTTTTTTTTTTTTTTAATCCCTTTTTCACTTTCTTTTTACATGGTGTCTAGCAGTCTCTGGAAACCTTGGAGCCTTTGAAAAGTCCCTGAATTACACTTGTCCTTGGAAAGTTCTGGAAAAGCGCTTAAGGAGGGTGGCTACATACGACAATATGATAAGAATTTAATAAAATTTAGTGATAATATTCTTTAGCATCAAATGCAATGACACAATTTTTTTCAAATTTTTCGTCTACATAGTTGTCGAATAATTGGAGTTTACAATATGCAAAAGATATACCTATATATATCAGAATCCTATGCTTGCGGATGTAAACTCTAGTGTTAAATTACTCGAAAACTATGTAGAAGAAAAATCTTGAAAAATTTGTATATTCATATTTAATCCAAAAGAATATGCTCACTAAATTTCATTAAATTCTAATCATTTCGAATTTTCCTATGCTTTTAACATGGCAACATTGTTGTGTGTAGCCAATCTCCTTAAATTTTGTGATAATTATTGATTTTTTTTTGTCGTATTTTTTCTCATTCTCTTTGAAATACGCGCTGGCATCAAAGATTTCTTTTACATAACATTGATTGCAATAGCGACTCGGATTTACTAGAGATAATATATTCTTGTTATTCTCTAAATTGTGAATCAATTACCATGAAAATAGCATCAAAGTCCTTAAATTTCGTTTCTCTATTCGGCTAAACATCGTGTTTTAGATTTTTGAAAATTCGAGCTCTTCACGCTTTTTTTCTGTTGTATTATTCTGTCGATTGTATCACGTTAAAAATCTTGTTTTTTTAAATTGTTTTTGTTTTCGGGCAATTCGCTCTGTTCCCTCACATTTTTTCAAGAAATTTCGAATATTTTTTATTTTGTCACATTTCTCCGGATTCAAATCCTCACTGAATTTTGGTTTAATATTTTTATTTATTTTTTTTTAGCTCGAATGATAAGATTTTTCGATTTTGAACTTTTACGTCCTGATTTTCTGTCAATTTCGTCAAACTTTCTTTTTACCCAATAATTTTCTGAGTCTGTGGATCTTTACTGTTATAATAAACTTGAAACATTTGATTTTGTCCATCGATTCACCAACGTTTATTTCTAGACAAAGAAAAAAAAAAAACATTTTTTTTCTGGCAATATTAATTCGAGTAAAATTACAGATTGGTCGGTCGTCCGAATCACCGATCGATTTTGTAGTTATGGACACCTGCCCAGGTGGGAGCGACACAGGACCAGCGAGCGAGAGCCGCGTCGCTCAAAGCACCATCAGCAGGTTTGCTTGTCGAATTTTGACAGATCGATCGGATCCACGAGTCGCGAGAATTTACGCCGCCGGATTCGACAGCTCGAGAAATATTTTTTTAGGGGTAATTTTATTTTAATTTTTTCAAATTATATACAATTCTGAGAAATCGTACTCGATATCGTAAGATTTTTGGTTAATTTTTGTCAAATCACAATTCAGTTTCGAGATTTTTTTTCTTTATTTTGTCCACATTTATTCCATCTTTTCGTATAATGTTGTCTTTTCATGAAATTTTGATTGATTTGGTTTTTCCTTTCGGATTTTTATTCAACTTGGGAAAGGGTAAAGGTTTTTCGAATTTGGTTCCCATTTTTTAATTCAATTCAGTTTTTTTTTTTTTTTTTTTTATCGTTGATTGTTCACAAAATTGATTCCGTTTCTTTTTTTTTTCTGTTTCCACCAGGAAAAAGCTACTAAGTGGCAAGAAAATCACGAAATCGATGGCCTGACGACGAACGGAGTTTTAATAATGCATCCACGTGGTCAATTTTGCGGGGGCGAAGCCCAATGCGGTTTTTGGCGCGAGGTCAGTGTCGGAGGTGGAGTTTTTTCCTTGAGAGAGAGCCGCAGTGCTCAACAAAAGGGCAACGTCGTCGAGGACGAGGACAATGTCCTTCAGGACGGAACCCTGATCGATCTTTGTGGCGCCACCTTACTTTGGCGATCGGCTGAAGGTCTTTCCAAATCCCCAGTAAGTTCGGGTCGGAAGGACATCGAAATTTCGCGATAGATTCATTTTTTTTTTTTTTTTTTTTCCCCAACAAATTCAGCTATTCAACGAATCTATTCTTCCTATTCCGATATTCTCCCGGAAAGAAAATATTGAATTAGTTTAGGCTATAAAGCCAAAAAAAAGGTCTTTTTTTTGACACCGTTTTAGGATGGAAGCGGCCTGGATATTCATACAGAGCTGATGCTCGTGATGATGGCCTGTGTGTTGCCGGCCACAGATTTTGGTTCGAAATCTCAAAAGAAATAATAACGAAGACATACTATTTCAATTTTACAGCTGTTTACATCAACATAGCAGTTTTAAATCCTTAAACGTTAAAAAAAAATCTCGATCTCAAACATGACTATAACCAAAAGTCATGATTAAAAAATAATCATAGATTCCGTTAGTCTCATTCCTGCGATTTTTATTATTTTTTTCATCTCACAACCATCACTATTCATGACACAAAAAATTCCTGATGACTAAACAAAAATGAAATTTATAAAAATATCTGTCATCGTTTCGTTGTGGAATTTAAAGTTAAAAATTCACTTTTGGAACGAGCGCCTGCCAGGTAGAAATGAAAAATGTATTCGGTGCCTTGAAATGCTTGACTTTTCAATTTTATTGCGAAAAAACTAGATGGTCGATTTAGCCCAAGTTTTGACAATAGCCGGGTATAATATTCATCAATATCATATGAAAATTTCAGGAATCTTTTAAATTTTGCACTGTTTTTTGAATATGGCGTTTCAGAGAATGATTTTTTTAAATTTTATTTATTTATTTATATTTTTTTCTAACGAAATTTTTAGGTGAAAAAATAATGATGTTTTTTGCATTTTATGGGAAACAAAAATATAAAAATTCACTTTGAAAATTATAAAGTAACGTTTTGGATTTCGTCAATTAATATTTGTAAAATAAAAATTGATATTATAAATTATTTGCAGACGAAACACGATTTAGAAGAATTGGTCGACGCGATTAACGCTGGCAGACCGCAATGCCCCGTCGGCCTAAATACTCTCGTAATACCTCGAAAGGCCGCGGCCGATTCGGCTCAACAACAACCTTACGTTTATCTAAAATGTGGCCACGTTCAAGGCCATCACGACTGGGGCCAGGAAAAAGACAAAGCGACGAGGCGATGTCCCATGTGTCTCATTGCCGGTCCCATTGTCAAATTATGCATGGGCATAGAGCCCGCTTTCTACGTCGATAGCGGCCCACCCACTTATGCCTTTAGTCCTTGCGGTCACATGGCTACCGAAAAAACCGTCAAGTACGCCATTTACTCTTTTTTTCACTTTTGTCACCATTTATTTCACTTCGTCGAACAATTTTTCATTTTATTCAATAATAAATACGAATTTTTAAGCAAAATAGTAGATCATTGAATTTTTTTGTACAAAATCTTCAAGTCGAAGTCATACTTGAACTTTTTCTTGAGAGATTCAGATTTTTTTACTTAAAAAAAAACAATATTTGGGTCATCTTTGAATTTATTCTAATTTTATCAATTAATTGTATTGATTTGTCAAATTTTTCAAAATAACATTATTATGTTTAGGTACTGGGAAAAAGTTGCGATTCCACATGGCACAAATGGATATATTGCGATTTGTCCTTTCTGCGCAGTTCCTTTGGAAGGATCACCCGGATACGTAAAGCTAATCTTCCAAGACAACGTAGACTAAAAGAAGCGAAAAAAATATTTAAAAATCCACCGAACAACATTCTTTTTCACCGAGCAAATAAGCGTGCGTACCTAAGTAACTTTCGTAACTCAATTCCTGATCGTAATATACGCCAAAGATGATTAAATCCATTTTTTTCTTGTCCCCTATTGATTTACCCGATATTTCAATTTCCGAACGACATTTTTTCATTCGTGTCCGTATCGACAGACCAAAAAATCATAAAGCTTTGATTTTTCCAGCACGACCATTTTTTATACTAATTCCAGTTTCAGCATTATTTTGAAAACTTTTTTTCTACTGGATTTCAAGGGGATATAAACGACTCAAACAACATCAGAAAAAAGAATAAAAGCTACTTAGAAATTCATGAAATAAAATTCGAAAACACACTTTTGAAATTGAGAAAAGAGTTTTTTTCGCATGAGATCGATTTGACAAGAAAACTGTATATTTTGCAGGTGCAGCTAAATCGGGCGATGTGGTAATAACTACGAGCAAGGACAGAGAATTTTACCAAAAAAAAAAAAAAAAAAAAAATTCCAAAAAAAATAAGAAAAAAGTAAAATTGAAAAAAAAAAGCACGTAACGAATGATAATTCAAGTAAAAGACTGCTTAAAGTATTGTGCGTGGAGGAAAATTTCATGTCGATAATCGGCATAAAGTTTTTTTTTTTTATTATTAATTTAAACTAAATTAAACTAAAATTATTGGTAGTAATTCGTTTTTTTTTCTAAGAACCATCTAATAAGAAGAACCAGTGGCATCCGATTTAATTGAAATTATTTAGTATCGCAAGTTTGGGGAGTTTGATAAAATATATATTATTGTAATAATGTATACATATATACATATATATATATATATATATATATATATAAAAGTATAAGAATTATTTATATAATTTATAATATATATTTATAAACGAAATAACAATTATTCTATGCAATTAACATTATAAATATATATTGTAAATTATTATGAATTACATTCATTTTAGTATATTCATATATATATATATATACATATATATTGATATGATAATATATGGGATTACAATAAGTAATTAAATTTCGACACCTTCGATAACAGACAATATGCGTAAATTTGCGTATTATAATGAAATAATGTTCGTTTGTAACGATATGTGCAAGAATAAATTCTTAAACTATGATGAATCATGTGAAAAAATATTATCACGAAAAAAAAAAAAGCATTTATATAAAGTATATATATTATTGGGGCCTTCGAAAGCTACGTCGATCTTGATTTTAATCTCTTGTAATCGCCTTTAATATTAAAACGATTTTTTTCCCATTCCAAACGACAAAAAGTGCAATTTTTTAGACTCTTCCTCAATTTAATTTTTTTTTTTTTCGAATAGAAATAATTTTTTTTCCTCTATTATCGTTTACTTGAAATGAAATTCAGAAAAAATGGGTGAAATTTTCTGATACATATCGATTTTGAAAAAATAGATCTTTATGAGAGTCCAAGCTCAGAATGATTTTGCAAATGTCTCGGAATCAAATATAAATGTTGATTTCCGCCCTCGATTACTACCGTATTTGTAAAATTAAGAATTTATGTATATAAGTAGATTTATTAAATGCTATATTGAAAAGAAATAGTAATATAAAACGAGTACTGTAAATTGCATTCGTTTGATTTAGCGGAGTAGATGAACGAAACGCAAAGAACGCGACAACAACAACAACAAAATACAATCGGACCATGTATCATTGAAACTCTGAATTTATTTATTTTTCATACCATTCTCATATATTGATCAAAATTATGAGTTTTCCATCGTTTATTTGTTTGTTTTTTTTTTATCGAATTTCTGTACGTAGCGTCCAGCGATTCGCAAAAAATCTGCAAGAATTCTATTTTCAAGACGCAACTTATTTAGATATGCGAAAATGAAAATATTAAAAAATTATTGAAAAATAAATTGTTCACGACTTGACAGACAATTTTTTTGTTGAAAAGATGTTCTTCGTTTTGAATTAACTCTTTTCCACTTTTTGTAAATGCGGATTGAAATTGAAATTGAGGACTTTCAAATTCGGTGCGATTCAACATTTTTCTACAAAATCTTGTGAGAAATCGATGATTTTTAATGAATTTTTTGAGAGTTTGTGCAATTGGAGGAACACAGAGGATGGAAAAAGAATCTTCTGCATCTACAAGACATTGAACTTATGTTCATGATGAAAAAAAATTGTCTGATTTGTCACTGAATATTTCAATTAAACAATATTTAAAAAAAAATTTAGAGTTGTGTATCCGTACGATTGCGGTGAATCGAAATTCCGGTTAGTCTCACGATGAAAATTATTTTCGTACCCTTATCGATGTATTTTGGATCGAGAACTTATTATTTTTATTATGATTTGTATTGTTTTAATGTTACCGTTTCTGTGTACAAATTTTTCAAACTTCGAAGTTAATGGTTTTGTTGTTTGTATTTCCAAAAGCGCGTTTAGGGAGTCGCTTGTTGAGCTACAAACGCTAACACTACCATTGAATAGTATTACTATATATTGCACTTTTACCGCAAACAGCGACTCCCTGAACGCGCCGTAAATATATGGACAATCTACGCAACAATTCGTGATAATACGGAGCGCACGCGCTCAACTGCAATCCCCTTAACGTTTTTGAGGTTAAGTACGACGGAGAAGAATATTTTTTTTCAAACATAAGAAAATAAACAGAAAAATTCAGTAACTCGTTCGAGATTGTGAGAATTTGAATTGACAAAATATGTACTCAAACAATCCCAGCAGAGTTTCGCAGCTACCTCCAGAAAATGATGTAAGTTGCGAATTTTATTCGACAATAATTCGCCGGCAAATCAAAATAACTTACGAAAATTTTCCACTTCAACCTAACCTCAACTCTTTACAAAAACGTTCGATTTTTAGATCGATTTATAGAAAAAAAAGAGCTGAACATTTTTTAAATCACTAAAAACATCCTGAAAATTATTTGCTGTCAAAAAATGAATAAACAATATCGAAAATGGAAAAGAAAAAAAAAAAAAACCCAAGTTTTGGAAGGCAAATAAAAAAAAATTTTTGAATTGCAAGAATCGTTGCAAATAAAAACGAAACACGATAAATATTTTCACCAATTGTTATTACGATTGAAATTTTAGAAATCGATCTAAAAGATTTTTAAATTGCTGCAATAAGTACAGAAGGAAAATCAAAATAAATCACTGAAAAAGCGGTTGGAGTATGGAAAAAAAATGGACAAAAATGCATTATTTATTCATGTGCCAATTAACAGATTGTTCGGTTAACCCCGGAGGAAGAACAGATTTACAAGGAATGTAACAGAGAAGCGTTTGTAAAAAAGGGAATACCTTACGGTTCGGTAGCTGCCTTTGGTGCTTTTGTAGCCGCCAAGTCAGGGCTATTCAAGACAAGTAAAAATTTTGGTTTTTATCCACTTGTGCTGACTGCCGGTGGTATTGGAACATTTGTTGGATTGATTGCTCACAAAGCCGCTTGTGTACAAAAAATTTTGAATATGCCGAACAGCCATTTGAAGCAGATGGTTGAAGCGTCCCAGAAAAAGTTAGAATATCAAGTGTATGTTGATTCATTTATTAATTCTCTTATGTCATATGGGTTTCTAATGACTTTTTTATTGTGGATAATTTGTATTTTATTATATAATTTAATGGATGGCTGATAATTTTTTTTTTAAACAATGAATCGCTCATTTATTTGTACCTAGAATTATATTTCATCAAAATTTCAATACTTAGGGATGAACAAAAAATATTTTTAATTATCCCACTTTTACTACATTATGAGCATTCATATCAAATTATAAAATTGTTAGATGAAAAATTATTTGGGTTTTATTATCAACTTATTGCTTATTTAGAAAAATTTTAATTCAAAGTGATAAAACGAGTGTCGATTGATCTGTCGTTAGGAGACAATTTCAAATTTCTTGTGTTTCTACAAAGTGCTAGAAAAAAAGGATTAATTCCTGATGAAATATACATGGAGGATCAATCTCCATTGATGCCAGCGTTACAAACTGACGATTATCAGCCCCCTGGCGATTTCGACACATTCACAGGTGTCCACACAGATTGTAAGCTCTTCAAATGACTAAAAATTCTTTTTTTTTACTGTTGCTCAGCTGAAACATGCGTAGTAATTAGAATTTTTGTGTAGATTTTTTTTGTTTTTTTGTTTTTTTTCAAATTACAATAACTGCTCTATTCGATGGATAATTATTAAATTTATTTTTGAATTTCTGTTATCGAAAACATCGAATTATGAACGTAAAAACAGCTTATGAAATCTCAATTCCGTATGTCCTGGAGTTGCGTTTTCATTTCACTGTGAACCACAAATATTTTTATTTAAAGCTGACCAACGAGACGATTTTTTCACAATGGAACCCCTCGATAAATTTGTTGGGCCAGCAACAACATACGACGAATTGAGACAAAAAAATCGAGAGGAATACATGAGATCACAGTTGACGAGGTAGGCAAACACTTTTCTTGATTTTTATTCACATTTGTCACAAATTTTATTGAGATTTTGATCTCTGAGGGAGACTTGAGAGCAAACATTCAAGATTGAATCGTAATTCATTTCTAGGCCAACGCCAGGCACCAATAACTCGAGAATGGGTGGACCGCAACCTTCGCCAGCTTTTCCTCCGGCTTATCCAGGAAGCAGTCTTCCCTTTGACCGTGATCGAGTCCCACAGTACCAATTGAACGATTGAAGCGATTTATACTCATTTCGAACTCACGTTCGGTGTGCACTGAGTTTCCGGCTTTATAGTTGAACTTACTTTTTCTTACTGGAAGAAACGAAGGCAATAAACTCGTACGTCTAACGTCGATTCTTTCTATTACGTATTTGAAATTTCATGTTGTTTTTTCATTTAAGGATTCATCAATGCTTTCCTGCATGATTCAATAATTTGAGCTATAAAACAATGATCTAATTTTATGACATCGTTTCCGGTTATTTTTCGTTGAGAAAATTCACTGTCATGTCCAAAAATTCGGTTGGTTTTTCCGATTGCACCCAATGACCAGCACCATCGATGTAACGAATTTCTGCTTGTGGAAATAATTTTTTTATCGCCGGATGATCCTCCTTTTTTATATAATCGCTTCTACCTCCACCTATGAACAGCGTCGGACCTTCGTATTTTTCGGATCCTTTTAGCGGAAAGTTTGCTATTTGATTTGAAAAGTTTTCCGCTAACACTGGCAAGTTTACACGCCATTTGAGTTTTCCTGGCTCGTACTCCACGAGATTCATCAATAGAAACTAAAAATTCAAGATTCAAGCATCGGTTCATTCAGAAAATTATTTTTTTCTCCATTTTTCCAGATGAATTTCATTTTATCTTTAAATACTGGGGTAAAAATGGAATTTTTACCTTTTTCTAATTTTTTCTAGCAAATTTTTGGTCTCAAAAATTGAGGAATTTTTCAATTTTTATATTATCATCGCCTTCTGCATAAATTTGAGAATCTGACTCACCTGACGAAGAGTTTCAGAGCGAATTATCGTTGCGAGATGTCGATCGACCAGTTTTCTTGATTCAGATAAAGGCAGACCATTTTTTATTTCCGCTGACAACATTGCGTCGAATATTTGACCCATTTCTGCAAGGCCTTCGGTGTTTCGAGTCCTTACCATGGGGGAATAATCAACTACTAGTAATTTTTCAACTCTTTCTGGATAATTAAGAGTGGCATACATCATTGCTCCACCGCCCATACTGTGACCAATCAATATCGCTTTTTCAAGCTCAAGGCTTTCCAGAAGTTTAATCACATCTTTTGCCATTTCGGAATATGACATTAGCGATGAGTGTGGAGATTCCCCATGATTTCTTGCGTCCACAGCTATCACCTGAAGTTTATTCGTTTCAAATGCAACGAATAAATAATGATAATAATGAAAAGAATGACGGAAAGTTCGAAAATTAGTTGCCAATGAATTTGATAGTGAATAGTCGATAAAAATAGTGATATTTAATTTTGATAATTTTGTTACTTTCGTAAAAATAATGATATATTTATCATTTTTAATAATGACGAAATGATTAATTGAAAATGAATTTTTCAAAAAGATAGTATTGAGGTAATCCTATTGCAGCGCCTATTGCGGTGCCTATTGAGTTGAAATGGAGCTTTCAGCATCGTACAGTGTTTTGACACTTTAGAGATGGAGTTGAACCCGAGCATACCGGCACGGTCGAGTACTACGCCAGTCACTGAAATAACTATTATTTCAGTTTAATTATATACAAATTGTTATAATCGATCGTCAGTTGGGACAAATTTTTTAATTAAAAACTATTATTTTTACAAGTATAAGAAATTGGGGTAGGCATAAGTTTTGAATTTGGTAATTAGTATGATCAGCTAAGTCGATAGGATTACCTTAAGAAATTTGAACATGAAAGCAGTTGATAAAATAATGCATAAAGGTCGCTTCAAGGACTAATGAAGTAACCTGACGAAAGAAAATTTTTCAATATGACTGTAGCTTTCGAAGCTTCTAAAACATATATCAAAGGGAAAGAAAAAATATAAAAAAATACCTTACGGTTTGTTCTTTGATGAATGCCTTTGGCTAGAGTATTCCAATTATTTTTGGAGCCAAACAAACCATGCATGATAACGACTGGAGCCAGTGTCGGCTTTGTGATGTTTGTTCTTGTGGATCCATCGTTTGATTCGTACGAAGCGTATGCCAAATTCACAGCTGATCTACTAAATACATAAAGGATAAATAATTTCAAATAATAAAAGCTAAATAGAAAATTCAGTTAATCGTGCATACACTGAAAGTTGGTTAACCTCAAAATGAGGAGAGTTTAATTTGAGTAAACAGAGTTTATTTTGATTAAAAAGTAAAAGTGGGTAAAATTTATTGAAGCGAAATTGTAATAAAAGGGATATCAATAAATTGGGAAAAGTTGGCCGTTAACAGTAGTATTCAATATTTGACTCACCAAGAACAAGAGGTATTTATTTTTATATGAATTATTCGATCGAAAGCAAAACACTGGCCAATCAACAATTTTTTTGTCGCGACTTTTTTCAAAAAAGCCATTTTTTTTACTATCAATCCGTCAATTTTCGTTACAAAAATTTTTTATAATTTGTAACCTTTCGTGTTATCGAAAGACCCCGCGGATTATAAAAATTCATTGCATCATGACATTTCCTCAGACTTCATTTGCATATAACGACGATATCGCGATTGAGAAAACAGATTTTACGCATTCTCTGATTATTATTTTAGACGGCAGATCGAAAAATAATAACGAAATAAACTTTTGCTGGCTTTCCGGGTTCCAAACATTTTTGTCTTTTTCGTGGGATGTGCTGAAAAACCACAGGCGAAAAACGATTCAAATTTTTAGAGCGCGTCAGGTAGATGAAGGAATTTCGAATTTCGAGCCACTTATTGGTTGCCAACATTCTTAAAATCGAATAATATGATTGGTCGATTCGGAGATTTCCCATATACGATCTGCTGTCGTACGATTGAAAATTTGATTGTAAACTCGCTTTAAGGTCGAAAGAAACGGAAGAACGTGGCGTTATTTCTATCATCGTTCTGACGAACTCGACAATCCCTTCCTTGACATACGGCGATAGTCGCTACCTGTAATTTACGAGAGCGAGTTCATGAAATCCGAAAAATAATAATAAAAAAGTGAAAAACTATTCGAAAATCGATCGTAAGATCGAATTAAGAAAAGCTTCGAAATTTCTAAACAAAATAACACGTATTTTTCGGTAGTGCACAATAAAAAGGAACTTAACCTTAATTTCAAAAATGAAAAAGTTCCTTTTATCGTTATTGTTGTTGGGCTTTTACAGTCAAGCGAACGCGTATTTTATAACAGTTGATGCACACGCCGAAGAATGTTTTTTCGAAAGGGTCGAGCTCGGCACAAAAATGGGTAAGCCGAAAATTCTTGTTCCAAAACAAAAACCATCGTTTTTGTGTAATCTCACGAATTTAACTTCTCGTTATTTATAAATAAAAAACATTTTTTTCAGCACGATCAATGAAAGTTTTACGTTAAATTATTATCAGAGTTTTGATTTTTGTGGAGTATCTGGAGTGCTTTAACGCTTTCCATCACTTCAAAATTCAATGTTTTTAAATCCTTCAAAATTTGTCATTGCCACTGCAGTTTTCTCAATTTTTATACCATTCTCTCGTGCATCGAGGAAGAAGAAAATCGTTATTGAAAAATTGAATTATGCAGGTCTCACGTTCGAAATAGCCGAGGGAGGGTTTTTGGACATTGACGTAAGAGTGATGGGTCCGGATGGCGTAGCAAGACTGCAGGGTGAGCAAGAGGGCCAAGGAAGATACACTTTTGCAGCGGATGTTCCCGGCGAATATACTTATTGCTTTAGCAATCAGAAAAGTACTCTCACACCCAAAGTCATCATGTTCAACATGGATGTGGGTGAAGCGCCAAAGCCGGTAGCAGAGCATGGAAAATCTGCTGATGGTCATGAAGTTACGGAAGGCAATCCCGCAAGCTTGGATAGCATGATTAAGGATTTGAGCTCTGGTCTGCGGGAAGTTAAAAGCCAGCAGGAATACATGCAGGTAAAATGACGAAAACAATAAGCAATTCAACAGTATGAAAATTAAATTTAACGGAAATTTTCCTCGGGACATTCATGTGGCTTTTATTTTTTTACATTATAAAAGAGCAAAACATCTCGTTGCAATAATTTAAATAAAATTTCAAGACGAAAGTACGAAAATTTAATGTTTCTCGACTTCTGAAACCAATAAAAATGTTCAACAATTCGAATTATACTCAAATTAATTTTTTTCACAGATTCGGGACAGAATTCATCGTTCCATCAACGAGAGTACAAATTTCCGTGTCGTACTGTGGTCGATTTTCGAGGCCACTGTTCTCTTGGCTATGACATTGGGTCAGGTATACTACCTCAAACGTTTCTTCGAAGTGCGCAGAGTAGTTTAATGTTTTTTTTTTTTTTTTTCGAATATATAAATATACATCTAAAATATAACATTATGAGAATAAATCGAGTGGATTTTCCTAAACGAAGTTTCATTTTTTCTTATATGTTTGTAAAATATACTTTCATTTTTAATTCCTCCTCTTGTGATAAGCTTCAAATTTGTACATATTTTTTATGTATTCAAATATAATGTAATATTTCGCAACAATAAAACTGCTCTCGTGTTGCTATATATTCGTAGAGTAATTGAACTAGATTATTCGTTGAATATTTGTTTATTATTTTTACTATTGTTATTGATAATTTCAAAAGTATTTGGATGTTTTCAGAAAATTTGTAACAAAATGAGATTTAACTTAGGAGTGCTTGAGAAATTTTCAACGATCGAGGGGGCTGGTTTTACATTTGTGTGTACGTATGTGTGTGAAGGCATTGATGGGGAAATGTTGCGCACGAAGCTTTTAAAATATATATGTATATTAGGTGCTCCACGCGGCCGTGATTCCGACCACTTTTAATTGTCCTAAAATTTTGTAATAAAACAGTACCATTATACTACTAATAGTAATAGTAGTATAAATAGTGAGCCTTCGATCCGCAATGTAACCATCTTTCAGCTCTCACTTTTCGGACACCCTGTACATCGGTTTTTTTTTTACTCAACTTTTGAATGTGTATATTCATGTATCTTTTTGAAGTAATCCTATCGCGGTGCCCAGGTCGTAGGATTCGTGTGATAAAATTTACACCGTTCCTCATAGATCAATTATTGTTCTCATGAAAATTCAGGGTCTGTTATCGACCAATTGAGAGAGAAAAAAAATTATTAAAAGTAGTTGTTCTCCGTGACGAAGTCCCAGAGTTACATAGGAAAATCCGATTTCCGGTCACTAAAAATATATCAATGTTATTGAAAATCCATAAGATATTTTTACAAAAACCAGATTTAAGTACTTCAAGCTTGTAGCAATCCAATGGTTTCAGAAAAAAAAAACGATCGTCGACCTAGTTTTTATGGAATATTGAATTGAAATGGAGCTTTCGGCATCGGACAGTGTTTTGACACTTTAGAGATGGAGTTGAACCCGAGCATATCGGCACGGTCGAGTACTACACCAGTCACCGAAATAACTATTATTTCAGTTCTGTAATTATATACAAATTTTTATAATCGATCGTCAATTGGGACAAATTTTAAAATTAAAAACTATTATTTTTACAAGTATAAGAAATTGGGGTAGGCACAAGTTTTAAATTTAGTGATATTATGACCAGTTAAGTCGATAGGATCACCTTAATGACGCGTCAGAGACGATAGTGTCTAAGGACTTTTCGATTCAGAATTTCACAATCTTCTGCCCTGTAAAATTCTGGTTGTCATTTTTCGGACACACTATATATCGATTCTTTTTACTCGGCTTTTGAATGTGTATATATATATATATATATATATTGAGAAAGAGGTACCCTATACGGAGATATGGTCTAGCAGCTCAAGGCAACCCCTCTGCATCACCAATCGATTACAATAGCGCACCTAACGTTAGGGTGGCATTCACCAAGAGGAATTATATACAAGGGCTGTACTTTCAACTCCCCCGAAAGGGTAAGGCTTTTCGAGATCTTTTCGTTCACAGACAGACTGATTTATCAACATTTCTTCATTCCTTCGAATTATCTTCAATATTTTTAAACTTTATTCATATCTCATGGGAATATAATTTTAACTTTTTTTATTAATAAATTTATTGCGAATCTGACTATTGCGAAGCTCTGTTCTTTAATACGGGAAGCTTTCATTATTTTGGTCGAATTATTCGTGAACATGCTTCAAATCTTTTTGTTGTTGTTGATAAAAAAAAAAGTCAGAAATGTTGAATTAAGAAATAGAGTAGTCGAGCGTTCAGCGATGCTCTATTTTTTTAGTAACTTGTTATTTTTTTTCCTATAAAGTATTATCCATGATTCGGTCTGTTTCTACGAATAGCTATACGATGTTTTTCAATTGAGTAATTGAAAAATTTTATTTTTGTTTCACTCGAATTACAAAAAATATATATCGATGGGATTTACGTTTTCGTATCCTGTTCGTAATGCATGCTTCCTGCTCCCAATCTTAGTCGGTGTGTGTTCCTTCGATCCGCAATGGCTCGAAGGCTCGAGCCAGACAGTCACGAGAATACGCTAGGCGTTTCGCGTACAGGCGAGGCCAATATTTTTTTTTTTTTTTTGCAACATCAAATTTGAGCAGTTTTATCAATCGAGAAAAAAGGAAACGATCGAATAAAACGAATCAATTGATTTGATCGGAATTTTGATCATCGAAATTCTTGATTTTTCGTTAATAATATCTCAAAGATTCAATAAACTTCGTTACGATTTTTACGTAATCAGCACACTCATAGTACGTGATTAATTATGACTGTTTAAAATCCGCCTCTAATGAATTTTTAAAGAAAATAAAAAAAAGAATATTAATAATAATTCGAGAGAAATCTCGGAAATGGTCAACATCGTTGAATGCACAACACATGTGACGAGGCTCTTATAAATTCAACGAAAAACCGGTTTGACCACGATTGATGGCGAACCAATCGAGATTAAAACAAAAAAAAAAAAAAAAAAAAAACAACCACAAGACAAAAAATCGAGTTATTATAGAATGTTTATCTGCACGCGCTTATTTCGCGCGTAACTATGCAATATAAAAATATCAAGTTGATGAAATCATAGAAAATATACGAGAAAATATGAGAAACCCTTGATTTCTTGAGTTTTTTTTATTAATCTTTCAAAATATTGTTCAAATAATAACATTCATTTGTTCAATTATCAAATATCAGCTGAATTTAACTTGACTATGTGGCAGTGAATAAAATGGACATGTGAAAGTTTGTAATTAAAAACGAAAATTAAACAACATTTTCCCTTCCGTATTTCAGAGGATTCTGTTTTTTTTTATTTTTTTTTATTCAACGTCGAATTATGGAAAGAGAAAGGATTCGAAGTCATGAAGCTCCAAAAATTAATATTCATGACAAAGTTCAAATAATATCAGTATTTTCGTTGTTTATCTGTGAAATTATTTAAAAAAACAATTACGTGCTATGGTATGTAGGTACGAAAAAACGTAATATGAGACATTTATGAAAATAATATATTTCAACAAGAAATTGTACACAAAAAAATATTACAGGATTGAATTTATGCATTCGAAAAATCATTCTCGATGCTATTTTCTTTTTATTTATTCATTTATTATTATTATTATTATTATTATTATTTTAATTTTCTTCGCTCACTCGATTATACGGTAATAGTACCATGTTTTCCACGAATTTTTTAAAATATTTTTATCGCTACAAATGTCATTTAGTCATCGATTGCCATTTTATTTTCAGTGACATTCGAAAGCATATGCAAATATGCAATTTTGAGTAAATCCTAGATCGTGCCCGATCGTTTCTTTCTGAATAAAGAAAGAAAAAAAAAAAAAATTTCAAGTCGATATACATTGCCCCGATTCGTCACTGTTTTTAATCTTATTTATTTTAGATTTTTTCAATTTTTTTTTTCTCATCACGAACTATTAATATTCAATTAGTTCATCTAAAAATAACGAAAAAGCAATTGGTTTTTTTTTTTCGGCTAATTCGTGCAGCACGTTGATTCAACTCGCAAGGAATGGCGATACTTTCTCTTACAAAATTAGAGAGGAAGAGGAAAAAACGTGTTCAGGATTCGATGGCAAAAAAAAAAAAAAAAAAAAAAAAAAATCGAAATTTTGCTAATCCAGCATGATCCGGATCGAGTTGTCGCTATTTTTTCTTCCATCTCTCAACGATTCTCGTTCACCGACGCAGTCTATCATTTGCAATGCTATCTAAAATTTATACAATCTAAAAATTAATCCAATTTTCTTCGTATCTCATTTTATTCTTTTTTTTTTCACGCCCTCGATCTTTTTTTGTTCAACAAAGCGGTGACGTCAAATCGTTTGGTTTACGGAGCAATTAAAGTCACATCTGATTAAAAATTTTCTGGAACAACGATTGTTTGAATTTTTTCTCGAGCTCTGACTTTTTAAAAAATTTGATTTCCGAGCATCCAAAAATCTACACTCTTTCTGCGTGAAAAAATTTCATACGTAGATGTTTTTTGCAATGCTCGATGAAAGAAAAAAAAAAAAAAATAATAGCATTTACAATTTTTCAATGCTCAAGTCAAATTTCAACTTAAAAAAAGCCAGAAAAAATTCAATTTTCCTATTTTTTTGTCATTTGGTAAGGCCACTTTTTCAAAAAATCAACAAAATTTTGCGAGAAAAAGAATTTTATCCGCGCGAGTGAATAAAATTTCATTTTTTTTTTTTTTTCATTCTTTCTCCCTCGTTAGTCGAAGATTTTCGTGAATTTTTTTATCCATTCAATATTATATCCGCCCATTATTTCGTTCTATTTTATCTTAAAAATTAAAACAATAATTCTTAACACTAAAACGATTTTTCCTTATCGTCTAAAAAAAAAAAAAGAAAGAAAAAAATTAAACTTCTTCAAATTTTAATCGTAGTTCCAACAATTTGACCTTTTTCTTTTAAATTCAACTCATAATTAAGTGTTTCAAATTAATTAACGATCATTACGAGTATCGATGGAGTGAAAAAAATTCATTTACACGTTTCCTCCTTTCTTTTTTTTCTTTTTTTTACATAAACCCAATTTTTTCATTTGGTTCGATCGCCATCGCGATTTTCGACCTCCGTCATGCCACTCTTTTTTCGGAATTCAACTATTTCGCATACTCACTGCCAAATATGACAGCAATAATAATAATTAATAATGATAACAAAAGTTTGATTACAATAAAGCCATAATGAAAAAAAAAACATAATTATATGATAATTAATAATCGAATTCATATCGCTGATAATAATAATAATAATAATAATAATAATAATAATAATAATAATAATAAAGAGAAACGTAAAGAACATTTCGTTCATTCTTCGTAATAAATGTACAATCAAATATTCACAGGTCGTCATCATATAATGCCAAGGAAAATTCGTTGTTCGCTCCAAAACGTTCGCCAATGGCTCGGAAATATATTTTCGAATTTTTTTATTTTTTATTTTTATTTACGAGGAATAATGAAAAATGCAATAATCGTTTGAATCAATAGAAAAAAATCAACGAAAAAGGCGTAGAAAATGTCCAGAGAAACTTTGCGATATCACAACTACAATGAAACAACAAATATTAGTTAGGAATAATATTCAAAAAATGAGGGTGAATGATTAAAAAGATTTCGTATGAAAAAAGCATTGAAACGGCAATGTTGAATAACGCCGATAAAAATGTTTCTCATTGAGACGGAATCGATTTTTTCACCGGACAACGAAAAACGGTCGGGAAATAGTGAAGAGTTCAAAAAAGGGCTTAGAACGTGACTAATCAGAGTTAATGACAAATGAAAAAAAAGATGCGAGAGAGCAATGAAAGGAGGGTCAGGAAATTTCGACGAACCCATTTTTTATCACAATTTGTTGTTTTTGTTTTATCGTAAAAAATATGAGCAAACAAAACCGTGCGAGACGGATCTTATTTATAATAATAATATTAACTATCGTATCATTCGCGTTGCATTCGTAAAACAGAAAAAAAGAAACAATTGTACCGTCGCCAAAGAGATTAAAAAAAAAAAAAAAAAAAACATCTCGAATGCGAACAATGTTCGAGCTCAAAATTGGCGGGTCTTACGCGGAAATTTATATTTCAAGGGCGAAAGAGCTGGGGGTGTTTATGCGGATACAATCGAGAATTGCAATACTAACGGTAATTTGCAAACGAGGTAGAAACGATTAATTTGATAACTCTTATTATTATCATTGTTCATATATATATATATATATATATATATATATTTTTTTTTTCCTATGCTCGATAAACCTTATCCCTCATATCGCTGGGCTCACTGGACTTTTTCTCGTCCCGGACATGTGTAAATTTATAAAAGTTGAAATTTCTTTAAAAACTCACGAAATTGCCTCGTGGCCCAAAATGGAAAGTCAAATGTTCGATCGAATTCGAATTTTCTTCGGCATTTTCCGAGCTCGAAATGCGTCCGAAACATCAATTTTTTTAATTTCTTTTTTTTTTTTATGACGATTTCTCCATAGAAATTTTCCATTTCGGGGAGTTGACATCACTTTCTTAAAACGAGAGTTTTCAATGAAATAAGTTTCAACGAGATCGCGTTGCGAGACAATTCGATCGAAAGATCGCCACCTTTTGGTACGAAGATTTATTAACACGGATACGTGGCGACACCTTTGATCGAGGTGACGTGTGGTTGTAGTCGAGAGAGGGCGCCACGGTCGAGGCAAAAAATTGTGGGAGGAGCTACGCTTTTTGGATAATCAATTTACGTTAACGAAGCTCGTCCTACAATTCTTCTGGACCCGAGTACATCAAGGTCTCTTTATGGAGGTTCATCTGGTTATCGAATTAACAAGAAGATATTGATAAAATAAAAATTGAATACAGTTATCAATATCAACAAAATCAATTGTCAAAATTTCAAGCCCTTGGGTGCTTCGTTCGAGATAAATTAATAAAAACAGATTTCTCAATTTAACATTATCCCTCATGCGTTTCTGCGGGGCCGTGCAAATGCTAAAAAAAATATTTAACGAACTGTTTTACGACTTCGTAAAATCCATTCGATACTTATGAGGTTCTGAATTAATTAATTTGTCTCGAAGAAGGAGGTTAAACACACTAAACATACTGAGCCGACTACGCAAGTCGTAACAGTTTTTTGTTTTGACTTGATCGGTACCAGATGAACTTTCTTGATGAAAGAAAACGAAAAAAAAAAAAAAAAAAAAAACAAAACAAAGTAACCAAGAAAAATCGAGCGTGGGGTCCTCTCGTCCTTAATACTAAATCCTAAACCTAGAAAGCCGAAGGGCTCGCGTGTCCGTATCTAAAACGCGTACAACAAAAGCGTAGGAACAAAGTTGGAAAAAACAACAATAAGTCGTTATTGTTCTCGCGTGTATATTATTGTTAAACGTTTTGCAGTGAGCATACGAGCGAGTCCGCATAGTATTTCACACGTGATTTCGAAGTGGATGGCGAATAAAAGGAAAAAAAAAACAAAATAATAATTGTAAGATATGCTACTTAGTGACTTAAAGCTCAGCACCGATGAAAATGGATCAATAATTGAATATTCCAATTTCACGCGCGCGATTAGTGCAGTGTAAAAACGTTTAAGGTATGAGCATTTCTTGGGGATGTTTACACCTCGATGTGGTGTACAGTGAAACAGAAACAAATGTTGAAAATAACACATTGAAAGAGTGCAGTTCAACTAACTTATCACGGATTTAAAAGTTTAGATAAGTCGATGATCGCGAGAACGGGGCGCGCATCACCGCACGTGCCACAGGCCAAGATTCAACGAACTAAGCTGTGGCAATTTCATAATGCTCTCTAAACCACTAGGAGTCATTCTGCTGCAACCATAGAGATCGATGCACTTGAGATGTTTCATGCTTTCAGCAATGGTATTGAATCCCTTATCGGTTATTCTGCTGCATTGACCGATATTAAGAGTTTCAAGATCATGCAGAGTTTTAGCTATTTTGCAAATGCCTTCGTCACTGATTTGGCATGCGGAAAGGGATAGTGATTTAAGATTGAATAGTCCCTGGGATACGTGTACGAGTGCTTGATCACCAATTTTATCGCAAAAAGAAACGTCCAGAGAGGATATCCGGCTGTTGCCTTCAGCGAGATAAGCCATTCCGACGTCAGAGATGTTGTCGCAAGAGCGTAGATTGAGCTCGGCGAGTGTTGGCATTTTGGCGAGATGTCTGAGTCCAGAATCGGTGATGGATACGCAAAATGATAGATTGATGGACTTGAGTACGGGTAATCCAACGGAAACGTGCCTGAGAGCCTCGTCGCTGAGTCGTTGACAGTCCTGAAGTCCAAGATGTTCCAGAGCCAAGTTTCCCTCGGCGGTTTCCCGATTGAGTCCAGCAATGTGTGCGATTCCCTGATCCGAAATGTGCCAACAGCTTCTGAGATCGAGCCTTTTGAGTTTTTTGAGTCCCCATGCGATGAGGAGAAGTCCCGTATTAGAAATATTACAACAACCTCCCAATTCCAGAGCCTCCAGGTTCTTCAAGTGCTGAGCTATCCGGCTTAGTGAATCATCGGTAACTTGTTTGCACAATGAGAGATTGAGCTCGGTGAGAGATGGAAATTCTTGTGACAAAGCGTTACTGAGGCCTGAATCGGTGACGTTGTAACAGCCGGAAAGATTGAGAGACTCGAGATTAGGTATCCCTTTTATAACGTCGCCGAGGCCGCGTCTCAGCGACAATATTTGTACCCTTTTGACGCCGCGTTTGACCAAACTTGCGAATAGTGCATACGCCTGTTTTCTAAGATGCAACCGAGCCTCGACTCCCCGCCAGACCGAACGGTGGTAAGCGGCGTCGCGCCAAGCGACGCACACCTGTGCAGCTCTGCCTTTGTCCCTGACGTCCAAGTGGCTGAATATAAGGGCCAGGATCTCGGGATATAAAGACGATATGTGAGTGCTCGTCGAGTTACTTCTTTTGCACAAATCGTTTAGTAACCTCGATATACCCTGGCCATCGTAGCTCGATAGATCCGTTGTTCCACCGTTCAAATAACGATCTCTTGAGTTTAAAGAGTTGTAACCATTGCCCGGGCTTCCCTCGATCGGGTAATCCCCATCTTTGTCGCTAAGACCGTTGCAACGACGTTGTACTACTCCCCCAACCCCGCCACCGGCTGTGCCGCCATTGTCGCCGACACAACCGGCGTGCGTTGGATTCTTAAGCGGCAGCGTGCCGTTATCGGAAGAACCCGTGAGAGCTAGGTGAGGCTGATGCAAATGATAATAGTGACCGGACCTGTGCTGCAATAGTGTTGTGCAGCCGCCTCTTGTCGCAGTCGTTGTTGTTCCCGTCGTCAGGCCTGGTAGTTCAGTCATTAACAGCTGACTATCTTCCATTATGGGCCCGTTGCTTGCGCAACGGTCTCTTTCGTCGTTATTTTATCAATTCAATCACCGAATTATCGATGTTTTAAGGTATCTGCGTTCTGTACACATTATTTCAAATCCAAATTAATTATTTTTTCGTTTTCAACTTCCCGATGTTGCTATTTAGTTTGATTTTTATTCTTAAATTCACTAAATCTTCGATCGTGTTTGTTGTGTCAGTTTCACGATTACGATGAGAATTTTTTTTTTTTTTCTCTTTTTTATTAACTTTTATAAATCACGCTTTGGTACGGTTTTTTTTCGGGTTTCTGTTCTTCCGAGACACTAAAATTGTTTATTGTTCGATCTTTTCACGCGCGAGTGCAATAATTACATCGGCACTCATAATAAACGCAAGAAAACTGAGTTATTACTGTTTTAAGGTTTTTATTTTTTTGTTTAATATCAGCCTTTAGTTTCTTTCTCAATCGGTAGTTTCCACGAGTGCATTCGAAACATAAGCAAGATCGTCGCTTCGTGCACTTGCTTCGTCTACGCGACGCTTCGCATGTGTCGAATATCCCTGCGAGTCTCCCTCGCTCTCTTTTTTTTTTTTCTTCTCTCTTTCTCCCTTTTCTCTCCCGGTGCCTCCGTATTCAGCAAGAAGAAATATTCTTTCTCGCTAGTGCTCGGTGAAATATTTCAGAAGGAAAATTCCGGGGAGTTCTAAAGGTTTTCGAGGGTGAAAAAAAAAATCTTGCTACGAACACAGGATCGCTTCGATCTTCGTAGATGATAATTCTCTTCAATCGTCTTTATTTTTATTTTTAAAAGTCTATTTTTTCCTATTTTACCACTCAAATCGAACTATTTCTTGCGTATATATGATTTTTTTTTTTTTTTTTCCACTACTTATCGAGAGCACACTTGCGCACAGTCACATACACGGAGGACACAAGAACACTTGAAGCTCTGTCTGTCTCGCTCTCTCGTTCTCGACACACCTCGGCTTCACTCGAGCGAGTCGAATACCATAGCGCTGCGACACCCAAGAAGACCCCTTAGTAAAACGAGGCTGGGCTCTTTCTCTCTTTCTCTCTCTCTTTCCGTCTCTCTTGTTTCCGTCAAGACTATGATAGAGGAGTGAGAGCGAGCGAGTGATAATTCGCGATAGCGAGAACAACAACACGAAACACACCGAATTCGAAGAAAAAAAATTGAATAAACCCCGTTCACCCGAGTAGAAATCACCCACGAAAAGAATAAACTCTCGCGTCACACGTGTCCATCGAGCGCACTTCAGAGATAAAAACGAGCGTTTGCAAAAAAAAATATATTTCTCTTCTTTTGTCTCTCTCTCTCTCTTCGTTTTTTTCCGAAGCGTGTGTGTATGTCTGTACGTGGGAGTAGAGAGAAACGTGGGGGAGGGGGGCGGGCGGGTAGGATGTAAAAACGGACTTTACGAGTCCAAACTCTCGTCACACGAATGTGCACACACTTTCAATTGCGTTTGTCGCTACTCGTTGCTACGTTCACGTCTTTCTCGTCGAACCTCCTCATCCAACTTGTACACACAGTTTCCCCGTATTTCGTCAAATTTAAACACGCACACACTGTCGTCCCCTCGAACACAGACGCACGCACAACAGCCACGAGCACGCATATGTACCGACGAAGAATATTACGAGACAGAACCCACGCCACCACGAAGCTCGGGGCCAGACTGATGGAAATATATATAAAAGAAAGAAACAAACGTAAGGGAGAGCGGTAGCAGCACACACTGCACGGCCAAGACGACAGGCTCTCTGTCGCTATGGTGGCGTCCTCACTGTGAGAACAACTACGCCAGGTAGTCTCCTCGTCCTCCCTCCCTCGCCCCTCACCGTCCCTTTACTGTGCGTGGCACATGGCCCATGCTCTTGTGTAGAATCCCACAGAAAAAGAAATATATACTAAAATTTATATATGTATGTACTTTGTATACGAGACACATATATACGTTTCGTATCGATGTGTATACAGTAAAACATGTATATTTACGCATATAGCACATAATTTCCACCTATATATGTCGTATATATGCTTACGAGAAAAAAGCATAAGGACGTTGTATGAAACGGAATCGCGCAGGCGTAGCGTCCCTTCTAACTCCAAGTTCTCGAGGAGCAGTACGAAAGCGAAGAGAGAGAGAGAAAGCGCATGGCTCAACCAATGAGAACGCGTTTCTAGCGACGAATCTACGCTCATTGGCTGCTTTCTTTTACACTCGAGTCACGTGATCGCCTTGCCGGATATCGATTCGGGTTGTGCGGCGGCGGCATTTTTAAGTTTTCACCGGAGGGGGCGGGGCTATCGTAGTATAAACTAAACCACGTTCTTCTCTCTCTCTCTCTCTCTCTCTCTCTCTTTCTCTCTGTTGAGATGCATATTTGTGTATGTCGATGTGTGTGCGTTTATATATGTATATAATAAATAGACTGCGCGTAAGGACAACAAAGCCCTTCTCTCCCTAACCTCTCTCTCTCTCTCTCTCCTCGCCCTGTATAGCCCACCTTTTCTACCTGACTACCTGCTTCCTTTACCTGCTTACTTTTCTTTTCAACTGCAAATTCCATCGTTTCATCCTCCTACCCTTATTTCCCTTATTTCTATGTGGATTTTTTTTTTTCGAAGTACACTCATGCGTTTTTTTTTTTTTTTCATTTGGCGAGATTTATATTTAAATGAAAATATGAATTTTTGTAAACGTGTAGTTTTTGTTTTGGTTTGGAGTCTGGGAAAAATGACCTGAATGAGGCGTTAAAAGTTTCAGTTTTTGGGGTTAGGATAACGATTTTTAAATTCATTGAGGATTTTTGATGACTTTTTAGGATTGCTCTAGACACTTTTCGGGATGTAATTTTTCTGATCTTGTGAATTTCGATTTCAACATTTTTGAAATTAGTCAAGAGAAATATAGAATGATTTGTTGAAAAAAAAAAAAATATTCTTTTCGAATATTGAATCAATTGTAGCTATAGAAAATACGATGAATATAAAATATAATCAAGAACGCAGGAGGAAACTTTAATTTGGGTTAGACCTTATACCGTGTATTTTAAATTCTTCTCATTCGGCCAGATATAAATTTCACGAAATCTTTGCTTGAAAAATTCAACGAGAGTCTCTCGATGTACCTGTTTAAGGAAAAATGAAGGGGAGCCATGTCCGCACCGAAGGGACATCTCATTCATAATGTAGCTGCATTTATAACGAAATCCATTGAAAATCGAAATTACTACCTGAGTATTTAAAATGTTTAGGCAGGGCTCATCTTGTGGGGAAAAACGAAAATCGCGATTACGAGCAATTTATTTTTGTCGAAAAAATCGACTATCGCTTTGAGTTTCTCGGAAATTTAACAGCTTAAAAATGCCATTTTGTTTTAAGTCAAAGAAAAGTTCCGACAAACATGAAAATAGGAAAATTTAATAGGGGAGCTGAGGAAAATGGCTGATGAACTCTGATGCGAATTTAGTTTAAAATATTGCCAACAAAAAATCGTCAGACGCAAGAGAATATGTAAAGAAGCATATGTCGTCAATTTGAAAATGATGTATCGTGTTTGGTTTTATGGATATTACGATACAGAAATAAACATTGGGACTTTGTTGTGGTTCTATCGAGCGTAATATAATTTTTACCCCTTCAACTCGACTTTTTTTGCCACTTGCCACCCGACGCATGCGGAGCAGGAGTTCACCCAGCCAATCAACGCGATGCCATAACACTCGTGTGCATCTGACCAAGGATTTGAATTATATTACCAATCCGTGAAGCTGTAAACTTGAGTCTGACGCTAGACGCTGGCTTTAAGCGTCAAATCGGGTCACGTGACTTAACCTCCCACATATTTTTGACGCTCAATATGTGTGAAGTCACATGACCCGATTTGACGCTTGAAGCCAGCGTGTCTAGAGTCAGACTGACATTACAGCTTGACAAAATTACTTAATTAAAACGATACAGCTTTTTTTAAAGGTTCATGACAAAAATATTTTATGGGGAATTTAGACAATACTGTTGAAATTCCCTAGACATTGTAGTTACGAAATCGTGGAGACTTTTAGTTAATTTCCAAAGTACAGAAGCACCGGTACCACTGAACTGCAATAATACTGGAACGCGCATTCTCTCGTTCTGCTAACGAGGCCGAGAGAAATGGACTGCACGTTGTAACTTTGTCTCTGTTTGTACAGTTCATAACAAAAATTAGCTGGCAGCAGGAACTAACCATAAATATGGAAGTATTTGACGTGAGAAAACGACTTTTTGTTCAGACTGTACAGTATAAAATGCGCGTGCGCATAGACATGCGCTGATCGTAGAGAGAAGGATAGAGATTTATTTGGAGACTATCTCTCTCGGGCCGCGCGTTGTTGTTGGCCATTAGGATTTTATGGGAGTGCGCGTTGTTCCAGTATTATTATAGTTCAGTGACCGGTACACGATCAAAATATAACCTACAAATAATCGTGACACGTCTCTCAATTCCTTGTATATAATAAAACAGTTACAAGTTCTTCGAGTTATTAAAGTAAATAATTATTGATTATAATAAAATATACATGCTCGAATTCGTGTTGATTTTTTAAATCTGATGATTCTTTAGTGTCAAACGAAATCTCGTTCGAAAAATTAACGCGATGAAGTGAGGTTAGGCAAAATTTTTACGAAATTCCACCAAACTGTCATCAGCAAACTGTTGAATTTTAATTATCCGGCCATCACGTAAATCTACCAATAAAAGTGAAAATTAATTTCTTTTTATAAAAGCCAAAACTGAAAGTACGAACAATAATTTAGTTCCATCATCGTTTATTTAACACAATTAATTAACAAGTCAATCAACTAAAATGGAATTAAATTGATCTAAAGAAAAAAATAATCCAAAAATTTAACCAAAAATGAAAATACTAGTCGAAGAGTTCGAGCGTGTTCCAGGCCCCAAAATATTCAAAAATCTTTGAGGCCTTCCAATTGACTCACTTCATTCAACGAGAAATACATTTTTTGATCCGTCAAATTTACAAAAATGAACCGAATTCGTATTCCCGGCTTTGTGTTTTTTCTAACCTTCAATTAAAGATTGTTATGATACACATTGGCCGAAGATGGCAGAGCGGGATGCCAGAATTGAGTTTGTGACGTTACCGTGTCCGGTACGGCCAAGGAAAATAGCGGCCCAAAACATAGTTTTGAGACTGCGAAGACGAGAGACAATTGGCTGTCCATTTCCAGGCACGCATGTACTAAACGCTAGGCAATTTTACCAAAATGTATTTCCCAATTTCACAGTTGTCAATGTTGAAAAACCGCCTTGTTTTTTGAGAAAATTTAGTCCGGACGGACGATTTTTAATTGCGTTCAGCGCCGATCAAACTTCCATTGAAGTTTACGAATATCAGGGAGCTTCTGCAGCTGCTGATTTACTCGCCGACCTCAAGGGCGAATATGTCGGACACAAAAATGATGATCTAACCTTTCATATTAGGAACAATATTTTTCGCAGATTTTTCAAGGTACCCCTTGATTTCTAGCAACTTTTTTTATACTTATTTTTGCTATTTTCTAAATATCTGTCTAAAACTTTGTTGTTTCGTTGTTGGCAAATATTTTTGTATTCTACCAGAGACGTTTCAAAAAATTCTTCTAAATTTTTGGAATTTCTTTTATTTCATTCTCATTCACCATATTTTTGTTCCTATTTTTGAATCTCTTACTCATTTTCTTTTAATTTTCATTCTATTCGTCTAATTTTTTTTGGACGTTTAAATTTTTTCATGCTCGGCATTGTTTCATGAATCACGAAGCACTGCGATACAAAATTAATTTACAGTACTCGAAAATTTATTCAAGAGTCTTACACTTTTGTTGGAATTTTGTTCATATACTCTCATTTTTGTAGGCAAAATGGATCGTTAATGTTGTTCAAAGCAACGAGCAGCTGAATCGTGAATGCAGTCTCTTTACCGATGATGGACGTTATGTAATAGCCGGCTCCGCTGCTCACATTCCCGATGAGCTGCGACCGCATTTTTATCAGGTATATTACCGAAAGCATTTGAATTCCATGAACTTTTTTCTATCTCAAATATTCTCTATTTCTTCTTGTCATTGGAACGTTTTTTAAAATTTTTTTATTGTTTCATTATCAACGAATGATGAATATTTATTCGACGCTTGATTAATTTCAATCATTTTCATTTCATTGTTCAAACAATCGTTCATAAAAATCAAATGAATAATTGATCTTTTATTCGTAGATATATACGAACAATGAAGCGCTTACGCCAAATCCTCGCTCGCCTCTCGAGGACTACAGTCTCCACCTCGTCGATTTGAGAGGCGGTAAACTCTGTGATAGTAGACACTTTAAAGTCGATAAGATTTATCTGTCGCATAATCAAGGTAAAGACAAAAACAAAAAAAAAAAACAAAAAATTAGCCATTTAAGGAGTTTCGGTACAAAAGGCAAAATGTTAAGAAATCAATGAAATTCGGTGATAATGTTCTTCAACATCAAGTACGAAAAGACAAATTTTTTCAAAATTTTCTTCTACTTAGTTATCGAGTAATTATGCATTAAAGCAGATTTCTTATGCCCGAAGTGTATACCTATATATATGGAAACGCTATGCTTATACACGTGAACTTTAGTCTTCAATTACTCGATAACTGTGTAGAAGAAAAATCTGTAAAAAATTGTATTGTCAAATTTGGCACTAAACGAATATGTTGACCAAGTTTTATAAAATTCTTAACTTTTTGAAATTTTTTGTCTTTTTAACATGGTTTAGCATGGCAACATTGTATCGCCTGTACCGAAACTCCTTAATATAATCGGTTTCAATAATTAGGCAAATCATATTGAATAATCAATTTTTTCAATTCTCTTATTCTCAGGCCTTTATTTGTATAAAGATATTTTAGCGGTACTTTCGGTGCAGCATCAAACGATACATATTTTTCAAATTCTCGATGGAATGTTTATAAACGTGAGAACTATCGGCAGGTACGTTAAATTGAAATTATTTTATTCAGTTTTCGGAAGCGAACAACATTTTCTGACAGTATAAACCAAATGTATTCCTAGAGGCGATGAAAAAACTCCAATCAGTAAAAAGATCCAGGAAAAACAGAGAAAATTGAAAAAGAAAAAAAACAAAAGAAAAAGCTATTTGTGCGAAACGTCTATGAAACTAAACAAGCAACAAAAAATCAATATTAACGAAATCTCTGTGTTTTTTTCGTCAAGGTTTTGCCTGGAAGATGATGCTTATTTGGTTACAAGCGCATGGCCAGGAGTTCATTCACGACCTTTTAGGGACGCGACGATAAATAGCCTCAAACACAAATTGCTCGTTTATCTTTACAAAAGAGCTAAATATATGAGTGCGACGAGTCGAGATCCGTACGAATTACGACGTTTTTATCAGTACTTCGATCAGGTGAGAAAAAAGAAAAAAAAAATTTGAATTCGAATCTGCTAAAAAAAAAAAAACGATTTTTATTTTCGACAGTTTCGAAATTAATTCTCTTTTTTTCTCGTGATTCAACAGCTCCAAGCTCTGAGAATGTGGAAAATGCAACTTTTGGACACAAATCATATATTGGTCCGTTATGCCAGTGAAGAAGTCGCGACTCTACAAGCGAGCGAACCGAACGCCCAACCAGCATTGCTCGTCGTTTACGACATGGTTACGGCCAAAGTTCTCGCCGCTTATGATAACGCATCGACCCAATTGTTGACCCTCTTCGAGAATTTCAGCGATTTTTTTCGCAACGCAAGAACCAGCACAGACTGCCAATACATGTGTTCACCATCGAATAATATTTATGCGAGGTACGGATTAGTTTATTAGAATTAAACTGGATAAAACTGAATGAAGTTGAAAAAAAAAAAAACTAACGATTCCATCGACGAATTTGAATTGTTTTATTCGAAACTAAAATCAATTATTCCGTTTTCAATAGACTTATGCAGCAAAGATTCAAACAAACGATTGTTAGCGCGAGATACGGTGGTTTAACCGAAGCGACTAAAAGATTGCTCGGCCAATTGCCGATCTCAGCTCAATCGTATTCGAGCTCGCCGTATTTGGATCTTTCGCTTTTCTGTTACGATGACAAATGGGTTTCGATGATGGAACGACCAAAAGCTTGCGGCGAACATCCCATTCGGTAAAAACCTCAAAAAAAATATGACGAAATCATTGCACAATTTGTTATTGCTGGTTTTTTCTTTTTCACTCATTTGATAAATATTTTTAAGGTTTTATGCTCGCGATTCGTGTCTTCTGAAATTTCGAATGTACGCTGGAATGCTCGGTCGATCCGCACCCGTCGTCGCCAGACGCTTGGTCGCCTTCACTTTTCACCCTACCGATCCATTCGCCATCTCCGTACAACGGACCAATGCCGAATACATCGTCAGTTTTCATGTACGACACATATAGCAAAGCAAATTATAATTAAACGAAAAAACTTTGCTCGTTTTATCACTTTTAGTCGTATTTGCCGTTTTGGGTTTTGTTTTTTTTTCAAATAGAACTTAAGGGAGTTCATCTGGTACCGAGCAAGTCAAAACCCAAAACTGTCACGACTAGCGTAGTCGGCTCAGTATGTTGAGTGTGTTTAACCTCCAAAGTTTAACCTCCTTCTTCGAGACAAATTTATTTATTCCGAATCTCATAAGTATCGAATGGATTTTGTGAAGTGGTACAAAGATTTTTTAGATATTTTTTAAGCATTTATAAAAATTTCGTACGAAACTGTTTGTCAATGCTTGCGAATTTAATGTTTACAGACGGGAAAACCACAAAAACGCATAAGGAACCGTGTTAAATTGGGAAATCTGTTTTTATTAATTTTTCTCAAACAAAGTATTCTAAGGACCTGAAATTTTGACAGGTGATCTAGTTGATATTGATAACTGTATTCAAATTTTTTAATCAATATTTGTTTGTTAATTCGATTACCAGATGAACTCCCTTAAAAATACTGCCAACCTGATTTTTCTATCTTCCTCTCTCTCTCTCTTTTCTCGTTCTGTCTTTCTCTTTTGCTCTGTTCAGTTGCCGCGCCAAAGGCGCACGTGCGGCCATATCCCAAGGAATTCGACGAATTTTCATAAGTAAATTTGTTATCCTAGCCAAAAATCCCCTCGACGGGGAAAAAAGCCTGGACAAGTCCATTTGTTCGTGACCCCCGTTTCCATTTGTTTTCACAGAAAAATCTAACCCCGCTAAAAAAAATTAAAACCTCCAATAAAATGAAAAATAGAAAAAAACCCTAGAAAAAAATAGCTTCTAAAAAATTGGAGAAAAACCCTAAAAAAAATTCAAGACAATAAAAAAAATTCAATAAACGTGAAAATTGTAAAAAAAAAGTTGACGATTTTCGCTCAGCACTAAAAATTCTTGATATCCATAAAAGGACAAGTATTCCATTGATGGCTGAAAATCAATTAACGAGGAAAAGGGAAAACTCCCAAAAACACATAGCACAAAAAAAGAAACCCTTAAATACAAGATGGCGAATCGACAGAAAAACTTCATACAAAAAATAAAAAACTAAAGTTTGCCATCGCATGTTGAGCAGTTGAGCGGATACGCACAGAGAACTTGTCCAGACCGAAAATTTTTGTATTAGCTTCCGCATATTCCCTATAAATAGCAGCGGCTGATACAAAAATTTTCGGGCCGGACAAGTACTCTGTGCGTATCCGCTCAACTGCTCAACATGCGATGGCAAACTTTAGTTTTTTATTTTTTGTATGAAGTTTTTCTGTCGATTCGCCATCTTGTATTTAAGGGTTTCTTTTTTTGTGCTATGTGTTTTTGGGAGTTTTCCCTTTTCCTCGTTAATTGATTTTCAGCCATCAATGGAATACTTGTCCTTTTATGGATATCAAGAATTTTTAGTGCTGAGCGAAAATCGTCAACTTTTTTTTTACAATTTTCACGTTTATTGAATTTTTTTTATTGTCTTGAATTTTTTTTAGGGTTTTTCTCCAATTTTTTAGAAGCTATTTTTTTCTAGGGTTTTTTTCTATTTTTCATTTTATTGGAGGTTTTAATTTTTTTTAGCGGGGTTAGATTTTTCTGTGAAAACAAATGGAAACGGGGGTCACGAACAAATGGACTTGTCCAGGCTTTTTTCCCCGTCGAGGGGATTTTTGGCTAGGATATCACTTCTTTTTTTCTGACTCCTCCGAAACCTAAATTTTTTCATGATCACATACTTCGTTAATCTTTCCCCATGGTTTAAATTGGTTTAGTTTCGTCGATCCACTCGTACACTACCGCTCAAACGTTAAGATACACCAGACAACTCTGCCAAAAAGAAAGATATTCGAATTTCCAAAGTGGCTTTTCAAAAAGGATGGATCAGGCTCCAGTTTGCCTTATTTAAATATTTTTCCATTGATTTTTTTTTTTGGCCTTGTACGGACTTTGATTCCCGACCGTTTTTATGCCTTTTTTCGACCATCGCGGATTCGGCACACAATATAAGAGATTTTTTTTTCTTTTACTATGTAAAACTTGGAATGCAATGCAAAAGCTCCAACTTCTTGTTTTGAAAAATTTGTTGTGTTTTTTTTCCCGAAAGTTATTTCGTTTTTGGCCAAAAACAGAAAGTTTTGAAAAATTCAAAATAACCCAAGAATGATATGGTTTATAGAAAATTTTACCGATACAAGAAGTTGCGTATTTTCATACTAAATCACCTGGATTTTTCTTCGAATTTCTCTTAGAATTTTTTTTTTCGGACAATTTTTTTTGAATTTGACCTCTAGCAGGAAAAAAATGCATCACTATCAAAAAGGGATGAATGTACAAAATTTTCTTGTGGCTCAGCGGCATGATTTTTATGTCACTGAGCCCTCGCAGCGACAAAATTTTCATTTGCCTCAGCAACAAGATTTTCATTTGCTTCAGCGACAAAATTTTCATGTCACTGAGAGATATTATCGCTTAGCGATTAATCTTCATGTGGTTCAGCAAAACAAGATTTTCATGTCACTGAGCCCTTGCAGCGACAAGATTTTCATGTCGCTCAGCGACAAGATTTTTATGTCACTGAGAGATATTATCGCTTAGCGATTAATCTCCATGTGGTTCAGCGACAAGGTTTTCATGTCACTGAGCCCTCGCAGCGACAAGATTTTCATTTGCCTCAGCGACAAGATTTTTATGTCACTGAGAAATATTATCGCTTAGCGATTAATCGTTATATGGTTCAGCGACAAGATTTTCATGTCACTGAGCCCTCGCAGCGACAAGATTTTCATGTCACTGAGCCCTCGCAGTGACAAGATTTTCATTTGCCTCAGCGACAAGATATTCATGTGCCTCAGCAACAAGATTTTTATGTCACTGAGAAATATTATCGCTTAGCGATTAATCTTCATGTGATTCAGCAACAAGATTTTCATGTCACTGAGCACTCGCAGCGACAAGATTTTCATGTCGCTCAGCGACAAGATTTTTATGTCAGTGAGAGATATTATCGCTTAGCGATGAATCTTCATGTGGTTCAGCGACAAGATTTTCATGTCACTGAGCCCTCGCAGCGACAAGATTTTCATTTACCTCAGCGACAAGATTTTTATGTCACTGAGAAATATTATCGCTTAGCGATTAATCGTTATATGGTTCAGCGACAAGATTTTCATGTCACTGAGCCCTCGCAGTGACAAGATTTTCATTTGCCTCAGCGACAAGATATTCATGTGCCTCAGCAACAAGATTTTTATGTCACTGAGAAATATTATCGCTTAGCGATTAATCTTCATGTGATTCAGCAACAAGATTTTCATGTCACTGAGCACTCGCAGCGACAAGATTTTCATGTCGCCCAGCGACAAGATTTTTATGTCACTGAGAGATATTATCGCTTAGCGATGAATCTTCATGTGGTTCAGCGACAAGATTTTCATGTCACTGAGCCCTCGCAGCGACAAGATTTTCATTTGCCTCAGCGACAAGATTTTTATGTCACTGAGAAATATTATCGCTTAGCGATTAATCGTTATATGGTTTAGCGACAAGATTTTCATGTCACTGAGCCCTCGCAGTGACAAGATTTTCATTTGCCTCAGCGACAAGATATTCATGTGCCTCAGCGACAAGATTTTTATGTCACTGAGAAATATTATCGCTTAGCGATTAATCTTCATGTGATTCAGCAACAAGATTTTCATGTCACTGAGCACTCGCAGCGACAAGATTTTCATGTCGCTGAGAGATATTATCGCTTAGCGATGAATCTTCATGTGGTTCAGCGACAAGATTTTCATGTCACTGAGCCCTCGCAGCGACAAGATTTTCATGTCGCTCAGCGACAAGATTTTTATGTCGCTCAGCGACAAGAGTTTATTTTCCTGACAGATATTATCGCTTAGCGATTAATCTGATGCCTGTGGCATTGTAAGTCATGCTATAAATGAATAAAATGGTGGGTGTAGGAATAAATAGGTCAAAACATGTGAAGCATATTCATTCATGAAGCATATTCTCCCGTTATTGGAGCATGTCGGTAATATGCCAGCTGAAAATTCGAATTTGTGAGGTTATGACGAGCTGTCAAAGCAGTATCACAGCATTCGTTCAGACTCGGTAACGACAAACCTGCAACACATTCTTCTCCCATAACCTTGCATTCCCGGGCAAATAAATGGTTAGCCAACGTTCGTTGTTCGACAAAGAACAAGTTGTAACAGTTATTTTCTCGAAAATGTCAAGGGCGGAAAGGAAAAATATGAACTTATTTCAGCTATCTCTCTCACACTCGCGTCAATATGGCCCTTCGAAATATCAGCTGACATTTTTCGCTCGCTCATCTGCACTGTTTTGTTTGTTTGTACTTATTCAGAAGAATATATAGCCACAGTGCAGAAGAATATATAGCCACAGGGCCACACAGGGCCACGTTATTACATATAGCTGTGTGGGCAACGAGTTTTCGAACGCAGCTCTGTCGCGACCAATAAGAAACTTGATAGCATCAAAAGGCCTTTCATTGTGTGTCGTATACGTACACACCAATACTTCGATCTTAGCATAATCTTGAGCCTGTGCAAAGTTTTTTCTCAGCAAATACGGCATCAATCGTGCTGATCCAAGGCTTAATCGAAAGCTCTTTTCATCATAAGTCTCCAGTTCAATTTTCAAATCATAATATTTCTCCCCGGCTCCGTAATTAAGGAAAGAAATTTCATATTTTACCCCCACCACGGCGAATCATTTTGTTTCGAGATAATATACTCTGGGCGAGCCGCGGGCTAGCAGACGACAGAGCTGCCAAATGTACTTGTCCCGAGACTCTACCGAGTCTCTTGATATCTCATGAAATACGTGGTACATCAGGTACATTTTTTTTTCCATGTCACACTGTAATGTATAGATCAATATTTGATTGAATTTGCGGTGAGCCACCACTTTTTTTATTCTAAGATATTGAATCATTTTTCCCGTCAAAACAGTAATGGTCTCTGTGCTATTTGAAGGTAACTTTACGATTTTATTTATCTCAGAAAGTAGGTGGTTAAACTTGTTGAAATTTTGCTCGTACACGCGGAATATGTTTAAGAAAGTGCTATTAAAATTTCAAAGATCTGCCATTTTTTTTGAGATTCGAGAAGAACTTCCTTAAAATAACAGACTCACGCTGCTTCATTTTTTGGAAAACGATGAAACATGAAATTTGAGTTCATTCTTTTCGAGTTGGTAGATCCTTCGTAAACACAAAAATGTACTAGGGTACGAGAACAAGAGAAGCCGCATATGTTTTTGACGCTAGCGTCACCAGCTTCGAACTAAGCTCACTGGGGGCAGGGCAGACGCCGGCTTATTATTTACTAATGCAACATGGACTTGAACTTGGCCCCCCGACATGAACTTTTCGAATTTTTTCTGATTTCAATCGTTTGTGTGTCGTTTGTAGAGTATTATGAGAACAAAATAAACGCTTTTGAGATGAGCTTATCGCGAAAAAATCAAAAATAAAAATTAGCGTGAAGTTAGCCCGCCCATTCTACTTTTTAAAATATATATGAGTCTAATTGTACGTAAATCAATGCGAAATCGTTTGTAGAACACGAATATTACAATAAAAATGTTTGTAGGACGCATATTTTTATGAAAAAGCAAAAACAAAAATTGCATAAATTTTTCCGAACCAGGCAGGGAGACTGGTGTGTAACATACGGGTGAACTGATTAGAAATGAGTGAATCTTGAACGTTTTGACATGCTAAAAACGATAAGACTGATTCATAAATGCGAAATTATATGGATAGTCTGTTGAACTGATTCAGATGTTACCACTGCTGGTCTATTCCTAAATTCTAACTTTATGAAAAAATTATATAAAAATATTTTGGAATGTTAAAATGGAATAATTCTACAAACCAAAAAAAATACAGGATTCATTCCTCATTTCATCAATCAATCCATGGTCAGTAAGAGAAAAAACGTTTTATCCTTCAAAGGTTAACGATTGAAATGGAAATCGAATTCTTTTAAAAATAATAATTAAAATCGAAGAAAGCCCAACAGTTTGATACTGAAAATTGCTATGCACAGAAATAAAACCAATAAAAATGATGGAATTATGTACTCACTCGTCGATGTCTTGTTCCCCTCCTCAATAATGAACCTACCTTTGGCAAAACCGTTCGAGAATTTGGCAGCTGAGATCCATTTCCGATGTAGATCAACACTAGATGTTTTTCGGTCAAATGAGTTTAAATACATTTTGCACTCGCGACTCGTACCATTATTCAGAATTCAATAGCACTGATTTTAAATCAATATTTTATTGTTCACATTTCCGAAATAGTCAGCACAGTTAATATCCACTTGCGTTGCAGCAGCAGCATCGTTTTTCCAACGTTGAAAACGATAGTTCATCGTAGTTCAAAATTCAAATACACTAATTCAAAACCAATATTAATTTTTTATGCTTCCGAGATAGTAAACGAGTGATTAAGACGTCAAGATTTTTAAAATTTTCGCGTCAACAAACTCATGCACGAAATTAAAAAATCCATTCAATATGTTTCTTTGTCCCGCTAACTCAAAAAATGTTTTTCTCTTGTGTCAATAAATTGTCTTTTAGCAATGGAATAAGGTTGACGACGAGTGACAGAAAGTGTAATGGCAACTTGTGCCATAGTTTCGTGGAAAATCGTGCGTGCTCACGTGGGTGCACGCGTGCACGGGCGCTTGCGTTCTATTGTACTCTAGCAATTGCGATAGTAAAAACTATTCGCAATGCTGTACAATAGCTGCGGTTATACATGCCTTGCGTGCATTGCGTTGCGTGGACCGTTTGCAGCATCCGGGTTATATGCATGGACCTTGCCTGCGCGACTTCGATATGCGATACAGAAACTGTATCGCGTTCGGAAACAGCAAACTACAGAGTAGATTTATAGCTTTCGTTCCGTCATTCTTGCCGACAATCCCATGGCTTTACGGCTTGCGTGCGTTTGGTGCTTTGCGTTGCGTTGCGTGACTCGCATGTATGGTTGCATCTTAGCTCCGCTTGCGAACACGCGTGCGTGCGAGCATACACACGATTTTCGAAACTGTAACACAGCCGTCACTAGGCTGTCTGTCACTCAAAGCCCTTACTCACGATGTCATTAATCGTGATTTGCTCAAATATTCAAAATAATTCATCCTATAATTTAGCACGATAAATAATATCGTGGGCAAGAGGCTTTCCTATCGACTTGTCGAATATCGCTTGCGAGAAGAAAACTCATTGACAAAAGAAAAAAAAAATTGAAAATTCATTACGATTGACAAACGAGCGAATTGTGTTTTACGACCCTAATATTCTTTTCATAGCGTTTTCGTGGATGGTTCGTTTTCGAGAAATCACGCATATTTTTAAGCTCTTATTTTCGTGCATTTTTTATTTTCAAAAAATCGCGCACATTTTCAAGAAAGCACATTTTAATAATAAAAAAATTTTATCACGATTTTCCGTTTTTTTATTATCCATCGTTGTATTTTTATTTGGTTTAATGACAATTCAGACCGTTTGAAGTATTTTATATAAAGATTTTCTTCATTAACCGACTCTTATTCCGCACTCTGTTTTATCAATTTCGTTGCAATCAACGAACGATAATATGCGCGGTATTGCACTAGCCGACCGATGCTAATGCAACTCTCCGCGCGCGCTACTTGCCGCCCCGCCCCGCGTCCCGCAGGCGACTGGACGAACGCGAGACGCGAGTCCCTCGCTCGCTCCCTCGTTGCCCCGCGCATGATCCAGTCCTCGCGCCTGCCCCTTCCAGTCGCCCCGGCGTGAACTCTCCCCACCATCCCCGCTACGGAACGGCTTAGCAGGCCAAGCGCGAGAGCGCGTAAACGTAAACACAGAGTCGAGTCTCCACGAATGTAAACAAACCAAATAAGCTAGGAACATTCATTCGCCAATATATAGCGATCACATCTTTGTTACTGTATGAATATTCGTTCAGTAATATTTTATAAAAATTCAACAACGTTTTATTGTTTCATTTTGCCATCGCATGAAAATGCCGGTAGCAAAAAAAAGACCGTCAATCGAATTTTATTCAGTTTTTTTGAATCTAGGAAGATCCATTCCCAGAAAAGTCCGCACCGGAACTTTTAAAGTGCCCAAACCTATGCCCGAGTCTCAGCATATCATGGTAGGAAAGTTAAAAATGTATTAAATCGAAGATTAAACTCGAAAAAATTTTTGAATCACATCTTGGGACCTATAGAACTATCCAGGTTCATAAAGATCAACATTCGAACGATACGTTGAAACAGTAAAACCTGTTTAGTAAAAAAAATTAATTTCGATTAATGAAAAAAAGAAAATTCATAAAATCCCAAAAGCTGGCAATCATACTGCGCAAGCGTGGATCAGTCACTTCCGCGGATTCCATACATGTAGGGTTTCCAATTCCGGTGGCAGATCTAAGAACTAATTCAAGACGGGATTTTTAAGATTTCGACTATTTATTTTCCTGTGTCCACTCCTTAAAAATTGCTGCAAATTTTGTTTTTGCTTTTTCATAAAAATATGCGTCCTACAAACATTTTTATTGTAATATTCGTGTTCTACAAACGATTCCGCATTGATTTACGTACAATTAGACTCATATATAATTTAAAAAGTAGAATGGGCAGGCTAACTTCACGCTAATTTTTATTTTTTATTTTTTCGCGATAAGCTCATCTCACAACCGTTTATTTTGTTCTCACAATACTCTACAAACGACACACAAACGATTGAAATCAGAAACCTTTCGAAAAATTCATGGCAGGGAGCAAAATTTACACCGCTTAATGCAACGCGTACCAATCTACATGGCCTGCGTTTCTATGGTATGTCTGAATTCGATTGGTACGGGGTACGGCACGTTACGGGACGGCATCAACATGAAATTGCACCTTCAGAAGCAGTTCGATTGTTCGCGGCCAAATCCGTAATCATAACATAACACCCGGCTTGAACCTCAAAAGCTCGAATGTAAACGTAATGAGAAACTAAATTGTAGTCTTTCGTGGCGTTTAATGATTATCATTGTAACTCAATCAGCAGTTGGAAAAAAAAGTAAAAGTTAAACATGTTCGAGGCGCACAGCATAAATGCGGAGCACAAAGATTTGATCCATGATATAGCGTACGATTTTTATGGTCAACGCATGGCAACATGTTCCAGCGATCAATTCGTTAAGGTCAGTGAAAAATTATTATTTATCATCGTAATTATCGATTGATGATTTTCGAATATGTTCTTGAGAAATGAAAATCCTCAAGTTGAATTCAAACTTTAAAAAACATTCGATTTTTTCTCAAGCCACATTGTAATTTGTATAATTCTCCCTAATTTATTTGTTTTCAAAATTGTATCGCTGCAGTTTTGTTATTACGTGACTTTAGCCCAGAGGTTAAAGAAATGGAGAAAGTTACTCAAATCGACAGATCACCGCTATAATGAAACTACGAATATTTCTATTCATTTTCAATTTTCCATATTTTTATTAGTTTCATAATTACGACGTGATCTTTACCCAGAAGGTTGTAAAGAGAAAAAACCAACAATGAAAATTGACAGTTGGCAATCGTTAATCAAAGTTAAATCGTCATTTTTCAATTCTTCCTTGTTAATACCGCGTCGAGATGATTTCCGACGAATGGAATAATAGAATTTAGGCCTCCTGAAAACCTTGATAAAGTAACAAACGACCGTGTATCAAAATTGGCAATTAGCAAGTTGACAGCCGTTATTGAGTTGACGTGCAAATACCAATTAATACAAGACCCGAATACTGTGAAAAGTGACATTAAAAATCGATGGGCAGGTATGGGACTTAGACGAGCATGAAAATTGGCACTTGACTGCTTCCTGGAAAGCGCACAGCGGCTCTGTCTGGAAGGTAACATGGGCGCATCCTGAATTTGGTCAAGTTTTAGCGACTTGTTCTTTCGACAGAACTGCAGCGGTTTGGGAAGAAATAGGTGAGTAAATAGAAGCAAATTTTGTGAGCTATGGAATGGAACGGAAGTCGAAAAGTTTTTGAACTTTTTTTCTATTGCTGCAGTCGGCGAAGGTTCTGGCCCGGGAGAAAGAGGAATGCGTCACTGGGTGAGAAGAACGAATTTGGTGGATTCCCGCACATCGGTCACAGACGTAAAATTCGGTCCAAAAACTTTGGGCCTTTTGCTAGCGACTTGCAGCGCCGATGGCGTCATTAGAATTTACGAAGCTCCCGATGTCATGAATCTCAGTCAGTGGACGCTGCAACATGACATTAGCTGCAAACTCGCGTGTAGTTGTATCACGTGGAACCCTTCTCCATCCAGGTAATCAAAATTCACTTTTGTCCGAAAACCCCGAAAAAAAATTTAATTGATCCAATTTAATTCAAATTCAAAGCATTCGTTTGAAAAGAAAAAAACTCGAACATGTTCATGAAAGTTTTGATAATTTTGAGCTGGTCCAGACGCATCGATTTGAATTTTTAAAATTTCGATTAGAACATACTTCTCAGGATCCAGAATTCGAATTCGGTTAAATTTTAAAGAAAATACCATAAAATAGAATAAAATTAAAGTAAAACCGAAAATTTAACAACATTTCTCCAGACTTCATCCGCCGATGATCGCCGTTGGTAGCGACGACTCGAGCGTTTCGGGAGGCGGTAAAGTATTCATTTACGAGTACTCGGAGAACAGCAGACGGTGGGCCAAAACTGAGACTCTCTCGAATGTCGTTGATCCCGTCCACGATATCGCATTCGCATCTAATTTAGGCAGAAGTTTTCATATACTTGCCATTGCAACGAAAGACGTTAGAATTATGACTTTGAAACCGATACAGTAAGTTTGAATTTTGAGAATCGATATATTCAATCATGTAAAAATTAATACATATTTCTCAGTCGAAATATTAATATTTCGTTCACAATTTGACATGAAAACGAAAAAAAAGATTTATCGTGAAGCTTCAAATCTTGAAATCTCAATGGAATGAGAAGATTGGCATGAAAAAGCGTGAAATTTTTCTTTTTAAATCAGAACGTTATTATAAATATGAAAAAAAAAATGTTTATCAGGGATACAGCACAAAATGGGCTCTCGCGATTCGAGATAACGACTACAGCCCAATTCGACGATCACTACTGCACCGTTTGGCGCGTCTGTTGGAACACAATGGGCACGATATTGGCGAGTTCCGGGGACGACGGTTGCGTTCGTCTTTGGAAAGATAATTATATGAACAATTGGAAATGCGTCGCTGTGCTCAAAGGCGATGGAACTTCGGCCCAAAGCGCCGAAATTCCACAGATCGCAACGCCTCCTAGTCATCCTACGAACAACCAACTACCACTTTCTACAACAAGGTACTACAAATTGGGTTCCATCAGTCACCCGAATCAAGTACCTTGGCATTAAAAAACAAAAACATAAAAAATAATGGTACAATCAATTCTTGGTTAACATATAGATTTTAATAAGAACATAAAACATCCATAATTTTTGTACAAAATATTGAATTATTCAAATCATTAGTATTTTCAAACGTTGATGATTTTGTTTTCCTAGAATCATTTGTTTCCTGATTCTATTTTTTCGAATCAAGGAACAATAATTGAATAATATAAAATCATTTTTCAATACGAGCGTTTGATGGAAGCAACGAGACCAATTAATTGTTCATCCGCAAATGATTTTTTTCCACTTGTAGCTTTGATCTATTTGTTTTACAATAAAACTCTCGCTTTGCACTCGCGTATTTATTTATTTTTTTCTTATCCTACGAAACCTCCTTTTCTTTTTCCTTGCTCCTTGTTTAGATTGTAAATGTAGAATACAGAAATATCCATTATCTTGATTGCTCACTATTTTTGAAAATGTGCTTATTTTTTTTTTTTTTTTGTTTATAAATATTTATTTTCATGATTGAAAATATTTAGCTGCTGTTAATGTCGAGAAATTTTTGTATTTTTCTTTCGCATTTTTTTCTTCATTTCTTCGCACGGTGGAAAAAAATTATAAAAATATATTTTTCGATTACGTGAATACTTGATGAAATCGTTAAAGTATATTCGGACTTTTTATTTGGGTAGTAAAATAGAAGCAAACATTTTTTTCAAGTCAAAACGAGTTATTTTTTATGAGAATAAAATGAATTTTTGCTTATGGCGTAAAAATTTTCACAGCGAGATTATCTTTCGAGGGTTCAAATCGGCCGAATCGTCGTTCTTTTTTCTTTTGGATTTCAGGACAGTTAGCATTGCAACGATAAACGCTGAGAAACCGACGATTTGCGCGACGTCGGGAAATAAATGGCAGGGCCCGGTAATTAAAGGTCGTTTTAGTAAAACCGTTTGGATGGGTAACCCGAGCGAACCGTCCCCACCACCGCCGCCGATATTGGATCGGCCAAGAACCAAAAAGTAAAATTGAAAGAAGCAAAAAAAAATGAGAAGAACCTTTTTTTATTGATTTTTTTTTTTGGAGTTTCATCGCGATGTTCAATGACGACAACTCGTGAAGAATTTTTCGTTTCAATTTATCACTGAAACCTCATCATTTGGTTTTTCACTTAATTTTTCTTCGTTCAATCATTCGTTTTCATTTGTTTTTGTATTTTTTACACGAAAATGCATCGTGCGAAGATTTTTGGAGACCATTTATGACTCCAAGATTTGGGGGCTTCTGTGTAACGTTTTTTTTTAGTTCTACTTTCCACTGATCTCATTGTGATAAGAAAGATAAAATCATCAAACCCATCGAGCGTTATGAAAGCTCGGAATAAAGCGCCATGACTTTCGATCTGAATTTGCGTATCACTCTAATATAATCAGTATTATTTCTCGATTTCTAGAATAATTACGCGTGCAGACAAGATTTTTTTACGTTAATTTTTTCATCGATAGATTCGCCACTTTTTCATTCTCGCAAATCAGTTCATTTTTTTATTTTACTTTAGAAACATAATGTATATAGATAAATAATGATAATAAATCATCGCTGTACTTAACCGACGTTTTAATTACTAAAAATTTCGTTTCCCCAAAAAACTACCAATTGATTTTTTTTTAATACTGCAATAATTTTAATGAATTTTATAGAAATTAACGTATAAAAAAAAAATTTCATTTGATATTTTAGTTCATTCGGAGGGGAATTTTCGTGAAGAGATTTCATACGTCGTTTTGCTTTTCTTAACAACTGTCGACTTTCAGATTCCTTTGTTACCTCAAAATGGTGAGACGAATTCGTATATATCTTGAACTCTGAGCTTATAAAAAAATGCGCAAGACGTCAGCAGCGACTTTTCGTTCGGTTTTTAGTTTTATAGCTTTTGATCCTTTTGACAGTTTTTTATTTTTTTTGGGGTTGGAAAAGAAAAAACAAAAGTAAAACTGGGAGATTCTTTTTCCAACCTGCATTTGGAAAAAAAAAATCAAGAAAACGTCAGATCACTCAGATCCAGAAAGATTTTCACGTCGAGATAAATATTGGTTGAAAATAAAGTGAAAAAACAATAACGTTGACATAGAAAGTCGGTGAACAGAAAGAATTCAGGGATTCCCCGTTACATTTACTTTTAATTCGTACGAACGATCTTTACTCAGTGATCTAGCGATGAATGAACCGGTGCGGAAGAGTTATTTCGACCTCGTTAAGGCTAATATGGCGGCTGCGAAAAGAGTAATTAATCCGTTGATTAATCGATAAATCGAGCTTATGAAAAGGAGTTATGATTTTCGACGGTTTGCAGAATCAATTCATTACGAGATTGGTGTACTTTGGTACGTATCATGGAACGGAAGAATATTTACAAAAGGTACACACTGTGCTCGACGAGCTTTAATTAGAATTTGTTCGATTCAACGGTTAGATTAATTGACCATTCGATTAATATTGTAATGGCAATTGATTTAACCAATATTATTGAATAAAATAAAAAGGATTTAATGAAAATAGTCAAGTTATTAGTACAATCGGAATTCCAAATGAATAAACAAGTTCAAGTATCAACGAATCAATCATTTTACTCGTTCAAGTGTTTTATTTGATTTATAGAAATTCGAGACTGTGGTTAAATATCTCCGCTCGGAATATTCGGATTCCCGTGTAACAGGAATGTTGTTAGTTTATCCATTTTATTTTGTGCACGTTATTGAGGTAATTGAGAAAAAAACAAATGCATCGTTTATTCGCTGGATCGCGAATGAGGTAAGTAACTTTTCAAATCGCAGGCATCGGAAGAAATGATTTATCGTCATTTGAGGGCCATATTCAACGACGAAGTAATGAAAATAAATCTTGGTCGAGTTCTGCCATTGCCGCCTTACCACCATGTTCATAAAGTATGCGAATTTATCCTTTTTATTTTTTCTCTTTTCCCATTTTTATTTACATCGAAAGATAAATATTTAAAACTTTGTTTTCCGCTTCCGGTCTATAGTGCTTCTTTCAAAAATGGCTCAAAGTGTTTACCAAACCACCGGAGCTGTTGGATAAATTGGAAAGCACTGGAACGGCAGAGATTCATAAACAATTAACCAACTGTTTGCTGAAAGTTTATACGCTCTGCGAGTATGTATCGAGCCACGCGAACGGGAGTGTAAGCTCTGAATATTCCAATCTATTATTCTACGCTCTATGAAGCTCCATGTTTTTACTTAAGGTAATCCCATCGCAGTGCCTAGGTCATAGGATTCGCGTAATTAAATGCTGTTCTTCGTAGATTAATTATTGTTCTCACGAAAATTCAGGATCCGTTATCGACCAATTGAGAGAAAAAAAAATGATTGAAAGTAGATGTCCTCCGCGACGGATTGCCAGGGCAACATAGGAAAATCTGATTTCCAGTCGCTAAAAATATATATATCTTGGTGAAAATCCACAAAATATTTTACAATAACGAGATTCAAGTACTTCAAGCTTGTAGCAATCTAACGGTTGGATTACCTTAACATTTTTTTCGTTTCATACTTATAAATTATACACGTATTGGGTTAAAGTGTTGAAAATTTAATAGTTTTAACTCGGTACGTGTTGAAATTCAACTCGATTCAGCCCGCTACACTTTTTTTCTGTACGCTTTCAATTTTACACTTTTCAACGACACGTTAAAATTTCAGATCTTTTTTTTATTCAACGCTTTTGAAATTTACACGTTTTTAAACTCCACACGTTTGAACTGCTTTGCTTTGTTTATTCAACGAGTTTGAAACACTCGTATTCGAAGATGGTTGCGAGACGTGATCGTTTTGTCAATAGCTCGGATCAGTCGACGAAGTATTGAAGAGTTTAGGCGACGAAAACGATCAGCGATATCTTCCGGAGAGTACGCCCATTGAATTTCTATTGAAATCAAAATCGCCGATACTGCGAGACATACGGGAATACGTGGAGTTTGCCAAAACCGTTCCCCATATTAAGCTTTACAACGGTAATGGATTAATTACAACGAAAATGAATAAACGTCGATTAAAAACGATTATTTATTTAAGAATATGTACAATATCAAAAAAACGTTTTTTTTATACGTCGTTTTAGGGTTACACATCAAATTCGATTAATGCTAAAGCTTAGGACACAAATTTTTATTTTTTCTTATGCTCTTCTTTTTCTCTTTTTTAAATGATTCTTCGTAAATTTTCACTCAAAATTTTCATTCCATAATATTTTCTGGCTGTATTTATCCCTCTCTCTCTTTCTCTCTTTTTCTCTCGCTCGCTCTCTTACATGAATTCTTTTCAATGAATATATGTATAGGCAGTATTTTGAGATGAATTGGTGCACTCTTATCCTAGTGTAAGAGTTTGCATTTTTTTTTTTTTTTTTAATTTATCCATTAATCCCTCTTTGATTTTGCTATTTTTGAGGAAAATAAATAATACTTTTATTGGGTTTCTGCAACGAATGCTTTTCTTATTTTTTCAATGAAATCTACTCTTGGAATAAAAAATACTGGTCTATTCAATTTATTTTTATTTTTTCAAACGCTCTTAAACGCGTGATTTTTGTCCGTTTTCTTTTTTGTCTTTCAACATCGCAAGCGGGGCAAAAGGGGAGGGATATTCTTATAAAAAGGAGTTTACGGGCACCACAAATCTTTCGATAAAATAGGGGTCGATACAAAATTTTCTCTCGTTCTTGTTCAATTGTAAATCAATCGAACGATCCGCGTTTTTTCTCTTATATTTTTCTCGTTTTTTTTTTTTCCCTCGTTTCTTCAATATTTTCAATATTTTTTTTTCACTCGGTCATCAAACACCAATTATTGTATATCACATAGCGATGAAAAATCATAATGTCTGTTCAAACACAAAATTTGAATTGGGGAGATCGAAGCGAAGAGCAATCTTTAATGAACAGAAAGAAAAAATTGTTCTCTTGGATTCAAAAAAATTTTTCAATTGATTGCCGAAAATTGTTATCATTTTTCAATATATTTTTTTTTTTAAACAGCGCAAAAAGTTCAGTCATTCAATTTCAAAACTCAACAATAATAATTTATATATTCTTCATTTATTTATTAGTTTATAATTGAATATTAAATTTCCTTTATTTACGAATCATTCGAATGTTTATTTTTTTTCTTTTACTTTGCAGAAATAATTTGGCCACCGGTTTGCGATTTTATGCCCCACGAAGTTTTCGCCGAGCACGATTTGCGTCGTGATTTGATGCTCAAACGTTTGACCAAACGACAAAGTCGTTGAGATAATTATCATTTTTTTGTTATACCAAAATTTCTCGATATTTTTTTTTTTTTTCCCTTTTCGTACAAGAAAACGAAGAAAAAATTGAAGTAATCTTCTTCCTTGTCATTGCACTCACATTTTTTTCGGTGATTTGATTAACGCCGAAATGTCTTTTGAAAATGAATATAAAATTGTCTCATTGTATATCATCTCCGCAGATTTTTTTTTTTTTCTGATCACCTGCCAACGTGTCTGCGCTCAATCTGAAATTTACACATTACACATTCGATAATTTTTTTTTCTTTCCATTCGTACAAGGGTCATGTTTTTTTTTGTTTTTTGTTTTTTGTTTTTTTTTTTTCTTACGAAACATCGAGAACCAGGGATTAAAAATTACTCGACATTCCTCGTCGACAACACTTACGTTACACAATATAATTTATCCATGAAAATAGTTTATTCATTTTTAATGATGCAGCCATCGTTTTAACGAGTCGGTGATTTTTTTTTCTTTTTCCTGACTTGATGATTTATTTTTCTTCATCAGTCACAATGATGTTAATGAACGATGAAACAAACAAAATTCGTATAATAAAATGTAATTTGACTATTTCGTCTCGAGTGGAAAAAACGTCGTCTTTATTGGGTGTGAATAAAAACGAATTTGTCCAATAACAACGTATTCAGTGTTGCAATTTATCTGTTTGCAAACCGATGTGATTAATTCAATTAGGTTTCGCAATAACACTCAATTGAAAGGGCAATTTGGCAAATGAATTTCATCAGCACGTGTAAAATGTTGGAATTAATGGATTCATTATTAAACTTTTGTATTTTTAGAACATTTTCATACGATCTGATCAATTAAATGTCTATTTGAAAAACATTAAAATCATTCGACGATAAAAATTTGTCACGTCTTCGTGATAACGTATCAATAATTATTTTATTTATTGTAACAATTGTTATTTTTTGTTTTAAAATTATTTTCAAATGAGAGCTTCTTCAATTTGCCCAGAAGCAAATGGCACAGGATTGAAAAAAATAAAGAACGAAATTGATGGTGAATTTTTTTTCCATCTTTTTGAAGATTCATTTTCAGAAATGAAAAAATAAGATAAATTATATCAGAATACCGAACAGTGCGATCGAATTGTCAAGTTTTTTGCAACGAGACTCCTTCTATTTTTTTTCAAGCTTTAAAACAATTTGGCAATAATGTAATATCGCGACTCAGACGTTTTTAAATCGGCGATTGTTTTATGAACTCTATATTTTTCATAGCCTCAAAGACTCAAGTGCATAAGTGGATTCGTATAATATATTGTACAAATGAAATTGTTTTGCATTTTTCGTGAAAAGTTTTTTCACTTTTGTTAAAAAAAAAAAAAAATTCACGCGTTTTATTCAAGCTTTATTAATGAACTTGGTTTTGTTTTCTCGTAGCAAAGATAATAGTACTATTTTGAAGAAGTATTTACAAATGTAGAGGCTGCTTGATAAGGTGGAGAAAAACAAATCCAAAATGCAAATCGATGGCGTCGGGCCTTTGGTTTAAAAAAAATTTTTTTTTTTTTAGAAATTCGGTTTCCTCGATGGAAAACTGAACGATATGTCTCGCTCGATTCTTCATTCTCTTTTAATTTAATTCTTTTTCAATTTCAATTGTTTTTTTTTTTTCTCGCGGTGACAGTTTTCACACCGAGCACATACGATTTTGCTTCGATCCAATGATCCAATATTTCTTTTAACTATTCAAACATATATTCATATATATATATATATATATATATATTTACGTATATAACTATATTTTACATTGACTTATGATTATTTATCATTTATTTACATTCGTATGTACACATATACAGACATACAATATTTCTTAATCGTTATGCGACGCCCACACGTTTCCATGGTTTATTAAAAAACCACATTTTTCAAAAATTCATTCCTCATCATCTATTCGCATTTCTTTTTTTGTATCCGTAATTCAATTTTAAACTCAAGTTTCCTCGGAGGAAGCTCAAGTTTCCTTCAATACAAAAAGGGCACTTGAATTCAAGGTGGGAACGTAATTTTTGATGATTACCGTTGATACACAGACAGTTTTTTTCTTTTTCGTCTCTTGTGTAGAGAATGAAATGAAAGAATTATTCAGGAGTGTCATTTGGTAGAGAAAAAATTCTGTACTTAATGTCATTTCCTTCGAAGGGCCCAACGAGAAAATGAGGACAGTAATGAAGATTTGTGCCGAACGAAAATATCGGAGTATCCGGAAATACGTTCCTGGGCACGAAGAGAGCGACATCTTTCGGGTTTCGGCGAACATTACGGACTGACGCGAGCGCCATTTCTCTAGGTCAATATAGTAATTTTCTTCTCGAATTTCGAGCAAAAAATGTGGGATTTTTATATTCTCACATACGTCTTTCGCCATTTTTCACTCGGTACAAGAAAAAAGAAAAAAATATGGTTGAAAAAATGTCTGTTGTTCGTGCGAGTGTGCGAATGCATTTAGGAGCATTGTTATGTTTGACGATTCAACGCGTCGTTGTACTTGGAGGGCGGGACGAGCGCCTTCAAAGTAAGGTGGAACGTCACACCGAGCTTTCCCGTTTTGTCATAACAATTGGTGTGCTCGTCGTCGCATCTTTTTGCGTTTGTATGCAGCATTGACCGTGACCGCGTGACTCTACCTCTTTGGGTAACATTGTACTACCTACGCAAGATCGATTCATAACTCCTAAACCGGCATAAAGAACCGGGGGGCTCATGGTCATCGTCATAGACTGGACGTTCGGACTTGGCCAGTGCTGTCGTGGCAGGGTGCAAACTCCGGTACCGTAAACCTCGCTCACCGTTGGTTGAAGTTGAAAAGATGTAGTTTTACCTGACTGTACCATCGAAGTCACCTGAACCAATAACCAAAATTACTTATGATATTCGACGACACGGTTATAACTTGGAAAATGGACGAGTATTTGGAAACGTGTGCCGTATTCGAGTGAAGGGTTGTACTTGAGTTAGACGCACTGTGTTTGGTCAAGGCGTTATATATTTTGAACGACAGTGGTATTCAAAACTGCTTTACTTAAGAAAGATGCAAAACTTGGAAGATATGCTTTATTTTCGAAAGCGTATCATACTTGGAGGGCCATTGACTCAAAAAAAATATTTGTACTTTGAAAAATTGGTGTGCGAAAGACAGGAGCAGTATTGGGAAAAATCATTTACTCAGAAAAATACTCAGCATAGTACTTAGAATAAGTAGTACTCAGAATAAGTTCTGTACTCAGTATAAGCGTTTTAAGAACTTGTGTACATGAAAAATTTATCCTACTTGGAAAAGTTGTTGTGCTAAACAGAGAAGCCTTAAAAAAAAACTTATATACTCAGGAGAATGATTGTACGTGGAAAAAGTTTTGTACTTAGACGAGGCAGTGTGCTTAGAAACGGAAGCGTGTTTCGAAAACTGATTAGCTTGTAGAGCACAGTTGTACTTAGAGCGGTAATTGTCTAATCATGAAAAGTGCGTATGAAAGATATAAAATTAGTGTTACAGTTAGGAAATGTATCGTACTTAGAAACAGTACTGTACTTAGAATACTAATCAGCTTAGAAAAATAGTCGTACATAGAAACAAGGCTTTACTTAGAGGAGATGTTTCTCTTACGAAAGGCACTGTATATAAAAAAACTGGTTTAATTGGAAAAATAGTTATACTTAGAATGAATTTTATCAATTGTAAAGAGTGTCACGATTACGAGTGATTCAGTCAGGAAAATGGTTGTACTTGGGTCAAGTATTGTACTTGTAAAGTTGATCAAACTTACGCTTTTATGTCTCGTTGACAATCCGGAAAATTCCTGGAGCGGTATCCTGCTTCGGATCGTACAGTATCCGACATAGTTGTTGTGACCACCGAGCGAAGTTGCCGCTGGATGTTTCAATATGCTCCGCGAGGGGGACGTGTCGATGGTTGAAACGAGACGTCTTTTTCTCGAATATTCCGTTGGCTCTTCACCCCCTGAAAATGAATAAATTCAAGTGAAACTCTTCAAGAATCGAGTTCGCAATCGAGTATACATGAAACAGATCGATTCGCACTCTCACCGTTTATTTGCTGCGGTATTATGTCAGGATTCTTCTCGTCTCCTTCGCTCAACTCGCCAGTAGTTTCGGACTTGCGGAACGGACTTTCCGGATGCTTTTCTTCCGTAAGCAAACTGCTACACTCACGGAATCTCAGCTCCCGTTGTATGGGTATAGATTTGGTGACCTTGTCGTGCTCCTCCAAGTGCGATTTACCTTGATCATCAGGACTCGCGTTTTGGATTCTTAGAACTACCATGACGATCACTGCCACGATAACGAGAGCGGCTACCACCCCGATCATGACGCTCAACATCGGAGTCAGCTTAACGTGGTGTCTGGGTCTCTCTGGGAAATGAATTTGCTCAATTGATTGAATCGGAATAACAACTGTTCTCTCGCACCAAGTACTTGTCATCTAACTTCAAATTCCTAATCACTTGAGAAGGATAAAAGGTTGTACTCAGACTAAAAAGCTGTTGAGTAAACATAGCTACTGTATGCCACCTGATTTACCTGTTTCCGAGGTCAATTGTTTCTCCGGAAGCCTCAGTGTGCCAGCTTGTACAACCATCGCTTCGCTTCTGCCCTTACTGTTGTAGGCGTAAATTACCGCCTGGTAAAGAGCCCCGGGATCCAAATGAGTTACGCTGAAATGCGGCATTCCGGAGGTCATGTTTGCATAAAGTTCTTGACTGTTGCTCTCCCGGACTTCCAACAAGAATGTCTGATGGAGGCCACCGTTAAATCCTTCGGAGCAACGTACCGCGAACGACGTAGTCGATGTGTTCGATATTGTGCAATTGTGAACCATGTCCGGATGACCTGGAATTTATTTCAATGTCGTAAATAACGAATCGCCATTGACGAGCTTCACCGAGGGATTTTCCCGACGAACTTATCGAATTTAGATTCGTCATCCCTCGGTATTCTCATTGATGTACTTAGCTCCGGTAACCCGACGCCTAAATTATTGTACTTGGAATGAAAAATTTCTTGCTAATTCGGTGTATTTGGTACGGGGATGCTGCATTTTAAAATTCAATAGAGAATTCCTTTTCCAAGTCGGTGTACTTAGCTTGGGAATTCCTGTACTTGGATCAAGATTTTGCCACCAAGTTGGTCGACTCGATTCGGGAAATTTCATATTGAAATTTTCTACTCGGATCAGGACATATTCCTTGTTAACTCCTTGAACTTGATTCGACGAATGACTGCTCGAATTTTCGGATCCATCCAATCTTTTCTAAGTCAGAAAACTTGGCTCGGGGAAGCCTTTGCCTGAACTTTTGTACTTAGATTGGAAGAATTTTGCTACTAAGTTGCTGGACTTGGCTGAGGACACTTCTCACCTGAATTTTTGTGATCACATTGAGGATCCGTGAAATAACAGGAAAGCTATTTGGAAGGTGATAAAAGAAACCTCATCGCTGGTTCATAGTCAATAAAATGGGAAAGCTGTACCTGCTGGAATGATGTGATAGACACAGGGCACTTGTTGTCGACCGATATCGTTGGAAGCCCAACAAAGAAGAGTTCCGTAATCCAATGCTGTCATCGGGGTGTATGAAACGATGGAAATCGTTCCGCTTCTGACAATGTGATCGCTCGTGACATCAATACTTTCGGCAGAATTGTTGAAAGTCCAGCGAAATTGAACGTTCGATGGATTCGCATCGACCTGGCACGATATATTGGCCTTTTCTTGCTTCGCGACACCGTGCACGTTCGTCTGATTCGCTTTGCACGTTGGGGCGACTTGATTCAAAGAAAATATAAAAATTAGAAGTTTCGAGCTCGAGAGATTTTGACATTTTCGTTGAAATATTTAAACTTTCTCTCTCTCTCTCTCTCTCTTTCTCCAAGTTTAATCCCTCTTTTCAGGTTGAAAATAATGTTGAAATCAACCGACCAGAATCTCTTGAATTAGCATAAAAACAAGCGTAAAACCGGCTAATATTTTTCTTTATTTACGTAGATAAAGAAATCTCTCGAAGCTCGCAACATTTTCATATTTTCCAAGTGTAAATTAAATTTGTCCTAGCTATTTTGTGAAAATGGGGATTGTCCAACGGAGCGTCTAACCAGAGGTAAAAAGAATCTTTAATTTTCGTCGCGTTTAATTAGAATGACGACTTCACCGGGAAGCATAGAGGGCGCTGGTATTTTCTTTTATTCCCTTTATTTTTTTAATTCTCCGCAGGTCCTGTCCCGTGCAATCGTAAAAAAAAAAAATGCTGGAGGTCATGTTTGTTTTTCTGGTTGCGGGCGAGAGAAAAGAATCGAGTCCGAGAGGTATGAGAGGATGGGAAAAAAATGAAGAAGAGCTAAAAACGAGAGGAAAAATGTAGGAGAGAATACAAAAAAAAAGAAGAAGAAATAAATGACGAAAGAAAATACAATACAGAAACAATACTCACACATGACTCTCAAATAGAAGGGTGAACTCTCGCCGTCACCCTCGGTATTGTAACCGACGCAGGTGTAATTGCCCGCGCTTTTTCTGTCGACCTTTTGAAGCACGAGGCTTCGGTTGCTTATTATTATTCCCTGTGTCACATTGTGATTAAGTGTCTTACCCTGCAACGACACAAGAAGGTTAATGAAAAAGACTTTCTCGATGTGCGAAACTCGAAAGAAACGAAACAAATGCGAGACCGACACGGAACAACCGGAGAGAATGAGAGAAAAAAAAAAAAAAAAACAACTGCATTTATATTGACAAAAGAACACAACAATTGTAACGCCTTCCATTTTTTTTCTTCTTTTTTTTTTCGGAAGAGCACAAAGCTCGAGAAACAGACGGACCAAGTGGATGTAGCTTTGACCTTTCGAGCGAGTCACTCCTCGATTGAGGACGAGAGGCCTCGTTCATTAAGTCGAGAAGCTCATCCTTCAGAATTCATTTTATGCGGTTAAAATGCAATTTAAGGCAAGTTTTCAAGTGCCCTATCTCCCCCCCCCTCCCCTCCCCTTCTTTTCCGCTATTAATTAACGTGGTGGATATCAGAGCAAAGATTGAATGAATTCTTTCGAGCAAAAGGTGTTGATGTCGAGAGTGCTCTAAATCTTGTTTCGTTAATTCCGTTTGTTTCTTTCTTATTCAATGATACTTATTTTTCAAAAAAATTTCTTTGTCAGTTCAATTACGTTACGTGTTTCTTTTTTTTTTTTTTTTTTCTTCAATTTTTCATTTAGTTTTTGCCAACTCAAATTTTCATATTTCTTATTTAATTTACCTCATGTCGCCACTCGACTTTGTAGACGGATGGCTCAGCGTTTATTCTGCAGTCGAAGTACACATCAGTGCCCTCTCTTATCGCGTCCTTGTTCAGGGACTTGCCCAGTTTTATCTGCGACTCCGGTTTATCTGGAAACCAACGGGAATTGCCAACTTAACGCTCTATTTGAATTTATACGATGCCGGTTACGTAATCCCTCGGAATTGTACATTATTTCCATTTGTAACGATAAAAGGAAAAAGAGAGAGAGAGAGGGAACGAGAAATTCAAAATATATATCATTATTAGGGTAAGCTTACAGTGTATCTTGAGAATCCATTCGTCCTCGATCGGGTCTATTTCCATTATTGGATTTTCCGCACGACACGACAAATGCCTACCGGCGTCCATCTTTGTTGGCCTGAACGACAAAACACTCGTAGTCGTGTTCCCGTCGCTCGATATCTACGCATTTAAGTGGTTCACCAAATGTTTTACTTAAAGAATTTCATTAAAATATTTGTTTCCTTTGCTAAAGCTATTTAAAAACTGGTACGAATTGAACGAGAACGTTCTCTCTTTGATGATTTATCATATTTTCAATAATCCTCGTCTCGGTCTCGGTTTCCTGAAAATTTCGATAAGACAGCTCTCATCGTTTCGGGAATGTTGAGGTTTTACGTTCACCGATTCATTGCTGATGTAAGAAGAGAACGAGAGGGAGGGAACGAGAGGAATGGTTTTTCGACCGGAGGACTGCTGGAGGGTTGAATAAATTTCTTCCTGTTCTTAATCGAAGAGAAATGTTTTGTCAGGACTCGGGTTTCCGTCAGTCCAAAGAAAAGAATGAGAGAAACGAAAGTACAGAGAAAGAGAGAGAGAGAGAGACAGAGAGAAGGGAGAAAAATAAAAAGAACCAGTGAACAAACGAGACCGAGTTCTCATATCTCATTCTCGCGCCCTTTCTATCTTTGTTACGGCCTCACTCAGCATAGATGTCGCCACTGAGGAAGGCTCGTCCTATCACGATGAAATTGCAATTTCGCGCTCTGATTAATGCGGCCAACGTCGCACAAGACTTATTCTTCCTTCAAGGAAGGAGAGATTGCGAGAGAGAAAGAGGAGGAAGAAAGAGAAGAAGGAGGAGGAGGAGTGAGAGTAAGAGGCGACGACGAATAAACGCTCCGAGGTGTTTCGATAACACAGCGAGAGCTCGGCGCAAGAAAAAAGAAAAGGGACGTTTCGATAGCTCTCCCTTAGCTCTCCCCTTATTTTACTTCGATCCTAACCCAACCATATCTTTTCGATCTTATTCCTTGGGATAATTCAATTTTCTCGATGAAAACACTCCAACTTCCTGAAAGTCCAACCCTTCGTCAACTTTCCCACACGTGTTCCAGTCTTTTTCGCCACCCATTTCGTGACCCCGCCTGGCCCAACCGTTGTTTCAGCAACATTTGATGGTCGGTGCCAGTTTCCAGGAGAGAACGAGTCAACTTTCAGACTAATCGCTATTTCCGAATCTTCGGTGATTAGTGACCAGAGTAATCTTAACACAAGTCAAAGAGATGCCGAGGCGAATGGGACCAAGGGACAGAATAATATACCGTTTTGAAGGTCTGTTTCGAGCCTCCCAGTTTACCCAACTGTCTCCCACTTGCCTCGATCTCTTCTAAAATAAAAGCTGCTCGATACTCACAGTCCTGCTCGAGTCCATATCAAATCTTGTTCCATCTCGCCACCATGTTAAATTAGCCGGAGGTCTCGAGCCATAAGTCGTACAAACCAGGTCGTATCTCTTGCCGGCTGATAACGGCTGATTGGAACCGATGATCTCGACCTTCAGAGGTCTGACTGAAAAATATTAATATCCAGATTAGCTTCGAGTATTGTACTGCGTTGGATTATAAAAGGCTTGAGCTCGATTGAATCAGGCTCGTCGTCAATCCCTCGATGTCTACTTTCTCTACTTTATTGTGAACTAGCTGTGCGTGCGGGCTTCGCCCGCTGCATAGAGCAGGCGCATCCAGCCTATTCTAGCTGTGAATTTTTCCTATTTTAATTTTTTTAATTCAATTTTTTAGATACATGAATTATTCCGTTTTGATGTTATCTGGGCCATAGTATTTTTAATTTTTCATAATTTCATTAAAAATGCTGTAACTTTTTTTCTATACCGAATTGAGCATTCAGCCACCGCTCATTTTGTTCGTTTTTCAATTCCCTTCAAATTGGTAAATCGTTTTTTTTTTTGTTTATCGTTAGTATTTAACTATCGTCGAGTTTTGAAAATTGGAGATTGAACGAAATCATTAAACCTTTTTTTTTTTTGCATTTCTGTAAAAATTGAGATAACGAAATTTTATAAAACCACAAACTCAGTTTGAATCATGATCTTTAATCTCGTGAAAGATTCATTGGAATCGGTTCAGCCGTTTTCGATTGAAAAGCGGCCAAACATTTTTTAGCGAACAGATTTATATATATAGAGATATAGCTGGCAATAGAATCGCTGCCCAATGACGATAATGTTCTGATGTAACAGTAAGCCAAACTTTCACTGATTAATCCTTTTTGTTAAGAAACCATGGGACCCTCTTTCCTCACTGCCTGTATCCTGGTGATGTCTCGAGTGTTGCCCTCTCACGTTGCACTTGAGGAGCCAAACTTATTCAGTATGAAAGCAAGGAGCAGACATGGGGTGAGAGAAATTGAGTTACCTTGAAAACTGGCGTCTCTCAACTACCATAGACATGCTCCTATACCTCTGGGAAAGCTTCGTACACTAACGTCAACTTCCATTTCAAGCCACAATGAACATTTTACGGAAGCAGATTAAGGAGCATCGCTTCGTAGGCGTTTTTTTTTCGTGGTGTTCAACGTGTGAAAAAAAGGCTCCAACCGAAGCAGAGACTTAGCGTCCGACATTCATTTGAGACTTTGGTGTCTTCTGTTGTAATGCAGTTATTTCGCTCTCTCGAGGATTATAAGGAATAGCAGTGAATATGTACCGAGCTTACTTTTGTCGAATAAAACTTAATAAATCAAACGACTGTATCTCGAAAATATCGTCAATCATTATCCTTGTTTATTGAGATCCTGAAACATAGCTCTTTATGTTCTTCGATATGTATCGTTACGAAAGGAAAACTCTTGGGAAGGGATTTAAAAGTCGCTGTAACGTCTTTTCATGGAATATAGAACTAGAGCCACGATTTGGCATGTGAACGCAGGAAACACTCTCGAGTTAAATTGCCCATAAGGAAGTTCCTTCCAATAGCTCGTTCTGGACCACGAAGAGGAGAGAGAGAGAAGGAGGGAGATTGAGATTGAGATTGAATCAACGGGTGAGGACAGATACAAAAGTTCTTGGCCAATACGAGAACTGGACCACGACGATTAGTGGTTTTCTCTTGGAGAAATAATTCAGCGTTGGCATTCGAGGGGCAGGGGGGGGGGGGGCTTTTCCTTTTCCTCGTTTCATGGTTCTGTGGGTCAGGCATAATGGGCCTTTAAAACGAATCTCGTAAGAACAAAAATTTCATTTTTATAACATCAAACAATGACGCGACATATTTTTACGTTTATTTTTTGAAAAAAAAATAAAATTAAAAAAAAACATGATTAATCGAACTGATCGAGACGCCACGTAAAATCCCGATCTCCGAAATTTGTCGGGGCATCAGGGTTAAATTGGGCACGAAATTAATTGCCCCCCTCGTCCAAAGGTTCCTGCTTGCTTAGCGTTCGAGGATGAAGGGTTGAAGAAGGGATAAATAGCGAGAGAGAGAGAGAGAGAGAGAAGGAGAAAGGAAGCAGGCGTGGGAGGTGGTTGAAACGAGGACGTAGCTGATGGTGCGAGGAGTACTTTGCTCGACGAGGGGCGAATTGGTTGACGGCTAACGAGGTTATCCAGGAACTTTAACCCTTCCGATACACTTTTCCCCGATGTAACATCGAGAGAGCACTTTCGAGCTTTTCCACTTTTGCACCTCCCTCCTCTGCCCCCTTTCCTCTTTCCTTTTCTTTCTTCGACAGTATTTGACAGCTGGTTATAAAAATGAAGATTTATATTTTCGTTTATTTTAAAAAATATGCATACAACGTATATTATTTTACTTGAAATTTCTCATGAACGAAATAAATACTTTTTTACGAATTGATTTATCGAATAAAGAACGAAGATTGAAAGGTATACGCGGAAAGAGCGAGACTGACGTAACGAACTATACCAAACTCTTGTATCTTGAGAGTAAATATTTCATGAAGAAAATATTTCGCACAAGAATAGTAGTCAACTCAAACACTGCGAGATCGGATTATGAAGCGAAAGCTTCGCGGGAGTGGTGCGAGCAGGCAAACAAACAGGAAGTTTAAACGCGCACATATTGCAACCACCGTCACACATATCTCAGCGAAATTCACAAAGGTTTCTTACCGAGGGAAGCCAAAATGAAGCGCGCCCCAACTTTATAGAGAGTATAGCTTCGTTATTATTTTTGGAGAATGGAGAAAGCAAAACTTCAGGAGTTTCGAAGCTTTTGTGTTTTACAATCATCCGAATCGACATTTTCATTTTGTACCTTCGTCGTACGTTTTTTTTTTTTATTCTTTTCTTTCCAATTCAACATTTTGTTTTTCCGTATTTTGAGTCGATTACTTCCCTTTGATATTCGAAGTATTGACGTTTCCGATTTTGACAAGTTTTACCAAAAAGTTTTACCAAGAAATTTTGAATAAATTTCACGTTTTTTGCTCCGTTTTTTTTTTTCTTACCCTCTAAAATAAGTCGAATCCGATTACGAATCGTGGACTTTTTGTCAGTGAAAGATTCGTTGAATTCCGCGTCGTTGAGCAGTTGCCGAGCGGTAAAGCAGTGAAAGAAACAAGCAATCGCAGATATTGTTTTTTTTTTCATCGGCATATTTATTCATAGAGAGATTCCGATCGCGCACAAAACAGTCAACTAATTTAAGTTGATCGATTTTTTAAAAATCCTTCTTATTCTCCCTTGGAAAATTGAGTTGGGATCTTCCGTCGTTTTCTCTCGTCCATCTCATAGCTGCGCGATGTAATTTCAATACTTTCCAATAACTTACTCACTCAATAACCCTCTCGAAGGGCATGCAATCTCTTGTATATAAACACACACACACATATATATACAAAAATACGTAGCATACGTTGGTAATCTCATACTGGGACGGAGACTTCGTGTCTGGAAAGTTACGGTTCGTCATTAAAATATATACGGGGCAAGTATCGTGGTGGATCGAGGTATATAGAGAGGTTCGGAGGCCATCGAACTCATCACACGGTCTAACGCTTCGAGACCCCGAGTGCTTTTACACGAAAAGCAAATCTATAACGAGAGCACCATGCACTGACGGTTTATAGGTTATCCCTCGATTTTATATGTATACATTAAGAATTAATTGAATTTTTATACTTATTGTTAAGTAAAGAATGATGAAGAAATTGGGAAAGATGAATTTTTGCGAAAAGATATCGAAATTTTCGTACGAAATTAATGTTACTTGAGGCAGAAAGATTTTTCGTTGAATTAAGAGATTTTGAAGATTGAAAATTTATGACTTTTCGACGATCAGCCTTTTCGCAGCGCAGTCTGAGAGTCTTCGAATCAACGCTATTCTTGCTCCCAAACCCCCTTCATCCCCCTTAACACATTCTCCCATTCGCTAATCGTGGCGATAGGAGAACGAGGAGGTGGCGAGAGTGATGAAGCGAGCAAATTCGTGAGCCATTACGAATGTAGTAGTAGAATACTCGAGAATAATACGCGTATATATGCTCGAGCGAAGTATGAGGATCGTTCAGAATAGGGTAATTGATCGGTGGATCCAATTTCCTACGGATAATGAAATTCTGACGACCCCGAGCCTGGCATCGTGGGAATCATAAGTTTCTCCCCTTTCGTATAACTTCGAGAGGTGACAATCGTACTTTAGATATTGTTCTACATTGAGCTAAAACAAAAAAACGAAAAAAATAAACAAAAACAAAACAGGAAAAACGAGTTTAATAAGTTCTCTACAAACGTTGATTTCCGACGATTCGATTCAAAGAGTGCGAAAGTCTCGTTGAGTGCTTTCTCTAAAACTTTTTTTTTAATTTTCTTTTCTCTCTTTTTTTTTTTTTTTTTTTTTTTTTCTCGAAAGGACCTGGAGAAATATTGGTTCAGTAGACGATGTTATTGGACGCCTAAGAAAGGTGAGCGTTTCATAACCTCTCTGTGTGTGCTTAAGCCCGACGTCCTTAAAAACTTGGGCGAAAAAAAAAACGAAGAAAAAGTTTCACAACGAAATTTAACAGCCCAGCTGCTCTCCTCGGAATCGCAAACCACCGCGCCGTGTGTCATTTTAATCGGATGAAAATTCTCGGAGATAAGGAGATCGTAGGTGATGGTTTATTATCAGACAAAATGACAGATTTGAAATATCGGCCGAATGAAATTCATTATTTAAACGAGGAAAATGGGAGCACGCGTCATCGACGATTTTCTCGCGAAATTCAATTATCTCCTGATGCATCCGATCTTATTTCGATTATAAACTTTTTATGTTCTCTCATCAAAGAATCAATAATCAATAATTGATCCTATAACACTATGAAACACGTGATCGTATTAGTGGTTCCTAAATTTCGGTCAATTTTAATCAAATAAAAAGATAAAATCGTTCCTTCCAGTTTCCGTCATGTGGAAATAGAATCATTCCGTGTGAAGGCTCTTTTTTTTTCACTTTTTTCGGGAATTGTGTTTTTGGTCAACTAAATAAATATATATTGATCTCTCTCTCTGTTTTTTTTTTTTTTTTTCTCCAAATAACACGAAATTGTTCGACGTGAGTTTTTCAAGGTAAATCAATTGATAACAGCATACTGTGATAAAAAGTTTGCGGCACAGTGACAGTACCGTGCCGATTGCACGAATTTCAATCCGTGTATAAACGCGAATAAAAAGTTATATATGATTGTAAAAATGCCTGACATCGATGATGACATATTGACCGGAAAATTTTTTAAATCTTTTTTGGTAACTTTCAACCATGAAGAATTCATTTCGGTACAAAAGGCAAAATGTTAAGAAATTAATAAAATTTGGTGATAATGTTCTTCAACATCAAGTACAAAAACACAATTTTTTTCAAAATTTTCTTCTACTTAGTTATCGAGTAATTATACATTAAAGCAGATTTCTTATGCCCGAAGTGTATACCTATATATATGGAAACGCTATGCTTATACACGTGAACTTTAGTCTTCAATTACTCGATAACTGTGTAGAAGAAAAATCTGAAAAAATTTCTGTTCTCAAATTTGGCACTAAAGAACATGTTCACCAAATTTTATAAAATTCTTAACTTTTTGACAATTTTTTGTGTTTTTAACATGGTTTAGCATGGCAACATTGTATCGCCTGTACCGAAACTCCTTAATCAAGACCATAGGCAAACGAAATATTGGCCCTGCAATTCAGACTCTCCCTCGCAGGAGAAACATCCAGAAATGATCGTCATTGATTTGAATTTTTTCCTATCTTTCGAGAGTCTCAATTTCTCATAACGATCATCCACGATTAGTTAATTTAATTTCGTATTTATGATTCTCGTGCAGGCGAACTCGAGGGGTCCTTTATTCTTTGTTATATATTTCGAGAGCTCTATCGAGCGAACTACAATATATGAGCTTGAGCACTTTCGTTGATAAGGGCTTGAAATTTAGTATTGGCTATATGCTCGATGTAAATCGAAATAAAATGCTTGAGATATACTCGGTCGAAAAAGTTTAACACAGCAATATTGATGAATTGTTATATTACTTGTTAGTGGAATTGTTTTTTTGCTCTTCTGGCTAAAAAGTTCGTTACGAATACTCGACGAAATTCTGCGTGCTCGTTTCGTTATTGCATGCGGATCGAAACGAACGCAAATAACTTTTTTTTTTTTTTTTTTTTTTTTCAACGGATCTACCCGTTGACGAATGAGGACGTAACGATCAATCGAGTGATTGAAAATATTTAATTCATAACGAGCGAGAGCGAGATGGGTGCGTGCGTGGTGGCTCTAGCGATCTCCCAAACGGAGCTTTGGACAAAGCCAATACTCGGTTGGGTGACCGTTGAGGGATGTAGGGATTCTCGTACCAATCGCTGAGCAGAAGGCAGATTTTTTGAGTTTCTGATCCTGAAAACGAATTGAAACGGTGAAACTTGGGTGAAGCTTCGGCTTTCGGTTCACGCGGGAACATGGGAATTCGTGAAATGGGAAAAAAAAAATTGAGTTCAAATAATAAAAGTATATGAAAAGCTCGTAAATGCTCGGAGGAATAATAAGAATGAAAAACGAACGAAGACTGCTCAATAAAAATGGTAATTTAATCAAAAATTCGTAGAATAAACAAAATAAAAATGAGTTCTGTAAAGCATAAAAGATGCGTGGAAAGGGGACGATCGTAATTTAATCGTTACGACAGGTTTTGATCCAACTAATCAAAATAATCGTCCCCATTGAATTACGCTGATATTCACAAAGTTTTTCAGCTCAGTTTGCATCGCGAGCCCTCTCTCTCTCTCTCTCTCTCTCTTTCTATCTCGTGCGTATCATTTCATCGGCACACGTAAGTTTCCGTTTTGAATAATTTCTCGAATCGTAGTATCTGGAAAAAGGTCAAACGAAATCTTCCTTGTCTCGGGTTCCCATTGGAGGAATGAAATTTTGTCCTCGGGATAGCGAGACATTTAATATTTATAAATCCACCCTGAACGAACATACGTTTTTTTTTGTATATATGTGCGAGAGAAATCGATATGTGTTTTATATATATATATATATATTTATATATATATATTTATATGAATAAATGTTGCAGAGCCTCGTAAGCTTTTCATGAATTAGATTCGCCCGGTACAAATTCAAGTGTTTTTTTTTTTTTTTAATTTATTTATTTATGAATACGGAATAACTTTTGGAGTCTGAATATTTGTGCAGTTTGTTTTTTGTTTCGCCTGGTCGTTTGATTGGAATTTTTTCGATTTTTCATCGTCGTTTCCGATCTCGGACGCGTCAATAAAAATAGTGAAAAATTCGGATGATAAAGATCGCGGCTTTGAAAAATTCGTTATGTCCTTATCAATATTTAACTTTCGAAATGTGTCGAATTGCCGATTGATATAGTGGGTGGCAGCTGGCTGACAGAACTCTGACAACCTATATAACGCCTATTATGTCAGATATATTGCACGTCCACCAGCCTGTCCTCGTGAAATTTAACGTTTCTACTGGTTTTGTTTTTTAGTTGCACCCGAATCTCGCTTTTGCATACTGAAATTCGTTCGAGTTATATACGGTACTATATATACAAACTGCTGTATCTCGTCAAAATCGTTCGAGCACACTCCGTGTCTCGTTGTATATCCAATATACCGACTCAAGCACCGTCCCCGAATGGTCGATCAAATATTTAAATTATTGTCTCTCCCGTTAAGTTCGGAATTTAAAAAATGGAAATCATTTTTTCTGACCAAAGTGATTTAATACTGTGCTGCTGCGAGAGCACTCGTAAAAAAAAAAACGTATTTTATTTTTAAAACGTTTTTTTTTTTTATTCGCGAACGATCCTCGTCTTTTTCGATGCGATGTCTAAAATGCGGAAATGTTTCTTTTTTTTATTTCCACTGTTTTTCGTCGTGTCTCACGAGTAACGATTACATTTGGGGTGCGCGAAAATTCATCTTTGGAAAATCTTTTTCTTCTCGCCCGTCAAGCGTCAATAATGGGAAAACACTAATGACGCGATCTGGAAAGTTCGACTTTTTGGCCTTTTGATTTTTCTGAATTTTAATCGTTCGATAAAAAAAAAACCAAACGAGGAAAAAATTCGTTTTGAAGTTTCGATTTAATAGCCTTTTTGGTGAATCAGTATCGGGGCTTCTTAGCCCTGATAATGCAAACTGTAAAGTTTGGGAAACGTCGACAATACGCTGAAACACTATACACAGCATCCATCCGGAAGCCTTAAGATGGCTGTGAAACCCTCAAAATCGATATCAATTCGAACCATCGTTGCAAACATTTTAATTAATTTAATTTAATTTGATTAATTAATTAATTTTAATTAATTCTTCAAAGCCCTAAAATTGGTTTTATTCGTTATGTTTCAAAAAGGCTTCTCGTAATAATTAATTCCGTGAATACTGATAAACTTCATTTTTTTTCTCCTGTTTCCTGTTCCAATTACGCGACCATTTCACTAATCAGGCATTTCAAATGCTTGAGAATGTTTTTTTAAAATCAGGAATCAATATTTTTGATTCGGAATATTTCAGCTAAATTGCAAAAAATTTAGAGCAGATTTGTTTCTATCAGAGAGGAGAAAATTTTATTTCAAAATTCGCGCTAAAATGAGAAATTTTAAGTGAAATTATTTCGAGATCGAGAGTACCGATCCCGTTGAATTTTTAGATGGAACCATTTGGGTTAGAAATTTGAGAAACGTTTCATCAAATTTCTATAATTTTTATTCTCTGCCAGAAAAAGGTGAAGCTTCCTTTTTAAATGTCTATAAAGTATCGCAAAAATACTTACAATTAATATCGACTTGTATGGTTGACGATAGGGGAATCGATCTGTTGTTGTTCGTAGCGGTGCAGGTCAATTCGAGGTTCACGTCATCGCGTCCCAAATTTTTCACGAGTATCGCGCTTCTTATCACTTGATTTCCGACGCTCACGGTCTCGTTGTTGACATATTTTCCGTTACGGTACCAGGCGACGGTGGGTTGCGGTTTGCCTGCGGCGAAAATTAATCGATAGTACATAAAAGATTGTTTTTTTTTGTTTTCTTTTTTTTTTTCGAGTCCGGAGAGCAAAAAAAGCGTGATTTTTTATCTTACCGCCGAAAACGTCGCATAAAAGTTCGAGATCGTCGCCCTCGAAGTATGGACCGACAACTGATTTTCTTTTGACACCTTTTTTGTCCAAGATGACGATTTCTTGGGGTGGGACTGAAAAACACCAAAAAAAACAAAGTCAAAACGTTCTTTTTATTTGGTAGAAAAAAAAGCAGCGATTTTACATTATTCATTTTGAAACTCCTCATCGAGTTTTCAAAACATTTTTTGCTCTCTCGTCGGTGGCTGAAAAATTGAGCTGGACAAAGTGATTGAATGGGCATAGAATTGGTGGATGGAAAATTCTCAAATTTCGTAGCAAACAATGGAGCAAGATTAAACCTAGCAGATATCTACAGGGTGGTACAGGGAGGAGCTAAATCTTTTTCGACGTTGGTTCACTACCTTTGAAACATCGTTGAGCTTATTTCAATATCAGTATTGGATACGTGCATATTCAATGATGACGATGCGGGAAATAGATCAGAAATTGTTAATGAATTGGATAGATAAGCTTCGAAAGAATAAACGGATAAAAGGCCATGCACGAATCCTAAAATTCTAGAAGTTATACATATTTATTAATTGAAAATGATTAAATTCATGGTCAAACACACACACACACACACACACACAGACACAGTTTGATTAATGATTTTCCAAACACCCTATATACCGTTAATACAACGATTCGAATTTCTGTTTCGGGTGGATCGAACAATGAGGCTATTGTGAGGCCTCGGACGGTGGACTTTTGTTCACAAAATTGAAACACAAGTACATGGATATGCGATATGGGTTTGCTACGAAATATCCAAAGAGGCACTGAATTCCCTGCACCGCGCCTATGAAAGGGGAAAGCTTTTCTCGATAACCTGACAAAGCTTAGGATTCATTAAAGTTCCGGATAGATCGATCTCTCCATCATCGTACATCCTACATTTCCAATATACAGAGCATGAGATAAATTCCAGGCTGTGATTTGGCCATAACGATCGGAATGGCTTCACCGTCGTATAAAACATTCTAAAGCTTTGTTTATTATACTCGGTCAGGGCTTTCGTTGAGGACGGGGGGGAGGCACATATAAAGTCCCAAAAACGTTGTCGTCGCGACAGCGATATAGTCATTTTTCATCACCTTCGAATCATTTCTCTTTCTCTATTGGATCTTCTGGAGTAAAGTCATCGCGATTGATCGGTAGCATGCGAGCCTTAAGGAGGTTGGCTACACACAACAATGTTGCCATGTTAAAAGCATAGGAAAATTCGAAATGATTAGAATTTAATGAAATTTGGTGAGCATATTCGTTTGGATTAAATATGAATGTACAAATTTTTTAAGATTTTTCTTCTACATAGTTTTCGAGTAATTTAACGCACTAGAGTTTACATCCGTAAGCATAGGATTCTCATATATATAGGTATATCTTTTGCATATTGTAAACTTCAATTATTCGACGACTATGTAGACGAAAAATTTGAAAAAAAAAATTGTGTCATTGCATTTGATGCTAAAGAATGTTATCACTAAATTTTATTAAATTCTTATCATATTATGGTATGTAGCCATCCCCCTTAAAGAGCGTCGGTTCACGATCCAGTTTCAATTGGAAAAACATCAATTATGGTACATTTAATTTATTCTCCGTGTTCCATGCCAGAAAACATCAACGTTTAGTCTCTATACTATTGAAATAAAAGAAAAGAAAGCAGAGAAAGACAACAAAAAAAATATGAGTTTACATTATGAAACGAGTGAAATAGAGAGAGAGAGAGAAAAAAAAACGATGAACCTTTTGATTTCTCTTGGAGGAGAGAGAACGATTGTACGTTTCCATCATAATTGGAAAATTCGTTACGAACCACGTCGACCATCAATCTCATCACTCAACTGACCCGTAAAAGTATTCTGGCTCGGAACGTTGAAACGTTATTTCCTCATTGAATTATTTAATCAAAGATATCTAAAAGCAATATCCAAATGGAGATTAAGCTCTCGGAGCTTTACTGGTAATATTGATGAAATAATAATCAACTATTCGGTCAGAGAATTTTTGAGGTATACGCGTCTAGTTTTTTTTTTTTTCTTTCAACCACTCGAGAGAGCTTTCGGAAATAGCATTTTTAACATTACTCCTCTCCTAGTAGAAAATCGGATTAGAAAAAAAATTTTTTTGCCCGCATCCAAGAAATAAGGGAGCGATACGGTTTCTCTTTGATGAATATTGACGAGAAGCTTTTCCGGACCGGTCAAAGAAACCATACCGTAAGTAGTGACTCCGAGCACATGAAGAATTTCACCGAATCTGTTATGAATATAACAAATTCGAATCGTTAAGCTTGAAAGAAAGAAAAAAAAAAAACTATTAAAATTCTTGCAAAAAAAAAATTGCAGCTTTCCGAATACCGTTGAAACTCGTTATTTATTTTTAAATTCGATCGACATTGAGAAAGGGAAAAAAGACATCAATATTTTTTTATTCGTCATTAAAATTATTACGGAATTCACCATTTTTCATAATTGCTACGTCAATTATTATTATTTTTTTTCTTCATCTACGGTGGCTCAACGATAATGACTCGAGTCACACGATGGAGCAGATTTTTTAAAAAGGTATCTAAGGTTCGCGCTCGTTTTTATTTTTTCGGGCTTTTTACTTTTTCCCCGTGGCTTTAAAGGCCATTTGGCGTAAATCGGTTTACCGCAATTTTGTTTGTTTTTTTTTTTTTTTTTTCTTTTCGTGAATTGATTTTTCAACCAGGTTTTTGTCGAATATGGAGTACGTATTGAATGAAAAAAAAATATATATGTATAAAAAGAAGGCGAGTTATTCGATAAAGAACTGATTTTTCTCTCGCTCGTTCATTCGTTTCATGGACTCCAGTAAATTGTTGCGAGAACTGTAGAAAAAAAAGAAAAAAGAAAAAAAAAAAAAACGAAACAACCAGACACTTGGGCCACGACGATTGGTTCATTCGTTCGCGCGGAACTATCGATTTATCTTCACGTTTTTCCATCGTCCTCGTTGTCGTTTCGACTAGAAAGGGCGAGAGTACGAAACGAGTACGTACAAAGCTGCTGATGCTTCTTGAAGTCCGTATTGTCATTTCGAGGACTCCAGAAACTACAAGAGATCTTTGAAGAAAAATATAAATATATATATATATAAATACAAACTCATCCACGGGGAATTCTGAACGAAATAGCGAACTTCTTTGTGTGAGATCAAGCGAGCGTTCGTAAAAAAAAGAAAAACAAAAAAATTAGGGGATGAAAGAAGGTATGAGAAATACTTTGGTTTCTTTTGAGTGAGGCTTATTCAATCAACTTTCTGTTTATTTTTCATATATTTCAACCGACGGTAGAACGAAACAAAAGCGAGAGAATTAATCTAGCGCGGAGAAGCACATTGAAAAGCACGCGATCGTTGGGCGCCAATGTTTTCGAAGTTGGTTGATGAATAATCGTGGAAAGAAAAAAAAAAATTGATCCTGCACATCGTTGGATGAAAAATAGTCCAAACTTTATGAGGATCGGTAAAAAAAATGGGCAAAGAAATTTGAACGAAATCCTTAATTCGCGCGTATAATTGTCGAAGCAGATGCTGGAAAGACTGCAGCTGATTTCGGCTGATTGTGTTCGCGACTGGATTTCAGACGAGGAATTCATTGGCTGTACGCGTATATAAGAGGACTGGAATGGCCCGTATACGAAACGAGGAGGAAACTAGCTCGCTGAAGATGAGCACGAACCAATAAGACGAGAGTTTAAAGCATTTATAGTTGCTGCTGAAAGTAGTTGGATTTGTTTGGCAGAAGGAAAAGCGACGTTAACGACGAACGCAGGGAGAAAGGGGAGGGGGAGGGGGGAGTTTGGAGGAAGCAGGTTTCATAGGATTTTGGTTTTTGTGACCAGGACTAGAAAATGAGCAAACCCAGATTCTCGTCGTCGAGAACGTTGTTGTCCTGAAGTACAGGGTGAGATAATTTCCCTCATTTCAAAGTATATAGTTTAGCTCGAACACCGAACACGAGAAGGAAGTTTAGTCTGAGAAGCAGAAAGTGCTTCATCCCCTTTCGCACCCCTATAACGCAAATCGACTTAAAGCATCCTCCCCCCCCCCCCCTTCACCCCTCTGCTGCGCTCTTCTGTCCCGCCGTTCTATTTCTCCACATCACTTTAGATCTCACCCTGCGCTATCGCAATTTGAACTCGTAACGAAGTACATTTGACGTGGGGAGTGCTCTCTCGTTTGGGTTTGTCGTTATATACGATGCAAATTATCATAAATTTCGTTAAAACGCCGGAAAATCTGTGCCGGATATTCCGTATTTCTATAATATTATAGCGCCGAGTAACGAAAATCCTATTTAGCGTATATAGAAACCGTTCGGGGGTAGCGCGGTTTCGCATTTTTCAAAATTACGTTTCGATCTATCGTGCTTCATGTTTCGATCGAGTGAAAAAAAAAAGTAACAACAAAAAAGTGTTCAACATTTTATTTTTTTCTTCAGCGTTACCGTTGTTCGCTATTCTTTTTCTTCTTACTTCTGACATCTTTTTTAATGATGAAACATTTTCGAAGCGATGAAGAAAAATAACCGTGCTGGGGTGAGAAAATTTTTTTTTTTTTTGTTTGTTAAGCAGCAGCGTTGTACGCGGGATGAGGAAGGGATGACGGAGCGAATTCGACTAAAGCCGATGAATCTTCATGTAGAACGGGCTCGAGAATAAAATAATGATCCGCACGTGGGGGAAGAGTGATTGTCAATAAATTTTGGCCAATGACGATGAAACAAGTGTCCGATCGGCATTCGCATGCGGAAGGGAATTGACAGGTTATCACAAAATAAGAAATATTAGGGTGGACAGAGATTAGACCAAAAGCAGAGTTATTTATGAAATTCGAAATTTAGGATATGAAGCAGAAAACTAATAGATTGACTGATTTTATTAGGTTTTCGGTAAGCTTGAGACCTGCGATTTCGGGCTTTTAATGGATCCTCAATCAACATTTGATAAAATTTAGAATATTAATTTAAAAATTAGAATTTTAATTGCAAAATAACCGAGGGAAAAACCGTTTAATTGAATGAACTTGAAAATGACTCGCTACCGCAGTGGGAAATCGACGTCGTGAATTTGCCGTTTGAATTCGTTCGAACATTTTTTTCAGTATAAACAACGATATTTCAGGCAAAAATTTGACGATTATTCGTAAGAGAAATCAGTTTAAATGGGGATAAAAACGTACATGGCAAATAAGTAAAAACGCCGATTTTGAATTTCGGGACAAGTGAAGGGAAGACAGGGAGTTGTGGTTATAGGAAACGAGCTCGTTTGACACTTACGTACTCGTGGATGTGTGTATAAGGAGAAAATGGACGTGGAGAATCTTCCGCGAGCGTAATGTCCTTCCGAAGAGTGGCTGAGTCAGGATTTAGGGGAAAATGGTCGACAGCACCCTCCGTCTCTCTCGCCCCAACCCCATAACCTTCTTTACTTTTGTACTGAGAGAGAGAGAGAGAAAATTTACGGGAAAGTATGAGAGAAAGAACGAAGGGAAATCCCGAGTGATTGTGAGAGGCTCTCTCTTTTTCTGTGCCTTACAACGGGGATTCCCCGACGTCCTTCCCTCGGGACATAATTGCTTCGGCAGCAGCGTATCAAGCACAGCGACAGCAGCGCTCCTGGCGGCCTTTCACGAAAATTCTGATACCTCGTTCACGGGATACAGATTGAAAGAGAAAAAAATCTTCAGTAAAAGATATGCACATTTTTTTTTTTTTTTTTCATTTTTTAAAATTAATATTCAAAGTTTCCTTGGCTCTTGTATTCGTTGGATTTTTTTTTTTTTTTTTCCCTTAATCGAACATCCTCTGCATCTCGTGTTTCCACTTAAAAAAATTACAAGCTCTTCGAGGTATTGTTATAATGTTGTGAAAATGGGAGTAACGTTGAAAAAAAAAATAAAAAATAAAAATAAACAGTTCGTGTTGAAAACATCGTTCTATTTAGATTGAAATAGTTTTTCAGTTTAAAAAAAAATTTGGAACAAAATAAAATACAGTGGAGCTGTTAATTTATTCGAACGATCAATTTTAAAGTCGTTCTAATTTTCACATTTTCCCATTTATTGCTTTTCAATGTTATTATTTTTAGTCAAATATTTATCAGGTCAGTGGCGAACTTTTTTCTTCTTCTCGATAGCATGCACTTCGTCTCTACTTTTCATCTGAGGTTTCGAGTCTCTCGTTACCGTAATTTTATAGCTAAGTTTCGAGAAATTTAACGTTCGGCTAAATTGCGTTTGAATTACGCGGGCTTCAAACGACTAATCAAGAACTCGTGCAAGTGGGACGAACTTCAGGCATATTTATCTTTCGCTCTGTGACTTTTGAGATCTACCTCAATAAGGATAAAATATGCAAATCTCATTTACATATACTTTTCCGAAGTTTCATATATCGACGAAAAAAATGAGAGGTTTCTTGACGGCCATGTTTTTTTTTTTTTTTTTTTTTCTTCAAATTTCCCGTATCTTTTCTTGGACTTGAAAAACGGCGTGGAAAAATTCTCAAGTTTTACTACAATTGAAAAGAAAGTGAGTGGCGGCCATTTTGTTTCACTCCTCGAGCGAGGCTCGCCATTTCGTGTGTACTTCATTTTTTTTCTTCGGACTCGTTGAGAGCCAAATATTTTATACAGTCATCATACGTTCTTGCCATCTTTCATGTAAAGCAGCAGACGAGACTGCATAATGTCACATCCATGCATATATCTATACACACGACAACATTACGACGATATGGAATATTATATTTCAGGCATTTTTTTACTTTTTTTTTAACAACGTTTTTTTTTTCTTCGTTTTTCCAAAGTCGTGCTTTGAGGCGATGAGAAAAAGCTGGCATTGGGCATATACCGCATGGGTAAGGTTATGAATGTGAAAAAGCAGAGAGCAGCTGGATTCGTACAGTCTAGTGCATTATACGCGTACTCTGACGCGCATTGGTACGACGAGGAGATATATTCATAAAACGTTTCTTCGCTCTTACAACAGACCGGGGAATCCCCTATGAATGGATTTTTCTCGAATAATACGTAAAATGCGTTTGCGAGGTGAATTCTTTTGTGCCCGGCATCCTCGATGCCGAATAGGTGCCCCGATTAAAGAAATAAAATATTTTTTTTTCGTGTATTATAAGAAAAAAGGTATTTGACAAAAAAATATATAAGACTTTGTTTTTTTTTGTTTTTTTTTTGTCTGAAAATATTATACAATTAAATTTGATTTTTATCAAAAATAATGAGAACGAAGTAATTTCGAAAACTATTCATCCTTCGATCGATTTTCTTCATAGTTTTGCATCATCCGAATTGAGCCAATATATCTCGAGCACGTGAAGGAGAGAAAGAGGTATGGGTGCCGGAGCAGATATTAAATTAAATTATTATTTCATGCTCCACGTAGCTGGAGAATGACGATGAGAACGATCGGGCGTCTCAATGTGCCAATCAATTTTCCAATGCGTCTGACGGATTATACAACACGAATAACTTTCTCTGCGTCCACTGGATTTTCTCTGCTTCTTCCACTTCCTCATTCTCTCTCTCTCATTCTCTCCGTTTTCTTTTTATCATGTTATTTTTCATTTCAGACGATGCAGCTCGTGGATTGAATTTCTTGATATTCTATCGTGCCCGTAATACGTAACATCAGCGAATTTTTTCCATTTCTCCGTTCAACTCCACCTGTCCAATAGCAATGTATAAGTCAATTGATTTTATCGAATGACATTTTCAGCTATGAAGTATATCATTACGAGAGAAAAAAACAAAATGACAAACGAAATTTATTGGACAAGCGTAAATTGTTCAATAACGTAAATCAAATCGAAAGACCAAATGTTTTAAAATCAAAGAGTATCTCAAAGTGGAAAGAAACAGTTCAATAGTCGTCCATTAATACATCAGCAACAGCACAGAAATAGTAAAGTAATAGAAAAATAATGGTACACAGTAATAGTGCAGTAAGCAATAGGACAGTAATAGCACAGAGATTGAACGTCAACAGCGCTTACGGAAGACCGTAACAGTTAGGTATACCAATGGAGAAAAAAAGTATTGCAGCGATACGTTTATCTGGGAAGCACTAGTTACGTATAATAGGAAGCACTGATCGTACATCAATAGCTTTACAATAATGTAGTAATAATACCGTAATGGTATGTTGATAGTGGGTCGTTATTACAGTAGCTAAACTGTAATAGTATTGCAGCAAGAGAAACAATAAAAATTCAATAATAGCATAACAACGTACGATTATAATTGGTAAACTGTTGCTTCTCCATTGAAAATTCATGTATGCCTCTTAATAATATCAGTATTTATATAGTATACCGGTGTGTCGGAAAGGAAATTCGTATACAGCCCCGGAATCTTCGGTTACCGGTGGGAAACGTTTTATCCTACCAATTTGACTAACCTGCCATGTGTACCAAACGGGAATTTCCATTCCCTTTCTCCCATACAATCAACAACATTTACCTAACTCATCTCTCGTCAAGTTCGTGACGTTACGACGTTTCGAGTACGTGATGTTCTCACCAGAAACGTCTTTGTAAGATTTGCCCGGTATACGCGAGGACATCACATCGTAAATTATAATTCCCCGTGCGAGGAGAGAGAAATTTACGTATATATATATATATATATGTGTGTGCTCGGAGGATGCGTCTGGGTGAACGAGGTCTTGTTCGTCAAAGTAATGCAGGCCTTTCGTAGGCAAAAACCTCTCATCTCTATTGCTTGTGACACACCCCGGGGAATAAGCGCACTCTCCTTTACCACAACAACCACCCCTCGCAACCATTTTCCCTTAAACCAACCCCTTATGCACCCTCCTCTTCTCTTCCTCCGTCTCCCTTTCTCTTCCTCTTTCTAACCACACCAACGGAGTATCGGGAAGTGCAACGAGATGACGTAAAGACGACGAATCAAGCTGGGGCAAAGAGCCAAACTGGCGACTCAGCGCTGCATTCCCCCGGTCGAATAAATAAAGCCTTTCACGAAATTCTTACTTCCAGAGCTTTCATTCCTCGATCCGGTAACTTTGTGACTCTATCATGACCTCCCTCTACATACTGAAAACGAGAACCGATCGTACACTGTTCCGAGACAAAAAAAAACCAACAAACAAACAAAAGAACGAACTGAAACTTCGTCTGCTCAATCTTGTCTCGATGAGATAAAAGGCGTGGCTCGGGGAACAAATTTTTACCTCGTACGTTTAATGCGGTTGAGCATAGCTTTTCAAATGACATCCATTTTTTTTTCGACCAACGAAGGAAGGCAGTGACACGAGTTTCTTTTTCTCTCATTTTTTTCAGTATTTTTTTTTTTTCCTGCCACGCTGACTAATGGTCCTGAAAACCAAATACTTTGTTCCGTCTGTTTTGTTTAAATGTTAATGGGATCGATGTTCCAGTAGTCTTTGGAAAAGTAATCCTTTTCAGACTCTCTTTCAAGCTCGCTCGAGCTCACGTGAAGCTTTGAAATAAATAATTGATCGCGGTAAATGGTCTTGGCGAAAAGATTACGTAGAGATGTAGTTTTTTTTCTTTTTTTTTACCGTGGATTATGATCGAGTGCAGAGCTAAGTGTTTCAGTGGATATCTCTTTTCGATTGGCAGTTTAACCAGAGCTTGGCGAATTAAATCCTCAGTCAGGATTCCTGAATTACGTCGTTCGGTGTATCTTTTTATTTTTTTTCACTGATTCTAAATTGGTTATGCAGTGGGAAAGGCTCGTAAAAAATGTCTAGAAAGATAAAAAAAAGAGATAATAACTGCAGAACTATTTGTGCTAAGGTTGAAGGAAATAAAAAAAAAAATTGGCGATGAAAGAAGGATAAAAATGGTAGAAGCACTGGTGCATGCACAGATAAATTCTCATCATCGGAATCTCGAGCAGATCTTCATTCATGCTATCCAATGATTATTTTCATTCTGCATATGTACAGCAAGTACATAATATCCAGGTGTTCCTACATCGTGTGATTTCCATCGTTAACGATGAATATCGTAGTCCGGAATTGGAGAAACGTTGGATGGATAGATGGAAAGATAGATAGTTGGAAGTCAGTAGCGGTAAGAGTGGAAAAAGTCGGTGAGTCGAAACGGGCCAAGACGAGTGGACGGATTGAATAGAGATCCTTGGAACGGTTTCTAGCACCCGATCGATTCAAGTGCTCTTGGGTATCCTCCATGGCGGATGTGTAGGAATCCCCGGTGAGAGAATGTGGCTTATGGGCGAAAAGAGCTTTTTGCTACTAGTCTGGTTGATGCACTATCGAGAGACACACACAAACACTTTCCAAATTACGTACAGGTTGTCCCAAAATGTGAAGGGGATTTAGGGGCGGTTAGATCGTGAAATTCTTAAGAGAAAACTCCTTGGTAATTTTTTTCTGCGATGTATCGTTGACGAGATATTGAATGAAGCAGAGTTAACCATTCCGGCGTGTCGATGACGAGAAGTGGGCGTGGCGTCGTTCGCCACGCCCACAGCTCTCTAGCCGCAGCGGGGGGTAGTGGGCGTCGGGCCATGTATCGCTCGTTCCACGCGTCCTCTTTCCGGTGACCCGGATTGGCTACCGGTCGTTGTCAAATATATCTCACGAACGATGCATCCCAGAGAAAAATTGCTAAAGACTTTTATCTTCGAAATTTCACGATCTACGAAGCCTGTATATCTCCCTATTTTGAACGAGTCTGTATCATCGATAGAGAACTATTTTACAGTGGATACCACCCACCAACACTCGGTTCTCAAGAGTCTTTACCAACTTGCCGCTACCAGCTCATTCCATACTCTCTCATGCGTACATAGCAACCTGTTTCATGTGTATACGTGTATATATACATATATTCGAACAGGGCTTTACCTCCCTCGGCCAACTACCTGACCCAACCACTTGGGCAAACAGAAGGCGAAACCACGTGAGAATAGCTGAGCACACGGATTCTAAAATTACCGATAAAATTTGCGAAAACATCAGCAGCATTAGAGGGAAATGTTGATGGAAAAGGTTACAAGGTCTCGTCAGCAGCATACTCCCTCGCAAATGAGGTTTGTTGACCCAAGGTATTATATAATTTATGATCTCTTGTCATTGGTCATCCGGCAAGGTCACCAACTTCGGTTTAAGCTCTTCGGAAATTCGATGAGATTACCGGATCAGGAGTTTAACTTTCGTTCAGATACCTGATCCTTGCTAGAGTCTAAACTTCCTGATAAGTTTCGTTCCTATCGAACTCGCTGGCCACTGTAAAAGTCGCGAGTATCCATCGAGAGAGGTAACACCACCCTTGAGACTACCACAGATCGACACTGAGAGAAATGAATTCGTTAATTCAACAAATTTTTTGTTGGTTCAACAAATTGTAGCGAACAAAATGAAATTCGTTAACCCGAACGAAATTTGGTTCATTCGAATACTTAATTTGTTGGCTCGAATAAATATTTCTCACCACGACAAAAATATCGTTGAATCAACAAATTTTATTTGTTCGCCACGATTTCAAATTTTTTTCTTTCTCAGTGGATTAGTTTTCAACATTTGATTATGGAAAAATGGATTTTTCTCTGTTTTTGACAGGTTTCACGATGTTAATGAACCCATTCTTTAATAATAACGAGGAGAAACGATTCAGAAAATAAAAAAATAAAAAAAAATTGCCAAATATAGATCTCATTTCGGGGTGGTCACATGTGCGTTTTCCATGAACGCCCTTGTCCCTCGGGAGGTATAAACTTCCGTCGGAAATGGATTCTATGGACTACTTCAGAACTCCAGTTATTCGAGCGCAAAATCCATTAATTTTTTTTTTCCACCACAACATTTTATTCTTCTATTATTTCTTCAAAAGCAGTGTACCGTTATTTCTTACGCTATTTTTATTCACAAATCGATGGAAAAAGAAAAACGACAAATAAAAATACTCCCGTTGAATGTGTTAAATTCAGGAGGGAATGGGAGCGAGAATTTTTCTACAAAAGCTTTTCGTGTCACCTATCGATATCTCGGCGCGCGGGCACCCCATGGGATTTTCAACGAGAGTCCGTGATATAAAATGAGAAACACGAGTAGAATCGTGACTGACGGGCGATCAGGCGGATTTATACGAGCACGTTCGAGGAACGAATAAGAAGAGCCTCTGTACCTCAATACCATCTTCGAGATGAGAACATGAGAAAATCGGAGTCTGTGCGCAGAGGATCGAAATACGAGAAAAATAAGAGAACATAACGGAATGGTAAATCTTCTTCTTTGCATTCCGATCTCGCAGTTTCTCGCTTTTGACCACAGTTGTTGAGGAATATTGTCATTTTTTTTTTTATCAACAAATCCCAACGATCATAAATTCTTCCAAATGGTTGGATAATCGTAAAACAAAAAAAAATGAATTTTTTTTTTCTGCTAAGAGCGTAAGAATTTTTTTTTTTTTTTTTTTTTTCAAGATTCCGAAAAATTCTTGGCAATTGAAACCGTCCGGGAATTGCGACGAAGCATACCGAACCGTGTTTTTCATGTCTGACAAAGTGAGAAAGTGTTTGGTCACGATTGAGAACATACTCTGAGTTTCCTTTAGCGAGGGGGGGGGGGGGGGGGGGAGGGGGGAGAAAACGGAACAAAAAGTTTGCCGAATTTCTTTTACCGGGAAAAATTCTCTCCCATAGGTAAGGAAGTGAGTTCGTAGAGAAAGTCTGTACCTCGGAAGAAAAAAAAATAAAATAAAATAGAGAAAAAGAGAGAGAAGAAACAAAAAAAAAACAGACGCCAAGGTACCTTCTCGCGAAGAAGGAAAAATGTAACGTGTCCTGTGTATAGTTATTTCTGAAGATTCTACGGGATTTACGCGCCCGGGGTTTCCCGAAGTTATCTCGTCGAGATCCGGACCGGATTTTCTTTCGTTTTCTCTTTCTTCGTCTTGTTTCCCTGGCCGCCGATCTTTTCTCTTGTTTTCATCTTTTTATCTCGGTTCTTCGTCCTTTTCGTATATGTATATATTTTTTTTTTTTCATCTCCATCGCATCGCGCGAAAAGTTTGTTCAACTTTTTGCCGAGTCGAGTTGAATGGTAAAGGGACACGAACGGGAAGTGGAATAAGGAAACGTTAATTCGGGTAGGCGCGAGCACGAGACGACTCCAATGGTCTGAAAGAGTTATATAATAAAAATAATAACAACGAAGAGACACTGGATAAAAATTTTTGTTTTGTTTTTTTCTCTCGTTAAATATTGAACATTTGAATCAGCAGAAAACATGTTCAAATCGAAGGGAACGAAAAGGAATGATGAAAAAAAAAAAAAAAAAAAACAAAATCCATTAAGTATGAAATATTGGAAAAATCTTGTTGTTTTCGTATCCGAAAAAAAATGCACCCTCCTAAATTCGGCGAAATTGGAGTTGCCGAAGATAAGTTTGAGGCGTAGCAGGGTGAACTGGCCTTAAACTTAGAAGACCTGTTGACGCCTGTAGGCGTAGTGAAGAAAAGAAAATACAAAATCAGCATTCTATTTTTTTAGGTGGTAATCCGAGTGGAGAACGCGAGGGTGAGAAAAGAAGGTTGGCCGACAGGGCGTTAAGTACAGGAGGACATTGAAGGGTGTGAGTGAGAAGTTTGGCACTCGTTGCTTATTATCCCATCTCTTCAACTCCCGGTAATTCAGGGCTGGGCGAGAGGGGTATACGGGACTATAAGGGGGTTGGGGGTGGATAAAAAATTCTTAGGAGTTGAGAGATTGAATAAGTTTTCTACTGGAAAAGGCGGTTGTGAAAAAAGCATCCATGCGATCGATGCCCCCTTCTCTCTCTCTCTCTCTCTTCCCTTCACCGCAGCCCTCAAAAAAGGGGGTTGGGGGCAAACCATCTTAGGAACCCTGCCGCTGGTTAGCGTTAACTCGTTCGCGAAAAACGACTTTATGAGCCCGAAAGATATCTTTCCCTGAGAGCTCGAATAATAGTACGAGGAAGCTTCAAGAAGAGAAGAAAGAGAAAAGATAAGTGGAAGAGAGAGAGAGAGAGAGAAAGAAATAAAAAAAAAGAAAGGGAGGAAAAAAATGAGACGAAAAAGTTCTGAGCTGACGGAGAGAGCGATTCGGGCGAAAAAAAATTACCTACGAAATTGAAAGAAAATAATAAAGCAAATGGGGACGAGAGGGAGGGAGGGGGAGAGAGAGAGAGAGAGAGAGATAGGGTGAATGTAGGATGAAGATAAAACGAGAGAGGGATGAAGGATGGGAAAATACTAAGGCACACTGGATTCCAACTACGAAGATGAAGAGTATTCGACTGAGGAAAAAAAAAAAAAATAGCATGGAAAATTGTATTTCTAGAGCGAACAATAAATACGACCTGACGAACAAATAAAACAAGATGAAAATAGTCACAAACGCTTTTTCCTGTTCTGCTCTTCATCGAGTGGAAATAATGCATTATTTTCGCTATGCTTCTGCGCTTCTTTGATGTAATTGAAAGTCAAATGGTCAAAAGGTGAAAATTTAAGCATTGATTATTATTTTAATTTAAATCAATTGCTTTATCATGAACAATATTTTGTCTTCTGATGGCAAATTAATTGCTTCCTAATTAAATGATGCGATAAAATTTGATCAATATTATGTCGAGACACATTATTAAATAATTTTTATTCAATGTATTTTTATATTCGGTTACATTATCATAGAGCAAACAGATAACAAAATCGTGCGCGCATGAAAACATTATTTTCATTAGTATTTCGACGGAAATTGTACGTTTCAGATCGGGATGAGTTTGAACGAGAAAATATATACATAATCAGCTACCCGTACAATTCTTTTTTATTTCATTTTTTTCGAAAGAGTTTCCACAAAAACATCGAGACAATAGTGGCGAAGAAAAGCGCAGATAAACAAAAAAGGAGAATTGAAAATGAAGGCTGCGTCGAAAAATGATACATAGAATTTTTTTATTTTTTTTTTAATCCAAACAAAGAAAAGAAGAAACAATTAATTGTCGGTACGGTGAAGCACTTGTCTGAAAACGTACAAGAGTCCATCGTGCGAATTCGTTAAGTATACTCGTACGTACAATACGACATATGGTTTATAGAGGGCATTGCACCGGTATGGGCAATCGTACACAATGGGGGGTGAAAACAAAAAAGGAATAAAAAAGTGAACGAAAAAAAGAGGACCTCGAGAAAGCACGATGGCGTGAGTCAAGATTCGCTATTCTCCGGGCCAGAGCTTCGGTCGTATATGCCATTGTTAATTGGATTTTTTTTTCTTCACCCTCGAACTACTCATCCTCCATTTTCCTTTCTTCCACGTTCTTCAGCATATTCCCTCTCGCTCTCTCTCTCTCTCTCTCTCTCTGCCATTTTTTTCTGTCTCATTTTTTTTCCTTTCCACAATTTTTTGTTCTCTCTCTCTCTCTCTCTCTCTCTCTTTCCTTCTCGTTCACTCCACTTTGTAATTTGTTCATCCTCTCTCCCTCATTTTTCCTTTCCAACCCCTATTCTTCACTCTTATTCCATCCCCTCCACTGGCTTTTTTCCTTTTCCTTTTGATTCTCTCCCTGTTTTTTTTTTTAACTTACTTTTCCCTCTGCGTACACACTTTTCTTCCGCCATTTTCCAACCTCCCTTCGCCTCTCGTTTTTTTTTCCGCCTCCACCCAACCCTTTCCTTCGCAGTCTCATTCGCGATCCCTCATTGTCTTTCTCTTCGGCTCCTCGACTCGGCAACCCGTGTGTTTGCCCTTTTTTTTTTTTGTTCTTTCTTTTCAACTGTGCTATTCTAAACTTTGTACCGACTCCAGTATATTCCGATTTTTCGTATTTTTGTTAAATACACCACCCGTCTGACGCTTCGAACGGGTTCCCATTTACCTTGTCGCAATAATTCACGGCTGACATATTTTTCGCGTTCCCATAAAGGTGGGAGGCAACGGAAAAAGGTGAGAGAATAACAGAGAAAAAAGAAAGAAAAAAAAAAAATAAAAAACAGTTTTGCCGCGAACAAAATGACTCGCCTCTGGCTTGGCTTCGAGCCTCGACTCGTATTTTCATCCCGTTGCTTCACTAAGCTAAAATACTGTCGAAGGAACAATCGCAATGCCTCGTTGAGAATAATATTTCAAGAAAAACAACCGCGCAACCGACACTCTGTACGTTAGTCCCTTTTTATCATACCACTGTTTCTTCACTTTGGCTCATTAACGTCAAGAATGTTTATCATGTATGTAAATAACTCGTCATTAAGAGGGAATAGTATGAATGTACACGAGTGAAGGAAAAATTTGCTCATCGCGGTGTGAGCCAATGTTTTTAACGTTTTAAATTAACGTGCCAAGTTTCATCAGCAGTCTCGTCCTGTTTGCAAGAAAATTAACCTCGACGTAATAGTTTCGAGATATATTTCTCGAGATCATTCGATCGCCACAGCTTCATTGCTCGAGAACGGTTAGTTTGATCAAGTTATCTAGTACCATATCCGAGAACGGTAGGGACGAAGAAATGACCTTGAGGAAATTTCACGAGGTAATACGGTTGCAACTGTTCGTAGCTTCGACCGTAGGTTCCGATGCCGAGAAACGATGTAACGAGTTTGCTCAAGTCATATCCTACGGATTTTGAGGAGAATTCTGGCCAAGAAATGGCCTTGAAAAGTTTCACGGGGTCAAATAATTACGCACCATTTTCGAGAACACACGAAGGTCGAAGGAATGAACTTGGAACAAATTTGTTAGAGAACATCGATCGCACATTTAACCTCAGTTTACCGTGTCAGCGATAATAATGATTACGATGACCTTAACTCACCTATAACGGTCAGGTTGACCTTGGAATTTCTGGTCTGTCCGATCTGAAAGTCCACGCGACATCTGTAGATTCCTGCGTCCTCCTCCCTTATCTGATCGACTCCGAGAAGAGCAGGTTGTTTGTTCTGTAGGAATGAGGCACGGTTGGAGAATACCGTATTGTCGGACCATCTCTCGGCGACCCGGAAGTCACGACCTCTCGCGTCCAGACTGAAAATATCCGGTTCGGGATTGTTAGAACAGCGTCCACTTAATTGGATCCTGTGTTTAATTTCTCGTTCCCTTCATCATTGTAACACGCCAATTTGCACCCACTCGACGAAACGGGGTCACCAAATTTTTAGGGCTGCCTTATCGATACACGATCTTTTTTCAGACCACTAATTATATTTTGTTTAAGCAAAAAAGACGTCGATAACGTTTAAAAAAAACGAATGAAACTTTTATTCGTTTTGACCAATTGGGTTTGTAGTTAAGTGGACTTTGATTAGGTTTTAAGCTTCGCTAAAAGAAGAAATTAACCATTTTTAAATCATCATTATTTTTGTACATCTCGTTTTTTTTTTTTTTTTTACCGCGACTTTTATCTTCGCGAAGGGAATATAAACTCCAGATGAAATACGATAATGATCCCTTGTAATGGTGAAGAGGAAATGAGATCCCTGATCGAAATAGGTCCAAAGAGGATATAAAACAGGAGGTAAAGAGGTGAAGATAAAAAAAAAAAAAGAAAGAAACATGGAACATGAGCTCAATGACATCAGCGTGTCGCCACGAGGTCCAAAGTCCGGGCGTCATAAAGACGCTGAAATTGATGGGGAAGAGTTTAAGTCGTCGAGGTAAGCTCACCGGATGTCTTGACGTCGTCGAGGCTGCTCGTTTTATCCGAGATGAAAAGTTACCGTTTGCGATAAATCTTCACTCCAACGGGTTATTTTCGTGTCGTTGGAAATGATCGGATGTAGGTTTTTATCGTTTGTTATTTTTTTTTTTTTTTTTTTCTACACGAAAAATAAGTGTAGAGGTCACAGTTAAGGTCAGTGTTCGGGTCATCTTGTACACACGATCGCTCTTGAAGCAGCTAAAGATCGTTTGGACGTTATCAAGGTCGTCATTAGACCGTTTTACGACCTTTAAATAACCTCCATCTACTGTTAGCTCCAGACTTGGTAGGCATCTTGAGATTTGGATTGATAAACTCACCTGTACACGGACGTATCGAGGTTATCACGATACCAGAGCACCAGATGAACCGAATCTCCATCGTGATTGGTCGAAATGTCACATGGTAGGTAGGTGGGCTCACCGACGATAGCAACGACGTGAGAAATTGGAACTGTTGGCAGAAAATAAATTAGTTGAACGTTAGAATATTAAAATTTCAGAAAATTCATCGACCCCAAAGAAAATTAAAGTAATCTCATTGGAAATAACGGAATTCACTCACACAGATAATGATATTTAGGAACAGGAACGAAAACATTTATTGAATATTTTTGACAGGAGAAACGTTCACCCCTAAATTATTTTGAACCGGTTGGAAAAGCGTGAAAAAATATTCCTGTTTTTTTCCCTTGAGTTCTTACCAGGCAGAACACTTGTGTAATAAAATTTGCAATTCTCCAGTTATATTCATTGTGAGTTGATAAATTCACGTGCAACGCTGCGGGATTTTCTACGTGACAGTGGGTAATGGTCCTACATACGTGTTAGTGCGACCGCGCGCAACGTAGTAAGCAAGACGCTATTGTACACTTGGAGGGACTCCTAGCCCCGTAGAGTTACGGGTACATATAGTTTTGAGACCATGTCCCATCCAAGGTGTACATACTCGTTACTCGACGCGTCGCAAGTCAGGTGCACGAGCGTTAAACTGACAGCTTGTGGCAAGACCGTAATGTGGTTTATCAAGCGAGCATAATGTTGATATAATATAACCCTTGTGAGGTGCTCTGTCTACTTTGGTCCCTCCTTCATAACACATTTTCAGGTGACGTTCGATGATCTGAGAAAAGAGCACATCTGTAACTTGATTCGATCCAAGTCCTTTTTATGTCTATACAATGATAATAACGTGTAAAGGATAAGAAAAACTATGTTGAAAAAGAGCATTGAAAATTATAGAGTTCTTCGATTCATCAAGATCCCAAGCGTTATCCAGTTTTGGCAGATTGGAAGAGTTATTCAAGTTTGATGGCAGCTCCAAATTTAGGTAAAATTTTAAATTTTGTTAAGTTTGGTAAAAGTGCTATCAAGTTGATCACAGTGCCTCGCAGATTCTGAAATCGTGTCGATCCTGAGTCAACTTGGAAAATCAACTCAAATTTGAGCAAAGTGCCGCTAGGATTTTGGAATCCCTAAATGTTGATCTCAAGTAAGCTTGGAGAAATTCAGTTTTACAATTCAACAGAACACCATCGACATCTGAAGATCATGCAGCCAACGGTACCTAAAAGATTTCGTGACAATGTAGGGAAACGTCATCATGTAAAATAAGATTTACAACTCCTGCACCAGGGATCCTGGATGATTTAAGCAGGGATCCACTGACCAATAATGCACGAGACACATGCATAACAGTGGATAATGAATAGCTCCGGGTATATCCACCATCCAAGGGCATCCTGGCAAAGCAATTTAAGGAACGTTTCTATCAAGCAGTCGCACGAGAGTCTGTGGCATTATAATTGCGTGATACATCCGTTACTACAAAGGTAAGTGACGCTAAGCTAGGAAGCCCTGTTGGACAGTCGGGTGTCTCGAAAGTTTTGATATCCTCGAACGTGGCGTTGGTCCGGCGGGATGGCAGGCTACCTTGTGTGGCTTTCTCTTCATCCCTCGGCAACTCATGTGTTTGTTCGTTTATCTCACTCTCTCACTTTGGAACTGGCCATAAATGCAAATCGATGCAATCCGACTAGTGCACAAGGGCACTATGCAGATATATGGGGCCACACTTTGTGAAACTGTTCGGAGCTATTGCCGAGGAAGCCATGGCGTCCCTTTGTGTATGTAGGTACCAAGCCCTGTCAGCCCGTATGTTAAGCCCTGCAAAAGGGCTAAAGGGGTTGTTAGCCCAGGCTTTCCCTCTCTCTCTCTCTCTCTTACTCTCTTGCTCATCCCACGAAGCTTCCCAAGGATGGTCCAGCATCAAGGCCAACATCGGCAATACCAGCAGCCAACGCGTATGTTAGCATTTTGTTGGAGCATTAGCTTCTCGTCCGGTTGAGCCACCTAATCTGTATACCCATTGTACACACGTCCCGAGACCTGATCTGCTCTCCCGATTAAAAAGGGATCTTCTAAATTGGAATACTTGATCACTGCTTCACTCATATGTAAATCCTAACAGAAAGGTTCTATCGGAAATAACTTCCATGGCTTGCTCACCTCTCTTAACAAACTTGTCCTCATCTGGCTCATTCTCTGGTACAGAATTAACAAACTCCCCAGGAAAGTCTACTCGGTTTCAAAGCTTTCAACTGGGCTTTTGATGCAATCGATTTTTCCAGTGGGATCAACTTTTTTGCAGTTTTAGGTTGTCCAAAACACTTTGATCTTCAGTTACAATGATTTTTCTACTATCTAGATCTGCCTTGCATCCTCGTATTCCAGTTCACAGTATGAAGCGTTTTCAAGGACGCGTTCACAATTGTCCGGTTCAAATAACCATGTTAAAAAACGTGAAAAATTAAGCAAATATGTAATAATGTTCCGTAAGGCATCATAAGCTTTTTCGCCGCGTGTTTACGTAGCTCAATGCATGAACATTTTCAAAATCTCACTTTTTTCCCTGGGAACATGCAATACGATCGCATAACCAGGCTGCATGTACCTTCGTGAAATAATACTCCTAATTCTCGGTAACAGATTCAGCCTCCAGGCGCTGTCCTTCAGGAGGTAATCGATAAATCGATAAATCCTATAAATAATCCGGATTCACAACTAGATTTGCTTGTAGGTATGTATGCACTGTTCTAGACACATACATACGGAAGCGGAGATACGCATATTGACTCTGTACACAAAACAGAGAAGGGAACGATCCGGGGAGAAAGGGAGAGAGAGAGAGAGAGAGAGAGAGACAGCGAAATGGTAAACACACGTCGATATTTAATGTAACTATATGACGACTCGAAAATATTTGCATTGGATCCAGGATCCAGCAATTCATAAGCTGTGAATAAATAAAATGAAAATGTATAAAAATCTCTTTTGCCTTTGATAATGAATAACTTGGTAATTTATTTTTAAATTGAAATAAATAAAATTTCGATCGTTAATCCAAGTCACTCGCGGTGCTTTTTGTATTTATGGACACTGCAGGAAACATCGTTAGGACAATTATACTGCGTATTACGAACCAAATTGTGTTCTTTCAGAATTTGAAAAAAAATCGACATATTCTGCAAATGATTCTATTAAATTTGCACGTGGCATTTTTGCGCAAAAATAATGTCCCCTGGTGGTCCTCATAAATAATTTACTTTTATGTTGATTTAATTTCGTGAAGCTTTTTGAACGGGTAAATACGAATACGAAATAGATTTATTAACGTGGATCGAAGGGTTGTGATAGGACCATTATCATTAATGGATTTATCGCGAACGTGAAATATTATTTGCCTTCGGCTCGAACCGGGCCAGTCTACCCAGCCATGTACCATTTTAATTAATTCCTGTCATATTTTTCCCGGGGATTTTCTTTCCACCCTTATATCACGTGTATTCCTGGCAGTTATTTTTTTTTTTTTTTTTTTCTTACGCCTCGACCCTTCGGTCTCGTTTACTTACGGCCCAGGAATATTAAATAAAAACATGTACGTGAGTATCTTATATATTTAATGGAAATACGATGTCTCCGAGAAAAATTCCATCTCGTGATGGGTGAAAAAGCTGAGATGCATAATTGATGCGATCTTAAATTGCCGAATTTTTTAAAAATATTGGAAAATGATAAAATGACAAATTTATTGTGATTCGTGAAACGAACTTTTTTTTTCATTTATTTATCAATGCTGTATAAAAGTCAGAGGGACCACAAAGAAAAAAAAAAATTTTGCTAACACGGATAAAATTATTTTACGAGCCGTGAATATTGATTATAATCACGGTGAATTATACTTTTAATATGATTTTTTCTCCACTCGAGCGACGAAGACGACAAAGTTACGAGTAATTTTGCATAAATGAAGAGCCACGAAGAAATTCCCTCGAGCCTTAATCTCTTTATGCAGTTGGATAACGAAGCAAACGCCCCAGGTCGAAGTGGTCAAGTCCTTTGGTGCCAGAAACTTATTTAAATTTTTTTTCCTTTTTTTTTTTTTCGACCTCATAGTGAACGAGAGTCATCTTAATCGTCGTTTTTTCTTCTCTTCATGGAAACAGTCTTTCAGCAAAATTTCCAACGGTTTTTTTTTTTCGTTGAATATAAAAAATGTCATCGTATTCATTTTCGGAAATGATGGCTTTAAAAAACCATTTGATTTCTGAACTAACAGTTGATGCGTTATCCATACTTTGTGAAATTTTCACGTCTCTGAAGTCAACATCGAGCCATCAAATTTAAGGAGAGAAATCTCCCCCTCCAAAAGAAAAAAAAAAAAAACCAAAGATTTCAGCGCCAAGAATATTGCTATTGGTATAAAAACAAATCGGTTCAGATATTCCTCGGAACGGTCGTGGCCCATGTATTTTGAGCTGAAAATAAATGACGTCATTGCGGAAGTAGTTGCGGAATTATTCTCGATGTGTTCGGACGTAGTTAAGTGACGATATTTCGATGCAAAATGGCGATAGGATATTGAGGAAAAGTCAGGCGTTCTCTCGTGGTAGCTTATAGTAGTGGAAATAGTGGTAGCTTTATTGGGTTGTGTGTGGCCCGTGAGAGTCGTACAACAGACGGGGCCGGAAGTTTGCCTTCCGAAGTTTCGAGAGGTCAATGTATACAGACACACGCACGCGTACACACATGTACAAAAGAGTCACACATAGGCTCACAGACATTTACGCACATGCACAAACTTTATCCGGGCTAACGTAATTGGATCGGGAGAGGTTTTGAGGGATTAGAATTTCGGAGAAACGAAATAGCCCCTGCTGCGGTAGTCAGTCTCCGCGAAGCTTTCCCCCTTCTCCTAAGTAGAGAAATACAGTTATAGGTCAGACATTAAAGGGGATTCCCCTGACCGGCAGTTGGGACTTCCGTGAGTGGTCGAAAGAGAGATTCTATCAAAGGCTATATACGGATGCAACCAGAAATGACATAAACTCCTCTCTGTATCTCCCTATGTGTGTGCGAGTGTGTGTGTGTGTGTGTGTATGTTTGTGGCAATCGAGTTCTTGGCGCACCGGAGAAGAGCTTCGACAACTCGAATGACGCAAAGCCACCAGGTGAAGCTTTGCCAAATTTCTCTTGCTCCAAACCCGAACTCTTCTCTGTCTTCCCCCTCTCTTTTAAGCATTGAGAGATAAATTCGGCAATTCTCAATGGTTGATGTGTGGCACACAGGGAATCCTATTGCAACGTCCTTTTGGTGAAATGAACTTTGTTGGTATCCCTCAAGGGAATCGGCAACCTGTTTGATGCTTGCATTCTCTGGTTAACTCTTCACAAGCTGTGGGGCGGCCGCAGAAGAGGATGAAAAAGAATACTCGACGATTTTTACTGTGCAGAAAGCTTGTGGCCTTTCCTCGCGTTAGAGATACAAGTTAACGCTGATGCGGACTAATTTAAATTGTACGAATTGGAGCTTGTCCGAGTCAAGTGCTACCGTGTCGTTAGATCAGAGGTCCTGACCTCAAAAGTGGAACTCCGATCCTCGCGCGGAAACAGCGAGTGTTTATTCCACGTCTACCCCGCCGCCTGCTGAATATTAAAGAATAATATGGCCTCTGAAATTGCGGTCGTTGCATAAATGAACGCAGACTCCAGCTGCACTTTGCAGTACAACAATAATGAATGAAGCAGCATTTAGGATTGTGTCGCAGCGACTAATTCATGAAAATGAACGGTACCCAAGAGCTTCATCAATCAGGACACACGGTCAGGATTTCGTGGCCATTTTCACGGTAATCCGGCACCATTCCGAGTGGCACGATGAGTGCAAAGTCTGATCCTTCGGTGGGATACTGCGCAGACCCAAGTATTTAATCGGAACGAATTTCAACTAACTTTCTCGTCGTGAACATATCCGAACCAAGATAATACTCAATTCGTTCTGGGACACGTCACGTTTGTTCCGAAATACCAAAATACCAGGCCGAAAGCTACGGTGCACCAGCCAGCATACGCTGAGTTAGCCCAGGTCGATATCGCGCTGTGACCATGCACCGGAGCAACACGAGCTCCATCTACACCACCACCATGTATTCTTACCGCCACCACAAAATATTCATAAACTACCGCAGTGCGAGGTGATAAAAAATTTATTCGCATTAAACAAAAGACAAGTGGACGATACCTGATATTCAACAATTACTGTGAGCACACAAAGAAATTACATTGTTCTCTTTGCCATCAAGCATAACGCTAATGAACAAATGGAATGAAACAAAAGCAGTCGACAAGTCTCTTGATTAACGATTGCGAATCGAAAATTCACACCGAATTAATAGATTTTAGTTGAAAATGGTATAATCAACTTGCAGAAGAGATGAGGATTTTCAGAATGGTGATCGTAATGAGAGACTGCGATGGGATCCGATCATTCGTACACAATAATGAGGGTTGAAAAATAAAAATAATTCTACTTTGTTAGCGGATCTAATTTTCATTGACTGGACGACGAATGGAGCCATTGTTCGGATTTACGCGCATTCGTGATGAATTTTTTTTCTATTGAAAATTTACAATGGCTCCCTCTTTGATGTGCACGGCCAATAAATTTTTGCGAAATAACCATGAGACTCGATTACTTGTACCGGAATTGTTCGGCTCGCTTTTATCTTCCAGTTAATTAAATTCTTCGGCGATACGATTTCGACACGAATTAAATTTCTCCTTGTATATTTTTGTCAATCGAATGAAAAAATAAAAATAAAAATAAAAAAAAATAAAGTCAATTACTCAGATGATATTTTTTACCGAAATGTTTGAACAAAATTAAAAAGTGCTGGGACTCGGGAGTTGTATATGTACGATCGCGAATGAATCGAGGATACAAAATCAATGACGTCGGCTTTGGCCAAATGCAATTCAACGACGAGACTAATTCGCAGCTCGTGCATCAGAGCGCTCGTGTTTTTGTGGCACAAGCTCGTGCGAGAGTATAAAGTAGCCGCGCCGGGGTGTTGGGCGAGCAAGAGAAATATCCAAGGAGTAACAAAAACAAAATCCCTCTTGGCTTCGGTACAGCAAACTGGGAACCATGCAAATTAACGGAATGAACCTTTACGTGGCGTGATTATCTCTCACTCTTCTTCGTTCTCGTATTCAACCTCTTTTCCACCCTCAAATTCTCCTCCTTTCTCTCTCTCTCTCTCTCTCTCTCCTCTTGTCCGTGGTCACAGTTTCCCTTTGCACGGAGCTTCGGAATTGTGGGCGGGAATGACGTTGCAGGATAGACTACCTAACGAATGGGCTGTCAGTGTCTGTGTGCGTGTGTGTGAGTGCAAACGTGGGCGTGCGTGTGTGTGCGCGCGTCTGTATATGTGCATGTACGTTGCTATGCGTGAGAATTCATTTCTTTGTACGCATAGAAACTCTGGCACACGATGCGCCAGAACTCAGGCACACGAGCACGGGCTCACAAACACCCGTATATATAGCAGCACGCAGGTCAAAGCACACAATTAGAAGCGCACGAATACGGACGAGGACACACCGACGCGGACGAACACACAGACGAACGATCTCTTAAAATGCACAGCCAAAAGCACACAATTAGAAGTGCACTAACACGCACGAAACACGGCTACACAAACACGAACAATACTGTGAAAAGCACACAATTAAAACAACACGTTCAGGACATTCACACACTCGGCCACCAACGAGCAGATACTCACGGACACGCGCGTACACAATTCTAAGGGTAAGTAGTAGCAAGAGAACAGAACGTCGGGCATGGAAATGCAAAGCACGAAATTTCGCCGCTGGCCATTCTCCGCGCGAACCGAATAATACAGGAACGAAGTGGCAGAGGGGAGAAAAGGGGACGTTTTGGAAGGGGATAGAGGATGCTGGGTACGGTACAGAGAACATGCACGCTCCGGCAATCTACATATCTGAGTCCTTGCCCAGATAGTGAACACTGTCGCATTCATCGTATAGATGTAATGGCTGCTTTATTACCATTGGATACAGCTCGGCTGGAATCTTTACAATGTAATTCATTCCCATAGAGAAACTACCAAGATCCGACGAATGTCAACGCTGAAGGTCGAATTTACTTCACTACGTGGCGTCACGAAGCACACAGCTGCACGATTTACGAAGCCGTTGGAACGTACTTTAGTGTCCTTAGTTATCGTTCTGATGTGATCAAACGTTAGGTACCACGAGGAGGATAATTGAGGTGATCATGTACGACGGAGGTCGTATCATCGAAACGACCATTTCTCTATTTATTTTGTAGTTTCTTCTATTCGGACCTTGTATAAGTTTTGACATTAAAAGATCGACCACCGTAAGAACCCAATCGAAATATACTTCGGGTTCATTCAGCGGCGACAAAACAGCGTTGTGTGTTGGTTACCAAAATGGCGTCAATATTATCACGCTACCAAAAGTAGCGTTACACAAACACTTGGCCTCGTTCAATAACCCAACAGAGGGGCAACCATTGGAAAATACATTTCAGCTGATTGCTGTCGTTTCCACGAAGAGTGTCACAGCTTGCAGCAAAACGTCGAACAATAAACGTACGACTCCTTCGACCGTGAAGAAAAAAAAAAAAAAAAACAAAAAAACAAAACAGGAATGAACGAACCGTCAGTGGAGTGAGCCACGGTGCAAAAGCAGGAAGATAAATAAAAAGCGTGCACTGGAAAAGGTTCTCGTTGTATTGCGAGTGGAGAAATTGCGAGCTAACTGATGGGAAACGAAAAGTGTGTGTGTGTGTGCGCGCGCGCGCCTGTATAGTTCTGCCATAGGTATTGCACCGGTCTGTATGTGCTTGTACAGAACCTGAAGAGCGTGAGCTTGTGTTTTGCCGTTGAAATATCGCGTGCACCCTGTCCCTCCCCGCTCACCGGCTACCCCATCCTCCGGAGGGTTCACAGTAGTTACGTGGTAGGTTGGCGTAAGGCAAAAGTGGAAGGCAAGGGTGAAAGGCACGTGTAAGCTCGCTGCTTGTACGTGAGAGTGCCGACTTAAATCAGTGGTCTCCCATACCAAAAAGCATGCTCCGCTTCCTCGCTTCTCTGCCACACTATACAGACTCCATATTCGTACACATGTATACACGACCCTATAAGTAAAAGGTTTACTGCGGCTTGTGAATTTGTTGCTGAATTTTCCGCTACTCCTCATCCTGCCCTCGCGTGCTGGTCTCGTGCTCCGCAGCAATGTTCCTCAACCCCTAAATACGTATGCAACTTGATACTGAGGTTGGAACGCATGGAAAAGAGAGGGCCATTTCGTTGGCAACCAGAGCCCCGACTCTTGCACTCGAGGTCAAGAAGGTACTCGTGAGGAACGCTCGAGTCCTTCCTAGACAAACCGCAGAGAAAAATGGTATCCATGGACAGGGTAGAAGAATTTTTTTTTGCTTTCATATATACAACTTTCTCGAAGCTTTTCGCTGAGAGCGTTGTTCCAGATTCGAAAATGTCTGTAGGCTGGATTTTCTGGCTGGACGTTGATCCAATGGATATGCTGCGGAAATAAAAATTAAAAAATGCTCAAAGTCACTCCCGAGGTTCACTTTGCGCTGATCATTCTGCTTCAACTGCTCAGCCAGCATCAAAATCATCCCTGCCGAGCTTATTGAAGGTTAAATCGATTCTGAATGAGTTCGAAAAAGTCCAGGCTTACTTTGGAAGGCTTACTTTAACCCCAGATGAGCTCATACCCGCCTGAGCTTGCCCAGGGATTATCAAAATGTACCCTACTCCTCTGGGGCATAAGTTGGTCCAATAAAAAGATAGACTTTTCTGTTTTTCTGTGTTTTTACTTCCTGCTTATACTATTTTGCCCCGTTATTTTTCTTAGCTATCTCATTGTTGATATAACGGAATAAGGAATCGAGATAAATGAGAAAAAAGTAGAGATGTTCCCACGTATACACGTGGTGGCACTCGGATAGGACAACGACAATCAACTGGAGTTCACGAGATCTTCCAAGTCATCTAGGATCTAAAGATATTCCAGTTCTCGTAAGACCTTTCCTTTCCTACTTCTTTTATCCTGTGTTGCTACAACGCCCACGACTACACCAGCACAGCCTTCCGCGTTTTATATATTATTACTTTCGAAGAAGGTAAGAGCTGTAAAGTGGAGATGGTCGCTGCCACCAGCGACGACAATGTCTTCTCACTTTCCTCGTTCACTGCTTCCTCATGGCTGTAGAACCTTAGGCCGTATAAGAAAAAGGTTGAAGGTATGGAACAGGAATCGCACATCCAACCAATCCTATCCCCAACCCAAAGAACATTACGGGAAATCACCCTATTCCGAGCTTTCGTGGCCACGTTCGCGGTAGAGTAGTAACATCAACTCTTCTCTCCTTTCCACTTTTAGTATATAACGTACACACACTCTTACCAGACCGAGAGACGTCCTCGATAATGAAAAATGAAAGAGCCCTTTTCGAAATGGAATTGCTCGAGAAAATGGGCTTGCCAGATGGAAAAGTCAACGGGTTTCAAACTTACAGTATGGAAACATTTAAAGATTCGTTATAACGGATCTTGTCTCAATTTCTGGAAAAGCTCATCTCAACAATTTTTTTCTTCTTTTTTTTTTTTTCTTTAATAAGAAAAGCCTAGTGAATCTTTCAAGAAAAAGTTCAATCAGGAAAGGGCTAAAGCGTTTCGTCCGGCTCGAACCACTCGAAACTCCTGACGGGGGACTACTTTGAACTTTTCAAGTTTTGAGTAGTTCTACCATATCCGATCATTATAACCGATAAATTATTTCTATTATCGACGAATAAACTGTTGAATATAGACTCACCGCTAGTAACAAATTAAATGAGATCAAAATTCTCGTAGAATTATTTAAGCATTTTTATTTTTTCAAACATCTAAACAATTGGTTGAAAGTGGAAGAGAGAATTTCCGTGTTAAATTTTTCATATCCACACTGAGAGTTACGAGGGAGTATAGTTGTATAATCCGTACGAAAGTAACAGCAGTAACAATAATAGGGTAGTGCATGTAAAAAAGTCTGTAGTTGGAGGTGCCTTGAAATCTCTGTTCCAACGGTTGGCTCTACATGAGAGAGGCCAGTGTGCTAGCAATTTATTCGATAGCGGACCTTTTCACGGAGAGTTTTCACTGGACGGAAATTAAAACCGGGTTGTTTTAGTGTGCCGGAGAATATTTTTCCCTTTTTTTTTTTTTTTTTGCAAGCAGGAGTCCTCATGGTGCCGAGGGGTGAGTTTCTAGGATGTGCCCAGGGTGAGAGAAGAGAAAAAAAAAATATATATACACCAGTATGTAGACACGGGAGGTGAAGGTATCCGAGTTTCGTTGAAAAGTCGTCGTCGTCGTGTGCTCGCACCACAGCGAACGCAGGGAGCGAGAAAGCGAGGCGCGAAAAGTGCAAAAAAACTCACCTTCCAAGCTAACCAACGAGAGCGAGTTGCTGGTTTTCCTTTCTCTTAAACTTTGCAATATACTACCCCTCCCCTCCCCCTCCCCCTCCCCTCCCCCTTTCCTCGTGTTTTTTTTCTACTTTTTATTTTCACCGAGCTCTGTATTTAGTGAGGTAAATTTATATCCGAGGGCATAGACTCGCACGCACACTCTGCCACTCGTTTTTACTCTCTGTATGAACTATTCCTTGCTCTATTCGCACCGCAAACACGTACACATTGCAGACACCATGACCTTTATTCGCATCAGTACCAGGGTGCTTCCGGTTTCTTCCTGGGATTCCCGAATCCCTCGGTTTCTCATTTTCTTTCACCACCTCAGTTGCATGTGTCCTACATTTTGTTTTTTTGTTTTTTGTTTTTTTTTTTGTATCCCTTTCTCCACCTGCTCCATCCTCCGACCTCCGCGAGGGAAGGATACCGCGTTTCTCACCATCCTGATGCTCCGTGTACTCGGTGAATTTTTTGTTTGCCCGAGGGCTTCGACGTAAATCCAGGATTTGCGTTATCGACTGTCCCCTCCTTTCTCATCCTTCATCCTCTTCGAATCCCACTTCGACCATTTTGTTCCTCTGCGCTTGAGTCTCCTTTATCGGTGCCTCTGTATTGGAACAGTCTCGTTTTTTTTTTTTTTTTTTTTTTTTTTTCGTAACCGCAACTCTTGCGGACGATACCGTGTGGCACGTACATAATGTCTGTTCATTCGTTAAACAACTCTTTTACCGCAACTTTATTTTCCGCAAGCTGACGAATTCTTTGATGCTCAATATTTTTTTTCGCAGCAGCTATAATTTCGGTTGATTTTGATTCGAAGATTCGAAGAAGAATTAAATCAGCGCTTCGTTGAGGGCCAAATACGTACGAACAAAACTCCAACGAGAATTTTATTCTCTTAGTTCATTAAGGGGAAAGTTTGGTCGAACCAATTCCAAAAATCGACTTTTCCTTTATCGCCTAAAAATCTTTATTGTAGAGCGTTCAATTCCCTATAACAATATGTTTGTAGATTTTCTGTATGACGCGTTGTCAGTTACTTATAAAAATGAGGAGAAGCAAAACCATCTTGATATTAATATTGAGAGCTCCAATATGGTAAGGCGTATTTTTATCCCTAAACGAAATTTTTCAACCTGTTTGGGGAAAGGACAAAAAAAATTTCGTTTTTTTTTTTTTTTTTTTTTTCTTTCAATCACCCTAACACACAGATATTCAGTTAAAATTTTCAATAGTGTTTTTTCTCATTCGAATGTACCTTTAGACGTTAAAAAAGTTTCGTGAACGAAAAGAAATTGGATCTTCGAAAAAAAAACGTATTGAACAAAAAAACCTTGGCTGGATCAGACTCCCCATTAAAATCTTCATTTTTTGAATGATATTCAAATAACCAGCGGTAAAAAATTGCTCAATTCTCAATACACGCAATCATTGCTGTAATGAAATTCGAAACTCTAACTGCGGAAGGGTGAATGCAAAACCGCAGTTGGCTGATAAATCAATTAATAACTTGTTGGATATCGACTTGATTCCGAAATTTCATGAGACTGTTTGATTCGAAATTCGATTCTGAAGTTACGGTATAACCCCTATGGGGTCGAACAACTATTGACTCGATGTGGTATGCGGTAGAATATTCTATCCACATATTTGATGCGAAATTTGCTCAATTGCGCATGCCCAGCTGGTTAGGTCCTTATACGAATGGGCTTTGTAGCGATTTGGTGCACATCCGGTCGAGCATTTGGCTCATGAATGCGACATATTTATATGTATTTTTTTTATCCAGAAGGTGGTTGTAACGGGTAGTATAGTGCGTCAGGAATAAGAAATATATTCATATTTATATGAGAGATTTGGATGATTTACCGGATTTAATGGTAAGTGCTACTTTCAATTTGGCATTCTCGTGCACATGCTTTTTCTCGAAAGATTCTCTTTGACGAGATATTAATTTGAACGGTTGTGCGGTGAAGTCCCTTCACTCGGGAGACGACGGCTAATGGGAAAGACACCGGCGAATGCTGCATCAGCAGAGTCTCGAGGTTTCTATAACCTTCTCTCCTCGTTGTACCAGAAGTCGAATGTAATACTCGCATTCGAAATGGGTTTAAGCATCAAGATGACAGACGAGAGAGAGAGAGAGCGAGGAGAAGATCTGCTCGTGATACGAGGAGAAGATCTGGGGTGACGTTTGAACGACTGTAATTCTGTCGTTGGATATATATTCACAACGAGAATCTAACGGCCATTTTGTTCCTCCTTGACGGTACGAACCGAGTGCTCTTGTAAATTTTTTCTTCGGTCCTTTGGTAGTCTTCTTTTATCGTTTGATCGGGCACCGTCTCGAGTAGTACACGGGCGGGCTCTCCCTTTCTACAGATTTTTTTCTTCTTTTCCATTCAACCGGAGTCAGACTCCGGGAAAGGGACTGGAAAGTGATGTCTCGAATGGCAACGTTTAAGAGAATTAAGGATCAGGCCAAAACGACTCAGCCTGCTCCTCGATACTTTTACTACCTGAAAGGAAGATAATAGCGCTTCATCGGCGTCAAGGGAAGTACCGTCCAACGAAGCACTAACAGCAGTTGTTAACTACGATCATGGCTACGTCCTGAAACAAGGGATACGAGGCTCGATCCACTCTTCTGCTGCTCTACCAAGTCTCCCTCTGGTCCTTCAAACCCTCCTCGTTTTCACTGCAAGGCTTAAGTTTATGGTTTATGGAAGCCCCGCCAACACGAAGAAATTCTCTGACAACTTAATGGGAGCACCTGCGGTACTATAGGGCTTCAGGGAGAGATGCCACTGTGAGAGAGAGAGAGAGAGACACACTGTCTCTAGGATATGTCTACAACTTTATATGCTCTACTTGTTACGGCTATACGTGTTCTTCGTCCGTATCATTCGCCTTAATGTGTTAATAGATAATGTCATAATGTACTTAGCTATCACGCCTGAGCTGCATGAGTATCGAGTTATTTTTCGTCACGTATATATCCACGTTGCTGCTACGACGAGAGTCTCCTCGTATATTCGTCGTGCTTCTTCAACGAAGTCTATAAAATGCAACGAATTAGCCTTCCCGCTATGCGCGTATTAGCCTTAAAAACAGGTTAATAACAACAATGAAGTTTCAGTTTGGGAACCCATCAAAGAGTTATTCTTTAGGGTATGCCGAATGAATCACTCTCCGTTATCGGCCCCAAATGGCTCTAAAGGGATCTAAATAGCTTCGAATGAAGCCGGAGCATCTCTGATGGACTCAAGTAGACTCGAGCTTGTCTGAATATACATTTAAACGTACCTAAAGAGATCTGAGTCGATCCTTACTAATGTAAACGAGCAGAAACGTACCTGACCAGGCTCCTGCTTCATACCTCATACAATACCATGAAACCTTTTATTTGACTATTCTACTCAACAGTTGTTTCAGCCCTCTTGAAGCAACAATCAGCAGTGATGCTACGTTAATCAGAGAGTAGTCGTTTTACGAAATACAATACCTCCTCTTCAACAAGCAGCAGCAAAAGCAGCAGGCAGTTCACGCGCATCGATCGATGCTCAGCGCATGACTGCCTGCTGGCGACCGCCGCTGACCTCCTCTATGCGGAACGCTGAGTGGAAAGAGGGAGGGCTCGGGGAATGGGGATGTTCGGTCTCTTCAACCCTATCTCGACAATCTGGGTCCTGAAAAAATTCCTTTTTTTCTTTCTCTCTTTATTTTCTTTCCTCTCTCTCTCTCTCTCTTTCTTTTTTTTCTTTTACTTTTCGTGAAAAAAATTTGGCGAGCACTTTTTTTCTCTCGTCACTTCCGCTCTCATCCAGGTGTCTCGATGGGTTTCCATCTCTTCCTACTCGGGAAACAAGCATACCCTGAAGAAGTATTAACATCACTCGACTTTTCTCGTTATCTTCGGTACTCGTCACAAAAACCCATTTTTCATTTCTCATTTTTGAGGACAAACTTTAGTGAAATTTGACGTTTTTTTTTTCCCTGATATTCTCTCGAATTCGTTTCAATTTTTTGAGCTCTCGTTGGATATCAATTTGATTTTTTCACTAGCGGCACAAATCCGTGCGGTTTATTGCACGGGCTAAAAGAATTTTTAGTGGCGAGAGATTGTGTTCTGAAAATACAGAAATTTTTTGCCTGGTTATATACGCCCTCGCGAGTCATCCGGTCGGTCGGAAACTGCATGCGGAAAAATTTTCACTGAACAATCAACTGATTTTCTTGTGCATATATAGTAGCAACCTTTTGATTCTTGCGTGTTTTCGAAATTTCTCGGCAACATCTCTTGACGTTTTTCCCACGTACAAGGATCGAGTATCGCGTGTTGTCGTAGGTGGATAGTCGATGGCGAACGATAATGAAAAAGCGTAGTTGTTGGAGCGAGGGTAAATCGCGTCGGTCGCAGATTGGATCGACGTTGAATTTCAAAAGAACTCGCGCGAAACTGATAGCTTTCTTTTTTTTTTTGTTTTTTTTTTTTTCCCTCGATCGAAATCCACGTCGAATAAATAAGGGTGGGAGGTTTCGGTTATTTTCCCAAAATACCGTTATCCCGGTCTCTATACTCTTTCTCGGGCTATCGAGAGTCGCCAACGTTACGAGAGGAAAAATAAAAGGAGAGTTTACCCCTCAAACCCCCCTTATTCATGACCGTACCCCCCCCCCCCCTCCCCCCTGCCCCTCTCGTTTTGCGATCGATTCGGCTCCGTAAGCACGTATAGGAGAATTCGTGAAAAAAGTAAAGCGAGCGTCGAGAGAACGACAACCGAATGATTTTATATACATTTCGAGTGGCTTAAACCCGCCCCTAAACCAAATTTATCGAGCAGTGACTTGCGAGCGATTCAACATCAATGCTTTTACCCTGACAATGTCTCCTCCGACAATGTTGAAATTAGGCTCAGCTGAGTTTACGAATGTTATTCGAGTTATAAAACGTTTTACAAGCCTCCCCCCCCCGTTATGATTCACGACGTGGAAACGTCAGGTAAATATTTATCAAAATTCTCCCTCCTCTGGAAAGTAGTATCTCGTTATGTAATTCATCCGGTTTTTCGTATTTTCGCATGAAGAACGTATAGCTCTGACGAATCACCCCCGGGAGCCTTCCGGTGGCAATTCGCAACCGGAAACGATTACCTCGAGTGGACGAGGGAGGAAGAGAAGGTGGGGAGGGGGGGGGAGGGAAGGAGGAGGCAAGAGATTGGGACAAATGGGACTGGGCCAGAGTCGCAGCATTCATTCGTCGTTTCCTCGTCTGGTCTCGTCGTCGCGAGTCATCCACAAACTCCAAAGGTTGAACGAACACAAACGTCCACCCCTCTCAGTCCTTTTCCACTCCTCATTTTTACAGGGGTACAATTCGCGAGACACAGAAAGAGCGCATCTCGTAGCACGGTCATCGACCACGAGTGCTCCGAGGACACGAGAAAATATCTCTTCCGCGTCTCAAATATCCGCGGGACCTCCCTCGAAACCTCCATCTTGCCTCTGCTACACCCCAAGCTCCAATATCAACGTGTGTGTATATATATATATATTTTTATACATTCTGCTTCTATTCTCGTTTCTCTATATCGTGCTTTATGACGATGATGAGCACTTTCCTCGGGGTAATTTTGCGCTGAAAGATTCCGACGATCTCGAGCGCGAGAAGACACGAAGAAAACAATGAGTATATGAACCGACCTCTACAGTCTCTGATCGCCCAGCGGTTGCTCTCGAAATGCAAGCATAAAAAATCACTTCGACGAAGTGTAAAGCTTTTCTGATTTTTTTTTTTTTTTTTCAAGTGAAATCTTGCATTTTGGGCTTGAACAAAGCAGATATCGATGTTGATCGATCATTCGAGGCTAAAAAGTATGTCGAATATGATTTACTTTGAATCTTCTTCGACGAAATATCGACGTAATCATTAAACATTTGTTTATTTTTTTATTTTTTACTCTAATTTTTCGCTTTTTTCAATACTAGTTTGATTCCAAAACGAAAAGAGCGTGATGAGAGTTTCATCTCGATGATGTTTTTATGAAGAGATAGCAGCATTTAGGATGTCCCAAAAAGATGTTTCGCCAAATTGGAAAAATGACAAGGGACGTTTCGAAACGTTGACAAAATCCGTAAATAACGTTTTCAGATAAATATTTTCATGATTAATAAGTGATCGATACAGAAGAAAAAAAAAAGGTATAGAACGACAGGAAAGGTCTCTCTTTTGGAGAGGATATGGGAGTGATTGGTCCCGAGGGAGTTTCGGTAGCTTCCCATGTTCGTTTACTCGGTGTTGTCTTTACATCCCTCCCTCGTAAGGTATTGCGAACGTGACTGATAGTGGATTTCCTTAAGTCCGAGGTATAGTAATGGAATGGGGCACAGAAAAAGGTTCATTGAGAAAAGGCACGTGGGCAGAGTAAAAGTAATTCGACGTGTAACGTCCGGACTGGTGTGACCATCGGGACTGTCCTTCGTGAAAAAAAATCTCATTTATTTATCTGACTGAGGGGCTCGCGGAGCTCATTTTCTCGACGAGAGGTGTATATATATATATATATATGTATACGAACTGAATGTGGATCTTTCTCGAAAAAATAATTTGTATACCGCGACGATTAAGCGGCTCCAAGCATTTCTGAAGCACCAGAAATACACTGAACGAAGAAAAAAAAACGATAAAAAACACGCACAAAAAACCGGTGAAAAAAGCACCCTTATGGATAAAGTGTTGGGCCAGACGTTATGGAGGAGTCCTAGACTCGTTCGAATGGTTTCGAATGTCGTAATACACGTATCGCTCCTTCTCCTGAATTCGTCCGCCTCTCTCGCATATATATTCGTAAATGCCTTTTACATACGATCATACAGCCCCGCGTACACGAGCACAAGCACGACGCCCTTACCTCTGGTGAATGAAGCAAGGGATGCTGTGGCTGGGAGCAGGGTGGCACGTACGTTGAAGCAGCTTGCTGCCCCAGACTCGAGAAGTGCTCGGGCGAGGGGGTATAAAATACTTTGAGATTCGGCGTAGAAAGTGCACGAGGGATAGAAAAGTGTAAGAAGAGCAACGAGGGGCGGTGGCAGCGGCGAAGAGAGGGGTGGGAGGGGGGGGGGGGGGAAGAGCCATGCAAAGGAGAAGATGCGGTATTATGAAGCGAAGAGAAAAGCTAATGCACGTAAAAAAGGGAGTTGGTGCATACGCAGACATTCAAATATACACAAACATAATATTGTACGGGCCTGTCTGTCTGTGTATGTGTTTGTGGGTTTGTTCGTCACGATCTTGTAGCACGTACTCGTGACATAATCCAACCAAAAGCGTTTTAAACTTTGACACAGGGAAGCAGGAAAACATCCCTTAGCTAATCGCCTTCGCGGACCCGTTTATGCTGCTGCTGCTGCTGCTACTTCTGATTCTCAAACTTTATAGGTTCTAAAAATTCGTCCAACGTTTTACCAAAATTATAACCGATTTCAATAACGCGACGAATATATTTTTCTAACAATAATAACTTCGTGAATTATCCACGTTAACAAACATACGAATAACATTTACAAACTAATAATCAACCAAAGATCGAATACACAATGAGAGTGTAAAAATATTTTTTTACACCAATAAAAATACTTTTAATAATCACTACGTGTGTATATTTAACAAGGAGTCTAGAATAATTTATCGATTTTTAACACTTCTTTACTGTTATATACACACTTGAACGTATATAGATATAAACTATATTATCGGTTTGTGCCCCATGTGATGCTGACAACACATTATCGAGTAGTAAGCGGCAGTAACGGCATCGAGCATTACGGCGTTGAAAACGTGGCTTATTGTATGTACGAGAATTAAATATCTATATATACATATGTATGTATAGAATTGACGATACATATAATATCGTATAACACATATGATATTGTATACGAGGATCGCAGGCGTATATAATGCCTCGATATACGGTTTCTGTATTGGACGATTATATATTCCAGGAGCTTATTGTGGCTCACGTTTCCATACAATGAAATGAAACGTCAATTTTTTCTGGTGGTCTCAGTTTTTTTTTTTTTTTTTTTATAGTTGGGATAGGAAAAAAATCCATGCAGAATTACTGACGAATTTTTTTTTTTTTTCATTGATATACTTTCCTTGTTTCATAAGCTGCGTAATCTTGTTTGATATTAAAACTGGTGTGGTTGTTGCTGTTTTTTAAATTAATTTTTCGTCGTTATCGCGTCGCGAGAAGGCTGTCGCAAGATAAGGAATGAAAAAAGAAGAGAATTAAATATCTCCCGTGTCCCATGGGAGTTCGCTTCGTAGGTGCACAGTTTTATTAGTAAATCGATTTTCTATAAAAGCTCGCAGAATCGGTGAGAAGGAAAAAAAAGGTAAATTGAATAAATTGCTGCGCTGGGGTCCTGTAAACCACACAGCTTGCTCTCGGCCTGAAATAAAAAGTCTGTCAATATGATATTTGATTTCATTATTTTATTTATTGGTAAGCAAAACAATTAAAAAGTCTATTAAGGGAGGATTTGGAGTCGAATTTCATTGAGAGGCTTGAAATAAATGTTTTATTGCAATGTGAACATTATTTGAAAAATAAAACGAAATACCATCAACCATCGTCGGACTAAAATCGATTACTACCGTTTTAGGAAAATTAAATATCGAGAGTAAAACAGAGGGAGAGGGGGAGGGGAGAGTGTAAAAATAATATTGGCTCGTCTCTCGTATCTCAATCTTTCAGTCAACGACCTTGGATGTCGACATGGTCGAGAATAAATTGCATCGCAAAGCGACGAGTACATAACCAACGGGTAAGCGAAGGCAGCCATCAACTGCTGTCCCTCCATATAACGTTTAAACGTATATATAGTGGATATTCTCGTCACACTCGAAACCATCGGCTGGACTCTCCGGTATTTCGTCCAATCCATGGTCTCGTCAATACATCATTTTCTCGTGCTCTTACTCTCTCGTCCCTGGTGGCTCTCATTCAACCTGTCGTTGATATAACCATGATGGACGGGTATTTCCGCTTCGGTTATGATCATACCGTCGAAGAAAAAAACCCATTCGCGTTCACGTGCCTCTAGGTCTTTTTCAAAGATCCTGTTCAAACGAATTTCAACACTTTTCGAAGTGTTTACCATGAAAACTAATGAAAATTTGGAAATATACAATTTTTCGGTAGAAAAAAGTTCAACGTTTTTTTTTTTTTTTCGTTTTTAATCGTTCATTCGGTAAACGATAAAATTCTAAAAAGAAAAGTCTACGGGTACTTCTCTCTCGGACTCACCGTTCGTCGGATATCGGTTAATCAGTGTCAGCCAATAGTTCGAGTGGGCGGAGCGCCCTTTCTCAACGCCCCGACGCCGTGTACCGGTGCACCGCATTGGCTCGCACTAATTATTCGATATCTTATCAACGGTGCATCGTAGAAAAAAAGCTCAAATACATATTATCTTCAGAATTTAACGATCTATTAAATAGATCGTGAATGGTAGACGAGTCGTGAAGTTACTTCGGTAACACCCTTTATATTTGTATTCTTTCAGTACTTTTTATTCACTTTCCGACTTGATACAACGTATATGTATATATGCCTCTCCCGAGACTGCCACAAGCGAAATGTGGTCAGCGCTATATAGTAGGAAGTATACGGTTGACTATAAAAGAAGAAGGCAGGAGGGTGATGTTTGTTCGGGCGCAACGGAGCCCAAAGGGTGGAAAAACTGTTGAGGGGCGGAGAGACGGAGGGACGCGATGGTCTTCTTGCTCTCTACCTCTATTTCAGTACAATGTACATCGTGTCAGCTGTTACCCGACCGCGGGGGTGCATTTTTTATACCCCCTATCACAAATGTTTTTTCTTCTTCGTGCATACAGCGAGAGAAAAAGAGATTGTGAAGCTGAAAAACGTACGCTTCAGACTTCTTTTACGTTTGACAATCGCGCTCATTTCGCTGTTTCGTCATAAACTTTAACAATTTTGGTAATTAATCATTCATTCTAGTATCAAAACGTCTATTGACGTTAAAATTTATTTAATAAAATGTTCGTCGTTTTTTTTTTTTCAAATGCACGATTTTTTTTTTTCTTTTCTTCAGGAAAATTATATGCACGCTGCATTCTAATCTCAGGTCATTCGGGTCTGTGGACCATATGCAGATGTTTCTCTGGGTTTAGCAACTTCAAATCCAGGTCAGTCAACAGCCCTTCGGGAAAAACTGGGGGTTTCAATGAAATTCGCTGGAACGAGCCCGCCGCCGGGCTCGAGCTTTCATTACTCTTCATTATACAGAAAAATTTACTTTTTTTTTTTTTCCCTCCATCTCCTCTAGGACGTTAAATTCATAGATATTATTTTTGTTCCTTATAAATTCATAGAAGTTCGTGTTTTATTCTCGTCTACTGCTTCCAAAGTGGTTAAACAATGTTTACATCACTTTGTGCCAGTTGTCGCAGTACAAATGTTTTATTCAAAGTTTTATTTTTATTTTTTTATTTTTTCAATATCAATTCAAAATTATTCAGAGTACACTTTTTCGATAATGATCCGTTGATTCGATTCGTAATCGAGCAACCTTTACAGCTCAGACCATTAGCTCATTTAAAATCTAATTTGACGTTTGTTATAGAGCATAATTTTGCGATAGCTTTCAAGATATTTAAATTATTTAAGCTCATGTTCCTGCACAGAGGGCATAAGCAGGCCGTTGAATAATTTAGAGCAGCTAGTGCATAAAGACTCTAATGATATTGTATTTTACGTGCATGTCTATTTTGCTATTCCATTCCATCAGTCTAAATGGTATTTATACGAAGTTATAACAGCGTGTGGTTTTTCCTAAAATTTATATTCTTTAATCCATATCTCAAGCGTACAACGGAGATGGGTTTTTGGAAATACGTTTGCTAACTTTACATCAGTTTCTGCTCGTAATCGCGTGTGGTAAACGTTTCGATGTTTCATTCAACATTTGCAAAACTGAAGAATTTATTTTACCGAATTCTCGCAACATCCAATGAGTTTCTGGCTTTCAGTAAAATGTTTTTTTTTTTAGCCATATTCGTACAGTTTTTGCATTTAAAAAACGTTAAAAAAAAAAAAAAAACTTATTTCAACAGAATTTTCGTTGAGGTAAAAGACCTGAATGCACTTCCGATTTTCAATATCTCCGGATCAGCGGTAACGATTTTCGAAAAAAATTTGCAATATTCTCAGATATAATCTCAATCGATGAGCGAGTAAAATTTGAAAAAAAATAAAATAAAATGAAAAATATTGATCGAACAGACCTATATATGGAGCGTTACAAATTCTTGGCTTACATCGCGGTCTACCCTAAATTGACTAAATTCGTAGTTGGAGTAGGTAGATCACGTTTCCGAGAAACGTAGCAAACTCCGGGAAAGCCCCGGATGGAAATTCGATGAAAAATCATTCCCAGTGGGATTGACGTTGTACAAAGAATGAAACCCTATCCGGAAAACGTGCCTCGCCACCCAGAATCCAGATCAAATTAAGACCTACCGAGTCAGGTATGGACAGCGCACAATCGATGCACCAGCCCTACAAATCGATCCCACGAATACAGGTAGATCGATATGAGCCTTTGCGAAACGATGTTATCGCTAGAAAAATCCAGATATGAACAAACCGGAAGTGAGTTAATTTTGTCCGGAAAAAACGTCAAGTAAAAGATTGGAACATGGAAAGAAAAAAAAAGTGAAAGAAACTTATCAAAAGAAAGGAAAAAAAATCCGGCACGTTTTTCGATTTCTGTTCAACGAAAAAGGGGAGTTTGCAGTGCGCCTAAACTTCAATTTATTCAACTGGCCTAAAAATTTTTCAATCTTAGTGTTTTGAAAATCTTTCGAGGCAGAAAAAATTCTAGCGCACTTGTACGAATAGCAGAAATCTTCTTGATCGATTTTTTTCTTATCTGCGACGAGTGGTCGGTGCCGTTTTTAAAACGTCATTCCTATGCATTCCAATTTCTCGAGTCAAATCATATATAACTCCACAGAAAAAAAAAAAAAAACTGCCAGTCAAGTGAAAGTTTTTCGAGCATTAACAATCGTTTTTCCAGATTTGGAAAGAATTTTTTTAATGATTAATACGAAAAAAAATGAAGCCACTATTCTATCAAATTTCCTTTCAGTTTTTGCATAAATTAATTTTTTTTTAATGTTCCGCGTCGCTACAGAATTTGGAAAGAAAAAAAAGGTCAAGGTTTTCGTCGCATTAAAATGAATGATCCAAGGATCGAAGACCGATCCTTGGATCGAATGAAAATTCGTCAGCTTTTCTCCCATTCGAATCGAAGAACTTTTCTCGTACGTATGCGGTCGGAGCATTCGTGTATAATTTCGATTCAGTCAGCATGTATACGACGCGTGAAATGTTTGCGGGGAAAGGGCTAGAAACACATGATTAAATGCTCGTCGCAACGGAAGCGGGGAGGGCGATGGTGGATAGCTTGAAAATTCGTGAATCGTGGGACATTATAAATTATCAGGGTGCGAGTTCGACTCGACCGGAGCATAATGTTGAAACGTGTATATAGATATGTGATGTAACGTATGAAATCAACTGGTTGTTCCCAATCTAACGATGTGTAATACCGACGTAATGTATCTTATGGTCGGTGAGCAGAATTAATACAATTTTAGTTTCGAAAGGTTGAAAGAGGTGGAAAGGGATAAGCGGCTGGGGGGGGGGGGGGAGAAGAGATATTAATTTTCCGGAATATTATAATTAAATCGGGAGTTCTGATAACCACGATAACGAGTACCAAAACTCACATTTACGGTGTTATCTTGAATGGGGGATGCATTAGTGACGCAAATACGGAGGTCATTTAACGCGAGGTTGCAATTACGGAATATACTGTAGAAGCTTTCTCGTTATTTTATAGGGAAATGCAAGGGAGCGAGAAGGGGGGGTGGGGGTGGGGGAAGGGAGTGATCGTGTAAAAACAAAGATAAAAATAAATGACACGCAGGAACGAGGTGGCCCAGGGCATAATAGCAGTAATCCCGATAATCGCATTAAAATGAAATTTCCTCGTAGTGCGACACGTTCGAACGGAGCTAAAGTAGCTAGAAAAAAAAAAAAAAACAAAGAACAAAGAAGTTATAAAACAGAAATAATGCAAACGAGTAAATTTTATGGCGCTTCTGCCTATCCCGAGCTGAATTGAGTTGAGAAAAACAAGATTTGATGGTTTAGCTAGGACGTATGGACGAAACGAGGGAATAAAGAAAAAAAAAAAAAAAACCAGTATTTCTCTGTCCCGAGACTGGGGGAACACTAGGAAATAATGGAAGAGAGAAGGATGAAGCGAGGAAAAAAATCACTCGCGAATTTCTCGTGTGATGAACTTTCCCTGGCAAAATAGGCCGAAAATACAGAAGAAACAATGAAAAAAAAAAACAAAACAAAACAAAACGAAAAACCAAACAAAAGTTGAATTCTCGTGAGTCCAAACTCGTGAAACTGAGCAATTGGCACTGCTGGCTCGACAACCAGCAACAGAGTGTACCATCAACGGCCTCACCGTATATCCCCCTCTCGATTCGCTACAGACATACGCGGACTCGTAGTATACATCCGCATTCGTACACAAGTTGATAGCTCACCGACAAAAAGGCGGAATTACCTTGCTACGGATTATAGCCGATATGCCGTTTTATTCCGAAGACGGTTACTCAGTTTCCATTCCGTTCTCATCGATATACTAACGACAATGTCACTCGCGTTCGATTTACAGCCTCCCAAACTCACTCTCTGACCCGGACTACCCTCCATATTCACTCAATCTGCACATCGAACCCGAGCAAAAGCATCCCCGAGCTCTCGCGCGCGGCGCTGCATGGCTGCACCTTTTCTTTCACCCGCGCTCACTGCTCTCTGCCTACTAACAATTTGGCACGTACATAACTCGATTTTCCCGAGGAAATAGGCTTACCGGGATTTCCGTCTCCTGTGTGACGCCCGATAATATCCGAACGCACGGTTCTTCATGCTCAATGATCATTTCCACTTATTTTATGCATCCGCCAATAAATATCGTATACAAATACGTCGTCGGGTATATACGTTATTCGAAAAATCAAATATCATTCAGAGATTCGTATAAAAAGAAATTTTTACAAAGCAAAAAAAGTGCCAGGGAGATGACTCGCGATATCGTAGATTGATAGATTACATGATTTCGAAAATAAAATACTAAAGCCAATTTCCTCTCCGTTGCACCGTTCACGAGACATCGAGTAATCAGTGGTTTAGCCAATCACCGGTGGCGATAATGAGCGTGGGGAGAAACGTCGCACGAGCCTATTCGCTGCGCCCAGCAGGGCGAGGCCTACTCTCCCCACTCCACGCTCTTTCATCGATGCACACCGGATTCGCTGCCACTAATTATTCAATATCTCATCAACGGTGGCTCGTAGAAAAAAAATTTCAAGTAATATTCTCTTCAGAATTGTACGATTTATTTATACTCTTCGAATCTCAAGTACGATCCACTCGGCGTAAACTGTTTTCGAAGCTTTTTATTCGGGTTGTTACTTTCATACTGGTAAAAGCAGAGATTTGTGTCTACGCCACTTTATTTCTATATAATAGTTACTTCGAAAGTACTTTGGATAGACATTCGTATATGTGAAAACTGCACATATAAGGTATACGGAAAAGCAGATGCATAGGCGAGCAAGTCGCTCGAAACGGTACCTTTAAGCAGCCACTTTACTTATTTTCACTCGGACAGTCTCGAGTAGCAGCACACAGCGGCTATTGAATTCTGCCAGTATCCACTTCGAAACTCTTCCACCTTCGGAGCTCTGCTATTGTTGCTCTCTCGACGGATTTACTCACCGAGATACCGGCGTGTATCCTCGAATAAATTTACCATTTCAACGAAAGCTTCTTTAAACTCCTGCACTTTTTTTCTTTCTTTCTTTTTTTTTTTTACTGTCAAACCCAAATCTTTATTCATTCGACGTTAAATTCTTCTTTTTTTAAATTATTATTATTATCCTGTATAATTTCATGCAATAAATTGATGAACGTAATTACTGTCGAAATAATTCCAACAAACGTTATTCATTCGTCATACATTTGGGAGAATAATTGAAAGCAGCAGTATAAATACGGTTGATAGTTTAACTCACCACAGGTTTTCACAATTCTGACAGTTCGTCTATCCAGCAAATCATCGTTTTCGAAATGGAAACGACGTTTTCAATCTAAAATTTTGATGCTGCAAATGCTGTATCAACGTTATCTCACTTTCAAGACTTAGGATTGCACAGTGGCCTGGTGAAAGAGGCCGAGGGACTGAGGAAGGAAGCGGGAATCGTGAGGGTTTCTCGAATTACGTCTCATCGGGGCAAGCAACGTATATTCAAATTATCCTGTAACGTTACCAACGTCGTCGCCTTCACTCTTCTCTCTCTCTCTCTCCTCTCCCTCTTGCTGTCTTCCTTTCTCGCTTTTCTCCCCTACGACCGTGCTTGGCTAATGAAAATGTATGCAAATAACATCACAGGCGAGAAAGCACCGAACGCCCCGTTATCAGACGCAAACGAAACGCGAAATGCCTAGACGTGATATTAACATACAAACGCTAATTTCATTATGCTTTGTTACGACAATAACGTTCGCCTTCTTCGGATCACCTGCCATATTTTATACCTTACATCTATTACTGATCTTACTAACGATCGCATTTCCGAACTCCGTTTTATTTCATTTCCTTAAAATCCCAATAAACGCTGTTCAATTCAAAAACCTGCGAGTTCATGGAATTAATTTTTTTTTTTTTTTTTTTTCCTCATCGGATAACCAATCCTCACATCGTCGGTGATTTTTTTTAAATTTGTTTTTTATTGGAACAAATGATTTTTTATTTACAACTTATCTTGCATATGTCGTCGATGTTTGTTTATCAATCTCGTAAATATTTTACGTTGTAAGCGGTTACAAAACGTAATATTTGACAAATAACGAATATGGCGAATGACAACGACGATGAAAAGAGCAAAAGTTAATCTCGGAATTAAAAGAACATTTATTTTCGTAGAACTAAATGAAAAACGTTTCAACGAATTTCATTTTTGACGAGTTTTAATTAATGTTCAATTAATGTTGATCCGCTTTTTTCTCGTGACACAAAATGAAAATTATTTAATTAAAAAGTGCGTGCAACTGTAATCGAATATAGCAAATTTGAGGAGAAACAAAAAAAAAAAAAAAAAGATGGGAATTGTTACAAAAGCTGACGAAACGCCAGTTGTATGAAAATTTACTGACCGAGAAAAAGCCCGAACCATCGGATGTTACGATTCAGTATATGCTCGAGAAAATTTGTTGATTTTCATACCGTATATATACCCGGCGCTAAGTATTGTCAAAAACATTGAATTATGCATTTCTGTACGAAATTTCACGAGCACGCCAATCAACGCGCAGTTTCATTAAAAAGATAATTAATTATTCGAAAGTGTTGACGGAATCATTCGTTCATTCGTTCATTCTACTGATAATAAATTTCTCAGAAATAAAGAATAATAAAATATTGATAAATGTTGAATGAAAATGAGTGATTTGCGACGAAATATAAAGAAAAAAAAAAAAAAATGCAACTATTTTCAAATAAAAATGACACACACTATTTTTCTTATTCATTTTATCATCAGTTATTTCTTGTTGAAGATTTGTTGTATTTCAATTCGAAAACAGGGAGAATGCCACATCTGCCACAGGGCTTAATCAAGCTTTTGGCTCCGGTGAAAATATCACACCCCTCCGATGGATTTGTTCCGGCGAAACGGCTGGCAAAAATTTTTACCCAACTTTCTCCGCGTTGACGCTTAATATTCTCGCGTCCATTGGGGAAAGCTACCAGTTCATTGGACGTCGTCCAGCACGTGTACGAGATATATCGTTTTTGTTCAATTTATTTTTTTATTAAAAAAAAAATAATAAAAAAAAAAAAAATACTTTTATTGCTGGTATCTCAAAAGTAACCGATTATTCCGAAAATTAAATGAGCATTTTAAAAAATTGAAAAAATACGCTTGTCTGATAGAAAAAATTGCTAGAAAATTTCAAGTTAAATATACGCAATCGATAGTAATTGCTGATCGATTCCTGTGCGGCGTTGAAAAATGAAAAATATTCATGAATTTCCCATCGTCACTATATATAGTTGACCTAATTTTTTTTTTTTTTGCCTATTCCGATAGTTAATTTTCCCATGAACTCTGTTTGTCTAACTTTTGAAATGTGTTGGCTATAATCGATCGAGTCAATAGTCGAATTCGATTATATTCTTTTTTAATTTGACTTGGGAACGATGTTCAATTGGTTTTGAATTTTGATCGACACGAATAAAAAAATGCACTGAAACATTTGACTTTTTGTTTCGGTATTAAGATAAAGTTTTGTACGGAGAATAAGAAATCTCAACGTCATATACGAGAGATTCCGCGTACACTTGACAATTTGTAGCTTTGTCGAGATTCATATTCATGACCTCTACGCATCAAGAAAATCCCGAGTCACTCGGGGGAAAGATAGTAGTAGAACAAGCTTCCGGATACACGTATGAAAAGGGTATGAGAAAAGAGGGTGGTGGTGTTACGTTGAAACGTACATAAATGTCAGTGACTCTTGAACCGAAGTGTGACAACGTTGAAATGAAAGTGACAAAGCTGAATCCGTCCCGAAAGCATTCCGATCTTTATTGCGATTTTCTAGAAAAAAACTCTTCGAACCGCGCGACTCGGTTGACGGATTTTTACGACCCCATCACTTGTCACTCACTCTACCGGGGTGAGACACGAAATATCAAAAAGATCATAAATTTCAAACGAAATTAAATTCAATATTTATTTTACTCCGTTTTGTCCTTTTCTCATTTATTGTTTTTTTTTTTTTTTTTTTTTTATTCGCTATCAAATCTCATAATCATCTGCTTTGTAATTCATTGGATTTAGCGATTTATTAATTCTATTATTTTGATTTTTCAGCCTCGCTACCATTATTATTATTATTATTATTATTATCGTCGACGTTGTTGAGGTTAATATAATTATTATTCGCACAATAATAATTACTCCTAATTCTACGTGTTTCCAATATTCCATCATTTCCGAGCTGATTTCATGTCTCATTATTAATTGCGTCGCGGTTGAAGAGGTCGACTTTTTTTTTCCCATCTCGTGTGGTCTGATTTTTTGTAGAGTTCGCAACGCGCATATATATATCGGAGTTGACAATTAAAATTCAAGAGGAAAGAAGCCCATCGGCCTTTGGTTACACGTTCGAAATCTATGCAGGAAGCAGCAACGTCATTAACGACTAGTTGAAAAAGTCGTCACACTCGGTACGCGAGTCGTCGGCGCCGAAGCTCTTGACGGTTCGAGCAAGTGTATCGAACCGACGCTTCGTCCAACCCCAATTTTCGTGCCTCGATGCTTTTTAATGCGCACAGATAAGTATCGCGCTTTTTACATATATATATATATTTTTTTTCACTTTTGTTTTTTTCACTTTTGTTTTTTTCACTTTTGTTTTTTTCACTTTTTACAAATTTAATTTTTTCTCTTCATCCTCTCGTTCTCGCATTCAACTTCGCACGTATCGTATCAATTTATGATCCCTTTGATCTTGATAGCCGTCGATTTACGAGGCTCCAACGACCTCGAGCATCAACTCCTGTGTCAGCTCAGTTTCCATAAATTTTTTAGCTCGTCCCAGTGTCGGGATTAATGCGAAAACAGCAACATTAAACATTCATATTTTTTTAGCCCTCAGCATTTTGTCCCTCTCTCTCTCTCTCTCTCTCTCTTTGACGATCTCACCAGTCAGAGAATTTCATTTTTGAGCTAGAAACAAAAGAGTGTATCGAAAATTCACCTTGTTAAAAATGCTTTCGCTCCAGTAAACGAATAAAAAAAAAAAAACTCAAAATTATTCACAATGCAAAGAAATTCGATTCTTTTCGAAACGTTGATGAGTGCGGTTGCAGAGAATGAAATGAAAAAAAATGAAAGAATCGAAAATGTCATTGAAATCGGTTGCTACGGAAAAACGAATGGTTCGATGCCATATGATACTTTTCCATAACTCGCCTCGAGAATAGTTGTATACAATTAGATTGAAAAACTGCGTGCGAATTAGTAGAATGAAAAAAAAATAAATAAAAAATAAAAAAAACTAAAGAAAAATGAAACGAAATACGTGTCTCGATCGTGAAGTCTCATCACGAGTTGTATTCTCGAAAACACGTATTGCTTGTTACACCGTTGTTACGCGCTTGTTTTTTGAAAGGGGGAAAAAAAAAAGTTGTAAAAATGTTCCTCCCTGCTGCGAGTGCCGGTGAAAAACGAAGGGAAGTCGCAAATTGAATGAAATACCGTGGAATACAGATTTTTCATTGAACGCTCACAAAATAATGGGAACAAGGTTTGCTGGGTTGGATTTTCACATGAGTTCGAAGCTATTCAACCTGTGGAGATGTACAGTTCGTTGGGGATAGTGAATTAGTTCAGATAGCGTCAAATGGAAAGCGTGAAGGTGCAAAAGAGGGAACGAGAGGGAGAGTCAAATGGTTTTGTGGCGACAGACGCAAAAAAAAATATATATATATGTATATAAATAACATTGGAGGTTATATAAATCCAGGCTCGGTTGGTGGGAGGGTCGATTGAGCGTTGCACAATGCCCCGGTGGTTTTCAGGGTGTGCATTAGGATGGATTGAACGAAACCGCGAGCCCGCTATTATACAGGGCGTGCCACAAACGGCTCTGGCGTAATAATAACAGATTTATACATTTACAGATACACACGTGAGTGAGAGCAACAGACTTTATGGATTACCTCACATACGAGCTCAACCTGTTACGGTAAGGCTGCAACGAACCACCTCGCTAAAAGCGTTCTGCAACTCGCGTTCCTCTCTAGCCTGGCGTTACATTTGTTGATCCTAGTTGTAGACCGTTATGGCAGCATTGCTTGACTCTTGTTCATTTAAATTTAGAGGATTTTAATTATACGCTGATATCTCTTGTGATTTCTTCGGAAATAATTACGTTTGATCCGCGTCGTTTACGTTCGAACGTCAGCTGATGCTGATATTTGATCCTCTAAATGGCCTCGCGTATCCTTAACATTTGATCCTAGTTTTCTGCACTGAAAACGAAATTTTGTTGCCTGAATCAAATAAAATAGTCGAATACGTCGGACAAAATAATATGGATGAATGCCAGATGGAGGTACACAGAACTAAAGATCTGTGCAGCTCAACTGTGGCATAAAAACTAGAAACAATCATTGGTTGAATCAACAAAATAAATCTTTTGACCAAATGAATTTTGTTGGAGCCACGCGATGATGAATCTTTGACACTTTTTTTTTATATTAGAGCACGAATAAGTTAATTCTCGTCCGATTCGAAGGATCTGATTATCCTGATACTAACGTACTTTTGAATTTTTATTTCGGGGTCACATTGGTTGTTGATAAAAAGAAAAAGAAAAAGATTATCGTTTGAAAATGGTATCCGGAGGTCAGATAAGATGATTACAAGGTCGAGGGAGCCTCGAAAAGCGTTTTACTCTTCGTCTAACAGCATCAACGTTAGGAGCTTTGGGATCAACGATGGCGGAGCACTTTCTCAGCTCGTTTTTCTTCCGACGTAATAATCCCTCTTCACGTATTTTCATTTCTTATTCCTTTAATCTCGCGCCACCTTTCCTTCATTCCTATTCGCCTTTTCTCACCTTTTTCTGTCCTTATTTACATAATTCTTTTTGCGATAAACCTACTTCTGCCTGTTCAGCTGGTCTCGCTATCGTTTCATGTCTTTTATTTTTTATTTTTATTTTTTTTTTCCACTTCGTCCTCTCTTCACGTTGTAGTCTTTTTGTCATATTTTTTTTTCTCCTCGCTGGCAACGCTTTTTTCTTCGATACTCCGTTTTTCCTCACTCGCGCTTCGTATTCGACGTGTTTTTTTTTTTTTTTTTTTTTTTTTAATTTATCTTTATTCTACAACCTTTCAAGCCTTGGCCAATTCAACCCCTTTGGATAGTTTGATCCGAAACGTGGAATAATTCAAATTATTCGAACGATCGTATATACGCTCGGAAGACTCGCTGATTTCGTATTCATTATTCATAATCTTCGATCGCTTCCAATATTGAACGTTTTTCCTCATAATTCATCCGAAATTTTACGTGAACATTTTGACAAACTATATAAATTGAAATCGAGAAAAATATCAAGCGGGCTCAGCAACGAGACGAAAAAGTTTTCAACGTTTTTTCATCGTTGTTATTTTTTTCGTTGTTTATATACGATCAACGTTTTATTCGAATGTAATAATTCCTCTAGAATTCCCTTATTCACGATATCACCATTATCGTTGAAATTCCTCTTATTCAAACGAACGAAAAAAAAAAGAAAAAAAAAATATCCCTGTTTCACAAACCTTTATTTCGTCAACCGGAATTTTCTTTATGTACAGATATACAATGGACCACCAATAAAATTTCTCTCGACAAACGTTGACATGAGTTTTGCTAAGGTACAAAAATATATAACGTAATCTTCGTCTGACCTTTTGGCCCATTATTCCGGAGAAAACGGGCTTTCGCGTTTGAAGAAAATCTTTGACTGTTAAGAATCGTGTACATTCCCAGCTAAAAGTACACTCGAAGCATCTTCAAAATATCGAGGCTTTAAAAAACCTTCAATTTCTCGACTAAAACGAACAATCAATATTTCTCAATTATCTCTCTCTTTTTTTTCGTCATGTCTCTCAAACACGCGGACATATTTTAAAGATGCTGACTGATCTGCATGAATTTAAAAAAAAGAAAAATTTTCCCGGTTACAAAAAAATCATACAAACCGAGTGAACCGCAATGACGCGTTCGTATCAAACGAGAAAAACGATTCAGTTTCACAATTTGTCAAATAAATATTATTCGAAAATTTCACGAAAACTTCGTCTTCGTAGGACTTCTAATCGATTAAATCTAAAAAAAAAAAAATCATTAATTTTCTCCAGATTATTTCTTCATTTGAGAGTTCTATACAGTTCGATACAAGGAGATTTTTCGTCGTGAGTGTACAGCCGCAGCGTCCTTAAGCCTGGAGGATATATAGCGGGGTTTCATGTGCACGCAAATCCTTCCAAGTTGAGATAATACAAGGCCGGTGAGCTCGAAGAAGCTCGTGAATTTTTGAAGCCGGGTATTCCAGCTTGGCATATCATTAGAGGATGGCCGTATGGCTGAGGGTTAAAAAAGGGGATGAGGCTTTGAAAAAAAAAAAAAAAAAAAAAAAGAAGAGAAGAATTCCCTTTTGCTAGGATAGGAGAACGACTCGAGGGATAAAAATTAATTAAAAGCATGACGAAAGGTTGCCGAAAGCCGGAGAAGATGCAAATTTTTCATGAACGTTACGGAGGTTGAGAGCGATTCCCTGAAAAAGGGGTTGCATATGGTCGAATAAGCGATGAGGGTTACGGACCATCGTGCAAATCCCACTTCAATTTAGCCTCAACGTTTTGCAGTGCATCAGGTGCTCCGGACTCGAACAAAGTGATATTTCTCTTTCGTGACTCGACTTCTCGTCACTTTTATCCTAAAAAATTAATACTTCCTGTACACAAGCCAAAACAAACACACGAGATTTCTCTTCGACAAGAAAAAAGAAAAAAAAAAGCTGGCGTACGACTTTTAGCACACACTTGAATCACTCCTGGTCGACTCTTATTGTTCCATCTGATCTTTGATCTCCTTTTCATGAAAAAACGTAATCGTAACAGTTATTCTGAAAACAGTTATGACAAAATGGTGGCAATCGGGCGTGAAATAGAGTCAATAAAATTCGGTTTACGCATAGAGATCGGAAAGTACAAAAAAAAAAGGGGGATGTTTAGGGATCGATTCAGAAATCTAATCATGGTAATGATACACCATATGTGTTTACGTGCCCTCGAGGGTTGTGGGATTTTAGGCGTGGAAGGAACGGGGTTGATGTTCGGAGGGGCTACGAGACAAGATATTCGACGAGGGGAATAGCTGAATACTTAATAAGTGTTGGTGTAAGGTAAGAAGCTTCACATTCGAGTCAGGAATATATATGGGATAGAAATACCTCCCGAGAGACTTGGGAGTGCAGGCACGCGTTAAGGATTTCTCGGATAGGTACATGTTTTCAGCAGCCCCCTTTGCTTACAGCTTCAATGTTTCTCTCCCTTCCCCCCCCCCCCCCTCCCCCCACTTCATCAGCCCCGAAAACATGCTATAGTTTTATTCGAGCATTTTTTTCTTCTCCATGCTGAAAGAAGATGGGGAACGAGGAGGTAGGGATTCGAGAAACTCTCAAGTGTGTCTATTTTCGAGCGTACGTGAGTATATGTGTATAAATTACGGTAGCAGAAGGAGTATCTCTCGCTAGAACTCGATGAGTAATGCATGTAATTTTCAAGTTGGAATTCGGTTCGGGCGTGATCGCACGTATCGGATAGAAGGCGGCGAAGCAAGAGGACTAGTAGTCGAAGGAGAAGAGCTAAGAGGATAGACGACCGTAGCCTCTTTTTGAGGTGGAAAGGATCGCGAGGCGGAAGCGCCTCATGCCGGAGAGGAGGAATTGAACATACACGTAACTTGCCGAAGGAAAGGAATGGGGTTAGGGTGCCGAATAGACGGAGAGGATCACGGCTATCCACTCGCTATCACGATCCCCGCCTTTTCCTACTCTCCCCACTTGATCTCCTCTCCTGCAACTTATACAACTACTTTCACGCGTTTACCCACCGATTAACCTCTCTTCGTTCTCCTCCTTCCTGTTTAACCAACCTGGACCCACTAATTCGGGTCAAAGTCATACCTACACGCCTGACATTTCTCGGCTCTCTGTTTTTCTTACCGTGTTAACCGGGATTGCGCGAGTGTTTTTCTCTCGTTTACCTACTTTCGCATCTACCTCTCTTGAATAGACGGGAAGCTCATTTCCGTCATTTTGAAATATTCGCGGACTGCCAAACAAAAGCTCTGGCAAAGAAAGAAACTCGGTGAGCTTTTTGCGCTTGTGATTATTGACCTTCGAACGACTTTGGACGAGTTTCAAAGTCGACTTTTTCGAGTGCTAAATAATGCGGAGATAAAAGTGCCAAAATCATCCACTATCGCTCCGCTCGTGTCGATTGTACAGCTCGAGATCATTCGAGGCTCTTACAAATTCTTTAAATAAAAAGGATCTTAATGGATCATCGGAAAATTTTATCGCAGGTCCGAAAATCATTTTTCGGCTCATCTCAAATCGAGAATGAATAAAGAACTTTGTGGATGATGACGGAAAACGCAGGATGAGGAATGATGCCAAGATGATATGTCCGAAATCTCGGGCTGGGGGAATGAAGATAGAATAAATCGAGGCTGTTAGGTACTGAGGTTAAGGGTAAGGTTATTATCGAAGGGATATTCGAAGCTGGGCAGCCGAGGAAAAGTGGGTATAATGCGGTATTATATCGTCTCGTGATGATATCGCGAACTCGTGAACGTCACGAGGATGGTATTCTTGAGGTTTATAAGGTCTCTCTCTTTCTGTGTAAGGAAAAGGATATGAGATATGAGAAAAGTCAAGAAAGTTTCTTTCGACGCCGGGTCATCCTGCGGCTATCTCATACCAGTAATAAAAGTGAGATTAAGCCGATTTCTTAGGGCGACCCAATGTTCGCCGAGAGTCTTCAATAATTCCATAAGAAACGAACGATAACGAGTTTTGTAACTTGTCTCGATTCGAGGAAGTTTCGAATTTCCAATTTTTAAGTACATGGAATACGAAGTTATATCCCCGAGTTCCATCCCCAAGATTACATTTTTGTTTAAACAACTGCTATACATTTTTTTGATAAGACATTATTCGGCCAATGACAGTTGTATTTGAGTAAGGTAGGTAAAAAAAAAAAAGTTATAGAGGATGAAAAGTCATTCCCCCATGGGCATTCAGAAGCTAAACGGCTACCATTGCGATAAACAGAACTCCCCTTCGTTTGATATGATCCAGACTACTCGTGTGTCCATACAAAATGTTCAAATTTATGTACCCGTTCAAGATCACGTACAGTATGGAATAAAAGTTCGCTGAAGGTGAAAGGTGTGTGGAATCGGAGAGAAGTAGCCCGCGAACCAAAGGGATGAAAGTAGAGGGTGTACGATTTGAGTCTGACAGAGAAAGCGTGTGTGTGTGTCCGTGTGTGTAGGAGGGGGGGGGGGGGAGAGGCTGTTGGTTGTTGGGATGAGGTTCCATTCACGAGAAAGAACGATAGGGTGAGATCCGAAGAAAAATCGTATGATCCTAGTAGAGCAAAGCTAAGCTGGAGGGTGGATAAAGAGAAAGAGAGAGAGAGAGAGAGAGAGAAAGAGATAAGGTTGTAAGAGGGTTGAAGCGAGATATTACACTCTGGCCCATCGTGAAGCTATTGTCGAGGCGATATTATCCTCCGCAAACTCGCCTCCCTATCCTCCATTCTTCTATATACTATATGGCAAATATTCCCTCTTTCTCCTCCAACTTAGCCCCCTGGTTCACTACCACTACCACTGGGAGCCGCATTATTGTCCCGTTGTTCGAGTCAATAAGAGTGTGAACACGTACCTTCCTGAAGCTTTACGGTTACCCGAACGGCCCGAGCCAGAACGCGCTTTCTAAAAAAAAGAGGTGCAGAGAGAGAGAGAGAGGGGACGTCATCGTACCGAAAGACAAAAGAGGCCAGCTTTGAATTTTCCTGCATACCATTTCGCGATAACTTCACAAACGAAAGATCTTCCACGGTATTTGTACGCTCAATTTATCTACCATTTTATTCAACATTCCACGGCGGTGCTTTTCGACTACAAGCTCTGTGTAAACATTTAGATCTATCGGCGCTTGGTTCCCAATTGTTCGTCAACGCTTCCGAGAAGTTTGAGCTTCTTTGGGTTGCCGTTAAACTTCAGGAAATAGTATCAAATAATCGGTTTTACCGGAAGTTTCTCTTGTGACGTAAAAATATTGAGAACGATTGCAAACGGCATTTCTTGTACGACGAAGTACTTTCTCAAGATGGTTGAAAAGTTTGAATCTTTTTCAATAGCCGTTAAAGTTATGGAAGAATAGTGGGAAAAACTGGAGGTATTCACATGTCCATCCAAACCTTTTTTAGTTTGTGCTAGAACGGTAACCGTGCGCGCATTGTTACGTTTTTACATCCAACGCTCTTTATTCAGATATCTATTTCTGTACAGTGTCATCATTTTCAAACTATTCCAGAGTTGTAGGAGCGTAACGGATGGCTGGACTGTCACAACCAAGACGTCGGAATCCTCCGTTGTCGTGGATGGGCGCGATGAAGACCCGTAGAAGAGCTTTTCGTATTCAGAAACCGTGAAGCAGCTGTACATCAGATTTGCTCGGCTGCTTCTCCTTCTTCTCAGGCAGTTACACAGAGCTTCTACAGTTATAGGCTGAGCGATGAAGAAACAGGGATCTGAAGAAGGGTTATGTACTGGTTCTGGACTTTATGGTCAACCTCGAGCTAGGTCAACAATGTTGCGCCTGCTGTCGTCGATTTCTAACCGTAGCTTGCAGCCCCCTACTCCCTTCCATCCCTGACTTCACGGACACTCTTTCCCCTCGTTTGGATTCTCGAGTGTCCACTTCCGGTCCATCCGCCTGCACAGCATTTATTGGTGTGTTGATGTGACAATTGGAGTTTCACCATTGTCCGAAGTTCAGCCATCAACGACAGGCTTCCCGAAAGAGGTCCCGTGCAATCACCAAGAAGTACCAGCTACCGAATGCCATCGGTGGGTTGTTTTGGAAAAGAAGATGGATGAGATAGCCACTGCGGAAAGTGCAATTGTGGACTATTGATCGATCAAGACCTTTTATGCCTGCTGAACAACAGCCCTTAGTTTCTCTCTCCCAAAGCTCAAATCTATTAGCAGTAAACAACAATTTTCTAAGCGTTTGTATAAAAATAATCTTTCGAACTCCATCAATTTACAGCCATACTCTGCTTATTTTGTTCTTTCGGTATTTCTATTCTTTTTCATGAATAGTCATACACCGAGTGCTTCGATCCAAGTGGAATTTCGAGAATAAACTAGGTGACAAAACAAAATGGGAGCTGCATGAAATAAGAGCCAGGTGCACATCCGGCATCCGTGTAAGCGATACAGCAAGATGATGAAGTTTGCTCAACCATACGTCACATCCGTCCAGAGGATGCTGGATCTCGTGAGTGGAAGACTTGGGGCAGAGTGATGCACGATCTCATCGTAAAAGGTAGTTCGACCGAGCAATTTTGTCGCTGGTAGGAAGATATCGAAGTCCCATTCCAACGAGGATTGATAGAATATATACGACGGAAGTTATATCGCCCGTGGTACTATCCCCCTCGCCCCATAGGTTGAACCGTTCGAGTGGAGCAGATGTATGACGCCCGAGATCGAGGAGAGACCGGAGTTTAAATGCATCAATGTTCGTAACCGAAGAGCCTGTAGCTGGCGGCATCGGTTCCGACGTCACGCTGATCGAAGAGAGTCGTATTTCCCTTCAGCTAGTGCAGCCATGACGAATCTCACCTAAGAATATTCGAGAACCAATCGAGAACTCGCGAATCCACTTATTCCCTATTGGTAATGGTTTTTCAACTATTCTATGTCGTCAGCAGATCATGGAAATAGAATAAGGTATCGTGATAGGTGAGCCTTTTTAGGTGAACAGTTTTTTTTTTGTCTCGAAGCAATACTATCTCAGTTCTGAAGACTGAAGACAAGATGAAAATCCATCATCATTTCATCTCCGTCATCACGTGATGAGTGCTTCTTTGCAATATTCTGTTGTCAGCAACCTTTCAAGCCTCATCCAATGAAGATGTCGATCAAACGAGTTGTCAGAAAACTGTTATTTTTCACCATCAAGAGATCTTAGGAATTGCTGCCTCATTCGAATTAAGGGACCTCAGGCCACTTGAGCTGATTTTTCGGAAATACCTCTCCTCAATCAATCCACCTACTTGCGGGAAGATAATACATTAAGCTCAAAATCCAGCAGCAAAATGTATCGATACTAGGGAAACAACCAGGGATGAAGACACAGACCTCAGGGTTTGTGGCTCGATCACTTCGTTATCCTAATTCGTAATTGACCAACGTGGGGTTCTTGCCTCCGTTTCGGGTAAGCATCGTGGTGCAATTAATCCGGTAGCCTGGCCATCCCAGTTTATATCGGCTTAGTAATTAATCATGTATGAGGCTCGAAGGTTATTAGGGTGTAGGACAGAGCGAGAGAGAAAGAGAGATTGAGGGAGAGAAAGAGAGAGAGAGAGAGAGAGAGTAAGTGCGTTAGAGATTGTTGTGTACTCACTGTCTTTGACGGATAGTGCTCCGATAATCCAGAGGGTCAATAGGTTGACTATCAGCACGTAATTCAGATGCCTGCTTGAACTCCTGCTCCAACTCGTCGTGCTCATCAAGAGCAGGTTTCGATGAATCATGGTCGTCCCACTATTGTTCCAGCCACTAACATACTAAGTATACTTATAACACCATCGATAACATAGAATCGGTTTCTTGCATTACACGTTGCACAATATCACTTCCTACTTCTCATTCCACACCACATCGCGCACTTTCCTTTCAACAAGTTTTTGCTTTCATGTATCTCATGTTCACCTTAGAGTATGTTTAATCGATAACAAACCCGGAAAGCAACCACCACTGACCATGTCAAACAATCTTTAGAAAAAGCAACCTCTGTTCATCAACTTTTGTGATGTACGAGTGACATTTCGACCTTAGCTACTCGCTGGCATATTTCTTGGTATAGCAGTGTTTTTGTCGTCGATTTGTATAAAGGTTATCTTCGAGGGGCTAATTTTGCAGTCCGTCGCAACGAGAGTTACACTTTTCCCGGCGATGACCGTCGGCGAACAAAACAACAAGTTTGTTCTCTGAAAACTTCGTCCCAACAAGTCTAGTCTCGTTGATTTGTGCCTATACTCAGTTCAAGCCACATCTGACTATTTTTCTTTTGTCTACGCGTCTCTACCTGATTCCTCCTTTCAGAGTTTATCGTTACACATGGTTGCTCTTTTGGTGCTTCGAAACATCGTGGTTTCCAGGCAGAACTTCGACCTAAGATAAGCAGAGCAATAGTGAAAGCTTTCGCTCTAAATGATGAACAACTCTGGAAATGGGAGTAGAGTTCCGATTTAATGAATGTTGCCTGGTTTTAGTGGCTTCAAAGCGAAAAGTTCCATGTGCCGAAGTCAAACACGATGAGTTTTCGGTTTCGAGGTTTTAGTAAACCAAACGAAGCGGTGAAGTTCAGCGCTGAATTCTAGGAATTATTGGTGTTTCCAAAATGCTACAGATGATGATCAAATTCGAAATTTTAGTTAACGTTATTCGTTAGTGGTTTTTGTGGCAAGTCTTCAACTTTAATTACCAAATCGCCAAAATCATGTTGACATTCTCAATGACCCTCGTACGTTTCTTTTCCTCATCTGTAATTCTTTGATGATGTAATTGAGCTCGAAATGTATCGAAGCGAGGATTCATTTCTCTGCAATTCAAGGACCGATCCATCGGTCCAGTATCAATATGAAAAACGATTCTCGGCCTTCAGAGCAACATCAAGGACAAAGGTCTCCCGTGTGACGAATCGTCATGAGGGTGGTGGGTGCTTTATCACTGAGGGATTTAAGAGCTACAATCGAGGGGACGTAAACTCAGGAACTCCTTGATCCTTTTCGTACTTCCGATTCCAATAAAACATGTGGGTAACGTGCATTCTCAAATCGGTCTCCGTACGAGAGCACCAAACTTCCGGTTACGTTGACCAATCCCTATCTCGATGAGAGTTTCAAGCATATTATCGCGGAACTCGATCAACCGTCAAAGTCCTAATGTTCTTCACCGACTCATCCAAAGAGCCAATAAAAAATTTTCGATTACCAAAAATCTGTAGAACATCGTTTATTTATGCAGACAAGTCAGTCATCGAGATCCGACCCTATCGCACTCATCACTAACCCGCACAAACACTGCAGACACTTAATTAGCCCCCGTACACTCGAGATCCATTGGGACCCTTTTCCAAAGGCGATAACTCACATCGGCTCAACCTCCCTAACTTGCCTTCATCTTGGTGTTGATCTTATCCAGCCCGCGTAGGATCTTCCCCCCAAAAACCACTAAATCTCACTTCCCTTATCCGGAATAACCACCCGAACAATTATTTTCCATCTACCGATTCGTCTTCGTCGAAGTTTGTGCACTTAACGATCAAAAGAACAATTACCGGTACCACTTTTTGTATTCTCCGAGAGTTAAAACGCTAAGTATCCCTCCGGGAAAAACAACAATGCCGTATCAAGCACGAAGCACTCAAGCTTCCATCGTTGTGAGCTCCACGCCGGCACGTTGACTTTTTAACCATCACGCTGGATCAACCGGATAGTCCTGCACTTTGCCACATGTTGAATCAGCGATCTGTCAGTTCAAGAATAAATAATGAATCTTTTTCGTTGAATATTCTATCATTTTCAATTAGACTCCCTATTCTTTAGTTTACAATTTGATCTTTGCAAATGTTTTCAAACACTCTTGCGTTTGAATATTCAACTTCAGCGTCTTTAATGAATTTTATTTTCATGTGACTCTCTCAGGCCGTGTTTATATACCTGAACGAATTTTCGTGCATATATATGTATACTACACATGTATTTGTGTACATATACGACAATATATATATATATATATATAGATATATATAAATGTATATATATGTATATTTGTTGAGGCTTTCAATGTGCGGAGTAACGCGTCCGATAGCCGCAAAACCGTTCAGCGACTAGTACGTGTGCGAGGTCGTCAACGGCGAGTTTTCGCTCGCTCTGCCCGTGGTCCCGTCGATCGAAAAGAGCCAGCGAGGCTAAACCGCTTTAAGCGCATGCGCGCGTCAACCTCGGCTTTATCTCGCATGCGTATTGAACCGGCGTCGTGGCGTAGGTCGGGGAGGAGGAGAGGGTGCAAGAAGAATAGTGGGCTTGGAACGACGGAAGGTAAAATCGCAGGCGACGCGAGCACCCCCTCCCCCTGCCAGCTCCCCCGAACCCTTTTTTTTTGCCACCCCCACGATCTGCGTGTGTATATCACTGAGAACAAAACTCACTTGCTGGGTCCTGAACAATAGGAATAAGCATGCACCGACGTCCTGAAAGTCACGAGCTGGCAGGGGCGACGATCTGGCGATGGGGTTCCAAGCTACCGATCTCTTCTGCTTCCGTTCAGCGTTAAGCACAGTTTTGTAAAAAGATCGAAGAGATCATGAAAAAGAAAAATAAAACGGTTCTTCATCGGCTATTATAGTGATCGCATGCCCTTGATGGATCCGTTTTGACCTTTAGGTCAGCACTCTCAAGTTGATCCTGAGCGTGACTTCGATGCTGGTCTCCCAATTCGGATATCGAGGTGCTGGAAGTTGAATTTAATTTTAAATTTAATCTTGAACTCGTTCTTCGGATAACCTTGAATTATGCGTACCAGTAGTGTCGACCTTAGACGAAGTAAGTTCACGGGGGAAAAAAGAATGATAGGAGCCTCTCAGAGAACGCAATATTTCATGAAAAATTCAGACCATAGAACCGATAAAACATTTATACGCTGGGGTGCGAAAGGGTGGAGGGTTTGGCATCGATGAGGCAGGTTCGACGGTATAAGAGGTCGATACTATGCTCGTACACGGACGCTGCGTGTGTTTTCATCCCAAGAATCAGGATTTTTGGTTCGCTTTTTCTGTCTTGTGCGTTTTTGTCCTCTCCTTGTATGTTTTTTGTTTTTTTTTTCTTTTTTCCTTTCTTCTTGGGACGTCGAGGCGGAGGACGATATAATGTCGCCCTGGAGCTGCCACGCGTCGTTACCTCGGCAAACTCGACTCCCTCCAACCTGTTATCCTCCCCCCTGAAACACCGGAGATTCTATCCCTTCTTCTATTCTTCGAACCTTTTCTCCAACCTGTTACCCCTGGTGCGAGCTCAACTTTTCCTTCGGACTGAACCAGACGGGGTGAGAGTAATGCTACTTTCCTCCTCCTCTCTCTCTCTCTCTCCCTCTTTCAACCTCCCTTTCGACTACCCTTTCCTCCCGATTCTATCCTTCCCTCTCGTTTTCTGTTCCTCTTTCTCTCTCCCTCTCGCTGCTCGCCGGAAGAACTTGTTCTTTTGTATCCAGTCAACGTTTGTTACTTCACACTTAAAAGAGTGTCGGAAAAGTACTCGCCCGAGATTTTGCCGGAAGGGGTGGAATAAGAGAGAAAATGAGTTTCAGGCCTGAAAAGACGCGAAAAAAGAAATGTACAAAAAAAAAAAGAATAAAATAAAGCAACGTAAGAAACTAAAATAACGAGATTACCAGACGGCCATGTAAACTTTACGAACAGTCGTACCTCGCAACTTATAAGGGCGCTAACTTTACTCCTTTTTTTCTCAAGCCTCACGTGCCCCGGAGACTCTTCCACCAGTAGTGCGACATAATCATCGTTGCATCGTTTTTTTAACCTAGCAACTTCGACTCGATGTCACGTTTCGAATTTTTCAACTAGAATATTTTTAATAACCCCCATCTATCGGACTTAAATATTACGACATTTTTTTAACTTTTATTACTCGTGTAACAAGAGAAATTACGTATCAATGACTGTTTTTTTTTTTGTTTTTTTTTAGTTATGGAGAAAAATCATTTTCTCAACGAAATAATTGACGATGTATAATGACATTGAAATAATGCTGTTGTTAATGAATAATAAACACGATTGGTACAGTATCAATATGTCTTTAACGTCAAGTCCATGTTTAGGAGGTTTCGTTATAGGTATGCGAATGAGGACATTTTAAATTATAGCTGTCGCAGGTTGTCTTATTGCCCATTTCGCTTTCACGAGGACATAAAAAAAGACGTTATTCCTCGATGATCGAGGAGAAAAGGAGGTAAAACGTCAACGTGTTCGGAGTGAGTTGGATGAATTAATCGATAATCGATTGATTATCTACTCCATAAATGTATATTTTATTTATTTATGATTTATTTCGCAACTATCATATTCGCAGTGAATCGTTTTTATGGCGTTGTTGCAATATTTCTTGAATAAATTATTCGAATAATTTTTATATGCTTTTATTCCATGGAAAAAGAGTAGTGAACGAATCGTTATAAAATACAAAAGCATAAAAGTTGAACAGTCGTCGACAGGATGGCGGAAAAACAGGGGCAAAAAAAAAAAAAAAAAAGAAATGTTTTAAAAGGCTTGGTTGGCTTTCCCTGTGCACATTCAAATATTTCACAACACCCGTTTTTTTATTTTTATTTATATATATACAGGCATATCCATATAAATTCTCATTGAGCTTTGAAACGATCTAGGCTCCGAGAAAAGTGAGTTTCATGTCAGAGCGAAAATTCAAAACCGAAAAACCGTATGTGCAGCTTGAACCTTGATGGACGTAATACACGGATAGGGAAGCGCCGTTGAAAATCGTGGCGAAGAATCTCACTCCGTTGCTTTTCGTTTTGTTCCCTGCTCGTCGGCTTTCTCATTCCTCGAGCTTTTCTTTAGTCTCGTATTTCGCACACGAGTCTCATGACTCTCTTCTTTTCGAGGAATCTCGTGGTACAGCATTGCTTCCGGTGAGAATTACTGGTTTTTTTTTTTTTTTTTTTTCTTTTTTCTGTGGAAAAATGAAACATTGAAAAAATACGAGATTTCAAATTTGCATCGAGGGAAAAGAAAGAAATAAATTTTCAACATTCCTTTTTGTGGTTCAACTTTATTGTGATCATTCTAGATTCACATAAACTTGCGGAATTTTATCCACTTTATGCTCAGCCACTTGATGAGCTTGCATCATTTTTTTAACGAGGTACAAAAAAAAAATTTTCTTTGGGTCATCTGATCCTAATTGCGTCTTAAGGTGAAGAGCGGTTCCCTGCGTTAAATTTAATCCGTTACAACAATCTGAAACAGTCCTGTTGAAAAAAAAAAAAAAAAAAAAACACACACGCGCAAAAAAAATAAACAAAAACCTCACGAAAGTCGTACACAGAAAAATGAAATTCGTGAGCTGATTTCGAGATCGAAAATCATGTATATATATATATTCCGAGGGCGTTACGTGTTTGCACACCTCTATAAAAATTCACGAGAGACGTTCCCATTTCGAGGTTGACTTTGATCCATCAAACCTAAAGCTCGGAACTAACATCCCATACATATCGATATTTATTCGTGCGATAAAAGGCACGTGTCGTTCAACGAGAATATTTCGAAAGTTTTATTGATTTTTCAAGTTGCTAAAATGAATGGCTGAAAATGATTGGATTTTTTTTATGCTTCTTTTGAGATATGTCTGAATTCGAAAAGATTCGAATTTGATGGGAGCAACAAAAAAAGATCGAATAAAGTCGAGTTGACAGGCACAAAATAATTGATAACAAAAAACGTATACGGCTATCAAAATAATATAATAATGTACACATGTCCATTCGACAGCCCATTTTTATCATGTCGATAGTGTTATGAATAGGAATATGCTGTTTGTATTACATTGAAAGCAAAGCCACTGATAAAATGGTTCAATTTCGATTCATAAATTTTGTGCTGTTGAAAACTGATACCTGTCTGCCTGTGCAGGAGTCCGAGAATTAACAAAAAAAATACATCATTTTCGTGAGATGTTAAAAGTATTTGGAAAAAAAAATTCTCTCACACAATAGCAATTTTTTGAAATGATTTAAAGCTTGTTTTCTACCTTCAACAATTCAGTTTCGAATTTTTGTTATCATCATGACGTAATCGAATTAATTTAGTTTTTCACAAATCATTTGTTAATTTTTTTCGTAGAATAATTAAAGCCTGTAAAGTGATTAAGATACGATCGAACAGTAAATTATAAACAGAGATATGGAACTTTTCAATCGAACCATTATTTGTTATCTGATTAACAATAATGGCCAATCAATCGTATTTCCTATGACATTATAGCTTCCCACATGGGGATGTTGGGACAACGCGAGGGTAAAAACTTCAGGGTTGGGGTAGGGTCGATTCTCGTGGGATTTCAGTCGGTGAACCAACCCCAGAATCGCCGAGAGAGCTTTTCCAATTCTCTCTCTCCCTCTCTCTTTTTCTCTCACTCACACTCGCCCTTTTTTCTCTCTCTCTCTCTCTCTTTCTCATGCCGAATATATGAATATCGCGAAAGAATTTACCAACGACCACGGGGTAAATATTCCAGTAATGCAGTTTTCGTGGCTCTTTACTTTTCAATTTTTTTTTTTTCTCTTTTTATTTCTCTCGACACACATGAGAAACGATCTCGGGGGCAAGCTTTCCGACTTAACTCCCTTCTTATTCCATGTTTTACCCCCCCCCCCCCCCCCCCCTCTTCCTCTCGCCTTTCTCCTTCACCCCAATTCACCCCTGATGTTCGCGATATGCGATCGGGGCGAAATTTTCATATCCCAAGGTGCTAGCCCCTGCGATCGATACTTTTAGTGACGAAAAGTATGGTGGAATAAATTTATCCAATTTTTCGTTACGAATTCAATTTATCGAATGAATTTTATTTTTACTTTTTAATTGTATTTTATTCTGCTTATGGGCTGAATTTTTGTATACTCACGGTAATGGGTCACGATCGATGATGTTATAGAGATGAGAAGTTCGATGATTAAATTTTTTCATCATAATTACGAATTGAGGTTTTCTTTGATTTTTTTTTCGTTTCGTTTTTTTTTTTTCATTCCACTTCAAAAATGATAGTAACATTGAGGAATAGAATATCGCATTAATCGTTAATTGATATAATTTTCAATCGTTATTTCACTATTGAGAGACATCATAGTGAATATTTTTTTAGTGGAAAATGTTTCAGAATCTCACTTACTGGCTGGACGGATGCACGATCGTATAAAAATATATTTTTGTGAATACATTGAACAAAAAATAATAAAAAAATGAAATAAATCCTTTAGATTTTCGTAGTGTTCGGTGCAATGTTCACAACGGCGTGCTGCGGGGCGAGCTGTGTGGTCAAAAATATCCCAAGCCTCCGAGCCATTTGTGTGGCTTAATCTGAGCAAGTTACTTTTTTTTTTTTTTTTTTTTTTTTGAAAAAAATTCTTTTTTTTTTTATCATTTTGTTTCGCTTCGTCCCTCTGTACTTGAAAAATGGAATTGTTCGTCCATGTATGGAACACGCGAATGGATTGCGACCACAATGGTCGAAAGAAGGATGAAACCAAACAAACATGTAAAACAACGAAAAAGTGGAAAAAGCACCATTTTTTTCACATTTTGTTTAAAGCGCAAAAATGCACTCATCCTAAATCCAAAATAAACGCTTTTCCATTAAAGTTTTTAAATTCTTTATCTTGCAATATGCAAGTTCATCAAAGTTCATCAATCTGACATGATACATGTATTTTTAATGGCAAATAGGAAAAATAAACGAGAAAAAAGGCAAAGATAACATTATTATAATGTTAAGAGTCTCATGGATGGGAGAATTGAAGCGAAAATATAATTGAAAATACCAGAGAAGCCTCGGGAGTAGTTGATGATATTTTTCCGAAGTATTAATGTTGTGCTCATTCGTCGTTGTTAACGAGCCGATGAAAAACATCTCAGGAAGCGAGATTACACGAAAAATAAAAAAAAATAAAAAAAAACAATTGTGAAAAGAAAAGAAACGAATGAGAAGGTTAATAAAAAAATATTGAGGAATTTATTTTCATGTGAAATTTTTTTTTTTTTAAATCATTGAGACACTCGTAAAATCACACCTTGTCGTGATAAAATTGATAACGATGTAGGAAAAAAATTCTCTTTTTATTTCACCCCTATTGAATCGTATAGCTTTTACATGTTATTTTCTTTTTTTTTTTTTTTTTTTTTTTTACGTCATTAGCAATGAAAGGATTAATTACTAATGCATGAATTGAAAAAAGATGAATAGAAGCAAAGGGCCAGAGATGATGGAGAGCTTTGAGAACCTGAGAGGGATGATAACCTATCGCTCATTGGGGTTAACAACTTTTTCACTAATCATCAGAATTCACCCACCGGATCATCCAACGCGACGAGTTCTCATTCAGTTATCGTTTCATATGAAATATTTATTTAATCCCTCGTTCATTCGTTTTCGAACCAATTTCTCGGAATTTTCGTTAAAAAATTTATAGTGATGCTTTCGTAACCAATCAAATGAAATTGTGCATTTACCACATTTTCTCTCTTGTTGATGTGACATTGCGATGATTATTTTGAAAATATATACAAAGTGAAGAACGATGATAAAATTAATTAGAAGAGATAACAAATCACGAGTGCAAAAAGAACAAATCTGAACGATTTTTTTGCGGGCAAGAAAAAAAAAAAGAAGGAATATGGCAGACCGCCGAAGACGAATTTTTTTGCACGTTTCTCAGGATGCTTTCTTTTCAATTCTTTTCACCGTCTTGTAGAGCTCGGACAGCAGCAAGGAAAACAACACACAAAACTATCACGACTTTTCCAACGGAGGTCATCGAACCAATGTGTTTTTACTTCGTTTTTTTTTTTTTTTTTTTTTTTTAAATTCCCAATTCGAACACTTCGTCCATTAGCTCTTAAAAGTTTTCAACGCTTTTGCCTGTGTGACGGTGGCGATGGTCGATGCCATGGAATTTCTTCAATTTTCCCAAGGCAAGAGAGCCACTTCAGGAACAACAGCAATCAGAGGACGATCGAGGTTGGATAGACTCTCGGGATATACTTAAATACTTTCGTGATTGTCACGGTTAGCCCTCCTTCCATTTCTTTCGCCCATGCCTTCTTTCCGGCCATCTGCTCTACAGAAGAAAGAGAGAGAGAGAGAGAAAGCTGTGCAACCCAATAAAACTGCCATTTGTAACATTCCAGTCACAACAACTACGACATTCAGCGACCAGTTTTTTATCCTCATATTTATCTAGCAGAGAATAAACATTTTTTTTGACACCGTATGATTTGTGGATTCTTAAATAATTGTTGCGGAAATCATTGAACCGTAATTCCGTATGAATATTTTTTCATAGAGATTTTTTAAATGATTTTGGACTCGGAGCTTCGTAATAATTCCGCTAGGTGGCTTCTATAAGAGAATCTCGCGTATGCGGAGTGCAACTCCATCGAGTATGAAGGACTTGGCTCAGGAACAATTATTTTCTCGCGTAGTCTCGATTATGCTCTTTTTTTTCTCTGCAACGTATAAAAAGGGAGTCGAGCGTTTGCACAGAATTTGCTATTTTCAAGAATTCCATTTCAAATTTAAATTCGCAAACTGTTTGATTGGAATCGATTTTTTTTTTTTTTTGAGAGTTTCATCCTTTCTCGAGTTTTTAATTCATTTATTCTCAGGACTCTTTTTATACTCGCGTTCGCGACACGGTTACACGAAGTTTCAATCAAGACGCTCATTGTTTTTTCTTAATTAAGGAACGTAATTAATCCAATGAATGCTTTTTAGCGTAAAAAAAAGCGATTCTACATATCGAGAAAAATTCTGTATCTAGAATAATAAAGTTTTAAAGAATTTTATTTTATTTATAGAACGAAAGGCCAATAATAAAAAGTATTCCATTGGCAGTTTAGCCTCATTTTTTTTTCTTTTTCTTAAACTTCGCTATTCCCTTTCTTAGTTATGTACTCTGTATGAGTTTTCTCTCACTTTTCGTCCACCCGTCGTTTTCCCTCAGGATCTTTTCGTATCTTTTTCCTGTTTATCCATCTCTCGTCATTTTTATTTTTTTTTCCTTTTCTTAGGGGAGGATTTGTGAGGGCGTTTGCGCTATTGTGCCTTCATATTGGATCCACGTTTCAAGACGCCATCTTGTTTCTTTTTTTCTTCTTCTTCTTCTTTCTCATTCTCCGCCGGTTCTTCTCCGCAGTTTTCTTCCTTTTCTTACTTCCCTTTCTACCGATATTGCGCTTTCTCTTTGTTTCTCATCTTAGAGTCGTCTCTCCCCACGATCACGTTGTATCCCACCCCTTAAAACCCCCCTCGCCCATCCCTCCCACACTTGAGCTATCATTAATCTCAAAAGTTTAAACGTTTCACTGGAAAAATGGCTGCGAAGAAACAGCAAGTTTCTCTAAATGAAAAATAACTTTGGCTTCTTTAGCATGTCCATCATTCACCTGCGATACGTTTAACCAATTGTTTAACAGAAACTCATCTTTCGATCGATTTATTCATTTTTTTTATGAATATGGATTTCACGAATGATTTTCTTGGAATTTCTTTGCAAACGTTCTTTTTCGTAGTAAATAAATAATCGATTCAATCTTTCAGAACGAAAAAAAAAAAAAAAACGTGCATCGCTTCAACGTTTTATTATAAGGGAAGTATTATTTTCTCAAATTTTCAATAAACTTTATTGAAGTAAAACAAACTGTGTTTCCTTATTGATGTTTTTATCTTGAACGTTTCATGCTCGGTCTTTTCGAGGCATGCGAGATAAATATATATTTTTTTTTTCTCCGTGCACGTTTTTTCTCTTCCATTTCTAGAGCTCGAGGGAAACAGTGACGAAAGTATAACACGAGAAAGAATCAAAAACGAAGAATAAGCAGCGGTAAAAATGTCAGAAGCCCAAACGAGATAACGTCATCAGAAACGTAATAAAAGTCACGTCTAAGGAGAAAATTCTTCGGTGATCAGACAACCTCATATTTACGATGCAGAAAATCTCTCTCGGAAAAAAAGTAAACAAAATAAGAAACAATGGTGCACGAATGATACACGGAAATTTTACAGTTCGACGAATTAGCTCCTAAATTGGAAATGATAAAAATGAAAAAAAAAAAAAAAAAAAACAAAAAACTAATTAAAATCTTGCCACTTAACGTTTTTGTTCGGTTCACTCAATTTATATAGTATTTTTATTTCCGTTTAATCGACGCGTTCGCTAATGGATCCCCACGTACGATCTCCTTCCATCGAGAAAATGGCGAACACATAGAACATGGATGACCACAATTGCGATGCTCAACAATGCCGATGGGTCCACTCGAAAATCGTTGAAATATTCAAGCTTCGTTTCCCTTGGTTGAGAGCAATCTCGGGAATTATAGTAGTCTACGGCCATCTGTAATCTTCATTTCAATAATTGGCCAATTCTCGTTTTAATTCATTTTTCTAGTAAACTCATCGAATAAATTATCGCATTTTTACGAATATTAATTTCTAGTTATTTTCGCTTGATTAGCATTTACTCCTGAATTATTCAATACCATATCCGTTTATCTAGATGATTATTTTATGAATTTGTAAACTATTTATTCATGGGCATAATCAATGTCACTTTTTCAGTGGTCGTAAGTTTTTTTTTTATTTTTTTATTTTTATTTATTATTATTTTTTTTTATTACCAAAGAATTGAAGGAAAAAAAGTGTCATGTCGCATGGTATCGGGAAAACATGTTATAGAAATTTGGGAAAAGTGGTATTTTGGTTTTACGGAGTGGTTCTTTGATCGAGAATAATCTATAAACTTGGAAGGCTCTTTCTATGGGATAAGTTGAATCGTAAAATTCGCGTAATATGTCCCCAAAGGTTTCGAAATGGTTATAATGCGAGAATTTACACACTTTCGAAGCCCTTGGAGAGCCCCCTTTCTCTTCCCAGAAGTATATACGTCTCAATGTACGATCTTTATTCCCTCGGAGTGGTCCACAAAGATTTTCGGCTGTAGCTCGTGTTCGTGGATGCTTTTACCAGAAAATAAAGGTGAATTGTGTGTAGGAATTTTTTTTTTTTTTTTTTCACTTTCTTTATTACATCGAGAAAGTTCAGTCTCCCCTGTTTAACTTTCCAGGCATTGCCAGAGGCACAAATTGTAACTCCAGGTAATTTCTTTTTCTAAAAAATTTCCACCGTACTATTAAATTTTAATCTTGATTCATTTCACTCTCATTTTTCATCTCTAAGCTTAATTTATTATTGAAAATGGCTTTTTATATACATTTTTACTTTGACAGAAATCATTATTAATGATTTCCGTCAATTCGTTTACAATTTCAGTTGTTTTTTTAATTTTTTTTTTTCATGATTCATTTAATATCGTAAGTTTCGGATGCTCGTATTTGTTAATTGAAAATTTCAAAAATTCATGAAACAAAGAGATTAACTTTCGGTTCGATTAAGTGAAAAATGAAGTGGGATCGATCGATAAAATAGCACGAACGAAATAAAATGTTCAAGTGATAAAGACTGCGACTGTTCCTCAACAGGTAAGTATTATAGGGGAGAAGTCTTAATGTGATCCCGATGCGACGAGATTCATCCAATTCGATTTCCATTTGTCCAACGCCACTGAGAACTCGAGGGGTTGGACAAATGGGAGTGTAGTCTTGAAAAAAGCAGAAGAAAAGAGAAGAAAAAAAAAAAAAAACGTAACCAATGTTTTCTCGAGAATCAACACATCGTGAAGAATGTGACCAGAGTTTTTTACCCGGGTTGTCGAGGTTTCGTGGCAAAGAAACCAAGGAAGAAGATAGGGGATGAAAAACTCTGCGGAGAGCCTCGACGTCGGGGTCGAAACGACTCTTTCGCGACTGCTGAGCCTTGCACGCTTTTAGAAGCTTTTTGCCCCTGCATCTTTCACTACGTCCACTCTCTCTCTCTCTCTTTCTTCTCTTACTTTTCATCGTCCATCTTGATCCAGCTCTGATACCTTCAAATAAACGACGAATCGTCTAGGGATTTTCAAGATTTACAACTTTCATTACGAAATCATATGAGTAATGAAAATCTGAATCGTTAAATATTTGGTCAGATTGACTTTGTGAAATTCGACGACTAGAAGCTCGAATAATAAGAAATGATTGGACAACGAGAGAAGAGTGCTCCATCGATAGGTTGTCGACCTTCCCGGCTTCACACTCCTGTATTCATACGTCGAAAAAAAAAAGAGAAAAAAAAAAAACACAGTCTCGTGTCTATAAAGAAAAATATATAGCCAAACTTGCGTCTGGTTCTGTTCGATGAATATTTAGTGTGGAAAAAAGCCACATGTCGTAAAAAAAAAAGCAAGCTTCCCTCTGTAAGTGGCCTGCTCCTGTCAAGAATCGTCACGTGGCAAAAACCTGATCAAGGGGTGCAAGAAAAATGATGAATTAACTGAATATCTGTAGTTGACACTACGGAAAGCGGTATGTGCGTTATCGTGAGCTAGTATAAGCGATTTCGATCGTCGTGTTATTCATCAAATTGTCATTTTATTTGCTGTTCATCAATTTGAACGTTTAGATAATAAATTTTTGATGAATAAACGGAGTATGCAATGTAAACATGGGACGAACAATGTTCATTGAATAATTACGAAATATCAGTACACGTTATTATAAGGATATCGGGACAGGTAGAGGGGGGCATACGTGGTTACGTGATTAAATATACCAGACAATTGTTTATTCAAAAGAGAACGAACGTTTGCCCGAGGGATGTATTCGCGAAGCTATATATATTGCCTCCCTCATCCGTTGATCGTGCCAGCAGCCACGAAGAGAATTACCAAACACAGGGACGATTACTCGACCGCATTGAGTGCCCTCGAAAAGCCCCTTCCCACCTTTACCTACTCATCTCATTTGTCAACCCTTCCTTACTCACTCAATTACAGGACCAAAGTGCATTAACCCATTTCACGTGCACCAAGGACAGTTTACTTAAAGCCTCATATTCCTGCGATCTAAATTATGCGGTAGAATTTTCAGTTAACTTACATTTAATACTCTCGCCCGGTAGCCAAATTGACAAATAAGATGCAGCAGTCATTTTGTCTGCCATGAGAGAGAGAGAGAGAGAGGGAGAGCTTATGAGTACCAAAATGGTGGAGTTACGATGAATTTTAAGACTCCGCAGAGGCCGCGGTGATCCACGAGAATTTCGAGTACTGTCCTTGGCCCGCGTTTTAATGGCCTTAATCACGAAATAATTAGCTGCCATTTTGTTGTTGTGAGGCCATCACCAAAATGGCGGAGTATAACGAAGTACACGAAACAAAACAAAACAAAAAAAAAGAAGGACGCTCGAAGCTTGGCACGAAACGAGTGTGCGTGTATGCGTTGTTGGTGTCATGGTCAACGAGATACGATTGGAGCATCAATGATGTCCACGTTTCCGAGAGCGAATGAGCTTGATAATTGACTCCCGCCCTGGCGATTTGAATGGAGAAAAAGCCTCGTGTGAGAGAATATTCGTGAGACGAGAAAGATTGATCGAGTTGGAGTATGTACTTTTGAGAGAAAAACAAACTCCGAGTGTCCTTTTGTATTTTACATTGAACGTTGACGTTGACAAAACGTTGCCACGGGATACTCAACGATGACCTCTGTTTGTCATTGTGGTTGGGCGTGAATGCTTCGGTGCTAGGGGCTAAGGGAAGATGAAAAAAAAAAATACAAAAAAACGTATATCCTGCTCGCACACTCAGCCTATTCCTGACGGACATATCGTACGAAAGAGTGTGGAACAAAAAGTGGAAAAATACTTTCCACGTGTTATTCGATTCTCTTCAGTCTATTCCGCTACGCATTTTCACCAGTCAGTCTGTAACCGTCCTTCAAAATTGATGTGAATTTAAGCCATCGCCGTGGCTATTCCAAACAACGAAGAAAAAAAAAAAAAAAAAAAACACATCAAAAAGCATGCTGCAGAGAGGATCGAAATACCGTTGACTGCTCTGGCTCGAGCTTTTGTTAGGGTCTAGTCGTTGACAGGACCTTGGTAAAAACGTGAAAATACACTTTTTTTTTTCATTCACAAGAAGTTTTCACTTATGAAAACATTGCTGCAGTCTCTTGCTTCGTGTAGCTCAATTCTGTATCAAACGTCACTATTCATCATCCTCTCTTCATAATATATCGGATGGAAATAAAAATGATATTTTGAATCAAGACCAATAGAAAAGTCACCATTCAATGCGGTTAACATCGTGGATGAGAGGTCGTCAGAGGAATGGTCACTGCTTCTCCAATAGTGAAGAACCCTTTTCGGGCTTTTCCAAAAGTACAGCGAAGTATACCATTGTGAAGAATTTCCATTCAACGATGAAAAAACGCGACAGTGATAGGAAGCCCGGAATTATAAAGTGCTCCAGAGCCAATCACTGCACACTTTAAGAGCTCGAGGTGTTGGTACGAAAAAAATAAAAGAAAAAAAAAAATCAAGCCCCGATCATTTGTACTTGTTAGCCCCCGGGTAACGATCCAGAAAGTAATTGATTGATCCTTTTTGTCATTTCGGTAGGGGCTGAGTGCACAACGTTTTTTTTTCCTCGACTGGCTTGCTACATGCAAGTTTTCGGCCGTTGCTATACTAGCGAAAACAAAAATAAAATAAAAATGGAGGTCACATGTGTACAATATCACGTGTATTTTCAATATATATATATATATATATATATATATACATATTTATATCGTAGGTTATGCGAGACATGGTAGTCATGTTATCTCGTGATATAGGTATGGGGTATAAAGAATAGTCTTGTGTACAGAGGCTTTTCGACGCCAAATTGAACAAGTGTGTAATTATGTTTTTTTTTCTCTCTCATCTACGAAAAGAATTTTTCATAATGTTGAAAAAAAAAAAACAAAAAATAATCGATTATTAGAACTTTTTTTACTCGATTTGGAATCATTCTTTCTTGACGAATGAATAAATTTGTCAATTTTTAACAGTACACCGATACCATTAGTTGACGAGGAATCTTTTTTTTTTTATCGTTTGGCTTCGAAGAGATTCGAATAAAAATAATAATCTCGAATCGATTGTGGTTTTAAGAAAAGGCAATATTTTTTTTTTTTTTTTTTCATCAGGATAGTCAATCGAATCGAACCGATTGATTGTTGGTTAGAATGGGCTCGAGTTTACGTCGATCGACCTTTGTATTCACGGGGTAAAGAAACAACCAGCGATGGTACCTTGTAAAATGGTATTCTCGGGCGTTACGAAGCTATACACCTCGCTGGTCATATCCGACTACAGCATAAAGAGCATTGGTGTGCGTCTCCTGTATATTACGACAATCCACAGGATATAGGACTTTTTATCGCGAACATTTCCACGTCCAATGACCATCTTTTCACTCGGGGAATGAACAAAAAAAAAAGAAAAAAAAAAGGGAAAATCTCTTTGTGCGTCACACTCGATAATAAATCGAACATTTGAAGAGAAACTTTGCTGCATTTTTCATTAAAAAAAAAAAAAAAAAAAACAGAAAAAAACATTCAAGATTGCGTCCGGATATGCTCACATATATTTTTTGCACCGCACAACTTTTTTGCTGCGTTAGATAAAAACGGTATCGGGTTGTTATTTCCAACGTAAATTATATCAAATTGAAATATATTTGATACAAATACTTGATATCATCTGAATCGAAGCTTGAATCAGGAATGTCTTATTGATAAGCAGTTCCGAAACCGATATTTCTACAGTGATATCTCAAGTTATATCGAACTTTTCAACGCTCTTAGAAAAGTAACGATTGAATTTGGTGAATTCTTAGCCCGCAGAGTAGTCTAAACGAGTTTCAGGGGTTGAATCTACAGCAAAACTTCCTCAGCTACCTTCGGCTTGTGAGTTTTTTTTTTTTTTTTTTCTCGTACACGACCTCAAATCTTGATCGTCGCACAAGTACACACATTGCTATATATACCGGATGTCGAAAAATCTGTTTTTCCAGATTTAGAGAACGTTTAGATCTCGGGATTCTGGAGCAGAAGTTCCTCACCCATTTCTCTCGCTGATTAATCGTTTAGCAGATATTTATCAATTAGTGTCATTCGTCAGAATCAATCAGAGTCTCCTCCTAGCGGTAGGCTCTGGAACACGTTCCACCGCTATCACGCTCCGCCCACTTTTTCCAACGAACGCATCTCATTCGCTCCCTCCATTTCGACTCATATTTCGGGCGAATGTTGTACCCCGATGAAAATCGGCCAAAAAGCATTTTTCTTTGGAATTTAATTATCCAACTCGAAAGCATAATCTCGATTTCAGAAACACCCTGTATCGAAAACGAGGAAGCTATGAAGCGAAAAGTTTCGTGTCATCGATTGAAAAGTATATCGAAAAGTATCCGCGACGACCTCTGTACTTTTGCTTCGTGTTCTGGGTGCCTCCGATCTTATCTCACTTCCCCTCTCTCTCTCTCTCTCTCTCTCTCTCCAATATTTTATTTTAGTTTGAGAGTGAACGAGATCACGTTGAAAGCTTGTACAATCGTGATACAGCTCGGCTTTAGCGAACCCTTACCCCGTTAACCAGTCGAGTGTGACTTAACCGAGGTTTTATGGCGTTGAAAAACATCACGTGAACCGTATTACCAGCAGTTATCAAATATCTATTCGAATACGAGAAAAATCCTGGCAAGAAAGACGTTATGGAAGAGATCCTGTCTTACCGATGTATAACTCGTTGAGCCTCTGCGACTGTACTTTTATTCTTTCAGAGAAAATTCATTGATTCGCAGAGATATTTCGAGCACTGTACTACTCTGTTAACCAAAAGATATTTTTCATTTCTAATAGCATTTAAAAATATCGTTAACCTCGGTAATTAGCCCCGAAAATCACTGAATAAATACAATTGAATTTTCAAATCGCTAAACGATGTCGAATCGCCGGGTCTGTACCGGGCTGATAAAATTATTTTAATTTTATTGACACTCGGCAAAGCTTCGATATATATTTACGCGTGCTTTAAAATCTCGTAAACAAAATCCCGATTTCGTATTAATTCGGTGCTCGTTCGCTTCCGGATACGCAACATTTGTATTATTATTATTATTATTATAAACGATATAATTTAGAGAACGAGTAATTAATCGATTCTACGAGCACGCGATGTGTTTATACATGAGAAGTTCCACCCTGGTTATTCACGATTTTGGTCCTCCTGATTTCTCTCAATGTTTGTACTTTCATCGAACAGTGAAGTGCGCATTAACGAATATCGAAATATCAAGCTTATAGTACGGATCAGCAGTTTTTTATTTTTTTCAAATCCAACTCCATATGAAAAAAAAACAAATAAAGGAGAAATATTGATAAAAATTGTTTCTAAGCGTGGTCTCGTTGAGAAAAAAATGACACTAATAAGCATAGCAGAACAATATATGAATTTTATTTATTCATTAGTAAATACATGCTGGGAAACTCGCAATGTGTTATTATTTGATGCAATAATTATTCAAGCAAAACGTTTACACGAATTTTGCAAGGACGTTGAAAATATTTGCTTTTCAAATGCGTTTGCCCGTGAATGCAAGAACATTAGATTTTTGTCAGTGCGCGTGTGTACGGATCAGTAATTCTTTTTATTTTTTTCAAATCCAACTCCATATGAAAAACAAATAATGGAGAAATATTGATAAAAATTGTTTCTAAGCGTGGTCTCGTTGAGAAAAAAATGACACGAATAAGCATAGCAGAACAATATATGATTTTTATTTATTCATTATTAAATACATGCTGGGAAGCTCGCAATGTGTTATTATTTGATGCAATAATTATTCAAGCAAAACGTTTACACGAATTTTGCAAGGACGTTGAAAATATTTGCTTTTCAAATGCGTTTGCCCGTGAATGCAAGAACATTAGATTTTTGTCAGTGTGCGTGTGTGTCCCGGTACTTTTTATGAACTCATATACAAATTCAGTTTTTATTCGCTTTTAACGTGGGTGCGTAAACGGAAAAATAATAATGGCTTGAAATATGCAACGGAAGAATTCATGAAAGTATTTTTTTTTTTTTTTTGAAAATTCGGTGAACAAATTTTGACAGCATTTTTCCGGATTTTCGGTAACAAGTTCAAGTTTCGTTTCAAGCAAGAACTTACTCAATATATCCGAGGTTTTAACTAAAGTAACCAAGTTCGATTGAGAGAATGGGAAGTAATAATAAATGAATAATAAATTGATAAAAATGAAGCAGAAAATGAATTGAGAAGTCGTCATTGGAGTATTCAGGGTTCGACTGAAGAATGAGAAATTTTACTTGCCCTCGAGCTTTGTTCTCGATCCCTTCAAGAGATCGGATTAACATCACTTGCGCGAGTGTTTCTCTTGCGAGGATTATCCTTGAGAACTATTACGTTGGTCGGACTCGAAACTTTCGTCGATCTCTAGGAAACCAAAATTCAATCTGCACTACTGTTTCCGGAGAAAAGCACTTTGGGATAAGGGTGAAGCTTAATAATCACGGTTGCTCGTTACGTCGTTGTATTAGTCGTCTTCTTGAAAGCTACAGATGTGATGAAAAAAAAAAGTACACAAATGGGATCCTGTATCCGTGCTGGTAGATGAAAATTTTCGTGGTGTGTCACAGCGATGAAGACTGTTAAGCTGAAAGCTCGTTGGCAGCCATTTTGACCGAACGAAAAAGTCATTTAGTTGACACCGGGATAAAGTATCTCATAAAAACATGAATTAACGTTCTCTCTTATTTCACGATTTTTTCTTATATCTTTTTCACAAGTGCGATATTGAAAATTCATTTTAAATAGCATCGCTTTTTCGTCACAAGATTTTTCAAGACTCAAAGCTTGCCTCCAGCTTTCGCCCAATCCCGGATGCTATTAAAAAGCCGAGAGAGTAAAAGGGAGAAGAGTGAGCTTGGAAAATATGTCAACGATACTCATCTTTAAAGCCCTCGTTGAACCAGAAGTGCGGGACTCGTCACGAACATGAAGCGCACGTCGCCGTCTTTGCAGCCTCTTTCTCCTTGACGGGAGGCGCTTAATGAATACGTACTTGGACGCAATTTCGTCCGAATAAGTTGACAACCCCATCCCAACAAGCTTGAAATACTTGCTTTTTTTCGCCCAGCTAACCAAACCTCGCTTCCTCTTATCCAAGTACCGCGAGGACAAAGCAGTGCGGTAACAGTGAAAGTTTTACCTTCAAGCTTCTCTTTAAGAAATTTGAGAAATAATTAAGAAATAGTCAAATAAACGTAATTAAAATAAATACTAACGGGATTCTCGAAAAGTTCATGGACTTTCCAGCTCGGGGCAGCTCTTATAGCAACGGATCGTCATTTTCATTCGTGAGAAAAAATTTACTCCTGGCCACCTAGCGGATTTATGAGGAAACTATCGATCGTGAAGAGCGTCGTTGCTGGCACCAATCCTTCCTTTTCATAATCGCGTGCAATTAATTTTAAAAATATCAAAAAAAAAAAAAACGATTAATTGGTTACAACGAGCATTAAAGTTTGATAAAAATTCTCGTAACGAAGCAAAACGAAGAGTGATGAGTAAGCGCTCTTTGAATAGATCAATCTCCGGTAAATTTATTGCGCACAAATTCATGAATAATGCACAAACGTCATGAGAGAAAATTCAACAAATAAATAAATAACAGATAAAATCGTTAGCTATTTTATTCTCGGAAAACCTTAACGAATCAAATGCGACTAAGAACAAAAAATGCAGAACTAACCGAATGAATAGTAATGGCGAATAAATATTGGCGTTATCATACCCATTGCTCTTTAAATAAGGTTTCTTTTTTTACCGTTGTTTTAACAACATAAGAAATAACGAACGTTCGCTCTTAGCGAAACTCTGTATCGCTGGGCGAGTACGATGATACGTTTATTTTTTATTTTTATATTTTTTTTTCTTCTTACTGTTCCGTATTTTGCATAATGTAGTCGAGGAGGAGCTCGTGGGTGAGCTCGGGCGAATATAAACTGGCGATTCAACTGGACAATTACGATTTATATTCATCGGTATATAAACGATATAGAAGATGGGAGAAAGTGGGCGATTTCTCGTTTACGCTTTGCCAGTCAACGGTTCGTGTATTCCCGTTACATTTATATTTATTTTTACACATACAAATGTACACATTTGTCGTGCTAAAGGATTTCGTAGCGTCGAACGAACGGTTTTTCCAGTCATTGGACGTTCGGAGGTCTACATCGAACCGAGAAGCGAGAAACAGGCAAATTGTGCGAACGATAACTTTGCTAGGGGCGCGATAGAAAATCCTTGCCTATACAATTTCCGATCGAGAGCGAGGCGAGATCCTGGCCGTTTGTTTAATTTATAAATCACTCGTATACAGGTATTGAGGGCAAAAAGATTCATTCGATCGTCGAAACGCGACTCAAAATTCAGAGTCGTGAAAATCAAAATTTCTCGTACGAGACCAGCTCATTATTTGTTTCAAATTCGTTTTGAGAATTTGAAGCAATTTGAATAATAATAAAAATGAGTTGAGTCGATCAAAAGCTCGGATAAATGTGATTATAAGAGGTGAGTTAATATCACTCAAATCACACCGTTCGAATGTATCGAGATGAGAGCAGATTAATTTTGCTTTCAGGTTTGGGTTTTGGAGGCAGGTATACGGTTATCCCCGAGAATGCTTCTCCGATCGTCGTACATTTCGTGTATATATCTATATATCCGTGGCGCATCACTTTGAGCCGGTAATTTCAGTTATTTCATATTCAACACCAAACGATACACATCGAGGTCCGTATACAGGAGAGAGAGAGAGAGAGAGAGAGAGAGAGCTTCCTCTTCATCGCCACGTAATAAACGTTTCGTAATACTCCGCAACGGCTAGCTGTTAATTCGCTGTTTAGCTATTCACCCGGACCGTAATTAAGTTTTGTAAAGCATTCTTGATCTCCCCTATTCGTCGCGCCATTTAATCCTTTTTTTTTTTATTTGCATCCGACAATCGGAATATTTGATCGAGTGAAATGCTTCCCGCGTGCAGTCGTCTCACGAGTAACTTTTGGTGCAGAATTTTTTTTTTCTCTGTGGTTCGCCAAATGTTGGGACAGTCGAGGGGAAAAAAAAAAATAGTAGTTCGCAATTTGTTATTTGGACGTTGTAGAAATTTTTTTTTTGTCCTGAAACCGCAGCATCCGTGATGGTTGTCGAAGATTTGTACCGGTAACGAGCGATAAATTCGATTGATTCGTTCATTCGAATGAACTCTAAATGCACGGTATAAGTTTTTGAATCTTTTATAACAACCTAAGAGTTCGAATACACTCGAATCAACGGTCGAAATGTTTTTCAGAGCCCTCCAGCTGCCGTTCCAAATAATGAATTTGAAAGGAGTAGTGAAAAATGTGGAGCTGTTTCTGATGTGGTTAACGAGCTCGAGTTCAAGGCACGTTCTTTGGTAATAAACGCAAGCTGGTCTTTCGCACGGACTTAAAAATATTTATTTGGAAGTTTGAACGAAAGCTTTTTGTTGCAAACGGTTGGTACTATATTTCGAACGAACGATCCTGGTGTTCCATTGGAAAACATAAATTAGCCAAGCATGATCATGTGCTCTTAGACGTGGCTTTAACATGTATTATCGGTGATTTTATGAGGCAGCAGTTAAACGGTAGAAATTTAGCCGCAGTATTTGAACTATTTCAATGAATATTCAGTAGAAGATATAATTAGTTCTGAAGCCTGACACCGTTGGTGCATCTTTAGACGCTACGAAGTTACAATTAACAGCGAATTCATGTCAAGTAACTCCTCATTAGAACGATACATTGGATACAACAAAGGAGTAAATTCGAATTAAAAATGCGAGATATTTCATTGCTCAAAAATCGATTGACTCTCCTCCCGGCAGTGATCGGAGAGAGCAACGCAGAAAAGCCCCACCCGGTAAAGAGCAGCAGCCCCACTCGATGCTCCAGAGTGGAGCAATGGAGCCGAGTAGAGTCCAGTGTGCTCGACGGAAGGAATAGGAAAAGCGAAAATACTGCGAGCGTTGTATAGATAGAGCTACATTGTCCGCCCGGGGGTGAATCACGGATGAAAAGCCGCAGTGCGGCTTAGACCATAGTCCCGGTCGTCTATTTACCATGGATTCCGGACGTGAATTGCGGTCTCTCATACAATGATCGTGGTACCGGTGGATTTTGGCCGATTCTTGGATTCTCTGGATGGCTACCACGCGTGAACGAGCTCTGAGAACGGTGAGAATAATGGATAGAATAACTCGAATGAGGCATGAATCGTTTCGTCGTTGGGTTAGCTGCCAATTGATTTTGATATGGTTCCCCTCTGATCATGAGAACAAAAGAATTATCGATATGACTCATTCATTGGATCATCGTTCATCGTTAACGGCTATTGATGCTGTTGACGATGCCAGCAACATCGCGAGAGCTTGGAAAGGTACTTAGCCTAATTGCGACGACATTTCTGCTCTTGCCGAATGCCCTTGGGTGACCCCAAATGTCATCCAACATTCAAAATATTCTCCTTCTTCCCGGTTGAATAATCTTAGAGACAAGCAAGCCAGACCACAGTGCCGCAAGTTCGATGGCAAAAGCCATAGTCAAATATCAAGTTGGAGTGAAGCCTCAGAATTGGCCTTCTCCCCTAGTGGTTTCATTGTGCCATCCCATTCTCGAGAACCCGTCAAGCATGTGTCGAGCTTGCGCTCTGTATCCTCTATAGGTGGAGATATAAGCGAGCGAGGAGCTAACAGGAAATCGATGATCCCTCACGAGCGACAAGCTGCCGAGATGTAGCCTTGTGCAACAGGCCGTATAAACGTAGGATTAGCCGGGTTTCGACGGAACCTGATATCAGTACTGTGTCGCTGACGACATGCTTGCGATAAGGGGCTGCTTCAAACGCTCCTAGATACACCGAATACGAGAATGATCTTAGCTCAAGGAGGGAGGGGGGGGGGGGGCAACAGCAGGTGAGTTGCATTGTTGATTGATTGGGCGTGAAAGGAATTCCGGTTATAAGGGATTTAAGGTTATGGGGTTTGAGTTCGGAGCAGGCTGATTCGCATGCCGGAGTTTGGCTTTTCAACTGATACTTCATCTGGATGATTCTACGTTTCCAATAGACTCTGACTCTTGGTTGAACTTGTGCCAGCAATCGGAATACCTTCGAACTGAGCCTTCACCTGCACCTGATATTTGCTCGGATTTTAAACCCCAATAAGGTTGATAATACGTGCGTATATCCAATCCCAAGTCCGAATCTGGTCCAGACAGTGAATAAACCAGGACAGGATCGGATCAGTGGCATGCGCTCGCTCACACAACATCCGGACATGATAATCAATGAGGATGATTAATTAAATAGCCCAGCTGTCATGGAATGTAAATGTATAACGACGAAATAGAGCGATTACAAACGTGCGTTATGTGGCTAACGCCGCCGTCAGAAACGATCGAGATGCCGTTGATGCTTGCGGGGCTTGGAAAATCCCGTCAGGTGTCACACACCAGAGAAAATTCCCTAGCGAAATTGGTGTCGCTTGGTCGAAGCAACGCGAGCGCGGTTTTCATTCAACAGCTACATAACCAACCGGTGATTGAAATAACTGATCGCTGCCAGAAATACCCAGAGCTGTGCTTGCCTCCTGCCCATTCCTAGCTTGGTCGCAAAGTGGTCGAACCAAACGACATCCCTGCTTCCAATATATCGGTGGTCAAGGACCCTCGGTTCCATATCGAGCTCCGATATCATCGATGCTTTTACAACATGAAAACCATTCACCGGGAGTCCCCTTTGGAGGCCGAATCTGGCTGTGGTTACTACTCACATTTTCTTTCTTTCTCTTTTCTTTTGTTTCAACCGGATTCTTGCATAGTTCACCGATTCCGGAGCCCAGCGAGGCTTGGCTCCGGCTTACCGGAAGCAGGTCTCGCGCGAAATTCATGAACTTTAAATCGTCCCCGTTCAATATCAGCTCCGTATAAAATCTTGAACAATATTCTGATATCCAAAAACCAGATACCAGCAAGAAAAGCTCCTGCCAATTATCACTTCTCCTGGTTCCATCGTCGATTCACCTCTCCCTATAATCATTCGATTATGACACTGAGTATTTGGATCTTTATAACTCCACATCCGGACTCGACAGACGACTAATCAAGGCTCTCCGGATTCGAATTATTTGGTTGTAACGAGAGTCAAAGCGCCAGAAAGAGAAAGATGAGATACAACACGCAGCTTTATTAGCTCTGTTTGCCGGCTGTGTGTCGGACTGTGAAACAGTTTTCGCTTGTTCACCCGTAGCAAATTCTCTCCTCCTCCTCCTCCTCCTCTTCATCCTCCTCGTCCTCCTCCTCCTCTTTCTCGCTTCCGGTTCTCCTCCCTCTCTTTCCGCTAACGCCGTTATACCGCAACTCCACAGTACCTAGATGCCGCATGGGCGATTAACGAACAATCATTAAGCCAGACCCTTATCGTGGTAATTGCGCGGAATAAATCTACCACGAGCTCGGAAGCCCGGCTATATCTCCGTATATATAAATGTACGTTTGTATATATATATATGCACAGTTTCACTACGAGTGAGAAAGAAGGATTTTTACGAAATGAGAGCAGAGAAAGAAAAACGAAAGAAAATCACACCCGAATTAGCGAAGCGGCGATAGTGGCGAAAGCCGAAAAGTGGATCCAACGAGTGAGATGTACCGTGCCGAGTAGGAGAGGGAGGGGTAGGGGGGAGGACTGTGGTACTAATTTAGGGGAGATTTTCAGGCGGAGCCGATACAAAATAAAAGAGAGAATAAAAATAACCGGAAACAATTAGAACGAATGAGTATTTTGGGGGATAAAGTTCATGAAAAAATAAAAAAAGTTGCTCGAGCACGCTTCGGTTAATTCTCGAAAAAACTGGTGGGCTTTTCTCGATACCGGATAACCAAGGTTCGAAGCCGAGCTGATCCTGACCCCCGGAACTCGAGCGCGAGCTTCTATTTCTTTCTTACCTTCTGTATGAACTAAGAGTTGATAAGCTTTCTGCAAATTTGCCAAACATTTCAACCGGAAATGAAAGTACGAAAAGAATAACGTTGTGACAACGATAAGTTTTCATCGCTCACAGTACTTTTCGATCAAAGAAAAACGTAACGCCCCGGGTGAACAGAGAGGCCGTACAGAGAGCGACGGTATATAAATACCCCCCGAAGATCGAAGAATGGTGAAGTAAGATTGAGAACAGGAAGTAGAAGAAGAAGAAGAAGAAGAAGAAGAAAAAGGATGAGAGCAGGAAAAGAGAAAAGAAGATGTTGAGATAGACAGACGTAGAGAAGGCTCAATTTTCCAGCCCGATGGAGTGACGACAATTCCGTTCGTTCGTCTCCTCTCTCCGAGGCCTCTGTGTGCTCACATTTCTCTTTCTCTCCGGCCTCGAATGCTTTCGATATCCTGCTGCTACTGCTGCTACTACTGCTGCATGTGTAGTAAAATCCTTACCTATCCGGGTGGAGCCTAATCGACAATCGATGAGAACGTCGTGCTCAAAACGAAAGAAATAAAAGAAAGAAAGAAAAAAAAAAAGAAGAAGAAAAGAAAAAACCTAATGGATAAGAAACTCCGCGAACCCCCATGCTTCCTGCTGGTTAAACAACAAAGAGAATCTTGCCTGGGGGGGTTAGAGATGAATAAAAAATATAGAGTTTGAACAAATTAAGGCTGTCGAAGCTTTCGACTAGTTCGAACGATTCGAGCTCGTTCTCCGGATCAACCTGGCAAAGTTTATTGCGCTGGAGAACCACTTCAGAAATACTTAGAATTACTTGCTACCACTTAGCAATGCTTAGAACCCTTCGAAACAGGTTCTCGTGCATTCTGCATAACTCATTACCGCTTATAACTAATTCTGAAGCACTTGGAATGACTTACAACTACTTTAGGGACATTTACTATTATTGTACCTAGACTATCGTGACACATTCTGTACATTTTTACTCTAATTACTATTATTCAATGAATACTCGTCCGATTAGCTCACTAATGGTAATAATTCCCACCGGCTGATCCTATGACCATTCTCTCGAGGCCATCACGTACTACATTCGCGATACGCCCGCTTACCAACCAAATCTCCAAATATCCCCTTCCTACCCCCCCCCCCCCTCTCTCTCTCTCTCTCTCTCTCTCTCTCTCTCTTTCTCTCTCTCTCTCTCTCTCTCTCTCTAATACTGTAAATTCCAATGGAATATGTTTCCGATTGTCGATTACCGGATTCGCGGTTCAATTCGATCGCTTGCTGGGCTCTCCCGGATTTGCTGTTTGCTCTCCTTTACCGTTGTTTGTATAATACAATCCAGCAATGAAGGTAAACAACGCGATATCAGGCTCGTCATATTAAAAAAAATCTGAAGCAAACTCTATGAACGTACGCGACCTTTCGACCTTCATAGCGATAAATTTATGTTTACAATGCTGATCTAATTGAAAAAAAAAAAAAAAAAAAAATTCTCATGAAATCCGAATATTAGTTCCGATGAACAATGCATTTACTGCCACTTACTTGTAGTTCAATTTTGTCGATTATTATTGTTATTATTTCCTTTTTTTTTTCTTCTCATTTTGCTTAACTCGCAATCTGACACACTTTTTTATCGTCAACGGCTAAAGTAAGAGAGTTTTTGCACGAAGTTTTTATGGAATACGTGAAGGGTGCTGTTTTTATTAGGGGGAAAAAAAAAAAAATAATAATAAAAAAAAAAATGAAATTTATAACAGCTCCGCGGCTAACGTGACTCCGTTAATCTGATCGTTATCAACGATTATAGCAGCAAGCTCCGCACTAAAAGCTTCATGCCTCAGAAAAAAAAAAAAATTGTTATTATTACGAGCACTATTACTCTCAAAATTTTTTTTTCATGACACAAATTTTTAGTTCAACACCGATACCATTAAGATTTAAAAAGCCCATAAATCAGAGTCCTCCCAACCGATCTCAATTTGATTGCAAAGTGTTTCGAAAACTTCGAGAGAACTGCCTTGGAAAATTCTAATTCATATTTCTGGATCACGATTCTTCTATACAGCTATATCGCAGGGCTCCGGGAATAATATCCACGAAAACGAATAATCGTTATTCTTCGAATAGTTTTATAAATTATTAAATTTTTTAATCAAATAATTGGAAATAAAATTGAATAATTTTCATTTTTAATGAAATTAAATAATTTTCTTCGAACGTTTCACTCGGGCAATGTCTGGAAATGAATATTTTTTTGATCTTTATAAAAGCACTTTCATTATACGATCCTCCAAAAACTTCAAGCGAAACGAGCTCAGAATTTTGATTCATTTATCGGAAAACAGAATTACAGTGACTCATTCCTCATTCATATATTTTTAATTGACATAAAAATGAACTCGAATTTATTAATAATTTCAATTGAAACGTTACTTCTCGAGATCCAAAGTCCAGACACTCTCGTTCTTCGGGTTTAACGAAGAGGAAAAGATTATTGTTCCCTGCTCATCCCGCTAATTATATGAACTCCACTCGTCCAGTCTGTCGTCCATTCGACCGTCATCCTCGTCCCCGGTCTTTGTGTTTCATGCATTTTTCATTTTTTTTTTTTTTTTTTTTCCAACGCTTCCACTTCGGATGATCCCAGCAAAGGAAAACTGCTAAAAAATTAATGGTCCCTTTAGATCGGGAAAAAAACTGTCGATAATGTAAAGAAAATGTGTTTTTTTTTTTTTTCAAATTCATTTTCAATTAATTTAAAAGAAGAAAATCGATTTTAATGTAAAGAAAAAAAGATTTTTATTTTTTCATCAAATGTCGTTCTAAATTTTTATTTTTATTTCATCTAATTTTATTTCATTTTTGATCTTTTATTGAATATTTATTTTAACGTAAAAAGTTATATTTTTTTAAAATTCAAATTAAGTAAATTTTCGAGGAAAAAATTTTGAATTTCAATTTTCGAAAAATCAAATTTCATCGATACTCCGTCATTTTAGTTTTGTCATTTTTATTGTGGATGTGATTTTCACTCGCAACCTTTTTTCTGCTCTCTTTTCCTGACATAAACTCCTCGACGAATATCTCGTTCATCATCAGTGGCCTCAACATATTTTTACCAAATTTCTAACGTGATATAGAAGAGACGAAGTTATATATAGTTAGGGGGTGAGCGTAGGTAGACAGAGGGGTTTTAGAAACGGATCGATGGGGTGACTGAACGGTATACACAGAGCCGGCAACAACTGGGCAAAGCCTAAGGCCATTGATTCCGAGTGTGGAGAAATGAGATGTACCCTTTTCTGCATCACATTTAAACGAGCCTCAAGAATTATTGCTTAACGATGAATAGATCGATTGAATTTTTTCAAATTTTTTTATCGATTCGAGGCTGTTTTCGAATAAAAATTCAAAGCTCAAAAGTGAATCGATGCACGTGAATTTCTTGGCAACTCTCAAGAGTTAATTGAATATCATAATTAAAATGAAATTATTTCATTTGTATAATAAGTGTTGAAACAAATGGTTAACGACTTTTCGAGAGTCCGCTTAATCCTTTCGAAATGAATTAAATATTCGCTGTGAGAGCTGGATAAAGTTTCATCTACTTGAGGCTTGTCGAGAATGAATTTTCAAGTGAAGTTAAATTGATTGAAAAGTTAGTCAGACTTCCTTCAAGCTAATAGCCGCCTGTGTCTTAAAGGCAAACGGATTATCTCGAAAAAAAAATAAAAATAAAAATAACAAACAAGTGCAAAGTACGATAAAAATTTCATTTTTTTTCTTTTTTTTTTTTTCTTCATAATATTTAATGAAGAATTCTCGATGAGAAGTTTTGAAAAAAAAATACTAAAAGGCTTCGAAGATCGCTCACTTGTAGATTTCAGCCCCGAAGTGGTTTCATCCCCCCATGAAAACAAAACAAAAAAAAAAAAACTAAACACCATTTTTTTTTGGTCCATTTTCATTTTTTTGGTTTTTATTGTTGTTGCTGTTGTTTCTTTAATATTATTTCTTGTATCACAAAAGACGTCGTGCATTATTTATAATACATATTATATATTTCATCATAATAACGTAAACAAGGTTATAGTTTTTTATACAAATAGAGCATTATATAAAAAAGATGCTTGTTTCATCAAGTTGATATAGTCAAATGACATTACGGACAGTATGAAATATATCGTGATTCTCCAACATCGAAAAACGATCGTAATTGAAGCGCCTGCACCGGCTCGAAAGCTTAAAAAAAAAATAGCCAAAGGCCAATTTATTTTCGGGAAAACGTTTGGTGAAAATTTTGAGAGCATTTAAAAAAAAAAATCAACAAAGAATTCAGCAAAACAAGAAAAACGTTTTTATGTAAACACTGTTTTCGTTAAAACGTCGACTTTTTTCATAGATTTCGTACGCTCGTGAATTTAAATTCCTCGAATTTTCGTTTGATCGGTTTTTCATCGGTTGCTGGCGGTTATGATTTTTTTGTTTTTGTTGGCAATTTTTGTACTCGTTTTCATCGAACGTTTCCCAGAAAAGTATTGGATGATTTTTTTGAAACCTCGAGCGAAATGCAACGTTTTAAGGTACAGAAAAATAAATAACTTTAAAAATTCATTATTTCTCTATTTTTTTTTGTCATATTTTTTCATGAATATTTTTCAAACTGATTCGCCGTATTGACGAATTTGGAGAATTCGATAAATTTCATAAATCAGGATCAATTTTTTATCCAATTCATTGATTTAATAGAAAAGAAAAAAACTATTTGATTGAATCGAAGGATAGATGAGAACTTGAAAAATAACGAACTCACGTTCCAAGATCGTGTCTCTCTCGCGGCCACTTCTTAATCACAATCGCACACAACTCATTCATGTCTTTTTTTTTTTTTTTTTTTTTTTTTACCAACGAAGAAATGCATCAAGTGTATTTGAAAGAGAAAATAAAATTGGAATTTTCCAAATTTCATTATTTTTATCCTCGTCGAAAAGTACCCGTAGCATTTTAATAACTGACGTACACGCGTTCACGTAATATATAGTTACCGATCGTCGAATCTCGATCGGAATTTTCGGACAGTCTTTTTACACCTCAAGATTTTCAAATTTTACAATTCAAATTGATAAATTTTGCCGAAATTGTGTAAAAAAAAAGAAAAAATCACTGTTCCGAAATGGCAGGAAACGATTCTCATAATTAGTGTCTTTTTTGATTATTTTTTTTCAAATTTTTATCATAGCCATCGATAAGTGATAATCTCAACTCATCGATCAGCTCATTTTTCGACCAAAATATCCAGGAAAATTCCTCTCGAGATAGTTATCAAGAATTTTGAGATTACGTATAAGTTTACGAGCTCAATTCCATCTGATACGAACTCGAACGACTATTGTAACATAAAAAAAAAAAAAAAAAACCTCTTATCGAGAGCATTTATGTCCTTATATTCCTGAGAAAATAACACATATCTCACTTTATATCGTATTAAATCGTACAATTAGCTTTACAACATTATTATTACGAGTCTCTTGTGCTTTGAAAAAGAATAAGACGAAGAATGAGGATAATGCGAACAAAAAAAAAACGAATAAAACCAACAACGAACGGTTAAATTCCCTCGGTTTTTTTCTCGCCTTGACGTTTCGTCTTCACCGAGCGACAGTGGCGCCAATTTCTCGTTCCATCGTCGGGAACACTCTCCCAGCATCTTTCCCCAATAAACTCTCGTTTTAGTTTTAGTTCCTGCCAGGAGAGCGTGCATTAAAACGAACAAAAAAATATGACACCTCATTTTTTCTCTTAATTTTACGTTTTATAGACTATAACAAATTTTTACGACATTATCATCGTCGTCGTCCCCTTATCTTCGAAATACCTCAGATACGATCTCACGTTTTCCCATTTTGACCGCATCCCGACGAATTGTCTCATGACGAGAAAGCTTGAGTATTTTTAGTTGTTTTTTTTTTCTTTCTTTTTCCTTTTCATATATGGCATTGCGAACAGACGTATCGAGTCCAAAGAATACGAGACAAGTATTTATTGTATACCACATAAAAAAAAGAGGCGGTTTCGACTTCGCCATAAAAAAAATGCCACTCAATTATCCTCGCGTCTTTAAATCTTATAAAATCGATAAAATTTTTCAAATAAACGTTCCAATAATCGTAAATCTTATACTTAAATCGACAATGGCAATTGCATTTTTTTTTTTTTTTTTTTTCATTATTTGCCAGAAAAATAGATAAACCGAACGAGCAACAACTTTCGAACATATAATCTCTTCGCTTCGTTTAACAGTTGAAAAAAAAAAAAGCTGTTTCGATAATTCGATCGCGTTATTCTCAGTGAATTTTCCAAACACAACTCCCTCGGGCATTGCACTCGTTATTCCGTTTGTCCAGAATCGAGAAAAAATTTAAATACAAAATGGTTTTGTAAATGAGGCAGAAAATCAATTGTGCGCTGTTAATAATTAATTGCTATCTTTGAAAACAATAATTGGAAGAGCTCGTCGTGATAACGGTCGCTTTAAGGGTGATAGCGGATCTTGGGACTTCACCGACGAGATTCTGTTGGACGTTGCAACGGACGCCATCCGGTGGCAAATTTTTAGCAACTTTTCGTACTCGACGGTGGCGCCAAAGCGTGTGCAACGCCAATGACGCTTTAGTGTGATACGGTTTTGAGGATTGTCCGCGAGCTGGCGCGTTCTCCGGGCACTGATAACACTTTAAATAGTCTTTGGTATTTTTATCGTTATCTCGCGAATCTTTCGTCGGTTGAATCCGTGTTTTTTTATTGTTCGTTGTCGTTAACAAACACGTGGAATCCTCGTCATTCTCGTCGTTGTCTTCGACCAACACTTTTCTCGGCATACTCTGCTTTCTTGATCTTCTTCCCGAATTTCCGTTTCCGCAGCTTTTCGATTCTCGATCGTTGCTCATCCGGAGCGGCTCACCGTCGGCGAACCAATCCTCGTAATGCAGACTCGCTTTGTTCTCGCTCAAACCAATTTTCCTAATTTCGAAAGAAACAAAAAAAAAAGCATGAAGATATTTCTATCGTTGAAAAAATTTCGTAATGTTCGCTCCATTCATTTTTTTCATTTCAATTTACAATCGAATTTATGAGAATTGAAAAATTCTCGTAAATTTTTATGCTTTCGATTAATTAAAATTGTTAATTGAGTGATGAAAACGTATCGGAAAATCGACTTTTAAAAAGGTGAAACTATTTTCTCACCCAACGTTTGTTTTTGCTGGCTTGTGCTAATCGTTGGCGTTATCGTTGCTGTTCTCACTTGTTGTTAGTTGGAGGTAAATGGAAAAAGAGAGCAAGGGATAGAAAGAGAGAGAGAAAGAGAGGAAGGGAGCTGCGGATGTTTACCATCTCGAGGTTGCGATCACCGCGGCTCTGTACCCATGAATTTCGAATTCGAATTAATGTTTATATTTATTCAAAAATTTCCCTTTCATAAAAAAAAAAAAAAGAGACATTGAATATTTTTCTACTATTTACAAAATTGAGAAAAGATTCCGATAGATTGCGAATGCCACAATTTCTTCAGAGTTTTTTCTCAGATTGGACGACAAATAAAAACGAGATCAACGATCGTAAAAGCGTGCAAAAAATAAGATTCAAGGATACGAGGTTAGTGGGAAAAGAAACGAAAACAAGTGGATTCGAAAATATTTTGGGTTTGCCAAAAAATAAAAAATAAAAAAAATTGTCGCACATTTATTTCTACTTACAACGTAAACACACTGCGCAAATTTTCAATTCACGTGTAACACGAAAAATAAAAAAAAATTTAATAATACGTAAGAACAACAACGAAAAAAATAACCAATGAAAAAAGAAAATCAACGAAACGACGAGCATGAGGAAAAAAACGTGCGATAAAATGTACTAAAAATTGAAAATCATTATTTTTACTTGGAGAATTTCGATTAAAATTATTGGCGTCCAATAAATTATTTTTTTACCGATAATTTCAATAAAATTATTCACTTTTCTCATGAACTTTCCAATGATTTTTCAATTCGTAATTCCTAGATTTATTTTCCTAAAATTACGAATTTAAAATTCAGTAAGAATACAATTATTTTGACATTAATTTGAGAAAATAAAAACTTACCCTAGTATCGTCGTCGAGGGTATGACCGAAGTTGCTGGAGCAATCGTAGGCGAGGAGGCCGGAAATACTGGTGGACCTGGCGGAGGTCGACCTCCGCCGGAGGGGCTGTAAATCGATTTACATTAATTACATAGTTCCAAAGCACGTTAAGTAGTCACAAAGTACATTAATTAATGAGTCACAAAAATGACCAATTATCATCGGTTTTTGATTAAACAATTTTTGAAATTTTTCTCTTTTATTTGTCTTAAAAGAAAATTCGTTTCACTGAATTTTCGAATATTTCTTTTTAATTTACCATTCAATAGAAAAGTGAAAATTATATTCAAGAATTAATCGATTTTTATTTCATAAAATCATATTTCGAATGAATTTGTAATTATTTTTTGTTTTATGTTCGATCATTTTGAAAAAGTTCTTCATTATCATTTTTTTTTCCACATTTGTGTCATTTTTATTTTTTAACATTATTTTCATGATTTATTATTCATTCGAACGATATACGATACTTACTGTACTGGCTGCTGATGTCGATTATTAGCAGTCGGTGTTTGTTGAGTGGTCGAAGCTGGTGCACTGGCGCTACTAACCCGATGCACGTGCAACTGATGTACCTGTAATTGCGCTGCGTCCTCACCGAGAAAAGAGCACCTCGAGCACTGTCTCTTGTTATGAACTTTGAATACATGGGTCGCGAGCCTCTCCGCCCTCGCCGCTTTGTACTCGCAGAGTGCACATGCGAATGGTTTTAAATGAGTGTTCAAATGACGCTTTAAGCACCAATTATCCACACCGCTCCAGGAACAATAACAACAGGTGTATCTGAAAATAAGGAAAATCAAATGGATTGTAAAATTTCAAGTTTCATTTACATTTCAAAAAATGAATAAAATTTTTTATTCATTTTCATAATAATGGTTAAATTTTTTTTATCATTTTTTTTACTTTTTTGTTGTTTCTTCTCTATTTTCGTGGTGAATCAGACAAATAAGAAAAATAATAGAATCACAAACCGCGTTAGAATTTTTGGTCTACAATTTTATTTATATTCTTCATCATCATTTTTCTTGATTTTTTTTCTTGATTCGCAGCTTTGCGTTCGTTGGATTTTTACAATTTTGATGAGTTGAAATATTTCGATAATAATATTAATAAAATTCGGTTTATTAAAAAAGTTCAATTCCAAAATTGTCTATTTTATTAATCATTATTATTTATTTTATTATTCATTTATTATTCAATTTGAAAATAAATTCAATATTTGGACTTTTTTATTCAATTTTTTTTATTAATTCGTTCCATTAGATTTATAGACAGAGTGTTAATTTACGAATTGAAGGATAAAAAAAAAAAATATACCTGCGTTCTTGTGCGCCTTTCGTGCCTCCTTTGACGTGACTTTTGCTGTTGCAACCGCCGTTCTGTATTCTCCGATTACCAGTGGAGCAATTGAGATCATTTTGAGGGATGCCTGGAACGGGTAAGTTGGCAACTTGGTAGATGGCGCCAGTGGTTCCGTTTGAGTTTTGTCCCGTTTGAATTTGATAAGCCTTATTGTTATTAAAGCTCGTAGCGTAATTGTTGTGTGTTACGACGGTGGGATTAGTGTTTTGATTGTTAACGTTGTTGGTATCGGTTTGCAAGGTATTTTTTTGATTGGTATTTTGTGCAGAGGTCGTATTGGTATTGGGAACAGCAGCGCCACTTCCGCTGGTGTTGGCCGTTCGTCTTATTCTCGATAATTCGTAACCGTGTTCTCGGTGCATTCGTAAAAAATGTTTTTTCACATGATCCGCACGATTGAACGGTTTGAAACAGACGTAACAATGAAACGGTTTTTCTTCTCGATGAATATTTTCGTGGCGCGTATAAAGATCGCGTCTGTCAGTCCCGTACGGACAATTTGGGCACGTGTATCGTTTCCCGCTAGATGTCGTGTTGTTTACCGTTGCTGCCGTCGTTGTCGTCATTGTCGCTGAGTTCTGTTGGCACCATGACAATCCCATTTTGATTTTATTTATGCTCTGACAGAGGTACCATTTTTTTTAACACTCGAAAAATAACACCATTTCATTGACACTTTTAATGAACTGTTTTTTTTTTGTGACTCGAAACAACGTAATTTTGACTCTGTTTTAAACATTCAAACTTCAACGTTCAACGTATTTGATAACAGAGTTTTGATGGAGAAACCTTTTTCTCAGGATCAAAACAGAGCAATGGAAATGACTCTGTTTTTAAAACCGGAAATAAGGCACGATTTTTGTTGAGATTCCAAACAAAGTGGCATTTTGCTGTTGCTGATTTAGTTTTCAACGCTATTCGAGACGGCGTATCATTCTCGTAACACTTAATATTTCTGCAAACCCGAACAAAAGTGCCATTTAATTCAGAAGGAATGAAATAAACGAGTGGATTCAACAGTGAATATAAAAATATCTTATAATATTCGAGGACCGAGATTTTCGAGTTGAGAATATCGGCGAGCGGGAGGGAGAGTTCCGTACGCTCGGGCGTTTCGTAAATTACTGAAGAGGGTGGAAAACGGTGAATATGTTGATTTTTACCTGCTGCAAGTGTTGCTGCCCCGTAGGGCTGACTGTCGGTAGTTCTTGAATGAGAAAGGTCGTCGTCACAGGTAGCAAAGCCGCCGGGACCGTTTGGGTCTCCTGTGTACGACGCGATGGTGGCGCCCCTCTCTCCGCCCGATCTCGCACCCTTTCCAAATACGAGACAACCTCCTCCACTTTTAAATCACCCTGTAAATAATCTTTTCGCGGCGAATGATGATGGTGATGATGATTCCGTCCTCTGCTATCTTCCCCTATTATTCGCGACGAATGAAGCTCCACGAAATGCTCCGCAACGTCCCGCGGTCCACCGCCCATACAATCACCTGTTGTTTCGTCGTTTTTTTTTAACATTCAAAGACTCGTTACTCATAAATTTCGTAAAAATCCTCGAAAAAAAATTTAATTTCACAATTAAGGAGTTTCGGTACAAAAGACAAAATTTTAAGAAATTAAGGAGGTTGGCTACACACAACAATGTTGCCATGTTAGAAGCATAGGGAAATTCGAAATGATTAGAATTTAATGAATTTTGGTGAGCATATTCTTTTGGATTAAATATGAACATACAAATTTTTTAAGATTTTTCTTCTACATAGTTTTCGAGTAATTTAACACTAGAGTTTACACCCGTAAGCATAGGATTTTGATATATATAGGTATATCTTTTGCATATTGTAAACTCCAATTATTCGACGACTATGTAGACGAAAAATTTGAAAAAATGTGTGTCATTGCATTTGATGCTAAAGAATGTTATCACTAAATTTTATTAAATTCTTATCATATTGTCGTATGTAGCCACCCTCCTTAATCAAATTTTGTGATAATGTTCTTCAACATCGAGTACGAAAAGACAAATTTTTTCAAAATTTTCTTCTACTTATTATCGAGTAATTATGCATTAAAGCAGATTTCTTATGCCCGAAGTGTATACCTATATATATGGAAACGCTATGCTTATACACGTGAACTTTAGTCTTCAATTATTCGATAACTGTGTAGAAGAAAAATCTGAAAAAATTTGTATTGTCAAATTTGGCACTGAAGAATATGTTGACCAAATTTTATAAAATTCTCAACTTTTTAACAAATTTTTGTGTTTTTAACATGGTTTAGCATGGCAACATTGTATCGCCTGTACCGGAACTCCTTAACCATCTGTTTTATGTTAAAAAAAAAAATCGTCGCGATCGAACGAAATGTTTATCGAATAAAAAATAAGACTTTGGCAATCGGCAGTTCGATTTTCAGAATGAAAAATTATTCGTATGTTTTTGTTTTCTGCTCCGATCTTTTTGAATTTTGAGCAATAAATTTTTTTAGCAAAAAATATTTTTGTCAGCTTTTAGCGTGAACGATATAACTTACCACATTCGTAACATCGCCAGGTAGTTTTTCCTGCATGATAAGCAGCTATTCTGCTTCCGTCCGTACCCTTTAAGGGCTCGTCCTCGCAGGTCCAATTACCATCGTCACTTCCATCGGTACCGTGATCCGTGTCGTCTTCAGTTTTGTACGAAACCGAAGTCTCAAATTCGTTTTGTACGCTCGATGCTAAACGGATAATAAGGGAGAAGAATTTTCGTCTATTAAAATAATGTTTTCATTTTTCGAGACTGAAAAATGCGTCAACAAGATAATTCGATGGTGAAAAATAACGAAAATAATACAAATATTTCAATCATATTTATTTTCACACTCGTAAATTGAGATTTAAAAAAATTCAAGTCGTTTTTATTTAAATATTTTTTTTCATTCTCGTGCATGCTTATTAGTCTTACTTCGGTGATCCGGATCGTCGCCGTACAATTTTCTTGTTATTTCCTTGAACATGTCCTCGTAGCAGTCGAGCCTGCCGATCCCGGCTCCGCTGCCTTCCATCTCTCCAAATTTTTCCTCCTTTCACCGTCAGTAGAAGATATACTGTGAGGATTTAAGACCCGAACTAAATCCTGCCACCCTCGGCGGGAGGGGTGGCAATTTTAGGGCCCTTCGCGTCGTCCTCCTCCTCCACCAAGACTTCTTCGTACCTGCGATATATATTGCCGTTAAATACCAAGAAATTTTTTTCTTTTTTTTCTTTCTCTTTTTTCTTCTTCGGTGCGACGTGAAAAATTTCATTATTTTCATAAAGTAACAAAAGTGGGCAACATTTCAATTTACATTTCGTTGAATTTTTCATTATTCAAATGTTTATCTCAATGAACAATGAGAAAAAACCAAAACGATTTTTCTCCTGGGGGAAGGGGGGGGGGGGGGAACCTGGACAAGTACATTTGTTGACCCCCGTTTCCATATTTTTTCACGAGTAAGCATTCGACTCTGAATATCTACGTCCACAAAAATCTCTGTAAAAATGAAATTTCATCGAAAAGTAAAAAAAAACAGTAACCGTTCTCGAAAAATTATTAAATGAAGCTGAATGAAGTCAAAAAAAATGGTGGAATTATAAAATAATTTGAGCTCCATCAAAATATTCTGCAATTTTTAACTTAAAAAATGAATTAAAATTTTTATTTATTTGAATTTTGATTTATTTTTATTTTTTTTATTTTAAAATTTAGATGTTTATGAACTCGTCGAGTGACGTTGAATTAGAAAAAAGGATCGAGTTCGAAAATACTCTTGTTCCATCAGCCTGGAGAAAAATATAAAAAAATCCGGATGAAGATGAGTCCGATGTGAAAAGAGATTGTAGATGAACAAAAAAAATATATATGTATATGCGAATGAAAAAGGGGATTTTAATCGAGGCGATTGCATAAAAATTATTTTAAAAAAACTCATTAATTTAATGGCGATATTCCGGGAAGTTTGAAAGCTCTTAATTCGTCGTTTTATTTTTGTTTAACCAACTGCCATGAATTTCTTTATTTTCATTTCATCCCCGTTGGGTGAATAAAGCACAAGGGCATTCGTTGAAAAAATTCAATATGATAAAATGCCACGAATATTTCTGTTTGGGAAGCACGATATTTTATAATAGGAAACTATGCATGGGACTTTATACCAACCGACAAGATTTCCCCGGAGTATATTTGCCCGTTATCATCGGCCAGACTCTCGACTATCCATATACCTTCGAATTAAATCCCTCGGATAACGGAGTAAACTCTCATTTTACACAGAGGACGATCCGGCATTTTTTTTTTTAATTCCCGAGTAATATTTGTTTTCGACATTTCTTTTTTTTTACTCATTATTATTATTATTATTTTTTAAATAACTCTCGACCGGAATTGATAAAATTCATGAGAAAAATCGTAGCATAAAGTGAGTAATTTAATGAAGTTTTTATCGTAATTGATGAGTTTTGCTGTAGAAAAAAAATTAACAAAAATACAAGATTCATCGAAATTTTTCGTCGAATTTATTTTTATCTCTATTCTCAACGACATTCTGACGCGAGTTCGATCGTTTTTATGTCACCTGTGTATCAATATATATGTTTATTCTTCATTAACGCTATTTTCCTAACCAAAATACGTGCTCCAGTCACCTATTCGAATACCTCGGGCTCAATCATTCCATATTCTCTGTCAATCCTATTCACGATAAATTCGATCATATCTGTATATATACGCACGAAATATTCTCACTCAAAATTAAATCAAATGAATTTCAATGCGAATGAATTGTATTAAATTCCAGGATTAATATCGGGCTACAAGGAAATTGGTATTAAATATTTCGACGTCAATTATTTTGGGTTTTATTCGTGTTTATCTCGGATCTGGCCATTGCCATGATCGTTCAGCTGCATTCTTCGTGATATTTAATTAATTAATTTCGTTGTTTCGCTGCTCATCTGATTTGGAATGTGAGTTAATTATTCGAATTTTATGAAAAAATCGAATTAAGGAGTTCCGGTACAAAAGGCAAAATATTAAGAAATTAATGAAATTTGGTGATAATGTTCTTCAACATCGAGTACGAAAAGACAAATTTTGTTCAAAATTTTCTTCTACTTAGTTATCGAGTAATTATGCATTGAAGCAGATTTCTTATGCCCGGAGTGTATACCTATATATATGGAAACGCTATGCTTATACACGTGAACTTTAGTCTTCAATTACTCGATAACTGTGTAGAAGAAAAATCTGAAAAAATTTATATTGTCAAATTTGACACTAAAGAATATGTTTACCAAATTTTATAAAATTCTTAACTTTTTGAATTTTTTTTGTGTTTTTAACACGGTTTAGCATGGCAACATTGTATCGCCTGTACCGAAACTCCTTAAGAAAAAAAAAAAAAAAAAAAAAAATCGTCCCGACTTCAATTTATTTTTGACAATGTTATCTCGATATAATTTCTCTAAGAATGTTTAAAAAAAATTTTATAATTCACGAAAATTCATCAAATTTTTTGAGTCCATTCACCCATGTTTGTGCTATTTGTTATGAGCATTAGATTAGATAGTTGAGAGCTCCCCTCAAAATCCCCACAGCTAACATACGAAAGCCACTGAACATTGTAGCCGAGTCTAATTCATTCGATGAATCGTTGAATCCTACTATTCCACGAGGCATATAGTGCCAGTATCTTTGGACCTAATGCAATGTGTCACGTGCAACAATAACGGGGATAATTTCCACTCGAATTGTTCGATATCTCACTGAATTTCCTACTCCCTTTACATTTCACTCCATATAATATCGATCGTAAAATATATATATACATACGAAGAATAAGGATTCGTCCGAATTGAAAATATGTTTGAAAAATTCGTTTATACGAATAAAAATTTCTTTCGATTCAATTTTCATTCAATTAAATTTATTTCGTCTGTATATATACGCACGAAATATTCTCGGTTGAAATTGAATCAAATGAATTTCGATGCGAATGAATTAAACGAAGTTTCAAGAATGATATCAAGCTTCAAGGAAATTTATATTTAATATTTCGACGTCAATTATTTTGGGGGTTTTATTCATGTTTATCTCAGATCTGGAAATTTTCGTGATTGTTCAGTTGCATTCTTCGTAACATTGAATTATCGTGATATTGAATTTTGTTGTATCGTTTCTCATCCGATTTTGGATGTAAATGAATTACTCGAATTCTTTTTAATTTCGAAGCTTTGTTCGGACATAATTTTCACAAATTTTCTTGATATAATTTATCAAGGAATTTTGGAAATTTTTTCTCCCTTTATCAGTTTGAGTCCATATAATATCGATCGTGAAATACATGCGAAGAATAATGATTCGTTCCGATTGAAAATATATTCAAAATATCAGTTTCTACGAATGAAAATTTCATATTATTCAATTATCATTGAATTCAATTTTAAATTTTAATAAAATTTGTTCGAAGTTTAATATAATACAATTTTTTTTTTTAATTATTAAAGAATCACTCAATGAATTATTCAATTTTAATTGAATTTAATTAGAAATGTAAATGTAAACTGAAATAAAATTTTGTTGAATTTCAAATGTGTTTTCAAAACAAAAAAAGTAATCGAAAGATAAAAAATTTAATTGTAAAAACTTCGAATCTGCGAATAATTTGAATAAATATTACCGGAAAAGAAAAAAAAAAAAAAATTAATGAAAAATTGGGGCAAATGGACGAAAAAATGAATATTTCGAGAAAAAAAATTATTATAAAAGTAACGAATCTTAAAAAACGGTCTATTCCGTTACTGTTTTTGTGAAGGAGTCAGTTTTATTTTATTTTTTTTATTTTTATTTTTGCAAATGGCCACTGAAGCATGAACAAAATGCATATTATGTTACGCTGCATGAAGAGGGCTAGTAAATCATCCGAAGTACTTCACTGCGGATAAACTAGGAACACAAATGCTCAACACTCGTCTCGTACTTTTCACCCCCCCCCCTCCCCCCTCCCGCCCCTTACTCCTCCCGAGCTCTCTCCTGCCGCCTGTACATCCCTCGTAAAATAAAACTAACAGCCGACTAACAGCTACTTCGAGAAAATAAATGTGAAAAAAGCCCGAAAACGTCCCCCCCCCCCCCCCCCGCCCCGGTATTTTTCGTTCTTTCTACATTTCATTTCTGCTCAATTCGTTTTCCGTTTGTTCGACGTTTTCGTTTCCTCGCTGCAGGTTCTTGGAAACATCGACATTTTTTTTTCTCGATCTAATATAATAAAGAAAAAGATTGATTTTCCGAACGATTATTCAAATGCTATTACAAGTGAGGAACCATCAGTCATGAATACTTTGAAAATTTAGACAAATTTGAACGAAGTTTTACTGTGAAAATAAAGTTGGAACGATAAACTGTTGCACACGAAAACGAGAAAGGGATAGATAAACTAGAGAAACGACTGGAGGCGTTGGTGTATTGATCCGCAGCAGCGACGTGAGCTCTCGTAAACTCTCGGGCGTACCAACCCCTGCAAAATTGCGCACGCATTCCACCTCAGAAAACACGACGATAAAAATGTTGGATGAGGAATTTGTGCTGGACGAAGACCGGACATGAATACCGCGCATACAAATCTTTTCTTTTTATATTTATCTCAATGGGAATGTCACGTTTGTACGAATGTTTCAAAATTATTATCATTTTTATAGGTTAAGAAAGCACTTCGAGCATTTTTTGTTCGATAAAAAAAATATTTTCCCTTCTCGGAGACGTACGAACTAACTATATAGAAACGAACAGCAAAAAGGTACAGTATGTAGGGAGGTTAAAGAGTTCTTGATGAAGCGTATAACCCGAAGCGACACGACGAACGTTCGATCGTTTCCGTTTTAGTGGGGGCAAGTTTCCGTCAGGTGGCAGGTGGGAGGAAGAAAGAGGTCGAGTGGAAGAAGAGCGACTGCACGAGGGCCGCACGAAAGTCGTTGGCGTGCTTGAGAGAGTTTCCCTGTCAAATCAGTGTTCGAGGTAGAACATTAATTTTTCACGTGGACGAAAGTTGAGCTACATTTTATCGTGTACTTTTGACAGATTAGAAATGAATACAAAATTTATGAAAGTCCCTTACAGAAAGCACCGCTGCTTCTCGGCTCTTTTTATTTCGATGATTCTGTCGAATTTTTCAGATCGTAAATCCTCCTCAAACACTGGTATAGAATCAGTAAAAAAAAAATGAACATCAGGAAAGACTCGAGAGAGCCATAAATTTATTGACCGAAGAAAAAAAATTTTGATGTTTTTTTGTTTCCATCGGCTGATAAAGAAGAATCTTTGATAAAGTTTTTTTTTTCTTTTCGACTCGCAACAGTACGAAAGTGTAAACGCGCTTGCGTGCGAAACGAAAAAGAAAATAGCGAAGTTAGTCAGTCGGTAAAACAGAGAAGTCTTTCAGTCGCGGAAAGTGATGAAGCAGCACGGATTGGAAGGAGCAAAGGAAGGGGAAAGATTTACGATGCAGTGGGACGGGCAGAATAGTTGTCGGGGCGAGTGGATAAATCAATATTTTCCTCCACCGTGCCAGAAGAGAGTATAGTGGAAGAGGGTGTACAGCGAGAAGACGCTCTTTCCTAAACCCAAGTTCTCCCCCTTCCGCCCCCTCCCGCCCGTCGTATGACAGATGTTTCCATCTTTAAAGACATTCCCCGATTAACTTCACATTTCTCACAAAATTTTCTTTCCGAACGAAAAAAAAAAACAACTTTACAAAAAATTTTGTTCAAAGAAACAAAAGAGCAAACTTTTTTTTGTGCAATAAAATCGTAACGTTTTATTTTTCGTAAGATTTCGATTGAGAGCCACTGAAAGGCTATTGGCGCCATTGAAATTCGTCAGAAAATTATATTAGGACAGGCCCAAGGACACCGTAGGCTCCCAGGTATCCTAACCCATCCCGAGAACTATGAGACTCTTCACACAGTTCATATACGGTCTCTTTGTCTTTTCGAAACTTTTCCTCTCTATATTCGAGTCTTTTAATACGGTGGAGGAAGGCGCTGGGTAAATTTCTTATACGAGAACGACCGTATACGCTGCTGCTTTTCCCGCTGTTTGACATTTTTTTGTTCAATTTTTTCCTCGTGAATGTTTTTTTTTTTGTATTTTCATTCTTTTACTTGGTCTTCCGTTCGTTCTATTCTTCCGTTCCTCGCTTGTGTTCTCTGTCTTCGAAGCTTCGTCCCTCGAGGAGCAAGGGTTGGGAGGAGGAAAAGGGTGGAGATGATATACATAGTACAAGAATCGTGTAGGGGAACTTCCCCCCCCCACGCCCCTTCCCCGGGTCTTTCGCCCCCTCTCCATTACGACCATCTCTTGTAGCTTGTAGGTACATAAATTCGCGTGAAAGACGGAGATGAAGAACGCTATGGCAGAAGAGAAGCAGCATAAAGTAATACACCGGCTTTATACCGGGCCGAGATACAGCGCGGCAGATGCGCAGACGCACAAAACCTACGCGTGCATGCACCACACTCGAATCTTGGTATACAATGTCGTTTCTCTGTGTACGTGTGTTTGCGGGATCTCGGTAGAGAGGGGCGGGGGGAGGGGGGGGGGGGTGAGCGGTTAATCCATTGGCCAGTGAAACGAGACGTCGTCGGTGTCTCTTTTACGAAGCTCATTCGATAGAAAATGACACGAATATATAACCGGGGCTACTATATATTTCCTTGTATACGTCGAGTTGAAACATAATTATGACAGATACAGGATTCTTTACGCTCCATTTTGTAACAATTGCATGTACAAACGATGTTAATTCGTTTTGTGCATGTTTCAGACTCGTTTGTCAAAAATTGAATGTCGAAACGATGAACGACTCGTGTTTTTTGAGCTGCACGTTGTTTCTGACGAGAATTTCAGCTGACCAGTTCGTTTCGTTGCGTTTTTTCTTGAGTAACATTCTCGTATGGTTGTCGATATTTCATAGTTGAAAAAAAAAAAAAAAAAAATTTTTTTATGGAAATTGAGGGTCGAACGTCACTTCGCGACGTAAATTGTAGAATGTATGCCTCGAAGCGTTCGCTTCGAACTGAGAGCTCAATAAGTCGAACGGTTACAGTCATTCTGACCTCATTTCCGAAGGGTAGTAACGACAATAAAATGTAAAACTGAAGTAAAAAAAAAAAAAAAAAAAAAAATACGAGCAGCAGCCGGCTCGAACGATCTACGCCTCATTTACTTCGGGAGAGCGTTTTCGATGAGAATTTATCGAAATTCTACATGCTTTGGTGTTTCAGTGAGAGTGAAATTTCATCGTGATTCTTTCTTCTTTCTTTGCGTGTTCTTGAGATCCCCTCTCCTCGGCCAGCGAACGATCGAAGTGTTGCCGACGTTGCCGACAACAGTACGAGTTCTTCTTGTCCCTTGTGATGCACACGAGAAAGACGAAAAACATGTATACATAGTGTGAGGAAGAGAGAATAATAGTGGCTAGAGGCCTCCCTCGATACCACGAAAAACCTCACGCGAGTCAGGATCGAACACGCAAAGAGAAGGAGAGAAGAAGGAGATCAACACACGAACACGACTCGTCGCATACAGGCAACACATAGATCGTCTGTTTGCAAGCGGCATAGCGTCGTCCGCCAGGCCGCGCGCCACCCAAAACTACCGACCGTAGCCGTAGAGAGGAGAGAAAAGCGAAGCGTTCACCACACTGTGCGTATTCGGCACGACGATGTAGCGTCGAAAAGGCGGCCTCTCGACACGAAGAACCATCAAAATATTCAACGCTCGCTATTTATTTTATCCACTGTATTCAGCACTCGAATCAAACACGTGTTTATTCATATAGTTACATATAATTAAAAACAAAAAAAACAAAAGAATAGGAAAAAATAAATCATTGTGAGTGAGTATATCGATCGGAGAAACGCGGGAAACGAAATAACCTGTCGACCGAGCTCATGTAATAAAAAAAAAAAAAAGAAAAAACATAGTTCAACACAACAACAAAAAGAAACCAAGATAACGTTCCTAATCGTGAAAAGTTGACAACCAATGCGGGCTCTTCAAATCACAGCTGCTCGGTTCGAGGGATGCGATAACGTATCGTAACTCTCTCGTCGTCCTTATGACCTTGTCTCGAATCGAAATAAATAAAGAAAAAAAAAAAAGAAAATGAAAATAAGCATGACTTACCGTGTCTTTAGGGACGATGATTAGTGTTGAATCTTTCAAGATCGATGATCATGATTAACAATCCTCTTTTCGACCAAACTTCGATTCAACACTCGCAGGCGCGCACACACATACACACACACACACGACCACTCACGCGCGCGCTTACGCATCGAGAGGCACAAAAACACGGAGACACTGACAGAGGTAGCGGTGGGGTTGGAAAGAGTAACGGTAATTGTAAACCTCGAGTAATTCGGTACAAGTTATAATAAACACGAGGGCTTTTGGTGGAAAAAGCGTTTTTGACGCGAGACACACAGGCTGATTCGGGTTGCAGGTTGTTTCCTCGACGGCAGCCGGGTGGCGAGTGGGTGGGCAGGCGGGGTGGAACTGTGGGTGGGTGGGTGGTGACCGTGTGGGTGGAGTGGGGTGAGAGGGATCCCCCAATATCCAACACCCCCCCACACACCCCCCACCTCTCGCCCATTCAATCCTCCGGCATTAGGGGAGACGAGGCAAAAAGTGAGAGAGAGAGAGAGAGGGAGAGTGAACGTTTACTTGACGCACACAACTCTCCTCGCCCATCCAGAGCCCTTTGCAATCTGTCTCACTCGTCCGGTCTGGGGTTGTCATGCTTCTCCTTCTTATTCTCTGTTTTGTTCTCGTATGCCCCGATAGCCAAGTGACGCTAGAATTGCATAAAAATTGCGTTGGCAGCGACGCGTGTTGTTCACTTTCCAACGTCAGAAACGCGATGTTTGCCGGACTCTATGTCTACGTTATTGGCGTTACAACGTGACGCTACTGCGTGGCGCACTTAAGACACAAATGTGACGTTACTGAAAGCCGTTATTCCAACAGCATTCTAGCGTTAGGTTATGACGGCAAGCTAGCGTTACATTTTACCAGCATTCTAGCGATGGGTTTGAACGACATTCTAGCGTCACGTTTTACCAGCATTCTGGCGTTGAATTCGAACAGCACAGTAGCGCCACGTTTTACCAGCATTCTAGCGTTGGATTGGAACAGCAGTGTAGCGTTACGTTTTAACAGCATTCTAGCATTAGATATCGAAAACATTTTGCATTTCGTTTTGGAAGTATATATTTTCACGGTTGAAACCCCAACGAAGCATGAGGTGGGGTGGAGGGTGTGTGAATTTGATAAAAACGAAAAATATGGAATTATTTGCAATTTCATTGAAATTTTTTTTCTTGTAGCGTAAGGTAGGGCGGGGGTGGCGGGTCTATTCGATATAGACAAAAAATATTTTTTATTTAATAAATATTTTTTTTTTTAATAAATTTGTCATCAAATTTTCCTTAACAGGAAAAAGTGCGGCATTCGAGAAACTGTTCCCAGTCTCGGTGATGCTTCGCAAGAAATCGCGAATGTTACAAAATGGAGCATTTTCCATCTCGTGACGATTCGGACCTCTCGTGAGGTTGAAACTCGACAGAGTTTCAAATAAGTATGCGGTCGTTCAGACGACGTGAGCCGTTCCGCGCCGGGAATATATATTCTCCAGGGATATGACGAGCGATCGAGAAATGCTTCTATTCTGCGCCGCGCCGCGGCCGACCAGCGAAGCTTCAACGCTCGTGTTCACTCGACCGAAATTGTAGCATCATGGCGCTAGATTGACGCATTCATATGGCGTTCGCACTAACGTCACATTGATGCAATATTTACGGCATTTTTTATTATTATTTTTTGAATTTTTGTTGATGTCATGGACATCAACTCTTCTGCGACTGCATTATAGTATTAACTTATTAGTGCAACCGGTGCAAATAATGTTTATACATAAAAAATCATTTTATGACGGCCACGACCTTATGCGATATACCTTGTTTTTCAATTTAATCTCAGGTCTCCGAATTTCCTCATCGTCATTCAATAATTTTTTTTGACATGAAATATTTAAACCACGCAGTGTGCAAATTGATGATACCTTTTTTCTATCGTATTTTTCAAGTCAAATTTTCATAACGAGAGTAAACCTGTTTCCGCATATGACGAAACGTTGCATTTTGGAGTCGTTGAATTAGGAGTCCACGACTCCTAATTTTTACACACGATTTCTTTTGGGACTTTTCTTTTTTTGAAATTCCAGACACCAGTCCAAATTTTTAACTAGTATAAAAATTTTGAACTTGAAAAAAAAAAACATCTCTCACCGAGATTCAATCGCAGACCCTCGTACTTGAGGGATTTACACTATACCACCTGCACCACCAAAGAACTTGTGAAAGTTATCATACTTTTGAATATAAAACGTTCATTTCCAGTCTGCGCAACTATCTTGACATTAACAGCTACGTAAACAAGCATGTAGGTGAGAACCGGGCAAAGCAATTTTTTTTTCGTTGGAGCATTACAACATTTGATCACTCGACTCATAATCAGAACATGCGATAAAAATAGAATATGCCATAATCTGAACGATTTTATTGAAAATTCAAAATTTTCTTGAAACCGAAAAAAATTTGCTTATTTGACCTTGGATGAACGATAGTAACATTATATTCGTTGCAAACATGGATGTTTAACATAAATTTGATAATTATACAATTTTATCTTATTCACAAGTCATATGTAATCAGAATATTTTAACTAACATAATTATCACATCCTACTAGCATAAGAAGAGTACTAACGGTTAAGAAGGTGTTTGAAAATGATCAATTATAATTGATAACAATAATTTGTTAATAAATTAGAATAATTGCTTTTTATTATTATGCACCGAGAACGGCTAAAACCATGGTCGCGTTCAATCCTCTTTTTCAAATCGAAATATTTTTTTTTATATTCAATAACATTCTTTATTGTCTACGGAGTTGATTTATTCAGTTGAAAAACGAAATTATATTAGCTATGAGGCTATCATTTATGTTCAAGCCGTTTTAATTCTAATTTTTATTAGTTGTAACCATAATTCTAATTGTATACTTAATCTGAACATTTCTCAAACAAGACACAAAATACGTAGTTTGTAGATGACAATTTTTATTAAACGCCTTATTCGCAAAATGGCAATTTTTGGAATCGAGATATCGGGATTTTTAACAAAAATGTGTTCTTTTTTGCGTATTAAATGAAAACTGAGATGTTCAAAAATAAAATCTGTTCATGAAGATTTGTATTACCAATGACCTCTTCGCACAGAGTCCATCAAAATACCAAATAAGCTCAGGCCAAAAAATGACCCTGCTATTGGTTTCATGAGAATTCTCGTTCTTTTGATTTTTTAATTGAAAAATATATTTTTTTTTTTTTTTCATTTAATTGATTCACATTCTGAGCCCGAGGACATCTTTTAAAAGAAACAAAAATATATTGGGACGCTTTTCTTTCGTTATAATTTCTCTGATACCGCAATACGCGTTGTACAATTTTTTTTCATATCACAGTTTTTGAAAACTAGTAGCTTTAAGCTTCAAAATGCTATTTTTGGCTTTTCCATACGATGATTTTTCACCGAGTTACAAATATTCGAACATGTAGAAAAATCTTGCAAAATTTTTCTGCTCCTTCTATCTTTTGTGTTAGTGTATATTACAAATTTTATTTTCGTATGTGGCTTCGATGTTTCGTGTTTGTCAACATTTATTTAATAACAGATTTCATTGGCAAACAATTATTTCCTGATGATGCGATTAAGAGATCGCTGTCATATTTATTCCTCTAAACGTATATATGAGGTATTCCACGTCAAACCGGCAGACTTTTTCCCTGATCCTCGCCGATTTGGTTAATTATTTTTTATATGATTACATGAAGTCGAAAGACACCCTGGAATTTTTTCAGATTTTTCTGAACAGCTATTTGGATAAAAAAAAAAAATCCATAAAAGTCCAAAAACAGCCCCTTTCTAAAAATCTGAAAACATTCCTAAAAATCGTTGATTATATGCCAAACATATTAAGCTACCGCCCGTAGTGGGAGTACGATTTTTTCTGTGTGTTAATCGGCTAATAACGTTGAAAAAATTCAAAAAATGCCGAAAAAATATAGACCTTGATCTGCTTGTACTTACGAATTCCCAATATAATGAGATTATACGTACAATATTTGAAGCTATTACATCGGCCATGGAAGGATCTTTTTCTCGAGTTGGAAAAAAATAGATTCACGTATTATTTGATGAAATTGAATAAAACTATTGAATGATTACCTCAACTTTTTGCCTGGTTCAATTTGTTTCGTTTTGTACTAGTCTGAAATATCCCAAAAAATCTTTTGGGTACGATAATATTCAACTTTAGCCCGAAATGAGTTGTTCTTGATTTTTTGAGAATTTTTTCAACTTTAATAACTCATTAAAAAAAAAGAAAAAATCGTACTTCCAGTACGGGCGGTAGCTTAATATGTTTGGTATATAATCAGCGATTTTTAGGAATTTTTTCAGATTTTTAAAAAGGGGCTTTTTTTGAATGTTTTATTTATTTATTTTTCAAATAGCTGTTCAGAATAAATTCCAGGGTGTCTTTCAAACTTCATATAATCATATAAAAAATAATTAACCAAATCGGCGAGGGTCAGGGAAAAAGTCCGTCGGTTTGACGTGGAACACCTCATATATATATATCGTTGTCATATTTATTCCTCTAAACATATATGTCTATATCTCTATCTCTATATATATAAATCTGTTCGCTCAAAAATGTTTGGCCGCTTTTCAATCTGAAACGATCGAACCGATTACAATGAATCTTTCACGAGATTAAAGATCATGATTCAAACTGAGTTTGTGGTTTTGTGAAATTTCGTTATCTTCATTTTTACAGAAATGCAAAAAAAAAGTTGAACGATTTCGTTCAATCTCCAATTTTCAAAACTTGACGGTAGTTAAATACTAACGATAAACATAAAAAAACGATTTACCAATTTCAAGGAAATTGGAAATCAAGAAAAACGAGCGGTGGCTGAATGCTCAATTCGGTATAGAAAAAAAGTTACAGCATTTTTAATGAAATTATGAAAAATTAGAAATAGGAAAATTTTGACGAAAATTGAGTTTGATTAAATTTGGCGTATTTTAAAAACGGCGGGAGATTTGAGAAAACATGAAGAGGGTGGAAAGTTGCATGAGGTTATGATGGACCTAGTAGAATTATTTCAGAATTTTCTCTCTAAATTTTTTTATCCTACTTTTGGAGTAAAAGTTATTTAAATGTTGTCATGACTTTTTTTTGGAGAGACGAAGCATGTTTTGTTATTGATTTTATCACCAACTTTAAGTCATTGTAATAAAAAATTAAATCTTTTACCTTTTTTTATACGTTTTCTTGACGAAAAAAATTTTTTGAGGAAAAAAACGTAAAAAAAGGTAAGAGATTTAATTTTTAATTGAAATGACGTGTAGATGGTGATAAAACCAATAAAAAAATGCCTCACCCCTCTAAAAAAAAAGTCGAAAAAAATTATGAAATAATTCTACCAGGTTCATCATGCATGGATAAACTCATGCAACTTTCCACCCTCCTGATATTTTATCCAATCGATACTTTTTCAAAAACGAAGATGCAGCATTTGATATCCTCTTTGAAACTATGATAAATAAAATTGTGAGAAAAATTTTCTAGTGGACGGGCAGCCCATCTTCAAAGCTCAAAAAATAATCGAAAAACTGCCCTGTTCCAAAGCGTGTGGGGACTATAAAAAAAATTGTAAAAAATTATCCAATGTGGCAAAGTGAAGTTGAAACTGTCCCCTTTAAAATGGTGCTTATCAAATTCTCTTACGACTTTTTTCCACTGAGATATGGAACTTATACCGAGGCTGAAAATTTGAATGGGTGAACGCATACTTTAGAGCGGAAGTGTATATAAACCATTTTTTTAGGCAAGTTTCATACGAGGTTTCGAAAAAAAACTTGAAGTGCAAAATGCATAAATGTACGGAACTGCAGCTTTCCAAAAATTAAAGAAGTTTGTAAGAGGCTGTATCTCTTCAGAAAATAGTCGTGATGTTTTTACTCAAACGCTAAAATCTGAAGCTAAAATCTTCCAGACTCCAATATCATATATTGAAACATTGTTTTCGTCGAATGAAACATTTTTTCCTTTCTGTGAAATATAAAAAACCAATCCTAACATTTTTTATAAGATGAATATTGACAAACAAGAAATTTGAAGCCATATATTGAAATAAGATTTGTATTACATGTCAGGATTGATACATATAACAACTATTCGAATGAACTGCTAATTTTGAGTATCTCCACATTTTTCATGAAGTAGACAGAAAGAACAAACCTAATTTCTTTAGTTTGTGCTCTAATCCAAGCTACATACATTTTTGCATGTTAGTTTAGGAGAAAATCGAGAAAAACCGGCCAAAATTCCTTATTTTCAAAAATCCATAACTGAGTTATTTTTCGAGTTGCAGCGCAGATCCTCCGGCCAGTATTAGTTTTTGATATAAACTTTATACGCGCGAAAAGCAGGCACTGACCGATGAATAGCTTTCGATCTGTGGCCATTTGGATTTTTTCTTAGCTTACCTGATAGCCATGGCTATTATATTTTTCTTTGTCACTGAATAAATCAACTCCGTAGACAATAAAGAATGTTATAGAATATTAAAAAAAATATTTCGATTTGAAAAAGAGGATTGAACGCGACCATGGTTTTAGCCGTTCTCGGTGCATAATAATAAAAAGCAATTATTCTAATTTATTAACAAATTATTGTTATCAATTATAATTGATCATTTTCAAACACCTTCTTAACCGTTAGTACTCTTCTTATGCTAGTAGGATGTGATAATTATGTTAGTTAAAATATTCTGATTACATATGACTTGTGAATAAGATAAAATTGTATAATTATCAAATTTATGTTAAACATCCATGTTTGCAACGAATATAATGTTACTATCGTTCATCCAAGGTCAAATAAGCAAATTTTTTTCGGTTTCAAGAAAATTTTGAATTTTCAATAAAATCGTTCAGATTATGGCATATTCTATTTTTATCGCATGTTCTGATTATGAGTCGAGTGATCAAATGTTGTAATGCTCCAACGAAAAAAAAATTGCTTTGCCCGGTTCTCACCTACATGCTTGTTTACGTAGCTGTTAATGTCAAGATAGTTGCGCAGACTGGAAATGAACGTTTTATATTCAAAAGTATGATAACTTTCACAAGTTCTTTGGTGGTGCAGGTGGTATAGTGTAAATCCCTCAAGTACGAGGGTCTGCGATTGAATCTCGGTGAGAGATGTTTTTTTTTTTCAAGTTCAAAATTTTTATACTAGTTAAAAATTTGGACTGGTGTCTGGAATTTCAAAAAAAGAAAAGTCCCAAAAGAAATCGTGTGTAAAAATTAGGAGTCGTGGACTCCTAATTCAACGACTCCAAAATGCAACGTTTCGTCATATGCGGAAACAGGTTTACTCTCGTTATGAAAATTTGACTTGAAAAATACGATAGAAAAAAGGTATCATCAATTTGCACACTGCGTGGTTTAAATATTTCATGTCAAAAAAAATTATTGAATGACGATGAGGAAATTCGGAGACCTGAGATTAAATTGAAAAACAAGGTATATCGCATAAGGTCGTGGCCGTCATAAAATGATTTTTTATGTATAAACATTATTTGCACCGGTTGCACTAATAAGTTAATACTATAATGCAGTCGCAGAAGAGTTGATGTCCATGACATCAACAAAAATTCAAAAAATAATAATAAAAAATGCCGTAAATATTGCATCAATGTGACGTTAGTGCGAACGCCATATGAATGCGTCAATCTAGCGCCATGATGCTACAATTTCGGTCGAGTGAACACGAGCGTTGAAGCTTCGCTGGTCGGCCGCGGCGCGGCGCAGAATAGAAGCATTTCTCGATCGCTCGTCATATCCCTGGAGAATATATATTCCCGGCGCGGAACGGCTCACGTCGTCTGAACGACCGCATACTTATTTGAAACTCTGTCGAGTTTCAACCTCACGAGAGGTCCGAATCGTCACGAGATGGAAAATGCTCCATTTTGTAACATTCGCGATTTCTTGCGAAGCATCACCGAGACTGGGAACAGTTTCTCGAATGCCGCACTTTTTCCTGTTAAGGAAAATTTGATGACAAATTTATTAAAAAAAAAAATATTTATTAAATAAAAAATATTTTTTGTCTATATCGAATAGACCCGCCACCCCCGCCCTACCTTACGCTACAAGAAAAAAAATTTCAATGAAATTGCAAATAATTCCATATTTTTCGTTTTTATCAAATTCACACACCCTCCACCCCACCTCATGCTTCGTTGGGGTTTCAACCGTGAAAATATATACTTCCAAAACGAAATGCAAAATGTTTTCGATATCTAATGCTAGAATGCTGTTAAAACGTAACGCTACACTGCTGTTCCAATCCAACGCTAGAATGCTGGTAAAACGTGGCGCTACTGTGCTGTTCGAATTCAACGCCAGAATGCTGGTAAAACGTGACGCTAGAATGTCGTTCAAACCCATCGCTAGAATGCTGGTAAAATGTAACGCTAGCTTGCCGTCATAACCTAACGCTAGAATGCTGTTGGAATAACGGCTTTCAGTAACGTCACATTTGTGTCTTAAGTGCGCCACGCAGTAGCGTCACGTTGTAACGCCAATAACGTAGACATAGAGTCCGGCAAACATCGCGTTTCTGACGTTGGAAAATTACAAAATATGACGCCATTCTAGCGTCATTTTGGCGCTAGGCTTTTTTGAACGCCACGTTTGGCTATCGGGGTGTGTGTGTGTGTGTGTGTTTCTTCTCGTTTGTGTTTGTGTGCGCGCGTGTAGGAGGTTCCAAAGTTATACGTTCGCTCAATGCCCGTGTGTATACGAAGGGTTCGTCCTGTCTTCGCGTTACTCGAACGTTCGTGTGAGTCAGCAGGATCCGTAGGAAACTCTCCTTCGTTCTATGTCTCTCTGTTTCAAGGGTTTTTGCTCTTCGTTCTGTGTGCATTTTGCTCGCTCGCTCTCGTGTGTATGTGCGTGTGCGTGAGGGTCTGCCGCCCCTCTGGTGCTGCCCCGGTGCGTTTCGAATCCTCGTTCCTTCCTTCGCGTCCCTTTCGTGCGTGCGTCGAGACCAAACGACCAGGGGCCGAGCGAGGCACATACACACGCACTCCCACTCACGTACAGCTATTTTGGCTCGAGGACTCGTGTTAAGGGGGGAAACCAGTTTAGGAGGCCGAAATTTTGTTGTTTTTCGTGAATTTTTTACATATGGAATAAATAAACAGAATTTTTTTTTAATTTGAAAATATTTTATTCATGGTTTGAAATAGACTTGAGAATTTTTTGAAGCGATTTCCGCCGGAAACAGTGTCGCTAGATCGTGCTGTCCATGGACGATTGCCATCGGAGTATTTTGCTGGTGGGCATTCCTGTGGTTTCAATTTTCATCTGTAATCATCACAATTTTTTTTTTTCGTTAACAACATATTTCCTAAGAATATGAACCTGATTGTGTAAAAAAAAATTGAAAATTGCATTTTTTTGAGGTGTTTGAAGACAATGTTATGTTTTTATACCATATTTTTTCACCTTTTTCGCATAAAAAAACATATTTTTAATAATCATATAATTCCAGAATTAGGTTCATCTAGATTTGAATTGAATAAAGAATGTTCACACCAAATTTCAGAACAATTGGTCAATAACTTTTCAAGCTAGAATGCCCACAAGTGGAAAAAAAGTCGTTTCGAGAAAAACGCGTTTGAAATAAAATGTAGCGAAAACGAGATTCGAGGCAGTAATTATTTTTTCTTAATTATATAAAATTATTAATTTTATTAATTTTATTAATATATACATTTATTAATTATATAAAAAAGTTAATTATATAAAAATGCTCACCGATTAATCAGCTATTCCAGCACCATATAACAATCCCTCTTCTTGTTCGTAAGCGTCATTTCGGGCTTGCATCTCCTCTTGACGAGCTATACGAGCTTCCTTCGTCTCCAACGAGCTGCGCCTATTCTGTCTCGTCACGCGTTGATTGTCCATGTTTTCGGCAAAAGTGAAGCTCTGCGAGCCAACTACGAGTTGTAATTCGTTCATCACCATTAGAAGCGCTGAATTTCCTTCATTGAATAATGCAGCAGCCAAGAACGCTGCAATCTCGACTATTTTTAGGCCAGCATGAAGGTGCTTTGGAGCCAATCGCCAAACGGTCGAATTAAAACTTTCATTCGCGTTCTGCGTATGACCGCCTAAACATCTCGTCAGCAAATCGTCCCTCGATAAATCTTTATATATCGGAAGAAGTTCCTTTTGAACGTCGGGGTGTAATGGAGCAGGGTGCGGTCCAGGCTCTGTTCCAAGTGCTTTAGCTTTCTGCCACTTGCACCAGCTGTCTTCTCCCTCTGGACAATTGTCGTGTTGTGGATTGTTATCCGTGGATATCATGTGGTGAAAAGTTGCCATTACAGCCTTCTTCATGTCTGTGACACTGTTTATATTTCTGCGAATCGCTAAGCCATAATACGTGCTGAGCTTTTTCACCAAAGCCTCCGTCAACTTTCCTTTTCCGCCCAGTTTTTTAGTTTTCCTGACGTTTCGGAGCCGAGTTCCCATCCTCTTCTGAACATGGCCTATGCATTCACTTTTAACAACTGTCAGTTCATCATGGTAGGGATTCAAATTAAGGATTGCTGTGAACGTTTTCGAATCTCCATCACCGATGTAATTGCCGTATTTTACACCATACAGTTCCTCCGATCTCAAGAACATCATTTTTACAGATTCCACCTCCATGCTTCCCGCGGAGCCTTCATGTGTGTTCATGCAACTTTCTTCGTCATGATCGTCTTTCCATGTGAGATATTCTGCTGAATTTTTCGGTTTATCTTTCCAATATATGCATGATTGGCAGTAAGAGCTTCGTACAACCAGATCGATGACTTTTCCGGAGTAATATCCGATGAGCGTTGTAATACCAAACAGTGATTTGAATCCTCGTTTTTTCCACGTTCCATTACCAGATACTTTCAAATTCAGAATAGGTCTCTCACGTTTCTCGTTCTCTTTCTTTTCTTCTTCAACAGCTTTCTTACAGCAGAATTCATACACTTTTCTCGCAGAGGTGTGGATGTGAGTGCAAATTCCGTTGTAAGTTTCCTCAGCCATACCACTGCTGATGTCCATATAATTACAAAATAAATTCAGTCCTTGTTTGCCAACACCTAAGAGCCGCATGACAAATACAATCCTACGATTTATCTCAAATCCAGTGTTGATTAAAGGACCTGAATTGATTTGTTTCGATCCACAGTGGCAATTGACAACAAGCTTGAACCCGAGGCCACGTTTTCCAGTTTCGAGAAAATTAACTTTTTGTTTACACTGTCGACAGATAAGAATTTCCGACAGAGTAGTGAATACTGTGAAAAATTCGATGAGCCTATAACAGTGTAACGGATTTACAATTATATTGTCGCTCGTAGCACTCGAAAGTTTTTTTGCACTCGCACTTCCATCTTCTTTGCTGACACTCGACTCACTCCTGGTGTGTTGATTACCATGGAATGATCTCTTACGTGGTCTACCACGTCGTTCGGTAAACTCACGGGAACCTTTCGGATACGCTGACATTTTGACAACACTCGGTAAGAAAGCCGGAGCTGAACTAGCCAAGCTCGACGCTCTGTCGAAATATCGTAAACTTTCGAGAAAGTTCTACCCCAGGTCAAACAACAATATCTGCCGACATGCCCCCCTCTCTATTATTCCTTAGTACAGCGGTACTAAGGAATAATTGAGGCAGGTAACCGAAAAAGGGTCCCTGAGCGACCGCTCCGTTCTAACTACCGCGCGCTTCGACTCCGGACCGACGGGCGGTCACTCAAGTCCTCATAGCATTGAAAATAATGCGAATTTTGCTTTCAAATTTTGACCACACATTCTTGACGAGTTATACTAACGATTTATGCAATAAAAAAAAAATCGATTTTTTGATCGGTCTAAACTGGTTTCCCCCCTTAAATAGCTGAGATACGTGGGCAGGCTCTCTCGTCGCTTCACGTCTCTTTTTTAAAATCCATATGAAACTGTACCGAAAACTAGTTTTGTTGTGAATAACTCTATCATTGGTCGGACATACGAAAGTCTCGCGTCGCTGCTTTATATCTGCGGTAAAAACAAATAGTTTTTGAGGTTATTATTTTTGTTTGAGGAACTCTGGAAACTAGGGATTAATGGTTTTCATGTCGAAAACATGTAGCAAGATTTTTGATTCATTTTCCTCGTGACCATCCACGAATTCCTATACAGTTGGAAGAGAATATAGAGGAGGGAGAGAATAAAGGAGTGGGAGGCGCGGGTCTGCTGCTGGCTCAGCGAACGTTCGAGGCGGCTCGACTCGATGACGACGAGGAGAATGCGTTTACGCAGGGGAAGGAAGTCCTGTTACAAGAGAAACACCCCAAAGTCCCTAAGAATATACGTACGAGGGTCGCGAACAACTCGAATTTTTGTACGAGAGCACGTTGAGTCGAGAGAAAGAGTCGGTTAAACATTGACGAATGAACTAGAGAGGGCTGAAGAAAAAAAAGTTAATATAATAACAATGATGATGAGAAGAAAGAAAAAAGGTGGTAAATTAATTTGCTCGACGAACGAAGCAATCACAAACATCATTTTTTTTTCTTCCACCACTCCGTTCCTCACGTTTAACCTTTTTTTTCGAAATTGTTTTTATTATATCAGTGCTTTTTCTTACGTCGCTGATTAATGGCAGTGCTGAAATAAAAAAAAAGAAACACCACCTCTCGGGGTTCGCTCAAACTTTCCAAGAATTTTAGCCTAGTTGAATTTTCGCGGAGTTCATCATCTCTCCCTCTCGGAATTCTCGCTTTGCTCGTTCAATTTTTTTTTCACGCAGTCATAGAAATTAGTTAGCGCTAATGTCGACAGGGCCAGACGCAGGGTCCGGAGGGGTTGAACAAAGAGCACGAGACTATACGCTCGTTCCAAGTTTTTTTTTCTCCCATAAGTTCGTTCCACTCTGCAAATGTTTGTTTTTTCTTTTTCTCACGAAAATAACGCTTACCAAAGTTTTGTTATCCTCATTTTTGACCCTATTACCACTCGAACGAATATGTCCTATTAAAATACAACTTAGGAAAAATTTATCACGTTACTCCTTAAAACTAATTAGAAAAGTGACTTATTCGTCGAACTTCGTGACTCCGATACTTGGACTAAAGTTCTCAATTATCAATTATATCCACTTGCAAGCGGTGGCAACGTCAAGGGGATGATAAACGAGTAACGAAGCGTAGAACAAAGCTTTCGTCGCTCTCGTTTCACAAGGTCGCCACCGAAATACACGAGGGCACCACTCTCTCGATCTTGAACGAAAACTGTTTCCGAACCGCCAAATCTAGCGAACGAATCGAGATAAGGACATTTTTGTATACACTTTTGACAGAAACTGTTCGACGTAAACTCGATAATTTTACATCTGAGTTTACCAAAATTCAGTGATATTTATTTTAGTATTTTGCGTTAAAGCTACTACAGGATTCCAATTCTTTAGAAGGTTTTTCCAAAAATCTGTGAGATTCCGGAAGAAAAAGTGCTTTTATCTTCTGAAAGGTTGAAATGTGAGGTTAAGTTCGCACTTTTCTTTTAAAAGTTTTCATCGTCGATTAAAAGTTCAGGAGCTTCGTTTCATCATGTACATTTTTGATAAAAAAAAAAACACTGTTTTACGATGATTTTACCCGGATAGAAATTCGTGCAGTCTGCATTAAGGATACTGTGGCGTGCAGTCCCTTGCCGTCACTGTGCCGCAAACTGGCTGTCAGAATAAATTTTCGCATATAAACAAAAATAAAAATAAAAATTATGCAGATATTAGAAATATTTTTCAAGATTTTGATGCATTTTTTTAAAAAGAGCAATTATAAGGAAAAAAAGTGGCAATATCTTGATTAAAAATCAAGATATCGATGCTTTTATATACGTTTTTGCAATTTACCATTGTTGTAATCAAGATTTTTTGAAAAATACAAATTCCTGAGTCTTCTCAAAACTTTTGGGCATGAGATTCAATATAGTACCAACCCTCTGGATCAATAGATTGCTTAAAAATTATCGTGGATATTTGACTTTTTACATTTTTCGTATATTTATCGTCAGCTCTAATTATTCTAGATTCAACCCAGTCGCAATTTGAAGTTACATCATTTGTTCCAACAATTTTATAAACTTATAACGCTTCAGTGGCACCACTATCCACTAGACTCGAGATCTTATCACTTTCGCCCTTCGAGCTTCAAGCAACGGCTGCTTCCGAAGGTTCCTACTCAACCGTTTGTCTCGATATCAGAGATCGTAAAATGATAAAACGGGCGATTTCCAGATAGACAGAAGCTGCATTATCTGTCGCAGATCATGAGCAGAAAAAGTTCTCGATCGGTAAGGAATGAGGGCAAGGGAAAAACTTTGATGATGCGCGGTTAGTATAGCGTTTTTCTTGATTTCGATGAAGCTAAAGCGACAAACTCATTAGCCGAAATAAATTGTAAAATGGTCTTTAAAAAACACTGATTATTAGTTTGGTCAAAAAGAAATTCGTTTGTGGTTACCGATCGAGCATCGCTCTGCGCGCTGTACAAAAGCTCAAGGGCAGATGTCAGCAGTCAAAATGTTTCAGCCGCTTCAGCGGCATGTCCTTTGAAAGAGTCAATCGTGTAATTAGGTCCATGGAAAAATAATGATTTTTCTAGCAAGTGAAAAAAAAGTACCAGACTGGATCGACGATGCTGCCAGATTTTTGTATATGATTAATAAAAGGTAAAGTACGTGTGTTTATTTGCTGAAGCTGCTTCGAATCCGATTTGCGAACACCCACGTGATTGTAACACCGAGCTGATTGTCGTGAGAGTAGGAAAAATACGGGGTTTGATGTTGCGCAAGTGTACGAGGATCAAAAACATCCAGCAGCTTGTACTTCTTGAAAGTCTATTTTTAATCGAGCATATTCTCTTTGCTGATTTTTAGCTCTCTGATATATCTTCAGGGAGGATGTAATATAGAAGAATCTTGAGATCAGTCCACTTCAAAGTTATTCTGTTGTGTATATGAAATGAAGAAGTGTTATTTCCCGAGAGGTACTAAACGAATTTTTTTTTATTAAAATGCTCTAAATGTGAAAGCTGATTAGGAAGAATTGCATTTGCAGTGCAGTGATAATGTCAACAAACAAATCGATTTTCAGATGGGTTCAATTGTTAAAACTCCGCTGGGTATTAATTAAAAACTGTTGAGAGGCAACGACAGAAAAGTTAGTAACTTCTGGGACGTGGGATAATTAAATTTTAAGAGGATAAGATGATGCTAACGATAATGAGACTAAAGATGCGAGATACGTGATAGAGAAAGAGGTGACGGGTGATCGATTCACTCGAGTGACTCGAGTATATATCTCGGACGTGATTACGTCGTCGTACTTGTCGAGATAGCAAGAGAACTCTCGTGGTCTCTACTATCAAGCGACTGCTGCTTATATGCATAACTGACAGAGCTTCTAGCACGTAACTGTATAGGTTCACCAACATTATAAGGGAAAAAAGGTTCTTCCATGGTTGATAAATCATCGTAGTTGTGTGCACTATTACTACGAAACGGTTGTGATGGTCGAATCGCTTGTTTTTCTTTCTCCCAATTCAACGTGGGCTATCCACAGTAGATGAGCTAACAGTAGAAACCCAAGAGAGAAAAAGACAGAGAAAACGGGGGAAAGGGACAGGAAGAAAACTAGAGAGGGAGAGAAGAGTCACAGGACGTGCCAAAAGCATCGGGAATACGCAGCACCAGGGAGCGAACTTATTCGGGGTTGTCAGTGCTCCGAGGGTGGTCGAACCCTTAAGGCTCTTGGGTCCGTGACCTCCCGGACTTTCAACGAGTTTAGCCACCTTCGCGAATTCTCTTTAACGTCGTTTCTCGACTAGCTTGTTTGTGACCAAATTAGAGAAAGACTGGATGAACCGTGCCGGGATTGAGGTCACAATTGTGTTTGTTCTGTGATAGGATATCATTGAAATGGTAAAGAAAAGTAATCGGGAGCGCTGACCCAGCATACATGCAAACTTATCTGAATGCCTTAAGGAACAAGTGTGGTAAAGTGGTTTTGGATCAAGCAAGGAAGACCATAAGTTTTGGTTGGTTAGTGATAGTGATGCTTCAACGCCGATGAAAATATAATCCAGTGATGAAGAAAGTTTAACTCGGGCCGAGGCGAAACGCCGAGGCTAGGAGCGTCTCTCTTGGCTTGCGAGGTCGGCCGCCCGCCAATCAATACGGCACGGCCCGACACTCGTTTCGCCTCGAAAGCCCCTTCGTACACTCCCGCAAGCTTCCTCCACTACCGCCATCACCACCGCTACCACCACCACCACCATCACTACCCGCCGCCACCCGCCATCATCAACAGAACCACCGCGCCCCCTTCGTTCGAAAGACTATCAACGGCGGCGGCAGCCAGCCAGGCAGCACCAGCGCGCTTTTCGCCTCGACGTGCTGTCCACACGTATACCGAGGAACCGCACAGTTAACCGCCCGAAACTCTATTTTTACTTGTCCCTTACAACGGAGGCTTCTGCTACTACTGCTGCTGCTGGTGTTGTTGCTGTTGAGGCTAGCTTTACAACTCGATGGATTATTACCATCATCAACACGCGTTCGGTGTTCAATGAGACCACGAAAAAGAAAGTGACCAACTTACATATTAAGCTAAGCCACAAGTGACTGTCACCCGAAGACGCTTGGCAAGATCTAACACATAGAATCCAATCAGGCGTCTACCCGACAAGCTACAAGCGAACCAACAGTGTTGGAGATTCAATGACCCCGAAGCAGGATAGCAGGACAGGTGGAAGGTGATGGATCAGCCTCGGTCCAACTCGGAGCCAGAACGCCTACGATTGAAGTGTCATCAACTCCAATGACGGCCTCCATCCAACCGGAATGGGATTGAAGACCGTGGCGCCTGGATCCTAATGGCTGAAAAACGTTGGTAAAAAAACATGGACAAAGGGATCTGCAGCGGGTAGAGTTTGAGACTTGTGCGAGGATCTTGAAGGACAGAGATCCTGGGAGTTGCACTTTGGATTAATCAGTGGGCTGCTTCGGGGAAGGACCAAGTATTGGAAAAAGGGATCGTTGCTCGTGGAACCGAAGTGGATTGTTGGTCTGTCATCAGGATTCAAATAGCCAGAGAATGTTAGTTGAGGCTCTACGCGCTACTGTGTTGTACTGCAAGAACGAGTCGGGAATCTATAAACGCGGGAGCTTCATATGATTGTAGATAGATAGTGTGGCTCTTCTTCGGTGTTCGTGAGCTTCAGTGCGAGTGTGGATAGGTGTCTCGCTGTCTCTTTCTCTGTTCAACGTGTTTGTGGTAGTGCGTGAAGCGTAGCGCGAGCGATTGAAGGGCGAGTGTTTCTGCGGGGGGTGAAAATGGCACATCAGCAGCACAGTGGAAGGCGGGAAACGAAGGAAGCATGCGCAAGTCCGGACATTTAACGGCAACGTCGAACGGGCTGTAGGGTAGGAAAAACGCAGGAGTAAGCACCCTCACTCTCACTCTCTCCCTTTCTCTCTGGCTCTCCCTCTCTCTCTCTCTCTCTCTTTTTCTTTATTTCTCTCTCTCTCTCTCTCTTCCTCTACCTTTCTGTTTTTTTCTCAGAGTGTGTTCCCATAAGCGGCAGAGGGTTAGTTGACACATAAGGGTGCAGGACGGTGTGTAGGGGGCGGGTGGGGGTGTTGGTGAGTCAGGAGGGTGAATTGCGTTCGGTGGCTGTTCGTGGTGTGTGTATTTGAGTGTCAGTAGTGGTGCAACTCGTGGGTATAAGCTGAGGGGGTGCAGAGAGCATGCGGGCTTCGGGCGAGGCCCGGCGAGGTCGCCCCGGAGGACCAGGCTAAGGATCTTGAACGGTCTCTCACCACCTCTCCCACCTGCACCACCTGCTAATCCTGCTTCAATATCATCCACGGGGAAAAGTGTTTGGCACGTTAACGTGCGAACGTGAAGCGAGCCAGACTCGCTTACAATCGCATGGATCATGATAGAGGTGAGAATCATTCAATTCCCAACCTCTCCGATCTCATCAAACCACTCCCACAGTCCAGCTCATTCAATCCCCTAACACCTACATCATCCGACTTACCAATTCGATGACACTATTTTGGTCGTCAATGAGATTAAGCTCCATTGGGTTGCCCAACGTCCTCAACAACTGTTGCTTCATGACGTCATACGAGTATAATCCGAGTGGAATCACAGTGGCGTCTCACGAACTGGTTTAACTTATCACGCTCGTAACGCCACCTCATTTAAATTCAACGACAGTTTGCTCATCAAAGCTCCTCTTTACTAGCTATCATTTCCGGATCTTCCAAAGCTTCATAATCCACTGGGTAGATCCTGTAAGCGCTAAGCTACTCTACCGTTTTGGAAGTAGTAACAGCTAGTCGAGAACAGCCGTTTCTAATTCTATTGAGGTTTACCGGTAAATCCTACCAAGTCCATATGCATCTAAACTCGAACGATCTGACACTAGCCAAGTTTACACCGGATCCAACCAGCTTAAGATGTTTTTCGATAACACTTATTAAATATACGAAAAATCTAAAGAACTGTTCCACTCGAATTATAATCTCGCCAAATTTTGAATCGATCATACCTCGTTCCAGAAATTTCTTAAATATCCGAATTTCATTGAGGTTTCAAGGTCATTTCCGTAAAAATATACCTCGGTCTATTCTTGAACAATTGAATATCGGATAATCCATGGAGCATCGTTTCGTTTGGGGCAACTTGCGTCATCGACATTCTACATTCATACAAACACGCACACGAGATTTAGTGATATGAAAAATGAATATCAATCGGTGGAACAAGCGAGAAAAATCACTTTTCAGATGTCGAGCGGAATCGGTGCAACTGCAATGGGAATCGGCGTTAGTCACGGAGCCGAAAGTAACGAAGGTGGTGGTTGTAGACTGAGACAGGGCATGACTCAGGCCTCCAGTACGTCTCAACCGTCACAACACACTGGCAATACTCAAACGCAACAGCAGACTTCGCAACAGCTTCAACAGGCCTCACAACAGGAACAGCAGCAACAACAACGACAATCCGGCATGGGTCTCGCCGGTCGCTCCAAGAAGGACAACTGTTGCCTCTGCTGGTGTTGTTGTTGCAGTTGCTCGTGGTATTGGCGTTTTTTTTTTTTTTTCATCATCTCAATTTGTACTCCACTTTGAAAATTCATTTACAAATATCAGTTCTAAAGCCGTTAACATCGATAGAGCGTTCTATGGCTTTGAAACAAATAAAATTTAAATTCAGTGGTTTCAAACTGATAAAGTTTGGTGTCCAAAGAATCAAAAAGCCCGTTTCTCCGAAATATAAATATCTCTTAAACCCTTCATTTACGAAGACTTCTACACAGGAGTAGTTAGGAAAAAATTCGCCAACTTGTTGGTCTGCCTAAGGCAAATTTGCGTCTGGAACTTTTCCTCTTCAGAATACAAACTCCCCTTTTTTTTGTTTCACTCTCCCCGTTGTCCTCTCAGCAGTGACTAGACAAAAACCCTAACTACTTTGACGATCAAACAAAAGTGATGACCTCTCGTATTACTGTGGACTCGGGCACTGCACTTTTTCGAGGTCACGGAAGATCGTTAGACAACCTTTTGTATTCATAAACTGCAAAGATTGTAATTGAAAGTTTCATTCATTCGTAGTCTGATTTGATAATTAAAAAAAAAGCTTTTTTCCCTCCCTGTCCAAGATAAGCAATCTGATGATCAACAGTTTAGCTTTTTTCGAGCTCGGGGGTGATCTTATTTTTGAAAAAAATTTAGTTTGACCCTCCAGACTGACACTTTTTTGTAAATCCATTGACAGAGCGACGAAAAATCGATTCGTTTTTCTTCCCTTGATAAAAAAGAATGTATTGAAATCATAATTGAAGCTTCTCACATAGATTGTTGATCGAAGGCCACGAACTTCCGTGACAAAAAGTGGGTTGAGGTCTAATAATATTGAGGACGATGGGACAAACAATTTATCATAGAAGCACGAAGTTGAGGGATACATTATGTGGCTCAAAGAACAATGCGATGAAAATTCCAGAATGCATATGAGTAACGTTGGCAGGCAGTTGCATGGCTAACTTTACGACCCATTTACATCAGGAAACGAGTCCCGGCACATGCGCACCAATATTTTCCCATATACATATATACATAGACCCGAGTACAGGAAATTTCAGGCAAAATCGAACGATGCGTGATATCGGTTGCCTGTATTCTTTCATTAGTTCATTTGAGGACTTTCTATTGGCTCAAAAAAAACGAGCAGATATGTCTCCAGCTCCTTTAGGCTGATACAAATGTTTAAGCACGTATTCTATTGAGTGAGATTTTACATTATTGTCTTTTTGTTACACGCTGCAAAAGCAGGAATAAATGGTAAGGAAAAAGTGTAAATTAAGTAATTTCGTAGTCATCGATACCAAAACTTAATGCTCCACTTTAAATATCATATTTTTTCTCCCATTTCTCGTTTTTTTTTCCGCATGTGCTTTTATATCTCACGATCTCATCTGGTATACGTGCACGCGTGTTTATTATCTCTCGTCTCTCGTGCTCTTTTACACATACATTTATGAAACGTCCAATTCCTTCCCAGTCCGCGTACACCACACGTTTACGTCTTGATGAAAACGAGGTTACTCTTATAACACGTGTTTCGAGTCTCTTCACGTATCTCTCTTGCTCTTTCTCCTAGTAATATTTGCTTGAAAAAAGTCATGAAATTTTCTTGACACCTTTGTTAATGATTTTTTTTTTTCAAATTCATTTTACAGTTGTTTCTAGCAGTCATTCTTATGGTTTCACGGATCACTTAGTCATTCATTACTCTGTCAAACACTTTGTTCATCATTTTGTTACCAAATTTTTTATTCATGTACCCAATCAATTATCTTTTATCTACGATCATTTAATGATTAACTTCCGATAAACAAAAACCGAATTTTAAATTGAAATTTGGCAAAAACCTTCATTCTAATGTCAGGAACCGTCCAAGAGGACTTTTGACACATTTTCATTGAACAGAAATCGTATTTGAAAAGTTATTACTTGAGTATATTGGTATCCAAAACCCATATTGTGGAGAAATAAATCCTTGAGCCCCAAGGGTTTCAATACCATGGGGTTTGAAATAGTTTATGGGTCTTAACAGCATATGGTTTCGAATAGTCCATGAGTTTCAAAAAGACAAAACTTTTCATGCTTAAATCCCGAGGTGTTGAATAGTATAGGGGTTTTGACAGTTAATAGCTTTGAATACTCTATGGATTCAAAGAGGAAAAACCCTTATTTGCAGTCAAATCCCGAGGATTCGAATAGTATGATTCATAGTATTGAACGGCACATGGCATCCAGAAGGAAAAAAAATTCCCCATAGTTAAGACCCGAGAGTATATGGTTTTAAATAGTAAATGAATTCCAAAAGAGCAAACCCTTTACGCAGCTGAATCCCGAGGGTTTGAATAGTACATTACGAGAACATGAAGGAGTGGATGCAGATAAAAGCCAAGTAGAGATCGTACTGGTAAGGCTAGGATATGAATTGCGCAAGAAATCAGTACAAATTTATTCGCTCGGGCTAAAGTAATAATTGAAAAAATCTCATTTCTCGAAAAATATTGAATAGTCTCAAGAATCTTTTCGAGGAATGTCTCATAATATTAAAACGAAGGTTTTTGTCAAATTTCAGATGAAAATACGCTTTTTCAGCTTTTAGTAGTGCGCCCATTTACACGTTTATTACTTAAAAATGAAATAAAGATGAAAAAGAAAAGGACAAAAATTGATTGAAATGGGTATAGTTTGGCGGCAGTGGGTAGCGGAACTGGTGGTGGAACGGGAGCCGGAAGTGAGCAGGGAAGTCGCAGGGGCGGCGATGTAGGTGGCGGTGGTGGTTTAGCCGGTGAGCTGTTGGCCGGTAATGCGGGTAACGGCCTCGACGGTCTTGACGGTCTCGACGTCGCTATAGAGTGTTGCAGCCTCGAGGAGGTCAGGGCCTGGGGTACCTCGTTCGATCAACTCATGAGATCACCGGCCGGCAGAAAGCTTTTTCGTGAATTCCTCGTACGCGAATGGAGCGCCGAAAACATTGCATTTTGGCTTGCTTGCGAGCAGCTCAAGCGTGAAAGCGATCCTGAAAAGATCGAGGAGAAAGCTCGATTCATCTACGAGAACTACATATCGATACTGTCGCCAAAAGAAGTGAGTAACATGAAGAAAAAAAAAAAAAAAAAAATCATGAATTCATATTTTCATTGCAATTAACTCTATTTTTGTCATTGACTCATCGAACTAATCGTGACTTCAAAATTATTCGTCACTCATTCGAAAATTATTGGGCGTAATTTTTTTTTTACACACCGAAAAAATGGGCAAAAAAAAATGAAGCTAAGATAAAGGAAAAAAAATTGTGAAGTGATTGGATTGGGAATCCCTGATTAAAAATTGCAGATGGCCTGAGAAAAAAAGCTTCCAGTATTTACTGTATATTTTTGTGTGTATACGTAGTCTCGGAACGTACGGGAAGTTCCCGTTGTCGATATTTCGTGCCTATCCAATGCGATGTATATGTTGTACGTTAAAAGTGTAAATCCGTCGAGGAACATTGAGCGAGAGCACGTAGACCAATCTCTTTCGCGAAGTAGGCCACACGGACGGAAAGAGCAAAGTTTTTATTTTGTAGATTATTTTTTTTATTATTATTATTATTTTTTTTTCATTTTTCATATTTTTTTTAGTTCGCCCTACTGAGAGTCGCGTACAACCCTCGTCGATATTCCAATATCTCGATTTCTGTTGCCATATTCACACATATATATATCAACAATTTATATATATATATATATATGTGGATATTTGTATATGTGTGTTTTCAATTCTATTTCGAGTTCTCTTCACTCTCGCTTGGTTGTCCTTCCGCCTCCTTTCTCTTCATCCCACGGCTAGCATTCCCGCTTTCATTGCACATGCTGCAGTGCCCTCTTTAGCACCGTGCTTCCAACGCCTCTTTTCCTCTACCATCGCTTTTTTTCTCTCTTACTCTTGGATTCTACTCTTCCATTCCACAATCCGGACGCCAGATAACGTCCTGAGCTTTTGTTGGCGATGACCCAAAACCTTCGCCACAAGTTCGCCCCGAACATACCTTCACAATGAGTCTTAAACCTATCACCTTAATATCACCATTTTCTGCTTTGAATTTCTTCGGTTTCATCTCAAATTCATGATCAGGGATCTCAGAAATCTATAAAACGTTCACTGGATTTATGTATTTTCAACGATTTGCAGATACAAAAAATTTCAATCTTTTGTCGTTGAATTCGTATCAGTAGCATCGAAAAAAGACAAAAGTATATGAATATATTTATCGGAAATGTTTTATTTTTAAGGATTTTGTGAATATCGATGTTTTGAGTTTCGACACAATTTGAGCTTAAATTCGTAATCAGCGACCTCGAAAACCCTCTGGTATAAAATTTGATCTTATTGAAAAGATTCAGTGCAAGGTACAACTCGGCCATTTTGTTATAAAACGCTCACTTCGTTGTTCCTCGTTGTTCTTCGACGTTTGTCTCATAACCTCAACGATTGATTGATCTGACCGACAGGTGTCGCTGGATTCGCGAGTACGTGAGATCGTAAACAGAAACATGGTAGAGCCAACGCCTCACACGTTCGACGAGGCACAATTGCAGATATACACGTTGATGCATCGCGATTCCTATCCTCGTTTCGTCAACAGCGAGCTTTATCGTAAGGTCGCGAGATTGAGCAGCGATCCACCGAGTCCGACGAACGGTGATCAACAGCAGCAACAGTTGGAACAGCCGAACACAATGTCAACGGGAAAAACTAAATCGAAGAGATCGACCACGTAATCGTAAAGTTAAGAAGAACCTAATTAGTAGCGAGTGATCGTCGTTTTTTCTTTTTTCTTTCCAGGGTGCGAAAATTAACCCCGCGAAAATTCGAATATTACGTTGGATTTATTCGTTTCGTTTTTCTCCATGCACGAATACGAGATTGCGAGTTGAAAACGAGTGTTTTTTTTTTCTCACGATGAACGTATGCAAGATAAACTAAAAAGGACAATCTACGAAGCCATATTAAATAGAGCAAAGGAAGTGCATGCGATCCAAAGATTCACGAGTGCAATGGGGGGGGAAAAAAAAAGAAAAGAAAAAAAAAATAGAACAAAAACGAAATGAACCGAATTACTATATCGTCGCGAACGCGTGCGCGAGAAGAAAGGCGGTGTCGCTGCGATGCTCGAGCGTTGAAACCTCACTGTTTTATCGTCTGAAGCTACGAGGATAAGCGAGTTGAGCCGGAAAGACGTGAGATGGCGTGGCACGATGGCGCCAAAATCGCGAAGCTACACTGTTAATTTCGTCGTTAAAATGCGCATTACTTTCTAACGGCGTAATCAAAGTCACAGCACGGGGCCAGAACGCGCTTTGTAAAAAAAAGCGTTTTAACAAAAAACAAACAAAAGAAGAAAAAAAAACAAACAAACATAGCAAACAATTGAACAAAAATTTAGAAAAAACGTGTGTTAGAGGGTGAAAAAGGGGCAAAAGAATCACGAGTGTGAAGCTAGAAAAATAATCATGTTGGCAATTATTATTAATATTATTATTATTATTTCGCACAATCGCAAAAAAAAAAACACGCATAAACATTATGAAAGAAGAGGCACGACAGAGCGTGACGAAAAATAAAACTATTGATAATAGGCAAAAATAAGAAAACGTAAGTTCTACGCAGCACGGTTGAAAAAAATGGCACGCCGGTGAATGCCTGAAAGCACATACGAGTGGATTTTTATTTCAATTCATACAAAAAAAAAAAAAAAATGCCAAAATAAACAAGAATATGAAGAAACACGAGTTTCTTCGGCAAAAGTGAAATGAGAAGGATTCTGACATACCGGTCGTTTAAAATATTACCGATACGCGCCGATTCCGATCGCACAAGTCGTGCGACATATCTCGCTTGATAAAATAGCAATCCAACTTTTTGGCAAACGATAATAAAGCGAGGCAAAATGTTTTTTTCCTTACACTATATGGGGATGGTCGTCCATCGTACTTCGATTTTCATGAACCCTTGACTGAAAAAGAGAGAGGAAAAAAAAAACGAGCTCAAAAGTATGTTCCAAGGCTCTGAACGAGAACAAACGATTATTACGTTCCATTGCTCTTTTTTATCATTCTCGTGTGCATATGTATATTCATTGTCATTATTATTATTATTATTATTATTATTATTATTATTATTATTATTATTATTATTATTATTATTATTATTCGAATCGAACGGTTTTGTTTCACTTTTTTGTTTTGGTTTTGTTCGCTCTATCGATGCATCGGCGTGACCAGCGAACCGTGCATAGAAAACGAGCTCATGGAACCGGAAGACAGATGATCGAAGCGACAATGTTTTTTTTTCTTCGAATTTTCACCTCGCTGCATTTTAGGTTTCATTCCGTTTTTATTTTTTCATTTTTTTTACTTTCTCTCTCTCTCTCTCTCTCTCTCTCTCTCTCTCTGTCTCCATTCACTACACTCGGTATCCAGCACCAACGAAAAAACTCTCTATGCAAAAATACATATGTGTTGTTTATATCCCAGTGAAGAAAAATAAACAAATGAATAATATATAAATTTTCATCGCGTCAAATATTACATATATTAATATATAAATATTGCATTTGTACAAATTTCTGAAGTATTCGTAATAATAATGTTACAGATACGTTTTTTCGTTGAGTTTGATCCATAAGATTTTTTTTTTTGGTTTGTCTTTTGACATTTGAGAAATCGTTACCTTTTTTTTGTTCGAATTTCGAAATGATCTCGTTTTAGAATAATTTTTCGATATTATTCAGAAATACCTCGATTTTATTCACGAGGGAAAAAAAAAATGTACTCATTTACAGATCTCGGTTTTTTCCACGTTTTGAGATTATAGTAATTTATAAAATGAACAGTATATTTAACGCGACGACGCATCATCCCCTGGGTGAGCTCCTGGGGAGGGGACGGAGGCTGATCCAACCTCCCCCCCTGAACTGAATAATTCTCTTGGTGGTTAAAATAAAAATAAAAAAAAAATAACAACAATAAATAAGAATGGAATGAAAAAATTGAATAAAAAAATTTCTTAAAAAGGCCTAAGAGTCTCGAAATAATTTTGAGAGGACCCTCAAATTCGCGTACACATTTCAATTCGACCTTGGCCAAAAGATTTACGGGGTCAAATTCGAATAGCAAACGTCTCGTTTTATTTATTCATTCATTTTTTTTTTCTTTCAAATTCTTAATAGTTCCGAATAATTATTATTGATTCATATATATTTACTTGAATAAATTATGTGAACAAGGATGGGCAATTTATGATTAGTCAATAATTATAATCGTGTTGAAATTAATAAATTTAATTAATTACCATTATTTGGAGTTGAAAGAAAAAAAAACAAACAAACAAACGAACAAAATTGACGGACGAATCGTCTCGAAAAAAAACTTTCCTTTAGTCGATCGTCGTTGATCAATGTTTTTTCGTAATTTATTCGATCGTATCGCAACTTCGTTGTTCCAATAAAATGCCCATCTGTGATACGAGTTACTAATCGGAAATAAATCGACCCAATATATTTAAAAAAAAAAAAAAAAAAAAAAAAAAAAAAAAAATAACAAAAATTCACTCAATTATGAAGAAAAAGAAAACATTCGTAATGGAATGTTGCGTATGGTAATAGTTTTGAGATCTTGAGCACGGGATTGGTGAATTCAAGGAGGCTGTTAAAGTGCTCAGGAACGAGCAAAATTGACGAAAGAACAAAATGATAACCATGAATCAAGTGAGCGATCGAAAAATTAGTCAAAAATAATAATAATAATAATAATAGTAATAATAGTAATATTAATGATAACTTGAAATTTTACCAAAATTTGACACGGGAGTGCAGGGTGCGAAACGCCAGAGCGTTTCGCGATACGACGACCCTCGGACTCTTCTGCAACGGTGAAAGAATACGAAAAAAACAAAAAACACTGCAAAATTAATTTCGAAAAATCGATCTCGGTTTTTATTGGTAAAAAAAAATTCAACGCGTTGATAGTTCGCCGATAAAAAGTGATAAAAACGGTGTCATGGTCGACGAGAGCCAATCGAAATAATGGACAGATGGAAAACAGACTAATATTGCTGCAAGATGCGAAAAAGAGAAAAAAAAAAGTACCACGAAACAAAATTTTGCTTCGGCGTTGTTGAAAAAAAAAAAAAAAAAAAATCGTAGACCCAAAAATTTGAGAAAACTAACGAGAGAGCTCACGAATTTCACAAGTTAAATGATATGGGGATTGGAAATATAAAAAGAGCTGTCACAGGAGTGAGGAAAATAATGGGATAAGGAATGAAAAGTCGAGCGCGAATCGAGACACGTCGAGAGCCACGATCGAATTTTTCCTTTGATTAGGGTCAACCAAAGAAACCAAAAATCAATTAATGAGAAAAAAAATAAAAAAATAACACACGCATACACACACAAAAAAGAAAATACTAGCCCTACGTCTTCGTTGAATAAACGCACAATTTTTCTCAACCTTTGACCCTAACGTTTCTTTAATTATTTATCTACCTTAATCATTCTTACACGTGTGATTTCAAATGCACAAACGAATTCCGAAATGATCAATGTTTATAAACTAGACACACTATTTCGTTGCAAATTTTCGCAACAATATAAATTTCAACTATTTCTACTTACACTCTGAAGTGAAGGATGCTAGAGGGGAAGAGAAAAAAAAAGAAAAGAATTCCTAACAGTTGATACGAGGTCCAAGTCTAAAATTTTCTACCAGAATCTTTATTTTTGAAAAATCTATTAACGCTAATCCTCGCAGTGAATCAGACTCTTTCATTAAAAAAAAAAAAAATCCATTTCATCATGCGAGAGCCCCGATGTTCGTGAAGCTCAGTCAATTCTCCGATTAAAAAACATAACAATTTTTTTTCATAATTAAATTTCTGACGAAACGTTTTCATCATACAAATTAGTGGCAAATTTGAAGAATTATTTTTCCTTTTTTTCTTTTTCATCGTTCATAATAAAAATGGGTGGTCGGCACTAAAACTAAATCTATTCAAATAAAATAAAAAGAGTGGGCACTCCCCCGTCGCAAGGTAAGTGTCTATCCACTTTGATTGTTCATTTGTTCGTCACATTTTTTCGTACCCAGCCTACACTTGATATTTGAAAAAAAAAAAAAATAAAAAAAAAATTTCCACCCCCTCTCGTCTCCGAAGGGCACTCGACTTTTCGACTCAAAAGCTACTTTTTCATTTTACCGGAGTGTCGAAAACAAAAAAATTAAAAAAAAAAATAAAAAACCAATTCCAAACAACAAAAATGAGGTGAAAAACCACAAGGCTGATATATAATATTTCCTACAAATTGCCTCCGAATGAAATGTAAAGCCTGTAGTGATATGCGTTGCAAACTTTCTCACTTCATTACAGAACAAAATCATCAGAAAAAGAAAAAAAAAGGGGGAAAAAAAAATATCGCACGAATCGTAACGCATAAAAATGGGGAAAAAAAAACAGAAAAATAACAAAAAAAAAATCAAATTCAGTTAAATCAGACGAGCCACCAATTAATTTTAATAGCGAGAGGACAATGCTCGATCGGACATTCGAATTTAATATATAAATAATATAAATATATTAATCAATAACAAAAAATAAATAAACTAATAGTAATATAAAAAATAAACGATAAAAACTATCTATCGCATAATGAATATGGATAATTGATTAAAACAAAATATATTGTACACACTATTTGAAATAATGTGACAGCCAGAATTTATATATGTATATATATGAAAGTTGTATATGCATATATAAATTTATTGTTGCGTGTACGCTCGTGTATACATATATATGTATATTAATATATTTATAATAGGATTATTGTATAATTGAAAATCGTACCCTATGTCATTGATGTAGGTGGTATACGGGTAAGTGGGCCATCAAAAAGCGCCTACACTTTTTTCCAGTGAGAATAGCGTAAATAACGAACAAATTGAATAAATTAAAAGAACAAAATGAAAAAAAAAAAAAAAAAAGAGGGAAAAGAATACAAGAACAAACGATGATGTGACGTCGAACGATGTTCCATTATGAAAGAAGCTCACGTGCAACAATTATTGTTAAATTTTATTGAATTTATTCTTGATTAGTTAATTTGTTATCATTTGATCCTGTTGTTTCGTCGTTTTTGTTTCGCTCGTTCATCATTTCAATAATTTTTCGTTATTTCATTTTTTTTTTTGTTATATTTTTATGACAGCTTATTGATTCATGCATCAAATAATTATCGAGTAAGTAATAAATTAATTGAAGAGAAAACAAAAAAAAAAAAAAAATAAGAAAACGGTGCGTACGCTGCAGGAATTGATACAATCGATTTAAATGGATGACGTGTACAGTAGAATAATCGGATGTTTTGTAAATATTCATAATTTTTCGAAATATAAATAAATATTATGAAATTGCTTCGAAAAATTATTGATATTATAGATTCATATATATATATATACTGTGTGTATATATATATTTATATATATATCTATATTTTAGAATGATAAAAGAAATGGGGTTTGTTATACTATCTGGCTCATCGAGATGGTTTTTTTTTATCGCTAAAAAGTTATGATTTTTTCGAACTTAATGGATTAGTCTTTTTTCAAATCATACCAGACGAGCATTTTGTTGAGCAATACGATTATGAACGATTTTTCATTTTCAACCGACTCCAAATTATATATATTATTATTATATTAATATTATTTATATTACATATATATATATTATGATATTATAATATATATATGATATATATATGATATATATATGATATTATAAATAATATTAATATTGTGTAATTAAATAAATCAATAAGGTGACTCGATTTTTAATCATTAAGCCCCACTTGGCATTCATCACATCATGGATGACGTATGATCGATAGAAAACGATCGATGACTATCGATATCCGTCGCACGATGGAACAGAAAAAATGCAAAATGAAAAAGATGAAAAAAAAATAAAATAAAATAAAATAAAATAAAACAAAAGAAAAACATACAAACGACGGGAACACCTAAATCTAATTTTAATAAATATTAGCAAATGGGTGAATGACGTTCTACGGTAAAATAAAGCGTAAATCGATTATTCGTTGTTGATAAATATCATTAAATTTGAATAATTGTACGAAACGATCGATTGATTGATTAATTTCTTTTTGTAAGTATAAATTAATATAAGGGGTATTAGAATTAATCGAATTTATGGGATAGAGAGAGAGAGAGAGAGAGAGAGGGAGAGGGAGAGAGAGAGAGAGAAGAACCGGAAATATAATCGTCGTTTCGAAAAGAACGCATTCATTCAATTATAAATAAATTATACATAAATATATGTATATGCGAAAAAAAAAACAGTCCCACATACCTTTGTATTTATTTATAACGTTTTTCACGAATACTCACGATTTTTGGCACAATAAGATCACCAAGATCCGATCCAAGCTGATGATCACTGTCAAATTGCGAGAGAAAAATCCACGTTATTGAGTGTATAAAAAAAAAAAAAAAAAAAAAAAAAAAAAAAAAACCCTCTCCCACCAAATACCACGAGAGAATTGTATCTCCCTCGAATAAACCATTAAAAAACGTAAACTTAAGGGTTAAAATCGATACGTATTAGTTGAGGGTGTGTCACTTCTATAAAAATGATTTGAAAAAAATAAAGGATGCAAAAAAAACATACACAATGATGTAATTATAAAATATAATGAAAATATTGAACAAAATGGTAACGTCCAAAACCAAATGGACAGATTCTTCGAATCTGTTGGCTAGTCGAGAAGCGATATCTCTGTTTTTGGCCTTGAACGTTACGCATACACTTATTTTCTCTACCATTTTATCGTCCTGCAGAATAAAAAAAAAATCAATCTTTTTTTTTTCTTTTCGTAAATCGCTGTAACGATAAAGAAATCATCGATCTATCGGAATCCTTTTTATCGACAAATAATTGATCGTTCCAAATGTTTCACAAGTTCAAACATTGAAGATTCAACTTGAAGATGGCGTTGCGATATTATTCTCGATTTCGCACAAACAGTAACATTCCACCAGCGGATGGTAAGAAAATCATTAGCTAAGGATTCAAATTTTAATTATCGAATTTACCGCTGAATTTTTGAAGTAACATTCGACGTACGAAAAATATGAATCGAACGAAACTGACATCAACAACAATTCAATTTCGAATCTCAAAAAGATTGATACATTCGTTTTAACTTGAAATAACAATCATTGCGTTATTTATCCAGGATTATGGACAAAATTTTCAAACAAAAATAACAAAAAAAAAAAAAAACAAAAAAAGAGTGCGATGTATTTAGGCGTTTCGATAGAATTATTACATTTTTACTTTTATTTTTAATCTTACATTGTATATCTCGCGTTTCTTAACTATCGAATATCTTGAGGTGGAAGGAAGGGAATGCTCTCGATCATCATCTCATCGCCGCGGGAAACAATATTCATGGAGTATTGGTGACGTACACACGAGAGTAGATAGCGAGAGAAAGAGGGCTTTTATCCGTACGTGTGTGTATATGAATGTATATTTATATAAGAGATCATATATATATATATTTATATATATATATATAAACATGAAAAAGAGTCTCTTCTGTCGTTCGTAACCGTAACCGGTAAGCCATAACCGTGTATCCATTCTCAGGGCGAACCGCACGCTGGAACCACCGGTGTGAAATTCGATGCGATATATATCGAGATACCGAGGGAAGCCGCGGAAGAAATGTTTTTTTTTTTTATATTTTTTTAAAATTTATTTATTTTTTTTTTCGTTCTGTATTTTCTCCCTCTCATTTTTTTTCGTCGTTCTCGTGTTTATGTTTTGCTTCGAGAAATGGCGTGAACTTTCTTCCATCAACAGCTTTGTTGATGTCTTCGTTCTCCGAACGACCTTCTCCGAATGGTTTCTTCAATTAGTTTCAACCCCGATATAGCTTCGATTTTCGTTTAATTTTCTTCTCATTTAGTTTTGCTTCTTCGTGTTATAGAAAATATGTTTTACCGAGTTAATGCGAAGAGCTAATATATTTCTTGGTAAAACACAGCAACCGAAGAGCGAAGAAATTTTTCTTCCGTTGGGCGGCAACGAGAGAATCTTTGTAAGTGAATACTCGAGAGATATGAACTTACGCTCTTCGCTCACCGTGTCTTTGTTTTTTTTCTTCATTTATTTTTCTCTCTCTCTTTCTCTCTCTCTTTCACTCAACACACGACCTGAGAACAAAGTATGTACACGCTGAAAACACGACCTTGCCTTGAAACATTATATGTATACATCTCAAGCAGAGATACAACTTGTACACTTGGCAATAACAGAGCTCCGAGCAACATGTGTGTACTCTTCGAGTAATAAGAGAATGAGGACTTAATAATTTTCATTTTTTTTTTTGCTTTTTTTTTTCCATCGTCCTTATAAACTATTTATATCGGTTTACAATTTCTTCCATGGGGGTACGATCTACTGGGACAGAGACTTTGACAACAGAATATGGTGTGAATCATACGAGATTGGATCTATTGATTTTCAAAATAATGGGTAAATCAGAATTCGAGAATTCCAACGCTACAGATTTGAATCTCGTTGATTTCGTGACTGGTTGATTTAGGTTGAAACTCATTCGAAATCTTTCACAAATAAACTCAAAATTCGTGACATCATATAAGACGTGACTTCAGTCAGATTTCAAATAAACTCAAATCCAATGACTTTATCTGTAAATTTCTCCGTGACTTTAGACAATTTAATCGGAATAAAAAAATAAAAAAAAATAATAAAAAAAACGACGCGAAATCCGTGACTTTCGTGCATTGTCCGGGTTAACGTCTCCCACACGATAGCAAAGATTTATGGATACATTCATTCTCGGATATTCTTGCGAAATTACGGCGTGAACGTAGACGAGATATACGATCCATATCTTCAGCAAATGTATATGGTTATCTTATGGAGCCACATGCATATCGATTGGAATTGCGAGTGCCCGCGTGCGTTTGTGGAGCATCGTGAATTCGTGATAAATGTCGTGAAAGCTTTAGCGAGAGGGTTATAACCGATGGCCTCGCTCGTTTCTCCCGATGTATACAACGCTTACAACGCCTTCTTTTCTCATTTCTATCTCTTTTTATCTTCTTTCTCCTTTACTCTCTCGCTTTTTCGTAACTCACGTTCGATACATACAGAGCATCACTGTAATTACAACTCGCTGTGTCTCGGGGGTCGCGTTTGCCAATAGATGACTTCGACGCTTTCTTCTTTTCAATTAAAATCAGCCGGTGTATACGGACACAACAAGAAGAACGAGGGTCGTTAAGGATCATACGAAAAATCACCCAGACACTGATGATGATCGAAGGACCAAAAAAAAAAAAAAAATTAAAAAATTGCAAGGCTATTTCTGCGGGTCGAAAAGTTAACGGCCCTCGTTTCTCCCAATGAGTTCATTTTTCATAAGTTCAACCTCCGTGGAACTTGATCCTCCATAAATCAAAAATCATCTCTTCCAATACGAACACATTTGGAGAGTTGATTTCGTTACGTCCAAATAAATGTTTTGTTTGAAATTACCTTAAATTTTCAGATTTTCGTGCCATTACATCGAGTTTCCAAACTCTCGTTCGATAAACTTTTGGCTGAGAATCAGTGATTTATTCTTATATTTTTCAATCAGTTATATATAATTGGTCTGACAATCACGGTTTCATTTAATCATCGAAAAAATCAGAGCCCATTTCCTGATCAGTTGCATTCTGATTCTTTTTGGTATGTACAAAAAAAAAAAAAAAAAGAATGATAACATTTTTTTATGTTTCTAAATTCAAGCTCGAAGGAAAACATCACGCGATTTTTGAGATTTTTATTGTTTTCACCTTTTTGTGGAATGAACCATCGGGGAAAATGGGTAAGAGGGCAACGAAATTGCTGGCTTGGTTTTTTCCACGTCGCGACGTGAGGAATCAGTTTCAGGGCTCCAGCGATGTATATATATATATGTTGTATGTGTGCGTATGTACACACCCGCGATTACACCGTAATCAGGGAAGGCCGCTCCAATTTCCCTCGAAGCCGAGAGGAGAGGACGAGCATCTCGCATGCACGCATTCGCTAATTCGTTCGAGAGAAGATGAAAAAAAAAGGAGTAAAAATTTTGCAATCAAGAGACTGCGCTTACGTAGTCAAGATCGAAATAAATATTTTTTTTTTGACTGTTTTTCAAAGATTTTTTTTCGAATGGCAGTTGTAAGAAAATCGGAAAAATATTACTTTGAATAAATTTGAATCGATCGAAAATGAAAATCGAGTAATTTGAAACGTCGAAAAAGACGTTACATAAAATGCGGCGACGAGGACCATAATGACTGCGGCAGAAAAGATAAGAAAATATCGATTCGCGAATGCAGAAGAATCCGAGGGGAGAACTTCGGTATTTCTCAGTTCCCGAGGGCCCTGCTGAATAAAAGGGGAGAAAAGAATCTTTGACGTTCGCGAATCGCTGCAAAAGTACAAAGGAACTTGATATTTTTCTCTTTCTCGTTGTGCCCCCCTCCCCCCCCTCCTTTTTTTTTACTATTATTTCTCTTTCTCTTTGAGGTTGAACGAATACGAGAGACCTCTTTTTTCGTAGTTTCCGTTCTTACCTCGAATCGCGACGAGGGAATCGAAGCGCGTGACTAGACTGCCGATTTCTCGTCGATACGGGCGAGCTCTGGTGGTGATCGAGAGAGATAGAGATCGAAATGGTGGTGGAAATCGCCCCGAACATTTTTATGAGCCGGTAATTTTTTTTTTTTCCCCATTTCATACGATTTTAACACGAGTTTGAGTCGGCCAAAAATGTTTTTCCAAGTATTGGAAACTTCCGTGGAAATAAAGATTATTGTGACCTTAACCTCAGCCCTGTCAATCAAGTTCAAAAGTTATTTGCCATTAAAATTTTTTGCAACTTATCTGAAAAGCTATTAAAAGTCATTGAAAGGCATTCCAACAAGAGCAGAAGTAAACATAATAAATCAGAAGCATCGCTAATTACAGGAATCTGAGGGACGAATAATTAACGGCGATGATAGTGATAGAGACTTGAAGGAAAATCGATTATCGTATAGTCTCATAAGTATGAGGATGTGCCACGCCGAGAAAGGGAGAGTGAGATAGAAAAAATGATAGCTGACTAAGAGCTAATCCTAGAGAGTCGTAAAGAGCGATATAAAGCACTGATAACTGAAAATTGCTGCCATATCTAAACACACTCGAATGATTTCGCATCGTTTCATATATTTTTCGTCAATTATTATTTCTCTATCGAAATTTAGGTCCATTCGGATTGCTGTTTGTAGAGGTGTGCATAATATTTATGAAAGTTTCTTAGAAAAAGAAAAAGTTAACGGAAATCTTTCGTGCATCGCCAATCTTCTTCATTTTTTCGAACAAAATGATTTTTTTTTATCAATTCTTTTTCTCGCTCAAACGGTCTGTCACTTATGGGAAGAAACATCTACCGCGAGCTCTTCAAACGCATCGATCCATCTTAAATATTCTTTCTTGTCGAATTCTTCGGTTGAATTTCAGATCCTACACTGTATATATACATGTCCATTGAGAATGGAAAAGAAAAAGGCAAGTTCGCATAGATTTCCGAGTCCTCCTTTGCTCTCCGCTATTCGCTTTGCTCATCTTTATCCTCTATTTTTGATGGGATCCTTTCAAGTGCATAAGACGAAGAAGGAGAGAGAGAGAGAAGGAGAAATCTCGTCGAGAATGGCGATCGCATATCTCTCTGAGCTCGCGCACCATCGAGAGCTAATTGCCGTACGCGTGTCCTCTTTTTTCTTTTTATTTTCCCCCATGCATACACATATATGTATATATATATATGCATGAAGAAATACACAAAGTATATACACGTATACGTTTTCCTGGTCGCCATCGTGCAAATTTCTTTTTAATTGTCGCTCGAGATCGAAAAAACGTGTACGCCAGCGAAAAGGCGCATGCGCGCGCCACGCTTGTCAAGTTCCATGGCGTCCCTTCAGACGGCGCTGATGTCGTTTTCCGCGGAAATAGTGCAGCCGTAGTAGATAGAAATACCTCGTATTTTTCGCACGTTTTATGTACAATTTTTTTTGTTTTTTTTTTCAACGTTCACAATGTATGGTAAATTATTTCATAAATAAACATTGGTTTGAAGCAAAAGAGGCTTATTCACTGTGTAAACTTGATGTAAAATGGCTACTGGTTTTAATTTCGAAATGAAATGAGATTCGAGTTTGAAGCTCGAATTTCCGAAGGGACTGATGCGAACCGTTTTAGTACCGTTTAAATTCTATTAGTTTAAGTCGTGATTAGTTAACTGTGTAATCTCATTCGGTGCATTTTTAAGTGTTGTTTTTATATATTGCGCGTTTGTAAACGGTGAAGAGGGAGGAGAATTCACTGAACTGGTCGGACGCGAGTATCCGCACGCACCTAAGATGATTCTTGGTCGGGGTAGGAGAAGAGGTTCTCGAATGGCCCAAGTTGCTTGTGGTTTTTCCTCGCCGGAGAGCACCCAGCAGCGCGACAGAGTCAACAACCCCTCCCCCCGCTCCCTTGCCCCTTTCATTCCACCATTGCTGCTCATTACACGGATCGAATCCTCACGTCCATATGGGCACATGTAACCTTAAGATTATACACTGAAATGACAAGTTACGCCCTTATGCAGGACGCAACTTTGTATATGGGGATCGATAGAAAGAAGACGGGTGCATGGACTCTCTCTCAGCAGGAGCACGTCCTGAGTATCATCGCGCACGCATGATCAGAGACCCCGCCCGAGACCATCAACGTCTCTAATCGGTTGTTAAACTCTGGACGACCCCTCCGGACACCCCAGATTGAAGAATCAATGCACCGTGACAACGAGTCTGGATTGTCGCGATTGTCAATAACAAGAGGTGCAACAAAAAAATAATAATAATCGTATAACAAGAGTTTGAATAAACGAATTACGAGATGCTAAATAAAAAATGAAAAAAACAAAATACTTGGAATATTCTTACCGAATGCTCAGTCCAACTTCTCTTATCATTTGAGCGTATATTGTCCAAGATCAGTGTACGCGAGCGTGCTCGCTGTCATGCACAATGTTGCATAATTATTCGCTGGCTCGTCACGCTCTTGGCAACATGGATACGCGTTTGGATGAAGAAAAAATAAAAATTGCATGCATTCGAAGACTGGTCACGGGGTGATCGAACGAAAAGTCTAACAGTCGAGTGTGTATGTGTGTGTGTGTGTATGTATGAGGGAGGGAGAGAGAGAGAAAGAGAGAAGAAACATAACGATATAAATGTCTGGGTAGCGGTATAGAAAATGTTCAAGCGATACTGCGAGTCCAGTTGGTTCGATCGCATTGCGATACACGGTGACTACTTGTATTTTTCATGTATCAATGCACATACACAACTCGTACACATACACATTCATGCACATAGATAGGTGAGAATACATTTAACGATGATAATACAACGTTATTTGATTGGCGAGTGTGCGAGAAGCAATTACCTCTGAAGCGAGCTGCTTCGTCGTGTGGTCGACGTTGTCTTCGTCGTCGTCGCGGTTCGCGACTCTTAAACGTACCTTGCGTAACGAGATGACGAGGTGGCTTGCACGGAATGATAACGAGACAATGACAAGTATATACGTATATTACTACTCCTTCCCTCGTTGCTCACTGCCACGAGCATTAACCCAAGAACGTGTGCTAGCGAAAACTGACTCATAATAGTATACGTTTTTCACTTCCGGCACACTCGTTGCAAAAGTATTCATTTCAGTTTAGATAAAAGTTGAGCTAACCAGAGACCAAATGATAAGTCGTAAAGAGTTGTGAGTTTGGAAGACTGGAATAAGATGACTGGTGATTAAAGCGCGGTTGCTGTCATCATTTTATAATCAATATCGTGCCAGCTGACATGGCAGATAATTATAGATTCGGGGGGATGGTTATTATCAGTATATTCTTCAAATTAAGATCTTAGAATAGTCAAGGATCAGGTTACAACCAGTATGCTATCCGGAAACTGATCATTTTATCAATGATCAGGACAGTTTTCTGTGCAGAAACTGCATTCGCGCACATTTTTCGTTCTACGATGACATAAGCTTGGAGGATCATCTTAAAGTATGCCGCATTGGTTGTTCGTTGCATAGCAACGCCAAAGCAGGCACCCGAGTATACATAATTGGTGAAAGCGTCTACGAAAAGAGACTTTAACGTTCTGACATCTTGGAAGAAAATAGTCTCGCGTCACTGTTTAGGAGACAACATTCGGGTTCGAATGACAGCGCAGAAGTTGGCGAGCGGACAAGGCTTGCTGCTGGATCGGTTGAAGCTGCTAGCGAGTATAAAGATCGAAGGAGAGAAAGAGAGGGCAGTTTGCCCGGTAGCTGTAGCGTCTTCTTCACGCGGTCTCGCATCAGTTAACTGCCACGCGCAAGTTTCCCCCACCTGGCATGTAAGCCGCGTAGTCCTGAGGGGAGAAAGGCCAGGCTAATGTGGAGATGAGTACACGGGAGCAAAAGAATATTGAAGGGAAAGAAGTACCTGGCGAGGCTAGTGCTCTGGAGCTAGACTATCATCTCAACTGGTTGGTGGCTCTTAAAGACTTGGATATGTTGGTAATCGCGTCTGTGTGAATTCGTTAAGGGGCACGCGATGCACTCGTTGTCGTTTGCTGCTGATACCACTGGTAGGTGAACCGCGTTTCAGTATCAACAGATTCAACAAGAGTAAAAGATGGAGAGGAAGAGAGAGAGAGAGAGAGAGAGAGAGAGAGAGAGAGAGAGGAAGAAAGAAAAGTCGCGTTGGAGCTCACGCGCCGCGAAAGAATGTTAAATGATGATTGGTCATCGCGGTGGCCAATGGGTCCCCGACTCTTCGACAACCGCGGGAAGGTAGGTAGGCACGGTGTATGAGACGGCGCCGCCTCCTGGAGATCTCAGCAGCCTGAGGGGCCAGACGTCCGAACGTACATATAGCTTCTCTTCAAGACTTTTGATTATAGTCAACCACCTCTACGTACGCATGTGTATCGATATATATATGTGTGTACATTACCGGGTACATGTACTCTGCGAACTTGGTGTACGCATCGGACGTGCGTCTCTTGCAGCCAAGAGCCTCCGGCATATCAAACGATAGACTATTCCAGTCTCGTGTTGTATTCCTTTCTCTCTTCCTACTCATTCCCGTGTCGAGTTTTCTTCTTCTTCTTCTTCTTCTACAATTCCATCCTCTCCTTTGGTGCTCGCGTTCCTGTTGCTTCGGTGTACGGTAGTCAAGCATTTTCCAGACGTTATCGACCAGCACTAAACAGAACGCGTTGATGAACTCTAAAGGACTCCATTCGCAATCTTGTGCTCTTGGATTCTAACTGGAATTCAGATTTGTTTAGTTATTTTTATAAGTCATTTCCGGCATTACTTCTGTTGATTAATTCTTGTTAATCACGTGCTCTCGGGGGGTTTTTCAGATTTCATGAGTACTTCATTTTTTTGTTGGATCTCTCTACTCTTCTTTGGTTCTGCTCGTATTCATTTTCGGTATTCGTTATTTCCTTTTGTATTATTTGATCCCGGTATCTATTCCGTCTTTCACAGACTTAACTCAGAATCAAGGACAAAACAAGTATGTCTTCCTTCTCTTTATCTGGATCGTCTTGATCTCTCCATCTTGGTCCATCATTCTTTCTCTCGTACGTCTTATCTTTAGTCTCGATCATCTAGGAATGAAAGCTAGCGGCTAGTGACCACCAGGATGATCCACGTGTGGCAAATAGATGGTACATAATAATACGAGCTTAAGACTATTCAGGAGGTTTTCTCGCGATCACAGTTCACCCGGAGAGTTTGTAAGCTTCCTCGATCTTATGTCTACGGAATGACAAAGTTCACTTTATTATTATGGTCTAGAGGAAAAGGGATTGCTCGAGATCTAGGTATGGGCATATGAGGAGGGACACAAGTCGTGTAATGCCTTTTGGTACATCAGCAACCGAGCGGACGATCTCATGGCGAAACTCTCCCGTCGCGCGATGTATCAAGGAGAAATGCATGTAACTATGTGCTCCCATGTGATATTCACTCGTAGCGGGAACGATATAAGAAGATTAAATTCTTCGAGAGCCACACGCATGATTTTAAACTATACAGAGTGACCCAAAAGATTCATTCAACGTTATCAGAATGGGCAGATCGTGAAATTTTGATTGATAAAGTTCTGAATCATGTTTCTCTGCGCGATGGACCGTTAACGAGATATCGATCCGCAAGTGATAGCCAATCCGATACTTCGTGGAGCTGAAGCGAAGAATGGGGGAAATGATCGTTGTTGAGCCACACCGCGAACCGTTGATACAGGTTTTAAAGTGCTACGTATAGAAAAAAAAAAAAATGGTAAAGAAATTTTCTACTCGAAGAATTCTTGATCCAACTATCCTCGACCGCTAGAAACCAACTTTTGAAACTTCATGTATTGACAACGAAAGACATCTGCACGTGGGTAGTTTACCTCTCGTGTTTGAGACCACGGCTTTGCTCGCGTGTAAAAGGTACTCCCGTTGAGAAACGTATATCTGTACGGGTGTATTTTTGCTAGAGTGCTCGAGGGGCCTGATACTCTTGTGATACTCCGACCCCCCGATACCAGACTCGATCGACGCGGCTTCTCTTTCCAGGCCTCCTTCCTCTCGCCGTACGTGACGGTCATTCGGGATCGACCGATAAATAATTACCGATGGCTACCTCTTATGCCCTCCTCCACCTCCAATCCACCCTATCTCTCCCTCTCCCCCTCTCTCTCTCTCTCTCTCTACTTCGCTCCGTTCGTTCTTCACCAAGAATGGGTCCTCCTCTCTAACCGAGCCGCCGTCGATGAACCCCAAGACTCTGGCGTCCTTCGCATCCTCCTCTGCAACCACAGACTCTCCAGGGCCTCAAAAGCTATTATGCACATACACTTAGTATCCATCTACACATATATGTGTATAATAACATTATACGATGCGTACATTGGGCCCCCGGACCACCCGAGACTCGAGAATGTGTGCTGCATACGCCAAAGATTCTCCAAGTTTTTTCGGTTCCAGTAGCAATCAGCTATCAAAGCTGTAGGCGAACAAAGACAAGGAATATGAAGGAAAGTTCTCTTAGACTGTGAAATTTGTTGGCCATCGATGCGTTTTAAAAATTTCAGGCTCCTCGATAATGAGCCTACAGTGAAAATCTTTTTTTAATTTATCATAAAAACTCCAAAACACTGGACATCAACAAATAAATTATCAACATTTCACAGGGACTGTTTTTTAGTCGACGTATGGGGTCAAAAAGTTCAAATAGCAGAAAATCAAGCGATCTGCATGAGAACCGGTATTTCGAGAGAAATCTGACACTACTTTTTCGTATTTTTAACCAATCTGACTCTTAATGACCACTGCAAAACCCCCTGAGACGTTTTTTTTAATTAGGCTCATTAAGAAATGAACGATTTGACTGATTAATCATTGTGTTTCCTTCAACCTCACTCGACCGTAGTCTTCTCAGAGGTCAAAGTCATTTTGATAAAACTCGCTCATATCAATAAACAATGCGAAACAACAAAGCATAGTTATGACTATTGTTGAAAAAAAAAAAAAAACAGGATTTCCGCGCCATATTGAATTAAATGGCTGGGTCTAGGGGAACAATTCGTTGTTGGAATCCCTTTTATTTTACCGGTTTTCGAATTCGATGGTACTACGAGGTCAACTTTGGTAACTCCATAACTGCCAATATACAGCTTTTTTTGCCTCAGAACGTTAACGCGAGCGAGTTTCAACGTCCGTATCCTGGAAAAAGAATAGGAAGAAGCATAGCTGGTTTTCAAGACAGAAAAGACAGGATCCTCGAGTTGTCCGTTGTGTTACGTGGCATATTTTGCGAATAAATTAATAACTCGAAAGAAAAAGAAGTAACCGTTTTTCGGAGCGCGTGCGATGCTGGCTTTTATCAGAGTTCCGTTTGACCGGTATGTCCGGTAAATCTGGTTTCCCACGATCGTTGCGTTCAGAAAATAGTCTTATTGTCCGGTTCGGCTGATGAGGAGCGAAGACTCGTCGTTGTCCTTCGCTAAGCATAATCTTAGAGCCAAGCCATCTGACTACCAAGCCAAACTGGAAATACAATCTGACGGTTTTGCCCGCAAAGAGAGAATGGTAACGACAGCAGGCATTGTCGTTAATAAACAGACAGCTGATCTTACGTGGCCATCAACAGTACTCGGTAGCTGCAGAAACGTTTGAAAGAGTGACCAATCGCCAAGAACTTTGACAAGATCCAGTGTTGTTGAACGAAAGTGCCCTACCGAAATGCGTGAAGGAGCCGTGCGAATATGTGCGAATGGACGCGACGGATACTCCAGCTTCGTGAACTTAACATTCACCCCCAATCAGGTTTTCGTTCCCACAGTTTAACACTCCTCGCCGGGAAAACAACTACCAACCCCTGTTTCGATGGTCATCCCGATGGTCATCGCTCTTTCCGGAGCACATGACACAATACGAAGAAACTCTTGTGAATCAAGACTCGGACAATTTCCGAATGAGGCAAGTAACCCCAAAAAACCTGTTCTCGTCTCCCTAGTCCAGATGCCCAGCCCTTCGACCCTTCACCGCTCATAGAAAAGGATTCACCAACTCCGATCGCCACTTGCATGAAGCAGCAAGTTCTTCAGCTTTTATCCGGAAGAGTTCAGGTGCAGGTCCCGTAAAAAAAGGACGCAAAATTAAAACGCCTTGTTCAGTTCGCACACACCCGCGAACCTGCCACCTAGAAACACGGACTATAAGTTCTCGTAAGCGGAAGTCAAGTTGCCAGAGCGCGGTTAGTGTCCACTGACAAATGTACGCTGTTTTACGATCCGCTATTCCCAAGCTCCGTGCTGCCTGGGTCATCGGTTCGTTTTATTGAAGAAACCGGATTTTTACAGGATCTCGTCATCGAGGATACCAGCAGGTAATTTATGCGGATGGCGATCCGCGGAAGAATCGGGGGAGATGGAACAGCAAGGGGCCCAAGGGACGAAGGACCCTAAGCCTCCGATTCAACGTGTAAGAGAAGGATCGAACATGAGCAAAGGCTAAGTAGTCCAGTTGGTAGGGAGTCCTGTCATCAAGACCCAAGCACAACGCAAACAGGCCGTCGGCCTCTGCATTTTTCTATGGACATAGGTCGTAACTGGTGACCAAAGGATTCCCCCGTCGAAGGGTGGAGAAAAAGGAGACAAGCTATGGGTATAGACCCAAGCAGGGAGCAAAGGGCATGGGTAGATTGAGAAGGATGAAGCATGAGGTAGGAATTAGCTCGCAGGCTGGATGACCCCCGGAATCCGGAAACTTGCTAAACCGGATCTATTGGTCAGTTTCACGCGGTTGAGGACGGACAGTCCCGTTTTACACCCTTTAGCTTTACTCTCGTGAGGTTCGGGTCTCCGTGTGTGCGTGACTGCGGTTTGTTGACAATCACAAGGGCTTCGTTCCAGGTCTGTCAGTCGATTGTGTTGTGATGTTAGGACCTTTTCGACTGACTGTTCAGTGAGATTCGTCTTGCTCGATAACTTCCAGCCAAAACGGATTCGACTGCTTCGTTCTGAAGCTAAAAACACCTGACTTAAGCCCTTTTCATCGTTAGCGATCAATATCTATGCTTCCCGGAGGCTTCATCAAAATTTCTCGGCGAATTTGAAGCTACATCGTGTTCGTCTTCCTCCTGGATTTAGCATGTATATGCGCAGCCAACCAACTGAGATCGCAATGGTCAACCCCTGAGCCCTTGGTGAGAACTGGACAGTAACTGCACTCTCAGACTGCTGTTAAGGGAGAGAAAAGAAGAAAAGGGAGATGTATAAGCAGTGTCTGTGAAGACAGATATACTTCAACGATATTGCAATAAGAAAACCGAGAGGGAGAGGCACGAAAAAATATCTCATTGTTATGTTTTCAATCCACAACTTGTTTTATAACGTATCAAGACTGAATTTGATGGTGGTATCGTGTGTCTCGACAGTTGAATATAAGATAGTTGAAATGTCGGTTTAAAATAGTGAATGATGAATCTTTCGATACGAAACATCGTTGGGGAACTGACATTTTTATCTTTAAAAAAATTAAATAAATTCTTTTCGATGATTCCTCTGATGAAAGATCATCGAAACGACGCGAACCCTAATTAAAATCGTTCTCTCGTCCATTCCGTTCGGCTTCTCTACTCCGTTACGTCTCTCCTCTTTTGTATACAGCACCATAACCATAACCACGCGCGTTTCGTGTAACACACGTGAACGACTATAATTCTCCTGACGATGTATAAATTGCGCAAGTTATAGTCGCTTAATTTATTACTTTGTCGCAGACACTTGTGAATCCTCGAACTTTTTACCACGAGCTGATTTCGAAACCTACACGTGTATGTGTGTATATTTTTAAAAAATGAAAAAAAAAAAAAATAACAAATTTACAAAATTAAAACCGATTTTTTGTTCCATCATATAAAAAAGAAAAAAAAATAAAAACTATTCACAAACTCTAAAAATCTTCAGGAATACCGATCTCTCCTTTCCAATGTTATTCACTCGCGGAGATTCGCACACTTTCGACGTAGGCACAAAAATATTTGAGGATACATTCCTGAAAACAAAGAAAAAATGTGTACTCAACGAGAAGGAAAAAATGGGAGAATAAATAAGATAAAGAATAATAAAAATTTGGGAAAAATTGTGAAAATAAAGAAGCAGAGTCGGGGTGGATCGAAAAAAAAAGAGAAAAACACAATGAAAAAACACAAAAATCCTGGTCCAAATCAAACGGCAAGAGAAGGAGGGACTTTGGAGCCATCGCGTTAAGTCAGGTCATGTTATGGGCTTATCTCCGAGAGGCTCCAGGCACAAAACACTTTTGGTCCTATGAGAATAAGATTACCTGAGAGGTTGAAAGAAAGAGAAAAAAAGTTTTTTTTTCTCTTAATTTTTTTTTTTTTTTTCACAAGAGATGCTGTCCCATCCAATTTTTTTTCTCTTTTTTGTCTCTTTCATTCCCGAAGTCTTTCCCATTTCTTTCTACATATTTGTATATATATGTATTTACGTTTTATTTTGTTTTTTTTTTCTTTTGTGGAAAGGGAAGCAACACGAAGGATTTAATTTATGGAACGATTTTAATGCCTAAAAATACAGCGCAACTCGACGAATACGACGACCACGAGAGATTCCAAAGTCGCCTCTGCCACGCACGACTCACCGTCTTCTTCTCTTCGTGTGATATAAAAAATCCAATTTAATCGAGGTCCCGGAGAATATAAACGCGAGTCCAACCAACGACACCCGGAATATCACTTATGGGCAATTCTACTTCGAATCATCTACGTGTCAATGCACCCCGTCCTTATTTTATCTCATTTTTACCAAATTATCACAAAAGATACGAAAAATAAAAGTAAAATTTATCAGAATTCTGCTTGAGAAAAGAGGATTATCGAAACGAATTTGAAGGAAAGTTAAATATCTAAAAAACGACATTGAAATGCGGGAGAAATCTCAACGAAATTGATGAAATTTAATTTTCGATTTTTCAAATATCATTCAATATTTGAATTATTATATTTCCATCTATAAAACTATTTGCACACATAAAAGACGTCATCAAACATGAGCTTGAATTAATTATAAATCGAATGGCTTTTAAATAAACTTGGAAAGCCTCGTATTTGTGTGACGTTGGTTAATTTTTGGTTTCGTACATCCACGAATCTCTTCATTATAATGTAGCTCGATATTGGCTCGGTCGTTCTCTCGATCGCGGTGGATAATCTTTTCGCCTCAAGGCTAAATTAAGGAAAAAAAAAAAAAAAAACAACAGGCAGAAGAAAAAAAAAGGAAACACACATCTCCTCACGAGACACTTTTCTCTCGTTCAAGATCGAGCTCGGGGCTCGCGACATCGGATTATAATTATCACCGGGAGGGACAGTTTCTTAAATCTATCCCGGAGATGTTTCTTTTTCTTTTTTTTTTCTTTTTTATAATATATTTACGCCAATATTTTATTCATCATTATTATAGTATTCTTAAAACGATTATTTTTTAATTATCGACAGGATTTATAGCTTCGCGAGAAAAGCGAGACGATAATTCATCGAGAAATGTGTTCCGCGCACATTTGTCTATTATAATTAAATAAGCAGTGCTGGTATAATTATATTGTGATTACTTCAATTTCGAGTAATTCGAAATAATGATTTTGATCACTGTCAATTCTGACCGTTGATCAATCATATCTTAAGCTAATTAAATATAATCACAATATTCGATCAACTTGTAGCTTTATTTTTTTTATTCGTTTATATTCGTATCGATTGTTTTTTTTTTTTTTTTTTTTTTTTTTCGTTCAATTTGGTAATATAAATCGAAGGTTGACAGAGACATTGAGATATTTGCATAGAATAATATAACTTATGGAAATAGTGGGGTTGATACGGTGGGAGCTTACGTGTGGTACGAGGTACTCGTAAAGCTGTCGACGGCTACATCGAATCGACGAGCATAGGACGACCAATCCGATAAATAATCGATTCGAAGTTGCTCTAGAAAGAATGAGAAAGAGAATGAGCGAGATGAAGAAAGAAAGAGAGATAAAAGCGTGAAAAGAGAACTCGAGTAAATCGGCGGTACGCGCTGCTCTCTTCTACACGAATGTATATATATATATATATATATATATGCATATCGCTTATCCGCGTTCTTACTTTTCTCTCCCTCTCCCTTCTCACCTCCTATTTCTCTCTTTTCACCGATCTCAGTTATACAGAATTGCTCTCGTTGTCCGAGGATTATACGGAGGCTTGGGTTGAAGATATGTGCAAAAGGCGCGACCGGACGTCGCCTCGCGATCGCATTTTACACCTATGGGACTTCTCATTAATAAAAACATATAAATATGTACATTCGTATTGTCGATGAAACGAAGAATTCAAAAGATTTGAGCACAGCGATACCGAGTTATCTTTATGAATCAGCAGAATTTCAGCTGATAATTAATTTCATGAATATTATTCATTATTTACAATAGTTCGCTTTCGAAATAACCGTTCCCTGTTGACTGATAATCGTTTTTTTTTTTTACCACGCAGTCAAATTAATTTGAATTTTTATATTTTATGCATTTTTTTTTTACATCGCAGAGATTTTCATGTATGACTCAGTGAGATTATTCACGCCCAGTCGAATGTTATTAGTAATATTTTAAAAACTTCAATAAATATTTCATAAATAATTATAAAATAATAAAAGACTTTTATCAAATATTGTGAATAATATTGAATTTTTCGTAAAACGTCCCATACGTACGAATATCCGAGATGTAATATGTATATATTGGTGGAGTGCGTGAGCGGAAAACGCTTGCACCTCTTAGGTGTAGGTGATAATAGTAACGGAGGCCTCAAGAAGCTCGCCGGTCAACATATATCGGAAAGGTGGAGTCGAGAAATAGGGAGAGAGAGAGAGAGAGAGAAAGGAAAAAGGAGAAAAGTGAGAGAAAGAAAGAGAGCGAGAGAGAGATTGGAGCGCGGCGAACGGTTATGCTTTATGATTTACGCTCTCTCGCGGATTGGACACGGCGCGTCCCACCTGCGCATGCGCCCGGTAATACCGGCATCGTCGTCCACAACCGATGGCAATTTGCAGCGCATATTCATACATAGATAATAATAAAATACAGCTACATTATAATATATAGTGTACGTGTACGAGTCCCATGCGCATTCCTCGTTTCCCTCATGCCTCTTCTGCGCATATTATATCCTATGAAATCTACTGCGCATATATACTGCGCAAATCTACCGTAGAGATCTACCGCGCATGTTATGAAAAATTCAAACGCTTCTTCGAAAAAAAATAATGGTTACCTCTATTAACGATAAAAAAAAAAGAAGAAGAAAACAAAAAAATTAAAATTCAAACGATCATCAGTTTTTCAATTTAGTGGAATGTTTTAGGACGTAAACTACAATCTGAATTTTTGACAAGCCAATCAGCGAAAACTGATAAACAATATTTAAGAGTTGAGTTGAAATATATTTGAGATTGGATAAGTACGTTTGTAAATTATCGCGTTACACCGATAGTCGTAACTTATCGATCCGAATCGCGATCTTCATTGGTCTTCGACACGATTTTCTGTATATCCATGGAGCACGGGGGACTCTGGTAACCGTTCATGAGATCGCGGCTAGTTGTCACTGAACTGCGCTACCAGAAAGAGCAGAGTATAAAAAGGGGAGAGAGACATAGGGAAAGAAAAAGACGCAGTTGTTATCGTTGCGTATACAGCTCGAGTTGTATCCATTTAATATATAGGTTTCTACATACAGTAGAGGCTCTCAAAAACGCGAGTTCAAACTTTCCAGACTTGGATCATGTGTTTTCGAAGAGAAAAGTTCTTTGGATTATTTTTCTACGATGCACCGTTAAGAAAATAATTAAAAAATTGTATCGACCACTCCGGTGCGCTGCTACGGAAAGGCAACGAAGTGGGAGCAGCGCGCCTCGCCTTCCGATTGGCGCGCAGACGAATGCTTCGCCCAGCGCTTCGGATTCGCTTATCGGTTATAGATTAATATCTCATGAACGATTGGTCGTAGAAAAAATTAGCTAAAGACTTATCTTCTTAGAATTTCAAGACCCAAGTGCACCTCTCGTTTTAAATTCAACTTCAAAGACAGCCTGTACATTTTATACGCTAAAAGTGGCATAGAGGAGAGAAAAAAAATGGCACAGAATAGTATACGGCCGGGTGGTGTCTCGGGCCATTAAATCCCCTTGCTATCTCACTCCTGTTCTTAATCCAGCTCGACGATGCTCTCAACCCATCTCTACACGTTATTCCACAGCCCCAACTAAGTCGATTCTTCGGCTATTCATGCAAATCTATCTGTATATAGCTGCCGTACGCGATACGTAGGTCAGCATTGGGCCTGAGGCTAAAAGTCCTTGGGCTCCGAATGAATTTTCTAATTTACTTTCCTCGACACTACATATGAAACGTCGAGAAACACACGCCTCGGGTTCCCGATCTTACCGGACGTTCGCCGGAGATAAGAATCGGGAAAATACACGGTTCTTAAGCCGGAGAGACGCATCCAGTGTTTTAAGATCTTTCGAATGAGCTGAGCAGTCCCATTTTTTAAGGTTCTTGACTCAAACACAAAAATGATTGGCTTATCACGATGGTATGGGTCGCCATTAAGATATTTTGGGCTCTGTTAGCATTTTTTTTAGGTACCATTAGAATTTTTCATGCTTCATTAGCATCTTTTCGGTTCTATTCGAATTTTTTTTTTTTTCTCTTAGATTCCGTTAGAATGTTTTGGGTTCTCCTGAGATTGGCTCCATTAGGACCGTTTGCATTCTGCTATTACGATTTTTGCTCTCGTTTTTGTTTTCTTTTCCATTTTATTTTTTCGCTCATCGCCCAACGGATCTGCTCATTAATCTATAGCTGCTCTTGTTTACAAGCCTCACCGCTCAACAACCAATAAATCCCAGGAGGAGTCTCACCACGTGTGGGATTATTTCTCGTGCATACACACGCCATCATTTCTTTTTGCTTCTCTTTCATTTCTGTACTTTTCTCCCTCTCTCTCTCTTTCTGCTCTTTCTCCTGTCTTTCTACCAGTCCTGTGGCCTGTATGTTCCCAACGCACGCTGCCGATATCTCGAAGTTCAGGAATTATGATCGGTAGCCCAAGACGTAGCTTCTCGGAAACGTGAACTCGGAGAGAAAGAGGAAGAGAGCCGAAAGAAAAAATGGTGGAGAGCGAGAGAGACAAAAACGTAAAGAGATATAAAGGGAGAGGGACGCTGTACTGAATCGTTTCGCATGCCTGATCATAATTAATATTGCGAGGGCGCCCACAAAGCTGTCACCCGTGCGCTTTCTCTCTCTTTTTTCCTTTCTTTTTGTCTCTTTTCCCAGTGGCAATTCGCCCTTGATGAGAAGCTCGCGGAGAGAATCATCACCACTTTCCGATGTCGCAGACTGCGATCGATTTTTTTTGTATCCCCTCTCTCCCTTGCTGCTCTCTTTCTCTTTTTTTCCATTTATTCATTTGTTCATTTATTTTTCATACCGAATAAGCAATGTTTCAGGTATTTGTAGCTGGAGGCTCCTTCCTTGTGTGTTCGTTTTAACGACTGATAAACCAACTCGGCTACCACATGAAGTTCTTACGCGCTCGGTAGTCATGAACCTCTACAATTTTGTAAATGCCCTCTCTTCGCATACGTATACATCTATAAATGTACGAATAAAATTTATTAGGAAAAATAATATTTCTGATTAATCCAAGTATCAAAGAGATATACGAGGAAAAGCTTCGTATCAGTCAGATATAAGAAAAATGATTTGTTTGAAAATAATTCGAATAGCTGATTTCCCAAATTGTGCAGTATAACTGAAAAAAAGAAAGAGCAACGTATCAAAAAACAGAGAAAGCCTTTACGTTGTTTGGAATTCGAGGAAATCTATTCTGAAAAATTTCGACAGCGAATAAACGATGTGAAAAGTTGAGACAATTTACTGCTTGCTCGACGATCAAATGCTTAAAGAAAAGCTAACGAGGATCAGAATTAAAAAAACCATCCAATCGATTTTTCATAGAACTGGTCGATTGTTGTACTGATCAGGGCTTACAAAAAAGAGTATCGTGAACGCCTACTATAATTGCGATCGGAGATTGAGGAAATAGAAAAAAATAAAAAAAAAAAACAGAGCACGCAGAAATATTAATTCTGAGTTAATTGGTATCGCAGCACTTCTTCAATGATTATGTGCACATATATTTTTATATACATGTACATTTACGAATGTATGTATGTAACAACGGAGCTGATTCATAGACCGGCTTGGCCACTTCGCCGACGTGTCTGTCTGGTCTCAAGATGCACGCTTATCATTAAGTGTATTCAAGAAGGAGCGAGACAAATTAATAAAAACAAGACACTCGACCATTCATCTTTTTCTTCGATCGATGTCTCAAATTCCTTTTGAGAATTTCAAGCATATCATTTGAATTATGGAAACTATTTTTCGGACGAATTAATGATCGATACAAATTCTAGTAATAAAAGTACATACGAATGAGAAAAAAAATGTTTATTATAAAACGAGCTCAAATTTGACAATGAATCAATGAAAATCGCTGCTAAATAAATGCATAAAAATGCATTAGAATTTCATAAAATTGAAGATACAAAAAATTTTAATAATATGTTATAAATCTATTTTCTTTTTTGTGAGGAAGAATTTCACAGGTGACATAGATACGAGGATTTAGAGGGGTTTAAAAGATCCTGGGGTGTAAAAATGAAAAGTCAAAGGAAAAGAGAAGATTCTCACGTGGAGCGAAGACCGAAATTGGTCGGTGCGGTTGTTTATAATGGCCATAGCATTGATGTACTTGCCGCAGGGATCGTAAAAGAAGAAGAAGAGAGAAAGAGAGGAAGAGAGAAATAAAAAGGAAAAAGAGCTCGGATGAGGTAGTTTATGGGGGTTGAATTGTGAGACACGAGGAAAATCCCTTTGAAGCCGTATTCTCCTGGCTTTTCTGTCAGGTAGGGCATTTAAATGGCCTGTAGAGAAAGAAAAAGCATTTATCGAGATTTTTTTCGAGGGCTGCTCAACTCAGGTCCAATATTACGAGAAAAAGAGACGGGATTTGAAACGGGGGTGTGTTTTCTCAACAGGTGATTTCACCAAATCCGCTTTTAAAAGTTTCTGACACTCTCAAACTCTTTAATCTCTTTAGAGGTCGAGTCGTTGGCCACCTTTGACTAGGAGAAGAGAAAAAAATACTTTTTTTTTTCCTTTGTCGAGAAATTTTAAAGAAATAAGTAAGCGATGTTTTTAGATTTTCGGCACAAATTATTTTTCAAACTGTTGATTAAATATTGGAAATCAAAACTTTTTTGACATTTTCACTTGAGAAAAATTGATATTTCGAGAATCTAGAGACGCGGGGGCGACTCGAGACAAGTACATTTACGTATATGCTACAATACTGAAGACGAGTGACGACTAAAGTCTTTGCAGCAAGCAGCGCAATTTCGAAAGGTTTTTGAAAATTGTTTTGGCGATATTCAATAAATTACGAGTCAAAAGACAAAAAGGCTTCAAAATTATTATTGAACAACCTGGTTTTTGAGTAAACCACTCCACGATCATATTTCATAATAATTTGTTGCAACAACGAAAAAATTGCTGATTATCTAGAGTCGTGGCAGTGACTCGAGACAACTAACAAAAAAAACTAAAGCGTCATATCATAGTCACAAACTTCGTTTTAGTTTTTTTTTTAATTGTAATTTTTTGAAGGTTTTTGGTTATTAATGCTCTTGAAGTTTTTATTTATTGAATGACTGTCTCTGAAGTCTAGACATAATACTTGATCACCCGAAACTACTCTTAGGAGGTTTTTTAATTGGTTTTGATGTATTTGACTATTAATGATTTGAATTTCCCTATATAGAACCTCGAAGGGCTTCTTCGGCAGGTAGAAAATTTTCTTCCGAGATCTAAAACACATTCCTTTTTTTTTTTAATCGAAAAAGAGTACTTTCGACCAGAGTTTTTGAAAGATTAACATTTTATTAAAAATAACGTGAAATTACATTAAGAAAAAAAAAAAATTGATTTCAAGAGAGTTTTTTTTTTTAACGTTTCGTCATAAACATTCTTGGCCCCGGGATAATCGAAATAAAAGTTTTATTTTAAGTAAGATTTCTGAGGACTCGGTCCCTCTGACGATCGAATTATTTATGCTTCTGTAACTACGAGCCCTTTCACGTATATCGTAACAGGCACTCAGATGTGTGAATGTGCTGGGAAAATGGACTCTATCCTTTTTCGTTTTGAAGCAGGTAGCAGGAGAGTTGGGATATTTTATAAGATCTAAGATCTTATAAACGTCTAAGATCGAAGAGTCACTTGAGGAAAAGATGAGATATATTTTTCGTTGTCTCGTTGCCGATACGAGTGACCAAAAATAATGGAATTTCGAAAATAATTGTATTTTTAAATATTTCACATTGAAATAAATTACGAACAAATTCAAATCGATATAAAGCATGTAATAAAGAACAATAAAAGAATGCGAACAAATTTCGATCGATATATAAGGTACGTAAAAATAAAATCAGAACAAATTTGCATCGATATAAAATACGAAGGAGGAAGAAAAAAAAAAAATTCAGCACCGTCTCAGGAGAGAGTCTCACAAATCTCGTGTGTGTATTACATTTGCCTTTTCTCATTGAGCGTAGCACGAGAGAGGAGCGTACGTAAAGTGATCAATCCTCGCGTGCACACGAAGGGTCCTTGTAAACTCGCATGCATTGCATTGCTCCACCACGCGCTCCCCTTTTACTCGTTCGACTTATAAATACACACTCGGACCCGCAACACACACACACACACACACACACACACACACACACACACACACACACACACACACACACACACACACACACACACACACACACACACACACACACACACACACACACACACACACACACACACACACTCAGATTTCTTTTTTCTTTTCCTTCTTTCTTTTTTATCTGATTTTTTTTCCTCTCGAGTTGCAATACTCTCGCGACGTCAGGATTTTATTTAATCACTTGCCCCACTATAAGACACCAGAAATAAAAATATCGCTTATCGAAGGAAACGCAGACAAGCAAAAGAACCAACGACGAGGATAAAAAAAAAGTCCCTTTTTTACATTAAAATAATAATAATAATAATAACAATAATAATAATAATAATGATAATATTCAAATAGTAAAAATAACTGATACTTATTAATAAAGTTATGCCCCAATACACGTATCAATAAAAAAAAATAAAAAAAGAAATGAATAAATAAATAAAGGAATAAATAATTTAACCTACGTGAGCTTGTTCGGGGGTATAAAAATGGCGCATATTTTGCAGCTTGTCAAACAGTCAGTAACTGTCCTTCTTTCTCGCTTTAAGTTAACGGCCCTGCAGTAGTGATTTTGCGATACAGATATTGTAACGTTATACACTTATCGACCGAGTGCACGTCGCTACGCGTCGGTTCGTGCTTCTTAAATCTAAAAAGGAGCAGGTATGAAAGAACGTGAAAAACGCGGTTTTTATGTAAAAAATATAACAAATTGAAATTTATTCAGCTTAACGATGTGTTTTACAAATAAAATCTCGCGGATGAATTTTATAAAGAGATTTCGATCGCGTTACCGAATTTATGAAAATTGTTTCTTATTTTTCTTTCAATTTCTATCTTTGTTTGTTATTTTTATTTTGTTTGCGTAATTCGAATTTCTAGCGAACACGGAGATTCAAAAGAAATGAGAATCTTTGCAATTTACTGTACGAAAATCCATGAAGATTTTCTCAATAAACAATTTTTCTTTTATTTTCGCTTTATTTGTTTTATTAATTGTCGCACGCTGTACTGCTTATTAACCTGCACGCTTTTTATTGTATCTCTCTTTTTTGTGTGTCTCCTGCGTTTTTATAATAAAGAAAAGAATTTGAATTTGGCTTTATTTTCTTATTTCTGTTTTGTCCTGGAACAACCTGTTTTATTCTGTTTATTCTTTTATTCGCTTTTCAAATATTCAAAATTAACCACAATCCAAAAGTGACTTGACTCGATATAATAATAATTTAAATAATTTTTGTTTTTTTTATAAACCAAAGTTCTTACCGCTGCCTTTTGGATTGTCGTTCCGAATAATAATAATAATCGTTTTATTTCAAAAATCAATTATAAATCCAAGGGTATTGATTTAATTCACTTTCTTTAATTATTTTATAATATTTTTCACTTTGTTCAAGAATGTCACTTTGTTTAAGAATAATTTCGCTTTATTAATGAATAACCTCTTGGATGTATAATAAATCTCCAGTTCCGCTTAGACTGCCTCGGCTATAAATTTTATCAAATTGAATTTAAATTTAATTTTCAAAATAAATAAATAATTTTTCTAACCTGTTTCCAACAAACATAAAAATAAAAGAAATAATAAAAAAGGTGAGCATCACTTAGGCTACGGGCTCTAAACGTCGCCGAATAGCGCCAATATCCCTTGCAACACAGGAAAGGATGCAGACCCCAGACCACGGGAGTTAAACGTCGCCGAATCACTCCAATGTCCTGAGCATCTACGAGGTAAGGAAATAATTGACCATGAACCACGGGATGAGAACGTCGCCGAACCCCTCCAATGTCCCATGCATCAATTAATTGGAAAGTAAAAAAAAATAATAGGAGTGACCCTGGACTACGGGATGAGAACGTCGCCGAACCCCTCCAATATCCCAGGCATCAAGGAAAAATAGGAACAAAGGATTTATGATTTGTTGGAACTAGGTAGAGTGTTCTACTGGAGAGAGCTCTGTTAGGAGGTCCGAGCCAGTCTAAGTGATCAGAGGAACTGATGCCGAGAGCGGTCGCGCAGCGACTTTTATACCCCACTTTTCCCTCGCTTTCGATGCGCCGCTTAAATTTAATCTCGAACCCCTTACTGCGCATGTTCTACTTTCTCATTCGCTCAACACGCTCCCCACTACTCATTCACGCTCACACATTCGCTCGTCGCTACCCCCACCCTCGCATCCACGGATGCGCGAAAATCCGCTTTTTATGTTTTTCAGGTTTATTTATTTCGAATTTGCCATTATTTGCCGCTTATTATTATCATTTATTGATTTATCGAATCATTTTTTGTATTTGAAAACAATTAATTAATTTTTAGAACAATGGAAATAATTCGATTTTTCTCTCGAATTTGGCTACTGCGCATGCTCTGTAATACGCATTTTCGTTTATTTAAAATTATGAGAATTTTCGGAAAAATTATAACTCGCGCTTATTTCGTTTTGATTCTTTGATTTTTTTCCGAATTTTTGAGCCTAATTACAATATTGAGTGATAATTTTATCAAAAGAAATAAAGAAAATGAAAAAATATTTTATTTAATTTTTTCGACGCTTGGCGGCGTCGGTAACGCTCGCGTCGGTAGTCTCGGTCGTTTGTTGCCGATGCCCAAGATGGCCGCCGCCCGGACGAAAGCGCGCGTCGTTGTTGTTTACGGGCGAAAATGTCGGCGATCGCGCCGTCGCGTCGTGTTCGTTTGCGTTCGGGATCGGGATTAAGTGTAGGAAGTGCGGGTACGTTTCAATGCCCCCCAGAACAAAAAAATCTAGGAACTGATCTTTTTTGTTCTCTAAATTTAATTTTAAAAGTTCAAAAATTCAAATACTCAAAAATTCAAAAATTGGAGTAGGGATTTATAAAGGATACGATGGCTTGAGGATGATCGTGGTTATGATGCGATGATGATCACTATCGTCCTCTCGAAGCTGAATGATTTTGATGATTTTGCAGGTTTTCGTGATGTTCTCGTAGATTTTGCTCGTCACGATCGGCATCCATGTTGCCGGCCGCTTCTTCTTCTTCGAGGAGTTCTTCCATCTCCTCCGGCGTTACCCATTTTATATCGTCGATAAGGCAGTATTCATACTCCCCCTTTCTAGCGTATCCCTCCGAAATGAGTCTCGACGCCATATTCGTACTATTATTATGAGAGAATAGTCGGACTTCGTGTCCTTCGAGAGTAGGATGCTCCCCGATGATTTGAATATAGGCTTTTTTGTTTTCTAATGCCCGTTGATAGTATTGGCAGCATATTTGCTCCCAGCGCTGACCCAGAAATGGTTTGACGTCAGATAGATAAGCTTTTGTTGAGAATTTTGGAACCTCGATGTATTCGTGAGGAAGACGCTCAAGGTCTGATAACGGATGCATTAATGTCACACCCCGGTCGATGAGTTCAATGGTAGCCTCTCCGTCTTCGATTTTTATCAATTTTACTCGGAAAGCGTTGTGCCGATTATCGATAGCGTATAGACCGCTGATACTGTGTAGAGTAGGTGGACCACCCCTCCTTTTGGCCAAATCCTCCGACAACTGTTCCTCGAAAGCGCACAGCTCCTTGTATTTCAGAGCAGTGGTATAGGTAAAATTCGTGGGATTATTAAAACCCACGACGACGCACTCGTACAGCCCCGTCCACGATGCTGGCCACGGAGATGGTTGAGGCACCCCTGGTACGATGAGAGTACGCATTGTAGTTCTCGTTGTTATCGATGTCGCTTCAATGCCTTGGTTGAGCTCTTGTTACTGCTCGGTTTGGTTGTGAGAGCTCCCGGTGTTGCCAGTAGCTTCAGTGAGGCCCAAATGATGTCTCGGAGCCAGCTGCTCCGACTTTTATACCGGTCGGCATCCCCACTTTTCCGTTTCCCCCACTTTCATATTTCTTATTCGTCCATTTCTCCCCATTTCTTATTTTTCATGTCCCCACTTCAATTTTTCTCCCCACTTATCATTTTTGTCCCTTCTTTTCCATCTTTCACCCTTTTCTCAATTTTCATTTGTTCTTATTACCCCACTCCTTATTTTTCACCCCTCAGAGTCATTTTTCTATCCCCACTTCTTTTTTCGTCTCTCAATTTTTATTTTGCATGTTTTTACTTTATTTTTCTCCCCACTCTTCATTTTTTTCGTTTTCTTTTCATTTATTTATTTAATTTTCAATTTTTGTTTCCATTTTTTCACTTTTCGTCCCCTTAATTAATTATTTTCATACATTCTTTGATCCAAACACCTTAATTTTCCCATTTCATTCCCTTAACTCTCCATTTTCTTAATTCTTTATCCATTCTTTCTCACAACCCCCTTAAACCTCCTTAATCCTGCACACACTCATACTCACTTTTGCTCCATTCTATTTTTCTCACTTTTTCTCTCCTTTCCTTTCCCTTTTTCATGTTTTTCAGGTTAACTTTGCAGTAATTCTACAGGTAAGTATTCCATTTTCGTTTTATATCTAATTTTCTCCTTTTTATTATTTGTTTTTCTTATATTTTTCAGGTATGCAGCGTTCCAGGACACGGTAAGTATTTTTACTCCAAAATTTTCTTTTTCTTATTCATTAATTATTTATTAATTATTATATTTCTATTTCGCAGGTGAGCCAGGATTCCAGGACATCAAATTTTTACAGTAAGTAAATCTTGTTTCCATTATTTTTCTAGTATTTATTTTATTTTTCTTTTTGTTTTCTTTTTGTTTTTAGGTTAGGAAAAAATAACAATAACGCAGAAGACAGCCGTTTTAAATTCGCGAGAGAACCACCACATTTTATTTGTATAATTGATTTCAGTTCTTTTATACTCATTTTTCTTTTCGTTGATGAATAACATTAATATAAACAATATGGAAATATAAAATATAAGAACAATAGTTTCTCTTTTTTTTTTTTTTTTAGCATTGTTCCTATCGAACAAAGGCGTATGAAATCTAATTAATTTTATTTATATACAATTTTTAATTTCGATTGGATTTTTCCTCTTTTTATTATTCGTTGAGTTTCCTTTTTTTTAATTCGACGGTCATCCCTTCGCGTATTGCTGGCATATCCTCTTGACGAAAATCGAATTGGCGATTCCGCGCCACGTATTTTGCAATGGTACAGACGAAAACTCCACAATCGTAACCATTCTTCTGGAGGGGCATGTCCTTTCGGGTTTTCAATCCCCACTCTTCCTTTTTGATCACGCTTTTTCCTTTATCTTTTCCTTCCCTTACCAGATAATCCATCGTCTGTTCTATGTAGCCGGGGTTCTCTCCCCCCAAACTGTCGAAATATTCGATAATTTTCTCTTTATTTTTTATGACTATCAAACACCAATGGTTTCCTAGGTGAGTTGGTACCAGAATCAAGTCGTACGCGAAAATGTTCACGTTTTTCGTCCATCTTTTAACTTTCTCATATCCTCCAGTGTAGAGACGAGAAAAGAAAAATGTATTCATGGCGTAAATCGGTTTTTGATTAATCTTTTCTCTTTCCACTATCAATTCGAAATAAGAATTAATAATTTCATCGTTCAGCCACATTCCATTTTTCAACGTATCGAGATCTCGTTGATGTACCCGCGGTTGTTGTTTCTTCGTTGGTCTTTCTATTGTTTTTTCCATTTCCTTCCTCTTCCCGTTCGTTTCAGCTTTTTTTATCTCGACAATCTGTTCTTCGCTTTTTTTCGGGAGATTATTTATATTGATGTTCTCGTTCCAATGGAATTCCCCAGCTTTCCATTGTCTCCAATCTTGTGTCGATGAATCCATATCGACATAACTCGGTGGATCACGAATTGGCGAGAGCATTTGTGGAACGGCGAGCTCCGTTTTTATTTTTTCGAAAAAATGACATTTCGCGATAAATTTCTTAACAGCGCCCCTGTCCGATTTCCGAGATACATCGAATTCAATCAATTGTAAACGCCAAACAGTTTGAATGGCCTTATTACATTTTTTTGTCTCAGTCTGCGTTGACTGGTTCTGATGCTTTTTTGAACTTGTCTCCTGAATTTTTTTTTGAGTAATTTTCGTTTCTTTAATCTTTATAGGACAGGAAGCTACTTGATATTCGATATCCCAGACTCCTTCTGACCCGTCTGATCCATGTGAAAAATTTTTCGTTTCAATTTCTCGAGTCTGCGTTGTTTTGTCCATTTTTCTCGCCTATTTCAAAATTCACCTACTTTATTCATGTTAATTCTTCGTAATCTATCTCAGCATGCCTAAATCATTCCTCTTACCTACTTTTACGTTCGAGATACCCTTAATCGTTCAATCTTTTCGTCTCGTCGTTTCGCGCTCGGAGTTTTCGGTCTTTTCGAACGAAAATTCGTTGCAGAGTGACGTCACAACAATATGGCGCCTCCACCCACGCTTACCGTCGCTTACAGGCGCCACTTACCGGCAACCGTTCTTCTGAAGTTCGGCCGTTCCGAAGCGCCACCGACTATCGGCGGATTTTTTTCGAACTAATTTTCGGACTTTGGCGTTTTCTCGCTCTATGCATGTTTTTCAGCTATTTTTTATGTTTTTCAGCATTAATTCGTTTCATGACGCGTATTTAAATAATAAATTGATTAATTAAACAATGATCATGATGCTCCTTAGCAGTTTTTTCGCGATATTTCGGAAAATATTAATATTTTTATTGTCGCAAATAATTTTATCGCGTTCTTGCGTATTCGCCTAGTGACAATTTCGTAATTTTCAATCGAGATTGTTTATAACTTTTAAAATAATAATAATTTTATTATCGGAGACGCGTTTTTCGTGATTCTCGACCCTCAAATAATAATAATAATGCGATTAATCATATGTTTGTGCACCCCTGTGCGTATCTTTTAAAATAACGACATTTTTATTGTCGGTAAAGTAGTTTTCGAGTTCGAGTGAATATTTAATAAACAAATTTATTCTAATATTGTAGTTTTTTGTTTCTTTTTCGATTTTATTCATGTTTTTGTGTTTTTCTTTGTTTTTTCTATGTTTTAACAGGTCCCGTAACGTTGGAACGGATATTGTCGGTGAGTATAGGTACTAGTGAAATAAATGAATTTTGAGTGGAAAAAATTTCAAAAATATGATAATCCTTAAAATGTTTTGATTAATTATGTTTGGAATCAAGGTGAAAATGAAAGTTGGCGCATGAGTTTGCTTATAACTTGGTAATTTTTATTGTTATTCATCTTTTTAGTCTAATTTTTGTATTTTTTTAGGTTTGAGGCGTGATACATGCCTCTTTCGACTTCGGTATCTGGATTTTCAATAATAAATGTTGCGGCTGCTATCTGTTTTCTGATTCTATACGGTCCCTCGTAAATTGAGAAAAATTTGGCCATTTTTTTATTAATTGGGTCGCTAACATTACAAGCTTTTGCCAGGACTAGATCCCCTTCGTGAAATTCGATTATTTTATGCTTCCTATCGAACTTTTGAGCTCTTTCTCTACCTTTCCTTTCTATCCTGTTCCTGGCAAGCATCAATTTGGCTTGTATCCCTTCTTCATCCTCTAAATTTTCTTCTTTTTCTATTTGAATCCAATTTCTCCAAATTCTTTGAGGTTTCTCGTTCTTTTGTATCTCAATCGGAGTCATTTCCGTCGTCTCATGATGCGTTTCGTTCATACAGTCTTCTATTACTCTGACCCATTGTAACCAATCAGTGTGCTTGTCTGTCAAAAAAGTCCTGAAAAATCTCCCAATCTCTCTATTCACTCTTTCTACTATGTTTCCCTGCGGATGTCTTATAGACGAGAAAACTCCTTGTATACCCTCACTTTCCAGTTTACTGAGCCATAATCGTGATGTAAATTGCGTACCGTGGTCAAATTGTAGTTTTTGCGGTTTTCCGTGTTCCGGAATGTAATGATTGAATATTTTGTTAATTGTTGACTGCGCGGTAGCTACTCTTAGTGGATATAATACAACAAATTTTGAAAATGCATCGATTGTTACGAGGATATGCTTCATTCCTCCATTAGTTACTGGTAATGGACCAAAAAAATCTATCGAGACTATATCTCCCGGTCCCTCAGGAATTATATTTTGTTGAGCAGCATAGGAATGCTGATTCGGTACTTTATTTCTTTGACAGGAATCACATGAAGCAAGAATTTGTCTGATAGCATGGTACATTCGCGGGTACGTAAAATCCTCTTTAATCATCTTCCAAACTTTTTTAGCGCCTACATGTCCGTACATTTCGTGTGTTTCAGATACGAGAGGATGGAGAATCTCCCTCGGTAAAATAACTTTCCAGGAATCGGGATTTACTGCTTTCAATAAAATATTGTTTTTTATCTGATATTTGTCGTCTTCTTCATTTATTATCCTTTCTCTTATTTCCCTTATCCTTTCGTCTCTCATTTGCCATATTCCCACCTGTCTAATTCTTTGTTCCAATCCTTTGGAAGGTTTTATAGCAAGCATAGTACTAATAACTATCTCTCTTCCCTTTCTTCCTCCTACATCCGGTGGATTTAATCGACTCAATACGTCGGCCACTACATTCCTCTCTCCTGGACAAAATTCGAATTTGATATCATAGTCCTGTATAGCTAAAATCCATCTCGTTAATCTCTCGTTTAGAAGCTGACAATTTTTTAAGAACGTTATGGCCTTATGATCTGTAATCGCTTCTATCCTTGCTCCCAATAAATAAGTCCTAAACTTTTTCAAAGCCCAAACGATCGCTAACAATTCTTTCTCTGTCGTCGTGTATGCCATTTCGGATCCCTTCAACGTTCTGCTCGCGAACATAATTACCCCTAAATCGCCATTCTTATCTTTTTGAGCCAAAGTGCCCCCCAAAGCATAGTTACTCGCGTCAGTTTGCAAAATATATCCTTCCGTAGGATCTGGGTGCGTGAGAAGCACGTCTTCGACAAATAAATTTTTAATTCGATCAAAAGCTTCTTTTTCTTCTTTATCCCAACGCCATTTTGTTTCCTTTTTCAATAATTTTAATAATGGGATCGTTTCCTCCGCGTGTTTTTTCGTAAACTTCGTGTAATAATTAATTAAACCAAGAAATCCTCTCAACTGTTTTAAATTTTTAGGAGGCGGAAAATCGTGAATCGCTTGAATTTTCGCGGGCTGTGGCTTTATTCCTTTAGTTGTTAAAATATGACCGAGAAACTCAACTTCTTTTCTGAAAAATTTGGCTTTCTTTAGTTTAATAGTCATACCATGTTGCTGCAAACGTTCTAGGAGTTCGTCTAAATGTCTCATATGTTCCTCGAAATTTGAGGAAATGCACAATAAATCATCGACAAAATTGATGACGTGATCTCCCAGACCGTGTAAAATTATATCAAGCGCTCTTAATAATGCAGCTGTACTAGTTTTTAAACCGAATGGTGTTACTGTGAACTCGTAAACTTTTCCCCTGTATCGAAACGCGGTATACTTCATTGAATCGGGATGAAGTGGAATTTGCCAAAAACTATTTGTGAGATCTAGCGTGGTCATTACTTTAGCCGAATGGCACTTTTGAAAAATCTCCTCCATATTTGGTACCGACTCATGGTCGTCCGCCATAACCTGATTTAATTTTCTAGCATCTAGGCATAATCTAACTGTTCCGTCTTTCTTTATTACGGGTATTATAGGATTTATCCAAGCGCTGTTTGACCTCTGAATTATTCCGCAATCTAGTAATTTTTCAATTTCTCTATCTACTTTTTCGCGATGCATTAACGGAACCTCGTAATTGTGAGCGACTATCGGTTTGTCTGTTGTTATCTCTAATCGATGTTCATAAACTGAAATTCTTCCTGTACTTTTACGAAAAACATCTCTTCTATTCCAAATAACTCGTTTGTGAATTTCTTTTTCCTGCTCGGAGAGTTCTGTTTGTCCTACGATTTCTTCAATTTCTTCTCTTGTAACTTCCTCAGAATCATTTTCTTCTATCAAATTTAAATTTTGCACTGGCTCATTAATCTCTTTTATAACTTCTTTTTCTTCTATTAAATTCTTTTTTAAATTCAAATCCATTTCGCTTTGAGTGATGGCTTCATTTTCTTTCTTCACTGACCCTATCGCGGGTATAACATCAATAATTTCATTATATTTCACCTGGAGAGACATTTCTCCCAGGTCAATTAAACTTTTGAGGGGTTGCAGGGAATCTACCCCAAGCAACACGTCCCTAATTAAGCCAGGCACTATCATAAATTTCACATAAGTTTTTATTTTCCCAATTTCTGTTACCGCCATTATTTGACTTTTAACTTTAGTCACTTTTCCTTTAATCGCACCTTTTACCGTAACTCCCGTTACAGGTAAAAGTGGACAATCTTTCAAAATCTCCTTATTCTCCAAATAAAATTCCTCCGAAATCGTAGTTACTTTCGACCCTGAATCTACTAAAGCTGTTACCGGAATACCCTCGATTTTCGCGTAAATTTCGGGGCACTCAATTATCGGCACAGTCTCCCCGTTAATCTCTTCTCCTAACAGAAATTCCCTAGTATCCGTAAAAATAGTATTAATCGCGATCTTAACTTCATTTTCTTTATCGATGTTTTCGTAATCTTCTTTCTTGAGGTTTTCCATTTTTTTGTCGCACGTTTCCTTATTTTTCGCCGTATTTTTGAGGTCCTCCGATAAACCGTCAATCGTCTTATTATTTTTCTTCTTTATTTTCTTCTTATTCGTTGCACCTCGTACATCTTCTTTTTCTTCTTTTATTTGATCAATTTTTTGCACGGGTACAACGCTTACTCGTTTCCCGCGTTCGTAGTCGGTTGTTGAGGCTCGTTTTGTATTTCCATTGATTGAATCGGTTGTGCGGCGTTGTTTCTTCTTTCGTAATTGTTATTATTCGGTCGTTGAAATCCTCCATTGTTTTGACCCTGTCGCCACTCTTGATTTCTTGGCGGATACCAGTTTTGGTTTCGATTTTGTTGATAGTTGGGATTTCCTCCCTGTTGGTTACCCCAATTGCGATTTTGTTGATAATTGGGATTTCCTCCCTGTTGTGAGCGTTGATTACTGTTGTTCCAATTCGGATTTCTATTTTGTTGCTCGAAATTTCCGTTATTCGGCCGTTGGTTTTGTCGGTTATCCCAATTATTGTATCCGCTATTATTTCTTTGGAAATTGAAATTCGTGTTTCCTCTATTATAATTGTTTTGGTAATTTCCTTGATTATTCCAATTATTGTTTTGCTGTTGTGGCATCCGGAACGGTCTTTGCTCATTTCCTCCTTTGTTTTGATTTTGATTTTCTTTTTGTTTCTTCTCTTCCGAATTGACAGGTCCCGTTTGGTCGATCTTTTCCAAAAATTCCTCCAATTGTTCGAATTTTTCAAATCCTCGGCTAATAATTGTGGCCTTTATTTCCTCAGTGTAGTGTCTTGATAATGAGGCGATAATATCTTTGTCACTTGGTGCTGGTATTAAATCACGCGCAGCTCCAAACAATTTAATAGCGTATTCGGCTTTCGAGATTTTTCCACCTTCTTTTGCGTAGTTGCCGATCTCCAAATCCGTTCGTACTTTTCGTTGTACGTCATGGTTCCAAAATTTGTTAATGAACTTCTTTTCGATCTCCTCAAATCCGTTGACTTGTTCCTGGATTAGAGCCCACCAGTCTTTCGCCGATTTTTCCAAACATTGCCCGAGCAGATATTTCATTTCGTTTAACTTTGGATTCATTACCTCGCAGTATTTCCAGAACTCTCGTAAAAATTTCATAGGCCTCGTGTTTTCCGTCGCATCGAATGTAGGAGGTTTGATTTTAATTTTATTTGTTTGTTCGTAATGCCGTTCTTTTGTTTTGTTGTAATTTGCTCTTTTCTTTATTTCCGGTTGTTCGTCTTCGGATTCCTCTTCCGATTCTTCAATTTTGTCCAATCTTCTTTGTTGAGTGATGATTCGAGTGCTTTCTTTATTCGGACTATGTAACCTATCCTGTGATTCTAAGGCGTCCATCCGTTTTCGAAGAACGTCAAAATCTAATTGCATTTGAGCTACGTTTACATCTGTTACCGCTTGTCTCTCGGCGTTTTCTTGAATTATACGCGACATTCCGGTCACGTGACGTTTAATTGGATCATAAATTGCGTGAACGTCTTTAGCAATTTTAGCCTGTGTTACTTTTAAACTGTTACCGAATTCTTCTCGCAAATTCTCAATTTGACCCTCCATCCTTTGCATTAATTCGAAAAGATTTGTTAAAATGTCATCTCTATTTTCGTTTGAAGAAGGCCTATTTCTATCTGATTTCGGTGTGTCAAAACTCTCTTCTGTGTTTTCTTTTTGATTTGTTTTGTCTTCAGATTCTGGCCCAAAATTACCCCTCGATTCGTTAAAAGTTTTTCCTGCGCCTTGAGGAGGAATCGTTACTTCTATATTTTCTTCTGTTTGATTTTCGGGATTAGGAAATCCGGAATCGCCTGTCATTTTATTGTTGTCTGCCATTTTAACGAATTTAATAATTTTCATTCAATTTCCAGTAATAGAGAATAATTTTCACGTTCTTTTGCGATACCTGCCCCACGTTGGGCGCCAGTTGTAACGTTGTACACTTATCGACCGAGTGCACGTCGCTACGCGTCGGTTCGTGCTTCTTAAATCTAAAAAGGAGCAGGTATGAAAGAACGTGAAAAACGCGGTTTTTATGTAAAAAATATAACAAATTGAAATTTATTCAGCTTAACGATGTGTTTTACAAATAAAATCTCGCGGATGAATTTTATAAAGAGATTTCGATCGCGTTACCGAATTTATGAAAATTGTTTCTTATTTTTCTTTCAATTTCTATCTTTGTTTGTTATTTTTATTTTGTTTGCGTAATTCGAATTTCTAGCGAACACGGAGATTCAAAAGAAATGAGAATCTTTGCAATTTACTGTACGAAAATCCATGAAGATTTTCTCAATAAACAATTTTTCTTTTATTTTCGCTTTATTTGTTTTATTAATTGTCGCACGCTGTACTGCTTATTAACCTGCACGCTTTTTATTGTATCTCTCTTTTTTGTGTGTCTCCTGCGTTTTTATAATAAAGAAAAGAATTTGAATTTGGCTTTATTTTCTTATTTCTGTTTTGTCCTGGAACAACCTGTTTTATTCTGTTTATTCTTTTATTCGCTTTTCAAATATTCAAAATTAACCACAATCCAAAAGTGACTTGACTCGATATAATAATAATTTAAATAATTTTTGTTTTTTTTATAAACCAAAGTTCTTACCGCTGCCTTTTGGATTGTCGTTCCGAATAATAATAATAATCGTTTTATTTCAAAAATCAATTATAAATCCAAGGGTATTGATTTAATTCACTTTCTTTAATTATTTTATAATATTTTTCACTTTGTTCAAGAATGTCACTTTGTTTAAGAATAATTTCGCTTTATTAATGAATAACCTCTTGGATGTATAATAAATCTCCAGTTCCGCTTAGACTGCCTCGGCTATAAATTTTATCAAATTGAATTTAAATTTAATTTTCAAAATAAATAAATAATTTTTCTAACCTGTTTCCAACAAACATAAAAATAAAAGAAATAATAAAAAAGGTGAGCATCACTTAGGCTACGGGCTCTAAACGTCGCCGAATAGCGCCAATATCCCTTGCAACACAGGAAAGGATGCAGACCCCAGACCACGGGAGTTAAACGTCGCCGAATCACTCCAATGTCCTGAGCATCTACGAGGTAAGGAAATAATTGACCATGAACCACGGGATGAGAACGTCGCCGAACCCCTCCAATGTCCCATGCATCAATTAATTGGAAAGTAAAAAAAAATAATAGGAGTGACCCTGGACTACGGGATGAGAACGTCGCCGAACCCCTCCAATATCCCAGGCATCAAGGAAAAATAGGAACAAAGGATTTATGATTTGTTGGAACTAGGTAGAGTGTTCTACTGGAGAGAGCTCTGTTAGGAGGTCCGAGCCAGTCTAAGTGATCAGAGGAACTGATGCCGAGAGCGGTCGCGCAGCGACTTTTATACCCCACTTTTCCCTCGCTTTCGATGCGCCGCTTAAATTTAATCTCGAACCCCTTACTGCGCATGTTCTACTTTCTCATTCGCTCAACACGCTCCCCACTACTCATTCACGCTCACACATTCGCTCGTCGCTACCCCCACCCTCGCATCCACGGATGCGCGAAAATCCGCTTTTTATGTTTTTCAGGTTTATTTATTTCGAATTTGCCATTATTTGCCGCTTATTATTATCATTTATTGATTTATCGAATCATTTTTTGTATTTGAAAACAATTAATTAATTTTTAGAACAATGGAAATAATTCGATTTTTCTCTCGAATTTGGCTACTGCGCATGCTCTGTAATACGCATTTTCGTTTATTTAAAATTATGAGAATTTTCGGAAAAATTATAACTCGCGCTTATTTCGTTTTGATTCTTTGATTTTTTTCCGAATTTTTGAGCCTAATTACAATATTGAGTGATAATTTTATCAAAAGAAATAAAGAAAATGAAAAAATATTTTATTTAATTTTTTCGACGCTTGGCGGCGTCGGTAACGCTCGCGTCGGTAGTCTCGGTCGTTTGTTGCCGATGCCCAAGATGGCCGCCGCCCGGACGAAAGCGCGCGTCGTTGTTGTTTACGGGCGAAAATGTCGGCGATCGCGCCGTCGCGTCGTGTTCGTTTGCGTTCGGGATCGGGATTAAGTGTAGGAAGTGCGGGTACGTTTCAATATATGTACGTGCGAAGAGTGTAAGGGTAAAGAAACCCGAGGGCACGACCTTAGATGGTCGAAACGGAAAACCTTCTTTGTCCAAAGACGGACAGACTCGGCGAGGCGTGCCCCGAGACTGCGTCATTATTCTCTCAGGGGAAAAAGCTTTTTTCCTACCCCCCCCCCCCCCTCCCCTTCCTCCCTCCTTCGCCCCTCCAAGACGATATACGACATCGATTCTCACTTATTCTCAATGGAAATGCAGCTTTTTCCTCATCGGAGTTCGATACGATCGTCGTCTCGAGTGAAAAGCCATGACGTCAAAAATAAATGTACAAGACTAACACGAGAAACCCTCGTGCACTAAAATTGGAGTTGCGATCGAGCAGTAAATTTACCTCACGAATGCAACCGCATTCCATAGTCTTTTGTATTTTCCAAAAGAGAACATTTTCAACGTTCAAAATGACATTATTTGAACTTTTTGATTTTTTTTTCACGGTGATTGGCTACATAAAATGGAAACTGAAATCCACTTTAAATATTTACGGTTTTTAACATTTCTTTTATTTTATCATTTCGTATGGTTGCGCAATGTCGGGCTCGGAGTTAAGCGATAAGAGAGCGATTATCAACGCGGTGGACCATTTCTCGCTCGATAATTTTATCCATTTGGCTACCTTTTTGCAGCGATAAGAACCAATTTCTTATGATATAATAGTAATTATAAGAGTTGACTCGATTACTTGAAAAACATGCTTGATAAATTGATTTTTCAATTGATCGTAAACTTTCACGTTTGTCACGCAATAAGTTATTTTTTCAATTATGCTCAATTGGAGGAATAAATATATCGAGAACCTTGGTAAGTACGAAGAAATTATTCAAAAATTCGTTGCGTTCGAATGCAGCCAAAATCAGAATTTGACAAAGTTTTTTAAAATACAAACAATCATAATCACAGATACAGTTTCTCCCATTAGTTTACATTTTTTAATTTATTACTGAGGAAAGAATTCGATTGATCCGACAAATAACGTGGCGAACAAAATATGAAAATTGTTATCTCAGCAAAAAATTTCGGTGATTCAACCACTTCATTTGCTGGCTCAAGCGAATATTGTTCACTAGGCGACGAGAGCTAGATCTCTGATTATAATTGTTGAAAAAATTTGTTGATCCAACACAGATTTTGATGAATCAACAATTTTTTTTTTTATCTCAGTGTACTTTCTCTTGTGAAAAAATGTCAAAGCTCGCTACATTTTTTTAGGTCTTTGATTTTTGTTTTCTCTCTCTCTCTCTCCCCCTCTCTTTCTTCTTTGCTTAATGACCTGCGAGTCACCGGGATATCTGCACCCGTTTCTCGGCGTTACGTAGTATTCCGGTTTCTCGACAGTTCGGGCGGGGGTGATGGAAGCTTTGCGGTTACTATATACGTGTGAATATATGTAAATTTCGTGAAAGTGAAAGAAAAGCAAAAAAATTGTGAGATGATCCTCAAGTAATTAACAAAAAAAAAAAAAAAAAAACACATATTTATCCATTTTGTTTTTACTCATTAACATTTCTATCTTTTTTCGCATTATTTTTTCATCAAAATATCGTTATCTACTCAGAAAAGTATGGAGAACTCGATGCTCTGAACGAGCACAAGCGCGATCGTCGGCCCATCTTTCGAAGAGTGAGAAAGAGTGAGATGGAGAAAGAGAGAAGAAGACTTTACGAGCTCTGGGCGTGAATCTGAGAGATTTCAATGCTCTGCGTTGTTCCGGACTCGAGTGCCAAAGATGATTACATATGTCAGATCTTATTTAAGGCTTCCTGTAATCATCATAGCGTCCTGACAGCCCTCGAATGAATTAGAGTTTTATTCCTAAGGGTGTCACGATGTGAGTTTCCTTTCCATAAAGAAATTCATAAGATGAAAAAAATGGTCGCTGCGGATATTTATTCTTTAATTTCTGACCTGTTTTCGTGAAAAATTTTCTTTTCAATTATTTTTCAAAGTTATATTTTTATCATTTCGTAAGTTGTGAATTTTGAAGGATTCACCGAAGTGAGTGAAGCAGTTCTCTGCCAATATAACGAGTGAAAAAAGTTGGAAAAAAATTGAACCGAAGAAAAATAGTGTATTCGACCTTGGTGCGCTAATGGGGTGATTATTTTCAGTCTGAATGAGGAGGACTCTATGGACGAGTCACTTTAAGATGACTAGGAAGATGAGTCGAGCACCACAGGAAACGAGAGATGGGCCATGAAAGTTGAGGACTCGCCTGGTCATTCGTTAAATCGAGAATCAAGTTGGAGAGAGAGATTCTCGCATGGCGTCCGCGACTAATTAGTCGGAATAAGCGGCGTCTGATTGCTCAAGAAATTCAAGGGAGATAAACGCCTTCCTCTTTTCTTTGTTTACCATCTAAGGGTTGTGTATAGTAGAAACACTCATAAGTGATCGAAGATGTTTGCATTTTCCTTGGATTTGTATTTTTCTACTTTGTAACTTGAATAAAAAATAAAACGTCGACTCTGTTACATAGGTGAACATTAGAGCACAAAATGTAACGTCCCAAAAACTCAACGAGCGTATCGGTCGACTCGAGTCCGGAGATTAAATAATTAATGATAAATGAAAAATTGAGAGAAAAAAAATTGATATTCGCCACGCAGACAAGTTTCATTGGAGTGTATTTTATAATGATTTCGATAAGGCGACGCAATCATTGAGCGGAACGCTAATCTAATGGACGATGATGACAGCCAGGCTGTAGATTACTCAACAAACGAGAACTTTCTCCAGGTATAGTGAATGAGAAGGAAAAAAAAAACGATCGGTTGAACACAAGAATAAATAAATCCACTTATAAATAGTTTATAAATTGAACACTTGCTACGGGCTCGACCCTCCCACGCATCGAGGTCTACTTAATATGCAGGAGGAAATAAATCGACGTTAGATGCCATAGCGGAAGATAAAAAGTTTAGTTAGGCAGTGCCCGTAACGACACGGAGAGACAGTTCTCGTAGTTCGTGGAGAAAAAAAAATGAAAAGGCTGCTGGACGCAGGATTATGGACGCGGAGTACGAAGCGATGGTGTAAATTGCAAAGGTTATATTACGGTATGGAAGTTATATGAACGACGTTAAGGCCGAGGCACTTATTGATACGAGAATGGTCGATAATCTTTAGGTTTTTGTTGCGTCACACATTCACACATTTCGCATACCGCGTAGCTACTATTTGGAACACTTATTTCAGACACGAGAAAACACAGCGAATGATCCCTTTTTCTCTTACGCCATCTTCCATCCAAACTGCCTCATCTCATTCCCTTTCTCTCTCTCTTTTTCTCGGCATCGAATATTCTCCCCGAAGACAAATGTCCGAAACATAAATTACTCTCCTGTTCAGTTCCTCGCCAATTTTCGCTTCCTACTGACCTCGTGCTGCCTAAAGTACCAACGTAACCCCAACTCATTACGTTGTCCATCTTGTAAGACTCGAAAAAGTAATGAAACCGTGAGACCCTCGATCATCTCGTCCATTTTCCTCCGGGAGTGTGACCGCAGGCGCAGGAGACAAAACCGCGTGGTGTCTCGACCTTGAGAACTCATTTGTGGCGGTTATCAATCGAGATGTAACTGGATATCGTCATGAATAAAGCGAGAGAAAAGGATCAAGGTCATGTTCATAAAAACAACATTTTCCTTTCGCTTAGATGCTAAAGTTTGTGGTCCCTCGTAGAAAGTTTCCCTGATAAGTCATGGGGCAACGTTAAGAGACACGTAGATGAAATTATTAAAATTTCATAGGAATTCAAATTTTTCCGATTGTCCTCCAATGGCGGCCGACCGAATTCGGACCCATCAGATCTGAGCGAATATGAATCGGAACGGAGCGCGACTTGGCAGTTACTATCACCTTCCCTCCAATTAAAAATTTTCCACGCTCTTCATGTCCGCGTTTTCATACGTAGGCTCCACGTCAGTTGAGTTTCGATGTAAGAGGGTACACATACGGAGAAGACATGTACCGAAGAAGCCGAGACCATGCGTGGTCGGGTTATATCGTTTGGATGCTTTCCTGAGGAGGGTCCGCATTAGGGCGGCATAACTCGAGGCTATCCGCTCTACACTCTCTTTCTCTCTCACACGGATACCCATTTTTCACGAGTCCCTTCCTTCTTTTCCTCTCACTCTCATTCTCCTGTAGCTCTCGTCCACTCTCACTCCCGCTACCACTCCACCTTTCCCCTTTTCTCATCGTCTTTTTTTTAATTCCATCGGTGCTTCTTTTCCAGTCTTCTTTTTAATCTCCACGAGCTGTGGCTTCACGCACTGTCCGAGTAAGGCAACCCCTCCCTTGATCCTCCAAGTCTATTCCTTCAGTCTCCTTCTTAGTTTTCTTCTTCTTCATCATCATCTCCTTCTCTTTCTCCATCATCATCTTCTTCCCCATCGTCATCATCTCCTTCACAAGCCTCTCCAGGATCATTCCCTTTCTCTAACTTCCAGCTCACCTAGCGCCCAGTGTCTTGATGGTCTGACGCCACGTTTTCCGTCTCTCTTTACCCGGTTGCCCTCTCCCTCGCACTCGAGAAACTCTCCGCTTGAGATGTTCTTCGAGCGAAGATGGCGAGATGATGAGAATGGAACATCTGAGCGATAGAGAAAGAAAGAACGCGAGAGAGAGAGAGAGAGAGTGAAGAGGCTTTGGTCAGAAGCAGCAACAGGTAGAAATGAAGGAGAACGCGTAGCCGGATTGGGAGAAAGAAGGACACGCAATGACGGAACGATAATGCCGGGTGGCCAGGGTCCAGCCGATGACTCGATGCTATGTTTGTATCGGTCCTCTCACCGGACCCAATATTCCCCGTTCTTTTTTCGTGTCCACTGAGCCATCTCACTCTCTCATCCACTCGGCCGAACGATTCTTCTTTATCTTTATCGCTCATGTCTCTCTTCTCAGTTTCCCAATGAACGCACTCGTTTCTACCAATCTCTTGGCTATACCTGTGTACACCTTCACCTCTTCCATCCTCTTTGCTCCGCTACCTGCGTGTCTTTGGTCTTCGCGCTGGCGCGTATAAGAAGCTCCTTCTTCTCCTTCTTCTTCTTCTTCTTTGCCATCAACGCAGCCCAAGAAGAGGCTTTTGCAGAGGTTCTCAACGACGAAGCATCCGTCTGAGCAGACCTCGGCTAACGCGCATGCCGGACCAGTGATCTAGAGGGGGTGTGCAACAGAGAAAGATGAAAGAGCAAAGATGAGAATGGCGCGATGGAGCCTCGCTGGTGCTCGACGAAGACAACTGTTTTCGCAGGCAAAATATAGCCGGTGCCAATGTGGTTGGCCAGAATGAGACGGCAACTCTTGATAGATAGATAGAGAGAGAGAGAGGAGCAGAAGGATCCGTAGTGGATGAGAGTGCGACGAACAAAGAGCAAGATGAAATGACATCCGCGTGGTCTGAGCCAAGAGTGCGCAGGTGCGAGTGGGAAGGAAGATACGTTGAAGTGTCCGCTGAAGTGATCGAAGCCGTGGAAGGATGGAGAGATAGAATTATCCACAAGCGAGTCCAGGACGGAACATTGGTGGCAGAAGAGTGAGAGGAAGGAATGTACAATTGAGGGAGGTGAGGAGGGAGCAGCGATCGAACATTGCGAGTGAGACTGTGACGCAAGATAAACTCTGGGCAGTGATCAGTGTGGAGGAACAAGGACAAAGCTGTGGTGGGAGAGTGATAGGAAGCGGGAAAGAAAACTGCCGGCTCAAGGGGGCGTAAGAGAGATCACAGGTAAGCCAAGCGAAAGGGAGAACGCGATAGAGAAGGATAGACGAAGATCTGAGTGGGGCAGTGAGAAGGAGAAGAGACTGGCGCGAGGGAGGCTGTAGGTGAGACGGAGATCAGGTACCCGGCGTTGGTGAGAAGGAGAGGTCTTAGCGGAGCGAAGCGGTGTTGTGCCTCGGCAGAGCACGAGATAGCGTTAAAGCAGGACCACAAGATCGGTAAACTCCGAAAGAAGAAAAGAGATCGAGAATAAACGAGGAGACAGGTAAACTCCTCGAGAGGAAGAAGGAGAAGATCTTTCGAAGGCCGAGGAGGAGGTGGAGTGGAGGAGAAAGAGAAAAAAGAGAGAGAGGAATAGAGAGAGAGAGAGAGAGAGAGAAAGAGAGCGAGAGAGAGCAAGAGATGGAGTAAGAGAGAAAGGGGGAGGCGGATTGCTGCTGGATGCTGGGAGGCGGCCATGTTGCCTCTATCTCGAGGAGAAGAGAACTCCGTGGTCCGTGAGACGAGAGGATTTCGCTTGTCCCCTTGCTCGCGCTCCTTAAAGCGCATGAAAACTTTTGGGTGAACAGTGCGTCGTAAATTCGGACTAAAACCCGCGAAAAAACATTAACAACGACGAAAGATAAACAATAGAAGTGCTGAGCTACTTTTGGACGCTTAATGGCCTGTTCGCTAACTCGGTCCGCGCACAAGAAGCATCGCTAGTGTTACCCGGTGAGGGTGTGTATGTGTGTGTTCGTGTATGTGTGCGAGTGTGCGTGCGCGCGTGAGCTCCGGCGAAAACAGAGCGTTCGCGAAAAACCGGTCGCGAACCGGGAACCGCATAAGTGCACCGGCGGAACAAGTACAACGGGAAAAACAACCGGTGGGGTACATAAAAATAAAGCGAAAAAAAAACTGTCATTTTTTTCATTGTAAACAAAAGAGTGAAGATTTGTGTCAAGAATATTTGGCGGTCTCGTGTTATTCCCATCTTCATCACATTATTCCACTCAAAACGTGGCTCAATTCTCGTTCGGACGCGAATCCCATCGAATTCTTCGCGAATCCGGATTCGACGCTTCGCTTATTCGTAGAAAGTTATGTGCTGCCGGCCCATGAAATAAGATATAGTGTTTCTAGGAGCTTTGGTCTCTTCCTTGAGGTCCAGGAACCCGTCAATAAAGACACCGCTCTTATTTTGGGCCCGATACATTAGCGATCTGGCTGCCCAGTGCATTCCGTATGTAACTAGAAGTCCCGCAGCTGATTAAGATCGTCCTGGAGTTCTCACCAAGTTCCCATAACTTGCTAGCAAAATTGGTTCAGTCGAGGACAAGTTCTGCGGTAGCTTGCAGCATCGATGAAGTCGTTGGTCCATCGAATGACAAGAGATTCTGGCTACCACTAATTCAGTGTTATCATCAATTCGAATCACTTCATACGCATTAATCGACTTCCTTGCACCGATGACCACTTCCTGAAAACTGGAACGTAGATTCTTTCATCCAGGATCTTAAACGTGGTGAATTTTCGTGTGGGACGCATTCAGAAATAGTGATATCAGTGCAGAGGCCTCGGAGGTGGCCGATGGTGGCACCAGCCGCGGAAATGTGATTCGGAAGGACACTTAGGGTCCCTGAGTAGTTTGTAGTTGTCCCCCTTTATCCCGTTCATCATACCCGTAAAGTTAAACCAACTGCCAAACCATTTACGGTCACTCGCATTTGACACGCGTCTTGTCCAATCAGGACGACGATCGTCAACAATAACAAACGCGATCACAACCTGTCAACATTTCACGACTGTCCGGTATTCCCGTTGGACCCTCATCGACCGCAATAAACGTCCAGCATCCCTTTCCATTTTTAATTAAAGTGATGAAACATCAACTATCTCGAAACGCGAATCTCCCAATGCAACCACGGAAAGTAAGTTTGATATGTTTTATTTTTCTTTTAGGTTATTCCGAACTATGGGTGTATCAAAGTTGATTTCAATCCGATTGATTTTAGACACATTTGTAGAGAATTGTTTTTCGACGATCAATATAGTATAGGAATATCTTATATTTTTTTTTCCCAATTTCACACGCGTGCGTTGCTGGACCTGTAACGTAGTGAGTCGGTTTTTTTTTCTTCTTTCATTCTATAGTATATTCTGGGATACCTGCTGGAGACTACGAGCTCGCGGCAGGTGGCGGCAGGTAGACGGGCCGTGTCTCCTGAAGCCTCGTTGCGAGGATGTTCCTCCTTTTCGAGATCCCATCCGTTAATATGTGTATGCGTGTGTACATATATGTTTAAGCGTGTGCGTGTATGGATATATTTTTCTTCAGATCCTTTCCATCCCCCTCGACCGTTTCACATCGTTGAGAATCTCTCGACATCGCAATAGGGTGCCTTCCATCCTTCCGACTTGACCGCAGGACTTATCTCACACACGTAGACTTTCGCTAACCTCGAGGATAAATTTGAAGATCGTAATGCTGTGGTTCGAGAAGCGTTTTTCGAGTCAGAATCCTTTGCGAGATTAAATTTCAGTAATCCTGATGTTTCTGAGCGACAGTACGATCCTTCTTTAAACTCGCCTTCGAAGATCAGTGCTCTCTCTTCGAGAATATGTTAGTGCTGAGATCGAATGAGACCTCAAGGTCTCTACTTTTGAGGCTCAGCTTCATAGCGCGTGTCCTCAACTTGGAAGACATTTTGACTTGGCACTTTCACCACGTTTCGTCACGAAGGTTGCCGGCCGAGGTTTCAAGCCGTCGCAAAAAAATTCGTGAGCAATGGAAAATGTTTGAACTTACAGTCTCGATGAATATTCATCGTTTACGTCTCTTTGGAGTGCTCGACGATGGATCAACTACTCATTCACGAATACCACTTAGGTTCTATGGCTCTGGGAGACTCACGGAGATACTCGGATATTTTTCCTATCGGGATTGATCTCTCCACCCTCTCCTTATCGCCGATCGTCTCCGTCCTCCTTCGTCGTCCACCTCCGTGTTCTGGCTCTCTCACTCTCACTGACTCTGTGTACTAGTCCGGGTCTCACTCCTTACCCATTTCGTCTGGTCGTTACTTTCTCGCTCGTATACACGCGAACGAAACGCGGTGCTAATTGGCTTCCGCTGATAGTGAGCCCTCTCCTGGCCTCTCTTCCTTCTCGGCCATGTCTTTTGTACGTGTCCCTCGTCGACTATATATACTTATGTGTCCAGCGAAGTACATATACCTTGCAGCCTTCTTCGATCTTTTCGTTGTATCGGCTTCGGACTTTTCACGAGACACTGTACTCACTCTCACTCTCACAGATGTCCTTTTTTCTCTCTCTCTCTCTCTCACAAGAGCACACTCACATACACTCGCAGAGCATCACACTCTCGTTGTCTGGAGAATCATACCGATACGATCAGATATGCCGCGTGTCAAGTTCACCTACTCTCTTCACTCGACACACCCTCCACGTGTCATATAATTCCTCGTCCTTCGTCGTTGCTCGCTTCTTTTTTTTTCAATGTACTAGCGCCTTCCCCATTTTCTTAATGAGATCTCTTAACGTCGTTTTGTCTGACCTTGAAACGTGAGGTGGCTGCCCAGAGTTCCTCCAACTGTGTCTCACCATCTTCATTCGTTAGAGGTTGTAGGTTAAGTCGTCCAGATCTGCCTAGACGTCATCGAGTGCTGATTTTCGAAGGTTCTGGTTGAAACTTCGGACCAAAACGAACGTCATATCTCCCCGCGGATCAATATCTCGGAACAACCGTTTTGTAATGTTACGCGAACATCCGCGGAACTTGAACTCATTCTCGTCGAGCACACGAGAGCTCCGAAGCCCAACCGGCGAGGGCGTTCAGCCAAGCTAAAGCCAACTCTCCCGGGGCACCACTCGGATCAACCGGGTACTTGAAATACAAACGGAGGTGGGTCCAATCTGATGCTGTGGGTTCCTTTGAGAATCAGGTTAGACCGGCCGAACCTGCTTCTCAGCTATGTCCTCCTCCGGCTCTCCGCGTGTGTACACAGACCCAGACCAGACACGAGGAGAAGTCTTGGGGCTCCCCGGCAGACTCGTCCGGTGGTTGCCCGTTCAGACGACTCACCTTGCCAACGCCTTACAACCACCAACAAAACCCACCTTGCTCTTCCTCTCTTACGAACCAACTGGAACCTACTCGCCTTTAACCTTCTCACGTCTTCTCACGCTTCCGCTTGTGGGCGGGTTCGCTCCACTTGGACGACGTATCTAATACTCTTGCAAGCCAAAAGTTTGCTCACTAACTTGTATTCTTTTGAATCTCCGCTGCCCAGAAGTTGGTCAGATCTGGTCCAGAGGCTGATGCATCCCCTATTGTAAACTGCTCCATTGTATCCTCTGATTATCAACACCGTTACCTCATTGACGATTGTTGTCACCTCTTCTTGCCCTTCATTTTCCACCAGATCTTCCGGTTCGCATGTTGCCCTACCAAAGTAACCATCAGCATTATCGAGCATTCTTCTTATTGTTAGCCTCCTACGGGTTCATCATCACTCAGGTCCTCCTTGAAGCCCAGATTCTTGATTCAAGCCCATGCTGCCTCGGAAGCTGGTTTCCCAGTCTCAGTTTCAGGTTCTCCGGACTCGTTCTCTTTTCCTGCGGCTGCTGTTGGTTTCGCGGATCTACGTCTCGTTCGCCGATCCCCCAGACAGGCCAGAGTCAAAGTACCCTCAAGATGGATGAATGTCCAACCAGTACAAGGAGAGAGCGAGACGGAGAGTTGGTGAATGAGGAAGAGGTGGAGGAGGAGGTTGTGGAGGAGGAAAGAGAAGGATGTATAAGAAGAATGGGAAAGGGAGAGATGGTATAATACCTGGTCAGAACCAGCCAGACTCGTGAGCCGGAGCAGACTCCACTCTCGATCACTCCCGGCTTCCTCGTTACACGTCTATTATTACACCTGTCTGTTCGTTCCTGGCAATATGCCGTGTTGCTCTTCTGTTGTGGCGCCTTGGCCACAGCCAACTCAGCAACTGGTATTCTGGACTCCTCAATTCCAGTTACACCACCGCCATTCCGGAATCACTCTCTCACTTCCATCACAGCCTGTTATACGGGCTCCCATGGACTCTGGTTCCGGAATTTTTAACCCTGACATCCCCTCCTCCATCTTCTTCGTTGCTCCTCCCGCAACACAGACTGGTTATTACCAAACACTGCACCGTGACCTTCACCATCAAAAAGGCTTGTTTCCTCTTCACCGGAGACAGGATTTACTAGATCTGATCACCATCGACCCGTAGCCGCATCTTCATCCGGTCTTCGAGCCGGTCTTGACGTCTCAGCACTTTCATTTTTATTTCCATTTGTGCCCTCGTCATCATCTGATTTATGATTTCTCGATTATCCGATCTCCAAGGTCATTGTCGTTGAATACAATTAAATTGTCCCACTTGATCGTCCCTTCGGGTTAGAATTCAGACTATTCCTTGCTGTAAACAGGTCGAGTCACTTTCTTGCACTTACAAACCTCACTGGGGAACAAACGAAAAATTTTCTACAACACTATTTTTTCAAATAATTTGTTTATTATTTTTTTCTTCAACATTCATAATGGCTGAAAGGTGATGAATGGACCCCTGGAAAATATAGCTTCTCGTCAGCGATTACAATTCTTAGGTTTCTTGTTTACCTTAAACCAAGAAATAATCGATGCGAAATTGAAACGAATTATTATCGATTTTCTGTTGTTTTGTATCTATTTTTATGAAAAAAATTATTTTCATTGGTTTTCATGCGTTCATGCAATAAATTCATTTTCGAAACATGTTTCGAATTCAAGTTTTCCAATTGAAATTTACATTGAAACTTGAAAAAGCGTGCGATATAAAAATTTTCGCTCCTTCACGATAATCGAACACAATTTTTTTTCTCAATTTACAGACACCACGTGCCATACTTCGAGCTCTCTGTGATAAATCGTCCCTCATCCCAGCTCATACCTAATCACGTAGTGTGTACGAGCAGTAATTTTTTTTGTAAATCAGAAGAAAATAAACTTTTTATGCAAAAAAATTGAGAAATAAATCAAAAGGATTTACCGAAAGGAAACAAGACGAGCAATCAGAACGTTACGTGATATTTGGACATTTCCAAGAGGGACCAAATAAAGAAGACTTGTGACGAGAACGTTGGAAAAATGTCGACTTGCACGGACGAAGCTGACAACGCTGCAATGCACATGCAGGAGGCTCTCTCACCGGTCAGTCCAACATCTCATTTGCTTTTTTCCTGTTTGTTTGTTTTTTTTTTTTTTTTTTTTTATACCTTTCCCTCATCATTTCCCCTCTGCTCTCTCGGTTCATCCATCAATCGAGCCAAGATTGCAATTCGTTTAAAGCAATTCATCCTCCTCGAATACATTAATCGGGTGAATACATTCATCTAGTGATGTACTCACTTTATTATTATTTGTTTATTAGTTGGTTTACGTATGCATTTATTTATTTATTTATTATCATTGCAGTTTCTCGTCGTCATAAAAATACATTATCCCTTTATGTTTCTTCAATAACTTTTATCACCTATGATAATAATATTCAGCAATTTATTGTGATAGAAAAAAAATCTAGATAACATTTTTCGAGGATGAATAAATATAAAAGTACATACATGACAACTCCGTAATATGTTAGTGGTATAAATAATTACCAATAAAATTGTGCGGCAACATTATCAGACTTGACCAATCCTCGCATCATCGGTTCATTAATCATTTTCAATGACTCCTAACGAATCATATGTCATCGTACAACGCGGCAACGCTTATTATCGCTGTTTCGCAATCTCCCGAGAAACAAATCGTTGCAGTGCATTTCATTGCAAACCGAATAATTTTCAAATTAATCTATCGTAAGTGATTAAAAGTGAGAATTAATTCTTTTTTGTTTACCGCAATCTCGTGTATCAAGGTCGAGAATCATTGACACGTGTACAAAATTTTCAATATCATTATCCCTATCATGACGTTCATTTTGAGCATTTTTTTTTTCTTCTAAAGCAATATTATTGAAGAAATTTTGAACGAGTGGTTCGCGTGATACTCGAATAAATCGTGAAATATAAAATTCCCAAGAGAGTTTTGAGAGATCGCAAAGTGCAATGCGCCAATACCTGTGGGACTCTCACGGCCGCAGGGCAAGTACCTATACTCTTCGAGAATGGACAATTAACTGTTATTACGAAAGATTTCTTGCCGATATAAACTGACCGTCTGCTCAACGGCTGCTGACCGTTGTCTCGTCATTTTTTTTTTTTTTTTTTTTTCCAATATAAACATATGTCATTACTCGGTGAACAAAAAAAAAAAACATTCTATAAGTTCGTTTATATATTTATGTAGTACACAAATAATGGAGGATGAATAAAGAGCGGAATAATGTGTCCAGGTGTATTAGAAGCAAAAAGCCAAGAAGCGACATCGCGACTATTTTTCCCCTGTGACGTTTTCAATTACAGTAGTTAATGAAAGCCTTATTAAATCCTTACAGAATTTAATACGTTATAATGAAAAGATAAAACGCGACAACAAAAATAAAACCGAAGAAGATAAAAAATGAATATATATATATATATATGAATCATTCCGCATTTCTGGGTAAAAAAGAACGAATGAAATAATCGGTTTGATCGAGATTTCCGCTCTGTGATGAGACACCCGACGGATCGTAAAACTAGTCTCTCCCGAGTGACTTTCCGAGGTCCGGATAAGACGAGTAATTAAAGGAAAGTTGAGAAGATTGTTGTTGTTTTTTTTTTTTTTTTCAGTTCATATGGATTAGAAGATACTTGTTTGCCATTATATTATTTTTTGTTTCGGTCTTTTAGCTTCTTTTTCTTATTCGTAAAATATTTCACAGTATTACCCTGTATAGTGGAGCGTTTTAGTCAAAATTCATTCCTCATTTGATATTTCGTTCAGTTCATTAAATGGAGAAAATTATTTTCGATTATTCAACGATCTTTTTCTCATTCACAGTATAAAAAAAAAAATCTCAACTCATCCACTCGACTTATTTAAGGAGTTTCGATACAAAAGGCAAAATGTTAAGAAATTAATTAAATTTGGTGATAATGTTCTTCAACATCAAGTACGAAAAGATAATTTTTTTTAAAATTTTCTTCTACTTAGTTATCGAGTAATTATGCATTGAAGCAGATTTCTTATGCCCGAAGTGTATACCTATATATATGGAAACGCTATGCTTATACACGTGAACTTTAGTCTTCAATTACTCGATAACTGTGTAGAAGAAAAATCTGAAAAAATTTATATTGTCAAATTTGGCACCAAATTTTATAAAATTCTTAACTTTTTGAATTTTTTTGTGTGTTTAACATGGTTTAGCATGGCAACATTGTATCGCCTGTACCGAAACTCCTTAACGAGTAAACAAAAACGATTACTTCTTCAAAATTTGCAAATTCCCATTAGAAAATTTGTCAATTTTAATGACCATTGAATCCATCCAAATCTTTGAGTTATCCGGAAAACATTTATTCCATTAAAAAATTTATGATTAAATATTAAATATTCCATTGAAAAAGTTTATAAATCAGCTGCCTTTTTTTTAAATCAACACTCTAAAATACAAGCACATGCGTTGGCTATAAAAAGGACGCGCAGGATCCTCGATGCTATGACACGGAATATCACAAGGCACGCAATTACGAAACTGTCATCAATATTTATTATTATCGTCGCGTTACTTCGGTGCGAGCTCCTCAACGAAGCTCATATTAGATGAATCAGATTTTTGCTTAACGCCTTATCTTGAGTAATGATCGAGAATATAACCCAACTCTCGTGCCTCTCACTCAAGCGGTTAAACGTGAGCGAACAGCGTTTTACTATAATACGCATATCGTATTATAACACACCTCGAATATATTCCGATCAATAGACGGAATAAATATCTCTTTACGCGAAGTTACAATATTTTTCACCTAAAATTGTCCCCGAGCTATTCCGCATTTTCATTGATCAATCAAATGTACATTTCAAAAATTATTATTTTTTTTTTCCGTACGTAAATAACGAGTTCCATTAATTTAATTTCTCTTTTATTTTACAAGAAAAGAAATTGATAACTCAAAATTCTGTTATTTCGCTGCTTCAAATTCGAAATAAATTCATTCACAAATTTCTAATCAAGTCATATACACGTGAGTCATTTGTTTGCATGTTTTAAAAAAATTCTGACTTACAAGACTGAAAAAAATTAAAAGGCATCTTTTTTTTATTTGCAGTCAAGAATTTGATGAGAAAATTAATAAATAAAAAAAGAATCGAAAATGTTCAGCCGAATACAAAATGATTTTTGAAAAATTTTGTATGAGAAATCCCGAAATTATAGATGAAATTTCCCATACGTACATTTACATTTTTTTTTAAATTTTATTTGAACACACAACATTAACACGTGTATGTGTATACGTGTAAATAATTAATTCAGAACTCAGCAATAAACTCAATGCTAATGAAGTTTTTTTTTCTTTTTTTTTTTCCCGCAGCGATAATCGTTCGAGTTTTCCGTACAATCGCTATCGAGCTTCGAGCAAGTCCGCGATAGAAGATCGATTTTTCAACAAATTTTAGAACTTTGTATTAATAATAGGATTAAATTCCTGAATGAAAAATAAATATGAAAAATATTCAGATCATTTTTACTCCATCATTTCCGACACAAGGTGTTAAGACTGAAAAAAGCAATCACGGTAAATCTTAGAAGAAACGTCCTTGTGGCATGTGCTCATTATCGTTTCAATCTCAAAATTAATATCTTACCACATGTTGGAATTTAAAAGAAAAGCCTTAAATATTCAAGCGACGATCTATCTCACGATTATTCCACGACGTATTCTCAAATAGATAAATACATTTAAATGCTGCAATTATTTAAACGGGAATACACGATATTTATCGTAATGGTCCCTTTGCCTTGATCAATCCAACGATTAAGTGCGTTAATATCATGCGTAGGCGTAGGTGAGTTTGCAGCAGATCGTTTTTTTTTTTTCATCATCAACATATATTATAAGTCTAACATTCCGTTATCCCGATAAGGTCGACTAGCAGTAGCTCATCGATAAGCCTGCACTGATACTAATAATAATAATAATAATAATAATAATTCAAAAAAATAATACCGATATCAATGATGGAATAGAAGTAATAATTATTGAATGAAAATCCTTTAGTTTACTCGTGAAACAAACGAATTTTTTAGGATAAAATTTAGCCCAATATTCTAGTAAATTTTTCGTTTTTATCAATAAACAAAAAGGCGTATTCGTACGTAAATAAATAAACGACAAGGAGATCAAGATAGGAGGCAATATTCCGCGAGGCATCAATTTCAAAGTTCACGCATCGCTCGAATTTACGACCATGTTGCAAAAGTCATTTATATATCTCGAACCTCCGGCATCATTGCACGTAACCTCAGAAAAGAGAATTTCAAAAATATATATATACATATACATTTATACGAATTTATATATATGTGAAAGGATTTTTTTTTTTATGAGCTATATATACGTCACTGTGACGACGATTTCTTTGACATATATACACACACACCATGAAGATTTCCCTCCTCGGTTGGCAGCTAGAAAGTCAAATGAAATAAGGTACTTAAGACTCTTATCGATGCGTTTGATCTTTGCGTATTGAAGGAATTGCTCGGAGCGTTCCTCAAATCTGTCGATTGATTATTATGAAGAAGTGCCTGACAGAGTGTCTCTCACACGTACGTAACGTCACCGGCAGAATTTTACAGCATCGAGCTCGGAGAACCAAGTTTTAAAAGCTCTATCAACCTTTTGATCGTCTGATGATTATGAGATATTATTTTTTTTCAAGCTTCGAGAACTCGAGGAAACGTGCCAAACTCTGCGATTTCGATGCCTCTCGTCAGCGAAATTCATAGATCTATCGCGCATGTAAAGTCGATAGCTCCAGCATCCGAGATGTTACGGGGTTCGAGTTCACAACATTTTTATGATTGAAAAATCCGAAATTTGAAATTCAAATAAAAAAATCAGAGAATTCAAAAAACCAAGCAAATTGGGCAGCTGGCAATTTTTTTTTTTGCTAATTCCCAGGAGAATCGAATCACGACACGCACAGAATCAAATGAGGGTAAATCTTCGATCGTTTACCGTTCAGTGAGTCATCCCCGATCCAACTTGAAAAACTTTTACACGGTTTTCGAAGGATCTTATACAACCGTAGGGAAACTCGAATGGTTGAAAATTTTAGTCGTCGCGACCCCGAGTCTAGCAGGTTGATCAGGGAATCCTCGTGATTGCACACACACACACACTCGCGGCGCCACGGTATAAGAGCAAGCGGGTTCACGATTAATGCGCGGTTCCTAACAGCATAATTACCATGCGACGCATAATTATAGGCCCTGAGGGTCTTTTCCCGGTAAAAGCTAAACGCCTCACACGTACGACTATCGAGCACTTGCTGTTATACGCTCGATTATACCTCGCAAATCGTGAGCTTTTTTTTTTCTTTCTTTCTTTCCTGGCATATACACGGTTCCCTCTCTCTTTTCTTGGCTTTTCGTTGATTAATCAACGATAAACCGCTCGAATACGATGTATATTTTCAATGCATCTTCCGAGATCGAGTCTCGTACGTGTGTCTACGCTGAGTTAAAGCTATCAGGTGTTTAGGAGGGGGAGGAGGAGGGGGGGGGGGCAGCACTGCGTAATTGATGCACCCGATGATTGAGATTCTTGGGACTATTCGCAAGCAGGCAAGCATCGCGATGGGATAAACATTGAAAGGAGGAAAAGATTTGAAATTTCTTATTTTTATATTTTCTTAATTATATGCATCAATTAATGCAGACGTAACGGCCGTCGTTATTATGGTTTATAATCGTTGATCAACCACGAGCGAGAGACGCTCGTATTCATATTCTTAGGAACACGAAGACTTGACTCATTGATTACGCATCGGATTCATTTTATTTCTGTGGAATTTTCCATCGTTCCGTTGGAACAAACGAATTTACACCTCGTCCACTTCGGGGCCAGGTATACGAAAAAGTTTCGTCACCGTGTGATACGCAAATAGTTTACGGGTATAAAAGTTCTCACGAAGAATAAAAAAAAAAAAAAAAAAAAAAACAATGTTAATTGCCCAATGAATCAGCAGCGTGGATCATCGGTACGAGTTGTTAAATCTTAACGTCGATCGAGACGAGGATAACAGTTTTCGAAACAATTATTTAATGACCCTAAGAAAATAAGTTAGATGATAATACGCGTAATGATTTCTTTAATCCTTTATTTATGAAAGAAACGAACCGATTGTTTTGTAGGTGCAGGAGGATCCGATCTCACCCGCGTCCTCGTCACTGAGCAACCAAAATCAAAACGACAACGAGCAAGTGTTGCTGGCAACGATGCAGCCGGTAAACGTGCTTGACCTACACGAACCCGGGGCACCGGGTCTCCATCAAAAGTACCATCATCACCATCACCATCGTCATCATCATCACAATAATCATCAAAACAGTCATCACCATCATCAGCAGCAACAGCACATTCAGCAATCCGATCAGGATGAACAGCAGCGAGTTCAAGACGAACAAAACGGTCGGGTGTCACCGGAATCAGCGAACGGTAATACCAACTTGGCCGTGGCAGGACACAAGATGATTGATCTCATATACAACGATGGCCAAAAGACCGTTATGTATACCCACGACAAGGAAATCATTTACGAAAGCGAGGCTGATCGGGTCCAAGTCGTAGAGTATCCTCCACCTCCGCCGTCACCTTCGCCACCACCACAAAATTCCTCATCCAGATCTGGACTACTCGCTGGCAATTGCGTGTCCAGCCGGACTACCGCCTCGGTTCTTCATCTTCATCATTATCAACAACTTCATCTACAGCACGAGGATGAGCTGCCACGTGGTGTTGTCACGACAGCCGGTAATCCGGTGTCAGGCAATGCCACGGGTCCCATCATTGTCCTCTCGGAATTGGTGCCGGTTGATCCTGATGCCAATGCCGTCACTGCGGAACAACTTCGCCTGACCGCTGCCTCGCTTCGTGCTGGGTGAGTACTCACTTTTTATCAACTTGCCTTTTACTCATGACATTTAACAGCACATTGGTCGAGGTTTGACGTCTGCTGGATTGATCTTTTCTCCCTCTGATATCCCTCTGCCTCTCCAAGGCACACGAACGTCCCATAGATTTCTGGAGAACTTGAAAATCTTTCTGGAGGCACAAATAGGATTTCTCCGAGAACCTTCGTTTGATGCTTCCAATTAGAGGTTCCGGTAGCTCTACTGAATTATCGAAAACTCCGTCGAAAACCTGTTATTGCAAATGCCTCGCGAAAGCGGAAGGCTCAATTAGCGTTGATACTTTTAACAAACTTCGATTCTCGTCTCACAAGCTTTGTCAGACTCGAATGAGCGATGCTTCATCTCCGGTAAATCTCCGAAATATCCGTCAACGAGTTTTCCAGTCTCGTATTTGCTGATTTAATTATAGCGTACAATGTGTGTACTTATTCGAGAATGAATCAGACACTTTATTCAAGAAGATTCAACATCTCGCCAACTCGTGTCTATCTATAGATGCTCCTATGTTCTACCGGAGAGTGTAGACATGCTTGTAATACCTGGGGAAAGCGCCCACGCTGAATAAGTCAAGGGTGTGCTCGTTCTAAGGTCGTTCCCGAGAGCTAAACGAATGAGTGAAATGTCAGGCTCAATGGCAGCGACTCACATGAATGAAGATTTATTCTTTACGCAAAGGCCGGTTCGCTTGCGCAGCATGCAACGTGCTCTAGACTATCGAAGCGCATACTTACGATGATGAGAACAAATTTTAAATACCAAAAAATCTAATCAAATCGACATTCGAACGAATGTTTTTCAAAAAAATTAATCCTTTTACTTTCCGACGACGACTTCGCGGTTTCTTCGTCACAAAAAAAAATCAAGACTATTTCGGCTGATGAAGAGCCGAGTTATCGAGGCACTAAATACTGAGTATAGGACCGTCAGGTTTTGGTGACTGAATCTCGAAAATGATCGAAAGCTGCGATGATCAAACGTGCTTTTTTTTCCCCCAAAAATCACAAACTTGCCAGTGATCATAAAAGCTTTTTTCACTTTTCCCAAAAGTAAAATAAACGAAGTAAATTTGATGCGATTTGATGAAAGAAAAAAAAAACCGATTGACCGACGATTAGCCACGTGGACCGAAGTATTTATAGAAAATAGTTCACGTCTGCTGAATCGTCTGGTTTTCTGGTAACACTAGTTTGGTACAGAATCGTGAATAGGAATGGGTGGCTCGAGGACGTGAAATCGGAAGATCAGCCTCGGAGCAACGAGAACAAACAGAAGGTGGATGGAGCGAAGACTCGTACACCTCGCCCTCGTTACTAACGGTATCGAGGGGAGACGAGATTCTCCAGACTTTAACGGTCCATCTCTCTTGCTCTTTTCTCTCGCAGTCTGGAAGAGCCCGCTGGCAGAGTTCGCAGAAAACCGGGCAATCTCTCGTGTTTTATATGAACGTGTATATAGCTAAATAAACGCGCGTACATAAGCCCACTTGCCCCCTCGGGAAATGGGAACAGTTATCAATTCATCAGACTGATCTATGGATCAATTACCGTGAGCAACTACGATCTTACAGAAAATCTGGAAAATAGAAAAAATGTCTCAAAGATATTCGAATTTAACGAAAAAAAAAAAAAAAAAAAACAACAACGTTCATCGAGAAGAAGCGTTGAAATATATTGAAAAATTGCTTTTCGAAACTTCGATGACAGTTCTCGTTGGTTATAATTATTATTTTTTCCTCTTATGATTATTCTACGACAAAAAATTCATTCACAATCATCGATTCAATTATTTCCCAATTTTTTGCACAAACAACATTTTTCCGTTGTTGTTTTTTTTTCTTTTTCTTTATCCATGGGTAGAACGAAGTGGTGACTTATTCGATCAAGCGTTTGTGATACTTGTGCATGCATAAGATTACTTGCGATTTGCCATCGTCTTAAATAATCAACGCGTGCTCGTATACATTCTCAGGGAATAATAATCATAAGAATAATGATCGATTTATTGCGTTTATTGCTTATACGTGAACTGTCGGTTATTAAAAATGACGGAACCACGTGATTTTGATCAATAAATCATGAGGTAAAATACAAAAAAAAAACGTATTTGAGAAACCTTTTCTATTCGTAATGTTGATTTCGTTGTGCAATAGTGAACGAAAAATGACAATTAGACGATTCCACTACATTTATTTAGTTTCTTGTTATGAACAGCAGGCTCGTGGTAGCACGAAGTGAGAAGGATCGAGAGAGGGAATGAAATAAGAACCGAAGAGAAGGGGGTGGGGCCTCAAGACCGTGGAAGGTCGAAATTTTTATTTTTTTTTCTGTTTTTTTTTTTTTCTTTTATAATATTATTTACGGGCCCCGTAAGAGCCCTCGGGAAAAAGATGGCGAGGTAAGGCAGGGGCAAGGGGTCTTTTGAGATATGTATATATACAGCCATATTCATATTATATAGTCCCAATTCAGAGGCTCTCGCAACAGATCGGGAGAAAGGAGAACGTAAAGATTCAACGTCGAAGGAGAGCAGAGACCATAAGTGCGGTCAGAGACTGCCCAATTCGGTGGATTTCGATCGGCAGTTTTTATTTTTTATTTTTTCCCAAATCACACGTTTGAGGTGAAAAAAAATTATCGTATTTTCTTGGCTAGAGAATTTTTTTCACAATCTTTTTATTGATCATACACATCTTTCAAATTATGTAACAGAAAAAAAAGGAAAAAAAAAAAATACTTTCCAGCAATTGATGAATTGCGAAAACATCGAATACACTTTTTTTTTTTTTTTAATGAACTCATATTTTCGAGACGTTAACCGAAACGTCAAGTGGGAAGAGAAAAAAAAAAGAACGGGGTAAGGAGAGAGAAAACGAAAGAGGCGTAAAAGGGATTTATGTAGTTTTGATCGACACGCGTGAATCGTAAATCTCTCAGTCGTGTCTTTCGAGGTGGAATAAGTAGCTTATTTGAATGCGCGACCTGGTAGACAGCACGCACAGAATGCGCCAGACCAAACGTTTATCAGATGAAACAAAACAAAAAATATACGTATATATATATATATACATTAAATAATCTAACGTCGCTCAAAAAAGGTTCAATTGTCAAATGTTATATTTCGATTTACAAATTAAAACAATGCCAACAATAATATAATCATGAATATACAAGTATAATTTAAAGCTTAAAGAAACTTGAACAATCGTTAGTTATTCGAGATTTGAAAAAGCAGGAAAAAATAGTCGATAGGATCCATGTGAGAATGCAATGTATTGCGATTAGCTTAACTTTTAAGCTAGCGTAGCGAGCGAAACGATATTAGCATCCCGTCGTATCGTTGAATCGCAAAATATACATATACACAATATGTATATACAAGGACACACAGGCGCACACGCCACTTGTATATATATTATGTTCGCAAAGTACTTATCAAAGATATGTTTAAAAGTGAACAAAAAAAATGCGTAATACGCGAGAGCGAAGCGCCCTCTATGTGCAGACGTGTTGAACCCGGAGTTATTTACACGAGAATTTCAAGTCGCGCCGCTTCGAGAATGCTTGGATTATATGTATGTATATGCGAGAGTACACTATGTACGCAAACTGTTGATATAAACATTCGGATTCAGGAGCAAGATAACCGGGAATTCCCAAAGACGATGAAAACTACTTTTATTTGAGGTTATATTTATCGTAGGAAATAATTAACACGATTTGTACGAGGTTAAGAGAATGAGAGAAAAAAAAAAAAAAAACATCTGTGATTCTATTAGCTACGAGATAAAGATTCATTTTTCTCTTTGGGTTTGTCTGAATCATGCTTAAACTTGGTGGAATTGAGTCATGGAATTGCGATCACTCTTTTCTATCGGGGATTAATTCGATTCCTTTTGTCACCGCCATTTTGTGATTCAGTGAACGTGAACAGTGATTTTCGAATAGCAGCGTTAATTCTAACGCTAATCTCCAGAGTTGAGCGAGAAAAATCTACTTTTTTAAAATTATTTTCTATTCAGGCATTGAGTCGCTACAACGAAGAATGCTTTCAATTTGAAGTTAAGTTTCAAGTTTCAGTCAGATAAATGTCAGATAATTGCTTAAGAATCGAAAATCCTGGAGAAGAAGAGAAAAACTTCAGTGTTCATGATACCTCGAGGCTTGCTCTTCTTTTGCAAGGAAACTCGAGAGCTCGAGGACAAAAACATGCGTAGGTGAAGACCATGGATGATATATACAAATATATAAATATATATGTATATATAAGCAGCTGGTACATTTTGAAAGGAAAGACGATACTGGCGTATACACCTACACGTTATATTCCACGGACTGGACAGATTGGGCTCTTGTGGTGGTTCTTGGACGATCCACTGGTCGTCTCCGTTGGGGAATCAGCATTAAGACAAGATGGCCGCAGGATGGTTCTCTCGAGAACTCTCGAACGCTCGGTCCTACATGTGGAAAATGCCCGCGGAGACCCTCTCACTATAAGGCCCTCTCATTCTTTATCTGTTCGTTCGTGTTACTTATTTTTTTTTTTTTTCTTCGTTGTTGTTGTTTTATTTTTTTATTATTATTTTTTTTTATTTCCATTCTATCTCTCGCTCTTTTCCCTCTCGCTTGACCGCCATCTCCTTTTAATTCCCACACCGTCCTTTCGTCTCTCTCTTTTTTTACATTCTCCTCCATCTCCTTCGTACGCCTCCTCCTCCCTCCTCCCTTTCTCCTTCTACTTCTCTTTCAACCTCGTCGTCTTTCAGAATCTGTTCCCCACTTCGGTATCTCTGCCAGCGAAACCCTAGCGTCCTCTTTTAATTCTCACCATGAAGCTTCTCCTTTTCGCCACCAACAAACACGCATACTGACTCTCGATATCGAAATAAAACCCGGGGCCAGGGGGGAGGGAAGAGGGGGGGGGGGCATAAAAATCGCGTATCACCGAGGGTTTTCCAGCGCACGTGACCCATCACGGTCAACGGATGTCACCCCGAAATCACTACGAGTGATCCCAGTCGTTCGCGACATTTCAAAATTCATTATTTTGTGCGGTAATCCCCGCTGGGCTATTGGTACTATGCGCACAAACAACATTTACCGTCAAATTACACTCAGGGGTAAATAAATCGTGAAGTTCTAAAGAGAAAAGTCCTTAGCTATTTTTTTTTACGACGTACCGTTCGTGAGATATCATGGAAATATCTTTAGCCAATCGGTTGCGCTGTTTCCCAAGCGCATGGGGTGGGGGAAGCGCGCCGGATTGGCTGTCGCGAATTGATTCGTATTTCGTAAACTATTGATCGTAGAGAAAAATGTTCAAGGACTTTTCTCTTCAGAATTTTACAGCCTGAAGATCCATCGCAGTTTCAGATCGATTTTAACCATTTTTTCGAACCAGCCTGCACCGAATGTCTGTGAAAAATCAATACAAATATGCTGCGGAGGCCAGAAAGACGTCGCGGAATCGACGATTCGTACGTTTATCGAATTAAGAAGTACCGGCCTCT